>CM054122.1:168493748-169786248 GCA_028751855.1 Ambrosia trifida | reverse complement strand
CAGTTATGGATATAACTTATAACCAAGCACATAGTATATAATTACAACCTTGTATATACGCTTTATAACGTAATACTAATACATTAATTGAATTATCAAAAGCAAAAAGTAGGTAGCATTACTTAATTACTGTTATGCATATAACTTATAACCAAACACATAGTATATAATTACAACCTTGTATATATGCTTTATAACGTAACACTAATATATTAATTGAAATACCTATCTTTGTGAAGTAAAGTGCGCCTTAACAACCAAGTCATAGCTATAAAAAAGAAAATGTTTCTTTGTCGATTTCCATTTAAAACTCAAAATGGCATGACTAAAATTGCAAAATAAGCTGAATGAATAAAAAAGAGAAACAATTATCAACTTACAAGTCCGTCAGAACTATATCGAGCAGCCAGAGACGGAAGAGCAGTGATATGTGGCTCAGCCATCGGCTAGTTGAAACGCTTCTCAACTATCTACCACCCACTATGCTCACAAAATCAATTACTTTTGAAGATTAATTTTATATTTTATAAAATATATACAATTGAATGGTTGATCATGTATTCATTCAGATGTCATATATCATAATTTGACTTTTATTAATTGAATTGTGCAAAAATGATTCAAAATTCATAATTAAAACTTCATGGAAGATTATGAACTATGCATCTCAGTTTCTTGGCGATAGAGACCGAATAAAGCATCAACAGTTATATTATAGAAGCAAAAACATACCCACAACATCAACTACTGAAAGAACATAAAGTCATCACAAATTGCTTTAAATTCTAATTTAGTAATCTAGTGGTAACCAGGTAACCTAAAGCGCAAGAACATACAACACGAATCAGCAGCAACACCCTTTTTGTTGGTTTATAAATAACATATTCAACTTTTTAGTTAAACATTAAATTTTTTTTCCATAATTCATTTAAACAGAAATCCTTAAACAACAGTGCGGAACGTTTGTTGGAAAATATTAGAAGTGAATGTGAGTTGATTGTGTCCCACATTGGTAGGAAGATGAAAATTAGAGGTGTTTATAAAGTGAAGCTTAAATGGAAGCATTAAAATATTAAAGTTACATTATCCTCTGCAGTGTACACGTCTGCAGTTGCTGTTACCGCTGGCTTGGTGGCACCTTTGCCTGCTCGTGTTGCTGAGGACGATATGAATGCTCAAACTGTGAGCGCGGTTCAGGCTTGGAATCATTCTGAGTTTTTGTGCAGAAACTATAATGTGTATTGCAAAGCTGTTACTGCCAAAGAATTATGGGAATCTTTGGAACGCAAATACAAAACTGAAGATGCGGGCACTAAGAAATTTGTGGTGGCAAAATTCTTGGATTTTGCTATGATTGACTCAAAAACTGTTATGACTCAAGTTCAAGAATTGCAGGTGATTCTTCATGATATTCATGCCAAAGAAATGATGCTTAGCGAGACATTCCAAGTGGCGGCTATTATTGAAAAATTGCCACCAAGTTGGATTGATTTCAAAAATTATTTGAAGCATAAGCGAAAGGAAATGACAATTGAAGACTTGGTTGTGCGTCTTCGTATTGAAGAAGACAACAAAGTCGCTCAAAAGAAAATTGTCGGTCATGAAGTTGCTAAAGCCAATGTTGTTGAACATGGTCAATCATCAAAGGGTAACAAAAGCAACAAAGGCAACAAACGGGGTGGGTTTAAGAAAACCAACGGGAAGAGCTCCCACCATGGACCTAAAGGTGGGATTGGGAAGAAAAAGTTCAATGGAACATGCTATAACTGTGACAAACCGGGGCATAAAGCAAGTGAATGCAAGCTTCCCAAGAAGGAAAATGGCAAACAAGCAAACATGATTGATAATCTTGTTGCTATGATGTCTGATTTGTCAATGATGGTCACTGAAGTAAACTTGGTTGGAACGGATGCCAAGGATTGGTGGGTTGATACCGGGGCAACCCGGCATGTGTGTTGGTTTTTGCTATTTGTTTTAAATTTTTGCATAATGTAACTGAAAGACTCTTGGTTTTTCAGCTTCCATCTGCTTCAAATTCTAGTCATTATTTGTGATTAATGGCGTAATCAAGTGATTAGTATTAATCACGAATGTGAAGGGTCATCAGTTTTCATCTTTGGGTGTGCAGCTATATATAGACCTGTTGTCATGAAGCAAGATAGCACAGAACACAATCACATTCTCTCACAGACAATTTGATCGATCATTGCAGGGAAGTTTTTCCAGAGGCAGTCTCATTCCGGTTTCTTTTCAGGCAAGTGGGATAGTCCGCAGTGCACCGTCACTGTTGAACCGGTGTACCCTGGGAACAGACGACGAATCTGTTTAAGGGAATTGTGTCAAACACAAGCCCGGTTCTGTTAATCTATTTCGTTTCTTTCTGTTTCTTTTGTTTGCAGAATCGTCATACGCTCCAGTTTACTGTAAGATTTCTAACAACGTTATCTTTACGTGGGCTGAAACACCTTTAATCGGCATTTGGAAATGATATGCATTTGAAGCAATAGAGAGCGCCACTGTGAAAACAATAGCCAGCGAACACAGAGTCAACAACCTCTTCTTTAGCCTGAGGATTTACTCATGTGAAGAACATTAACTCAATCACAAATGTCGGCTAAAACAAAAATAGATTGCTATCCCTGTTCAAAAATCAATTGTTAATAAACCAAATCTTAGTAAAATAGATTGCTTTGCTACTATTCTTACTATGAACATTTGTTTTGTCTAATCTAGATTAGCTAAATTTAAAATAATCTGGGAAGAAATCATTGGTACCAACTTTAGTTTGTTTTAATCACACACCCCTAACTACGACTTATCATTTATGATTTTTACTAGGGAAAATCACCAAAATAGCCCGTTGACCAACCCCTTTACGAAAATGGCCCCCTCCCGTCTCTTTGGAGAGACGGGTCACCATGTTCGAGGCACCTAAGGCCTCTCCTGAGAGGGTTCCCGTAAGGTCCAATAGCTATGTGACACGTGTCCATTTACCTAGAAAGACGTGCACAATTATTATTATTAAATTAAATTAATACAATTTTTCATCCGGAGACGTCTTTGGCTTTTCACCCGTGTTTGGCTTTTCACCCTTTCTCTCTCTCCCTTTCTCTCTCCTAGCTTTAACAGTCAAATATCTGCTACAATGACTGCAACCTCAGCTAGCAACCATAGACAATACTTGACAAAAGTTGGGTATTCAACCTTGCATAACTCAGAAAGATGCTTGCTTGGATAAGAAGCCTCACATTTGTTAAACATTATTTTGTAACTAACATATGTATATGTAGTCTCCGACTTGAACAAGCCCTTCCTCTCCATCGTCACCACCACCACACTGAAAAACCGACCTGTTGGTGTACTGAAGACGGGTGTGAAGAGTTGGGGCACTGGAGACGCCGCCATCACCGGAGACGCCACCACCACCGGAGAAGTCACCGAAACAAAAAACACAGAGACGCCACCATCGGAAACGTCATTAGAGACGTCTCCGGTGAGTTCTTCGTCTTCGCGAACCGGATTTTATCGGATTTTAGTTGATCTGTTCTATACCGGAGACGTCTCCGGTGAAGCACCGGTGAGTTCTTCGTCTTTGCGAACTGGATTTTATCGGATTTTAGTTGATCTGTTCTATACCGGAGACGTCTCCGGTGAAGCACCGGTGAGTTCTTCGTCTTCTCCGGTGAGTTTCTTTATCCTCTTTTTTTTTCTTGTTCTTCGTCTTCACCGGAGACGTCACCGGAGACGTCTTAGGTCTGTCTCACGTCTCAAGTCTGTCTTGGGATCAATGTGACACCCGGCATATTCAGGTTAATACTTTTCATACTTTACATACATACGTTTCGTACTCTACATACATACGTTTCATACTTTGCATACATACAAGTCTACCTCAACGAAAACATTGAAAACAATTACTTAATATCATAACTTGACCGGGTCGGTTGAGTCGTGTCGATGATTCGGGAATCATCGGGAGTCGTTACAATGGTCCGAGGAATCATTGGGTGTCGGTCCATAACCATGTGTACAAGGATCGGCGATTTGTAGAATCGCCGGGCTTATTGCACACACGCAAGTCTTGAGTCCCGGGAATTGGTGATCGGGTGGGAACGTGTTAGTTATCGTGCATTACATACTTATAATCATTACGCATGTAACATCGCGTATATATACATATTTATTATTATTTTTTTTGTAAATCACTTTAATTATATTAAACTTCTTGACTAGCCATGTCAAAATCATATTTATTTCAAAACATTTTAATAGTAATAATAATAATAATAATAATAATAATAATTTTATAAACTACTAAAAACCTTGATAAAACATAATGTGTCCAAACTCAAATATCCTTAAAACTTACTAGGCCCATTATAATTATCATTTTACCTCTTCTGGCCCATATACTTGCAGCCCAACCCAGCTAAACCCGGCCCACCTTGTCCTGTCTGTTTTAAATAAAAGAGAAAAAAAATATTCGTTTGGGTCGGGACTCGAACCCGCGCCCAAACCGGTCCAGGAACTAACACAACACCACGTAACCGTCTGAGCCACAGCTCCTTCTTGGTTTAATCCCAACCCGTAAAATATAAAAGGCCTTCTAAGAATTAAGCTGTTGTCCCCTTCTGCTCCTGCATGCTGCTGAACGCAGCTAATTTTTTTTTTAAAACCTTCGTTTGACTTTTGATTGAAGCTAAAAATATGATAATTATCAACTGATTGACTCGAGTTATGGAATTAACAATAAATTACACGTATTATGCACTTTAACACGGTCAAAAACATTCCAAATTTTACAAATCCACGCGTTAATACATCCATGGCGAGTCAACCGTCCAATCGTGCAACCCCGACCCTATCCCTATAAATTGGACATTGCAATTCATTGACAACTCGCCGAAATCCTTCTCTTAACCCTCAATTTCTGTATTAATTCGTCATTAAAGGTGTTCTTGTTCGCGTTTGACTTTCTGCGTTGACTGAGCATAATCACGCAAATCGTGTTTGTAAGTTAAGTTTTTCATGTGGGTTTTGATGTTCGGCAAACACACAACATTAACCCTAAGGTTAATTGGGTTAATGTTGTGTGAATTGTCCAATTGATAAAACTAGGGCTCGAACGATTGATTTGGGGAAGAACATTGATTTCTCATATGTGTTATAATTTAAACAAACTGAAACCAAACACAACCACTGGTCTGGACCAAGTGGTTGTGTCTGGTGCCTTTGAACCAACCTACGCGAATTCGAACCCCAGCATCACCAATGTAATTTTTTTTAAAACAACCAAGCTTTATATATATATATATATATATATATATATATAATTACTTATATTTTAAAATTCATTTTTAAATACTAAAACTCTTTTATAAATTCTACAAAAATTATTTTATGTTAATCTAGTGAAAAAGTTTAACATACAATTTTTAGTTTTCAAAAATTTATTTATTTAATATATTTAATAAATAATTCAAGTTTATTCCATTTTATTTATAAAATTCTATAAAAATATCAAAACAATTTTATAAATTTCCACAAAAATTATTCTGAGTTTTTATAATAATAAACTTTTCTGAAATGATTTTTATTTCTAAAAAATCATTTATTTAAATTTTTTAATCAATTTTTGTTAGTTTTAATCATAAATAAATCATAATAAATTCATTTTTCAATAATTTTGCACCAAAATTTTATATAAATTTTTTCTATTTATTTGGAACAGAAATACAATTTTTAATTTAATAATTCTTTAACTTTTGTATTTTTAAAATATTAAAGATATAATTTGACAATTTGAAATAAATAGATTTAATATTCTATTTTTAAGAAAATAATTTTATAAAAATTATTTTCATACTTAAAACTTTATATTGTGACCATCTTTAATTTAAAATTTACAAAAAGATTCTTGTTTATTTATTTATCAAATTTCTCTTATTTATTAAACATTTTATATATTAATCAAACGAACACTTATCCCCAATTCGAAACCCTAGAATATATTTGTAGACTAGAAAGACTTAGACATATTTATTACCTTAATTATAGGGTAATACTTGGCATCGTTGGGCAACACATATTCTATTTTCACGAGACATAACATTTTGCTAAGGTGAGTTTACATAGCCCCATTTCTCTATTTTCACTATTTTTGGGGTGAAACATGTTTAAACATTTTATACTATCATTTACTCATACTTACTTGTGATTCAATTACATCATCATTCTATCATTTGACTGTAACAAAAAGACACAGTACAATCATTAACAATGATCAAGCCGCCTATTTAGATTATAGAGCTATAGGTCTGACAAACCCATTGTAGGGGATTGGCTCCCAATCGCCTGAACTATAGGCGATTAGGAGCCCTATTCACCATTTTACTGGTGATTACAACCCTACTCGCCATTTTGACCCTCCTAATCACTAGTTGACTTTTCCTAATCACATGTTTGCTTCCTAATCACGTGTACAGCTGCTATATGTATATTTTAACATCCCGAAACACGGATTGACGCCTAGGAACATGTTAGGAACCCCGTGACATGTCCAATGACTTGGTAACACGTGTTCGGACTTAGTTATATGTTAATTGACCGATATGTTAGACTAGGTGAACTCTTGCGCATATTACGTGTTTAATTGCATATGTTGCATGTTATCTTACTTTCGGCTAAAACGTAGGATGTCGGGTCACCAATGGGATGTCGGGTCTTGTCTGGTGTGGTCGGTTAAACGTTTAAACATCATTTCATATGTACACGGTTATGGTCTGGACTGTTACGGACTAATCAACCTACGGGTTGTTAGTCTAACACCTTATACGCTCGTCATGATAGGTCATCGGTATTTGGTGCCGTCTATTGAGCAGGATTACTTGTCTTAGTGTGGGAAGCAGCATCAGGTGAGTTTCACGGCCCCACTTTACGTTTTACATTTTGGGGGAGACACATGCTTATACATATTTCAAAAACTATCATGTTATACTAGCGTTAAATTCATTTGTGCTATACGATACGTAAAGTCCCAGGGAAACCATGAATATACTGGATAGCATAACGGGGGAAATGTGGATAGATCTATTGGGACTGACAGACCCCACCCGTCGGCTGGGAGCAGGGCGGGTGCATATTGTCTCGGTCATAAGCTTAATCGTTTCGGGCAAAATCATATATCGTTGTTTGTAATGGTTTCCGGTCGTAGCAGTATTATTCATGCGTCTAGCTAACGCTATCATTTCTAACATAGTGATAACATGATGGCTTTTATTACTTAAACATTTAATATAAAACCTGTGAACTCACCGGCATTATTTGCTGACGTTTTTAGCATGTTTGTCTCAGGTCGTTGAGGTAGCTGCTTATCATAGGCGCACGGAGTCTCACGGCGTCTAGGATTCATATGCATTTTACTTAGCTTTTTCAGACTTACGTACTTTTGCATTTTGGGTTTGTAATAAAGTTTTACGCTTCCGCAGCGATGGATTTATGAAAACTTGATGGTTGTTTATGTCATTTTTACGTATCATATAGTGTCGTTTATTGTGACCGTTGACTTAGATCCTGGTTTGTCACACGCCTCGCGGTAAAACCTTGCACGTGGAACTTGAGGGTGTGACAATCAAAAACGACGCGTGGCGGTCCTCTATTGGCTGGAATCGAAGGCCTCTCGGGAGACGCTTCAGACTGGTTGGGAAACGTGACCCGTCTCTCCAAAGAGACGGGAGAGGGCTATTTATGCTTTTCACTCGGTCAACGGGCTATTTTGGTGATTTTCCCTTTTTACTAATCAAGTTTACGTTCACCACTCAATTATTATGATTCACAAATGTCATATTCCAACCTAACCAATGTAATTTTAAAGCCACAACCAGAGAAGACAATCAGATTTAAAGCCACAACCAAAGGTCAAATCAACGGCAAACTCATATTCGAACCTCAAAGGCAACACTTAACAGGTTTATAAGGTTCAGAGGTTCAGAGAGTGTGAACACATCATGCCACCATAGGCCGTTTAGAATTAGAGCTTAGCATGGGAATCCTGACAGGAACTTCGAACCAACGCCACCGATTTAACGAAACCATACATCTCATAGGCCCCCGTCATGGCATCGTCAAACCGTTCAAAAGCAAGAAATCAATCGATGATTTCGATCCTCTCTCTTTTGCATGTCTCATCAATCCAAACCAGAGAAAATAGAGGAGGATCCTGGGTACCTCACAGATCCAAACCAGAGAGAAGAGAGAAAGGTCATTGAGTACCTCACCACTAAAAGTAGATGAAGACACTTCAACAAATGAAGACGGTGGTGATGGCCGGAAAGCTTGGCGATGACGGCGTGTTGGTGGTTTCACCACCTCCCACTGGCTCCCAGAACATCTCTTGAACAAATGAGACAGAGTACAGCTTGGTAATGACATAAAGATAGATGCTATACACCTGGTTTTAGAAGATAACACGTGGTCTAACCATACACCCGAAAAGCAAACACGTGTACAATGAACCATGTGTAAAAAAGGAAACAACGGGATAACAAAACCACTCCAACCAGGCTCGAACCTGAGACGTTACGTTACAGTAAATAGAAACAACACCACCACACCAACATATCATATTGAAAATCATCTCAAACCAGATATATTTATATATCATCGAAAATGAATAGATACTGTTCATCTTCATTTCAAATTAATACATAGTATAATATAATTTATTTATGATTATTCATAAGGTCATAACTCATACAAGAAATCTAAAACCCATAATTAAATAATAATCAAAACCAAAACTTGGTTAGCCTCAATCGATTCCACAAATGACAAAACGGGATATAAAAAACCAAAGTACACCTCCTATTGTGTTTACATAATTTACATTTCATCTCCTTGTTAAATGAGACACGTCATCTCTTTATTTTTATTCACATGGAGCGCGTTCAACATTGAAGATGAACGTTTAGCCTCATCCATGAACCTACAAATGCCGACATTTGAAGTTAGAGGAAAACAATCCTACACTCATGAAACTTTTGGTAAAATATGTTTTGTTCAAAATTCAAATATATGGATAATTGGTCATAGCGTTTTGTCAACATTTTGAAACTGAAGATCCAAAAGCCGGGCGTACCTCTTATGAGAGGTTGAAGACGACTGGCTTGATCAGACCTCTAAGTATTTAACCTGCAAAATTTAACAAACCGTTAGGCTCGTCACACAGGGGGCAGGGAGGGCCTCTCTGTGACCACCCTCCGGCGTGAGGATAAGTATTTGTTTTGGAGAAGAAAGAGAATAAAGAGAGAGAGAGAGAGAGAGAGAGAGAGAGAGAGAGAGAGAGAGAGGGAGGTTCGGAGTATGTCAGAACGTGTCTTACTTGTACTTTTGAAGGGGTATTTATACTAGTCAGAATAGTTGTACTACCCTTCGGCCAGGTGTATTAACCTTCGGAACTAGTGACCTCCGGTCACTTGTCCTGAGCACGTGTCATGGTCAGCCGCGTCCTATGGAGATTAGCCGCGTCTAATAGGGTCGTAGTTCAGATGTGAGGTTTTATACCTCTTCATGTCTCCTTAAGTCCATAAGTTAGTTTACAACTTAGTGGAGTTGATCGTTTCTTGAGGGTGCTTTCCAGCTGAACCTTCGGACACAGGACGTGGCAACTCTTTAGGCCACATGTCTTTGATGGGATGTGGCGGTTTTCCCCAGTCGATCTCCTCCGTTGGATTTGTGATTTTGGTGAGAGATCAAGACACGTGTCAGTCGTTTGGGTTTCCCTTTTCTTGGTTATTTAAACCAGTTTTTCACTTTTTAATTTTTACTTTTCCTCATAAATTGTTTCTACTTTCTTTGTCCTTTCACTGCTCCCCTTTTCTGCTATCAGGACCTGATTTGCTTCCTCCTTGACAGGTTCGTCCCTTCCTCTTGTTTCTTTCCAGATTCTTCTTTTTCACTTTGTTGTTTGTCATGGGGAAAGATAACATGAGTGTTAGCTTCTCTACCTTGACTCAAAAGAAATTGGATAAATTTCTAGTCGATTATAGGATTCCCCTAGATCTTCACCCTGAGATTCCTTCCCCTGATCGAGCCATCTACCCCCACCTTTCTGGCAAGTTCGCGTTCTATACACGCGTTTGCGATTTTGCTAATTGTAGGGTTCCTATGACAAAATTTTTGTTCAAGGTTCTCCTTTTTCATGGGGTTCATTTTTCTCAAATGAACCCCTTTAGCTTGGGGAGGGTCTGTCACTTTGAGTTAAAGTGCCGGGCTTTGAAGTCGAAGGCTGATCTCGAGGTTTTTAGAGCTTTCTACAAATTAAACCAGGCGGGAGATTGGTTTACATTTGAGAAGAGAAGGAAGAAGCCGGAGTGTCATGGGAAGGATACCTCCAGCCTGAAGAACTAGAAGACGCAGTTCTTTTGGTTGGACGATAGGTGCCTCCCTAAGGAGATGTTGACTTTGTGGAGAACAGATTTTGAAGCCTCCGAGTGGGAGCTCCCGGCTGACTTTGCTTGTGATTCGACTCTGTACAATAAACTCGTTGCTCATAAGTCGAACATTAAGAAGTATCCGGAGCATATCTTGGTGTTTGCTGGGATTAGTAGGATTTTGGATGAACCGGACCGATGGCCCGTTATTTTGTATAAGAAGAAGGGTGAGCATTGCTCTTTATTCTTGAGCTTAATTTTTGGGGATCTAGTTTCTGAACTCTCTTGTTTTTTGCAGAAATGTCGTTGCTTGCGGCACTAAAGTTCGATGATTATGATGATGATGATCTCACGTTCACCAGCGAGCCACTCGGGTCAAGCAAACCAATCATGGAACAGGTAACGAAGCTGCAGGCCCCCATTCGTCCAGAGGGAGAGGAAGTGGAGAATGTGGAGAAACCTTCTGGAGAGGGGAATGTTGTAGGTGAAGCTAGTGGTAAGGACAGAGATGAAGGTGGTAGTGAGAAGAGGCGAGTACTTGGTCAGGAAGGGGGCGAAGGCAAGGTGACTATTGGTCAAATCTTTCCCAACCCTGACCCTCTGCAGACTGTGAGTTCCTCAAGTATCCATGCCTCAGAGGATGATATTGCTGAAGACGCCTCGTTGGATTTAAATGTGGAGGCCCGGAAGAGGAAGAACGAGCCATCCAAGGTTAGGAGGAGCCCTAAGAAGGTGAAGTTCATTCCGCCACATGTTCTTACCATTTCTGAGTCATCCCAAGGTAATATCTTAGACGAATTTGATTTGCATATTTCTGTTGGGAAATCCTCTCGAGATGGTGATCTCGTATATATGAATGTTCCGGGGGATAAATCAGTTGGTGAAGGTGAGAAGGAGGGTGACGACGTCTTCCGAGACATTGCCAATAGTCCTCCCCGAACCTCGGTGGCCCAAGCTGCGAGTAGCTTTTTTGCGTCTTCTCCCGGTAAGTTTACTGGCCGCGTCTCTACCTTTCGTGCTGGTGAGGAGAATGAGTATGGTGCGTCCTATTCTCCTTGTTGGTTTGAGACCGAGACATTGATTATGTTTAATCTTGTAGATCCGTTGGATGATGTGATGGAGGTGGATCCTGCCACGGCCGAGGATGTGTTTGTTCCCGACTGGGACTTAAAGAATGGTTCGAGGGTGATTGACGCTTTGTCATCGAAAATGATGCTTTTTAACCTTCATACCCCGGCCGACCATGCCCACTACCGGAGCTTAAAAGATAATGATCTAGGCGATGCTTTGATGGTTAACCAAGCTCAATCTAACTTTTTAGTGTCAGAGGTGTAACCATGGTAATGTGCTGGATTCTTTGAAGACGACCCAGGATCAGCTCAGGTCGGTTCAGGCTTCTTTGGCCGTGGATGGAGAGGAGCGGGATGGATTTCAGGGAGAAGTAGAAGTCTTGAAGAAGAAGCTGCAGGCATCCGAGCAGGCTCATGAGGCTTCGAAGAAGAAGTATATTCATTCTATCGAGGAGCTGGAGAAAGTAATGGATAAGACTCGGGCTGCGGCGGATCTGCTTGTGAAAGGTTTATCCTTTTTCCTTTTTACTTCTTCATCACTTATTGATACTTAGTGGTTTTTTCTCACATGTCTTATTTGCAGAGAAGGGTGAAGCTTTAACTCGCGAGAAGGATGCTTTGCAACTTGTGGCAGACTTGAAGGTGGATGTTGAGCAGAGTGAGGTGGAGAAGTTCGATCTTCTTAAGGAGATCGAAGGACTGTTAAGTTTTAAACAGTTTATTTTGATGGAGGGAGTGGAGCTTGTTTCTCGCTACATACGGAAATGCTCGTTGATGAAAGAAGTCGTGGCAGGAGTTAATAATGCCATGAATGGGATTGGCTACAAAGATGGGGTACGTGATGGTCATGCCGCAGCTCTTAAGGGAGTGGCCATGAGTGTCGTCCCTAAACTTGTGCCGAATGCTAAACAACTGCTGCTAGAGGCTGTTAAGAATTATGACGAGATCATCCTTCCTCCCATCTCCAAGATGCAAGACCTTACTACCGAACCTTTGGATGTTGTTATCAAGGCCTTTAAGGACCTGTCTATAATTGATGACGCACCTTAGGGGTCGATGAAGAAGTTGGTTCCTTTCCCGTTCCTCCACATAGGTTCGGTGATTTTTTATATTTTTAGTGAAGCTTGTCTTAAAACTTTGTACCACCCGTTCCTTTTTATAGGTTCGGTGTTTAGTTTGTTTGCTTCTTCGTGAAGCTTTGTGTTTCTTTTGGAATGTAGCCATGTTGGCATATGGACGTATCTTTTATCCTTTAAAGGATAATTTTTGTATATCAAGTCCGTCCTGGGATGAACATAGATCTTTGTATCCCCTTGGAATATGAATGGGACTATCCTATCTTTGTGCTTCGGATATCCCTTGCTTATTTATTTTCTTAAGTATAAATTAGTCGAATAACTTACTGAAGGTTTAGCAGCCTCAGTTCGTATGATATAGAGGCTTTATCATGCGTCCATGATTTTTAAGCCTCGGTTATAAAATATGTTTTAAGTGTTTCGGGATTTTTTTATCCTTAACAGCTTATAACATTCGAAGTAGAACGTTCATTTTTCGCGAAACTATTTTTTAAAAGATGCTACGTAGTCTTTATGGGGTGTCTTTTAGGTTCGGTATTTTTGGTTCCTCAAACTTGTTTAACCAAGAAGTCCGGACGAAAGGGCCTTCGATACCCCCATGCCCTAATTCTTATCCCCCTTCGTATGTCAAGGTACTTTTACCCCGAGTGTCGAAGCTTGCATGTTATGTTTGAACATACGTATAACAAGTAAATACTTACCATGGAATGAAATTGTAAAGATTACTTTTATAAAATGAGGTATGTCGCGTCTCATTGTGTATATATATATATATATATATATATATATATGTGTGTGTGTGTGTGTGTGTGCGGAGAATTGGTCATTCCGCGATACATAATGAAAATATAAAGATTGTGGGGCATTCACATCCCACTCTTACATTGGAAAAGAAAATAAAACAAAGAACTATTTTATTTTTCCCATCTTTTCTCTAGATGTAGCATTTTTTTAGGTGTAATCCATTCCATGTCCGGGGGACTTCTTCCCCACTGAGAGTAGCGAGCTTGTAAGCTCCTTTTTCTCCCACCGAAGTAATGATGTATGGTCCTTCCCATTTAGGACTCATTTTGCCCGGCTTTTCCGAACCACTTGCTTCATGACTCCGCATTACGTATTCTCCGATTTTAAATTTTTGCTCTCGGACCCTTGAATTGTAATACCCTTCTAGGGTCCGTTTATATTTCGCTTCTCGAATTGCTGCAGCTTCTCGTCGTTCTTCCAGAAGATCGAGATTGCATCGAAGCTCTTTTTCGTTTTCCCGTTGGTTAGCCACCCTGTGGGTTGGCATGACTATTTCGACCGGAATCATTGCTTCACTCCCATACGTTAGACTAAAGGGTGTTTCACCAGTGCTTGTTTTGTTCATCGTTCGGTATGCCCAAAGGACGTTCGGCAATTCATCTACCCAGCCGCTTCTTTTCATTCCCAGGCATTTCTTGATGCCTTCTACCAGACTGCGGTTTACTCGTTCAACTTGTCCGTTTGCCTGAGGATGGGCAACGGAGGAAAAGGCCTGTTCTATGCCGAGACTGGTGCACCATTTTTTAAACGGGTTATGGGTGAATTGTTTGTTGTTGTCGCTGATGATGGTCATGGGTAGACCGAATCTACATACTATGTTTTCCCAGATGAACTTTTTCACTTCGGCTCTCGATATTTTGGCAAGAGGCTTGGCCTCTACCCACTTGGTGAAGTAGTCTATCGCGACTAGTATGAACTTGGCTTGTCCGGACGACACTGGGAAGGGACCCACTATGTCGATACCCCATTTTTGGAAGGGCCAGGCTGCGATTACAGGGACCAGCTTGTTCTTTGCTCGAAGACTGATTGGTGCGTGCCGTTGACAGTTGTCGCACTTTTGCAATTCTTTTACTGCATCTTGATGCATGCTAGGCCAAAAGTATCCTGCATTCATGGCTTTAGTGACTACCATTCATGGTCCGGCATGGATACCGCAGATCCCCCAGTGGATTTCTTCTATGACATATTTTGCTTGTTCGGAGTCTAAGCATCGGAGTAGGGGGCCTAAGAAGGTCTTTCGGTATAAGATGCCATCGATCACTTGGTATTGCAGGGATTTAACTTTAAGCTTCCGGGCTTGTGCTTTGTCTGATGGCAGTGCATCATTCATGATGTAGTTCAGGATGGGAGATATCCATGATTCTGTGTGTGTATGTATCGCACATATTTCAACCTCAACTGTGGACGGGGCATTTAATACTTCGAGCTTTACTTCTTGTGACATGTGGTCCGGTGTGTTTGCTGCGAGCTTGCTTAGAGCGTCAGCTTGTTTGTTTTTTTGACCCTGGTACATGCTTCACCTCACATTTTTCAAATTCTTTGATCAAAATTTTTGCCTGCGTTAGATGAATACAAAGTTAGAAGCTATGCCTTTTTGTAGGGGATGAAGTATTTGGTGAGAGGTAGGGTTCGTACCTTTTGTAAGTACTGAACCATGTTTGCCTCTTTTGCTTCGTACTCCCCACTGATTTGGCGTGCCACCAACATGGAATCTACATGTGCTACTACCTGTTTGAAAACATGGTATTTTGGAGCTTTAGCTTATTGTATTTTTTTTTTTTGGAGTATTACGAAAGGAGCATTTTATCAAGGCGTATACCTTTCGGCCTCCGACCTTTTTTGCCAGTCGGAGTCCGGCCAAGAAAGCTTCATATTCGGCTTCGTTTTTGGAGCTCTTGAAGTTTAGGCGGATTGAGTATACGAGTTCTTGCCCGTTGGGATCTTTCAGGACTACGCCAGCCCCTGATCCCTCGGAGCTGGAGGCTCCGTCAGTGAAGATACTTCATTCGTTTGATTCCGGTAGTCTGATTGCTTCGTCTGGACTTACTACTAATTCGGTGAGGAAGTCTGCTACTACTTGCCCTTTGATCGGACCTCTTCTCTTGTAGGTTATATCGAATGCCCCGAGCTCGATTGCCCATTTGGCGAGTCTTCCTGAGACTTCCGGCTTTCTTAGCACACCCAATATTGGCTGGTCAGTCTGTACCTCAATTTCAAAAGCTTGAAAGTATCGGCGCAACCTTCGTGAAGCGTGTACTAGAGAAAGAGTGAGCTTCACCATTGCAGGATACCGCGTTTCATAATCACGTAAGGCACAGCTGACGTAAAAGATAGGTACTTGTGCTTTTGTTCTTGTTACCATTAGAACTGAACTGATGTGACACCCGGCATGTTTGGGTCAACATTTTTATAAACACATAAGTCTACCTTAGCGGGAAACGTTTATAAACGAACTTAACTGGGTTAGTTGAGTCGGGTCAAGTTAGGATTGTCCAGGGGTCAATGATCTAGAGGATCGTTGGGAGTCATTTTGGGAATACACTAGAACCGGGTCCCGTTGTTGGTGACATTACATGAACAAATTAAGTATATGTGTAGATTATGGGTCGTGTGGTGGATTATATGTAGATGCAATTGTGCAACTAGTGCTTCGGATTGTTCAATAAACTTGTTTTGGTGAATGTCGTTGGTGCGAAGAAGGTTTAGTAGGTGCGAAGGAAGGCTTTAGTTGGTACGAAGGAAGATCAGAAGGTGCGAAGGAGGAAGTTTTGGTCGAATGTGAATATAGTTTATGTATGGCTTGGTTCGACCAGTTAGTTTGGTCGAACCTGCACATTCGCATGAACAAAGTGGGCGAATGTGCAGTCTATAAATAGTCAAGTTTGATTTTTGAATGTAACTTTTTGTCATATTATTCCCTCCACTTTCTGATATTCTCTCTAGAAGTTTATTTAGCTCTTTTCACGTTCTTACCTTGTTTGTATCAATCTTTAAACGTGTAATCGAGTTTATAATTAATGAAAAGCTTTTGAAATGATGATTTACTTGTTTTGATCTGTTTGACTATTATTTTGTGATTGTTTTAGGGATTTCGCACCTAAAACTAACTTGTTTGATCATTCTTTGTTGTTATACGATCCATACATACGCATACATTATATACATAGATGTGTTTAAATGATGTGTAAATGATTATCCGTGCTTAATTATGTTAAACATAAACTTAGGATGCATGCTTATATGTTAAGGTATGTTAGAATGCGTTAAACACGACAAACTGGAAATCTGGAAAATAACACTTCTCTGGTTCGACCGTTCGAAGGGTCGAACCAGGCCCTCAGTCTGTTAAGGGCCTCCTTCGATCGGACAAAATCACCTTCGACCAACTAAAGCTCCACGTTCGCCCATACGAAAGGGTCGAACCTGGACATAGTATAAATACCATCCTTTGTCATTTTTCACCATTTCACAAACCCTAACCGTCTCAAAACACTCTCTAGCAATTTTAAACATTGGGGAAGGAGTTTTTGCCCTTGTTTTCTATAATCTAACCTACAAACATCTTCTACACAAAGATCTAAGGTGTGTTCTTCATTCTGAATCATTTTTAAAGCATTTCAATTCGTTTTTATTAAACCCCAAGAGTCCATATCTGATACAAACATGTTTTCATGGATAAAAACCTTCCTAATATCTTTCTAAACAAAACCTATTCATAAACAATGAGTTTTCATACAAAATAACATGTGTTAATGGTGTTTTATGTGATGTTATGCATTGTTTGATGATTGATTGTTGTATAGATGTTATAACAATGATCTAGGACTGTTATTGATGATGATTTATGATTGAGATAGGTTACAATTGATTATTGATGATGTTTTGTTCATTTTGGAGATTTTGGGTTAGATCTAGGGCTTGTTCATGATGATAGTGATAAGGATGTGATTGGGGGTTTATTGTTCATGATAATCTGAGCATATTAAGTTGATTATTGATTGATTTCATAAAGTTTCTTAATTGGGTAAAGATTGCATGCAAGATGATGTGACATCTCCATAATTTACTATTTTGGGAAACTTGTAAAACGACTAGATGTTGATGTAAAATCGGTAGGGTTTTGTAGGGATATGTTAATGATAGTTGACTGCTGTAACTCATGATGTTTCGTGATGTTTTCGGATGTTTTTGATGCGTTTTTGAGGAAACCGAATAACAGGGTCGAACCTGGAGTACCTTCGACCAGTCGAACGGTCGAAGGAGGACCTCCAGGGTCGAACCTGGTTACTAAATGGTCGAACATATTACAAATGGGCGAAGGAGGGAGAAAAGGGGCGAAGGTAGCCACATTCGACCGTTTAAAGCCTCATTCGACCGTTTAGAACTACATTCGACCCTACGCTAACAAAAATGAGATTTTTGATGCAAACTAAGTGTTTTAATGCTTGAAACTTATGTGTTAACTTTATGTTCATGACTAATTGATGTAATGAGTCACCAACGGGATGTCGGGTCGGTCTGGGATGTCCGGTTAACGTTTAAACACACTTTTTAACACACGTAGTCAAGATCTGGACAATCGGGGACTAGTTAGCCTTCGGGTTAGTAGTCATCATACTTATGTAAACTCACTAATAGGTTGTTACTAGTCGGGAGTATCATACACGAGTTGGATCTCTAGTTATCAAGAAGACGCACTCTAAGGTGAGTTTCACGGCCCCACTCTTTTACTGGTTTTACATTTTCGGGGGAGAAAACATGTTGTGTCCTTTAAACGTGTGTCAACTATGTTTTCATAAAAGGTGTTTCAACTACGTTTTGGTATTCATGAATTCATTGGGTTTGGAGTATTCATTATGTTTTCACGTATTCATTATGTTTTAGAGTATTCATTATATTACTATGCGATCTTTGGAAGTCCCGGGGGAAACCATGAATGTGCGAGGATGCACAACGGGGGAAATGTGGATAGCGCTATTTGGGCTTGACCCGCCCCACTCGTCGACTGGAGGTCGGACGGGTGCATATTGTCTCTTAGATATTCAGTATTCAGTATGCAGTATTCAGTATTCAGTATTCATTCGGGCACGTATTCAGTATTCACAGTATTCGAGTCCAGTAATGGTTTTCCAATCGCAGTAGTAACAGGTATTCATATGTTTTGCATGCATGTGGTCTGGATTGACCATGGGTATTCAGTTGGAGTCGATTTTTACTTGGAGTTTCACTTGGAGTTGGTATACATTTGGAGTCGGTATTCATTAAAAACCTGTGAACTCACCGGCATTATTTGCTGACGTTTTTAGCATGTTTGTCTCAGGTCGCTAAGGTAGCAGCTGTCGATAGGCGCACGGAGTCTCATGGCGTCTAGGATTCACGTGCATCTCATTTAGTATTTTCAGACTTTCGTACTTTGATTTCGTGTTGTAATAAAGTTTTACGCTTCCGTAGCGATGAATCTATTATGAAAAACTTAATGGTTTGCTGATGTCATTTTTTTACGTAACATATAGTGTTGTTTATTGTGACCGTTGACTTGGATCCTGGTGTGTCACGCGCCTCGCGGTAAAACCCCGCACGTGGAAATTTGAGGGTGTGACAACTGATGGATGCCCCCGAGGCTGATAAATATATGGTGAGTGTTTCCCCTGGTTCTGGCGCGGTTAAAGTTGGTAATTCTGCCAAACATATTTTAAGATCATTGAAGGCTGCGTCTGCCTCGTCTGTCCAGCGGAACTCTTTGGTGCTCAGGTACTTTTTTAGTACTGCCATGAAAGGCAGTGTTCGTTCAGCTGCTTTGGACAAGAACCAATGTAATGCGACCAACCGTCTGTTGAGTGTTTGTACCTCTTTTAGGTTGGATGGGGGCTTCATGTTAATAACGGCTTCAACCTTTTCAGGGTTTGGCCGGATACCTTCTTTGGAAATTAGGAAGCCCAGGAATTTTCCTTCTTCCAATCCGAACGAACATTTCTTCGGATTAAGCTTCATATTTATCTCCCGAAGCTTGTCAAATGTCTCTTTGATGTCTTTCAGCAATACTTCTTCACTGAAGCTTTTAATTACTACATCATCCACGTACACCTCCAAGTTTCGACCTATCTGACTTTTGAAGGCTCGATCCATGACTCGTTGATATGTGGCTCCGGCATTCTTCAATCCAAATGGCATTTTCTTATAGCAATACAACCCTTGATTGGTGACGAAGGTTGTTTTGTCTTCATCGGCTTCGGCCATTTGGATCTGGTGATATCCCTTAGAAGCATCCAAAAAACATTTCAGCTTGAAATTTGCCACAGCTTCGACTTTTAAGTCTATTTTTGGTAAGGGATAACAGTCTTTGGGACATGCATCGTTTAAGTCTTTGAAATCAATGCACATCCTCCAGGAACCATCGTGTTTCCGGACCATGACTGAATTGGAGACCCAAGTGTGATATTTAACTTCTCTGATAATGTCCGCATCTAGTAGGACGTTTACATCATGGGCAATTGCTTTGATTCTGTCCGGAGCCATGCTTCGTTTCTTTTGGGCTACTGGTTTTTTATTCGGACGAATGTTGAGCTTGTGTTCGGCTAAAATTCTTGGTACTCCAGTCATATCTGATTGTTGCCAAGCAAACACGTCCAGGGATGTGGACAATAGTCTCCATAAGGACCTTTTAATGCTTTCCGGCAGTTGGGTACCGATGGTGACTTTTTGCTCTGGGAATGTCGGGTTAATAGACCATTCTTCTTCCGTTTTTACTTCGGAGTCGTTTTCTTCTGGGACGGAAGGTCCCAAGGCTTGTCTTACTTCGGCTACATATACTTCAGATTCGGTGTTTATTGTGGCGACACCTGTTTCGGTGGGAAACTTAATAGCTCCGTGGATTGTTGAAGTTACCATGCTGAAGGCTTTCATTCCTGGCCTTCCGAGTATGATATTGTGAACCGAGGGTGCCCCGACTACTAGGAAGGTAAGAACAACTATTCTTTGGTGTTCGTCGGTCCTAAGAGTGACCGGAAGGGTTAATTGACCCAAGGGATGTATTACTTCTCCGGAGAAACTGATTAATGGCATCTGGACTGGGGCTAGCCTGTCCTTGGTAGCCGGAGCTAGCTGGTGATAGCATTGGTAGTACATTATTTCAGATGCACTACCGTTGTCTATGTAAATTCGCCGTACCTTGTGTCCTGCAACGACTCCGGAGACAACTATCGGTGCTTCTTTCTCCTCCCTTGGATCGATGGGTGGGAAGAATAGCAACTTCTCCATCCATGGTGCTATGTGTTCGTGACTCCTCTTGACTCCATGTTCATGGGTGGATCGGATCATGTGGATCCCTGCTTGGTTGTTTGGATTGGAGATTTGTGTTGCAGCTGGTTTTCCTTCTTTTAAGTCTCGTATCAAATGGGACAACTTCCTTGCTTTGCATGCTTTATCAATTTCTTGTTTTAGTGACCAACAATCATCGGTATTGTGACCTTTTGCTTGGTGGTATTCACAATATTTTTTGGTGTTTCTGTCGGAGGTAGGTTTCTGCTTCGGTGGGGTTGGGAAACGTATTTGTTCGGTGCTTAGGATCTCGCTTGGAGTTTTATTGAGATCTAAGTAACTGGTGTTTCGTGAAGAGCGTCCGGAGCTGGACCTCTCACTTCGATCGCTTCTTGCATAAGGTTGTGACCTATGCTTCGACCATGAACTATTTCTTTCTGCTGGAGCCGAGGTTCCCTTTTTCCAGGAGCTACCTCTGGAGTTTCCTTTGTAATCACTTTCGGTTATTTGGCCACAAGCGCTTTTTCCTCTTGCAAAAGCACGCGCCCTTTCCATCAGTGCTTCCATTGTTTTTGGTAAATCCTCATGCAGCTTTTCGACCAGTTGGTTGTTCCGGACCCCGTGGCAGAAACCAGATATCCGCAGCTGATCAACGGCTCCGGATATCTGCATGCTTTCTTTATTGAACCGATCTATGAATCGTTCTAAGGACTCCCCGTCCTTCCTTCGGATGTTATGTACCTCCGTGATGTCTTTTGTGCATCGTCTTTGTTGGGAGAAGTTTTGTAAGAAAATTCGCCACAACTCTTTCCAATTTTCTATCTGCCCGGCCGGTAGACCGTCGAACCATACTCTTGCGGCTCCGGTTAGTGTCTGGGCGAACATGTGGCACCATGCTGGCATGGGCCATAGTTCTATCTCTGCTGCTCCACCAAAATCAAATACGTGGTCGTCCGGATCTGAGGTTCCATCATACTTCTTAATGGTGACGGGCATCTTTAATTTTGCTGGGAGTGGTGCACTAGCCACCCTCGGGGTGAACTTCGAGTATGAAGTCATGTATGCTGGTCTATATGGGGCTGTAAGTTCTTTGTCAATGATGCTGGAGCTGGGCTGTTGCTTGGCTGGAATCACTGATGTGGTAGCCATTGGCCCCGTGGATGTGAGTCCAGTTGGCAACGGTCCGGTATATCCATAAGGCATCAAGAAGCCATACGGTGTTTGTAATGGAACGGACGTAACCACGGTGGAGTATGTTTGGAGACTAGCAGGGGTGGACATCACTGTGGACGTTGTTCCTTCAGAAGGAAACAAGTTAATCTGTACACTGCGAAGCTTTTCGTCCCTGTCTTTTTGTTCTTTTAATTTTAACAGAAAGTCACGGTTCCATTGTAAAAAAGTGTCATCAAACTCTGCTGATACGGTTTGCATCCCACTGGGTGCAGTGACCATTTCAGCAGCAGAAGTTATCACGGAGTCTGTCAGCACTCTAGAATAGCCAGCTGTGTGTTGTTCAGAAGCAGTGACGTCGTCGTCTTCTTTGTTTGTGATGTCAACGATATTCAAATTTTCCATAGCCATTCCAGATCCAAGTGGAGAGAGTAGATCTGCAATAGGATGGCGCCAATTGAAGATCCAAAAGCCGGACGTACCTCTTATGAGAGGTTGAAGACGACTGGCTTGATCAGACCTCTAAGTATTTAAGCTGCAAAACTTAACAAACCGTTAGGCTCGTCACACGGAGGCCAGGGAGGGCCTCTCTGTGACCACCCTCCGGCGTGAGGATAAGTATTTGTTTTGGAGAAGAAAAGAGAATAGAGAGAGAGAAAGAGAGAGAGAGAGAGGGAGGTTCGGAGTATGTCAGAACGTGTCTTACTTGTACTTTTGAAGGGGGTATTTATACTAGTCAGAATAGTTGTACTACCGTTCGGTCAGGTGTACTAACCTTCGGAACTAGTGACCTCCGGTCACTTGTCCTGAGCACGTGTCATGGTGAGCCGCGTCCTATGGAGATTAGCCGCGTCTAATAGGGTCGTAGTTCGGACGTGAGGTTTTATACCTCTTCAGAAACCATCCCAAATGATGTCACACTATCACCGGGAACCATAGTATTAATACTTTTTCCCCAACCTCCCATCCCACACGCACTTTTTTACATAACACATCCATATGAACTTCGACGGCCTGACCATCTTGGCCCCTTCCTTGATTCCGTCTGTCCCTAAAGAAAACGGGTCCATATTGTGACTCATTCCCTTTTATTCTATAATAGTAGTAAAATAGAGTTAATAGCCATTTTCGTCCCTGAGGTTTGGGCCAGTTTGCAACTCCAGTACAAAAGTTTATTTTTTTGTAATTCCTTCCTTGAGGTTTGGATTTTGTTGCCAAATTCGTCCTTTTCACTAACCCAGTTAAAAAAGGTCGTTAGTGTCAGGGGTATTTTTGTCTTTTTACCTGACCTTTTATTTTTTATCAAGTGGGACCCACCTGTTTCTCTAATCTCTATCTCTCTTGTCTCTCTTTTATAAAACTCAAATTTAACATAAGGTGCATTTGCACCACCACCACCACTGAACACCCACCACCACCACCGAACACCCACCCGTCCCACTCAGTCATCCACCACCATATCACAACCATTAAATGCCCACCCGAACACCCACCACCCTATCGAAATAAACATATCACAACCGAGGGCACAAGGCTATATAATCAAATCTGAAGGAAACAATCACCAACAACAAATTACTAAACTTTTACCTCAACGATAGAGATTTGATTGATTGCCATCAAATCATAAATCAGATAACGTCTTGTTTCCTAGTGTCTGGTACAACACCATCAAGCAGTGTGTAGTGGTGAACCTTCTCAAACGACATTGTAAGTTCATAATCTTGTTGCCATTTTAATCCGTGAATGATTCTCGTTCATAGCCCCTTACAACAGATCTTTAATCATGTATGTATCATGTTATTGATTGAAGGGGTTAGGGTTAGGTTCAGAGTCTATTTGGGGAAGAAGGTTGTGCAGTGGGTGGACTCGATTGGAGATGGTGGGTTTAGGTAGAGGTGGGGCGGCGATATGGTGGTGGATGACTGAGTGGGACGGGTGGGTGTTCGGTGGTGGTGGTGGGTGTTCAGTGGTGGTGGTGGTGCAAATGCACCTTATGTTAAATTTGAGTTTTATAAAAGAGAGACAAGAGAGACAGAGATTAGAGAAACAGGTGGGTCCCACTTGATATTAAAAAATAAAAGGTCAGGTTAAAAGACAAAAATACCCCTGACACTAACGACCTTTTTTAACTGGGTTAGTGAAAAGGACGAATTTGACAACAAAATCCAAACCTCAGGGAAGGAATTGCAAAAAAAAATAAACTTTTGTACTGGAGTGACAAACTGACCCAAACCTCAGGGACGAAAATGGCTATTAACTCTAGTAAAATAATAGTAAAATGTTGTATAATAGGAGTCATTGGATGTATCACAAGACATTGGATGTATCATTTTCAAAATAATAAAACCAAAGTTCCTGGAAATGATCACATGTGCTTAGATGGACACAAAGTAGGATTAATAATATTTCACCAAACGCCAACTTTGTCTTTTCAAATATTTGTCTCAATAACCATCTGCAATAACGTTTTCACATTTGTTGCTTCCTCGATAAAAAGGTTTTCACGATTGCAGTTACGATTACAAGAGTGCTGCTTCAATTGCTTCCGTATTCATCACTCGAGCGCTTCTGTTCATTTGCAATTTTTGCAATTTCTACCGCCCTCTGATGTATTGTCTTGTCTTGTATTTTATGTCAATCGATGCCAAAATAACGTGTTAGAACATTTATTAAAACATAAGTATGGTAACTTCATGGAATATGTGTTGGATTGACTTGGAGTCAACTTGGAGGATAAGAAACTTCATGGCTATTTCACATCTCAAAGGGCCTGTTTTTTAAAAAGTGGACAAAATAAGTGTGAAATCGTCCAAATGTATTTTTCCTTTAAATTTCATGGGTCTTTCTTTCTTTCTTTTATTATCTATATAACTAGATGTTAATCAAGTGAGGGGACACATTCAACTTACAACTTACAAAACAGTGTGTTTTAGAGAGAGAAAAATGGAGGTGGAGAGAGGATCAGTGAAACTACTCCTGAGTAATGAGCTTATTAATGCAGCTTGCAATCTCTCCATGAAAGCTCATAGCAGCCAGCATTATGTTACTTACACAAAGAAACATGGTGTGGCTTTATCGTCATCGAATGAGGTTACAATCATTGCGTTTAAAGGATCAATGGAGGTTGATGATTTGTACCATGATAATCATTTTGGAGAGGTTGATGTTGATTGTACTCTGTTTCCGTCTCTTGGTCGTATCGGAGAGGCTCAACTTGCAAAAGTCAACGGATCATTTCTTGAAATATTTCAGGATCTTTTGATCAATTCTGGGTTTAAATCAGAGGTACAGTTGACTTTCAGTTTCTCATATTTTATTTTGAGTTTATTTTTATACATATGCACAACAAGGATACTAGTAAATCCCACAAATAGCAAAGTTATTGTTAGGGTCTGGGTTGGTAGGCAAACCTTTGCGTCTTTCCCTATGGGATGCTTCCAAAAGGACCCTTGGCACCAATAACAAATAGTAGACAAACAACCATACCTAAAAAAATAAAGATATCAAATTCGAACCGAAGTTTATTATATAAATTTGCACTTCAAAACCTTAAAAGTTTGGCTTACCTTAAACATGAACTGTGGAATTCCAGGTGGAGAAAGCTGTAAAAGAAGGTAAAAAGCTCTTGCTCACCGGACATTCATTTGGCGGTGCAATAGCAAGTCTTGCCACGCTATGGATGCTTGACGAATACACAAGAAAACGAAATATCAGACTTCCAATTGGTTGTGTAACCTTCGGGTCTCCCCTTGTAGGTGACAAAATCGTTACCCATGCGGTCCGACGAGAGAAATGGGTAGATCATTTTACCCATTTTGTCATGGAGCATGACATTGTCCCTCGTATGATGCTCGCATCAAAAACATCCGTTGAAGAATACCTACCCAATATCCTTAAATTCTTCCAACGGAAAGTTAACCCCATCACAACTGAAAAACCCTACAAATTTCTCAAAATGTCCTATAGACAAACACCTGCAAAAACCCTTGATCATGATCAATTGGTAGACGGCAACCAAGCTGCAAATTTCCTTGAAAATGTGTTGATTAATGCATCAACTGTTGCAAGCCATGACGCATTTGATTTTATGGAGCCTACAAATTCTCTAAAAGAAAAGTTATCTGCTGACTTTGTAAAAGTCAGTCCTTACAGGCCTTTTGGTGTATACGTTTTCTGCACTCACGGCGAAGATCTGGGCCCATCTACACCCAGAGAACTACTGCTTGTAGAAAACCCGAATGCTGTTCTCCAATTATTGTTTTATTTCTTGCAGTTACCCAATGAAGATCAAGATTTAGCTCAATTTGCTCTTCAAAGTTTGAATGAAAATTCAAGTTACGAAGACGAACTGAAAAAGAACGGATTGCAGTTGGATAAAATGGTTAATCTGAAACAACTTAATGAATACATGTTGACATCTGATGGTATTACCAGCGATGAGGTTCGTAGCAAGAACAAAGCTCTATTTGAACTGGTGAGTACTGATACTTTACCCATTAACTAATAGCTGAGTCGCTTCTGGTTATATTTTATATGCATATGGTTATGTATTATATCTAACGAATCATCTTCTTCTTGATTTTATTTTCGGGTTCTAGAACTAAACTTGTGTTTATATTCTTATAGAATGTAAGTGCGAAATGGTGTCTATTAGCAGCGGAAGAAGCCGAAAAGAGGAAGAAAGAAAACGAGGATCAAGTTAAAGAATCCATGAAAAATTATAAATCAAACGAAAACAAAAACAATAACAAAAAACCAAAGATCATTGAAGATATGTTAGACGAAATCTTGAAGTACAAAGAAAAGCATGGTGATGGACCAACTAATTACTATGAAGCTTTCAAACTTCAAAACGATATTGATCAAAGGAATCTTCCGAACGATTTTGTTGCTAACGTGAACCGTTTAGAGCAAGCTAAGATATGGGATGTAATTGTTGAAATGGTGATGCGTAAGGAGTTACCTGATGAATTTGAAGTGTGGGATGAGTTGGTTGATTTAGGTACTCGATTTAGAAGACTTTATGAGCCGTTAGATATTGCAAATTTTTACCGGCACGCCAAAGGTGACGATACGGGAGACAAGTATATGGAAGTTAGACCAAAGAGGTACAAGTTTACACAGAGATGGTATGAACATGCAAATGTGATGGGATTTGAGCCGGAATCTGAGAGTAACTTTGTTGCGGATGTTGAGGAACTCATGAAAGAGGCTATAAAACCCAAGAACAAGACGATTGAGCAGGTTAAGAAGGATTTGGAGAGCATAGAGTATAAAGTTGAGAAATGGAAATCTGATGAGAAAATAGCACATGAAGATGTGTTTTGGGGAGGATCTGTTTTGTCCAAGTTGAAGAAAAAACTCGCCGAAGCTAACTAGATTTGATCAAGGGTAATCGGCTTTGTGAGGCTTAACAAGGCATATTCTTATGAAAACAACGTTGGTTAAAGCTTTCACAACGAGAAAAGGCAGGTTGAATTTGATGTGTGTGTCGGGTATTCTTGTTGCAATTCTATGTCTTATTTGTAATATGTTTGATTGTTTATGTACGATTTGGTTATTTTGTAGTTATTCGCCTTTAATTCTGTAATATGTATCATTTTCAGTTTAATAAAATCTAACAGTTTAAGAGAAAAGATCTTACGAATGATCATATACGACTACTATATGTAAGCTATGCTGCTATAGATGTACCTACATATATGATCTTAGGAATGATTATATATCACTGACTATATGTAAGCATTTCGCATTGTATTTTGAAGCGAGTCAAGTCTACCCCATAAGTTATCTAATGCAATCTTAATAAATAATGTAGTAGTCTTACCTAAATAATTGCAGGTAGCCGATAGTGTTCACAGTCATTAGTCATGGAGTATAATAAGCATCCCGTCGAGTGTCCAGAAAGCTTTCAGTGGAGCTAAAGCTTGAGTTCAATGAACAAAGAAACCGTACCAAAAGGTTAATATATCAAATACTAAATTTGATCAATAATGATATAAACACCTGCCCTGATTATTAGCATAAAAAGGTAACTAGACAAAAAAGTGCGTAAGCTAACATTTAACAGAAACAAGGGAAATCCGCTTGAGAGTGAAGTACAACTTACAAAAGTGCTTCTGTGCGCTAAACTCAATATCAAAACTAACATACACATTGACGAACGGTAAATCAAATCTAACTATAAAACAGAGATTAAGCATTTCTAGAGATGTACAAATGGCTATACCAACAAAAGAAACTGTTTTCTTGTAAAGACTTGCAGGAGAACGCTGAATAAATCTAAACAACCATCCTCTTCCGTCATACTTCCCGAATAACAAACGCCACTATCACCACTATACTACTGTTAAAACTACTAGCAAAACTAGTTCCAGATACATCACTAGTGAAACTAACACAGTAATGATTCAATTCATCAAACCATCATCCTCCTCACCACTAGAATTAACAACTAATTTCTCCACCGATCGGTTTTCGCCCTTATTCGAACCATGCATGTTCAATTCAGTCATTTTCCTATTATCAACACCTTTGTTTCCTTCCTTAAACCCTTTGTTCTTCACTGATAAAGAACCAAATAATTAACTAATCATAAATCAAATAAAAAATTTGTAAAAATACACAAACAATAAAAAAAAAAAATAGAAAAGTTCACCTTGCTCTGCATCAATTTAGCAGTCCTATTAACCTTAAAAAAGAAGTAAAAAAAAGGGTTGAAAATCACAGGAAAAAAAAAAAAAAAAAACAGAAAAAAAAATACATAAAAATGTATAGAATAAGATGAATGTACCCGCTTTTTCTTCCCAAAGTCCTTGAGATTTGGACTGACGGTCTAGATTGAAGCATTAACGGTTGAATCGTAAACCTAGAAACGTCGATTAACCTCATTGCACCATAATAAATCACTAAAATATTTTGATATTTCAACTCTCCTAATTTCACCTAGGACTGGCAAATCGTGTCTTAGCAGGTTTAACAGGTCTCTAACGACGCGAACAACACAAGTTCTAAACATGAACACGACTTGTTTAACTACTTTATGTCACATGTTTAAAACACAGTTATACATTTTATGTAACAAAAAAGAGAAATAATGGATATTTGCCTCTTAATTCTAATTATTTTTAAAAAGGTAAAAAAATGGCATAGTTTAATTTTCAGTTAACAGGTCTAATCGTGTCTTATACAGGTTACCCATTGCCAACCCTAATTTCACCATCACCCTCACAATGGGCATGTTTTGATAGACTCAGGTAAGTAAAAAAGGATTTTAGCTAAAATGACTTATTAGGGTGTGTTAGGTTCTCCTTTTCCATTTCTTCTTATCTCCCTCAAAAGTTACTTAATCTCGTAAGTCATAAATTGTGACTTATGACTTATCTTCACATTTCTCCTTTTCAAAGCCTAAAATTCTTCATAAGTTACTTTTCAATCTATCCATCCAATCATTTTTGATTTAACTTATAACTTTTTCAATAAGTTATAAGTCATAAGGAGGTGTGGAAATGCAGAGCCAAACATGCACTAACTTATGACTTTTTAAAAAGAAGATGTTAGAAAAGTGTTTGGATTAACTTATGTGGTGGGGAAAAACAATAAGTTGATAAGTTATTTTGTAAAAAAATGTTTAGTTTAACTTATTTAGGTAAAATGACCAAAAATTGTATAAGGAGGGCAGGTATAAGGATATAAAAAGGGCATGTAGGTAAATAACCATCAATAAGTTATAAGGAGGTTAAAAAAGTCACTCCTTCCTTACTTTTCTAAAACAACTTATTATAAGCAAACAAAAAAGTTAAAACAAAACTTGTAGCCCAATTGGTTGAGGGCCTAAAGTTTCCTATGGGATGCTTGGGTTCAATTCCCACTAGCTACATTTGGAGGACATTGGTGGATGGGAAATGAGGGATGACCCGGCCATTGGCTTAGGTTCGAGTCCTGATCCCGACCGATTTTACCGATTATTTCACTGTCGTGTCTTCGGGCGGGTGAGTGGTCGGGTTTTCCCGGAAATTGGTGGCCCGGGTACTCTCGAGTACCTGATTCGCCAAAAGGGTGCCCGAGAGTGCTCGGAATTTGATTCGTTAGCCGTTAAAAAAAGTTATTTTCCTTTTGCCAAACACTTTTTTTTAACTTATTAACTTTTTAGAAAAGTTATAAGTTATAATGAGGTGGAAATAAGGAGAGCCAAACATGCTCAATGTCTCCTTACAAATATAAGATTATGGGTTTAAATTTGTCGTTCAAATTCTTACAAATGCAAGATAAGATAGAATTAAAGTGTAATAAAACTTGTCGTAAAAAAAAAAAAAAAAAAAAAAACCTCTCCGTATTTCATTTTGGTCACACGAACAGCATAGCGCGAGCGAGATTTCAGTGTCAATGTCCACCCACAGCCACAACAGCGCCACATGAACCAATGTGAGTAGGCTCACGACGCGAAGAAGCTATTTGTGTTGGATTTGCAAGCTACGATCACGACCAGGGACACCCCCAACCACAACAACCCCACGTGACCGGGTTAATTGAGAGTCACGCCAGTGCCCACCGCAAACCATAACAGATAGTCTTAGTAAGTAGTGAACAATATTTTTTTTCCTCTCTTCTCTACTCACAATCCATCAAACTACTTTCTAAAATATGAAAAGTTCATTCATAGAATATGGTGAACCTGATGCGAATTCTCTTGCTTCCTGAGATAAACAATTAGTAAAAAATAAAAATAAAATAAAATAATTAAATCTTGTCACGGTAGGCTTGAATGCTTGATTTGTTATGGTCTCTAACACAAGCTCCAGCCCAAATGCTTTTAAGCTCAGCCCACTTAGAAATAACTTTACAATCCCATATAGCATCTTTGTTTCGTGCATGTTATTTCCACCGGCCCAAAGTTTATATTTGAGAAATATTAAATTGCGTTCATGAGTTTCCCTCGTATCATTCAAATATTCCTAACACAAACAACTAATTTTACAAACATTTCACTCCAGATATCTTCATATGATTTGTGTTATGTTCATTGACACCATATATACAATATTAAAAAACCAAGTCAATATGCTATAATTTTTCTATATATTAAGTTAAAGACACTTCAACAGTGTCACTTACTAACATGCGCAATATATATATAATAATAACATGCTTATCGTTCTTGACTTTTGTATACAACCTTTGACTTTAAAAGGCCTACGCCACCCATTTGTAACTCACAGCCGCTAATTGAAAAATGTGGGCTCATATTTGGTGAACAATTAATAGGCAATTGTGGGCCTCATATTTGGTGAACAAGTAATGGGCCGCGGTTATTGGAATACTCCAGTTGAAGTCAACAATAGGCAACTCAACTGTTGTAATGTTAAGGTTGGTCTGCAAGGTAATGGGCCGCGAGTATTTATTTTTTTTACCCAGCTGTTGTATGGTCTGCAAGGTAATGGGCCGAGAGTTTTTTTTTTTTTTTGCCCACAACTGTTACTTAATGTTATGTTTAATGTCCATGAAACTCTCAACGCAACAGGAGCTCTCGCAGCGAGGCGCGATCTTTAACGACCACCAAACCCTCAACGCAATAGGAGCTCCCGCAGCGAAGCGTGGGGAACCAATATATCGTGACTTTATTTGTGTCGCATTCCCGCAGCAACGCATGGGTATACTGGTACCGTAACGAACCGATACCGATCGAATTTGTGTTGCATTTCCGTGGCAACGTGCGGGTTATATGCCCCTAGTTTATAACAAAACTAAGGGGGAGGGGTGCTTGTAGAAGAAAATTTTATTTTAGTGATTTTAACCAATCATGTCTTGTCACATCACTTCACTGATTTACTTCAATGAAACATTTTTTTGGAGGCAACACTCCACTGATTCTTTTATTTATTTTCATTTAAATATCCAAACTTTTTTTGTTTTTTAAATTTCACACGGTTTAAAATTTTAAACCAGTTATTAATATTTAATTTCATACTATTACAACCGTCTCACCAAACGGTCAACAAATTTAATTTGTGAATTATTGGAAACCGTCGATTGAATTTAATTGAATTCACCTAAACGGTTAGTAAACTTTAATTGTAAAAGTGCAACCGTTCAAAATTTTGTATATAAATAAATCAAATCGTGGGGGTTAAAACTTACACTTTACCCCGGTTTAAAAAAACAAACACCCATAAAGATGAATCCTTATTGCCACCTCTTTTTACCGTTTTATTTTTTGAGAATATTTTGCTAATGTTTGTTTTTCCACCGTTTTGCTACCTTTAGTTTGCCATCATTTTGCTATTGTCGTTTTCCAGCGATCTTTTAAAACAAAATATATACTCGGCAGCAAAAACATCGGCCTTCCAATCCCGCAAAGAACAAATCCGGTTTGAACCTTTCCCCCATTGGACGACAACCAAAATATATACTTATGTTTTCTTAACGTTGAGATTTGTCATCCGAGAGGAACTTTATCTTGAGAACACTAACTAAAATACAACATTGAAAAGGGAATTGTCTTCCAACATTTTGTACCTAATAACTTGACACCTCCTTTTGTTTAAATTACTTTTACGACCCTATTCACTTATAGCTTTTGGTAATTGACAACTTTGACCCTCCAACTTTTTTTTCTTAATAACTTGACAGCTCCTTTCGTTTAAATTATTTTACAACTTTGCAATGCAACGTCCGATACATTATTATACTCTTTTAATATACACCTAAACCTGTTAGCCTCTAATCACTGGCGAAGCTTATTAGGGGCCGGCGGGGGGCGGCCGACCCCCCCCCCCCCCCCCCCCCCGAATTTTCGCGTAGAAGTGCCGATTATATAGTATTCGTATAGAAAATTTTGGAAATATAGGGTTTCGACCCCCCGAAACTGGTTTTCGACCCCCTGAAACTAGTAACTTCCGACCCCCGGTGACTTCCGACCCCCCGAACCTTCGGGTCAAGCTTCGCCACTGCCTCTAATTAAATTCCTTTTACCAATTTACACCACATACGCACCTCGCTTTAATGCTATCATCGTTACGCGTGTAACGAAGACACGATCACGACTTTATCGCCACACTGCACGGCATTTGTTAAAATTCTAGTTACAGTGAAAATGTAAAAGTTTTAAACACTTACTATGCGTTACATCTCAAACCCAATAATAAGTTAACGTTGTGGACCATGTCCATTATATGATCCTATAGATGATTTAACTATTTTTAATTAATAGACCTACAGCTAATGACGCTATTGCAAAGTTTTATTTACTGTTTTTTTTTTATAAAGCGAATGCTGCTTTTATTAGCTATAGCTCCTTTTACAATTTATCCATTAAATAATATATTAAGATATATTTAAATGCGTCAAAATCAATACTAGTGTCTGGTCATTATACACAGAGTACTAGTGAGAGTCGGTGGATCAGCACCTTTGATAATAAAACTACAAAAATGATTGATGGTTGAGGTGACATATAGACATAGTAAGATCTAAACAAAGATTAGGCTTGGATCTTAAGGATCGGACAAGGAAGCAATCACCCTAGGAGAAACGATTGGCTAGTGGTAGTGCGAAACATACCTTCAGCACAAGGCTTTTTTCATCAGGAAATGCTTAGGCGCGTAGCGATCATTACCAACACTACGGGTATGTTTGGCAAAAATAGCTGGAGACTGGTAGCTGGAAGCTGGTAGCTGGAAGCTGTTAGCAGGAAGTTTTTTAAATATATTTTGGTGTTTGACAGAGTAGCTGGAGCTTTTAATAAAATGTATAAAATAACCAAAATGGTCATAATTAAAAGATTGTAAAGAAAGTTTTTATTTTATTTTTAAAATAGAATGGGTATTTGAGTCATTTATTAACTAAAAGCTTGGCTAGTAGAGTTTTTTCTTAAAAGCTACTACTAGTAGCTTTTCACTATAGAGCTTTTTCTCTAATCTAAAAGCTTCCAGCCCCTTCAACCAAACAAGGCTTTTTATTAAGTAGGAGTTTTTTCTTAAAAGCTTGAAGCTTGAAGCTCATAAAAGCTCTTAAAAGCTTCTTGCCAAACATACCCTACATAACGACTTTGAGTCACTTCCTAATAAACTAACGTTAATAAATATTATCAGCGATTCAACGCCTTGTCTTCAAACAACATAGGTTTTATAAAATACACCTACAATCCCACAATAAACAACCAATATTAGTCAACGTCACCCACTCGTGATAATCGCATATCCACAATTTCGTGACGAGGCCAACGGTGGCTTGAATCTATTTGATCTCGATCAACAAATTTACTAGTAAGTAGTAACACTCATGGTTGTTAATCGTAAAAATATGAATACATGTTATTATAAATTAATTTGTTGTCTTTAAAAATAAAATAATTAGAGGGTGCTTGGGATTGTATTTCAAAACAACTTATTGACTTATTGGCTTTTTCAAAAAGCCAATAAGTCAATAAGCTGTTTGTGTAACCCAAAAGCACTTTCTGTTTTGACTTTTGGCTTTTGGCTTTTAAAGGTGGAAAAGTTGTTTTTGAAAAGTTAGAAATCCTGGCTTTTGGCTTTTGACTTTTGGAAAAAAATTACAAATATACCACCCATACAACCAATATTCACAATAAGTTAAGCGAAACACTTAAAAAAACAACAATTTATTGACTTTTTGACGTTTCTCATCCCAAAAGCTAATCCAAACACTTTTTTTAAAACTCCTTTTCAAAAAGTCATAAGCCAATAAGCACTTTTGACCAAAAGCACTTTTGCATCTCCAAACTCAATCCCAAACACCCTCTTAATTTGTTTAGTTTCATCAAAGGAGCTTTGGCCTAGCGGTATCAATGTGATGGATAAGGCTTTACCTTTTCAATTGATGTGGTGTTCAAATCCCTGCAAAAAATTAGCCGTTCATTTTTTTTTTTTAGTTTCAAAACAAAATATGTTTTTTTAACGGCCAACGAATCAATTTCCGAGCACTTTCGGGCACCCTTTTGGCGAATCAGGTATTCGAGAGTACCCGGGCCATCAATTCCCGGGAAAACCCGATCACTCACCCGCCCGAAGGCACGACAGTGAAATAATCGGTAAAACCGGTCAGGATCAGGACTCGAACCCAAGCCAATGGCCGGGTCATCCCTCATTTTCCCTCCACCAATGTCCTTCAAATGTAGCTAGTGGGAATTGAATCCAAGTCTCCCATAAGCAACTTTAGACCCTCAACCAACTAGGCTACGAATGTTGGAAAACAAATACGTATATTGTTTAGATTGTGTAGGAACTTAAATAGAAATTAATTAAGGTGTCCCTACCTAAAATATTGCTGACCGCTTTGATTTCCTCAACATTGGTTTACAACTCTGCCGACACACCACTTCTAGGAAGATACAAATTTAATTGGATGGAGACAGGTTTGTGCAGATTCGATGCTGAAATTGATGTTAGAGGGACGTGATTTGAACCAATTATGATATTAATTGAAAAAAAAAAAAACGAGAAGTATGATATAAGGGAGGACGGGGCATTTATCATAAACCCTACGGGTATCCCATTATCTTCATAGTAATGTCATCACCGCTGGCACGAGTAGGGCCCGTGGTATACATCCTGGTTCAAAGAAACAGTTCAATCTTTGAAAGTTTATTCAACCCCCCACCCCCCAAACCCCAACATTTACTTAAAAAAACGATACCATTTTTTTTTTACCTATTTCACTATCTATATAAACCATTTACCATCTTATTTTAAACCACAACATAAAATTTATACCATTTCATTAAATATTTCCGTATTTTATCAAATGGGTAGTGGTGATTTGTTTCTGCTTACATATCGTCGTCGATCATCCCATCGCCATGCAAACCCTCCACCTACAAAAAATCCACCGACTTAAAACCCTCCGATATTTGAAATTTATGAGCCACAACATCCTGGAAATTCAACGACGAAGAGTCAAATTATGTATATGATTACACAATGGCTCTACTATAACTAGGTGCAATAAGGATTGGAGACGTTGTTACAGTGTCATCGCGTAGCACTCCTACATCACAATACATTCATACAATTACATATATTCTAAGTTGGGTTGAAGGTTACGAAACTGATCTCGGGGCCAAATACGTAATGGATTCGGATTCGGGCGAGGAAATGTTTTGTCCGACACCCAAAAGTGAACAATATCGATACGAGATGTTGGACAGTATCCTTTTTAAGAAGTGTAACATCCGGCCCCTCTCACCACCAATATTGTACGCTTTGCCCCGATGGGTTGCCCATCCAGAGCTCACGGATTTGTTTTTGGGTGCCCATTGGAGACTGATATACGTTAAATTATACATATATAAATCCCCGATTAAACTCCCAAATTACGCGTTTTCGACCATAATTGCACGAATTCGGTACTTAACTGCTTCATATATTTATTGCAGGTCTTAAACGACGCCCCAAAGACAAAGTCGAAGAAATCAGACAAAATCTGGACTAAACGGACAGTTGCTGCACAATCAGGCAAATCTGGAAGATGTGCACGGCCGTGCACCCCCAAGCGCACGGCCGTGCGAGCTCATGTGGCACGGCAGTGCAGCTGCTAGTGCACATCAGATTCCCGGGCACCTTGATCAGCACTCCCGTGCACATGCCCGTGCGACCTAGTTCCTCGGCTGCACTGCCAGTGCACCAGCCAGTGCACACCTTGTACCCGGACACCACCAGACCCGCACGGCCGTGCACCCCTTTTGCACGGCCGTGCGCAACCCAAGATATTTTCAGGAACCAATTGCCCACTTGCCTGTCACATCAAAAGTTAAAGTGCACGGCCGTGCACTTTATGTGCACGGCCGTGCACAAAATCAAAACTTGTATAAAAACAGAGCAAAACTTACTGATCAGATATTGGGTGAAATTGGGTATCCTAGAGAGGTTCTGAGGCGATTTTCTGGGCTCACGAAGTGCTGCACAAGCGTGGAACAAGCCCGGGACGCCGTCCGATCCAACCATCATCATCCGATCCTTCACATTCAAGATTTATGGTTTGATCAATAAACTTTTAAGTAGTTCAAATCTGAGTATTTTGGCTTGTTTGTGATGTTTATTTAGTTAATCGTACGCCTACGGGCAAGAACACTAGTATGTAGTATGTTAAACTATCGTTTGTATAGTTAATCATGTCTTGTATGAATTTGGCGTTTTTCATGTTTAGATCTTGATGATCATAGCGCAACCTTGTTTCGTTGTTGATGGATTTGTAGCTGTATTTGAATGACTTTAGCGATTGTCGAATGTGTTAGGCGGATAAATGTTGAAAAACCGTCCGTTTAATCGTCCGGTAGTAGACTAGTTAACTTGTTAAATAGTTTATGCCATGAAACTGTAACCGGGTATTGGTTTGGTTAAAGTCAGTCGAATAACGGTTAAAAATGCTTACCGGCACGTAAAAGGGTTTAAAAAGCCTAATGGTGTCGTTACTAGTCTTTGACACGGTTAATGATCTTTGGTAGTTATTTTGGTAAAAATAGCGATCTTAGTAGATCTGGGTTCAAAGTTGGTAAAATGGAATAGGTTGTGAAATGCTCTACTTTATGCTAGTTTAGGTGGCTGTGTTGTGTATTCGGTATCGCTTCCCTGAATTAGTGAGGTTAGAAAACTCTTAACGGATGACTAACTTATCTTTAGAAGATCTGCGTGAGATCATATCAGCTGCTCGCTAATAAACGACTTGAAGTGGTTAACGTGTGTATTCGTGTTAGCTTTCTGTATAGTTGTCATGTTAGGATGCCCGAAAGGGACACTAACTGTCGGAAAATGGGAATGTTGATCACGCCTTTATTTCTTATATAGATGACATGCTAGGATTGGCGTATTATAGCTTATATAGTTATATTTTCTATTTGGAGTCATAGTTAAGTTATTTACATGTTTTAGAATTAATTTAGTCTTAAACAAAAACTCAAACTTATCTTTTCCTACTGGTAAATCGGGGATAGAGTTTTAGTACCGTTGCTCCGCGCGCGTCCATGGATCGATATCTGGTTCTTATCTGTACGTTACTACATATATGACAGGGTACACTTGCCCTATTGTGTGTGTTTTAATATTAAGGTCTAAACCATTTTTATAAATATTAAAGCAAAACGTGTGTTTATTCATTGTAAAATTATGTGTATATCCGCACACGTCAAGTTTTTGGCGCCGTTGCCTGGGACGCGACGAGCTTTAGGAATGAACCGAGTCAACTTTTTACCAGTGTACATGCTTGTGAATACTTGTTTATACTTTGTTGATTCTTTATTTCATTCAGTTAATTGCATATATGATTCATTGATTTTTTATTAGATTTATCTGTCTGTTGATTTATTGGATTGATTTTAGATTGGTTCATAGGTTTGCATATATATTTGTTCATTTTTTTTTTTTTGCTTATTGGATTGAATTGATTATTATTCATTCATTAGGATGTTGATAGATTTAATTTGTTAAATATTGGATTTATTGGTTTGTCTATGAATTTGATTGATTCATTATTTGATTTATTTGTCCGGATTCGGACTAATTGTTAATTTTTAGATTTAAAAAGTTAAATTCTTTATTTATTGACCATGTGTTCATATGTTTATCTGTTTATATAATCTTAATTTTTATGTATTTATAGTTTTTATGTAAATATTAATGGAAGTCTGGGTATGTTACGTTTGAATTTGATAGTACGGATGCTTTTATAAAAGGTTTGGGTTAAGAAAAACTGGGAAATTTATTTAATATAGAAGTGGTTTTAATAAAAATAATTTTCTGTGAAAAATGCTCCCTTGCGATTCGCAAAGAAGCTGGGCTTATGGTTCCGCCTTTAGCGAGTTCCTAATTACCCCGGGTTTTATCTTTTATTGTTCGCGATACGCGAACAGGATCACCAGAGTCCTTCGTGTAACGTGAATAGCCGCTATCTTCCGTTTTTAACTCATTTCATTGGCATCCATCATGGTTTCTATCCATCAACTTCCGTTATATTATTTTTCGGTGAAAAAGGGTTGTTTTCGCGCAAGCAAAAAGACGGTCTTTATCTTGTTGCAACGCGCGAGTGCCTTAAGTCATTGTAGTCACTTGCGCCACGCGAGAAGCGGTCTATACTTCTTCGCGATGCGCGAGCGACTCAGATTTCGCTGAAAATATTGTATATTTTCATATTTTATATATTATTATAATTTAAGTTTATTGTATAGTTTTTGGTATATTGATTTGTGTATATCTCTTCCATTTTTCTTAAATCGAGTCTGTAATTATTTCTTCTGTAATTATTTCGTACATTGCGTCAGTTTAAGTGTGGGGATGGCCGATGTTTCTTCATTGCTCGATCGATCTTCTCGCCCGTACTCAATCTCCATTCGGGCGAAAGCGATCTTAAAGAAAGTCTTTTATGAAAACGACCATTCCAAGAAATTTAAAGTCCATATGGACGAGTCCATAAATCAAAATGGACTAAGTTTAAAAGTCAACGGTCATCGCTTAAAAGCTTACATTGATGGACCGGTTGACCCGACTGTGGAGGTACTTGAACTCCATACTCCGCGCGCCTAGAGAAGCGTGGGGAAGTGAGTCTAGCTAGCGACTCGTTAATAAAATTAGCGCGGCGTGTATGGGCGCGCCGAAGGGTTCGTACCGGTTTTGAGCGGAGCGGGAATGAGCAATGGAGCGAAAAGGGTCTACAAACAGGTTATATTTACTTAAAATGATGTTTTCAGACAAAAGAGGGCCGCTGCGCGGAAAAATGCAGCTGCAGGCTGCATTTCTGCAAGTCTGCAGGTTGTGCACGGTCGTGCGACCTTTGTGCACGGCCGTGCAGCCCGAGCTAATCAGCATGCCTGATCAGCACTGGGGTGCAAGTGGTAGTGCAGAGCTTGTGCACGGCCGTGCGACCTGTGTGCACGGCCGTGCGAGCCGAGCTGTTCAGCATGCCTGATCAGCACTGGGGTGCAAGGCTAGTGCAAGGAGGTTGCACGGTCAAGCGCACTACCGTGCAGCTGACCGTGCGGGCCAAAAAAAAAAAAAAAAACTAGCCCAGAAATGGGCCTATATAAGCATCTTTGACTTCTAAAACATAACCCTAACCCTTGCACACCCGGCTGCACCCTCATTCCACCTCTTTTTGGCCGAGAACATCATCTTTTGGTCTAGATTCTTCACTCCTCACTTGCTAATCCTTCAAGGTATGATCCCCTTCATAATATTGCACATCTTTTACATGTTTTTAGTTTTGAATCCGTATGTTTTCTGATTTCTAGGTCAAGATTTGGGGGTTTTTCTTCATAAATCTTTAACAAACCCACAAATCTTATTGTTTTAGTTTTAAGTTTGTTACTTTCTTTTGATTTTTGTTGAAATCGTGCACTTCCCCACCTAAAATCTGTTGTTTTATGAGTTTGAATGTAGATGATTTGGGTGATTGTTGTTGAAACATTTTGAAAATCTGCAGGGAGTGCACGCCCGTGCACCTAACCCGCACGACCGTGCATGGTGAGGTGCACTGGCTCAGGCACTGGCAGTGCAGCTCGGAATCACCGAGCTGAACTGACCTGCACGGTCGTGCGACCTTGGTGCACGACCGTGCGTGCCGAGAAAACCAGGCAGCACTGCCAGTGCACAAGGCAGTGCAGCCTCTGACCTACAAACCAAACAGACCTGCACGACCGTGCACCTCAGGTGCACGTCCGTGCAGGTTAACCAGAATCAGGTCAGAACTTACGCAGGTCCGTTTTGCGCAACCAGGACCTCATTTTTTGATATTACTAATAGCTGGAACTTTGTTTTTTGAATGCAAATGGCCCACGACTTTGTTTTTGTACCTTTTTTTTCTGGCTTGGAGTCGGTTCATCCGGGTTCGTTCCGTAACCCGCCCTCGTTCCCATATGAAGCACCACCTGGCGACCAGCCAGGCAGCTCCGGTCACTACCACAGGGACGGGGATGACCAGTAGCCGATTCCACTGCATTTCCAGCGATTGTTAGTAGTTTTTTTTATCTGCTTTTAGTACTTTTGTTTTGAACATTTTGCTTTGTTATGTATTTTGAATTTAGTATTTACATTTTTAATTTTAGTTTGCTTATGTTTATGATGATGATGAGTGGGTTTGATGTGTGTGTTGTGTCAAGAATGTTGACTTTGCAGGTAACTGGCGAGCACCGTTGTCGATGCTCTCGCCGTTCATTTACTCGACAATTTCTTTGACACTAGGGGAGTATTATTCTCCTTTTTCCCACAAATAGTTAGCTATTTCATAAATGCTATCTATTTTTCACATTGGGGACAATGTGACGTTTAAGTGTGGGGAGGGATTATATCTTGTTGTTCTTGTCCTCTCATGTGTATATATATATATATATATATATATATATATGTTAAAAAAAACCTTTAAAAGTACATATATATGGATACATTTTCTTATAAACATCAAGCCTAACTAAATTTTTGATAAAAATAACTTGAGGCGCGACAAACAGACGAGATACGAGCATGTTAAATTCGTACACTTGCACCCGTTTCCTTCCGGTTACGTGAGCATTTGAGCCTTAGAATAGATTTTCATTTCTTTGACATGCTTTCGAGTGAGCCGGATGTTTTGTGTAATTTAGAACTTGTCATTAGCATACTTGTTTAGATCAGAAACGTGTGAGACTGTATGAATATGATTGAGGCATTTAGGATACCCTTTTGTTTTAGCCTTTTCTTTTCGTTTTATCTGTTTCCCGCACCCAAATGTTATCCACTAGTTAACCATGTTGAGCCTATATCCGTGTTTTTTCTTACTTAACCCACCATTTCACCAGTAAACCAAATTTAGCCTTTTTCTTTTAAACATTTTGTGTTGGAACTCGGTTTAGGTTATTGTTTGACTCGTTTTGTGTTATAGTTCATGTTCGGGCTTTTAGATCCCGTGTTTTGTGTATATTCTCGTTATAGTTTTCAGTTATATTCAGTATTGTAAGCTTGTTATTAAAAAGAAAAAAAAAGAAAAAAAAAGAAGAAAAAGAAAAAAAAAATCAGAAAAATCCAGAAAAATAGTATACCCTAAAATAGGGTGAATTAGCAGTGTTCGAGCAGTTTTCAGGGCTATAAAGTTAGAAGTTATATATGTTTAGCTCGATTTAAATAAAAATCGCGTATATTCGCGTGTGTTTTGTATAGTTGTGTTTGTTTCTGTTTAGTTAGACTTAACCGCCGAGTTTTAGCCGTTTCGTCACTGTAAATATCCCTTTCGCACCCTTACCTTTGCCTAACATTACAACCCTTATAAGACCTCTTGATTTGTGCTTTTTCACACGTTAGTTGGTGAAGATTAGATCTTTTGACAAGCTTATGATATTGCACGATTCATTGTCTTGGCAGTGGAGCGATTTACACATACACATTACACGTATGTATCATAAATAAAACCGAGTGTGTGTGAACATTGTGAGTCGTGTACGGGTTTGCGTGCTTATAGATCGGAAGTGAGTCGTTGCTTTTTAGTTATTTTATCACCTGTTTTTATATATCTTTGTTGGCTTGACTATTATCGTCTGTACAGGTTATATTTTGTCTTTGTTGCCACTTGGTGAGTTTTTCGTTTATTTCTGTTTAGTTGTTTGCTTGAGGACAAGCAAAGTTCAAGTGTGGGGATGTTTGATATACGTTAAATTATACATATATAAATCCCCGATTAAACTCCCAAATTACGCGTTTTCGACCATAATTGCACGAATTCGGTACTTAACTGCTTCATATATTTATTGCAGGTCTTAAACGACGCCCCAAAGACAAAGTCGAAGAAATCAGACAAAATCTGGACTAAACGGACAGTTGCTGCACAATCAGGCAAATCTGGAAGATGTGCACGGCCGTGCACCCCCAAGCGCACGGCCGTGCGAGCTCATGTGGCACGGCAGTGCAGCTGCTAGTGCACATCAGATTCCCGGGCACCTTGATCAGCACTCCCGTGCACATGCCCGTGCGACCTAGTTCCTCGGCTGCACTGCCAGTGCACCAGCCAGTGCACACCTTGTACCCGGACACCACCAGACCCGCACGGCCGTGCACCCCTTTTGCACGGCCGTGCGCAACCCAAGATATTTTCAGGAACCAATTGCCCACTTGCCTGTCACATCAAAAGTTAAAGTGCACGGCCGTGCACTTTATGTGCACGGCCGTGCACAAAATCAAAACTTGTATAAAAACAGAGCAAAACTTACTGATCAGATATTGGGTGAAATTGGGTATCCTAGAGAGGTTCTGAGGCGATTTTCTGGGCTCACGAAGTGCTGCACAAGCGTGGAACAAGCCCGGGACGCCGTGCGATCCAACCATCATCATCCGATCCTTCACATTCAAGATTTATGGTTTGATCAATAAACTTTTAAGTAGTTCAAATCTGAGTATTTTGGCTTGTTTGTGATGTTTATTTAGTTAATCGTACGCCTACGGGCAAGAACACTAGTATGTAGTATGTTAAACTATCGTTTGTATAGTTAATCATGTCTTGTATGAATTTGGCGTTTTTCATGTTTAGATCTTGATGATCATAGCGCAACCTTGTTTCGTTGTTGATGGATTTGTAGCTGTATTTGAATGACTTTAGCGATTGTCGAATGTGTTAGGCGGATAAATGTTGAAAAACCGTCCGTTTAATCGTCCGGTAGTAGACTAGTTAACTTGTTAAATAGTTTATGCCATGAAACTGTAACCGGGTATTGGTTTGGTTAAAGTCAGTCGAATAACGGTTAAAAATGCTTACCGGCACGTAAAAGGGTTTAAAAAGCCTAATGGTGTCGTTACTAGTCTTTGACACGGTTAATGATCTTTGGTAGTTATTTTGGTAAAAATAGCGATCTTAGTAGATCTGGGTTCAAAGTTGGTAAAATGGAATAGGTTGTGAAATGCTCTACTTTATGCTAGTTTAGGTGGCTGTGTTGTGTATTCGGTATCGCTTCCCTGAATTAGTGAGGTTAGAAAACTCTTAACGGATGACTAACTTATCTTTAGAAGATCTGCGTGAGATCATATCAGCTGCTCGCTAATAAACGACTTGAAGTGGTTAACGTGTGTATTCGTGTTAGCTTTCTGTATAGTTGTCATGTTAGGATGCCCGAAAGGGACACTAACTGTCGGAAAATGGGAATGTTGATCACGCCTTTATTTCTTATATAGATGACATGCTAGGATTGGCGTATTATAGCTTATATAGTTATATTTTCTATTTGGAGTCATAGTTAAGTTATTTACATGTTTTAGAATTAATTTAGTCTTAAACAAAAACTCAAACTTATCTTTTCCTACTGGTAAATCGGGGATAGAGTTTTAGTACCGTTGCTCCGCGCGCGTCCATGGATCGATATCTGGTTCTTATCTGTACGTTACTACATATATGACAGGGTACACTTGCCCTATTGTGTGTGTTTTAATATTAAGGTCTAAACCATTTTTATAAATATTAAAGCAAAACGTGTGTTTATTCATTGTAAAATTATGTGTATATCCGCACACGTTAGAGACTTCCCAGGAGGTCACCCATCCTGGTAGTGCTCCAACCTGAGCACGCTTAACTGTGGAGTTCTCCTCTCATCCACTAACATTAAGCCTCATAACGCGTTGGTGATTTAAGAGGCAAGACATTACTTATGAACCAATGATCTCTCCTGACCACAACCAATGTGGGATTTTCCTAGGGTGTCACATTCACCCCCTATTAGAGTCTCATCGTCCCTGATGAGGTATGTACCCACCATCCCGAATGGCACAGGAGTGGCTCTGATATCATTAGTTAATGTGACACCCCAGGAAAATTCCACATCGGCCGTGGCCAAGAGAGATCTTTGGTTCATAAGTAATGTCTTACCTCTTAAATCACCAACGCGTTTTGGGGCTTAATGTTAGTGGATGAGAGGAGAACTCCACAGTTAAGCGTGCTCAGGTAGGAGCAGTTTCAGGATGGGTGACCTCCTAGGAAGTCTCCACTAGGCAACCAAAAACAAATCCGTGAGCTCTGGATGGGCAAAGCGGACAATATTGGTGATGAGAGGGGCGGGGTGTTACAAGAAGTTGTGTATTTTGAATCATATATATTGTTAACTAAATAAAACAGACAAAATTATAAATATAACATTCTAGATTTGCTAATACGTTTCTAATATATTATAAATATTACTTCCACTTACTGCATGGGATGAAAACTGATGTTGCAGGGAACAAATGGACATGAAGGACAGATGATGGAGAGGATGGTTGGAGAAGGATATGGAGACTTTCCTCAATTTCAATCAATATGGTCTCCTTGAACGCCATGAAATAGTAAACTCTATAAATGTATATACGCATGCTCAAATATAACTTTATACGTAAACTATATTTTTTCTAAGACTTTTAAGGTATTTGTTGATCTATTTAATGTTCTTGTTAAATGTTGTATGAAGTGTGGTTCACAATATTATTTTGCTTTCGGCAATTATATATTGTTTAAGTTTTAATTCTAATTAATAAAATAAATTAAACACAAGCATAAAGAGAAAATAAAAACTTAACTATGTGTTAATAACTTATGTTATTTGTGTTAAGAAATAAGAAAGCGAAAAGCCATAAATTCATGCTCACGCTAATGAATCAACCCGAGCATAAGTGAAGGATATCCGCAAAATTTAAGTAAATGCAACATTTATTGCTTATAGTACAATGCTTATTGAAGTCATTTAGGGAGTAAAATTATTTTTCTACCTAAATATTAAATTGTTGAAGAAATTAATTTAAACATAATTATAAAATTGATGAGGAAATTAACAATAATGTGATGACTCTTTACATTCATAACCTACATGTATTTATTATGTTTGTATCAATGTTATAGTCCTAGAAATAGCGGTCATGTATTTGGTATATAAATAATGTGGTGACTCTTTACATACATAACTTACAGTTTATAGTAAATAAATTATATCATATATTATGTATTTATATCTTTTTTTTTAAATTTATGTGGTTGTAGGATGGTATGATATGACACTTCTGCACACAAATGAATATGTAGGCTTGAAGTTTGCCAACACACCCAACCCATGACACGTTTCAACCCATTAAAGTGAGTGATATATGTAGGCTTGACGTTTATACAAGCAAATATGGTAGAGATACTTCATGAGCAACGTCATCATCTTCCTCGACAATTTTTTGTTTTCTCTGCTACTATAAGCTTCTAGGAATAGAATTTAAGTTTCTAATCTCACGGAGTCACCAATTGTTTACATATCCAAAAGAAGACAAGTTCTTATCAGTCGATTTGGTAGTTTTTAACTATATTGATTACTAATTTTTTGGTCCAATATATTTGTTACGACGCTTGTCAAACTAACATAAAACGAGAGTATCTATGCAAATCATTGACTCTGCTGCATCTCGCGGGTGCCCTAAAATAATAGAAATATGTTGCACACTACAACTGCAATTTAGTAATTACATCACTTCCACTACAATCTTATGGTCATTAAGAGATACAACGCCACTTCACTACGCTAAGCACTGCTGTACGATGGCATACTTATCTGCCTTCAAGACACATAAAAGGGTCCGACCGAAGGACGTGGGCCAATCTAAGGGTGTTGCAAGGAATACTACTGCCTATTGTAATGTACCCATTTAAAATATTCAGAAGATATACTTATGAGTTTCAGTTTTTAATAACATATATTTTATACATCGTTGTTTTCTACTTCATCATAACGAATAACCAACAAACATGATACACGAGGGGCAAAACAGATGCACTCGCCGCAACGCGCGGGCATTCCTACTAGTATATTGAATAGCTAAGTTTTAGACTTATATATTAAGTGATAATTGAAAAACTGAATAAGACAGAGAAAAGAACAACATCACACATGACACATGAATATGCTTCTATCGTCACACCAAAGACCTTCGATAGTGTTGCAACAATGATCTTACTTGTCTGGCTTAACACGTCTCGGGTTAACACTTAACATGTAAGCAAATTACATGACACGTTATTACTTGTATCAAATTTTAAAACATATAAAAAGTCTCTTTAATATATAGAATAAACTCTTTTGCGTTTCGCTAGATTTGATTATCACAATGATTGCTTGATCGACTAAACGGTACTTTAATATTGTGTTTTACAATATCTATAAATGAACTTGGTGAGCATGAAGAAGTTTTTTTAATGACTAATTTCTCACAACTTTTTTACAACTGTTTTTTTTATATCCGTTAGACTTCAACCCATAACCTTTTCTTACTGAGGGCTGATCATGAAGAAGTTATAGGAATTTATTATTCCTTAGTCTTGATATAAGATATATCTAGAAAGTCCCCGGGAGTTGGGATGATTAAGAGACATTGGTCTGTGGCGCTTACTCTCCTTGAGATGCCAGGTTTGATCCTTGATTCCACCGGATTTGACTGATTTTTCACTGTCGTGTCTTCAGACGGGTGGGGGGTCAGGTTTTCCCTGAAACTGGTGGCATGGTGGGTTCTGGCTACCCAACGCCACCTGTGGGTGGGCACCTAAGACATGTCTTCACCCAGAAGCGTATGAGGTGCTTTTGTAGTCGATTGATAAATACCCTGAATATTCAGAATATTGTTGTTGTCCGTTCAAAAAATATATATTTAGAAAACAATTAGAACCAAACTAATAAATAAAACCAAATATGGAAAATATATATTTTATATATCACATACTTTTATCACATTAATTGGTATATCATGTGGCTCCATTCAGGGTGCCATTCACTTGGGGAGTTGGGATGATTAAGCTTTATGGACCACTTGGATATAGGTGCCAATTAACCCAACTCCAAGGAATGTTTTTGGTTTGTGTATATATGCAAGTGTACATGTTATGGAGATAAGATAAAATACAATTCAACTTATGTAAATGTTTGAAACTTCATCAAAACAATAATATAAAGAATATTTTAAAATCATATTTTCCAACTTGCTTAGGAAATAATACTAAGGGTGTAGCGACTGAACTTTAAATTATTGCAAAAAACATTTTTAATTTCTTCTTTTGCCACATGACATTATTTTACAATAGTTATTCTTACTATTTAAAGTTATAAAATATTGTTGAATACCCAACTTTTGTTTTAAAGCTTATATCATTTGTGGTGTCTCGATACTTTGAATACCATGTCATATTGTAAGAATAGAACACACAAAACTTGTCTTTTTCAATTTGTGGCACAGGCTCTTCCATATTGAATGAGATCGCACATGGAGAGCATGGGTGCACATACAATTACGAATCTGTTATCCTGTGGGTTCATGATACACATTACACACATTTACCAATTATCACTATATGATATGAATACTTAAATGATTTTTACCCTTTTACTTAAAGTTCGATATTTTAGACGATTACATATTAGGGGTGTACGGTATGGTCTTGGAGAGGGGCTCGGTGTCGTCAACGCCGATCACGAACACCAATCCCTCCCCTTTAGGGGTAAAATTCGAGGAGTCAAAACGGGAAGCTTTTGAGAGTGTTTCCATGCATTTAGGGAGTTTGTTAAGTTGGGGAAAACTGATAATGTGGCATTTAGACTTTAGAGACTTTGGAAAGTATACCATCCACAATTTACCTTTACGGCTCGATAACGACATAGGTGAAAAATATTTAATCTAAGGTATGGGAGGTGCGAAATGGGGAATTGGTGATGCATCTATCGTGTCTTTTGAGTACTATTACAAGTTATTTTTATTTAACTTTAATTCACGCGCAACTATAAACAAATGTGATCAACATTGATACTCTTGCTGCTTTGAAGTTTGAACCATAGGGCAGTGCCTTAGTGGTATTTTAATAAGTTCCTCTAGGGAGATCGTCGGTTGGAGTCTTGTTCGTAAGAAAATGTGTGAACAGGGGGTTTTACCACAGTATCCATTTGGCTATGGGTTTCCACTGAGATTGGTAACAAGCAGCGCTGTCTGTGATCGAGGGCGTGAGTGACTAGGTGGCCTTTTGAGTTAGTATTAGGGCGACCTGGTTTTATTAGAAGTTAAAATAAAAGTTTATACTCTTGCAAATAAATGAGAAAAGTTTGTGCGGGTATGTCTACAAACTTCCTTTTCTTGTATATAAAATGTTGAAAATTTAGAAGGTGAATGGAGGTTTAATTTAATGAAATTATAATTGAGTGAAATTATAATTATTGGCAAAACTCTTTATGTGCTGAATTGAAGAAAAACTCTTTAGTAGAGTTAATTTATTTATAACACTTGATTATAGTTTTAAGACTAAGGGGCTGTTTGGCAACATCTGAATGGGTAAGTGCTGAATCAATAAGAGGTCTGAATTGGTAAGAGTCTCTGAACCAGTAAGTGCTGAACCAGTAAACTGTTGTTTGGTTAAACATCTGAATAAATATCTAAAATGACTATTTTACCCTCACCCACCCCACCCCCACCCACCCATCTACCTCTTTTCTTTTCTTTTTATTCTTCACAGTCTCTTTCTCTTCTCTCAAAACTCTCCTTCACCTTTCTCTTTTCTCTCAACTCTAAGATTCATTTCTCTTTTTTCTTTCAATGATTCACCTACGTAAGCTATCTTTCACCTTCCATCATTCTTTTCAAGTTTGTTTAACAAACATACACACTCACATACGGAGAGGTGTGTCTCAGTGGTGTGGTCAGCAGAGGGAAGATGAAAGGGAAATAAGGTTTTGGTTTGTACAAAGATGAATGAACGAGGGGTATGAAGAGGTCTTTTTTTCATTCAGAAGTGTTATGTTGCTGGATGGGGCAGACTGAATGGGACCATTAAGAGGGTGGGATTTTTGCCAACCAAACAACTTTAACCTCTGTCCGATTCAGAGGTTCCCTCTTAATGAGCCATTAAGAGGTGAACCAAACAGCACCTAAAATTAAGTGTATATTTGGTGAATTGAACAAAAACTTTTGAGTAAAGTTAATTTATTTATAACACTTGATTATAGTTTTAAAACTAAAATTAAGTGTTTAATTATGTTAGACTCTTGATCCACAATTGACTCTTGTATATATAAGAGACTTTTGTGTCATATTTGTGATACATGAAAATACACATACGAAAACACATACACTCAATCGCAACAACCAAGTTTCAATTATCTTTCAGGCAAGTGTGCAAGTCCGGAAGTGCACCACCACTGTTAAGAACCGGTGTACCCTGGGAACAGACCGCAAATTTGTTTAAGAAAATTGTGTCAAACAAAAGCCCGGTTCACATTCATGATTTCGTCTTCGATTTCAATGTAAGTTTTTCTAACAAAGTTAAACAGATTAGTAAAACAGACTTTCGTGTAGATTGGGAACCAATCTTAAAACCTTCTTCTTAAGGTTTTGGGTTCGCGAAAGTTTGTAAATGTTTTTTCCTTTTGGAAATATGTTATGGTACATCGAATCAGATTAAATTCATGATTGAAGTGCAATCTTTAATCCGAAAGACTATGTTACAAAATGAATTTTTGTTCAAATTTTTCGGGTTCATGGGTTTGTGTCGTGTTTAGATAAATCGGACTATTAACATGTATTTACACGTTTTTGAAATACTAAATTTATAATTAGAGTATTAGAAAATGCATAATATTTGTAAACCCGTGTAAAAACATTTGCTAACGTTTTCTTTCTAGTAGGCGTATTAGAAAGATGGTTCCAGAGTTTTGAAATGTTTACATTTTCTAATGAGAGTATTGAAAAATAATTATGAAAATAAAAGGTTTCGAAATAAAATGTGACAGCCGGAAAATTTTTCTTTCTTTTCATCGCTTCCTTTTCAGTTTCGGGCAATTTTCGGGACGGAAATTCTTTCAACGGGGGGATGATATGACACCCGGCAAACTCTGGTTAATAACTTTCGTCAAACTAGTAAGGCTACCTTAGCGAATCATGCATGTTACATACGTAACTGGGTCAGTTGAGTCGTTATGATGATTCGGAGAATCATCGGGAGTCGTTACAATGATCCACGGGATCATTGGAGGTCGGTCCATAACCATGTGTATAAGGATTGGTGATTCGTGGAATCGCCGGGTTTAATGCACACACGCAAGTCTCGAGTCCTGGGGGTTGGTGAACGAATGTAAACGTGTTAGTCATCGTGCATTATGTGTTTATAATCATTATATGACTTCTCGGTATGTGAATACGTGCTTATATGTGTTAAAATAGTGTTTAATGTGCCAAAAACCTGAAAGCACATACTGGTGATTACAACATGCATTTACGCCTACTCACTAGTTTATAGGTGATTACAACATGCATTTACGCCCTACTCACTAGTTTGCATGCGATTAGAACTAGCAATTAGGCCTTACTCGCTAGTTTTACATGCGAGTAGGAACCCTAATCGCCAGTTGCAGACTCCTACTCGCCTGCAGCTTATGTGACGACTAGAAACACCTATAAATACAACCCTTGACTTGTAAAACACCATTTGTGCAACCCTAACTGGTCCCAAGTCTCCCTCACACCATATTACACCTCTGGAACTCGTTTTTGCTCCAAAACCCATCATTCCTAAGCTTACACTCCTTTAGCAAGATTCAAGGTCTGTTATATACCCTAAGCCTTTGTATTGTTGATATCTTGGTTCCCAAAGGTCCAGACCTAGTTTCATCAAGTTTGTGTCTTTGAAAACCTTTGAAATGAGTTTCTAAAACAAGTCTAAACCTTTATACTTGCTATATGTGAAGTATTCATGCAAGAAACGATTTTTAATGGTCAAAACGTAAATGTTTCCATGTATTTGATGTACTTCTGATGTGTAGGAGTTGTTGAGATGTTTTCCTAAGATTTTGAGCAATTATTATGGTGTTTTGGTGATAATATGCATTTTGACCCATTTGAGTGATTCTTGAAGATTTAGGGTGTTATAATATGATTTGATGATTGTTTGATGTTAGGATTCACACTAGAATGGTATAATAACAGAGGAATGATGATTTGCAAGGTCGTAGGTGATGAGATCTGATTATTTGCCATTTAAGGAAAGATATGCATGTTTAATAAAACCTAGTACTTTGCCATTTTTGGAATTAATTGCAAATAGGGTGTTAGAGCAGTGATAAATTGGGGGGTTTTGTTTGGAATGGGTTGGTTAATGATTTGGGTTTGATGTTGGGTGTTTTTACATGTTTCAGATCTGATTTGGAGGGTTAAAAGCGCGAAAAACCAACACGTGACTGCAGGGGGCGAGTAGGGGTTCTACTCGCCTGTTAAACTAGCGAGTAGCCCTACTCACATGTGATAAGTGGCGATTAGGCCTTCTAATTGCCTGTTTGACCACCCTACTCACCAGTTGACTTTTCCTAGTTGCATGTTTGATTCCTAATCACGTGTTTTGCTGTTGTAAGTGTATTTTGACATCCCGAAACATGATTTGACACCTAGGAACATGATAGGAACCCCGTGGTATGTCTAATAACTTGGTAACACGTGTTCGAACTCGTGTATGCGTTATCTGAGCTATATGCTAGATTTAGTGAACTTTTATGCATTTTAAATGTATGATTGCATATGATTGCATGATATCTTGCACTTGGCTAACACGTGGGATATCAGATCACCAATGGGATGTCGGGTCTTGTCTGGTATGGTCAGTTTAACGTTCAAACATGTTTTTAACGCACACAGTCATGGTCTAAACAATTGGAGACTGATTAGCCTTCAGGTTAGTAGTCATCACACTTATGTAAACTCATTTATAGGTCGCCACTAGTTGGGGCTATCACACACGTGTCGGATTACTCTTTAACTAAAGACGCAATCTAAGGTAAGTTTCACGGCCCCTTTTTCTGTGTTTACATTTTCGGCGGAGAAACATGCTACGTGTTCGTATTTTACTTATTGTAACATCGCATATTTTCCCCAAATTTTTAATTAATAAAAAGAATGTGTTTGTTTTAAACAATATATGTTTTAAACACCTTAAACTAATAATTATTTAATAAAATCGTTGGATTCCCACCATGAAGTCTGTACTGTTTCGTCTTCTGGCATTTCCGCCATGAAGTCTGCTATCACCTGTCCTTTGATGGATGTTCGTTTCTTGAATGTTATATCCAGGGCCCCTAACTCAATGGCCCATTTTGCCAATCATCCCGAAACTTCTGGCCGGTTTAACACTTGCGCCAAGGGAAAACCGGTTAGTACCTCAACCTTGTGCCCTTGAATGTACCGGCGTAGCCGGCGGGATGCGTGTATCAAGGCCAGCACCAATTTCTCAAGCGTTGGATATCTTCCTTCTAGGTCAAATAGGACCCGGCTGATATAATACACTGGCGTCTGTAGACTTCCTCGTTCTACTAGCAAGACTGCGCTGACCGCATGATGCCCGGCTGCTAGATACATTTTTAAGATCTCTCCGGGTTTAGGGGCGGTAAGTGTAGGCAGGTTACCGACAAATACCTTCATTTCCTGGAATGCTTTTTCTGCTTCTTCCGTCCATCTGAATTTGTTTTTATTCAAGCATTCTTTCAAGGTGGATATGAAGGGAAGAGATCGTTCCTCATGTCGTGCCAGGAAACGATTAATGGCTGCTAGCCTCCCGTTGAGGGTTTGGGCTTCTTTTAATGTTTTTGGGGATGGCATGTTGGTGATGGCTGTCACCTTTTAGGGGTTAACCCGAAAACCATCCTTCGACACTACAACTCCCAGGAACTTCCCTTTCTCCATACCAAAAGAACATTTACCCGGATTGAGCTTGATGTTGTAGTCTCGTAACGTCCTGAAGGTTTCTTCAATGTCCGTGATAATATCTTCTTCCGTGCAGCTCTTGATGACTAAATCTTTAACGTAAACTTCGAGATTCCGGCCAATTTGTTTTTCAAATGCTTGGTCCATTAGCCTTTGGTACGTCGCTCCTGCATTCTTTAATCCGAAGGGCATCTTTGTGTAACAGTAGATGCCGGTATCAGTATGGAATGCAGTCTTGTCTTCATCTTCCTGGGCCATCTTGATCTGATGATAGCCCTTGTATGCATCAAGGAAACACTTGAACTTGAAAGGTGCTAACGAATCTACCTTGAGATCAATTTCTGGGAGAGGGTATGCATCTTTTGGGCATGCTTTGTTTAGGTCTTTATAGTCCACACACATACGCCAAGTCCCGTCGTGTTTTTTGACCATGACCGGGTTAGCCACCCAAGTGTGATATTTGGTCTTTCGTAAGATGCCTGCTTCTTCCAGTTTCTTTACTTCCTGAACCACCGCGGCCCATCATTCCGTGGCCATGCTTCGTCTCTTCTGGGTTACGGGTTTGATGGCTGGAAAGGTTGACAGTCTATGTTTCGCTTTTGATCTCGCTATGCCTGTCATGTCAGCATGTTTAAAAGAACACACGTCTAAATTGCTTTTCAGCACTTGCTTGAGCCTATATCGTGCGAGTGGGGACAGAGTGTCTCCTATCATGACTGTCTGCTCTGGGTATTCTGTGTTTAACACTCATCTTTCCGGGCCTATCAGCCCTATTAGTGCCTGACAACATGATTTGCGGTCTGTAGCTACGCAAGTTTTGTCCCCAGGTACCGTGACAACCCCTTGAGGAGTGGGAAACATCAAAAAACCCCTAGCAGTTGAGACCAGGGCATCAATTCTTCCCGGAGTGTACCGGCCCATGATTACATTGTATTGGGAATTGGCCGGGATCACCCGGAAAATGACCAATACTGTTCTTTCTTTGCGCCCGTCTCCGATGGTGACTGGAAATGTAAGTTGTCCCAGAGGTTCGATCCTTTCACCGGTGAAACCTCTGACGGGGCCTCTTGCAGGTTCTAGCATCCTTTGATCTTCCGGACGCATCCGGCGGAAACATGGTTCATATATGATATCTTCAGAACTACCGGTATCTAGTAGAATCCTCCTCATGCTGTAATCTCCTACTACAGCGGGGATCACCAAGGCTTCCATGCTCAACATCCGGTAATGAGGAGGTATAGTCATGGTTGCCTCCATCCAAGGTTTTATTCGTTCAAATGACCTCTTCCGGTCATACCTTGATTCGACTCTCACCATGTTTATCTCCCAGGGTCTTTTTCCAGCAGCCTTGTCTGCTCCGGCGGATGAAGTACTTGGTTTTACGTCTCTTACCAAATGAGCTAGCTTTCCTGTTCTAAAGAAGTATTCAATCTGCTTCTTTAGCTGGAAACAATCGTTGGTATCGTGTCCTGCCCCCTTGTGATATGCACAATTTATCTAAATCAACGATTAATCAATTGTCAATCGCCAAATTAGGAACCCTAGAATACCTTTAGACTAGAAAACTTAGACTTATTTTATTGCCTTAAACTTAGGGTAATACTTGGAATCGTTTGTGCCACACTTAGACTATTTCAAAGGATTCAAGACTTGTGCTAAGGTGAGTTTACATAGCCCTTTTTCACTATTTTGGGGTGAAACATGTTATACTTTCAATTGCAATTCAACATAAGTGTTATACTTTCAATTGCAATTCAACATAAGTGTCTTTGTGTTATTCTATGTTGCACTATGTCTTAAGCATTACTATGGTAATCACAATTAGACTAGCATAATCATTAACTTCGTACAAGCCAACGATACACAATGATAGATCTATTGGACTGACAACCCCACCCGGATACGTTACTTCCAGTATGGGTAGCGTGGGTGATTGTTATCGCAACATAAACGAGTGAACCATATGCGTATGGGATGGACCACAATATTCTAGTCACAAGGTTTGATTATGCACACGATTTACCGAGTAGTATTGTTTTCACATATGGACTAGACTTGCCATGACACTCGAATTGAACAAATTTTATTCAATATTCAAACCTATGTAATTCTCATCAACTTTTGTTGACCCAAAATATTTTCAAACTTAACATGTTTCAGGTTATAGCTTGCTTGAAGATTAGAGTTAATGCTTGAAGATGTATATCTAGTATTTTTCATTTTGATGTACAAATTCTTCAAGAACAATTGTATGTAATTTATTTAAATCAATTATTGAAATTTATTATTTACCATGAGCTACTGAATAATCATCAATACGTGACATCCCAATGTTTCCGCCATCGGTTGGGGTGTTACACTTATCATGTTATACTAGGGTTATCTTTCGTTACTATGAGATTCGTTGAGTCCCAGTTCATGTGGCCAACAATGTGATAGTTCGTTTAGCCGGGTATACGGCAGTTCGTTAGCCATTAACATGGCAGACCGTTAGCCGTGGATGCGGTAGTTCGTTAGTCGTGGTTGCGGTAGTTCGTTGGGTGGTTCGTACGACGTATAGTCATAGTAAGGTTCACACGCCTAGCTAGCGTCTTCATATCATAGTAGTAACATGATGGCGTTTTCAAAACTCATGAAACATTTTACTTAAAACCTGTGAACTGACCAACATTATGTGCTAACGTCTTTTAGTATTTTTTTCTCAGGTCACTAAGGTAGCAGCAGTCGAGCTAGGCGCACGGAGTCGCATTCGCGTCTAGGATCATATTTTGGATGTCAAACTTTAAACCCATGTTATACTTTTGTTTGGATTTTGTAAACTTAAATATGCTTCCGCTATACTTTAAATCATGGTTTTTGATTGTTGCATGGAATTTCTTACGTATTTTCTTACATATAGTTGTCGTTTATTGTGACCGTTGACTTGGATCTTAGTGTGTCACGCACCTCGCGGTAAAACTCCGCATGTGGAAATTTGAGGGTGTGACATAAAAGGTTTTGAAACATGTATTTCTAACAAGCGTGTTAGAATCGACGGTGTTGGAAGAATAACGTGTCATCAAATATTTCTAATGAGCGTATTAGAAATAATTATTTACAAAATCATAAGTTTAATTTTTATACTTATATATTTATTTTCTAACGAGTGTGTTAGAAATTGATGATTTTGTAAAGACAAATAAAATGTTTAAATTTTCTAACGAGCGTGTTAGCAAAGATAATTTTGGAAAAATAATCAATATTGAAACGGTTTATTTTATTTATAAACAAATAAGTTTTGAAACGATCGTCGTAATCGTTTATTTCTAACAAGCGTGTTAGAAAAAGGTTTATTAATATAACCAAAACTCCATATAAGGAAACATGTGATCATTTGTATTATAACAAGTATGTTAGAAATGGTTGATTATTAAAACCGTATATTTTATATGGTACACGTATAGTTTCTAATGAGCGAATTAGAATCGGTTTATCTAAAAAATCATATACTATAACGATGTATGTACGTTTAGTTCTAACGAGCGGGTTAGAATCGGGTTAGCTATGATAAACTAATTAAGATGATTTGTAATCATGTTATTGTCTAACGAGCGAGTTAAATGTGTTTTTAAATAATAAAACTATTTGAATGTTTATAGTCTTGATTTGTAATCAAGGCATAAATATATATAGTTTAATTTTAAAACACTTGCAAAAACGAGAAATGTTTTGAATGAATAAAATATGTCTTTGCAATTGGTTCGACGCTCGTATGAGAAGTATCATGTCTTGAACCATATAATAGTCTTGAGAGACTATTTAGTGGAAAACAACTCGATGTTGTTACGGGCATATATATTCTTGTTCAACTACTTGCGAGTAGTTAATTATAAACAACTTTGTTGTTTGGAAAATTTGTCTTATTGAGGGGTACCTCAAAACATGTCACAAGACGATATAAATGTGGTTATTTCGGTCGAAAGATAAAAGTGTTGAATGTAATAACACTTTTGACATTTGATATATTTATCCTTATATGATTCCGTTTAAATATATTTGTAATATATTATATATATTTTGGACTGTCGTTTATATTATTTTAGATGTTCAAGTGGATTAAAAAATATAATAATCGATATATAAAAAAGAACTGTAAGACGATATTTTTTTTATTATTATTTTTGGATGACGAATTTAATAAGGATATATATGCAATAAGCGATTCACATAAGCACATCGAGCGAGTTGTGATTATGACTTATGTAATTAGTCACAAATCATACATCAAATTCATAACCACATCATGAGAGAATCATGACCAACGTGGCAAATGTATCGAGGTTAAATACACAAAAATGAGATATGTCATCTAATGTTGAGAACATCAACATAGAAATGCACAAATGTATTTTCGATGACTATAACATATGAAAGATGTATATGTTATTATTCATAAGACTTTGATAAATTTTGGGAGATTTATTATTAAAGGCTTATAATGGTGATTGTCACACCCTCAAATTCCACTTGCGGGGTTTTTCTGCGAGGCGCGTGACATACCAGGATCCAAGTCAATGGTCATAATAAACGACCACTATATGATATGAAAATAACGAAATAAACCAACCACCACAGTTTAAAAGTTTGCAAATCCCAAAGACCACAGCGGAAGCAAGTTAAAGTTTAACAGACCAAAAACCAAAGTAAATAGTTTAAAACAAACATAGTTCAAAACATGCATAATGAGGTGAGATGAGACGCAGTGAGACCCCAGTGCGCCTAGACTTCCCTGCTACCTTAGCGACCTGAAAAAACATGCAATGTTAGTCAAGACATACAGTGCCGGTGAGTCACAGAGATAAGTTTGTAAAAGTTTGTAACGTTTGTAAACCAGACCCAACAATCCTTACATCTATACCTGATGCTAGCTAGACATCGTTACATGATACTATAGTGTCGTGAACCACTGCTGAACGTTAGAATGCCTCAATACCCATCACTGGTTCATCACCCGGTACCGTAAAGTTTGGTAGGACAAATATGCACCCGCCACCGACCTCCAGTCAGCCTGAGTGTGGCTTACCGGGCCCAATTGATCTATTCACACTCTCCCCGCTATGTAACCACATATTAATGGTTAACTAAATGTTTGAGAGGACTTTAATGATGAAGAAATGTCACTAAGTATCCATGTGATATAATGTAATATGTTGGTCTAAAAGTTTGTAAGTTTGTACCGCATGTTTCTCTCCCGGATATGAAAACAATAAAAGAATGGGGTTGTGACACCCACCTTAGTTTGCGTTCTTCAATAAAAGAATTACCGACACAGTCCAATAGTCCCAAATACTGGCGATCTATCATAAAAGTTTGTATAAGCGTTTTGACTAATAACCCTTAGGTTAACTAGTCCCCGATTGTCCAGATCATGACTATGTATGTTTGAAAATGTGTTTGAACGTTGACCCGACACTCCAGACAGACCCGACATCCCGTTGGTGACCCATTACATAAATAAATCAAGTATATATATTTTACACATAAGGTTCAAGCATAAAACACTTAATTTGCATCAAAAATTGCATTTAAGAAGTCGTAGGGTCGAATCAGTGTGAAAACAAGTTCATTCGACCTCCTGATGGGTTGAATGGCTTTTTGAAGGGTCAAATGGGTTTCCAGGTGGTTCATTCGACCTCTCTGATGCTGGTTCGACCTCCCGAAGGTGCGAACCAGTTTCTTGTTCGACCCAACTGCTGCAAAAACTCATAAAACGCACCAAATCGCATCCAAACAGTCCGAAAACATCACAAAACATCACCAATCACAACAGTCAACTATATTTAATTTATCCCCACAAAACCCTACCAATTATATCCCGAAATCAGTCCATTTCACGACTTACCCAAAATGGCAAATTATGAAAATGTCACATCAATGCATATAATCTTTACCCAAAATGGAAACTTACCAAAATAATCTTAAAATCAGATTATCATGCTCAGATTATCATGTATATGAAAACCCCTAATCATTTCATTAACAATATTATCATGAACAAACCCTAGATGTAACACAAAACCCCCCAAAATGGGCAAAACATCATCAATAATCAATTACACCCCATAATAATCATAAACCACCATCTAAAATAGTCCTAGATCATTATTCTATCATCTCTACAACATTCAAGCATCAAATATTACATAACACCTCATTTAACACCATTAACACATGTATTTTTTGCATAACAACTCATTATTAATGAAAAGGTTTTATTTAGAAAGGTGTTAGAAAGGTTTTATCCATGAAAACTTCCTTAGATCAGATTTGGACCTTTGGGGTTTGAGAAAAACGAATGAAAAATGCTTTAAAAGGATTTAGATCAAGAACACACCTTGAATCTTCTCTTGTTTATGATGTAGAAGGTATTCTTATGTTAGGATTTGATAAACAAGGTCAAAAACTCCTCCCTACAGGTTTGAGGTTGAGAGAAAGCACTTTGGGGCAGTTAGGGCTTGTGAAATGATGAAAAAGTTGCAAAGTATGGTATTTATAGTACCAGCTCGTTTGCACCCTCGAGAGGTCGAATGAACATGTAAAAGGGTCGAATGAATGGCTAAATGAATAGTTCGAACCCCCTTACGGTCAAACCAGTATCCATGTTACCAACTTTTTCTGGTTTTGTCGTTTAAACGCGTTTTAACACATGTTAACCCATTCTAACACATGAACATGCAATCCTAACATATGTTAAGTATATCTAATCATATAAACACCATATAAACACGTATTTACACATTTTACATCATATAAGGATCAATTTATGCTTGTCACTTAAATAAATTCATGTAATTCACCAACAACGAGACTCAAGACTCGTCTATGCCTATGTTACCCCCAATGATCCTTCGAATCATTGAACCCTGGACAATACGTAATGTAAACCGACTCAACTGGCCTGTTAAGTATGTTTGATAAATGTTTTTCGCTATGGTAGACTTATGTGTTTATAAAAGTATTAACCTGAATATGCCGGGTGTCACAGTGATTGATGTGTATAGTCTCTACAAACCATCATGTTGGTTGATCTATGTGGAGGATTTGTACAATATTTTGGGAGAGTCTCCCACTAAATTGTTTCAGTAAAATGTGTGTGTGTGTGTGTGTGTGTATATCACTTTAGGCATATGTGAATGTCATGTCGTTGAGTATCAATCTAATTGACTCTACCTCAAGATATATACGATTCATCGTGTTGATGATAAATATGTTCATCAAAGTGACTTATATTAAGACTTAGGTTTAAGTCCTTAAGAGTCAATGGTGAAGCCTTAAAGATTAAAAGGCAAACGAGTTTTTGATCCTACTGGATGAAATTAACTATAGTTTGAAACATTCTTAAAACCAAGGTTTTGAATGGTAAAACAAAATCTCATTGTATGTCTAAACTAAGACGTGAATGTTAGGAAGAGATAGTACGTTATCTCTTTAGGCTATGAAGAATCAGAATAAGGCATCTTCTGTTCACATGCTAAGTATTTGTAGTCTAAAGCATGCTAGACTAATACTTGTTAATTTATATGCTCCACAGAGAATAAATTAACTTTGAACATTCAAACACAAGTGACGACATGAGAATGAATTTTGTAAAAACAAATCTATAAGTCATTAAAAAAATATATGACTCGAGAAGACCGAATATATAGTTCATTGGTTATGATTCTATTTGGCTTAATATGAGGAGTACTCATATAGCTCAGAAACAACTTGTGTGAAAAATCTGAGTAGAGTAATATATTGGGATGACCTCAATAACACAAAGATACAGATAGTCGCTATCTTATCACGGGTGTCTAATGTCATCATGAGTGATATTACTCAAACTTAATCAAAGTGCAAGCAATGTGGGGGAAGAGCCATTTAAGAAACAACCCGTAGGGATCTAAATAATGATATTTGAGAAGTTTTCTCAAACTTCATACGAAATGGAGAAAATTTCATCACCTATTTGGAAATTATCCAATAACACTTAAATGTTGGGGTAGCTTGCATTGGAAAATAAAAGATTTGACATGACAAATATGGGATTAATGGATGTGATTTTTGGAGTACAAATCACACGAACCCATAATAGACTTGTTATAAGTCAGTCCTATTATGTGGACAAAATTCTTGAGAAGTTCAATGGAAATGACTTTAATTTGGCTAGAACTCTCATTGACACGAGCTAAGATCTAACTAAGAATCGAGGTGAGCCTATTAACCAACTAGAGTACTCAAGAATTATTGGCAACTTGATGTATTTTATGAGTTGTACCAGACCAGACTTAGCAACAAGCTAAGTAGATACACGAGCAACCCAAGTTCAAGTCATTGGAGTTGCGTGACACAGGTGCTTCGGTACTTATGATACATACGAGACTGCGGGCTGCAATATAAGAGATATCGAGCAGTTATTTAAGGTTACTATGATGCGAATCGGATATCTGACACGAATGATTCCAAGGCAACGAGTGGGAATGTGTTCACACTTAAGGTGCTGCGATAACGTGGAAATCATCTAAGCAAACGGTTATTGCTAGATCCATGATGGAATCAAAATTCATCGCTTTATATAAAGAGGATGAATAGGCAGAATGGCTATGTCAATTTGTTAAGGATATACCTAGGTGGCCGAAGCCAGCATCGGCCTAATGCATACACTGTGATAGCCAATCAACAATTGGCAGAGCTCATAGCACAATGTGTATCAGTAAGAACATGTATATAAGACGTAGGCATAATATGGTACGACAACTAATCTCTATAGGAGTTATCACTGTTGATTATGTGAAGTCAAAGGATAATGATGTATTGTAAAATACATCTATTTCCAATGTAAAGTTTGTATAGTTTTTGAGTCGATTAAATAGTGTTTTTATTAGTTTTAGGCTTGTACCGGTCTATTTTATATAGTATAGGTTTTTATAGATTTTTATTAGTTTTGGGTCTTTTTTAGTATTTATCTATTTTATTTTATATTTTGGTAGGTGTTCATTGGCGTTGGAGCGTAAACGAGCAACTTTGGTCAAGCCAATAATACCCGAGTCAAGAGCACGGAGCTAGAGTGCTATATCTAATAATAATAATAATAATAATAATAATAATAATAATAATAAAATGAAAAAAAAACAAAGAAACGTGAGTTTTGTCACAAACTCAAACCCAAGGCCCAATACATTAAGGGCAAACATTATTAATAGCGGCCGCAATTTATTTTTGTGGGGGAGGCGCACAAGAACAAGAACAGAGGGGAGAGAGCAGCGAGTATTATTTTTGGAGGAGGTTTATTATTTTTCATTGAAGGAACGCAACAAAGATTATTATTGGAGCAGTAAATATTATTAGGGAGGCAAGCCAAGGATCAAAGGTTCTAAGTCAGAGAGCGATTATTCGGGTGTCAATCATTCGGTTTTTTCGTTCCTTTATTATCTTTGTTCTATACAATGATTGCTGAATTTTTATTTGGCTTTGTTTCTCTTTTCAAGATGATTTGTGGCTAAAACTTTTATAGCTACCTAGACCAAGACAAATAACTATGTTTTGATTTGCGTTTTCTATGGTTTTTGGAACTTGTTTTGGATTTATGATTCAGTAAAGATTTTGATTTCTCTAGATCTGGTGTATATGCGTATCTATTATTTTTTGATTGTCACTTATTCACTCCACTTGCACTTTTGTGAATGTCTTTCATGTATGAGTGCTAGTTAGGTTGCAGACTTTGTGTAGCAACTAGTTTATGGTCAATAGTCGCGAGTTTACCATAGGAGTGATATTTGGTGGTTAGAAGATTTTAGGTATTCTTCCAAGTTCAATAGCTGTGAGGTGAGGACTTGTTGGTATGTCTAGGTTGTTAGATTGCTAGGTTAGAGGCTTTGTGAGAAGATCTGCCTAGTTTCCCTTTCAACTCCTGCATATCAAGTTAGATCTAGGCTTCAATAATTACCCCTTACACCTAGTGTAGTGAGACTTTCGCGCTGTGAGGTAGATTGTCTAGCGGGTACTCGATCATAAGAGTTAGATAACCTGTGAGGGTTTGTACTCCAACCGGTAGTTTAACAGCACAAAAATATTCTAGGGTTTCCCCTTGAGAAGGGTCGAGGGTGTCTAGTTTATTCTTGATGTTTAGTATTTTAAGATCCCGGTTCCAATTCAGTTCCATAACCATAGAAGCTTATCAGGCATAGTCAGGAGTCTGGTCTAGGTAGTGTCTTGTCATCATCTGAATTCGGCTCAGCTAAGTTCGTGTCTCTAGTTCACTTTAGTAAATTTTAGTTAACCTTTATTTTATTGCAATTTATTTTTCAGTAAAACCCCCCTTTAAAATAATAAATTAATTTAATCAGTATTTAGGATAAGTAATCGAGTCTAGTTTTCGTTTTCCATTAGAGTCTCGTGGGTTCGATATCCGGACTTACTTTAGCTATACTAGAGTCGATAGGTTCACTTGCCTGTCAGTAGTTTAGTTTTAGAGAGTCTAGAGTATTACTAGGTGTCTAGTTTTAGGTTTAATTTAGTTATTTTTTATTAAACTACTTTTAGCACATCAGATAACATCGTGGATCTGCTAACAAAAGGCTTAAGCAGAGAGTTAGTTAAGAAGTCATCCATGAGAATGGGACTAAAGCCCTTGAAAAATTAAGTTCATGTGAAGGAAACCTAAGTCAGCTGACTGAAGATCCCAAGATCTGAGTTCAATAGGACAATCTAATTGTATGAACATGTGAGGTCACTGTGGAGGGAGGTTGTTGGAAACCTCATGCTTTGAAAAAGGGAGTTTACCATAGGAATCTGGTAAGCTTCCGAGTCCATTCCTAAAAGTGACAAGGTTGAGGCTAAGTCTATGTCTTTTAATGATCCGACTGAGGTAACCGGTCCTAGTGAATCACCTATGTGAGAGAAGTGGGGTCGCTTCGAAGGGTATTGTTGGGGCACAATACTTAAGAGCTCTCGTAGAACCAGGCATATGTCCATGACCAAAACGGACACAACTATGAGGACTTGACGTTGTCAGGTAAAGTCTTGTGTGAAGCGTATTGTCGTCCACACAAACTAATAACTACAACATTTGTTTACACTATTATGAGTGAATATTGATGGTTTTGATGCCTTGTTCTAAATATATCGGAATAATATGCTATTTTGGGTATGTTTGGTAAGGAGTTTTTAAGAGCTTTTAAGAGCTTCAAGCTTCAAGCTTTTAAGAAAAAGCTCCTACTTAATAAAAAGTTTTGTTTGGTTGAAGGGGCTGGAAGCTTTTAGGTTAGAGAAAAAGCTCTACAGTTAAAAGCTACTAGTAGTAGCTTTTAAGAAAAAGCTTTACTAGCTACAAGCTTTTAATTAGTAAATGACACAAATACCCATTCTATTTTAAAAATAAAATAAAAACCATTTTTACAAGCTTTTAATTATGCCCATTTTGGTCATTTTATACATTTTATTAAAAGCTCCAGCTACTCCGGCAAACACCAAAATATATTTAAAAAACTTCCAGCTACCAACTTGCAGCTAGTTTTGCCAAACATACCCTTTATGTTTACAAAATGGGTATCCATGTTGCAACAAAGAAATTTGCTGTTAAGTTGGTATGAAGAGTCATTAAAAAAACAAATAGGGATGAGAAACTCCAAATTTATGATTAAAAAATTTAACCCATTAAATACGGATAACAAAAAGTATTTGGATACATGATTAGATTATAGGATGTTTTCGTAATCAATTGATGAGTATTCAGTCGGAACATTATTTGTTGACCGTTAAAAAAATTATACAAATTTACACGAGGTCAAACATGTGTTCATCCACATCAAAACCAAATATATTGATTAAGTATATAATAATATTAAAAAAATATAAGAAAATAATATTTTGAATTAGCTGAGTTGTTAAAAATATAACATTATAAAAAATTTAGAATTTTAATAATTGTATTTGAGTATTTAATACTAGCTTATACTCCGGGAACGTCCCGGGTTGATAAATCTAAGTAAAGTGAATAAAATTAGAAGTATCTGAAATGTAAAAATGACATCTATGTATCAACTTATATTAGATACTTTTAAAAAAAATATACCAAAAGATCCATTTCACCTTACAACATCAACACCTAAAACTAGACCTGGCAATTTCAACCCATCAAGTTGAGTTTGGGTTGTTTTGGGTTGAAAATTTGACCTTGTGGGTTAAAATGAGTTTAGTATAATTTTCAAAGGGGTTAGGATGGGTAATTTTAATTGTAGGAAATAACTAAGTGGGTCAGGATGGGTATTTAAAAAAAAAACAAATGTGTCAGGATGGGTATTTTTAGATAACCATATACAAATCTTAATTAAAACTCACCCAACACCAAAAGTGTTGTTGCCTAATAAAAATCAATGTCATTAAAAACAAAAAATTATATCTTTTGCATTTGTTGATCACCCCAGTCGGTTCGAAACCGTTCGGGTCGTTAACGGACGGCAATGTCGAAACAACACGGGTCGTTAACGAGACCGATATCATCGAAACGGGACGGGTCAGGTTGAAACGGTCTAAGTCGGTACCGGGCCCGGTTGGGTCGAAACGGTCCGGGGCGCTAGCGGGCCCGGCCGGGTCAAAAAAGTCCGGGTCGCTACGGGACGGGTCAGGTTGAAACGATCTGGGTCGTTATCCGGCAGGCTCGAAACAGTCTGGGTCGCTACGGGACGGGTCAGGATGAAACGGTCTCGGTTGTTACCGGGCCTGGTCGGGTCGGAACGGTCCGTGTTACTAATGGGATCGGTCAGGCCGAAACGGTCCGGGTCGCTAACGGGCACTGTCGGGTCGAAACAGTACGGGTTAGGTTGAAACGGTCTGAGTCGTTACCGGGCCCGGTTGGGTCGAAACGGTCTGGGTCGCTACCGGGCCCGGCCGGGTCGAAACGGTCCGGGTCGCTACCGGGCCCGCCCGGGTCGAAACGGTCCGGGTCGCTACGGGACGGGTTAGGTTGAAACGGTCTGGGTCGTTATCGGGCCCGGTCGGGTCGAAATAGTCCGGGTCGCTACGAGACGGTTCAGGTTGAAACAGTCTAGGTCGTTAGCGGGCCCGGCCGGGTCGAAACAGTCCGGGTCGCTACGGGACGGGTCAGGTTGAAACGGTCTGGATCGTTATCCGGCCGACTCAAAATAGTCCGGGTCGCTACGGGACGGGTCAGGTTAAAACGGTCTCGGTCGTTATTGGGCCCGGTCGGGTCGAAACGGTCCGGGTCGCTACGGGACGGGTCAGGTTGAAACGGTCTGGGCGTTACCGGGCCCGGTGGGTTTGAAACGGTCCGGGTCGCTAGCTGGCCCGGCCGGGTCGAAATAGTCCGGGTCGCTACGGGACGGGTCAGGTTGAAACGGTACCGGGCCGGTCGGGTCGAAACGGTCCGGGTCACTACTGGGCCCGACCGGGTCGAAACAGTCTGGGTCGATACGGGACGGGTCAAGTTGAAACGGTCTGGGACGTTACCGCGCCCGGTCGGTTCAAAACGGTCCGGGTCGCTACGGGACGGGTCTGGTTGAAACGGTCTGGGTCGTTTTTTTCTTTTTTTTACTTTTTAAATTTTTAACTTTTTATGTTATTTTAATTTTTTTTTTAAATTTTAATCTATTTTGATGTGAACCTATTCTAATCTAAACCATTTAGACCCAAACCTATCCTGACCTAACCCATCATAACCTATTTTTTTTTAATTTACCCATTTTGACCCAAACTCATCCTAACCCATCAACCAACCCAACCCAACCTACCTATTTTGCCACCTCTACCTAAAACAGAATATTAAGATCTCAAACACTTCAAGGGGACAAAGATTGTTTAGCACCAATACATTCAGTCAAAGGTCTTTAACTGCATACAATAAGATTTGAGCTATTTCAGAATCTTCTATAATATATAAATGAAAGTTAATGAGGGACACGTGACACCTTATGGGGGCTTCCTTTAAGTTTTTCCCGCTCATTTTACTTGGTCAATTAAATGGAGGCCATGGATACTCCATCTACTATTAAATTATTTTTTCTCTCTCATGTGCATGACACATGCACTTCCCCCATTATTTTTAAACGTTAATAACTTTTTTAAACGGCATTTTTTTTGAGAAAACAATTACACCAAATTAACGAGCGCTTTACTATCTTTCCAACGAGTACCATAGTTCTATACAAAAAACGAAAAAAAACGAGTGTTTTATTATATTTCCAACGAGTACCATATAAGTAATGGTTATTGTTTACACTTTTATTAGAATAAACCTGTCAAATTGGACGAATATGTAAAGAGTATCTATTAACTTAGATGATTGTGAAACGGAGCTTAGTAACAACTGTTTAAAGCAAAATCTTGTTTGAAGGAAACTGTTGAAAAAATATCCGTTTGAATCAACAACTGTTTGTGGTAACAGCTGTTTTAGAAAGATCTCTTTAACAGATCCACTGTCCTTGAACAGACATTAACAAACACAATTTTTCTTGCAACACATGACTTCTTAATTTGGTGTTTAGTAAACATACCATAGCAGTTGGTCTGTTTATGTTTTTTTTTTATATTTTGGGGAGTAATTTGTCTTAAAAAAGGATACTCTTCCCGTGTTTTCACACGGGATTTCACCTAGTATGGTAGAAAAAGAAAACATAGCAATTACTTGTTGGAGAGCGTCCCGGGTTGAAATATCTAATATGATATAATAAAATATCTAATATGACAACATAATTAATGACTTACCAATATATGATTAATGAATATTATTATTATTATTATTATTATTATTATTATTATTATTATTTTAAACAAATCTCTGCCATACGTTATCATATTCTAATATAAAAAAGGGTAATTGGGTCGGGTATCACCTAATCCCAGGCCCGACCCAAACCCATAAGTTTTTTTAAACTAATATATCCCGGGAGCGTCCCGGGTTGAGAAATCTAATTTGAAATATCAATTTTACACCTGAAATAGACTTAGACTGATGCGTTTTACAGTTACATGCAGGAAAGCTTCGGGTATCACTTAACCTAAAACAATTAACAATGTATCTTCAATGTTAGTGCATAACCTTAAACATTGTATAACTCAAATATTATAACCTAACCTAAAACAATGTACAACTCCAATGCTAACACATGTTGTAAATAAAAATCATATTTACTGGTTTGAACATAACTAATGACTTGCCTATACATGATTAATGAATAACCTGAACACTTTGTGTTTTTTTCCTGTATGAACAAAACCACACAAAAAATAGTCGTTTTTTTCTCCGTTTTTTATATCGCACTATGGTACCCGTTAGAAAGATAATAAAACGCTCGTTAATTTGGTGTAATTTTTTTCTTTAAAAAATCTTGTATATAAAAGATATTAACGTTTAAAAGTTATGGGAGAAAACATTAGAGATAAAAATCTAATTTTGTTTTTAAATTTTAAATTATTATTTTCCTAAAATAAAGCCCTTGCCACATGGAATGACACTTGGCACACTTAATGAAGAGAATACCCTCTTTGAATGTCATGTCATTAAAATGGCTTTGGTTTATTATATGTATAGATTTTTAAAGTTGGGTTTCAAGATCAGTTTACGATCGTTTCAAGCATCTAGGATGCTAACGAACAAATCTAAACCACATAAGATCATAAACACGGATCCTTAGTACCCGTAGGGATTAGGGAAACACGTGAACCTGACAAGCGTAGAACCATATAAGAGATACAGTTATACATTCAATTACAAGAGAAAAAAAAACGCTCAAACTTGTCTAAAAAACTGGCATATTCTCATCCTTAACCACACTAACCCTATTAAAAGATCAAGGATTTTTGTAATTACATTCATTTTTCCTCCTTATTGTGTAAAGAGAAAATAAAGAACTTTAAATACACAATAATTATATCTTCTGTTTGTAAATTTTGGCTCATTTTAAAACCGAGCTAAAAATGACATGTCAACGTATGCTTGCTAGTAGGCTAAAGCCACACTTGGACCAACCATGACAAGTACTATTCATCAGCTTTGTAAAACTAATAGATTGATAATGATAATGATAATGATAATATGCATTGAAACATTCTAGTGTCAATATAATCAATTCAACCACTAAATTGATTTCAACCCAATTTTGAGAAAGAGGCGATGATAGATTACAAAATGCGACTAAGGTGATTTGATCGCACAACGACGACTCGTGGCAGCCTGTTGTTTTCGTGTGGGTATATGATGTGTATGGAGAGACCCTTGAATACGAAGAAGTAGGGAGAATAAGGAGAGGAATACATAACATAAGGTCATGAGGTATCCCTTAACCATCTTTAACTTTACTCAGATGTCACATTCTTCACTTTTTCCCGTTTCACACTACCTCACTTCAAGGAAATGGTTTAACGCTCCTTAAGTCTACATAATTCACTTAGGTGTTGTTTGTTTATCTAAAAAAGGTTTGTGCAGGCTCCACGGAGACATTTTCATCTGCAGATTGTTTGTTCCTTCGAAGACGTTTCATTAAAAAAAACGTCTGCACGAGCTCTTCTTTGTGCAGACTTGGCCCTGTGACTTCTAAGATCTACTAAGGTCCGCGGAGGGTTAAACACCACCACCCACTGTCCACCACCCACCACCCACTGTCTACCACCGTCCACCACCACCGTTCACCTCCACACCACTGTCCACCCCGACCACCATCCGTACACCACCACCATTTTATTTTAGCAGTCTACAGACATTAAAAAACAGTCTTCTTCTTGCAGACTGCAGAGGTTTGGTCCACCTCTTCTTCTACAAATATTTTCAGATGTGGTATGCGGACTGCATACATTTTACCTATGAAAAAACGAACACCTTAACTTTATCTCTTTTGATTCTCGTTAACATGTTAACTTAAGGTCACCTTAACACCCCTTAACATGGTAAGAGAGTGATGACATGGTGTGTAATGAATGTTAAAATATCACGTCATCATTAACACCCTTAATATTAAGTTACATCCCATGGCCTAAGATGAGGAGGTGACATGTTTGGGTTAATGAGTGTGTTTATGAGGTCTCTTTAATTTGATAGGTATGTGAGAGTGACGTTTACAATAATAACATATATTTTAATAAATATCGTAATTTTATGATGGACATGTTATATGTGTTAAGGCATTAAAATATTTCATTATCTTGCTAATAAATTCTTACAAACTTTTTTTTTAACGGCAAATTTTTAACACCTTAATTTCACCTTAGTATAATTATTACTTGTTTTTAATGAAAGTAACTTTTATATATATACTAAAATGACAACTAAACTATAACTAATAAGAAGATATCATTTATAACTATATGCAATGTGTTTGCAAATGTTACTTTCCTCTACCTTACAATAAACTCTTATTGTCTATAAACTGAACCTAATATTTAAGAAGCATACACCTTTATCCAATGGGCTAGCTCCATGTAGTTATTTGATTGATAAAAAGAGTGTGCTTGCTAAATATAATATTTTCTTGCATTTACTTAGGGTATTTATAGTTGCACCAAATTGCATGTTGAATGACAATCACTTTTGACCATGCTTTATTTGTTGCAAAGCAATTTAAGTCAGGGGCATGGCCAAGCTCTAAGGGTGTTTGGTGTGGTTACGGGGAGGTGATGTGGACAAGTCCCCTAAGGGGAACACCACTCCCCCCTTTCAAAATCAGTGACTTGGGGGTTTCTTTCCCCTTGTCCCTTTGTAATGTGATTGACCCTTTTTTGTTTGTTTGTTTTTTTTTATCAAACTTTATATAATAAAAAAATGAAGGGGGATTGGGAGAATTAGGGGAATACCATTTTCAAACTTTGGGGGGGAGGGGGGGGGGGAGGGAGAAAATGAGGTGACGCTGATGTGGCATTTGGGGGAGTTGGTCTCCACACCATATAGTCTAAGGGGTGGAGGACTCTTAATTAGGACACGTTTTTTTTTCGGGCACATTTTTACGGAAATTCCTATATATATATATATAAAACTAAAAACTGTATCTTGGGACCGATATAGTGCAGTGATAAACACACTAGTTTTTAAACTCTTGGGCCCTTGTTCGACTTATGTTTGCTTATTTTTTTTTTTTTATGTGGTGCAAACATATATGTATACATTGTTTCTAAAACAAGCATCACTTGATAGGTTGTTTCATTGGTTTGCAATAATCTATTATAACTAATTGAAGGCTGGTTCGATTTCCACCTTTACTGTCATGCCATTTTTCTGCTTTTATTTCGCCTTCATTTTTTCACCCTCTTGATAAGAAGCATTTTAAATTATCTTACTATACTTTTTAATAAACGCTTTTAACTTAGGTTTATTGGATTTTAATACTCCCAACTTTCAGAGTTTGGCCGGCAATACTCCCAACTACAGAAATGTTTGCCAGCACTCCCAACTTTTAAGGTATTTTCCACTGTCACTCCCAAACTAACCTAGTTAGTTTGTTCAGTTAGTTTGCTGACGTGACATGCTGACATGGCCATTATTGCCTGATGAGTCCAAGGCAGGACGAAACCAGTGACCAAAATCAAAGAAGCGGGATGGATTGGCTTGTCCCCGGGGAATGGGGACGCCACACGGGGATCGAAAGATAACCCCGTGACAATTTGGTATCAGAGCAGAACGATTTTGGGATACGTTGGAACGTGTACACTCAACCAAAATGTGCGCTTAACGTCAGAGTATAATTATGCAATGCTGGTGGGAGAAGACCAAATATGGGGCCACTTCGGTGACGGTCTTTGTAAGCCGCAAGTATGGGATTGCGAGCTCCGCTCTAGTATGGTGTCAATGAAGCCCTCCGTGATCGAGTTCAAAACCTACGGCCGCAGCACCGTAACAGTACGAGAAAAAGAAGAAAAATACGGCAAAAGGAATGAGCCGTAAACATAACCGCTGCAACTCTTCAGGTTTCCCGTATGCCTGAAACATCTAGCGTGTCCCTCGGCGCTAACTCAAAATAAACGAGGCAAAACTTGAACCGACACGAAAGAAGATCATTGTTGTTGTACTACTGATTGTTCCACTTAACCAGAGTGAATTATGCTCAACATTTGGGGTGATGCATGATTCTTCGGTTGCAAGGAGGTATGGGACTGCGGGCATGCACGAGGACGTGCATGAAATGGTGGTGGGAGAGTGTCACGGGCCAAATATTTGATGATCGCTTTGCTAGGGTTTGTGCTTGAGCGCTTGGGTCGCTGGCCGAGTCCTAGACTTCATCGGGAACGGCTTCAGCGGAATAAGGCGAGTCGTGTCTAGCCATGTCTATGTGTCAAACGCACCACTGGTCGAGAGCTGTTGCCGCTCTCCTGATGAGTCCAAGGCGGACGAAACCAGTGACCAAAATCAAAGAAGCGGGATGGATTGACTTGTCCCCGGGGAATGGGGACGCCACACGGGGATCGAAAGATAACCACGTGACACTGGGCTAACTTGTACTGATTATCCATCCTACCTGGATTGGGTATCTCTTTAGGTGGAAGTACCCCCACATATACCGGAATCAAATCTTCAACCTCCACATGACCTCCAAGCTTCCCCTATTTCACCAACTTAAATATACACAAAAGCAGATCTCATATTTTCATATTTCTTAATTGCTCTTTGCTCTTTGCTCTGATAAATATATATGTTCTGACTCTTTAAAGTTGTTTCAACTATGTATGAATGAATCGAGCCATTTTTAATATTTTTGAAATTTGCTTACGAAAAATCCAATTCAAATCAAGGTTAATCAAGCTCGACCTGAAAATATACTTATTTATCAAACGAGCTAAAGATAGAGTTTTATATAATAAACTCGGCCAACTGAATCAGACAACGCCTTGCCTGCCCTATATAAAAAAACTAGTGGAATGCCCGCGCGTTGCCGCGGGTATGTATTTTTATTCACATTTTAAATTGTCAAAACTTTATACACCATACTATCATTTATCCAATCCGATCCGTGCTTGATTTTTATTTGCAACATTTAGTTACACACATGAACCAAAGAGCCTTTAGCCTACTGGTTACAAAGTGTTAAATAAGGCTTAGCCTTTTCTTGTGGTGATAATTCAAATTCCATTGGTAACAAAAAGTTAATCCATTAAAAAAAGTTACATGAATTAATCTATTACTTAGTAATGGTTCTAGGTAACAAAAAGTTAATACATGAATTAAATGTATTGAATGGTGCAATTGATTTGTATTAGTGACTTGTACATAAGGGCATAGATGAAAAATGGTAAAAGTTAGAGATTGCAGATGATAGTTCATTAATAGATGACAATGGAACATACTTTTCCTAAATAAGATGATTAAGAAAATGCTAAAATGGTCAAATATATACAACCAGTTTCTAGTTTTTTCCTTTAGTACCACACATGGTAAGTAAACGTTTGCATAAAATATATTACTTTGAAGTATTGATGAAGTTAAAACCAAACAACTATTGCATGACATGAATTTGGAGAAAGGAATACCTACAAATCGACTAAACCAACTGCTTGTTTCCTGAAACAATTTTAGAAAGCTTAGATGTTATTAGTAACCACAAGATTCAACAACATAAAGACATATTGCATCCAAATGTTGATGGTAAGAAACAATACATACATTAAAATTAAATTAAATGAAATTTATTAACACAAACTCATAAATTCAAAAGCTACAACAATTTTAGTTTGAGTCAAGTTCAGTGAATTCCAATTACCTCATACTTCGCCTCTAACCACCTCCCAAAGAGAATCTCCAACAATCGAACCCTGATTATCAAACCATCCCAATTTATCCCCTTCATTGTAAGTGTATGTTTCAACTTCAAATGTGGGGTTACGAATTGAATGCTTCTCTGAATTGAATGCTTCTCTGATTGAATGTGAAGGGGTTCAACAAAGTAGGGGATTGAATATATAAATGCAAAGGATGGAACGGATGTGTAACTAATGCAGTATTGAATTGGGTGTTACGAAGGTGGGTAGGGATATATAGTGTGTATTATAGACATATACATTTAGCATTATATCTTGTACACCAAGGGCATAAATGGAACAAAATGATCAAAAATTATACATTTCTAAAGAACCTCTTCAACTCCCATCTTAAACTTAATGTGAAATTACCATCTTAGTCACCTCTCCTCCTTAATAAGGTACTATAGATATTAATTTGTTTGCCTTTTTATTTTCATTTACACCAGTGTAAAAAAATAATTTTTTTGTCAGGTGATAGATTTTTGTTTGAACCTTCAAAACTGACTGCCTCATCATTTGGTGCTGGATTCTTGTACTCTTCAGACAATTCTCTAACCACATTGTTTATCACCTTAGACGGTGTAGCCAAACGCTTTGACGTCCCACAAGCCGAATCCCGGTCCAACCCTAATTCCTTCTCGTAGGCAGTCTTCAAACTGACAACGCCGTTCTTATTGGGATATCGCGAGATCAGGGAAGACAAGATCGAGTCCACTCGCGACTTCACCACCTTGAACTCTGACACCGCATCACGTGCCGCGCGCAATTCAACCTGGTACACATCCAAAACCACATATAAATCGTACTGATAGACACGCCAAAACAAAGGAAAAAAATATTAAATCAAATAAAAAAGAGAAGGAAAAGCAGGCCACTGTTTACCTCAAGCTCATCACCAGCGCTGCCTGCCGAACCTGTCCTAAAGTCAACTTGCCATTCAGTTTCAATTGCAGCAACGCTCACGTTCTTTAACCTACCCATACCAAAACCACCATGGCTTATCTCATACCCTTGCCGCTTGGTTAGCAACTCTTGCGACTAGTGATGCATTGCTCGCACCCCAACTGGAGTGTTCATTCCATCATGGTGGTAAAAACTATCCACATATAGTAGCTGCAAAAAAAGGGAAATAACTCATTAAAAAGTCAAAATAAACTAATATAAAATATTTAACTAAACAAATAAAAACAAATGTAGTTCAAGATGAATGGCAAAGCTGACCGTCAAGAAAGTCAATGGTCCAGCGAAGGCAGATCCTGGGTCGCTCCGTCTCCACTTTTGCTTGCATGCCCGCAGGGAAGTTATCATGAAATCACACCAATCAATACTCTCAAACTTTGTTTCACTCGTGAAGCACTTTGGGATCTCTTCTCTGCAAAGGCCATTCCCATGAGAACTGATCATTGTTGTTACAAACAGCATAATGAAGTCGACTTTGAAGGTGAACATGTCATCATATTCATCTTCATGTATCTTCTCCCTTATCAACGACGTTGAAACATAAATGGTTGGTGGATAGCGATTACGCCAGACCCACAATTTTAGATGCCACTCGTCCGGCTCTGTTAAACTTAAGAACTTGATGCCGCCACATGGGATACCAAACACCTTGTGCACGACAGTTGCGTCAATATTCACTTCCTGTTGGCGACACTTCAGCCGCTATCTATCTGGTTGGAAGGCATCCACTACGTAGTGAGCTAGCTTAATAGGGATCCCGTCGACAACAAATCCCAACAAGTCCCCAAAACCCATCTGGCGAACAGCCTTGCACTGCCTAACACTAAGCTTTGAAATCCCCAAGAAAAGTTGCTTGGGAGACGAACGTGATTTTAAGCTGCCCCATATGCGTTGATAGGAAGAGCTTGCAACTGTCTTTTGTAGTGGCGTGTCATATAAATAATCATCGTCCGATTCAACATTTGACTCAATCCCTGATCGCTTCTTTCTGTTTCGTAGCCCCATTAACAACGGCGTGTTGTCCGCCCCTGTAGACGAGCCTATACATATTGGCTCAACAGCAGATGCTTTGTTTCGTTGCCTGCGAGTACGCACAGGTGTCTCGTTAGCTGCACAATAACCAACTAGGAATTAAGAAACCTTTAAAAAAAACAATGAATAAACAAATAAACAAATAAACAGAGGAACTTTTTTTTACCTTTGTTACTCAAACTTAGGCAAATAACTTCTGCAAGGGTCGAGAGGTCACCATGGGATCGTTTAGAGCTCCTGGTACTGGTACCAGCTACCATGTTTTTTTATTTTCCTGATAGCACACAAAAACCCCAAACAGGATCAAAACACAAAATACTCCAATCCTAACACACCAACTAAAAATTTTTTGCACCAATGTAAAAATTTCCACTCCTAGCCAAACTGTTTAACCCCTAAAAACGTCATGTTACCCCAACACACACACACACAAAAGGGTTTATTTCAGATACAGAGGTAGTCGCATACCATAATTAGGGCAATTGGAAGACAACGGCCACAATAAATAATTTATTCCTTCTATCTAAAAAACAGTCTTAAGTAATCTAGGGTTTTATTTATCCTTTATCAAGTTTCAAAAAAAAAACAAAAAACAATGAACATTAAAAAAATAATACCTCTGATACTACGATGATGGACGAGGGTGATCGGGGGGAATAACAACAACGTTCCCACGATGATCGCCGGTGTCGGAGTACCCTAATGGGGGGAATGACGAGAGAATGAGAGAGGAAGAGAGGAGGGTTTGAAGTTTTGAAATTTTTCTGGGAGAGAGAGTATGAAATGATAACTGTCAGAAGGAGGGAATCGAGGGAAGTTCACAAAGGGTTGTCATTTTTTTGGATACCCAAAATACCCTTTTCAGGGTTATTTTATTCCTTATTTTATCAAACACAAATATGTATACACAAAAGACAAAAAAAACCCAAGATTAAATCTCAGCCATTGGATTGCCATAATCAAGGGTCCAAAAGAGTTCCTATGGTTCTCGTAACTCTGATGAGTTCTCAAACTATCAATTCCCTAGATATATATATATATATATATAGGGAAATTATAAACTGAAAATCCCCTTGAGTTAAGAAAACTAAGAAAACCCTTGTAAAAACCATCTAAAATTTTGTAATTTTTTTTGAAAAAAATACACAAGGTAACATACATGTATTAAAGCGTTTTGGGCAAAAAAAATAAAAAAAGCGCCGATAGGATATTTAAAAAAAAAATAAACAAAGTTTGTGTTGTTACATATGTAACAACTCTGTTACATATGTAACATCAGTTGTTACATATGTAACAGCGCAAATTTTGTTTATTTTTTTTAAAAATATCCAATCGGCGCTTTTTTTATTTTTTTTGGCCCAAAACGCTTTAATACATGTATGTTACCTTGTGTATTTTTTTCAAAAAAAAAATAGATGGTTTTTACAAGGGTTTTCTTAGTTTTCTTAACTCGAGTGGGTTTTCAATTTATCCTCCCCCCTATATATATATATATATATATATATATATATATATATATATATAGGTAGAGGTTCGGGTACAAAAACCTATTTTTGTGAGAAGGGTAAGAAGGCATGTGGGAGTGACACGTGGCAAAGTTTTAATTTAATAAGAAGGGCAATAGAGTAAATACACTATTTTTTCAAGTTTATAAAAAATCAACCTCTTAGTCAAAATGAGAGATTTATGGCCAATTTAATTTAAAGCATTTGAATTAAGAGGTATTTTTTGTCCATAATCATCTATATCTTGTTCACATTTTTTTTAAATCTCTGACGTGTAGTGATTATTTAGAGGTGCTCATCATTATCAACTATGTCTAAATTAATTTTTAATTATCTACCAGATTCTTTTTTTTTCGAGATATATTTTACGTCAATAAAATGGCGTATGTATATTCATTTAAGGATAGGTGCTCACCGTTATGTGTTTTATCTTCATGGACAACATACCCAGATCATAGTATTGTGTTTTACCAGATAAAAGTGACATTTGATTACTCATTGTGTTTTATCAATTAACTTTAAACATAAAACACACAACCAAGAACAATAAGACTTTTCCCATAAAACACATCTAAAAAATAAAAATACGACTTTCCATCAAACACCATTCCAAGAAGCTAAAACACAATACCAAGAATCTTCTTTGTCGGCCGCTGAACCAATCATATTATCGATCGTATGAAAGAGGAGAAAAAGAAAAAGAATAATCATGTGGAGAGAGAGAAGAAAGAGGAAGAAAGAGAAAGAGGCAAATTAAATTAGATTGGAAAGAGAGAGGAGTGATTAAGTGAATTAAATAGATTTTATTAATTAAGATGTGTAATATTACACATCTACCCCCACAATCTTAATTTATCTAATATTATTATAACACATATTACAAAATTGCCACTACTATTATCTCATCCCTCCATCAAGTTGATCCAATGGTCATTTTTTCTTCTCACCCTTCTTACAAAACACCTCTTTTGTATGCTAACCCTACCCTATATATATATATATATATATATATGAATGAGATCAAATAAGAACCACTACCCTAGTTAGGAACCAATCTGAACCATCCATCTTTGATTTTGAATGAGATCAAATAGGAACCACTACCTTAGTTAGGAACCAATCTGAACCATCCATCTTTGATTTTGATCTAGGGGGTATTTGTGTAATTAGACAATTAAATATTATCTTTTTATTTAATTAAAACTTTTAAATATGGCAGTTATTTTTTATTCATGCGATTTCTTTGCCTTAAATATCTCAATCTCTAATTCATAACAAAAAAAAAAAAAAAAAAAAACATCGATCATAGAATCATAGTCATTACGATTTAAAAGAGTTATCAACGAAATGTACACCAATGTATAAGATCAACGAGTTTTGTTCTCATTAACGCACCTTATCCGGCCTACTCTATTTTAACCATGCACAACAGAAATGTACATCCATGTATAATATCACAAAATATATGTGATCAACGATGCACTCGTACACAATTAACAATATCAAAAACCAATAACTGATAATTTAAAAAAAAAAACAACCGTGCTTTTATTGAATTAGCCAAATACATAATAACGAAAAAAAATTCAATTTCGAAATAGGTGAACAAACTGTGTTTCATTGAAATAACAAAACAAATTATTTATTTGGGCAGTGTCGGGCATCATGATATCCCAAACGACCACATTTGGTACAATAACGTGGCTTCCTATTCATGTACGCGTAAACATAATTGTAATCTCCATGTCCAAAAATCAAATCTCCATGTCCTAACATAAAATCTCCATGTCCAAATTTGAAACCACAAGCATTAGTGTATTCACTTGACGTCAACATGACCATGTATCCGAAACCTATAAAAAATTAAAAAAAAAAACATAATTAAAACAATTAGCTATATAAGATTTTGCCATTAAATACAATTGTTTCACACATTTATAAGTGTTTATAAATGTGATATACACCAACGTAATAAACACTACATTTTGCTTATCAGTTTTATTCATACAGTCTCTTATATACACCAAAGTATAGTTTACACTGGTGTATACTCAACTTATACCCACATCGACTCTCCTTTCAGTTTTAGATTGAATGTTTTCAAACAACATAGTATACACCAAAGTATAGTATAAAATAGATTGAATGTACACCAAAGTATAGTATGCACTAGTGTATACTCATTAACGCACCTTATCTGGCCTACTCTGTTTTAACCATGTATAAGATCAACGAGTTTTGTATAAGATTGAATGTTTTCAAAGAACAAAGTATACACCAAAGTATAGTATAAAATAGATTGAATGTACACCAAAGTATAGTATACACTAGTGTATACTCATTAACGCACCTTATCTGGCCTACTCTGTTTTAACAATGTATAGATCAACGAGTTTTGCCATTAAAGAAATGTACACCAATGTATAAGATCAACGAGTTTTGTTCACATTAGCGCACCTTATCTGGCCTACTCTGTTTTAACCATGTATAAGATCAACGAGTTTTATATAAGATTGAATGTTTTCAAACAACATAGTATACACCAAAGTATAGTATAAAATAGATTAAATGTACACCAAAGTATAGTATACACTAGTGTATACTCATTAACGCACCTTATCTGGCCTACTCTGTTTTAACCATGTATAGATCAACGAGTTTTACACTAGTGTATACTCAACTTATACCCACATCAACTCTCCTTCAGTTTTAGATTGAATGTTTTCAAACAACATAATATACACCAAAGTATAGTATAAAATAGATTGAATGTACACCAAAGTATAGTATACACCAGTGTATACTCAACTTATGCCATCATCGATTCTCCTTCGTTTTCAACCTGACAATCTTAAATTAGGGTTTCATAGATGAATTAATTACCTTTATTTATAAATAAATACCAATGTATATTATTTAAACCATACAATCCAGCCACTCGACGCAAAAGCATTTTCCAGAAATAACAATGAAATTAAAACAATCAATAAACATATCATATTTATCAAATCACGGAACATATTGAATGTACATTTAGATCAAACAAAATAAAAATATAAAAAACAATTACTCTAGAGAAATTACTAAAATTAAGAATAAGAATGCAAGATCGAATATTCATACATACCTGTATACGAATTCTTGATCTTCATTAGTTTTCTGATATGTTCTTCGTAGGTTTTGATGTATACATACGTATGATCTAAGAATTTTGTGGTGTTGTCAGTTACTAGTATTAATATAATAACCTATTAATAATCATGTACCAAAAGTCAAAAATACCCCTTGATTTAATTAAATATTTAATTAATGTTTTACTTATTTACAATCATGCCATTAGAGATCAATGACTAAGATCGGTTCCTATGGTTCCTACTTAAGGTATGGTTCCTATTTGAACCCTACCCTATATATATATAATATAATGATTGTGGTACACATGACATTTGGTGGGGCTATCCCCACCCTTAATTTTTAGCAAATTTTTTTAGTAATAAATAACCCAATATTTATTAATTTATATTTTTTATCTTTATATTTATTTTTACTTTACTATATAATAAATAATAATTTTATAATCATCTTATTTCTCTCTCTCGTATGAAATAATATTATTAAATCATATTTTCATTTTTATCTGTTATTTATTTAATATTTATTTTCTTATCTAATTGTTTTTATATTTCCGCTTAATAAAAATCATTTAACATTTTATTGATAAAAAAAGCTACACCTTCAAGACCACCGACTCAATCACGCCCTGCAATGTTTGCTTCTTTCTTTGCACCTCATCCAAACATACATTATATCTTTAATATACATTTTCATTCCCGGAAATAGAGAATCCAACCCCCTTCTGATTCATTCATTTCTGCAAGCGGGGAGGATCCAGAGCTAAGACCCCTCTTATTCGAGGCCGGGTGACCTTGTCCCACAAGCACCCAACCTTCTTTTTGCTCTTCCTTCGGGTTTCCTCCACGAACGCGCAACCTAGGAGCCCTACTCATATTCCAAAAGCGCTACTTCAATTCAAGCGCAAGTCCCCTTCTATTGCATAACCTAAAAAAGCTATAAACAAAGTACAAAAGTGGTTGCGGGAACGATACGCTTTGGTTACCAGCGAACGCTTCCAAAGCGACCAGCTTTCAATACTAGTTGTTACCTTACGCTGCCATTTTTCTAATATTCTTGAATAGCATGGCTGGGGGCTAAGATAACTCAAATGGGAGAGCTGTGTTATGGGTGACCTTATTGCACGGTTCAGAGAGCACTTGTGTATGTGATGCAAGTGAACGTGTACGAAAAAGTTGTCGTAAAGTTTCGTTGTTCGTTCCGTCGTTGACCCTACTATGTTTCTACGATGGCCCAAGAACACGCTCATTCTTCAGCCGTAGAGAGACTTTTGAATTGCGAGGTACCATTACGAGCTCAATATATACGAGTGTTATTCCGTGAAATAACTCGAATTTAAAATCATTCACTTGCTTTAACTACTCATGCTATGGATGTGGGAGCATCAACTCCGTTCCTGTGGGCTTTTGAGGAGCAGGAAAAATTGTTGGAATTCTATGAAAAAGTCTCGGGAGCCAGGATGCATGCTAGTTTCATACGACCAGGTGGAGTGGCACAAGATCTGCCTCTTGGCTTATGTCGAGATATTGATTCCTCCACACAACAATTTGCTTCTCGTATCGACGAATTAGAAGAGATGTCAACCGGCAACCGTATTTAGAAACAACGATTAGTGGATATTGGTACTGTCACTGCACAGCAAGCAAAGGATTGGGGATTCAGTGGTGTAATGTTAAGAGGTCGTGCGACATGAAGACATTGATAGCAATATAGGGGGAGTTCCCATCAGGCAACAACGGTTCTGCCTGACCCTACTTAAGCATGCATATTATGTCAGTGAAGACTTGGTGTGAAGCCTTGGAGCTTACGTTAGAAGAGCAAAAGGCCGAGGGCTAGGGTGAGATGAGGGGGGACAGCGTAAGTGAGTGAATGTGTGTAAGCCCAGTCAAACATAACTGTTCTAGGCGGGGTGGGCCGCCCACCTTCGAATGGTGTTGGTCCTGCGGACGGTGAACGGATTCACCTATGGCCTCTGGGCACGTCGGAACCGTATGAGTTCACCGGGGTGGAGCACGGCCATAATTAAAATTGTTACTTTTTCATATTATATTTACATTAATTTCTATTCTACATCGTAACACATATTTTGTCTTAATATTATATTTGTTTATCCCAAGATATAACCTAGTTGTTATATATAATATAATAAACCAATATAAGTTTAGACACGTGCCATTTAGTTAACCTATTTGTTATTTGGTTTTCCCACATCTTTCTTCTTCTTAATTATGACTTGTCTTTTAATTAAAAATATTATCCTGATGTCATTAAGTCAGAGGCTTTTTGATCATTTCATGTTTAATTTGCTTAGACCATGTGTAGTGGACTTTAAATTTTAAAGCCCTCACTTGGGCAAATTGCGACACATGACGTCCTAGTCAGCATATGGGCTTTAAAAGAAAATAGGGTGTAGTGGTTTAGGGCTCGACCCCATAATGCCCCCCAATGATTACCCAATAATATTTTTTTTTAAATTAAAACAAATAACATTTCATTAAAATATTTCATTGAACACAAATAAAAAAATTATAGTACCATAAATAAAAAAACATGAAACATACAAAAAAAATATAAAAAAAATGAAAAATTTCTAAAGTCCGTATTTAGGGGGGACGGGGCGCCACCCGAATTGGTCACGGGTTCCCACTACAAGCACGGTAACACCGCCGCCACCCACACTGGTAGTGGTCCCGTGGACCGTTTTGCTAGTTCTATCTAACGGGCTGGTACCAGGTTTTATTTATTTTTAATTAAATTAAATACCTTTTTACTATAACCGTGTGTAGACATTTTGTTTAGTTTTTGTATTTTATAACCGTGTGTGTTAAAAATTCACAAAAATAAACTAAAACACCATTAAATAACAAAAAATAAAAACATAAACACCATTGATTAAATATTTAAACATTAACTCGTTCTGACGGTTTGGTGTTAAGACCGTATGAAATTTTTTTAAAAAAACTTATATTTGTCTTTAAATTAAAAAAATAAAAAAAAGAATTAGTGGAGTGCTGCCTGCAAAAAAGTGTTTCAGTGAAGGAAATCAGTGAAGTGATGTAACAGTGTATAATTGGTTAAAATCAATGAAGTAAAAAAAAATTACTATGAGTGCCCTTTCCCCCTTATCACGGATTTGTTGCCTACGCATTTGACCTAAGATTAACGCGTCTGCTGTGAGGTCATCGGTCGATTTAGACAAAAACTCGATATCTTTTCCATTTGTCTCGATTCTTGGATCACGATGAACCTTTTTATTTTCAGCTACTCTTTCTTGCATTGTTTCCAAGCGTCTTTGGCTAAGGTCTCGAATATCTTGAAGTCGCTGATTCATTTCGTCGAAATCTTGTTTCATATCGCTACCCCCGAAGACGACTCCGCCCTTCCCCTGTTCTCACACTTCTTCTACCGGGCGGTCGAGCCAATTCATTTTCCTCCTCCTCGTCGTCGACATTAGTAGGATCATTTAAGTTGATGTATCGAGTATCGAAAGTGGGTGTTTCGGGATCTCACGACGATGAGGTTTGCTCCATTTTGCTCTGCGCCTACTAGTAGACCCCATGGGCGGTACGTTAGACCACTTAGGACTTCTTTTTAGGAGCTCCCAACACCTCATATATGTGAATGTCCCATACATTGCATTGACCTCCTCCAACGCTTTTGCTAATACATCCCCATCACCAGCCCCACTACCCCTATTGTCCTTCACACCTTGGTAAACTTCTGGAAACGAATGACATCAATTATTAATATCGGTCCATTTGACCGAAATTGAATCGTTGTCTCTATATTCCCCTCTACCCGTAGCATTAAAAAGGTCTATCGAATTCTCACCCAAAACAAGGGTTTGTCTTGATAGTGGGCTAAAAAAAATTAGAACATATATATTGTTATGATTTATAAAAAAAAATACGAGTATAAAAATTAGAACGTATACGTTTTAATGATTTATACAAAAAAATACGAGTATAATAATTAGAACATATACATTTTAATGATTTATACAAAAAATGACTACAAAAATTAGAACATATACTATAATAATACTAACCAACATCGGGATCTTCCGAGATATCGAGCCAAGCCCGTGCGAGTGCATATTCCTCGTCTTTATCCCAAGGTTGATACTTCTTTCTCAAACGAGGCCCGATAGTTTTTTTTTGTGCGAGCGTTTCCCCACGTTGAGAACCCACGGGTTCACGCACGGGTTCGTGCTCAGCTTGTGTATCTGACACGATCTCCGGTTCTTCTTGAGAACCATGACCTATGTTTATTTTCATATTTGAAGCAAAAACCATTGGCCCATGAAAGTATTGCCCCGACATGTTTAGTAGTTGTGGTAACCCATCGTGTTTGGGTCACAATCTAGGTAATTAAAACTTGGTGGTGGTTGGGTAATATTTGAGCGCAACACATTCGGGTTGCTCGGGCGAGACGAGACACCAAAGGTTGGACGAAATGGAAACATAATAATATATTTTAGGAGAAAGATTTAGAGAATGAAAAGAGCTGAGGAGTGTATATAAAAAATGGGTTGGATTTGTTTATAGGTACTTAACTTTGATTTATAAAAATACTTTTTTTTTTTCAATTGTTAGACCATGGGGTATGGATCGGTGAAAGCAATCGGGGAGCTGATGTGGAAGGCTTCCCCGTCGGGGAACACCAGCCCCCCCGAGTTCCCTTCGGTGCAAACGGTGGATCTTCACCGATCTCCCCGATCACTTGTTTTAATATAATAATATTATTATATATATATTTTTTGTCTTTTTTCTCTTTAAAAATATTATAAAAAGGAAGGGAAAGGGAGGTGAGGGACTGTGGTGGCGTTGGTGCAGGTGGAGGTGGAGGCGGAGGGTGGTGGGGTTGGTGCGGGTGGAGCCGGAGGGTGGTGGGGTTGGTGCGGGTGGAGGCAGACGGTGGTGGGGTTGGTGCAGGTGGAGGCGGACAGTGGTGATAAGATGAAGGGATGAATGGTGATGAAGAAGATGAGTTTGTGAGAGAGAGAGAGAGAGAGAGAGAGAGAGAGAGAGAGAGGTTGAAGAAGATGTGTGTGTGGTGATAAGATATGAAGGGATGAATCTGCTCGTTTTCTTTGTATCTTATTTTTTTTTATTATTATTATTTTTTTTTTTTTGCAATTAAATAAGGGAAGGGGGAAGGGGGAACCATTTTCCCTAGAAGGGGGAGGGGAAGAGGGAAGATGATGTGGCGATGACGTGGACAAGGGGGAATGAAGGGGGAAGGGTACCACACCCCATAGCCTTAGTGTTGTACAACACTTCTTTTTTTAAAACCACAAAATTTTTAGGCGTTAAAGCTATAACGCTTGGGCCGTTTTTTAATTAGCGGCAGGAGGGGGGTATTGGCTGCACCAAAGGGCGCTAAAACCCAATTTAACGCTTGGTTAGCGCTTTACTACGTGTGGTCTGAGTAGGTGTTTTTCTATGTAACCTAGTTAAAATGATTTATGTAATTTGGTAAAAACTAAAAACAATTAATAAACTGAAAATCCGTAATAATAATAATAATAAACGACGTCGCAGGCTCACTACAATTTCATGGTCTCCACTCTTCCTTGAACATACATACATATATATCCATCCACTCTCATAACCAATCAGCACCGCACCGCCACACCGAATACTCAACACACATTCCCCACTTTCATGATCTTCAACATATTACACCTTAAACCATCACCACCACCACAACCACAACTCTCCTCAACCATCCACAATGCCCTTACCTAACCGCACTCACCCCAACCACTCTCCTTCCCACCACTTCAAACACCGAGTCCTCTTATGCCTCCACAAACTCTCCGACCGTGACACACACTTAGCCGCAGCCACCGAGCTCGAGTCCATAGCCAAAAACCTAACCCCTGACTCCATCCCTCCATTCCTCTCATCAATAACCATAACCAACTCTTCAGACAAGTCTCCCGTACGTAAACAATGCGTCCGGTTAATCTCCACATTATCAGAACAACACGGGGATATATTATCCCCGTATTTATCCAAACTTATTTCCGCCATTATTCGTCGGTTACGCGATCCCGACACCGTTGTCCGCACCGCGTGCATAGCCGCCGCCGGCTCTATTTCCTGCCACGTCACCAAGCCGCCGTTTACGTCGGTTGTTAAACCGTTCGTTGACGCGTTGGTGACGGAGCAGGATTTTAATGCGCAAGCCGGCGCGGCTTTGTGCATGGCCGCGGTTATTAACGGTGCGCGGGACCGTGTCGTGGATAATAATAATAATAATAATAATAATAATAATAATAATAATAATAATAATAATAATAATAATAATAATAATACTGAGTATTTGAGTAAGTTGTTGTTGAGAATTGAGAAGTTGTTGAAGAGTGATGGATTTAAGGCGAAAGCTGCTTTGCTTACTGTTGCATTAAGTCTAATTACTTTAGGTGCTGCTTCTCGAGCGGTTATTGTGAAGGATTTGTTGGAGATTATGACTGATTTCGTTGTGAAGAGTGAGGATTGGTCGGTTAGGAAGGCGGCTGCTGAGGTGCTTGAGAAGTTGGCTGTTGTTGAGGCGGATTTGTTGATGGAGTTTAAGGCGCCGTGTTTGAAGACATTCGAGGCGAAAAAGTTTGATAAAGTATAATTCAATGTTGTTAATTGATGATTGATGAATTAGATTTTCAGTTGTGTAGATGTATTTATGTGTGTTTACTATTTTGTAGGTGAAAAGTGTTAGGGAGACGATGAATAAGATGATCGAAGCGTGGAAAGCGATTCCAGATGTGCTGGAGGAGGTGTCAGCACAACCGGAATCGCACTCTTATAAAGGTTTGATGACTTGTTTTATATGTGATTTTTAAAGTCATAACGCTTAGAGTATGTGTAGTGAAAAAACAAGTTAGCGCCCCTCCTTTCTCTTTCATTGGTGGAAAGAAAATGGCACAAAACCCAAGTTAATTTGGCGTTAAAATTTTAACGCTCTAAAGCAAAATTGGGGTGAATTGGGGTGTTTAGCGCCTGATAAAGCCCATGTGTTTTGGTGTGGGGGCGCGAAATTGGGTGTTTAGCGCCTGATAAAGCCCCACTACATGTGGTCTAAAAAAAACAGAACAATTGAATTATTGAAATCGACCGATAGATGATTCATAAATCCCCAAATTTGTACTTAGTAATGTGTATGATTTTTTATATTTGTTACTGGTACATAGGAGAAGGATCTGAAATACAAAATCCACCAAGAACACCTCGTGTAAGCACTAAGCGAACCGCCACAAGAACAAATTCACTTGAAAATAGCAGTAGGAAAGCTGGTCCAGCAATGTTCTGTAAGCTGGATCGCAAGAAGCCCGTTAATCAGAAACTCGACACTGCTGAGGTTCATGTCAAACAAAGACCTATGAAACACGAAACAAAACGTGCCCTATTTGGCGAAATTTCGGATGAAAAGATGCATGAGTCTCAATGTCATGAAGATAGATCAAGTTCCAAAGTTGTAGAGAGCAATGGCGGGTTGAATATCGACTCTGTTGAACATGAAACTGAGGACTTATCTTTGATCCGCAATCAGCTTGTTCAAATCGAGACTCAGCAGTCTAATTTATATGATCTCCTCGAGGTAATCCGAAAGTAACATGCTGCGATTTAAGTTCACATTTAATTTAAAACTATCATTTGGTATAAGCTGACTTATAATTTTTGAAGACAGAGTTGTTACATTTATGTTACTCTTATCCTAAACTACAGAAATTTATCGGGAGCTCGCTGAACGGGATGCAGTCACTGGAGTCTCGTGTGCGCAGCGTAGAGTCAACGCTCGACGAGATTTCATTTGACTTAGCAAAGTCAACTGGACATGTGTCGAATCCGGAAACAACCTTGTGTTGCAAGTTACCCTTCTGGAAGAAATCAGAAATCCAACAGTACCCTTCTGTCAAGAACAAGGATGCTGAATCATATAACCTTCAAACCACTGGACTCCATCTACGTGCCGGGTTGATTAAAAACCCGTTGGCCAAATATGAACACTCGGTTTAGGTTTAGGTTTCTAATTAAGAATCTGTTGGCCGAGGTGCACCAAGTATGATCACTCGGTTTATGTTTCTGATTAAGAACCCATTGGCCGAGGTGCACCAAATATGATCACTCGGTTTAGGTTTCTTTTGTGCATACACGCTAGGATGTTGTAGGCCGCCAATTAAAATAGTTCGGATCAAAATAAGTAGTTTTTAGCCGGTTTACGGCCTTACAGGTTGGGTTGATCGGAAACTTTATTTTTATCAACTAATTTAATGGTTTGATATGATGTAAAATAGGCTAATATGTGTGTTTAGTTGATATTATTATTATGATGATATAAGTTGGCTAAAGTGGAAATGTTTTACTTTTGGAACAATATCTTTTCCATTGATAGTGTACGCCTTTACTTAATTGGTAGGGTAATTACAGCTAGCTTTTGTGTGTCACGTGACCGGACTTTGTCCGTGACCTCACGTGTAGATTTTAATTATATTTGTGTTTATGATGGTGGAAAGACTTTATCGGGTAGTAGTTGACGACATGTTCAAAGGCGTCATAAAGTAAATACTTGTAGCTGGCATGACAAATCATTAATGCTATTACTAACCTTTTGGTTCAATTAATTGGAATTAGTATAAAGATAACAATATTTTTATTTTTATAAAACGTTAATACACATTGGCATTTTTACTCTACACGACTCGTTTTGCCGTCACTACCACTTCCAACGTCTTCGCATCGTGTGTCGCCTTTGCCTACCTTCACGTCAGTTGTCATACAAACAAATATAGCCGGTAAACCTATGTTGTTATTTATAGTTTGTTTTCTCTTTCTAAAACGACCCATTTCAACCCAACCATACCTTTGGTAAGCACCGGTTTTGACTTTAACTCAGCTGATACTTTTTCAAATGATGTGTTTTGTTTGCTGACTCGACTCGCCCTGCCCTTGTTGTCCAATTATCTATGGTTTTGGCTGCTTTATGGGCGATCCGAAAGGCGAAAAATGAAAAACAATTCAACAATCATTATATTACCTTGAGTCAAACGGTGGATCAATCAAAGAAAACTCTTTTGTTCGGATGAAAAGCATGTCTAAAATGTGGGAGAGGTGGTGTGATTTTAACTTGAATGATGTATTTTTTTTTCAGGTCCTTAATTTCTTGCTAGCCGGTTTTTATATATTTTTCTATAGAAGTTTCTCCGTTTAAAAAATATATATTTATCTTAAAAATAACTGAATAAAGAGAGCATATCATAATTAGTGGAAAGTAAAGTCAATTTGGTGGAATTGTTGATACTCTCGTTTCAACTTAGGTAAGTCATGGTCCCATTTTCAACAAATCCGAATGGTCCAAAATTGAAATTTCAACAAGATAATTGGGTACAACAGTACAAGTAAGTGCATACGTCCATGAGTCTGATGTACGTACCCGTAGTAGATGGAAACCTAGACTGTATCCGGACACTAGCCCAAAATCACACCATACCAAGCAGGATGCGGTTATCGTAAGCGTAACTCGTAGGGGTGCCGTGTTAGAAACTCGTCTTAAAAATCCAACATGGAATCCTACACACTTGGAAGCGAAACAGAGTGTGCCGGAGGACAAGTCGAGCTCATGTTTGTCTAGGTTGAACTCGGCGCGTTTAACTTTAGAGATTGTAAGTTCGAGCTTGCTTCATTTAAAGCGATAACTCTTTAAAAGCTTGTTAGGCCCATTTGTAGTCGGCTTGTGTATTATTTAACTATTTATTTATAACTACTAATTAGACCTCACGCATTGCAGCACGAGTACATTACGAACATCGAATGAATTAGCCAAGGCGCCATATGATGCAATCACCATATGAAATTTTCAAGGTTGATGAGGTACATGGTTGTAAAAATCCCCCTAGCCTCTAATTAATATCGCTAGCCAGAGGTTCATCGATTAATCGCTAGTCGGTGGTTGTCTAGCCATTCCAGCCAAATTCAGGCCAAAATCTGTAAATTTTGGTCAGATTTTGACCAATCTTGACGATTAATCCTATATACTTAAAGATATGAGTCGAGGAAGGAGTTAAAACATGTCTGCTAAAAAACTACATATATAATGTGTGTACATATATATAAAACTGAAAATGCATATAAAATCCGTATCCGATTAATGACGATTAATCCCTACTAATCCTGATTAATCGCTAGTCGGTACCTCACCAACCGACTATGGCCTAGCAATTTTTACAACATCTAGGAGGTGTAAAAGTGGAGTAATAACGGAAGGAGTGAAAATGCAAAGGTGGTGGCAGTAAAAATGGAGTAATAATGCAGGGGTAAAAAGTGGAGTAATAGTGCAAGGGGTGAAAGCGCAAAGAGTAAAACTTGAGGGGTGGTGGCGAATTCAAACTTGAGGGATAAAAAATCAAACTTTCAAAGTTGTGGGGTTGAAAAGCCAAAGTGTAGAGACGAAGTTAAAAAAGCGAATTTTCCAAATTGAAGGGTTAAAAAGTAAAATCTAAAACTTAAGAGTTGATGGGTTAAAAAAGAAAATATAAAAGCTGAGGGGTGGTCGTGGAAAACCCACCAACACACCTATTTAAGATATAGATAACTATTTGGATTTAACCTACGCACGTTGCAGCAAGCTAAACCGAATCGTTCTTGGTTTGATAATATGTACGTATGTCCATCGATTACACCAAAATTCAGCATAGTAAGTGAAACAAGATACCTGAGTACGATACCATTAGCAACTATAAAAGAAAACTAAAAATATATAGTGGTAGTACAACCAAAATGATATGAAAACTTACGTCAAAAGTAAACCAAAAAGAAACTTACATAAGAATTAGAACGAACACATATTATATCTGATCTGACTGATTCCAAAAAAAAATGTCAAAACGTAAGCCAACTTGAATTTATATCGATATGCACCCAAAACATAAACCAACTGAAAATGTACATAATACTAATAACGAAAACATATGATATCTAACTGGCTCATTTCTGAAAAAAATCATGTCAAAACATAAACCAACTTGAATTTCTACCGGCACGTACATGATGAGTTATGGTGGGGTGATTGATTTTGTCATGGTTTTGTATGATTTTACTATGAATTATGCTTGGAACGTTACTTTTTGTGTATTTTGGTTGTCTAGGTTTGCAGGTGATATCATGAGTTTTGTGAGCTTTCACATGTTCAAGAGGATAGAAACAAGACAAAAACGAGCATGGGAGTAGCCATACTTTCATTGGAGTTGCACTACTCTCACTCGATATTGATTTATGGGCGTATCTTAGGAGTATTACAATATAGAAACATGAAGAACATGAAATTATGAGTGCAGTCAGAGTATCAGTACACTCGCCAGAGTACCAATACGCCCAACTTGCAGTTACGAGCGGTTTTTGACAGTTCCATGACGATTTTTAATATCCAAGTTGTCCCAAACTCAACATACAACATCTAGGGAGGTCAAGGGATGACCAAGGTAGAAGAAACTTGAGTAACAAAGCATTTCTATCATTATAATCAGGTCTTTCACTTCCAAATCCACATTTCATCCTCATTTCACACCATCATGAGTAGTTAAATCATTTATGGTTGCATCAAGGTCTAGGGTCTGATTTCATTTGGAATTCGATTTGATTTGTAACTACATTTGACATGGATTTGCTTTAATTTGTTAAATGCTTGACACGTTTGGTGATTTCATGTGTTTATTACATTCCTATGTTGAAAGATTTGTTATTTTGAACACGTCATAACATTGTTTCTACTATTTAGTTTTTTATCATTAGAGAACAAAGTGTTTTGATTGATAGCATCAAATAATGAGTTGATAATTGATAATAACCTCATCATACAACATAAATTATTCGGTTTGGAATCGTTAAAAGAATTGTTGCTTGATTGAAGAGTCTATTGATTATCCAATTTGCGAATATGGTGAACTTAACTATGTCTATGTTGTAATGAATGTGCTATTGAACTAGATTGTTTATTAAATGCACAAAACCCTAATCCTTGGTGTGACGATCTTTTAATTACTTATGTTAAATCAATCAATTTAGTTTTTACTTTTGCAAATTACTGTGTTTAAACAATCCAATAAAAGAATCAATTTTACATTATGTTCATGAATCAAATGACATTAAACTCTAATAAAGAACCCTTCGTGGTTTGACACCTTGGTTATCCTTGCTAATCTAGGGTAATTAGTAACATAAACTCTCTCTATCTTTGATTGGTATGTCGACGCCCATCAAGAAGAACATTTAAATTATTATTTTTGTTTGTTTAGTTAAGAATTAGTTGTGTTGGTATAGTTTATTTCAATAAACTATGTAATTCAAATTATGAGTATTAATAGTAAGGGTAGGGTTCGTGTTTAAACAATTATTTTATTCAAATATAATTCAAATCATTAAACAAACTATATTCTTATTCATGCATTTTATTGCTTAACAAAGCTACACATTGACACTATTATTCTTGCATAATCATTAATGTATTTAAGCCAACAATAGTATAATTATAACGTTATAGGATCGACAAACCCATCCAACGTTACTGGGATGATTAAAACCATAGTCTAACATTATGTCATGAGGGCGGATTATGTGCATTGCATCATTATTGTTTTTAACGTGTATTTATGATATGGCACTTGTTAATAGTACGTTTTCAAATTTTTACTTAAAACCTATGTTTTTCACTATTTTGTAGTTGACAAAATTTCTACATGTTTCAAGTGATTATGTTCTAGGGTCGAAAGTCAATACAATCTTTAGGATGGCCTAGATATCAAGAAGAACATTTAAATTATTATTTTTTTTGTTTGTTTGTTTTGTTAAGAATCAGTTGTGTTGGTATATTTTATTTCAATAAACTATGTAATTCAAATTATGAGTATTAATAGTAAGGGTAAGGTTCGTATAGAAAGTGGTGTTTTTCTAATAAGTATAGGAAGTGTTTTAAGCTCATAGATTAGATTTTTAATGGTCTAGATTAAAAGAGTGGCATGATTGTAATTAGTGTTTTATAATTATTGTTTTGTTAACACATGTAGGGGTACAATAGTAATTATATTCGTGTTTTAAAAAAGAAAAAAAACATAAACAAATAAAAAAAAAACAAACCGTTTCCTTCATTTTAGCACATCTTCATCTCTCCTAAACCCTTTGCACAAAGGAAACAAGAATCACCTATAATCATGGTTAAAGATAAATATATTGGTGAAACCTACAAACGTAAAAGATTTATAAACCCTTATTATCTTCATCCATTTAATATTCTGCTAAAAAGGTTGTGGTGTTTTATTTCTTCGTATAGTGTTTTACCGGTGTTTATTTCTTCGCATAGTGTTTTATCACAGCTGGCAGTGTCTTATCATTTTTTAATGGTTGTTAGTTGATTTATTTCTTCGCATCGTGTTTTGTCAGTGATTATTTCTTTGAAAGGTGTTTTACCGGTGTTTATTTCTTCGCATCGCGTTTTATGTTCATAAGTTTTATGTTGGTGTGTTTTAATGTCTGATAGTTGATGTTGTAGTGTTTCAAAACACAATGAACGTATACGCAAACATCAACACAGGTTAAAAGACTGTGATATATGTTGTTTTTAGCTAGAGATGAATAAGATTGCTGAAATTATGAGGAATTATGATGAAGATGGTGATGATATTTGTTGAGATTGTATGATGAAGATATTAATATTCAATAGCATAAAAGTAGGATATTTTGAAAACTGAATTCAATTCCATAATTATCTAGTTACCATTATCAAATTCTTTAAGCATTAAAAAATCTAATCTAATTGTTAATTACCAAGATACACTTTTCTATATAAATTAGGAGTGTAACATGTCATTAATGTGTGGCTTACTACATTTCTTAGTAAAACACCACTTTTTACACAACTCCTAACCTTAATAGTAAATTTCTTTATTGCCTTAGTAATCTTATCAACCATGAGGTCACGTGTTGTAGATTCCGAACACGGTAAGAGTGTGAAAATATAGAAGGCGGTCGATTGGGGTTTGTAAGTGGGATGATGGAGAGCTTTTAGATGGTGAAGTGGTGGGCAAATCGATGAAGGTGGTAGTTTGTTGGGGTGGTTCAGTGTTCGAATTAATGGTGGTGGTGGTCAGCTAGTGGAAGTGGTGGTTTGTGATGGGAGACGGGGGGTTGGACAGTGGGGGCTAGCTGGAGAAGATGGAGGGATAATACATTAGTAATTAAACCCAAAAACTATTAAATAAAAGATAACCAACGACATTAGGTTTAAATACGTATAGTGTTATAACATCAAACGTCAGGGAACAAAGGTGGTTAAAGGGGACTGGACGTGTTAACAGGTGCAAACCTCAGGGACAAAAATTGCAATTTATCTATATTATATTATTTTATTTGTAGTTCAAGGCTTTTTTTTTACATTTCTATTTGAGCATTTAAAAAAAAAGGACACATGTCCCTCCTTTAACGCCAAAAGTGGATCGAATTAACAAATTAGACTGTAATGGCAAGAGTTTGAAACTAGAAGGCCCAAATGTGGAAAACACATTTTTAACAAAACTCACAAAAATGACAAAACCATAGGGACAAAACTACACTTTTACTCATTGCTAAACAAATTAAAACTAAAATCGATTATAAGCTTCCAAATTATCCTCGTCATATTTGAATATATATTTGATCATGTGCATGCTTAATTGCGAAACCCATTTTCTCGTAAAATCTATCATCAACACAACCCAAAAATTAGTTGGAAATCTATCCTTTTTACTCTTCTCGTATAAGTCTAAAGTCCTAACGTGTCCAAAAGCAAACCTCAAGGTCCTCAAGGCATAATCGTTTTTGGTTCAAACGAGATCACCCAAGATTAAAAAAACGGGGTTTTTTAGTTTAACCATTGAAACATGAAATACAAACCAAACAACAAATAACGTAACATCTGAAATATAACAAAAAATTAAACAAGTTTTTAATGTCCGTCTTGAATATCATTTTATGACATTGTCGCCTTAATTTTTTCAATCATCGGCTCCTCGATTTTTTTTTTTTGAACGGCTAACAAATTGGAATCACTCACGGAACACTGGAGTATCATCATGCCACCAATGTTGTCACGCGATTATATTCCACCACCAAGTCACCAATTCAGGAGGAAACTCATAATAATTATGAGAAATCCCCTTTATGAGATTCGAACCCAGGACCTTATGGTCTCTAAGTCTTATCTCACCACCAAGATACCGCTAGGCTATAATGCCTTATCCGCATTCGCGAGTTCTTTAATAGCCGCCACCTTGATTTCCTTTGTTGCTTTAATTTCCTTACGCTTTGTCATCCCTTTTGCATTTTCTTCCTTTAAAGGATTAAAGAAATCAATTTGTATTTCGCGGGTACTACATATTATAAATAGTATGAAATTGTCTCGCAACCAACTGAAGATTGAGCATTTTTTTATTGTTTTTTATTTCCGAGTGGAGAGCATTTTTTGTTGTTGTGATTCAACGAAACACCTCCAACCTATTTACACTAGCTTAGGGGAGCCTTTAGATTGAAAAGAAAAAAAAGTCATAAACAACCAAAACGGTTAAATAAAACCTGGTCCCAAGCCGTTAGAACCACCTCCGATGGTCAAGACCGATAAACTAGTTTTTCTAAAAACACCCAAACCAATTTTCTACTGAACCATTATTTAAAAAAATATTTAAAACCTGGTCCCAAACCGGTTTGGGCCAACCCGTTTTATTTGTACACCTTGTCACCTCTAGCGTCCGAGTGACAGATTCAAGAATCCAATTTTCATACTCTACTCACTCACCCAAATAACAGAAGCCCACATATACTAGCCCAATAAAAAAAATAGCGCCCTTTTTTTTTGCACAAAATAGGCCCCAGAATGTTATACAATCGTTTGGACTTTGGAGCAAAATGTGCTAGGGGTGTTCAGAATTCGATTTGATTATCAAAAATTCGATTTGATGATCAAGAATTCGAATTCGATTCAATTCGAGTTCAGTAAATCGAATACGAATTTATGATTTTAAATTCGATTCGAAATTCGAATAAAAATAATACATATTTATTATATATATAATTATATACACACCTATAACTTTGTAACACGGGCTAATCTATGAATTTGACCTAAGTCATAAATTAGCCCATTACCAAGCCCAAGCCTAACTAAAGCCTATAACTTAAGTCTTAACCTTAAACGTTTCTAATAAGAATTCGAATCGAATTGGTCAGCTTTTAATCGAATCGAATACGAATTTAGTAAAAAAAAATTATTCGAAAAATTCGATTCGAATAATTCAAAAATTCGTTATTCAATTCGATGAACACCCCTAAAATGTGACACACATTCTTACTTATCCTTCTAGATAGTTTTTATTATTATGTTAACTCATCATAATAAAATGGGTTTTTAAAAGTTAAAACAATATTATGTGGAAAGAGAATTCTTTCATACCCGATGAGAGTTTAACTAAATTTGAAAAACTTATTAAACATTTTGCTAATTTTTTATTTTTTTTCTTAAATAAACTTATATAAATTATTTTGCTAATATTCTACCCACGTACTATATTTCAGAATATTTTAATACGATCAAAGAAATATTAAGTGACTAGATATTTCAAGTTTATGATTGTTTGAAATGGGATGATGTGTCTATCGCTATGTAAAAGTAACGTGTACCTATAGCGAATCGAGTGTTCACGTATATGAAATTGTTAGTAAATAAATAGTTTGAGATAACTACACAATTAATCATTGTAATTTATCATTAGTTTCACCTTTGATTATTAAGATTTAAAAGTTTCATGCTAAGGTGTTAAGTTTAGTTTTTGTAACATGATAGGGTATTAGTACTAATGGGGGTTAATATTTAACTGAGTTTACCCTCACATGACTAATGGTAAACCACAAGGACCAACATAAGTGGGGTCCACCATCGTTAGTGCTAATACCGTATTATGTTACAAAAACTAAACTTAACACCTTAACTTGAAACTTTTAAACCTTAATAATTAAAGGTGAAACTAATGGTAAACTACACGGACTAATTGTGTACTTCTCTCAAATAATTTGGATAATTTAAGTTTTGTAAAAAAGGCTGAATCAAATTTATGAAAAGATTGCCATCTTGTGGGAGAAAAAAGGTTGGGGACAAATCGACAAGTTTCATGTGGGGGTTTCTTTAATTAAAGATTAAAAGTAAAGGATTAGCGGTCAAAGTATTGATTCATAACTGCAACTTGAAATAATCAATTCTAATATCAGCTATTAATCTTACTCATAAGTACAAGTGAAAATATAGTTATATACAAGTGCTATTATCATAAGGGGTATCCTGAAATAATATCGTGATTTTTTATAATATTGGTTAGTGGTCATCCGTCATCTGGTGTTTGCTATTTAAGATTGGAATAATGGAAATAAATAATCCTAACTATTGGCTATTGGTCAATAACAGTCTCAACTACGAAAATTACCAATAGTGGTCTCAACTTTCGACATATTGGAATATAATGGACCCAAACTAATGATCATACGTGGCATCCTAGGTGGCATCATATGTGGCATGCCACGTCAGCACCACACTAACGCCGTTAGTTTGGGTCCATTATATTCCAATATGTCGAAAGTTGGGACCAGTATTGGTAATTTTCGTAGTTGAGACTGTTATTGGCCAATAGTCAATAGTTGGGATTATTTATTTCCATTATTCCTTTAAGTTTTGTATATAAGCTAGGGGTGACAATTACTGACACGATCCGAAACTAATAGATAATATTGGAGTAAATTGCCAAATTCGTTCCTGTGGTTTGACCATATTTGCTAGATCCATCAAAAACAAGTTTTTATCTTACCTGGACCTTTCAGGTTTCTGTTTATCTGCCAAATCCATCCAAAATGTAAACCCAGTTAACTTAGTCACTTAAATAAAGGGTAGTTTGGTCATTTTGCCACTTTAACGAAGGACAATTTTGTCATTTCAAACCCTTTGATTATTTTAAATTAAAAAAAGCCTACAACCAGTCGTCTTTTTCTTCCCCTATTTAAAGGGTTTAAAACCTTAAAACACTTCAAACCTTCAATCGATCAATCCAACATCCAATTCGTCCCTTCGTCATGGTGATGTGCTCGTGTGGTTCAACAATCGTCCTTAGAATCTCATGGACATCTCAGAATCTAGGTCTTAGGTTCTATTGTTGCACAAATGGATATGGGTTCATTGACTGGGCTGAGCCCCCTATGTGTACAAACCCTACTGTGTTGGTCCCTGCTCTGTTGGACACAATACGTCGGCATTAAAACAATGTAAGAAGGATGTTTGCCAGGAAAGCAGAAGCTGATCAAGTGTTGAAGAAAATTTCGAAGAAAAATAAGATGCTGAAACTAGTTCTAGGGTTTTCTTGAATGTTGTTTGTGTTGTACCATGTTATGAACTAATGTAGGGTTTGGATCTGTAATCCATGGGTTTTGATTGTGGTTGTTGATGTAGAATGGTTCTAGGTTAATGTATTAGAATGGTTGTAGGTTAATGTATTAAGATGATGATGTAGTAAGATGATGTTAATGTAATGAAGATGATGGGTCTCTTTTGAATTAGCTAATTGTAATCTTTGGTGAAGATGGAATGAAATTAATGTTTTGGTAACATGTGTATGTATGTAGAACTTAAATGTTGAATGTAGCTATAATTAGCAAATGACCAACTGTTGAACTAATGAACTTTGTGCAGTCAAAGGCGAACAAGAAACCAATAAACTGTTGAATGTTGACCCATTAAAACAAAATAACCATAACCAAATGTTGACCCATTAAGTTGTTGTCCAAAACATTTTGTAGTCAAGCAACAAAATAACCATAACCAAATGTTGACCCATTACAACAAAATAACCATAACCAAATAACAAATGACCAAATGACCCATATCACCAAATGACCAAATTACCCATATCACCAACTGACCAAATGAGCATATGTTGACTTTGTGCAATTAAACAACCATAAAATGACCCATATCACATGTTGACCCATCAGCTGTTGACTTTCTACAGGCAAATGACCCATATACAACAAAGACCAAACAACAAAACAAAACAATAACATGACTATGACCCAATTACAAGGCTGCAGTTAAACAACAAAGTAATAACTAGTAACTTGTTGACCCATTAACATAAATATTACCAAAAGATGCAATGTTTACATCAAATATTCAGCTATAAAGGACTGTTTACAATATTGGCCAAACAAAAGGAATTACATAGGTTCAACTAATCAAAACACAATAAAAACAATCCATAAAGTACTGTTTAGACACCCACTGCTACTGCAGCCTTTCCTTTACCACCTGAACTTCCACCACTCTTGCTTCCACCACTTTTGCAGGTTCTCTTGTTGTGCCCTTTGCCCTTGCAGATGCTGCAAGTCAATAAATTGGCACGTTTTGGCATCTTTGAACTGGTTTTAACCCTTTTCTTCAAGTCTTCAATCTCCACAGTTGACTTCTTTCTTTTCTTCTTTGGTCTTCCTGCTTGCTTGTGAAATTTTGGAGAAACCAGTGTTGTTGGACATTTAGAAGCTGGCCACATGTTAATGCCATTGATAGGTTCTATGGTGTTCATATACACTGTCTTCCAGGTCTCTACCCAATATGCTTTGTCCACATACTTCTCTGGGACACCATCACCTATTCCATTCAACCTCATGTTCCAAATACAAGCAACTGCATGCTTGTATGGCATTGCAGTTAGATCCCATCTTCTGCATGAACAAGTCCTCTGTTCCACATTCACAATTCTTTGTTCAATTATAGTAGGTCCAGATACTTGTTCATGCATGTCACATTTAGCCCTCCCTGCAATACATTTTAACATCATTATTTCCAATAGTATAGTTTTTCTAATGCACAACAGTTAAGGAAATAACATACCTGAAAAAATGCCCTTGACCAATGTTTATGTGGAATCTTTTTCACCCAATTATGCATCTCTTTGTTTTCATCTTCCATTTTCTTCATTGCTTTTTCAAAAGCTGGTTGTGTTGTTGCAGTAGCACAACCCCACAATAAGCTTTTGTACACGTCACCTCTCCAACTAGATTTCATATTGTCATATATATGTTTCAAGCAAAACCTATGCTCTGTTTCTGGAAATACCTTGGCTAAAGCAGGTATCAATCCCTAGTTTACAAACAAAGTATTTTGATTTTATCTATCATTTCCCATATTTTATAATGCAAACTTCAAAATCAGGGACATTTTTTTCGTTTTTCAATTTTTTTATTTTGACTCAGACGACTTTATATACAAACTAAACGACAGTTTCCCATCCCCACACTTAAACTCTACATTGCCCTCAATGTAGGAATAGAAAACGACTTAAAGCAAAAAAAATAAATTCCAAATACAAAAATAAAAAGACGAGGGCAAATTGAAAATGACTTAGCTGGTTAATTTTTCTTCGTAAGCTCGAACACTCTAGTCCAATGCAGCTCGATCGTATAGCATTTTGGTCGCGATCGACTTTGACACAATGGTTAACTCTGGGCTTGCCTTGATAAATGATAACAGCTCCGGAATCACCCGAATGGAGATTGAGTACGGGCGGTACAATCCAAACCTTCGCAAAACGAAACAAACAAAACCCGAGCATAATACCGAACCACACAAAAATAAAAAGACTCAAACTACTAACTTAGACTCATGAAATAACAACAAACAAGAAGACTTACCTGCTTGGCAAAATGGCGGTGAATGGTGGTAGAACCAAATGGGTAGAGAAAAAAAATCTGGTTCTCGCTCAACATGAAGGACACTGGTGATCACAACACGCGTTGCAAGCGAAAAAAAATATAACTTTCCGGGGTAATAGCTGGTCGGATGAGGCGAACAGGTCAGCCCAGACTCCTCACATTACGTGAAAAGTCTTTTTTTCAGAGAAAGTTAATTATTTTTTTTTAAGAAAAATTCTCTTATTACCCAAACCTTTACCAAAACTCTCACTCATAAAATATATATATAAAGATAATACAGGGGATCCGCTCATGGTGAAATTTCCTCTACCTAAGCAAACACGCAAACCTGCAAACAAACTCAAAGATAAAAAAAGAAAGATAAAAACCTATGAACCACTACCGAAGGACGGACCACAAATAAAAAAAAATGAAAAGCAAAAAAAAATTAAATAGGTATAAATATAAATTTACAAACTCTACAGAGTCTCCCCACACTTAAACTTAATCAGGGGGCTTCTCTTTTATCTGGACCCGATCCAACCCGTTTAATTCCACTCGGTCGATATTATTTAGCAAAATTACATTAGTGGAATTGAAAAATATTTTATCGAATTTAAATGGGTCGGGCCACCAATATTTAAATTTACCTGGACCAAACCCGATTCTTGGCATGTAATGAGGGGACTTGTTGTCTCTGCAACTCCTGACCCTCACCCTATGTCGGTCCAGGTGCCTCTTCGCCTTCTCCCGTGGTGGTGGCCATAGTGGTGGCACTAATAGCAGTGTAATATCCGATGCCTGCACGGGCCGGCTGTGATGTTCTTCTTCTTCTTCCACCACTACTTCTTTCTCATATTCCTTATTTGGTGACACTTGGTCAAAAGCTTTGTCCACTTCTGGAGCTGACAAATCAACTAACTCATCACCAAACTCTGCTTCCCCATCAGCTGCTTCTTCAAGCAGGTCAATTTGTGTCTTCCTCTTCCACCACTTCTTCCTCAAACAGCCAGCTTGTGGATTCTGAAAAATCCATATCTTCCTCAGCCTCCCTCCAGACATCTGCCCCCCAAGGATATGCTGCAGAACTAGAGATCTGGCAAGGCTGTTCATCTTGCTGAATCGAAGGTGGGACCAAGGCGTCCATTATGGTCTCTGGCTCTAACCCTGAATCCTGTAAAATATCATCCTCACAAGACAAGTGTAAAGAATCATATGGGTCAGTTAAATCATGCACAGAATCAGATGAGTAAGGACAAACAGTTTCAGCAACGGGCCTAATACAATCAGATAATGTAAGTGTTACCATCTCGTCTGGGTCATCATATGTGAAATAAACCTACTGAACTAGAGGTGGGAATTCAACGTCCATTATGGTCTTCAGTTCATCCACCTGAGCCTGTAGCCTCTCAAGTGCCGCATCTTGTTCCCTCAAATAGTCGGTGCACATGGATAGCAAAGAACACATATCCTCGAGCATGAGCTGTTGATTAGCAAGGAAGGCGTCACGCTTAGTAAGAAAGGCGGAAAAGTCGGGCCTAGTGTGAGATGAGACATCCCGATAATCGGGATGTGGATACAAATGTTGGCTAGGTGGATACTCTGACGAGCTACCACCATCCCTTTCCTCATACGTCTCAGCTTGTAGACGATCAGGCCGACTTTTTATTTTATCTAGTGACTCAGATGTTGCAGGGTTAAACCACCGGTTAGCCTGCGGGTATGAAGGCTGGTATGACTGATATGGCTGCGGTTGCAAATACTCGTTAGCATAGTAACCTGCGGAATACCCCGATGAATTTGGGCATTTTATAGTAAAATGGGGTCCTCCACAGATCTCACACATGTTTAAAAAAATATATATATATATATATTACCAATAAAAACAAATAAATAATAATAACAAGTAAAAGCAAAAACTATTTACAAAGTAAAAGACTAGACAAACGGTTTGGGAAGTAATCAAGAATGCCAATTGCGTCCCCGGCAGCGGCGCCAAAAACTGTTAGAATTTCTAATCAAAAGTTATATGTATTAGAAGAATAAATAATCGAAAGCGTGTTGACTTGGGATGTGTGGGTAGGCCCAGCCGGTAGAAAAGTTTCCTTTGAGGTAATACACTTAAATATATTAGGATACCTTGTGGGTTCTCATCGAAGCTGAAACCGCCAATAATAGTATAAGGAATGCCGTTATAAGTTTAAAAACGTTAGAATTTCTAATCAAAAGTTGAAGAAAAAAAGAGCTGGATATAAAATAAGGGCAAGGCCAATGGTGTCGTTTCTAGGAATAGTGACTCCGGACTCGACTCCCTCTAGGATTGTCTGAAAATAAATATCTAAAAAAGCTCATGAATTAAATAGAAATCAAAGCGAAATTGCTGAAGCTTAAGGTGCCTGGCCACTGGGATAGCGACTTGGATTGGTCACACCCTCTGAGTTAAGTATGCTGTGATGAAAAAAAACACAAATGATTTTAAATTCTCTCGGTTTTCTGCATAAAACGGTTAGGAATAGTCAATTGGCTGTTCCTTTTGTTTCATAAGCTTGAGGCGGGATTAGGTGAAACTATGGCTTCTTTAGTGTGAGACCCTATGTAGACTAAATGAACCTAAAATTAAACTAACATGATAAGGGGCTTAGAAACCGGAGGTTGGGTTTAAGAGGACAAGTATACCGGCAATCGCAGTTGGCACGTGATTAGATTTTTAAAATTAAAGTAACCTATGTTTTGAGGCCAGATTATTTGATTGTGATTCCATAGCATAATTCTTTTTCAGGGACGAAAAAGAAATAAGTGTGGGGATATTGCCAAAAACTTGATGTGTGTAAATGTATATATAAAAATAACACAAGCTTTAATTAAAACGACTCACCTAAAAACTACACACGCACGGCAAGTGTACCGGTCGCAAAGCAGTAAACAGATAAGACCGAGTATCGAACCTAAAGACGCGAATGCAACTCTAGATCACAACCTCTACTGAATACTAGCCTAAATAAATATATACTTAAATGGGGGGTTAAACTATTAATTATAAACTTAATTAAACTAAATAGATTAAACTTACTTAACTCGACAACTAATATGAACTTAAGGAACCGGAGAAATCAGGTAGGAAGAAGGCCTAGGTAAAATCCCTAGACACTAGCAATAAATCCTGAATCTGGTAATTAACTTGAGACCCTATTCTTATCTAATAAACCTCCTGTCAAGGATGGCTCACTAGACTCAAGGCGGGACAAGTGTAGAAATGCTAAGATGGATCTGGATCGCCCTAGCGTACCAAAATCCCATAGAAATCAAGTTACAATCTCTCCTGGACCGAAACCTTCTAACTATGAAGCAGACTTAAACTCTACTGAAGAAAACCTAGGAAAACTCTAAACACGGACAAGTAGTGACTCCCGCCCTAGCGCTTGCCAACTACCGAACAATGCCTAGTTAGTTACCTAGCAATCTCGAGTTAGATTTCTCACCCTCAAGAATGGACTGCACGTTTTAGTTAATTTATTATATTAGTTTGTTATACTTGTGTCGTACTCCAACTCTAAATACTAGCACGCTAACCTAAGTTGACGAACTAGATTGATTTCTAGACCTAGGGGGTATCTCTACATGCCTAGTTCCACAAAACCAATAAATAAACTTCAAATAAAATCAACACCAACACACATATATCAAATCCAACAATAAAATTAAAATCATGTAATTCTACACATAAAAATTAAAAACCAAAAATCATTAAATACTGCATAAAACGTGTTTAGTTCATAAATCTAAGCAACCATGGAAATATTTAGTTCATAATTATAATCAGAAACATAGTCATAACGTTTTGAAAAACAATGATAAACATGTCTCTAAAAGTATAAAAATGATAAAACAAGCCACCGGGTCTTCAAATAATTAATCTTTAGTGCACCCGACACCTTCTTCTACTTCAATTAATCCTCAAGCTCCTTCTGTTCGATCAAGTGCAGCCTCCCTTCGAATATTATGTATTTGACTCAATGTGTTTGTCGAATATTATTGTTTCTTGGCGGATGTTATGGTATAGCGGCTGTTGACCTTCGAATGTAATAATCTCCTTCAAATAATAGTCGCTGATCTCTTTATAATATGCCTCCCCCAAAATAATATTCCTGATGCCACCTCGATATCTCTTGAGCCCATGGGCTTAATCAAGTTTATTAGTATTATTTTTTTTTCTTTAAAACCACGTGACTTCTTTTTTTTCTTTTTTATTATATTATTATTATATTATTATATTATTATTATTATTATTATTATTATTATTATTATTATTATTATTATTATATACTATTATTGCTTCATGCTCTCGTATTAGGTGTTCTTGCCTCGACCAAAGTTGCTCGTTTACGCTCCAACATCCATGAACACCTACAAAATATAAAATAAAATAGATAAGCGCTAAAACTGACTCAAAACTAATAAAAATCTATAAAAACCTATACTAAATAAAATAGACCGATACAAGCCTAAAACTAATAAAAACAATATCTAAACGACTCAAAAACTGTACAAACTTTACACTGGAAATAGATGTATTTTACAATATATCACATTTCATAAAATATACAAAAACAGGTATACATAAAGTATTAAAAACAGATATACATAAATGTAGTTTTGTTACCTTTTGCCTATCACTTATGAATGTGAAATTCCTGTTATAAGTCACATCCAAATCATCCCCCAACAACTCTAAGAACCAAGTCCATGTAGCAAAAGTCTCAGCCTGAACCAGTGCATATGCAACAGGGTATATGCCACCGTTTCCATCTGCCCCAACATCTGTCAAAATCTGCCCATTACATTGCCCTTTCAAGAAACAACCATCCAGCCCCAACAATTCTCTCATACCTGCCTTAAACCCCTCTTCAGTGCACATGGACAGATATATATATCCTCCTGAATCGTCTTATAGGACTGCTTGGGTTAAAATTTGGCTCAACATCTTTCTTGACAATAGTTTCTGGATCAGCTCTAATAAACTCCTCACCATAGTCCCTAAGCATCTTATACTGAACTTCAAAATCCCCTTGAATCTTCTTACTTGCCATAGCCTTAGCCCTAAATGCCTGGTTAGTAGTAACTTGCATCTGATATTTTCTTTGAAGTTCTTCTTGAAGAGATTTCACTTGTATAGTTGGATTGGTTCTGATTTGGGGTTCAATCTGCTTGGCTAACCAACCCATAGTGCACAAATTAACAACTCTAGTATGCAAGCAAGTATGCTCTTTTGTGTATGTCTTAACAATCCAAGCCCCTTTTTTTTCTTGTTGGAAACATGCAATGTCCATGGACACTTAGGTTTTAGTATAGTCTTTTTCGGTTTTGGTGGTGGTTTTACAAAACTACACTCCTCATTCAAACCACCTGGTTTGGTCTTTTCACTATCTTCTTTTGTCCCTTTAACTTTTTTGGTCCTCTTACTTTGTTTGGGCTCACCATGTGCAAGATTCCCATTTACATTAGTCCCATCCCCACTTAACTTCTCACAACTACCAAGTTCAAGATTTCCACCCATACAAACCACACGAAATCTACCTAAGTCATTCTTAGTTATATATAATTGTCGTCTAGTATGCACAACATGTGCTTTCACCAAATCAGTGAGTTTTTCTCTATCACGGAAGTCTTGCCCAACAAAAAAAGGATTATCCAATGACAATTTGCACTTCTTTTGCTTCTTTCTAACATCCCTAAGAACATGTTCTAATTCAGTGTCATCATCTAAATCACTTTCAAAGTCTTCATCATCAACCTTATTTTCAGGATGTTCTTCATCTTTATAAGGTTCATATATTCGCAAGTTTCATATTCAACTATAGCTCTAAATTCATTAAGGTAATCTACATTAACTTCTTCCACTAAGTTATCTTCATCAACTAGGTAATCAGAATCCTCATCTTCATCTTCTCCCATTTTGTAACTAGGATCCTTTTCTTCTTCACTGTCATGTTCACTACCCTCATGTTGACTACACTCATTTTCACTACCCTCATCACTGTCACTTTGGCTAATCTCATCAGTCAAATCCACCATTGTAGGCTCTTGTGTTGCATCACCTAATTCTTCACTTACATCTTTCTTAGGATGAGTTTCTATGTGTTGAACATATACTTCCATAAGTTTACTTTTCTTAGCATGCCACATCAAATTCAATACATCACTATCATTACCTAGTGGCCTTAGCCCTAAATCCAAGTCTTCATTATGAACCTTAAAATGGTAAGTAACCATGTCCTCATCTGAATAACCTAATTCACACAATATCTCATTCATTATAATCACTGAAAAAAGATTAGAATTCACCTTGTCAATGTAATTAACCAAACCCCCATCATATGTCATGTCTGGAAAATCTGTGAACTTCCCACCATGATGAACTTCCAAAGTGAAGAAATCCTCTCGTTTTGCTGCAATGTAATCAAAATTAGGATCAAAAATTGTTTATAAACAACTAATGAGGTGTTATCAGTGTGTAATTGTGCACATACCGTATTCAACAACTGGATTGAATGATGAATCAGCCTCTCTTACATATCAGGAACCCCAATCGTCGTCGTCCATGGTGTTTATCAGTGTTGTTTATGAATGTAATGAAGAAGAAGAGGTATTAGTTTAGGGTTGACCTCAGGGACGATTTGTGCGTTTATAAATATCAATAAATATATTAATTAAATAATCAAGCAAAATGACCAAACTACCCCTTATTTAACTGACTAAGTTAACTGGGTTTATGTTTTGGATGGATTTGACAGATAAACAAGAACATGAAGGGTCCAGGTGAGATAAAACTTGTTTTGGATGGATCTAGCAAATATGGTTAAACCACAGGGACGAATTTGGCAATTTACTCATAATATTGTAATTAATATTGTAATTATTGTATTTAGTGTGTTTCCATACATACTTGACTGACATGTATTATATATTGATTATCAATTAGAAGAGGAAAACCTAAACAACCCTTCAACCTTAACGCCACCACACTTCCAATCCCAAAAAATCCAAACCTGGCCTTGTCCTCACCGGAATGGCGTGACGCCATGACCAATGAGTTTCATGCTCTTAATAAAATAATACTTGGGAGTTGGTCCTGAGACAGCCCGGCATGAACATTATCTGAAGTATGTGGCTCTTTAAGCACGAGTTTAAATCTGATGGTTCACTTGAGAGGTACAAGGCCCGGTTAGTTTATGATGGCCATTCTCAACAGGTTGGAATTGACTTTGGTGAAACTTTCAGTCCGGTTGTTAAGCCGGCTACCATTCGGACTGTGACACCCGGCATGTTTAGGTCAACATTTTATAAACACATAAGTCTACCTTAGCGAAAAACGTTTATTAAACATACTTGACGGGGTCAGTCGAGTCGGAACACAGTCCGTATTGTCCAGGGTTCAATGATTTGGAGGATCATTGGGTTAATTACACACACACACGTTACGAGTCCCGTTGTTGGTGAATTACATAAACTAACTAAGTGTATGTGTAGACTAGTTGTCGTATGGTGGATTATATGCTTAGATGTGTCTAAATGATGTGTAGATAATCATCCGTGCTTAAATATGTTAAACATAGACTAAGGTTGCATGCTCATATGTTAAGGTGCATCAAAATGCGTTAAACACGACAAACTGAAAAACTAGGAAAAACAAGAGTCCTGGTTCGACCACATCGTGTGGGCGAACCTGGAAATTAATCTTGGTTCGACCCTTAGCAAGGGGGCGAACCTGGAATGTGGAAATGAAAAAGTTTCATTCGACCAGAACATGCACATTCGACCCTATGAAAGGGGCGAATGTGGGTACATTCGCCCATGTAAAAGGGGCGAATGTGGACATAGTATAAATACCACACTTTGTCATTTTTCACCATTTCACAAACCCTAAACGCCTCTAAACACTCTCTAGCAACTTTAAACATTGGGGAAGGAGTTTTTGCCCTTGTTTTCTATAATCTAAGCTACAAACATCTTCTACACAAAGATCTAAGGTGTGTTCTTCATTCTAAATCATTTTTAAAGCATTTCAATTCGTTTTCATTAAACCCCAAGAGTCCAGATCTGATTCAAACATATTTTCATGGATAAAAACCTTCCTAATATCTTTCTAAACAAAACCTATTCATAAACAATGAGTTTTCATACAAATTAACATGTGTTAATGGTGTTTTATGTAGTGTTATGTATTGTTTGATGATTGATTGCTGTATAGATGTTAGAACAATGATCTAGGACTGTTATTGATGATGATCTATGATTTAGATAGGTTACAATTGATTATTGATGATGTTTTGTTCATTTTGGGGATATTGTGATTGGTGATGTTTCGTGATGTTTTCGGACCGTTTAGATGCGTTTTGGTGCGTTTTATGAAGTGCTGATGCAAACGGGCGAACGTGGCTCAAACGGGCGAACGTGGAAATGGGAAAAACCACATTCGACCATCTGATGTCCGGAATGAGATTTTTGATGCAAACTAAGTGTTTTGTGCTTGAAACTTATGTGTTAAACTTATGTGCATGACTAATTGATGTAATGGGTCACCAACGGGATGTCGGGTCTGTCTGGTATGTCCGGTTAACGTTCAAACACACTTTTTAACACATAGAGTCAAGATCTGGACAATCGGGGACTAGTTAGCCTTCGGGTTAGTAGTCATCACACTTATGTAAACTCATTAATAGGTTGTTATTGTGATACCCCGCAAATTCAGGTTCTCACTTTAACTAAACTCTAGTTACGTTCCTTGCATTATACTTAACTATGGTTAGCTAGATAGGACACACGTTGCATTGTTGTGAGTTAATAACTGTATACATGATTAGTGAACCTCGGACGCTGGTGAATAATGAAGTTTAATAATTGTGAGTTAACTGATTTGGATTGATTGCGATTACGTGCTTCTGTGATACTCGGTGAAACTATGTGCAAACCATATGTGATTATGTGAACTTAAACCGAATACGTTAATAAGAATCGTTAAAGGTGGACCATTAGGATGATTGGGGTCTTAACACATGGGGTTACACTTATTACGGTCCCAAATAGCGAAAACGTTGAAGGAAAACACGTCGGGTGACGAAACGGGCCACCCACGCGGGCCAAGGCCCTGTGAGCGGCCGCTCACAGGGAGCGAGCGCCCGCTCGCCGGTACCTGACGTCTCTAAACCGCCTTAAACACCTATTTAAGCAACCTTAAGCCTCTTGTATCACCTAATCTCAAACCCTAATCGTCCCTACTGCCTCACTTACGAAATATTAACCCCAAACAACCTGCTAAGGCTCAAGAACATCGATTGGGAAGCTCCAAAGGCGTTCGGTTGATTGTATCGAAGAGCTTGGGGTATAATCCTTAATCCCTTACGCTTTAATCTTATTTTTATGTTATAAAAATCATATAACAAGGTTTTTCCAGGTCTGAAAGCTTTTGATAATTATTAAAACTTGAGGTTTTTGAAGATTAAAAAAATTAAACATGATGATAGGCGATTAGTAATATCATAGGTTACTTGTTGCGCAAGTTGTTGAAGTTTTGATCACTAAAGTATAAGCTTTGCATGTATAATGATAGAATCTGATCACAATAGGTCTTAGGAATGTTTGGTAATGGTTATTGATGATTGTTGATTGATTTCATGCACACGGGAGTCGTTTAAAGAATGATTTATGCGTAATTAAAATCTGGACAGAATGATTAGATGAACTTGTAGGGGCTGTAACGCGACTTTAACATGATGAGTTTGGTATTTTCTTTGCATGGTTAAATTACAACTGGTCTTATATTTTCATAATGGGTAAAATCAAGCGATTTGAACGTCGGTTGAGTCATTTTTGGAATTTTCTTTGAAAATAGGTCATATCAGAATTTCGGGTTAACAAACTGAGTCAACTTTAAAACGTCATAACTCGAATTTTATAAAGATTTAGGTTATGAACTTTTTACACAAGATTAACATTGGAAAAATTTGAGTTTTCCAAGTGGATTCATCCTTTGTGGAAGAATACACAATTTTTGAGAATTTTTATACTAAACTGACCTGTTATGAAAGTTTTCTGAACATAGCTGTGTTGAACGAATTTTAATTATTTTTGTGTTTGGTTTTGAGACAAAAAAAATATATGGATTGTTAAGTGAATCCCAAAGAATATTTAGTAAAAATTTGAGAGATTAACTCACTGATTAAGTATTTTAAATAAATTAGTTTTGATGACGCACAATCTGTCCTAAAAACACAGATTGTGTATTATGTGTTTATGTGACTAATTGAGGTCCTAGGTGGTATGTACTTGATGTGTAACTGAACGGGCAGTTGTATGAGACGCATATGGAATGTAAAAACTAATTATAACTAACATATTCACCAACGAGTCCGTAGGGTTTACTTATGCATGTAGAACCACTAGGTGTCACTTATACGATTTTGAACAATTAAACGTCTTGGACAAACGGGTTATATGGCGTAATGGTATTACACATATACTCACTTAGTGACACATGTACTAGGGAGTTGGTAGCACACCCTACTTTGGAGTTTGGATTTACTTGCTTGCATACTAAGGTGAGTTTCACTACTTTTTCTCAAAAGCACGCGTCTCGGGTTTGAGACAACTTACAAAACGTTTTCTAGTCCGGTTCGGGACTACTTTTACTTTTCGGGTTTTGAGATGTTTTGACTCCTTGTGTGGGTCTATTTTACGATTCCTTGTGTGGATCGGGTTTTTGATCAGTTTAAAACTTATTGGTCCTTTGTGAACTAAACACTCTGTCATTTTGAAAAGTCCTTGCATATTATTGGGTTAATCGCTGGAGGCGAGCGGGGTATTAGTTGATAGCGCTATTAGGTTGTGCAGCAACCTCATGTCTGAGGTGCTTGAGGCACGGGCATGAACTTCTGACCACATTTGAGAACTGGTGTTGATAGACACCAGTTATTGAGGCAAATTACTATATTACTGAAGGTGTCCCAATAATTCTGTTTAGTTGCAATGAGTGGGTTAGCTACCCCTGACACGCTTAAACTGATAACTCTTGAACATTTTGGTCTGGAGGACCTACGCTTTTACTTGGTTACGTGGTTTTGGAAACCAGCGCACCTACTTACTCCCCTTCTTACTTAGTGAACTCACCAACATTGTTTGTTGACCCACGATTTACATGCTTTTGCAGGTAGTTAGCTTCCGGTGCCAGGATTAGAAAGCACTGTACACTTCACTGCATTTGGGGTCTTGGGCATACACATAAATTATATATTATGCTTTTACATTTTCCTTCATATGGTTTTAATTTGGGCGCGTTGTTTTGCGCATGGTTTTAAAAGGTTTAAATTTGTTTTACGCTTCCGCAGCTTAACTAAACTTGGTTTTTGAAAACGAACTAAATGGTTTGGGAATTTAGTGTTCGTTCATGTGACTTATGGCTATGGGATCCTGGTTTGTCATGCGCCTCGCGGTATAAACCCCGTAGTGGAAATTTGAGGGTGTGACAGATTGGTATCAGAGCCATTGGTTATAGTGAAATAGGACTGCATGTTGAGTCTAGTCTATAATCATCGTAGCATAAGTACACTCACAACTTAAGCGCACAACTAGCTTTTAGCTACACATACCTACAACATATGATTTCAGGAGGTATGTTATCTCCTAGTTCTAGACCTAATTCTGAACACGTTAATGGTGAGAACCCAGGGTTACACCAGGTGGCGCATTACTGGGAGTAGTATCCTACCAAACCTCGTGGATGAGGAAACAACAATTGTACAGGGAAGAAAGCCCTTGCGAGCGTTGTGGCGCGCGTACGAAAGCTGCACGATGTGCATGACGTGATACTGAGACTTATCCTTTTTCACTGAGCAAGGAGACAATTAGTTTCTGTTCCTTGTTATTGACCTTCTTACTCTCATTTGGAACTCAGACGAGACTGGGTTACTCATATAGAATTTTATCTTTACTTTAACACATTTACGCCCTGTACGAGCAAGCGATACATGACATTCGTGTCACTGTTTCTCGTGAGTATATAGTAGATTCATAGGAACACATCAGATCGGGGCTTGGTACACACACATTCTTGGGGAGTTATGTAAGGCCTGCGATGCAGTGCAGTATCTCAGAGGAAGACGAAACCTACCAGTGACTGACAGTCACGATTGGAGGAATGAGTAGAGCTGACCACTAAGCTGGCTTACATAGGACTGGAAAAAGAGACTGTACGTAATAAGATCCATATAACACTGACACCGAGAAAGAGGAAGAAGAAGGGATGGAAGGGGGACCTGAGCAGGACGAGCACATGGAAAGTGAGGATGAAGGCAGAGCGTGGCAACGATTGGCTCTTACCTTTTCTTACCTATCTTTTCTTTCCTTTCCCTTTGTTAACTTAGATAAGACTGAGTTCTTATGATCAACGATAGGGTGGTTGAGGCCCTCGTAAAGATCTATTTTGCTAAATCATTCGTTTCCCCTGACTTCCACATTTGAACTTTCTTATTCCTTGAACGCACATGCCACAATAACAACCTGCCATCATATTTTCAAGCCTTTTTATTGATTGTAAACCTCGATAACTCCAATGGAACTGAAGGAGACCGTCTGATTGCTTCGATCGTATGAGTCTTTGCCATGTGCATTTGCCCCAGGCAGGATGGGGAAATGTATGCTACATGCACACTCGATGAGTTACAAATACTTGGATGGAGAACGTAACACCCTGTGGTGAAATCTAGAAAAATGGTTATCTAAAGACGGTTGGATCGGAGATCGACGCCTACACTACCAAGCTACAAGAGTTAGATACTTCGTGCTCGAATCTAATTAACCAACTTTATCAGCGGATCGAATTTCATACCAAAAGGGTGGGTCCCTCAGATTCGTGGCTTGGCCATTGCAGCTCACCTACCCATAATCTAACAAATCTTTCAACTGGCTCGCAAACTCACTGATGAGGCTGTTGAGCATGGTACTTTTCCGAAGCATGGTGCTTCATCTTCTACTTTTGGTGATAGCAAAAGAACGTGGGATAGTGTGAGGTATAAATCCTTCAACAACAACTACCCCAACGGTAACAACAACAATGGGGCTCGTGGAAGAGCATTTGTGATTGGCGCTGGGGAAGCTAGGACTGATAACAATGTCGTGACGGGCGTGTGCTCCTTGAACGACACTCTTGCTTTTATTTTATATGATACTGGTGCGGACTATAGTTTTGTGTCATCGAAATTTAACAAACAACTAGGGATGGTTCCTACTCTTCTTGATACCCCGTACTCTATAGAGTTAGCTGACGGGAAGCCTGTTGAGGTAACCCATATTCATCGTGAATGTAAGCTCGAGCTAGATGGGCAATTGTTTGCCATCGACCTTCTACCTATCACCCTAGGAAGTTTTGATCTCGTGGTTGGCATGGACTGGTTGTCCAAGCAACACGCAGAAATTCTCTGTCAGGAGAAGATTGTTCGTGTCCCCCTCCCAAGTGGAGAACTTTTATCTATATAGGGTAATCGTGGTGATGCCATGGTGGGCATCATTTCCTTTTTGAAAGCCCAGAAGTGTATTTGTAAGGGCTGTCCAGCCATTTTGGCTAACATATCTGACACTCGAGCTGAAACTGAAACTAAGATTGAGGACATCACAGTAGTCCGAGATTTCCCAGATGTTTTCAAAGAGGAACTACCTGGATTTCCAAATCGATCTTCCGCCTGGAGCAGCTCCAGTTGCACGCGCACCATATCGCCTAGCACCAGGCGAACTTCAAGAACTGTCTACCCAACTCCAAGAGCTATTGGATAGGGGCTTTATCAGACCTAGTTCTTCGCCATGGGGAGCTCCAGTTCTGTTCATTAAGAAGAAAGATGGGAGTTTCTGCATGCGTATTGATTATCGGGAGTTGAACAAAGTGACGGTTATGAACCGCTACGCTATGCCTCGTATTGATGACTTGTTCGACCAACTGCAAGGGTCGAGTTTCTATTCTATGATTGACTTGAGGTCAGGATACCATCAGCTGAGAGTCCGAGAGGAGGATGTGATGAAGACCGCCTTTCGAACTCGTTATGGACATTATGAGTTTTTGGTGATGCCATTTGGGCTAACCAATGCACCGGCTGTGTTCATTGATCTGATGAACCGTGTGTGCAAGCCCTATTTGGACAAATTCGTCATAGTGTTCATAGATGACCTACTGATTTATTCCAAGAGCAGGGAAGAGCACGAGAAACACCTGCAGCTAATCTTGGAACTATTGAGAAATGAGCAGTGGTATGCGAAATTCTCTAAATGTGACCTTTGGATTCGAGAAGTCCAATTTCTGGGACATGTGGTTAACGTGGCAGGAATACATGTCGATCCCGCCAAGATTGATGCTATTAAAAAGTGGGAGGCTCCAAAGACTCCTACAGAGGTGCGCCAGTTTCTTGGTCTTGCGGCATACTATCGCAGATTCATTGAGGGATTCTCTAAGATCGCTCAACCCCTCACTGCTTTGACACAGAAGGGTATTACTTACAAGTGGGGAGATGCCTAAGAATCTGCTTTTCAATTATTAAAGTCGAAACTTTGCAGTGCACCTATACTATCATTACCTGAGGGCATAGGAGACTTCGTGGTGTACTGTGACGCGTCTATCCAAGGGTTAGGGTGTGTGCTGATGCAGCGTGATAAGGTGATCGCGTATGCCTCGCGGCAATTAAAGATTCACGAGAAGAATTACAAGAGCCTCTAACACATATTCGATCTAAAGAGCTGAACATGCGACAGCGTCGATGGGTCGAGCTTCTGGATGATTATGATCGTGCCATCAAATTTCATTCAGGGAAAGCTAATGTAGTAGCTGATGCCCTCAATCGTAAGGAAACGAAACCTAAACGGGTGCGAGCTTTACAACCCACTATACATTCTAATCTTCCTGATAAGATACGTGAAGCCCAGGGCGAGACTTGAAAGAAGAAAACATCGGGCTTGAAACTTTACATGATGCTGATAAGCACTTGGAACGAAAGACGGATGGTCTTCAATACTTCATAAATCGAGTTTGGATACCACGTTTTGGGATATCAGACAACTGGTGCTCGATGAAGCTCACACCTCTCGATATTCGGTACATCCTGGTTCGGACAAGATGTACCAAGATCTCAAATCTCCTTACCGGTGGCCAAACATGAAAGCTGAGATAGCCACTTATGTTAATAAGTGCTTGACTTGTGCGAAGGTTAAGATTGAATATCAGAAACCTTCAGGCCTACTCCAGCAACCAGAAATCCCTATGGATTTCATCACAAAGCTCCCTAGAACGCCAACTGGCCATACCATGATTTGGGTTATCGTGGATCGGTTAACCAAATCGGCACACTTTCTGGCAATAAAGGAAACGGACTCGCTGGAGAAACTAGCAAATCTCTACGTCAAGGAGGTAGTCTCTAGGCATGGGGTGCCTACTTCTATTATATCTGATCGCGATGCGCGATTCACTTCTCATTTTTGGACTACTCTCCAAAACGCTTTGGGGACTCGCTTAGATATGAACACAGCCTATCACCCATAGACGGATGGACAGAGGGAACGTACCATCCAAACATTGGAAGATCTGCTACGAGCGTGCGTGGTGGATTTTGGCAACAGTTGGGATAAACACTTGCCTTTAATTGAATTCTCGTATAACAACAGCTACCACACTTCGAAACAATGTGCGCCTTTTTAGGCACTTTATGGACGCAAGTGTAGGTCTCCCATCTGCTGGACTGGGGTTGGGGATAGCCAACTAACAGGTCCCGAACTCGTGCACGTAACTTCTGAGAAGATAGTGCAAATCAGATACCGAATGGTTGCTACTCATGATCGACAGAAAAGTTACGCTGATAAGCGTAGGAAACCTTTGGAGTTCCAGGTTAGGGACAAGATTCTATTGAAGGTGTCACCTTGGAAGGGGGTGATACGCTTTGGTAAACGGGGAAAGTTGAACCCGCGATACGTTGGACCCTTCGAGATTGTCAAAAGGATTGGTCCAGTAGCTTACTAGCTAAACCTACCTGATGAACTCAGTGGAGTACACGATGTATTCCACGTCTCGAACTTGAAGAAATGCTTATCGGATACGACACTGGTAGTGCCACTGGAGGAGATCCAGGTGGACAACCAGCTACGGTTCGTGGAAGAACCAACGGAGATTCTTGAGCGGGACGTCAAGAAACTTAAACAAAACACTATACCTATTGTTAAGGTACAATGGAATTCCTGTCTAGGACCGGAATATACATGGGAACACAGAGATCAAATGCGGCTCAAATACCCACACCTCTTTTCTGAACCTGAACCTGAACATAGATCGAACGCTAAACATAAAGCAGCTCTTTCAAAGTGAATTTCGGGGGCGAAATTCCTTTCAACTTGGGGATGATGTGACATCCGGGTACCAAGCGCACACTTTTCTAGCTAGCCTTCGGGTTAGTAGTCATCACACTTATGTAAACTCATTAATAGGTTGTTATTGTGATACCCTGCAAATTCAGGTTCTCACTTTAACTAAACTCTAGTTACGTTCCTTGCATTATACTTAACTAGGGTTAGCTAGATAGGACACACGTTGCATTGTTGTGAGTTAATAACTGTATACATGATTAGTGAACCTCGGACGTTGGTGAATAATGAAGTTTAATAATTGTGAGTTAACTGATTTGGATTGATTGCGATTACGTGCTTCTGTGATACTCGGTGAAACTATGTGCAAACCATATGTGATTATGTGAACTTAAACCGAATATGTTAATAAGAATCGTTAAAGGTGGACCATTAGGATGATTGGGGTCTTAACACATGGGGTTACACTTATTAAGGTCCCAAATAGCGAAAACGTCGAAGGAAAACACGTCGGGTGACGAAACGGGCCACCCACGCGGGCCAAGGCCCTGTGAGCGGCCGCTCACAGGGAGCGAGCGCCCGCTCACCGGTACCTGACGTCTCTAAACCGCCTTAAACACCTATTTAAGCAACCTTAAGCCTCTTGTATCACCTAAACTCAAACCCTAATCGTCCCTACTGCCTCACTTACGAAATATTAACCCCAAACAACCTGCTAAGGCTCAAGAACATCGATTGGGAAGCTCCAAAGGCGTTCGGTTGATTGTATCGAAGAGCTTGGGGTATAATCCTTAATCCCTTACGCTTTAATCTTATTTTTATGTTATAAAAATCATATAACAAGGTTTTTCCAGGTCTGAAAGCTTTTGATAATTATTAAAACTTGAGTTTTTGAAGATTAAACAAATTAAACATGATGATAGGCGATTAGTAATATCATAGGTTACTTGTTGCGCAAGTTGTTGAAGTTTTGATCACTAAAGTATAAGCTTTGCATGTATAATGATAGAATCTGATCACAATAGGTCTTAGGAATGTTTGGTAATGGTTATTGATGATTGTTTATTGATTTCATGCACACGGGAGTCGTTTAAAGAATGATTTATGCGTAATTAAAATCTGGACAGAATGATTAGATGAACTTGTAGGGGCTGTAACGTGACTTTAACATGATGAGTTTGGTAAATTCTTTGCATGGTTAAATCACAACTGGTCTTAGCTTTTCATAATGGGTAAAATCAAGCGATTTGGACGTCGGTTGAGTCGTTTTTGGAATTTTCTTTGAAAATAGGTCATATCAGAATTTCGGGTTAACAAACTGAGTCGACTTTAAAACGTCATAACTCGAGTTTTATAAAGAGTTAGGTTATGAAAAATTTACAGAAGATTAACATTGTAATAATTTGAGTTTTCCAAGTGGATTCATCCTGTTTGGATGAATACACAATTTTTGGGAATTTTTATACTAAACTGACCTGTTATGAAAGTTTTCTGAACATAGCTGTGTTGAACGAATTTTAATTATTTTTGTGTTTGGTTTTGAGACAAAAAAAAATATGGATTGTTAAGTGAATCCCAAAGAATATTCAGTAAAAATTTGAGAGATTAACTCACTGATTAAGTATTTTAAATAAATTAGTTTTGATGACGCACAATCTGTCCTAAAAACACAGATTGTGTATTATGTGTTTATGTGACTAATTGAGGTCCTAGGTGGTGTGTACTTGATGTGTAACTGAACGGGCACTTGTATGAGACGCATATGGAAGGTAAAAACTAATTATAACCAACATATTCACCAACGAGTCCGTAGGGTTTACTTATGCATGTAGAACCACTAGGTGTCACTTATACGATTTTGAACAATTAAACGTCTTGGACAAACGGGTTATATGGCGTAATGGTATTACACATATACTCACTTAGTGACACATGTACTAGGGAGTTGGTAGCACACCCTACTTTGGAGTTTGGATTTACTTGCTTGCATACTAAGGTGAGTTTCACTACTTTTTCTCAAAAGCACGCGTCTCGGGTTTGAGACAACTTACAAAACGTTTTCTAGTCCGGTTCGGGACTACTTTTACTTTTCGGGTTTTGAGATGTTTTGACTCCTTGTGTGGGTCTGTTTTACGATTCCTTGTGTGGATCGGGTTTTTGATCAGTTTAAAACTTATTGGTCCTTTGTGAACTAAACACTCTATCATTTTGAAAAGTCCTTGCGTATTATTGGGTTAATCGCTGGAGGCGAGCGGGGTATTAGTTGATAGCGCTATTAGGTTGTGCAGCAACCTCATGTCTGAGGTGCTTGAGGCACGGGCATGAACTTCTGACCACATTTGAGAACTGGTGTTGATAGACACCAGTTATTGAGGCAAATTACTATATTACTGAAGGTGTCCCAATAATTCTGCTTTGTTGCAATGAGTGGGTTAGCTACCCCTGACACGCTTAAACTGATAACTCTTGAACATTTTGGTCTGGAGGACCTACGCTTTTACTTGGTTACGTGGTTTTTGAAACCAGCGCACTTACTTACTCACCTTCTTACTTAGTGAACTCACCAACATTGTTTGTTGACCCACGATTTACATGCGTTTGCAGGTAGTTAGCTTCCGATGCTAGGATTAGAAAGCACTATACACTTCACTGCATTTGGGGTCTTGGGCATACACATAAATTATATATTATGCTTTTACATTTTCCTTCATATGGTTTTAATTTGGGCGCGTTGTTTTGCGCATGGTTTTAAAAGGTTTAAATTTGGTTTACGCTTCCGCAGCTTAACTAAACTTGGTTTTTGAAAACGAACTAAATGGTTTGGGCATTTAGTGTTCGTTCATGTGACTTATGGCTATGGGATCCTGGTTTGTCATGCGCCTCACGGTATAAACCCCGTAGTGGAAATTTGAGGGTGTGACAGTTATTTGTTGGGAGTATCATACACGGGTTGGATCTCTAGTTATCAAGAAGACGCACTCTAAGGTGAGTTCACGGCCCCTCTTTTATACACTTTTCTCTCGGGGGAGAAGCATGCCATACGTTTTAACAAATACAACGTTTATGTTTTGAAACGCAACGCTTATGAAACATAACGCTTTTGAAACGCAACGCTTTTGAAACACAACGCTTTTGAAACACAACGCTTATGAAACGCAACGCTTTTGAAACGCAACGCTTTTAGAAACATGACGCCTTTTGGGAATGTGACTCTTTTAAGAAACGTGACACGTTTGACACTTGGCATATTTAATATTGGCATTTGACACTTTTAAACATTGGCATTTGGCATATTTAAACATTGGCACTTGACACTTTTAAACATTGACACTTGGCGCTTGGCACTTATTTACTATGCGACGAAACCTAAGTCCCTATTGAAACCATTAATGTGCGGGGCACAACGGGGGAAATGTGGATAGATCTATCGGGTGTGACGAACCCCACCTGACGGCTGGGAGCCGGTCGGGTGCATATTGTCTCTACTTGACACTTGGCACATGGGCAGCAACTCGAGCAACGTTTGTCAGTAATGGTTTTAGCAACAAAGTCGTAGTAGTAAGGGAACGTTTGTTATTTACTTGGAACTTTTGCACACTTGGCACTTTATGAGGAATCGCTCTACACATAAAAACGTTTACGAACTTAAAACCTGTGAACTCACCAGCATTATATGTTGACATCTTTTTGGCATGTTTTCTCAGGTCGCTAAGGTAGCAGCATTGAGTTTAGGCGCACGGAGTCTCACGGCGTCTAGGAATCATATGCATGTTTTGTTAAACATTTCAGAATTTGAGTTTTACTTTTGAGTTGTAATAATACATTTTGCTTCCGCTGTGTTAGAACGATTTCGAAACTTAATGGGCAATTTACGTTGTTTTCATATCATATAGATGTCGTTTATTGTGATCGTTGACTTGGATCCTGGTGTGTCACGCGCCTCGCGGTAAAACCCCGCATGTGGAAATTTGAGGGTGTAACAGATTGGTATCAGAGCCAATGGTTATAGTGAACTAGGACTGCATGTAGAGTCTAGTCTATAGCCGAGTATCACACACGTTAGACGGTCACACATAGTTACGAGTCGTGTCATTTGGTAAACACACTAACCTTGTCGGGGTGTCGGTGTCCTCATTACGCAGTATCACATTATCTATCTTTTGTTATTCCTACCTTGGTTCTATCTTCTTCTTCGGGTTTGAAGATGAAGGAGCTTATCGCTTATAGTTGGCAGTAGTGTGCATTGGGGTGGCTTCGGCACATTCTTGAGATCTTTCCGGGTTTTGGATATCTCCCCTCTATGCTCTAATGTACATACTTGTCTACACGCACACTATCCTGCACTAGTACTTGTCATAGTACACCCCTGAGTGATTGTTCACTTTGGGATCCTCGTGCGATAACAATTTCTTTTAAGAATGTGGGTATCGGGTGATTTGAAGTTCTAGCTAGGAGCACGCCTAGAGGACCATGTAGAGCGATTTGTTATTTCGGGTGCACACAAAATCATAAATCAAAATGCATGAAAATCTTGGTGGACTTCGTGTTCGGACTAAAGGTCATGCTGGAACCATGTTCTGAATTCGTTTGGTCACTTGTAGGCCGATCTGTTAGTGGTTTTGAGTGTCTTGTCTCATGTTTGGCAGAACATGTCTGGTCGCGCTGGTAGACGTGCTGGTGGACGCCGTGGTGGCGGCGGGGGTCGCAATGGCGGTGGACGAGGTGGTGGGAACATCACCATGACTCAGGCGGAGTTGGAGAACATGTTGCAGCAGCAGTTGAACGTTGCGTTGGCTGCCTTCCAGGCTGCTTAGCAGACTTTTGGGAATACTAATCAGGTGCAGTCTGGTTGTACCTACAAGAAGTTCATGGACTGTAAGCCCCATTTCTTCAATGGGACTGAAGGGGCAGTGGGTCTGCTCCGGTGGTTAGAGAAGATCGAGTCGGTATTTGCTCTGTGTAACTGTCTTGACGCTGATCGTGTCAAGTATGCTTCCGCTACACTGGAGGGACATGCGTTGACCTGGTGGAACTCCACCACTGCGAACTTTGGTCTGGGTGAGGCCAATGCTATGCCGTGGTCCGAGTTTGTTCAGATGTTGAGGGCGGAGTATTGCCCAAGAGACGAGCTTATGAAGTTGGAGCATGAGTTCTGGAATCTGAAGATGGTTGGGTCAGAGATCGAGGAGTTTACTGCTAGGCACAATGAGTTGGCTGTGATGTGCCCCGGGTTGGCTACACCGGAGTACCGGAGCATTGAGCACTACGTTGCTGGGCTAGTGCCGGAGATTGCTGGGCTTGTTGCCGCTGCTGATCACACTACCATGTTGGCCACTGTTCGGGCAGCTCACAAGCTGACCAACATGAAGGTTGTTGAGGGCGTTCTACCTCCGAGGGGTGCTGCCGTGAAAGCCCCTGCGGACAACAAGAGGAAGTGGGAGAGTGCTGGGAAGAACATTGGGTCATCTCAACAGCAGGTTAAGAGGCAGGACGTTGTGGGAGCGTCATCTGAGCAGAAGACTGGGGGTTATGTTGGTAAGAGTCCGAAGTGTAACACGTGTGGGTATCATCATGTTGGGGGTCGTGATGAGTTTCAATGTAATCGTTGTCAGCGAGTCGGTCACTTGGCTAAGGATTGTAGAGTCAATCTGCAGCCGAAACAGACTCAAGCGGTTGTCCCCGCTCCTGCTCCTCGGGGAAACCATGGGTGTTTTAACTGTGGGGAGACTGGGCACTTCAAGCGGGATTGTCCTAAGCTGAAGCAAGGGACTGCAAGTGGTGCTGGGAACAACGAGGGTGGCGGTCGAGCTGCTCCGGGTCGTGTTTACGTCATTGGCGCTAGGGAGAACCAGGAGGATCGTGATACTGTTACTGGTGAGTATTCTTTTCTTGATTCTCGTTATGCTCGTATTCATTCTCGTTCACATTGTTTGGCGATTCGTATTCATTGTGTGCATTCAGTTTGGTATTTGGTCATCGCTTTGCATTCATGGGTCTGATGTGGGTCCTTTGGAGATGCTACTTGGACGGTACCGGTGTGTCATTTATACCGATCACAGTAGTCTCTAGTAGGCCTTCTTTCAGGAGGATTCATTGTTTTGTATTCACTTTGGGGAGGGCGGTTCCCCGGCATAGAGTATCTGTTGATATCATCTCTCGTTCGTGATTATCATTTCGTTTGTGTTCTGGGAAACGCTACTTGGGTTAGGTTGACACTCATTACTGTCGAAGAGTGAATCTCGGGGCGAGATTCCTTTCAACAGGGGGATGATGTGACGACCGGGAAAAAAATTTCTTTTTATCGCTTCGTTCTCTTTGACTTCGGGAAATTTTCGGGACGAAAATTCTTTCAACAGGGGGATGATGTGACACCCGGCATGTTTAGGTCAACATTTTATAAACACAAAAGTATACCTTAGCGAAAAACGTTTATTAAACATATTTGACGGGGTCAGTCGAGTCGGAACACAGTCCGTATTGTCCAGGGTTCAATGATTCGGAGGATCATTGGGTTAATTACACACACACGTTACGAGTCCCGTTGTTGGTGAATTACATAAACTAATTAAGTGTATGTGTAGACTAGTTGTCGTATGGTGGATTATATGCTTAGATGTGTCTAAATGATGTGTAGATAATCATTCGTGCTTAAATATGTTAAACATAGACTAAGGTTGCATGCTCGTATGTTAAGGTGCGTCAAAATGCGTTAAACACGACAAACTGGAAAACTAGGAAAAACATGAGTCCTGGTTCGACCATATCGAGTGGGCGAACCTGGAAATTAATCTTGGTTCGACCCTTAGCAAAGGGGCGAACCTGGAATGTGGAAATGAAAAGGTTTCATTCGACCAGAACATGCACATTCGACCCTGTGAAAGGGGCGAATGTGGACATAGTATAAACACCACACTTTGTCATTTTTCACCATTTCACAAACCCTAAACGCCTCTAAACACTCTCTAGAAACTTTAAACATTGGGGAAGGAGTTTTTGCCCTTGTTTTCTATAATCTAACCTACAAACATCTTCTACACAAAGATCTAAGGCGTGTTCTTCATTCTAAATCATTTTTAAAGCATTTCAATTCGTTTTCATTAAACCCCAAGAGTCCAGATCTGATTCAAACATGTTTTCATGGATAAAAACCTTCCTAATATCTTTCTAAACAAAACCTATTCATAAACAATGAGTTTTCATACAAATTAACATGTGTTAATGGTGTTTTATGTAGTGTTATGTATTGTTTGATGATTGATTGCTGTATAGATGTTAGAACAATGATCTAGGACTGTTATTGATGATGATTTATGATTTAGATAGGTTACAATTGATTATTGATGATGTTTTGTTCATTTTGGGGATTTTGGGTTAGATCTAGGGCTTGTTCATGATGATAGTGATAAGGATATGATTAAGGGTTTCTTGTTCATGATAATCTGAGTATATTAAGTTAATTATTGATTGATTTCAGAAAGTTTCCTAATTGGGTAAAGATTGCATGTGTTTGATGCGACATCTCCATAATTTGCTATTTCGGGTAACTTGTAAAACGAACGGATTTCGGGATAAAATTGGTAGGGTTTTGTAGTAATATGTTAATGATAGTCGACTGCTGTGATTGGTGATGTTTTGTGATGTTTTCGGACCGTTTAGATGCGTTTTGGTGCGTTTTATGAAGGGCTGATACAAACGGGCGAACGTGGCTCTCATTCGACCCTTCGTGTAGGCGAACGTGGCTCAAACGGGCGAACGTGGCTCAAACGGGCGAACGTGGAAATGGGAAAAACCACATTCGACCATCTGATGTCCGGAATGAGATTTTTAATGCAAACTAAGTGTTTTATGCTTGAAACTTATGTGTTAAACTTATGTGCATGACTAATTGATGTAATGGGTCACCAACGGGATGTCGGGTCTGTCTGGTATGTCCGGTTAACGTTCAAACACACTTTTTAACACATAGAGTCAAGATCTGGACAATTTGGGACTAGTTAGCCTTCGGGTTAGTAGTCATCACACTTATGTAAACTCATTAAAAGGTTGTTATTTGTCGGGAGTATCATACACGGGTTGGATCTCTAGTTATCAAGAAGACGCACTCTAAGGTGAGTTCACGGCCCCTCTTTTATACACTTTTCTCTCGGGGGAGAAGCATGCCACACGTTTTAACAAATAAAACGTTTATGTTTTGAAACGCAACGCTTATGAAACATAACGCTTTTGAAACGCAACGCTTTTGAAACACAACGCTTATGAAACGCAACGCTTTTGAAACGCAACGCTTTTAGAAACATGACGCCTTTTGGGAATGTGACTCTTTTAAGAAACGTGACACGTTTGGCACTTGGCATATTTAACATTGGCATTTGACACTTTTAAACATTGGCATTTGGCATATTTAAACATTGGCACTTGACACTTTTAAACATTGACACTTGGCACTTATTTACTATGCGACGAAACCTAAGTCCCTATTGAAACCATGAATGTGCGGGGCACAACGGGGGAAATGTGGATAGATCTATCGGGCGTGACGAACCCCACCTGACGGCTGGGAGCCGGGCGGGTGCATATTGTCTCTACTTGACACTTGGCACATGGGCAAGAACTCGAGCAACGTTTGTCAGTAATGGTTTTAGCAACACAGTCGTAGTAGTAAGGGAACGTTTGTTATTTACTTGGAACTTTTGCACACTTGGCACTTTATGAGGAATCGCTTTACACATAAAAACGTTTACGAACTTAAAACCTGTGAACTCACCAGCATTATATGTTGACATCTTTTTGGCATGTTTTCTCAGGTCGCTAAGGTAGCAGCACTGAGTTTTGGCGCACGGAGTCTCATGGCGTCTAGGAATGATATGCATGTTTTGTTAAACATTTCAGACTTTGAGTTTTACTTTTGAGTTGTAATAATACATTTTGCTTCCGCTGTGTTAGAACGGTTTCGAAACTTAATGGGCAATTTACGTTGTTTTCATATCATATAGATGTCGTTTATTGTGACCATTGACTTGGATCCTGGTGTGTCACGTGCCTCGCGGTAAAACCCCGCATGTGGAAATTTGAGGGTGTGACAGATTGGTATCAGAGCCAATGGTTATAGTGAACTAGGACTGCATGTAGAGTCTAGTCTATAGCCGAGTATCACACACGTTAGACGGTCACACATAGTTACGAGTCGTGTCATTTGGTAAACACACTAACCTTGTCGGGGTGTCGGTGTCCTCATCACGCAGTATCACATTATCTATCTTTTGTTATTCCTACCTTGGTCCTATCTTCTTCTTCAGGTTTGAAGATGAAGTAGCTTATCGCATATACTTGGCAGTAGTGTGCATTGGGGTGGCTTCGGCACATTCTTAAGATCTTTCCGGGTTTTGGATATCTCCCCTCTATGCTCTAATGTACATACTTGCCTACACGCACACTATCCTGCACTAGTACTTGTCATAGTACACCCCTGAGTGATTGTTCACTTTGGGATCCTCGTGCGATAACAGTTTCTTTTAAGAATGTGGGTATCGGGTGATTTGAAGTTCTAGCTAGGAGCACCCCTAGAGGACCATGTAGAGTGATTTGTTATTTCGGGTGCACACGAAATCATAAATCGAAATGCATGAAAATCTTGGTGGACTTCGTGTTCGGACTAAAGGTCATGCTGGAACCATGTTCTGAATTCGTTTGGTCACTTGTAGCCCGATGTGTTAGTGGTTTTGAGTGTCTTGTCTCATGTTTGGTAGAACATGTCTGGTCGCGCTGGTAGACGTGCTGGTGGACGCCGTGGTGGCGGCGGGGGTCGCAATGGCGGTGGACGAGGTGGTGGGAACATCACCATGACTCAGGCGGAGTTGGAGAACATGTTGCAGCAGCAGTTGAACGTTGCGTTGGCTGCCTTCCAGGCTGCTCAGCAGACTTTCGGGAATACTAATCAGGTGCAGTCTCGTTGCACCTACAAGAAGTTCATGGACTGTAAGCCCCATTTCTTCAATGGGACTGAAGGGGCAGTGGGTCTGCTCTGGTGGTTAGAGAAGATCGAGTCGGTATTTGCTATGTGTAACTGTCCTGATGCTGATCGTGTCAAGTATGCTTCTGCTACACTGGAGGGACATGCGTTAACCTGGTGGAACTCCACCACTGCGAACCTTGGTCTGGGTGAGGCCAATGCTATGCCGTGGTCCGAGTTTGTTCAGATGTTGAGGGCGGAGTATTTCCCAAGAGACGAGATTATGAAGTTGGAGCATGAGTTCTGGAATCTGAAGATGGTTGGGTCGGAGATCGAGGAGTTTACTGCTAGGCACAACGAGTTGGCTGTGATGTGCCCCGGGTTGGCTACACCGGAGTACCGGAGCATTGAGCACTACGTTGCTGGGCTAGTGCCGGAGATTGTTGGGCTTGTTGCCGCTGCTGATCACACTACCATGTTGGCCACTGTTCGGGCAGCTCACAAGCTGACCAACATGAAGGTTGCTGAGGGCGTTCTACCTCCGAGGGGTGCTGCCGTGAAAGCCCCTGCGGACAACAAGAGGAAGTGGGAGAGTGCTGGGAAGAACATTGGGTCATTTCAACAGCAGGTTAAGAGGCAGGACGTTGTGGGAGCGTCATCTGAGCAGAAGACTGGGGGTTATGTTGGTAAGAGTCCGAAGTGTAACACGTGTGGGTATCATCATGTTGGGGTTGTGATGAGTTTCGATGTAATCGTTGTCAGCGAGTCGGTCACTTGGCTAAGGATTGTAGGGTCAATCTGCAGCCGAAACAGACTCAAGCGGTTGTCCCCGCTCCTGCTCCTCAGGGAAACCATGGGTGTTTTAACTGTGGGGAGACTGGGCACTTCAAGCGGGATTGTCCTAAGCTGAAGCAAGGGACTGCAGGTGGTGCTGGGAACAACGAGGGTGGCGGTCGAGTTGCTCCGGGTCGTGTTTACGTCATTGGCGCTAGGGAGAACCAGGAGGATCGTGATACTGTTACTGGTGAGTATTCTTTTCTTGATTCTCGTTATGCTCGTATTCATTCTCGTTCACATTGTTTGGCGATTCGTATTCATTGTGTGCATTCAGTTTGGTATTTGGTCATCGCTTTGCATTCATGGGTCTGATGTGGGTCCTTTAGAGATGCTACTCGTTCGTGATTATCATTTCGTTTGTGTTCTGGGAAACGCTACTTGGGTTAGGTTGACACTCGTTACTGTCGAAGAGTGAATATCGGGGAGAGATTCCTTTCAACAGGGGATGATGTGACGACCGGGAAAAATTTTTCTTTTTATCGCTTCGTTCTCTTTGACTTCGGGAAATTTTCGGGATGAAAATTCTTTCAACAGGGGGATGATGTGACACCCGGCATGTTTAGGTCAACATTTTATAAACACATAAGTCTACCTTAGCGAAAAACGTTTATTAAACATACTTGACGGGGTCAGTCGAGTCGGAACACAGTCCGTATTGTCCAGGGTTCAATGATTCGGAGGATCATTGGGTTAATTACACACACACATTACGAGTCCCGTTGTTGGTGAATTACATAAACTAATTAAGTGTATGTGTAGACTAGTTGTCGTATGGTGGATTATATGCTTAGATGTGTCTAAATGATGTGTAGATAATCATCCGTGCTTAAATATGTTAAACATAGACTAAGGTTGCATGCTCGTATGTTAAGGTCCGTCAAAATGCGTTAAACACGACAAACTGGAAAACTAGGAAAAACATGAGTCCTGGTTCGACCATATCGAGTGGGCGAACCTGGAAATTAATCTTGGTTCGACCCTTAGCAAAGGGGCAAACCTGGAATGTGGAAATGAAAAAGTTTCATTCGACCAGAACATGCACATTCGACCCTGTGAAAGGGGCGAATGTGGGTACATTCGCCCATGTAAAAGGGGCGAATGTGGACATAGTATAAATACCACACTTTGTCATTTTTCACTATTTCACAAACCCTAAACGCCTCTAAACACTCTCTAGCAACTTTAAACATTGGGGAAGGAGTTTTTGCCCTTGTTTTCTATAATCTAACCTACAAACATCTTCTACACAAAGATCTAAGGTGTGTTCTTGATTCTAAATCATTTTTAAAGCATTTCAATTTGTTTTCATTAAACCCCAAGAGTCCAGATCTGATTCAAGCATGTTTTCATGGATAAAACCTTCCTAATATCTTTCTAAACAAAACCTATTCATAAACAATGAGTTTTCATACAAATTAACATGTGTTAATGGTGTTTTATGTAGTGTTATGTATTGTTTGATGATTGAGTGTTGTATAGATGTTAGAACAATGATCTAGGACTGTTATTGATGATGATTTATGATTTAGATAGGTTACAATTGATTATTGATGATGTTTTGTTCATTTTGGGGATTTTGGGTTAGATCTAGGGCTTGTTCATGATGATAGTGATAAGGATATGATTGAGGGTTTCTTGTTCATGATAATCTGAGTATATTAAGTTGATTATTGATTGATTTCAGAAAGTTTCCTAATTGGGTAAAGATTGCATGCGTTTGATGTGACATCTCTATAATTTGCTATTTCGGGTAACTTGTAAAACGAACGGATTTCGGGATAAAATTGGTAGGGTTTTGTAGTAATATGTTAATGATAGTCGACTGCTGTGATTGGTGATGTTTCGTGATGTTTTCGGACCGTTTAGATGCGTTTTGGTGCGTTTTATGAAATGTGATGCAAACGGGCGAACGTGGCTCAAACGGGCGAACGTGGAAATGGGAAAAACCACATTCGACCATCTGATGTCCGGAATGAGATTTTTCATGCAAACTAAGTGTTTTATGCTTGAAACTTATGTGTTAAACTTATGTGCATGACTAATTGATGTAATGGGTCACCAACGGGATGTCGGGTCTATCTGGTATGTCCGGTTAACGTTCAAACACACTTTTTAACACATAGAGTCAAGATCTGGACAATCGGGGACTAGTTAGCCTTCGGGTTAGTAGTCATCACACTTATGTAAACTCATTAATAGGTTGTTATTGTGATACCCCGCAAATTCAGGTTCTCACTTTAACTAAACTCTAGTTACGTTCCTTGCATTATACTTAACTAGGGTTAGCTAGATAGGATACACGTTGCATTGTTGTGAGTTAATAACTGTATACATGATTAGTGAACCTCGGACGTTGGTGAATAATGAAGTTTAATAATTGTGAGTTAACTGATTTGGATTGATTGCGATTACGTGCTTCTGTGATACTCGGTGAAACTATGTGCAAACCATATGTGATTATGTGAACTTAAACCGAATACGTTAATAAGAATCGTTAAAGGTGGACCATTAGGATGATTGGGGTCTTAACACATGGGGTTACACTTATTACGGTCCAAAATAGCGAAAACGTCGAAGGAAAACACGTCGGGTGACGAAACGGGCCACCCACGCGGGCCAAGGCCCTATACAGTTTAACCGATGGAATTTCGTAACAAGCAATTCCCAGATCATGTCTGTCGTTTAAAGAAGTTCCTATACAGTTTAAAACAAGCCCCCCCCCCCCCCCGTGCCTGGTATCAACGGTTCACGGATTATGTTCTCTATTTGGGCTTTCGTCACAGTGGATGTGATGCTTCATTATTTATTTTCCATAATCAATGTAACACTGCTTTTCTACTTCTTTATGTAGATGATATTATAATGGTCACCTCATCGACAGCTCTTAGCGGGAAACTCATGAGCCATTTATCTAAGGAATTTGCCATGAAGGATTTAGGCCCCTTGAGCTTCTTTCTTGGCATCTTTGTTACTCGTCAGCAGGACACCATGTCTTTATCTCAACACACTTATGCTGCTGACATTGTGTAGCGTCAGGGATGTCATCCTGCATGCCTGTTGCTACACCATTTGACACAAATTCTAAGCTCAATGCTTAGTCTAGGGTTGACTTTGATAACCCCACTTTATATAGGAGCCTGGCAGGGGCACTTCAGTATCTCACTTTTACTCGACCTGACATCAGTTATGCAGTTCAGCAGGTTTGTATGCACATGCATGCGCCTAAGGCATGTCACTAGGATGCGTTAAAACGTATTATTCGGTACATTAAGGGCACCTTAACATTCGGCCTCACCTTGCACAGAGATCCCAAACTCACTACTTATATTGATGCTGACTAGGCTGGATGCCCAGACACGAGACGTTCCACCAGTGGATATTGTGTTTACTTCAGGGACAACCTCATCTCCTGGTCTTCTAAGTGCCAGCCTACCGTCTCATGCTCCAGTGCTGAGGCCGAATACCAAGGGGTTGCAAATGTCATATCTGAAATCTGTTGGCTTCGCAACCTTCTTCTCGAGCTTCATTGGCCACCTTCGAAACAACACTCGTTTACTGCGACAACGTTAGTGCTATATACTTGACCGACAACCCCGTACAACATCAGCATATGAAGCACATTGAGCTTGATATTCACTTTGTCAAAGAGCAGGTCCAACGCGGTTAAGTTCGCATTTTGCACGCTCCCTCTCGCTATCAGGTTGTTGACATCTTCACCAAGGGTCTTCCATATATACTGTTTGAAGACTTTCGTTCCAGTCTCAACATTCGGTCACCTACAGCTTCAACTGCGGGGGTGTAATAGATAATATTGTAATTGATATTGTAATTATTGTATTTAGCCATACATACTCCACCGACTTGTATTATATATTGATTATCAATGAGAAGAGGAAATCCATCCATTGAACAATAATCTCCTTTCAGAAACCTGACCCGAACTCGACACGAAAAAAATAGGTTTGGGTTAACTAACACGACCCGTTTAAAAAAACGGGTTGGGCTCGGGTCGACCCGTATTAAAAATAGGCCGGGTTCGGGTGACACATATAAAAACGGGTTAATCCGTTAACCCGTTTAACTATTTAGAAAAAAAAATTATTATATGTTTTGTTTTTGTTTTTTCCATTTCTATTTACATGGTTATTTTTGGCACCATTATATTTACTTGTCACTTATATACTCACCATTAAATATGTTATTGATAACCCGCTTACAATCGAATAAGCGGTGAACATGTATGACTGGTTCAAATATGGGTTAAACGGGCCATGTTTGGCTTGACCCGAATTATGTGGGTCGGGTTATGGTTGAAATTTTTGACATGAATAACAATACGGGTCGGGTTCAGGTTGCACAATATAACTCATCAACCCGCCAACCCGCAATTTGTTAACCTATCAACCCATCAACCCGACACGATTAACACTCCTAAATTATAAACTGCTTAGTATTTAATTCCTAATATGTTTATCTTTCCGTATATATTATAAAAATCCTTGAAAATTAGATCAATAATAATGATCATAAATTCATTTTGAACTACTATGTCATTTATAGGGGTATCAATTAGACTGTCTATTGTGACCCGTGAGCGATCACGTGCGAGCGAGCCAACAAGCCACGTGGTTCGCGAACATCACGACCTTCACACATTAATGGTCCCGCGAGCAAGCAAACGCAAGCCTGGTGGGAACGACGGCGCGAGCGAGTAGGCTCACCTTGAGCCACAACAGGATCAAGTGAGTGAACTCAAACTTTATCCATTGCCATGTCAGCATCCAGATTGCTTGAAATGATAGGATAATATTTATGTTCACCTTAAGCCACAACACATAGCCTTATGTTGAGTCCACATAATCAAAATTAGAGATTGAAATTAACGAATCTGAATACAAGTCCATATATTTTATTTCAAAACCATGTTTTTTAACAGTCAAAAGTAACCATTTTATTAACAACACAAATCATACAGAAAAACAAACCTAAGCCTTCCGTACAATGGTTTTAAATCCAGATGTATTTTTTTAGCCACAAATAAAATAACGACTTAAGTGGTGTTGGTTGGAGGTCCTCGCTTTGAAAACACTCTCATTTCTTTTAATGAAGTTCACGGTTAAAAAAAAAACAACACAACCCACACAAAACAAAGGCTTAGCAAGAAGCTAAGCATCCAAGTATAATCCATTGCAACATGTTCATATAAATGAGTATTGATGGGTTATAAATATGATATAACATATTGGTTAATGGGTTAATGGGTTGAGAGGCTATAAATGGTTTGCATTCACTAGCCAAGGAGGCTTGGGGCAGGTTGGGCTAAGCAATTTACAAATCTGAACTATCAGAACCGGAGAATCAAAATCGAATCGCTAGACTTGAACCGTAATTTTGTATTTATGGTCCGGTTTCGGTTCTTAATTTTGGGTGAAAACGGTTCCTGGTTCGGTTTGGAACTGATGATTCTGTGACACCTGGCAAATTCGGGTTAACAACGTTGTCTAGATGAAAGTCTACCTTAGCGAGTCACGCGTATATTGTACTTAACTGGGTTAGTTAAGTCGGGTTATGGTTCGGGAACTATTGGTTAGTCTAGAAGATCATTGGATGTTGGTCTAGAGGTTCGTTAGATGTCAGTCCTTAACCAAGTGTACAAACGGTGACGATCGGTAGGATCGTCAGGGCATACGGAACATACGAGTCTCGAGTCCCGGGAATTGGTGAACGAGTGTGAATATGTGTATTTACTTGTGTTATGTGTTTACAATCATTATATGACTTGTCGGTACATTAATATGTGTTAACATATGTTAAAACGGGGTTCATGTGGTGTGACTGGGAATCATGTGGTGTGACTGGGAATCATGTGGTGTGACTGGGGTTCATATGGTGTGACTGGGATTCATATGGTGCGACTGGGGCTAATCGCATGACTGTTCATGCGATTAGGCCCAATCGCGTTACTGTTCACGCGATTAGGATTCCTAATCGCGTATAAACCTGCACAATCGCATGGAACGGGCTGGACGACTAGAAACGCCTATAAATACAACACTTAACCTCCTAAACTCAATTAGACAAACCCTAGTCGTCCCATAACCGCCCCAAACACTGAAACAACCTCTGGAAGGCGATTTTGATCAAAAACACAAGGTTTCAAGGTCTAACCATCAATCTTTTACAATTCCAAGGTTTGATTCTCATCCATAACACTTTGTAAACGTTTTCAATCAATCCCTAATGGTCCAGACCTGATCATAAACGAAAAAGCTTTCTGAAAATCGTTAATAAGAGTTATTAATCGGATTATAATTAATAAACATGCGTTATGGGTATGTGTGATTAGAAAGATAGGATTTTTATGAATCTTGATGATGTTTTGATGTGTTATCATGCTAGGTCAGAATTGATATTGATAGTATGATGATAGAAACCTGATTAATTGATTATTAGGGTTATTGCTATGTATGTTGGTATGATATTGCATGCTACGTGTATGTGTTTGGATTGCTTTGGTTGCATGCAGGACTGATTTTACGAGGTTGAACGAAGGGTTTTGGGTTAAACATGTTTAGGATAGTGTTTGGGATGATATTGGGTAGTTACACACGTTCTGGATCTGATTTGGAGTGTTAAACGCGCGAAAAACCGGAACAGCATGGTTACAGGCGAGTAGCAATGCTAATCGCCTATAACTCATGCGATTGGGGTGCTAATCGCCAATAATGTCATGTGATTAGCCCCAATCGCCTATAACTTCATGTGATTAGCCCCAATTGCTAGTAAGTTCATGTGATTAGCCCTAATTGCTAGTTTTACATGTGGTATAGCCCTAATTGCTAGTAGTTACATGTGGTATAGCCCTAAATGCTAGTAGTTACATGTGGTATAGCCCTAAATGCTAGTAATTCATGCGATTAGGATTCCTAATTGCTAGTTGACCAACCTAAATGCTAGTTGACTTTTCCTAATCGCGTGTACTGCTGCTGTAAGTGTAAATTAGCATTCCGAGACCCGATTTGACATGTAGTAACATGCTAGGAACCCCGTAACATGTCTAATAACTTGGTAACATATATTTGGATGTATTTCGGTGATACGTGAACTATGTGCTATAATTTGTTATACGTTAACGTATGTTAAGTATAGATGCGTTATTGTATGTTTTGGAGCGTAAACATAACACGGGGAGTCTCGGGTCACCAATGGGATGTCGAGTCTTGTACTTTGGGTCAGTTAAACAGTCACGGTATTTTTAAACGAACTTGGTTATGGTCTGGACATCTAGGGACTAATTAACCTGCGGGTTATTAGTCTAAGTACTTGTAACTGTCGTATGTTAGGTCGCCACTGTACGGGACTAACATAGCAGCTGAGTTTACTCGGGATTAGGAGTAAAGCAACTTAAGGTGAGTTTACGGCCCCTCTTTTAAACTGGTTTTATACTTTCGGGGGAGAAAACATGTGTTTAAACGATTGTTTGGTAAATTCTGTCATACTATGGGTTCTAACGTATACTACACGATCTTTGGAAGTCCCGGGGGGAACCATGAATGTGCGGGTTTGCACAACGGGGAAATGTGAATAGCGCTATTGGGAGTGACCAACCCCGCTCGTCGGCTTGGAGGGCCGGGCGAGTGCATATTGTCTCAAACAGGAACAACAGGAACATTTGGAACTATTCGGGCACAAAACTGGTATTCGAGTTAGTAATGGTTTTCCAATCGTGGTAGTAGCAAAACGTACGCCTAGCTAGCGTATACTGGTTTTCTATTTGTTATAGTATGGACAGGTGGACTTGGTACTTGAACTGCAAACCTGTAAACTCACCAGCATTTTTGTGCTGACGTAAACTTTTACATGTTTTCTCAGGTCGCTAAGGTAGCACATGGAACTAGGGCGCACGCGTCTGCACGGCGTCTAGATAGAGTTGCATGATTTCATAAACATTGAACTTTGGTTATTTATGTTGAACTTTATTTTGAATAAGCTTCCGCTGTAAACGGGATTTTAAAACTATGTTTTGGTATTGCATTAATTACATTTAGACTTGTTTATTGTGATCGTTGGTTTGGATCCTGGTTTGTCATGCGCCTCGCGGTAAAACTCCGCAAGTGGATTTTGAGGGTGTGACAGATTGGTATCAGAGCCAATGGTTATAGTGAACTAGGACTGCATGTAGAGTCTAGTCTATAGCCGAGTCGCACACACTAGACGATCACATGGTACTAAACGTTATAGTGGTTTACGTATGGTCTTGTCGGGGTGTCTCTAAATCGTTGGTCTTTCTACGTTACATCATCCGTTCTATCTTAGGTTGGGTTACTTGTTATCTAGGCAGTGTAGTCTATTGGAGTAACTCGTGTGCTCTTGAGAATTGTCCAAGGCTCGGACATCTCCCTTTCGCATTCCAATAGAAACACTTGTCATGAACTACCGTAGTGTTACGGTGTGTAGCTAAGAGTCTATGTTCGGTGATTTGAACTTTGAACTAGGAGAACACTTGGAGGACCATGTAGAGCGTTTTATCATTTTGGGTGCACACAAAATCATAAAACGAAATGCATGGAAGCACTAGTGAGCTCTGGGTTTGAGGGGATAGTCCTGGATTGGATCTGGCTTTAATCTTGTGAACATTAGTGGTTATCTTTAACTGCGCAACTAAATTTTCTCGTTCTTTCTGCCAGAATCATGTCTGGAGTGCGTGGAGGACGAGGAGGTGGACGCGGTGGTGGACGCGGTGGTGGTCGTGGTGGTGCTGGTGGTCGTGGTGGAGGTATTAACCTGTCACAGGCTGATCTGAATAACTTGCTCCAGGCTGCCTTTCAGTTAGGACACAACGGTGGTGGTAAGTTGTTTTATCCATTTTCTTTGCCTCATTGGTGAGTCTTGTGTACGTTATTCGTGGTTTCTCATACGTTTCATTTCAGGTGGTCCTGTTGACCCACCCCCACCCATGTGCACCTATAAGATGTTCCGGGACTGCAAGCCCCAGGAATTCTCTGGCACCGAGGGTGCGGTCAGTTTGCTTAGGTGGTTGGAGAAAGTGGAGTCGGTATTCCTAATGTGTAACTGTCTCCCAGAAGATCGGGTGAAGTATTCGGCTGCGTTATTTCAGGACGTGGCATTGACTTGGTGGAATGGTATCACCCAGAATATGGGTATTGGGGAGGCATATGCTATGCCATGGGAAAACTTTGTGCAGTTGCTGAAACGGGAGTATTGCCCGAGGGAAGAGGTACAGAAGCTGGAGCATGAGGTGTGGAACCTCAAGATGACTGGATCGGAAATCGAGAAGTATACTGTGAGGAGAAATGAGCTGGCGGTGCTGTGTCCCGATTTGCACGTGCCAGAGTATCGTAAGATTGAACATTATGTCTCAGGGTTGGTGCCGGAAATTGCAGGGTTAGTGGCTGCTGGGAATCATCCTACTTATGCGGAGGTAGTTCGATCTGCACATAGGATGACTAATTTAAAGGTGAATGAAGGGATTTTGCCGGCGAAAGGTTCGACTGCTAAGACTCCAGAGAACAATAAGCGCAAGTGGGAAAACGACGGGAAAGGGTCTGGGTCTGCACAGCAGGGTAAAAAGTTTGATAATGGGGGTTCATCGTCTTCGGGTAATAAGCAGGGTGGTTATGCAGGAAAACTGCCCAAATGCAACAAGTGTGGACGCCATCACCAAGGGAACTGCGACAGTAACCGTTGTCACCGCTGCCAGCGAACAGGCCACTATGCTAAAGATTGTCGGGTTACACTTCCATCGACTCAGGCTCCGACCAACAGCTCAGCTCCGACTACTCAGGGGACTACAGGGAAACAAGGGTGCTACAATTGCGGTGACACTGGGCATTACAAGAAGGATTGCCCAAAACTGAAACAGGGTGGAAACAACGGGAATGGTAACAACGGGGGCGGCGGCAGAAATGCACGTGCCTTCGTCATTGGAGCTGCTGAGGCTAGGCAGGACCCTGATACAGTCACCGGTACGTTTCTTCTCAATAATCATTCTGTTAGCGTGTTATTTGATTCTGGTGCCGACAAGAGTTTTGTATCCATGGACGTTAGTCGACTGCTAGATGTAGTACCTGTACCATTAGAGACCAAGTATATTATTGAGTTGGCTGACGGGAAAACGATTGAAGCTACTAGTGTTCTTCGGGAGTGTCAGTTAGAGTTGTCGGGTTTATCGTTCCCCATCGACCTTATGCCGGTACCATTGGGTAGTTTTGACGTTGTGGTAGGAATGGATTGGTTATCTTTGTATCGCGCGGAGATTGTCTGTTACGATAAGGTTATTCGGATTCCTCTCCCTGATGGAGAATTTCTTTCTGTATACGGTATCAAGGGTGGTGTTTCACTAAACATCATCTCTAGCATGAAAGCCCTTAAGTGTCTTCGAAAGGGTTATCCAGCCGTTTTGGCGCTCTTATCTGTTTCCACTAGTGATGAGAAGAAGATTGACGACATTCCGGTGGTACGCGAGTTTTCTGATGTTTTTCCCGATGATTTATCTGGTCTTCCTCCTCATCGTCAAGTCGAGTTCGGTATTGATCTCGTACCAGGGGCTGCTCCTATTGCTCGGGCCCCCTACCGTCTTGCACCTCCCGAGATGCAGGAATTGTCTAGCCAGTTGCAGGAACTCTTGGACAAGGGTTTCATCCGGCCAAGTTCTTCCCCTTGGGGAGCCCCGATTTTATTTGTCAAGAAGAAGGATGGGAGTTTCCGATTATGTGTAGACTACAGAGAGCTGAACAAGTTGACCGTCAAGAACCGTTATCCTCTTCCACGTATCGATGATCTATTCGACCAGCTTCAGGGTTCTAGTTATTATTCCAAGATCGACTTGAGGTCCGGTTATCACCAGCTGCGCGTCAGGGAGGCTGACGTTGCAAAGACTGCTTTTCGAACACGTTATGGCCATTTTGAATTCTTGGTCATGCCTTTCGGTCTCACGAACGCACCGGCGGTTTTCATGGACTTGATGAACCGCGTCTGTAAACCGTATCTGGACAAGTTTGTCATTGTGTTTATTGATGACATTCTGATCTACTCCAAGAACGAGACCGAACACGGGGAACATCTGCGGTTAGTCTTGGAACTTTTACGACGGGAGCAACTTTACGCCAAGTTCTCAAAGTGTGACTTTTGGTTACGCGAAGTTCAATTCTTAGGACATGTGGTTAATGAACTAGGAATTCATGTCGATCCCGCTAAAATCGAAGCGATCAAGGACTGGGGAGCACCAAAGACGCCAACTGAGGTGCGGCAATTCCTAGGCCTTGCGGGCTACTATCGTCGTTTCATTCAGGGGTTCTCGAAGATTGCTCAACCCCTCACCACTCTCACTCAGAAGGATAGGAAGTTCGACTGGGGTGAATCACAAGAGTCAGCGTTTGAAGAACTGAAGTCTAAACTGTGTTCTGCTCCTATTCTGTCTTTACCTGAGGGTCCTGATGATTTTGTCGTTTACTGTGATGCTTCCATTCATGGACTCGGTTGCGTGTTGATGCAACGCGAGAAAGTGATTGCGTATGCTTCTCGTCAACTCAAAGTGCACGAGAAGAACTACACAACTCATGACTTGGAGTTGGGTGCCGTGGTATTCGCGTTGAAAATTTGGAGACATTACTTGTACGGTACCAAATGCACCATCTACACCGATCACAAGAGTCTCCAACACATTTTCGACCAACAACACTTGAACATACGGCAGCGCCGTTGGATCGAACTTTTGAACGATTATGATTGTGCTATTAAGTACCATCCTGGCAAGGCGAATGTTGTAGCAGACGCCTTGAGCAGGAAGGAATCTTCTAAACCTCGTCGCGTTCGGGCATTGCAGCTCACTATCCATTCGTCGTTACCTGATCAACTCCGTTCTGCCCAGATAGAAGCTTTGAAGGAGGAAAACCTTAAAGCTGAAACTATGCACGGTGCCGACAAGCACCTAGAGCGAAGGCCTGATGGCCTGCACTATTTCGCGGAACGCATATGGGTTCCTTTATTCGGGGAACTACGGGAGCTTGTTCTTGATGAGGCTCATAAGTCCCGGTATTCTATTCATCCTGGTTCGGATAAGATGTACCAAGATCTGAAAGTGCTTTACTGGTGGCCAAACATGAGGTCGGACATAGCCTCATATGTGAGCAAATGCTTGACCTGTGCTAAGGTCAAGGTGGAATATCAGAAACCGTCGGGTCTCCTGCAACAACCTGAAATTCCGGAATGGAAATGGGAACGGATTACTATGGATTTTATCACACAACTTCCTAAGTCACCAAGCGGGAACGACAAGATATGGGTGATCGTCGATCGGTTGACGAAATCAGCTCATTTTCTTGCTATTAAGGAGACCGACACCATGGATCGTTTGGCTCGCCTTTACTTGAAAGAAGTTGTTTCTAAGCACGGGGTGCCAGTTTCTATAATCTCGGATCGCGATTCTCGCTTTACTTCTCACTTCTGGAAGTCTTTGCACAAGGCTTTGGGTACCCAACTAGACATGAGTACGGCTTACCATCCACAGACTGACGGTCAGAGTGAGCGTACGATTCAAACTTTAGAAGACATGCTGCGGGCATGTGTGATCGATTTTGGCAAGGGTTGGGAAGCTCATCTGCCGTTGGTAGAATTCTCGTACAACAACAGTTATCACACGAGCATCAAGGCTGCTCCGTTCGAGGCACTGTACGGACGGAAATGCCGCTCTCCTCTTTGTTGGGCTGAAGTGGGTGAGAGTCAACTCACTGGGCCTGAACTAGTGTACGAAACTTCGGAAAAGATCGTACAGATTCGAAATCGGTTGGCGGCGGCACGGGACCGGCAAAAGAGTTATGCTGATCAGCGTCGCAAACCACTGGAGTTCCAAGTCAATGACAAGGTACTTCTAAAAGTCTCACCGTGGAAGGGCGTCATACGCTTTGGAAAGCGTGGCAAACTCAATCCGCGATATGTCGGCCCATTTACGATCCTGGAACGGATTGGGCCGGTGGCATATCGACTTGATCTACCGACGGAGCTCGGTAACGTACATAACGTCTTTCACGTGTCAAACTTGAAGAAGTGTCTGGCTGACGAGTCTCTCATCGTTCCACTAGAAGAGATCAAGGTTGATGATCGTCTTCGGATTGTGGAAGAACCTGTGGAGATCCTTGATTACAAGATTCGTAGCCTACGTCACAGCAAGATTCGTATCGTTAAGGTTCGGTGGAACTCGAACCGGGGACCGGAATACACATGGGAACGGGAGGATCAGATGAAGTCTAAGTATCCTCATCTCTTCCCTAAGGAAGCGTTCGAGTCGAGGCATGTCTCTTCGGCAGCTGAATGAATCTCGGGTCGAGATTCCTTTTAACGTGGGGATGATGTGACAACTCGGGTAAATCTCTCTTCTGGTTTCTATCTTTTTGTTTGATTCCTTCGTTACTCTTTTGTTCTTTTGGTACTTGTGCAATTTTCGGGACGAAAATTCTTTTAACGTGGGGATGATGTGACACCTGGCAAATTCGGGTTAACAACGTTGTCTAGATGAAAGTCTACCTTAGCGAGTCACGCGTATATTGTACTTAACTGGGTTAGTTAAGTCGGGTTATGGTTCGGGAACTATTGGTTAGTCTAGAAGATCATTGGATGTTGGTCTAGAGGTTCGTTAGATGTCAGTCCTTAACCAAGTGTACAAACGGTGACGATCGGTAGGATCGTCAGGGCATACGGAACATACGAGTCTCGAGTCCCGGGAATTGGTGAACGAGTGTGAATATGTGTATTTACTTGTGTTATGTGTTTACAATCATTATATGACTTGTCGGTACATTAATATGTGTTAACATATGTTAAAACGGGGTTCATGTGGTGTGACTGGGAATCATGTGGTGTGACTGGGAATCATGTGGTGTGACTGGGGTTCATATGGTGTGACTGGGATTCATATGGTGCGACTGGGGCTAATCGCATGACTGTTCATGCGATTAGGCCCAATCGCGTTACTGTTCACGCGATTAGGATTCCTAATCGCGTATAAACCTGCACAATCGCATGGAACGGGCTGGACGACTAGAAACGCCTATAAATACAACACTTAACCTCCTAAACTCAATTAGACAAACCCTAGTCGTCCCATAACCGCCCCAAACACTGAAACAACCTCTGGAAGGCGATTTTGATCAAAAACACAAGGTTTCAAGGTCTAACCATCAATCTTTTACAATTCCAAGGTTTGATTCTCATCCATAACACTTTGTAAACGTTTTCAATCAATCCCTAATGGTCCAGACCTGATCATAAACGAAAAAGCTTTCTGAAAATCGTTAATAAGAGTTATTAATCGGATTATAATTAATAAACATGCGTTATGGGTATGTGTGATTAGAAAGATAGGATTTTTATGAATCTTGATGATGTTTTGATGTGTTATCATGCTAGGTCAGAATTGATATTGATAGTATGATGATAGAAACCTGATTAATTGATTATTAGGGTTATTGCTATGTATGTTGGTATGATATTGCATGCTACGTGTATGTGTTTGGATTGCTTTGGTTGCATGCAGGACTGATTTTACGAGGTTGAACGAAGGGTTTTGGGTTAAACATGTTTAGGATAGTGTTTGGGATGATATTGGGTAGTTACACACGTTCTGGATCTGATTTGGAGTGTTAAACGCGCGAAAAACCGGAACAGCATGGTTACAGGCGAGTAGCAATGCTAATCGCCTATAACTCATGCGATTGGGGTGCTAATCGCCAATAATGTCATGTGATTAGCCCCAATCGCCTATAACTTCATGTGATTAGCCCCAATTGCTAGTAAGTTCATGTGATTAGCCCTAATTGCTAGTTTTACATGTGGTATAGCCCTAATTGCTAGTAGTTACATGTGGTATAGCCCTAAATGCTAGTAGTTACATGTGGTATAGCCCTAAATGCTAGTAATTCATGCGATTAGGATTCCTAATTGCTAGTTGACCAACCTAAATGCTAGTTGACTTTTCCTAATCGCGTGTACTGCTGCTGTAAGTGTAAATTAGCATTCCGAGACCCGATTTGACATGTAGTAACATGCTAGGAACCCCGTAACATGTCTAATAACTTGGTAACATATATTTGGATGTATTTCGGTGATACGTGAACTATGTGCTATAATTTGTTATACGTTAACGTATGTTAAGTATAGATGCGTTATTGTATGTTTTGGAGCGTAAACATAACACGGGGAGTCTCGGGTCACCAATGGGATGTCGAGTCTTGTACTTTGGGTCAGTTAAACAGTCACGGTATTTTTAAACGAACTTGGTTATGGTCTGGACATCTAGGGACTAATTAACCTGCGGGTTATTAGTCTAAGTACTTGTAACTGTCGTATGTTAGGTCGCCACTGTACGGGACTAACATAGCAGCTGAGTTTACTCGGGATTAGGAGTAAAGCAACTTAAGGTGAGTTTACGGCCCCTCTTTTAAACTGGTTTTATACTTTCGGGGGAGAAAACATGTGTTTAAACGATTGTTTGGTAAATTCTGTCATACTATGGGTTCTAACGTATACTACACGATCTTTGGAAGTCCCGGGGGGAACCATGAATGTGCGGGTTTGCACAACGGGGAAATGTGAATAGCGCTATTGGGAGTGACCAACCCCGCTCGTCGGCTTGGAGGGCCGGGCGAGTGCATATTGTCTCAAACAGGAACAACAGGAACATTTGGAACTATTCGGGCACAAAACTGGTATTCGAGTTAGTAATGGTTTTCCAATCGTGGTAGTAGCAAAACGTACGCCTAGCTAGCGTATACTGGTTTTCTATTTGTTATAGTATGGACAGGTGGACTTGGTACTTGAACTGCAAACCTGTAAACTCACCAGCATTTTTGTGCTGACGTAAACTTTTACATGTTTTCTCAGGTCGCTAAGGTAGCACATGGAACTAGGGCGCACGCGTCTGCACGGCGTCTAGATAGAGTTGCATGATTTCATAAACATTGAACTTTGGTTATTTATGTTGAACTTTATTTTGAATAAGCTTCCGCTGTAAACGGGATTTTAAAACTATGTTTTGGTATTGCATTAATTACATTTAGACTTGTTTATTGTGATCGTTGGTTTGGATCCTGGTTTGTCATGCGCCTCGCGGTAAAACTCCGCAAGTGGATTTTGAGGGTGTGACAGATTCCGTCTAAAGAACTGCTAGAATCGGGTTGGGTATAAACTTTAAATATTATATTTAAAAACCATATTAATTTAGTGGGTTTTTCTAAGTAATATGTAGGCCGATCATCCACATTATTAGTTTCCCGGTTTAACTTTTATAAAAAAAAACAATTGGCTCTCATTCCCCGGAGTGAAACATAGGCGCCGACGACGGGTCCAAAAACCCACAAATTCCATGTATAAGTAATCACAAACATCATCAAAAAAACAACCATCATTAACAAGAGGCCAATAAATTGGCCTCGGCGGATGGGTCCAAAAATCCCCAAAACACAAAACATCTAAACATAATCACCGGCCGCTATAGACGACCAGAACAAAACCGAGACAACCACATAACAACGAGGCTCAAATTCACACCAACCGTACAAACTACAATGCACATGGTACAACCACGTTTAAGCCAAGAAATGCTCTCATTCACCGGAGCCAAACATAGGTGTCGGCGGCAAAACAACCGAACAAAACCCTAAAAAAACACCTATGAGCGGCCGCCACATACGATCGGTACAAAACCAAGACAACCATCGGTGTCGACTCTAAGAGACAGAAAAAAGGTGATGTCTATCTTAAGAGAAAAAAACTCTCTTGCTCTAAAAACCCATCCCTTAGTCTCTATATGTTCCCGTCACCAGCCGCCATAGACGACCAGAACACAACGAGGACAAGACGGTGCACTTTTAGAGAGAGAAACAGGAGAAGATGGTGGAGAGGAGGCGATAGGAGAAAGAGAGACGCAATAACAAAACAGGCTATAAAACCCACTCACCTATACAACACACAACGCACCACTTACAGCCCACGATGTGCATAATACCAAGGAAGTATAAGGTACAAACATGCAATAAACAAACGTCTTGCTAATTAGTATATTTTAAATTCCTATAATTTTATATCTAACTAAGAAATTAAGTATCTACATTGTCATTTCCACGTTACTAACTCATGCTTTGGGGTTTTTCTTTTTATTGTTCACTTCAACCCAAAACTTTTCATCATTTTTCAATTTAGCCCCTTTGATATTTTTATTTTTAACTAAAAACTTTTCATCTTTTACAATTTAACCCAACACTTTTTTTATTTCAACTTTAGTCCCTCAAATTTTCATCTTTTGCAAGTTCGTCATTTTACGCTTCATTCTAAATCTTGCGCGTTAACACACCTGCAACGCAAGTATGGAGTTCAACGTTTTTTCATCTTTTTTTCCTGTTTGATAGGATCGGCACAACGCAACTATTTTTTTGCGTTTGACTAGTTCATCACGACGCGTGAGTCCTAGATCGACTTTGTTATTATTTTCTATGTTTTATGTTTCGTTTTAATTTCTTCGCATTAACATGCGGCAACGGGCATGCGTCGTTTAATGGATTTACATCTGCTTTTCGTTCGGTGTCATTCTTTCCTCTCTTTTTTTTTCGTTTTTTCGTGTTCCGATGTTGATGGTCGTTAGTAGTGGTGTGATATTGTTGTAACTTCGCACAATTTTACACCCCCACCGCAAAGCGAGGGGAGCTTAATACTACTAGATATTAATTACCAACTTTCATATGTACACTAGCCTAATTTATTTGTAGATATTCTAATTTTCGATTTCTTCCCATGGATTTTAATAGCTTTCCATTTTCTTCATCTAGAATAGATTTTCATTTTCTTCCACAAGACTTTATTGCTTTATTTTTCTCACCTTATAGTAAAAATATAATATAACCCTTATCATTTAGTTAGAATTTATATAAACCATAGACTGTTGTTTGTGTTGTTGCTGTTCAAATGCGAACTATAAGTAGTGTGCGTTCGGGTGGCCTGTTTTGGCTTTTTGGGGGTTGTATTCCTAGCTCCTTGTTGGACTCTTTATATTAATATATAAAGCGATTTTTCCGTCAAAAAAAAATGCGAACTTTAAACTTAATGGTTGTTTGTTTAAGATATAATTCATATCTACTAGATTTTCTTCTAGCCCGAGCCAACTATTTATTTTTTTTATATGTTTATTTGCTCATCATATTATCTTTATGATATTATTTTCTTGAGTAATTCAAATCCATATTTTAAAGAACGAGAAATAAATTTTTAGCTCTCTCGAAAATTTTGTGTCTTTACGAAATGCGAAAGATTTAAAATTCCCAAATGTAAGTTTCGTAATCGTTTTATTGAGGGTGTTTGGGATTGCGTTTTGAATCTGATTTTTAGATTATTGCGTTTTAAAAACGCAGATAATCAGTTTTTAGTGTTTGGGATTGCGTTTTGAAAACGCAGATAATCAGTTTTTTAGGCTACCTAAACGCAATAATCTATAAGCAGATCTACCCCTGTTTTTCAAAACGCATAATCTGTTTTGAATAAACAATCCCAAACACCCCTTAGAGTTGTTTAATTGACGTAACGAGGTTTTGGACTTTTGGTATATAAAAAAACAAATCTTTAAAAAAAAATATCCTTAGAAATCATTAAAAAGATCTAGAAGAAAAACAAGGATATTGGTAACTTAAAGGTGTTGGAGGCGCACATAACACCTTATCTCTACTTATCCTATACTCAAATGCATCCCACCAACAATGGCCATCATGCAAACCTATCAATTTATTTGTTATTATTAAATTACATATAACAGAAAATGATTTCTTTAATTCACTATTCATTAATTTTTCTTGATCGAAACTGCTTTCCAAGAATATTAAAAGAAGGTGATACACATCTATATCTATATCTATATCTATATCTATCTATAGATAAAGGTTCGGGTACAAAAGAGTATTTTTGTGAGAAGGGTAAGAAGGAACGTGGTGGCGACACGTGGCACAATTTAATTTTAAATCAATGGGTATTAATGTAATTTTGTAGGCAATTCAAATATACGGAAAGGATCATGCATTTACATATTCCACTTAAATTTAGGGATTTTCTCACTCCTAACATGTCTTACAATCAACATCATATCATCGTGATTCCCTGAGAAGTTTATGTGATTTAACACAATTTTTAGTAACTAACATGAATACTTGGTGCCCTTTTTGTTTCCAACAATCACATTCTTTGTGTTTTTGTGTCATGAGCTAATAAACTATACACTGTCACTAACTGATAATATATCTTCATATCTATGTGTTTTCGTCTTGTTTACGTCTCCATGTTTTATTGTGTTTTAAATTCATCAAAACAACAAACCTATGTGTACCCTATTCAAAACATCAAAACAACAAACCCATGTGTTTTATATTCAAAACAACAAAACAAACAAACTTATGTGTTTTATATTCAACACATCAAACATAGAAAAAAAAAATATTACACAAAAGCACTATGAAGCTTAGTGTTTTATATTCAAAACATCAAGCATATGTGTTTTATATTCAACACAACTTTTTCTCTCAAACACATCAATCTGATTAACAATGTGTTTTAACACTATCATATACACATTAATCTCAACAGCAAAAAAATTAAAGTTTAAAACACATCTAAAAAATAAAAACACGACTTTTCTATCAAACATCGATCCAAGAAGCTAAAACACAATACCAAGAATCTTCTATGTCGGCCGCTGAACCAACAATATCCTCTGTCGTCGTTATCCTACCTCTCCCCATGATTGTGAATCTGAAGTGAAAAAAAAAGTATCATTTTTAGGCAATAACACAATAAATAGATGATGGCGACAGATTTAGAATGAGATTCAAAATGAGATTTTTTCTGGGTTTTGGTGTGAAGTGGATTCAGAAGAAGGAAGAGATATTTATAGTTCCTTTTTGCAATATCATGTTTCTTCTCTCAGATTATTGTTTCTTCATGCAAAAGTAGAAAGTTAGGTGATGGGTTTTGGGTGTGTTTGCTAGATCTTTAAATGTGTATGTGACTAGTGTTCATATTATTTACATATGATTTATACATGTTAGTTCAGGTTAGTAGGTAAAGAAAAAAATAAGAGGTTGGTGGGGATTTCTTGGAAAGGGACAAAAAGATAACACAACAACCAAGAACATTAAACACAATGAAAGAGAGAGAAGAAACAATAATCGTTGAGATGGAAAGAAGAACCAGGAAGAAAGAGAAAGAAAGAGAGAGAGAGAGAAATTAAATGAGATGGAAGAGAGAGGGTTTTATTAAATGAGTGTTTCTAGATGAGAATGTGTGTTATTACATTACTACCCCTACATCATAAAATTATTTAATAATCTTATAACACAATTTACAAAATTGCCACTCCTTTGATCTCATCCCTCCATTACTTTGATCCAATGGCCATTTTTCTTTCTTACAATTCTCACAAAACACATCTTTTGTATTCTAACCCTACCCTCTATCTATATATATATATATATATATATATATATATATTGCAAAGGGATTAATCCTACATGTCATACTTTTATGTAATCTCTCTTTAGAGAGAAGCCACATAGGATGTGATGTGGCAAGTGTAAGCCAATTAAAAAAAGAGAATAAATATGATTTAACCTAATCTATTAAATAACTAATCTACTAAATCTAAATATTAAAACTTTACTATTTTTTCTCTCATGTTTCCTCCCGTAACTTTTAAACGTTAATATATTTTATATACGAGATTTTTTAAAGAAAAAAATTACACCAAATTAACGAGCGTTTTATTATCTTTCCAACGAGTACCATATTGCTATATAAAAACGGAGGAAAAAAAATGACTATTTTTTGTAACCCGACAGGTATTGTGTCGGGTTTGGGATTAGTTTAAAAAAATTGTGGGTTTGTGTCGGGTCTGGGATTAGGCGATACCCGACCCGATGACCCGAAACAACATACCCAAATACCTGAACTATATACCCGATCATATACCTATAAATTTTTTAACGCATCACATAACCCTTAGACTAATGCGTTCGATATTTCAATAATTAACTTTTTTTTTCTTATTTCATGTTAGTTCTTTTTAGAATTATCGATTACAAACTTCCGAATTCATTTGTAATGGCACTAGATTTATACCCCAACGCAGAGATTCGTTTTTTTTTATATTTGAATATGATAACTTATGGCAGAGATTTGTTTAAAATAATAATAATAATAATAATAATAATATATTTTATTATGTCATATTAGATATTTCAACCCGGGACGCTCCCGGGATAAAAACTAGTGTTAAATAATATAAATATCATGAGAACCCTGAAAAATACGAAAATATCAATCAAAATCATTTTTTTATACAATCCTAAGTATAATTAAAACACAACATTAAAATAAGAATTTACCTTTCAAATAATTCATCTCTTCTCGCAAAAAAAAATGTAAAATAAATTTTTTACACATGTGTAAAAAAATTATTTTTATATACGTTTGAATTTTTACGTGTGCATTATTTTTTTGATGTTGTATGTTAATAACGATAAGTATAAAAAGAAAATTTTCAATTTGAATGGTTTTTTATTGAGTTTTTGCGATTTTTTTCATTTGCTGTCAGTCTATCACGGTTTTTACTATATTTAGTATTTTTATGGTAACCCCATATTTATTTAAACAATTTATATTTTTTTCTGACCAAGTATATGAAATTAGCTATTGTGTTATACATTTATTAATATTTCACTTGAATAAGATATCTATTCTCATAACTTAAATACTAGGCTTTGTCATCTTTTATACATACATAGAATTACCTAACATGAAATTAAATCTTTTAATAATTTATTACGTGTAGGGATGGCAAAAAAAACCTAAACGGGTATACCTGAAACCCGAAGAATTTGGGACGGGTATACCCGATAGGTACGAGACAAGTTTGGTATTGGAAAAAAAAAATTAACGGGTATAGGACGGGTATGGTATTATGTGATATCCAACCCGATTACCCGAAACTAAATACCCATTTACCCGAAACATAAACCTATAAATTTTTAAGTTATATATATATATATATATATATATATATATATATATATATAGGAGGGGATAAATTGAAAACCCACTCGAGTTAAGAAAACTAAGAAAACCCTTGTAAAAACCATCTAAAAAAATTTTTTTTTTTTGAAAAAAATACACAAGGTAACATACATGTATTAAAGCGTTTTGGGCCAAAAAAAATTAAAAAATAAACGCCGATTGGATATTTTAAAAAAATATAAACAAAATTTGCGCTGTTACATATGTAACAACTGATGTTACATATGTAACAGAGCTGTTACATATGTAACAGCACAAACTTTGTTTATTTTTTTAAAATATCCTATCGGCGCTTTTTTTTTTCCTCAAAACGCTTTAATACATGTATGTTACCTTGTGTATTTTTTTCAAAAAAAAATTACAAAATTTTAGATGGTTTTTACAAGGGTTTTCTTAGTTTTCTTAACTCAAGAGGGTTTTCAGTTTATAATTTCTCTCTCTCTCTTTCTATATATATATATATATATATATATATATATATATATATATATATATATATATATATAGGTTAAGACTTGTGTAGAAAGTGTGATTTGTCTAAGAAGTGTAAGAAGCCATAGAATAATGACAAGTGGCATAAATAAGATTAATAGAAAAGGTAATTAACAAATTGTGTTATATTCTTAAATAAAAAACAATTATTATAATATTAATTAGATATTAATGGTTAGTTAATATTTTCTCCTAAGATTATGGGATTTCAAATAAGTTACGTATATGTTCATATTGCCTGCTATCTTCAAATATTTTTCATTCCTTTATCATAATTCTCTAAATATAATCACGTCCAGATCGCAATTTAATACTCGCAGTGTTTTATCTAAATAGCACATGATGTCGAATTCTATTATTGATTGTGTAAATGGTAAGTTTCTCGTCCTTATTTCATGATTATGTTTGTTATAGTGGGTTAGTTGTGATAAATCACTATATGAAGAAATAAAAACCGGTAAAACACTATGCGAAGAAACAAAAACTGGTAAAACACTATACGAAGAAATGAGCATTTGATAAAACACGATGCGAAGAAATAAACGCCTATAAAACACCTTGCAAAGAAATAGTCACTGACAAAACACGATACGAAGAAATAAATCAACTAACAACCATTAAAAATGATAAGACACTGTTAGTTGTGATAAAACACTATGCGAAGAAATAAGCACCAGTAAAACACTATACGAAGAAATAAACATTTGATAAAACACCATGCGAAGAAATAAACACTAGTATGTAAACCTTACACAAAAAATAGATGATATAACATCATTTGGTCGTTGTATATTCATACAAAAACACTACAAAGTTTGAATTGATCCATCATTGGCGTTGATTATTGTAAAGTGATGATGATTGATTGTAGTAAATCATTATTATTGGTGTTTTAGTTTGTTTCCTTTGATAAATTGGAGAGAAGGTGTTTGTAAATGAGGAAGGTTGCGTGAATGAAGGTATTTAGAAACGATTTTCTTTTTTTTTTCTTTAAAAACACGAGTAGATTACTATTATACCCCTGTAATTATTAATATCACAATAATTATAAAACACTAATTACAATCATGCCACTCATTTAATCTAGGCCATCAATAATCTAATCCAAGGGCCTAAAACACTTCCTACACTTCTTAGAAAAACACCACTTTCTACATGAACCCCACCATATATATATATATATATATATATATATATATATATATATATATATATATATATATATATTCTTAACTATTTTTTAGTACTGTTTCATCTTAATAGATCAATTATTTGAAAAATAGACTTTTCTTTTAAAATTTATATTTTTATGACATTATTATTTATATTTATATGCTACAAAATATAAAAATACTTTTTGAGATACATATTATCTATTCTATCTATATATCTATATAATAAATGAGTAACATCGGGTCGAATGGAGGCCTTAAAGAAGGTCTGTAGGATCCAACTCCATATATGGAGCTCCGAAAAATCTATGTATAAAAGCCATTTTTTTTCATTCACCACAACATAACTCTCATTTTCTTCTTAAGAAATCTTTCAATCTTCCTTCTTCATATTGCATCATTTGTTAATTCTCCACAACCGATTCAAGGTAATCATCTATTATACTCTTCTAATGTTGAATCCTATTATTATTTTGACTTATTATTTATTCTAAACATTATTACGAAGAAATCAAACCGATTTAACATCCTTTCAAGCTTAACAATAAGAACGATTTCTGAAAATGCTTCTATAATTTTTTCAAACCGATTTATTCACTCATTGAATCGGATTTATGTAAATCCGATATTTTGATCAATTTTATGTAAATCTGATATATTGAGTTGTATTCATTTTAATATTTCGATAATTTGATGGTTTTTAAAAAGTGATATTAATTCAATAGTCTAAATCTTTCTGCATTTGAATGATTCTATCAATCAATGGATTGTTCGTTGTAGCATATAAAATCATTTGCCATAGTGGGATTTTGTATAAAGATTTGTATATTTTGTTTTAAATGTAATACTATCTTGCCTGTCTTTCATAAAATCATTAAACATTATAGAAGTGTATTATCTGTATGGTCCACGAGATTTATACAAATCGGGATAATAAAGAACTAACATTTTATTTTGTTGTTTAACAGTTTTCGGTTTTTAATTGATGAGAATTTTCGTAGAAAATGAATGTTAGGATTCACTTTTGTTATGTTAATTTTGTTATTGTCATCAAGGTTTTTTTAGATATATATTGAATCGGATTTACTATTCGATCGGATTTAGTCATTCTATGTTTTAATATTTGAAAAACAGGATTTGATCCGAAGACACAAACGCTATTATGTCTTATCATAATGGTTCTCAATTCTTCAAGGTTTTACATGACCATTCGTCAACAGTTTTGGTATGTTTTTTATTTTCATATTCATATGCATATTTAAATTTCAAAAATGTTTCGAAATTATGTTTCTTCAAGGTTAACATAATAACTCTCATTTATTTCGAAATTATGTTTAATATTATTGTAATAATTGACCGAATTTAATGTCATTGAATCTGATTGATTGTTATTTATTAACATTAGAAATAATTGACCGAATTTAATGTCATTGAATATGAAATTTGAATCTGAATGATTGTGTGACACCCGGCAAATTCTGGTTAACAACGTTGTCTAGATTAAAGTCTACCTTAGCGAGTCACGCGTATATTATACTTAACTAGGGTTAGCTAGATAGCTAGATAGGACATACGTGCATTGTTGTGAGTTAATATGTGATTACATGATTAGTGAACCTCGGACGTTGGTGAATAATAAACTTATGTGTCTCGGTGATATCTGACAAACTTATGTGAAAACCATACGTGATTATGTGAACCTAAACCGAACACATTAATAAAAATCATTAAAAGTGGAGCATGAGGTTGATTAGGGTCTTAACGCATGGGGTTACACTTGTTACGGTCCGAAATAACAAAAACGTCGATGGATAACGCGTCGGGAGGCGAAACGAAGCAAAAGCGCGCGCCTCGAACCTGTGAGCGGCCGCTCACAGGCTCCGAGCGGCCGCTCGAATCTCCTTGACGGGTCTAAACCGCCTCAAACTCATATTTAAGCATCCTTAACCCCCATGCAACCCCCATACTTAACCCTAATCGCCCCCTTACTGCCCCACACGAATATTTCACTACAAAAACTCCTGCTAAGGCTCAAGATCATCAATTGGGAGGCTCCAAGGCGCGTGATTGATTGATTTGAAGAGCTAAGGGTATAACTTATGATTTCTTACGCTTTTACCTTATGTTTTTACTATAAGAATCATATAACAAGTTTGTCCAGGTCTGAATGGGTTTAAGAAACATTAAAACATGAGTCTTTTTGAAGATTAAACGGATTAAACATATTAATAAACGCTTAGTAACATCATAGGATACTTGTTGCGCAAGTTATTGGTGTTTTGATCCTTAAAGCTTTGATCTTGACATGTTTAATAATAGAATCTGATGGGAATAGGTATTAGGAATGTTGTGTGTTGATGATTTATGGTTGTTAATTGTTTTTATGCACACGGTAGGCGAGTAAAGTATGATTTAGGCGAAACTAAAATCTGGACAGAATGATTAGTTGAACTTGTAGGAGCTGTAACACGGCCCTAACACAATGATTTTAGTATTTTCCTTGCATGATTAGGTCACACCTGGTCTTAGCTTTTCATAATGGGTAAAATCATGTGTTTTGGACGTCGGATGAGTCGTTTTTGGAATTTTCATTGAAAATAGGTCAGATCAGAATTTCGGGTGTCAAACTGAGTCAACTTTGAAACATCATAACTCAAGTTTTATAAAGAGTTGGGTTTTGAAATTTTTACAGAAGGTTAATATTGGAGTTTTTCAAGTTTTCCAAGTAGATTCATCCCGTTTGGATGAATACACAATTTTTGGGAAATTATTTACCAAACTGACCTGTTAGGAGGGTTTTCTGAACATAGCTGAATTAGACGAATTTTAATTATTTTTGTGTTTGGATTTAAGACTAAAAAAAAATAGGTATTGTCAAGTGAATCCCAAAGAAAATTCAGTAAAAAATTGGGAGGATAACTTACTGATTTACTATTTTAAATGAATTCGTTTTGATGGCGCACAATCTGTCCTGAAAACACAGATTGTGTATTATGTGCTTATGTGATTAATTGAGGTCTTAGGTGATCTGGAATTGACATATAACTAAAGTACACTTGTTTGTGACACATACGGGATGTAGAAACTAATGGTAACCAACTCATTAACCAACGAGTCCGTAGGGTAGGGTTTACTATTGCATGTAGAATCACTAGGCGTCGCATACACACTTTTGAACATTTAAAACGCCTTGGACAAACGAGTTATATGGTGTAATGATATTACGCCTATACTCACATAATGACACTGTTATTAGGGTGTCGGTAGCATATATTACTTGCTGTTCGGATTCTTTGCTTGCACGTTAAGGTGAGTTTACGGCCCCTCTTTTAACTGGTTTCACTTTTTGGGGGAGAAAACATGTGTTAAACTTATGTTTTGGTACCAACTGTCATACTATGGGTTTCTATGGTTTACTATACGATCTTTGGAAGTCCCGGGGGAAACCATGAATGTGCGGGTTAGCACAACGGGGAAATGTGAATAGATCTATTGGGAGTGACCAACCCCGCTCGTCGGCTTGGAGGGTCGGCGAGTGCATATTGTCTCAAACAGGAACAGGTTTACTATTCGGGCACGACATCTGGTTTGCGAGTTAGTAATGGTTTTCCAATCGTAGAAGTAACAAAACATACGCATAGCTAGCGTACTTTGGTTTGCAAATTGATATAGTATGGAGAGGTTGAACTTGGTACTTTAATTACAAACCTGTGAACTCACCAGCATTTTTGTGCTGACGTAACTCTTACATGTTTTCTCAGGTCGCTAAGGTAGCACAACGGAACTAGGGCGCACGCGTCTGCACGGCGTCTAGTTAGGATTGCATGGTTTTCGAACATTGAATAATTTGGTTTACTTTTGGATTATGTTTTGAGAATAAGCTTCCGCTGTATTTGGGGATTTTAAACTATGTTTTTGAAATTGCATATGTTCATTTAGATTTGTTTATTGTGATCGTTGACTTGGATCCTGGTTTGTCATGCGCCTCGCGGTAAAACTCCGCAAGTGGATTTTGAGGGTGTGACAGATTGTTATTTATTTACATTAATAATAATTGACCGAATTTAATGTTATTTATTACTATTTTTTAGTTTTTAATCTAATGAATTTATTTGATCAACAGGAATTAAAAGTGGCAGATCAGAGTGAGAATATTACTATTTTTTTTATTTTTAATCTCGTTAATTTTAGTTTACCATAATAACTCTCATTTATTTTTTATTATGAATGATTGATTATTAATCAATTTAACCCTCATTTATTTTCAAAATAACTTTCATTTATTTATAATTTTTAATGTCATTGAATCTGAATTTGAATCTGAATGATTATTAACGTCATTTATTTTCGAAATAACTCTCATTCATTTTTAATTTTTAATGTCATTGATTATTAAGTCTCATTTATTTACCATAATAACCCTCATTTATTATTGATTATGAATTATTGATTATTAATATTAATACGAATTTCAGTTTACGATAATAAATCTCATTTATTTTTAATCTCATTAATTTATATTAATGTTAATACGAATTTCAATTTACCATAATAACTCTCATTTATTTCGAAATTATGTTTAATATTATTGTAATAACTGACCAAATTTAATGTTACTGAATCTGAATAATTGTTATTTATTTACATTAATAATAATTGACCGAATTTAATGGTATTTATTACTATCTTTTAATTTTTAATTTCATTAATTTATATTAATATTAATATGAGTTTTAGTTTACCATAATAATTTATGTTGATATAGAAAATTCACCGACTCAAGTTATATGAATTCAAATTTCAAAAATAAAACTACATGCCATATGCAAAAATATTTTATATACTCACATATTATTAAACGACATCAGGGTCAAGATCGTGTACAAAGTGGTTTTTTGTGAGAAGTGTGAGAAGTATTAAAAATTGATACTTATGCATCATTTTTTGAACTTAGTCGTGATGTTATGGATTGTTTTGCCTATAAAAACAACAAACATGACAATTAAAATCCGAAAACAATGTATTTTAGGCTTAAAACTTAAAACACCATGCTAAGAACATTAGCAGTGTGTTTTAAGCGTTAAGTAGTGTGTTTTAGCTGTTTTTTTAAATTTAATGACTATAATACATTGTATTGTGTTTTAGATTGTTGTGTTTGGTGTTTTTCAAGTTAAAACAACCTAAAACATCATTCCTAAATCCAAAACATAATGTCTACATGTCAATTCTTAGTCCTTCTCACACTTCTCACGAAAAATGTACTTTGTACAGGATCCTAAACCTACGACATCAATCTACATATATATATACACAAAGCTATCCGATTTATATTATTAGCGTATTTAAATTTCATAGATGCTATATACACGTATGTTAATTTGTATAAATCACTCTTGAGTAATAATACATAAACATATATTTAACATACTCACCTTTTAAAAAAACAAAGTCATAACTAATGTATAGGTTGATTTTTTATAATTTAAACTAAAAACATACGTATATTAACATTTAATGTATTGGTTGATTTTTATAATTTACAAAAATCATAACTAATTTATAAGTTGATTTTTTTATAATTTACAATAAATCATAACTAATATTATTTATTTTCATTAATAATAATGACCGAATTTAATGTCATTCAATCTGAATAATTGATTATGATTTTAATATCATAATGATAATATGTCTTTACTTTTTTTATATGATTTCATGTAATGATTTCAATTCTATCAATTTATTCTGAATTTAAATTTAAATAATATTAATATGAAATTCAGTTTAATGTTATTTATTATGACTTTTTAATCTCATTGATTTATATCAATTTATTCCGTAATAGAATAATATTAATGCGATTTTTAATTGGCCGAATTTAATATTACATATTACGATTTTTAAGCTCATTTATTTATTTTTGACCGAATTGACCGAATTAAATTACGAATATATTACTAATATTAAAACGAATATTACGATTTTTAATTTTAATCCCATTTATATCTTATTGACCGAATTAAATTTTTCTATTACTATTTTTACGAATATATTACTAATTACTAATAATTACTAATACTAATATTACGATTTTAGTTTGCTTCAGTCAGAAGATATTTCCATTGGCGAATATTGTGTCTTTAAATGGTGTTCAATCCAGCACTGGCTGTTTGTTACTAAGGTTCCACCACAAGAAGTCATTGATTTTCAAATTTAAATTACGATTTTTTATGTTTGTAATGTAATTTATTTGAATTATTGATTACGATTTTGAGGTTATTTATTAACATTTTTAAGCTCATTTTTTATTATTAACCGAATTAAATTACGAATATATTACTAATACTAAAACTAATATTACGATTTTTAATTTTAATCTCATTTATATCTTATTGACCGAATTAAATTTTTCTATTACTATTTTTACGAATATATTACTAATTACTAATACTAACTAATAGTAATACTAATATTACGATTTTAGTTTGTTTCAATAAGAAGATATTTCCATTGGCAAATTTTGTGTTTTTAAATGGTGTTCAATCCAGCACAGGTTGTTTGTTATTAAGGTCCCACCATAAGAAGTCATTGATTTTCGAATTTAAATTATGATTTTTTTATGTTTGTAATGTAATTTATTTGAATTATTGATTACGATTTTGAGGTTATTTATTGAGATTTATAATCTCATTTATTTGTATTACTATGTTTACGAATTATGATTAGTCTTGATTGCAATTAATAAGATTTATTCATTTTTAATGTTATTTGTTAAAATGTTTAATATTATTTATTGACATTAATAACAATTTACCAAATTTAATGTTATTTATTAAAAAATTTAATCTCATTTATTTATATTACTCTTTTGCATTTATGTTTAATAAGATTTAATCATTTTTAATGTATTTTTAGTATGTTAGAATTAATGTTATTTATTTTCATTAATAATAATTGGCCGAATTGAATGTTATTTATTACGATTTTTTAATCTCATTTATTTATATGAATATTACTACGAAATTATGTTTAATCTATCTTTATGAAATTATGTTTAATATTATTTGTATTACTATTCGTTCAAATTATTATTGGTCTTGCCTGCAATTAATTGGATTTATTCATTTTTAATGCTATTTATTATGATTTTTAATGACATTAATAATAATTGATCGAATTTAATGTTATATATTACGATTTTTAAGCTCATTTATTTATTATTGACCGAATTGACCTAAGTAAATTACGAATATATTACTAATACTAAAACTAATATTACGATTTTTAATTTTAATCCCATTTATATCTTATTGACCGAATTAAAATTTTCTATTACTATTTTTACGAATATATTACTAATTACTAATAGTTACTAATACTAAGTCATACAATACTAATATTACGTGCGAAAATTGTTTTTCAAGTCGCTAGGTTTGTTATTTGCATATTCAACATTTATATTTACAATATTCTTATTTGATAATTAGTTACACATTCTAAATTTTTTATACATAATGCTTTTGTAAAGGTTTACTGTGATTGGATGGCCTGATTTGCTTCAATTAGAAGATACTTCAATTGGCGAATATTGTGTCTTCAAATAGTGTTCAATCCAGCACAAAATGTTTGTTACTAAGGCTGCACCATAAGATGTCATTGATATTGAAATTTAAATTATGATTTTGATGTTATTTATGAAGAGTTTTAATGTTGTTTATGATGATTTTAATGTCATTGATTTGAATGATATTTTGATTTGGTTGTTATTTATTAAGATTTTTAATCTTATTTATTGATATTACTAATATTACGAAATTCATTTTTATATTGTTTACCGACTTTAATTTTGATATTACAACTTTTTTTAATCAATTGTCATGTAACAATATTCTTTTAAACGTATACGACTTTCTTTCAAACATTTATTTAAATCTATTTAACAATGTTAAATCTATTTAACAGTTTATAATTTAAATATAATCCGAATATAACAATGTAATTTTATTTTCCTACACTTTTATTATTCTTTTAATAATAAATATAATTTAAATATATTTAACAGTTTCCTAAAATATATAATGTATTCAAAATAATTTTCAATGCTATTACTAATATTATGACCTTAATTTTAATATTGTTGACCGAATCTGAGTAAAAAAATTTTACGTTTTTGTTAAATTGATGGAGGTCAATTCTTTGACGTTATGTCTTTGAGTTTGATTGTGCTAATTTTAAGCGTTGTTGACCAATTCACGTCCATTACCAATCCTTCCGTTTTTTTTATAATTCAAAGACTTTCCTTTAATCAATTGGCATGAAACGATATTCTTTTAAACATATACGACTTTCCTTTAAACATTTATTTAAATCTATTTAACAATGTTAAATCTATTTAACAGTTTATAATTTAAATATAATCCGAAGATAGGAGTGTACATTTATTTTCCTACACTTTTATTATTCTTTTAATAATAAATATAATTTAAATCTATTTAATGTTATTACTAATATTACGACCTTAATTTTAATATTGTTGACCCAATCTGGGTAAAAACTTTTTACGTTTTTGTTAATTTGTTGGAGGTCAATTCTTTGGCTTTATGTCTTTGAGTTTGATTGTGCTAATTTTAACCGTTGTTGACAAATTCACGTCAATTACCAATCCTTCCATTTTTTATAATTCAAATATATAAATAAATATTCCTAGTCGATCACGTCAATCGAGGCACAATATTTCCGATTTTGCAGAATTGTTCGAGACACAACAATACTATATAAACCTTAACAAATAATAAAATCATTTAATCGTCATACCAATTTTAACAACAAAATTAAATGATAATGTAAATTTTCAAAATGTTACTTTCTGTTAAAGAATTATATTACTTCAATCACAACTAATAATGATTACTAAAGATGTCAATGATAATATGTATATAACTAGGTTAGAGTCCCGGGTGTACACCCGGTAGATTCACAAGTAAAATGAAAAAAATTCTATAAAGATTGTAGTATAAAATTTGTTTTATACGTTGAAATTTACATAATACAAAAGAACAAAATGTCTTTGATTCTGATGACTTGCAGACAAAGAAGGAAAAAAAAACTTAAGTTCTTGATTGGGAGATATGTGGATCCAAATGTAGTTTGCTAAAATAAATACCACTGATTAAAACATAAAAAAAACCGTTTCAAGTTTTTTAAAATAAACTAATTGTACATTCAACCATGTAGAAATGAATTCAGGTAGATTATAAAGTTGAAGATGTAAGTTTTATAAATTCTCAAAATGATTGTATAACTGAGATTAAGATTGTTTATATAGTGAGAATTTGAATTAGTTTAAAAATTAGACTTAGAAAATAGAAATTTAATAATTTTATTTAATTGATTTTCGATTAAATATATATTATTAATGATGATTGAATTATTTTAAGCAAGTTATTAATCTATCTTGGGAGAATTAATATAAATTCGAATTTAAAACTTTGAATTCAAAATTCAAATAAATTCAAACTGAAAAATTTAAAAATTTCGAAATAATATTTTATAAATTGTATACATTAATGGTTATTGTTTATATTTTTTATTTTTTATAACTTATAAACAGTTGAGAAAATATGGGTTATCATATATATGTCGATTTATGACTAAACATAATTTAAATGAAAATCACATATTCAAGAAATGAAACATATAATGAAAATCACATATTCAATAAACTAAAAATGTAATAATAAAGTTAATTAATTTAGTGTTTTGAATTTATATTTACAGTTTTCATCAGAAAATTTAAACATTTATTGAATTGATTTACGGTCTGAGCTATATATTAATAATGATTGGTTTATTTAAAGTAAGTTATTAGTAATTGATATGATTTAAATAAAAAAAATAAAATTTGTATTCAAAAATTTTAAAAATTAAAACTGAAAATTCAAAATTTTTGAAACTTTATAGTTGAAAACTTATAAATTAATTTTTACGAATTTTATTTAATTATTCATATTTAAAACAAAGTTTATTTTTAGAAACACGACTTTCAAAATTCAATGATTAAATTTATATAATAGTTTTATAATTTATTTTTTACAAAAATTTAATAAAAAACGTAACGGTGTAAGTACCCTATAATAAAAAATATATTGCATATTTCTTTGTTAAAACATAAATTATATTAATTAAAAAGTTCCTTTGGAGATAAAAAACTAATAATAAAGTAAGTATAGAAATACCTTATTTTCTGAAAGTAAGGTTTCAGCAGACATTGGTATAATCATTGAAGCTTCTTAATGAAACAAAATGAGTTTTACCCTTGTATCGAAAACAAACACGTAATTAATTTTTCCAGCTTTTTAACAATTAAAAGCATCAAGATTAAATGATAATCATATACATCAATATATATCAAATGAAAATGTAAAAGAAGATATTAAAAAGATTAATCTTGTAAACAATATATTGCAAATGTAATTTGCTAAAATAAATACCACTGAATAAAACATAAAACAAATCGTATCAAGTTTTTTAAAATAAACAAATTGTACATTCAACCATGTAGAAATGAATTCATGTAAATTACAAAGTTGGAGATGTAAGTTTTATAAATTCTTAAAATAATTGTATAACTGAGATTAAGATTGTTTATATAGTGAGAACTTGAATTAGTTTAAAAAATTGGAAAATAGAAATTTAATAATTTTATTTAATTGATTTTCATTTAAATATATATTATTAATGATGATTGAATTATTTTAAGGAAGTTATTAATCTATATTGGGGGAATTAATATAAATTCGAATTTAAAACTTTGAATTCAGAATTTAAATAAACTCAAACTGAAAATTTAAAAATTTCAAAATAATATTTTATAAATTGTATACATTAATGGTTATGGTTTATATTTTTTTATTTTTTATAACTTATAAACAGTTGAGGAAATATGGGTTATCATATATATGTCGATTTATGACTAAACATAATTTAAATGAAAATCACATATTCAAGAAATGAAACATATAATGAAAATCACATATTCAATAAATTAAAAATGTAATAATAAAGTTAATTAATTTAGTGTTTTAAATTTATATTTACAGTTTTCATCAGCAAATTTAAACATTTATTGAATTGATTTACGGTCTAAGCTATATATTAATAATGGTGTTTGGTTTATTTAAAGTAAGTTATTAATAATTGATATGATTTAAAATAAAAAAAATAAAATTCATATTCAAAAATTTAAAAAATTGAAACTGAAAATTCAAAATTTTTGAAACTTTATAGTTGAAAACTTATAAATTGATTTTTATGAATTTTATTTAATTATTCCCATTTAAAACAAAGTTTATTTTAGAAACACGACTTTCATAATTCAATGATTATATTCATACAATAGTTTTATAATTTAATTTTTACTAAAAATTAATAAAAAAACGTAACGGTGTAAGTACCTTGTAATAAAAAATATATTGCATATTTCTTTATTAAAACATAAATTATATTAATTAAAAAGTTCCTTTGGAGATAAAAAATACTATATAATAAAGTAAGTATAGAAATACCTTTTTTTTAAAGTAAGATTTCAGCAAACATTAGTATAATCATTGAAGCTTCTTAATGAAATAAAATGAGTGTTACCCCTTGTACCGAAAACAAACACGTATATAATTTTTCAGATTTTCAACAATTAAAAGCATCAAGATTAAAAGATAATCATATACATCATTATATATCAATTGAAAATGTAAAAGAAGATATTAAAAATGTTATGCTTGTAAACAATATATTGCAAATGTAATTTGCTAAAATAAATACTACTGAATAAAACCTAAAACAAATCGTATCAAATTTTGTAAAAATGAAGTTATGTAAATTAAAAAGTTGGAGATGTAAGTTTTATAAATTCTTAAAATGATTGCATAACTGAGATTAAGATTGTTTACGTAGTGAGAATTTGAATTATTTTAAAAAAAGGAAAATAAAAATTTAATAATTTTATTTAATTGATTTTCGGTTAAATATATATTATTAATGATGATTGAATTATTTTAAGGAAGTTATTAATCTAGATTAGGAGAATTAATATTAATTAATGTATATTGCGAATTAATATAAATTAAGGAAGTTATTAATAATTTTATTTAATTGATTTTCGGTTAAATATATATTATTAACTAGCTGATTACCCCAGAAGGGTCCCGGGGTTGAAAAATTTAATTTTACGTAATAACCTATTGCAAATGGCTCAAGTTAACTAACCACAAAATCTCTCAATCATTGCATGTTCATAGTATTTCAATCGGTAATAACTCATATTCCCCACAAAATCTAATTTTACGTGATAACACGAACACTTTGTGTGTTTTTTTCCTGTATGAACGAAACCCAAAAAAAAATAGTCGATTTTTTCTCCGTTTTTATATAGCACTATGGTACTCGTTGGAAAGATAAGAAAACGCTCGTTAATTTGGTGTAATTTTTTTCTTTAAAAAATCCCGTATATAAAAGATATAAACGTTTAAAAATTATGGGAGGAAATATGAGAGAGAAAATTTTAAATTTATTTTTAAATTCTTTTTTCCTAAAATAATTCAATTTAATTAAAAAAGGAAACAATTCAAAAACACCAAAAACTCTCCATTATGATGCCACGTGGCACTCTCAAGGGAAGGTTGAGGCCTTTATTGCACGCCACGTCAGCAAATACGTTTTCTTTTATATATATAGATAGATGATGATTGAATTATTCATGGTTGAATGTAATTTGCTAAAATAAATACTACTGAATAAACCATAAAACAAATCGTATCAAGTTTTTTAAAATAAACAAACTGTACATTCAACCATGTAGAAATGAAGTTAGGTAGATTAAAAGTTGCAGATATAAGTTTTATAAATTTCTTAAAATGATTGTATAACTGAGATTAAGATTGTTTATATAGTGAGAATTTGAATTAGTTTAAAAAATTGGAAAATAGAAAATTAATAATTTTATTTAATTGATTTTTGGTTAAATATATATTATTAATGATGATTGAATTATTTTAAGGAAGATATTAATCTAGATTGGGATAATTAATATAAATTCGAATTTAAAAGTTTGAATTCAAAATTTAAATAAATTCAAACTAAAAATTAAAAATTTCGAAATATTATTCTATAAATTGTCTACATTAATGGTTATGGTTTTTATTTTTTATTTTTTTATAGCTTATAAACAGCTGGGGAAATATGGGTTATTATATATATGTCGATTTATGACTAAACATAATTTAAATTGAAAATCACATATTCAAGAAATGAAACATATAATGAAAATCATATCTATCTATATAATAATTGAATACACTTGGGTTGAATGGAGCCTTCCTAGAGTGTCCAACTAGGCTCCAACTCAAATGTGGAGCTCCTAACTTGACCCATCTAACATCCTATACCTGCTATTTAAATACCCTCTATTCTTTTTTTTTCTCCTCTAGCGCCGCTGAGAACTCTTAATAGTCATCTTCTGTTTGATCAAACTCACATTCTCCTCCATTCTGGTTCAAGCATCTACAAATCCTTTCAATTCTTCAATCAGGTACCCGATTCTTCTTTCAATAATCTGAACCTAACCATCGCTCCACATTCATCTTTCTTCCTGACCATATTCCTGTTCCTGATTTCACTTGATCCAAGGTATGCTTTTTAATTTACAGTTTCTTCTCCCTTGAATGATTCTGATCGCGTTAACATCCAAATCTGTTGTTGCCTTTCTTTGTATTTAATCGGATTGATATGTTTCTGTTGTTCATAAACTAGGGTTTTTTTCTCTCTTCTTTTTTGATCGATTTTGGTTCCAGATTCATGTTGTTCATAAATATGGCGGCCGACCAAACATTGAAGTTACATATTGCAGGTACAATGGTTTTCATATTGTTTCTCTCTTTTTAGTTTCTAAAACACGAAATATTAAACCCTAAGATTTCTATTTTAAACTGACTTCTCACTTTAGATCTGCTATTATACATAAAGATATCAAAAGCTTTAGTTTTGGGTATCTTTAATTGTTGTATGTTGGTGTGGTCATTGTCATTTGTGCTTGCCTGCTTATCAGGTTCTTTCTTACCTTACATCTATCATAGCATTTATTTATCTGAGATACTATCTATAATAAAGGTGACGCTAATTCACCCATCCTTATTCGATTTAGGGTTAAATATAATAATCCAATATGCAGCATGGAGTTTGGATTATATAAATAAGAGATGAGACCAGATTTCTATTAGCCACTTTAGTCCATGAAGTATGAAGTTTTATTTATGAATATTATGGTTTTGTCAGTTTTCTCAACATATAAAGCTCAAGGTATTCTTAATGCACCCAATATATTCGTCAACCGTATAGGAAATTGTAACACCTTGAGGTGTTACGGGTCTCTTAAACGGGTCGGGTCGGACCTGACCACCCGATTACTAAATTAAATATTTAAGTTCGAATCTCGCGATCAACCGTTTCAACCGAATATATAAATAATAATTATTGAATTATTATTATCGCGGTTAAACGCTCCTTATCTGCTAATAACCCGTTGTCAAACGTCTTTTGTTCGGTTGTTATAACTATTACCAAACATCGCAAGTTCCAGATATTATCCCCATTGCCAAACACCCTCTATTTTAATTATCTATAAAAACCCCTCTCCGCCTCTTATCTCTTGCCCTCTCTCTCTGCATATTATCAAAACCACACACATTAGTGTGTGAAGACAGACAACGCAGCAGCAGCAACCGGAGAACATGGCCGGCTTCCGCCGCCTCCTCTCCGACCACCGCTGCTCCATCTCCGGCATCACCGCCGCCGTACGTCGTCTTCTTATCAGGTGAGCATACAGCCTCTTTCTCCTCTGTTACCGGTACCGGTGTTCCCTTCTCCTTGCTTCTGATAACAGCCCGACAACCTTTCCTCTTCCTCCCTCTGTTTCAGTTAATGGACCGGACAGTCACCGGAGCCGGTGACTGTCATCAGATATCTCGTTGTGTCTCAGCAACTAACCACGCAACCAACCCTTTGTTTTACTGATACCCGATAAACCATCACCCGAACCCTTCTTTTATTTGAACTTTAATTATTCGATTATTGGTATTGACCGTGGTGTGTTGTTATATGTAGATAAAGACCGAGGTCTGGTCAATCTTTGCTCGAGCTCCGATAATAATCCGGCAAGTGTCCGGATATGTTTCAGTTCATATATATGAGGTTGTATGTGTGTGATTGGATACTGTTAATAGATCGAGTCAGCTCCGGATCATACCCAATGTACTTCCGGCAAGTGCTCCGGTTACCAAACCCATTAGATTATCCTTAATCAAAGGGCCGATTACCTTTGGTTATGTTTCGATAAGAACCCGGTGAGTATCCGGTTATAATTCTTATAAGTATAGTTCTATTGGATTAATTGGGTACAATCATATAATCTAATACTAATATATTGAATATGATTGTGCGAGGTACCGTTAATCAAATCGAAGAGTGAACCGATAACCGAGTCAACTCAGTGACTCGGTCAACACCCGGAATAGAACCCGGTCCGATAACTAGACGAGGAGTATTATTAGAATTATACGAATATATATATAATACGAATCACGTACGGACTTGATAATAATAATAAGAGAATAATAAACATATATAAAATATATATGTTTATATATATAATATTCGATATATAAAACGATATACTAGACTCGGGTAAGTTCGTGTCTAGAGTTCTTTAGGTTCGCGTGCCAAGCTATAAAGGCCAGCTTTATTTCTTTTTGCCTAGAATGCCCAAACCCCGAGTTTAGGACTATCTAATATATACTGAATTCCATATATATAAATTATATATATGATATATATCCTAAAGTATTACAATCTAACAAGTCCCACGCGTAAAACGTATCAATATATATATATATATATGACATATAATTGTAATAAGAAGATTAGCTAGAGATTAACGCCAACAAGTGAGTATCGTGAACTCCCCACTTTTACTGTTTTATTAAGTGTTTTCGGGGGAATACATGTCATTTATAAGAAAACATAATAATGCTTTACACAAAAGAATCATTAATAATAAAAGTTATATAAAGGGGGTAATAGAAACGACAAGGACAGTACTGGACGGTATCGCCATTTCCTTTCTTGTCCAACTAGAGGACAAGAACCAGTTTTACCCGAGTAGAGGGTAGAAATCATTATAGTTATCACAAGCAGAGTGATACCATAGATAGGAATGGCAACCAATAGAATATAATCGGAATAATAGACATATAATCGAATTGATAGAATATATTTTCCCCTCCAGAATTAGAATTGTAAAGCATATTTATAAAAGATATTTATAAAAGAATTATAAATAAACGAACTGGCCATTCACTTTGTAAAATACACGACCTCACCAACTTTATGTTGACAGAAACTATTTTTGACATGTGTTCAGGTAACCCAACAGATATGATGACGTGGATCCTGAAAGACTAAAGACTGTTATTACCCTGGATTCCGCTGTGTAGCTCCGATAACCCGACCCGACGACCCGGCCACATCAGCCAGGGTCGTTACAGAAATCGAAGCGCACTGTTGCTGTTTGCTTCAATGTGTTTGCTTCAATGTATTTTGCAAGGCATTATAGTAACAAGTTTTGATAAAAGTGACAGGCTTTGAAGGTGCAGTTGCAAATGAAGATACGAGCTGGAGAAAAATATATATGAATTGTTAAAGAATGCAACCAAAGTGGACATCTCTCAGGTGTAATAATTTAGTTAAACATTAACTAATTAGATAAGAATTATGTTTCAGTCGTTATATCTACATATTTTAACTCTTTTCAAGAGACATATAGAAGCATCCATTTTCCATATTGGAGATGTTTCGTGGTGGAAAGGCAAAATAGGGATTAACATCCTTGAAATAAAAGTATGCCTATTGTTTGGTGGTGGAAAGACTAATATTGACATGAAAAGGGAGAAAAGTATTTCACTAATTTTAGAAAACAAAAGGCATACTTGATATTTGTTGCTTAACCTTGCTTATATTACTTTTGAAAGTTTTTACATTAAAAGATTTTGTAATATGTTCTTCTTTGTTCTCTACAGGAAAGAGGATTATGATACATATGTGGCAAAACTTAAATCTGGTAATGAAAGAGGTTGCTGATCTATCAATGAAAGCATATGAGGTATAACAGATGACTTGCAATTTTTGTTTATTATTCTCCAACTTGAGTTGGGATGTTACATAATTTTAGCTAATTGATTGCAAGCATAATAAGGTTACTTTCTATAACCATTGCAAAAGTGATGTTGGGTAATTACTCAAAATCAAAGATTTTTTTATGGTGTCCATTATGTGTTCAATATGCTTACTACAGTATATATACTTGCATTCTACTTTAGTATGGTTTGGCCATTTGGTGGCTCTTATGGAACCATTCTTTCCAATAATTTTGACCCTAATCATTTACCGTTTTATATAAAGACTTTATTGTAATAATAAATATGGGAATATTGGTCCCAATTTTTTTTTCTTTTCAGCTTGAATAACTAAACTTATAGGTGTAATACAAACAGGGGCATACCTAAATAGGTTCGGATGGTTTCACGTGTACTCACTAACTTTTTTAAAATTTTAGAAGGTAGTATATAAATATAATATCAGGTGAACCCATCTTATGCAAAAAATTGTCTGGAAAGAGCTTGATGTAACACCCCAACCGATGGCAGAAACATCGAGGTGTCACGAGGTAACGATTGTTCAATTGCTCATGGACTAGAAATGTAAATATTGATACATTGACTAAGTAATTTATTACATTGAAATGAAATTACAAGAATACAACATTTAAGAACTAACAATCTAAAATAAAATTTAGTAAATCTCAAGTCTAAGTCTAAGTTCCAAAAGCTTAACAGTGATCTCATAACAACCTGAAACATGTACGAAAATAATTTTGTCAATACAAAATGTATTGGTGAGCATACCCTGTTTGAATAAATATAGTAGGAAAAGAGTTTCGCAATTCACGTGTTATACTGTCTACAATTTATTGTTCAAGCTATGTACTAATGTCACCTAAAATCAAGCCTTAGAGTAGAAATGATATCTAAGAATAATGGGATATCTAGTATATATGTATAGTAGTCGCCCAATAGTATGATTTTGTATAGTATGCGACAAAGCAAGTAGTTTACACATAATAATAGTCAAGTACTATATATTGCTATGCTAGGCCCACACCGGGTTAATGATTAAGGTCATAAGTACACACTATCAGCGATCAACAAGTAAAACATATACACGAATTGCAATTGTGAATATAGACTAAAGCATGATTAAGTGAGTGAAGTAATAAGCGTACATGAGTCACCCCAAAAGTGTAAACATGAAAAAGGGGAAAGATATACTCACATTCGCTAAGCTGAATTATCCTCTAAGCGTTGTGAATGTATGTGAGGCGAATCCCAAAGACTCAACAACGTAGCTAGTCCAATTTGAAGAAATAAAAACCGAAAAAGAAATAATATCAAGCTTCCAATTCGCCAATTACAAGAGTTTATAATCAAAGCTTCAATTATAGAAGTAATAGACTATAGAAGAAAGGTATGAGGGAAAGTTTAATCGGATTGAAACAATCGATTTAGAGGTGCCTAGTGTAATGGGTCATAGGTGGGTTTTTATACTAGTGTTGGATTCAATTAGCCATTAAAATTGGTCAACACCATAAAGTAAGGTTTTATGATGAATTGACTATTTGACTAGGACTTTGACTGTTTGACTAAGACTTTGACTAGGACTTTGACCGGGACTTTGACTAGGACTTTGACTAGGACTTTGACTGGGACTTTGACTGTTTGACTGTCTTCGCGGACCGCGAGAAATAAAAAAAATCAAATTTTCTAATTTAATCAATTTTAAGTTCCGGACTTGTTTCTTTCGGTTTCTAGGTTGTTTTAGGACCGAAAATTAAGGGTTTTGAGTGTCAAGGTCTGAAACATACGTGCTCGGGTGTAGATGTGAGTATAAAACGTGTAATACTTTTACTTATAAAAATTATACGTTTTATTAAATTGTGACTTTTGGTCCTATTAAAATAGGAGGGTTAAAAATGAAAATTTTGAAATAGTTGAGGGACAAATTATTCACATTTATGAAAAGTGACGGGTGTAGGTTGTCACAGTCTCCCCTACTTTAGAAAATTTCGTCCCGAAATTACTTTCAAGTGAAAGTTTCCATGAAACAATAGAGTTTAAAAAAAAGTTAAGTAAGTTTTAAGGAATACATCAGTCATAAATCTGACAAAGTTTAAAGTAGTTATTCAAAGCGAAAGGTTTAAAATCATTGACATTTGACCCGAGACTAGGAAGTTGAGAGTTTACATGGTTTGGGAAAGTATGTAACTGGCGAGGACAGAGCGCTGATATAGCAGTCTCCTCTACTTTAGAAAAGTTTCTGACCGAACTTTGCTAAGGACATGCAACAAGATTCCAAGTAACATAGAGTGTAAGTGTATACAAAATTTGAGTTTTCGGTGGGTGTGGTTAAGTTTAAAGGAATAAAAGAGCTTAGGGTAACGGAACAAACTGTTTTCCAAAAGAAATGTTATGTATGAGCTTTAAGATGAGGTTGAAGGTAGAATGTTGTTCAGGATTATCAGGAGTGATCAACGTTCATAGAAACACAACCACTAAGTTTATAATGACGATGTTCGGAATACTTTTGGGGCGATTATGTTGCAGACTATGAAAGGACTTGTTGAAACTACTACTACACTGACTAGGACTAACGCTTGGTTCGATTCCCAGTCTCACTTCCGTCGCACCTTCAGTGTTTATATATAGGGTGTACCGCAGCTAACCCACCACACCTTGAGTTTTCCGAAAACGCACTGATCATCTACCCGAGCGCTTGGTTCGATCCCCAGTCTCACTTTCGACTCACCATCAGTGTTTATATATAGGGTGTACCGCAGCTAACCCACCACACCTTTGGTATTTCGAAAGTGTACTGAACATCTAACCGGTTATCCTAAATAGATTTTCACACCACCTTAATGTACCTGTAAATTCATGATTACATTCCAGGCCACAATCACCAATTAACCTTACGTTAGGGTGTTATGTCCTTCAATAACACTAACTCGGAGTATTTAAGAAATAAGGGGGTATGTGTTATGACAAAGTTGTAAGTACATGGTTTGGTTAGGACCTTCCCTTTTTGTGTTCGCCTTTATGTTAACCCACCAAGTACTATTGGGATCACATGACAATAGATATACTAATCGAAAGAATTTCATAGCTCTCTCGAGTTTAAAAGAATGCTTCAACCCGAGATGTTGAATACAATACTTCAACATAAGTACCAAAAATGTTTCGAGTTAAAAAGAATACTTTAGCTCAAGATGTTGAAAAGAATACTTCAACATAAAACTAACAATGTTTCGAGTTAAAAAGAATACTTTAACTCAAGATGTTGAAAAGAATACTTCAACATAAAATCAACAATGTTTCGAGTTAAAAAGAATACTTTAACTCAAGATGTTGAAAAGAATACTTTAACATAAGTACCAACAATGTTTTGAGTTAAAAAGAATACTTTAACTCATGATGTTGAAAAGAATACTTCAACATAAATACCAACAATGTTTCGAGTTAAAAAGAATACTTTAACTCATGATGTTGAAAAGAATACTTCAACATAAATACCAACAATGTTCCGAGTTAAAAAGAATACTTTAACTCATGATGTTGAAAAGAATACTTCAACATGAAACCAACAATGTTTCGAGTTAAAAAGAATATTTTAACTCATGATGTTGAAAAGAATACTTCAACATAAAACCAACAATGTTTCGAGTTAAAAAGAATACTTTAACTCATGATGTTGAAAAGAATACTTCAACATAAATACCAACAATGTTTCGAGCTAAAAAGAATACTTTAACTCAAGATGTTGAAAAGAATACTTCAACATGAAACCACCAATGTTTCGAGTTAAAAAAAAATACTTTAACTCATGATGTTGAAAAGAATACTTCAACATGAATCCGACTAGTTTGTAAGAGAATATCGATTGGTGTATCTGATGTCCATAGATTGAGGTAGTGTGAAGTTTTATATTTGAAGATACTTTTTAGAAAAATGCAGAGGAGAGGCTTTTTTTTTTTTTTGAATAACGACAAGGAAAACACAGAAAGTGATGAGGTTATGAAGTATAAGTATTTATTTGTTAAGATTTTGAGCATGTAATTGGAAAAAGTTAAGGCTGTGTGAAATAATGTATCACTAAAAGATGGAAGTTTTTTTTAAGCATAGAGCAAATTATTATGATTTCAAGAAATCAATAATAAAACATTAGAGTGTTCTTATCTAGTCATAAGACCCGACAAAAACTTTGACTGTTCAAAGAATTAAACTCAGTTAGAGATTAACGAAGACGTGCTTTAGCCTATAAGTGGACAGTCACTCCAGGAATCCCCAGGTAAGCATAACAGGTCCGCTTTCGGATTTATGCACTATGCTTGCTTATGCCAGAAAACCTAGTGTACAGGCATCCACCCTTCCAGATTGCACGTGTTCTCTCACTTAGAGTTCAACACTTTGAAAGATGAAAAATTTATGAAAAACAAAAGTAGACAATTAAGCCAAGAATATCCAGCATGCTCCAAAGTGTAGACATGTCCTCCAAGCAAAGTCACTCCTCAAAAACCCATGATGAAGAAATAAAGAAAGAAATAGAGAGAAATAGAGGGAAGAATGAGAGGTGACAAAAGAGAAAGGTTAGTGGAGCAAATAAACAAATAAACACAAGTAAGGTCATGTATAGGTTCTTAGTTATAGTCTAGGTCATTTACTAATAACATAATTCCCTATAACCACGGCTCTGATACTTGACGAGAAGCACTCTGAATGATTTGACTAGCTTAGCTTAAAAGAGCAGTTGTAAGTTTCAATTTGCGCCTTTTACTTAAATGACTTTTTTTGGCATTTATTAAAGTATAGAAGTATTTGACCATTAGACTATAGGGAGTGGAGGGGGAGGTGAAGTGCCATGTGGCACTTGTGGGTCCTATGTGGGTGGGGGAAGGAATATTATTATGTGTGTGTTAGATTTAACAAAAAAAAAAAAAAAACACCAACCAACCAACCACAAGCTGCCACTTTTAAGTTTACATATTCCTGCCACTTGGGTATAGCCAGTGGTAGCATCAAAGATGCTTGGGAGAAAATACCAAGGTTCGAACCTCGTGGAAGGTGAAAAAGAAAACAAGGGGCGGGCAAGCCTTTAGCCGTTAAAAAAAAATTACATATTGTTCGCAACTGTTGATGCACTTTCTGTGGACGTCACTGTCGAATAGACTAGGGTTGAGTCTTTGTATTGTATTACATGAGATTGTGGTGATCCATAAGGGCATTATATGGATCTGATGCATTTGTAAATATAGACCAAAAGTTAAGCCAGATCCGACCATTTGTGATGGTGCGAATGTGGAAAAGTTCCACATTCGACCTCATTAAATGGGCGAAGGTGGCTTATGGTTTTGGACTATAAATAGCAATCTCATGTGTTGTTTTCATTTGTAGATTTGAGTTTATGCTTTGAATGCTCTCAAGGGGGAGGTCATGCCCGACCTCCCCCGGCCCCGAGATAGATGTTTATCCTACTGATGACAGTGTCTGTAACCGTTTCTGAATTAATACGAATCTGTGATGACTTTGTTATCGTATATTTCTATCTCGTCTCGAATCTCCCGTCTGAAACCGAGTTGTTTTCGCTTAATCGATCCATGAATTCGGCCTTTAACCGGATTCTCAGCAACTTTTAAATCTTGTAATCACTTTATGATTGTCTAAAATTTTGTAGTTATTATTTGTTTGAAATTTAATTTATTATTTTTACCATAAACAACTCATTGGTCTTTTTGATAATTTCAAGCTTGTGCTCCTAATTGTTGTTGCTGCTTATAAGATTTGCTTATACTTTTTTTTTTGTCCATGTTGCTTATAGTTTGTCACTTTGTTGATATTGATCCATTTTAATGTTGATGTCCATCTTGATATGATGCTGGTTGCTATCCCTCTTAATATGTTGCTTCCATGTTTTACATTTAAGAATAGGGGACACAGATTTAGCTATTGATATTTTAAGCAGCATAGAAGAACTAAAATCGAAGAAACTATTGTTTTAAGGATCAATCGAGTTAAATCCCTCTTTATGTTGCTGTAGAATATGGTTGTGTGGATTTGGTAAAGGTGATGATGAAGTATTGTGACATAGAAGCTATTGATATCAAGGCTAATCGGTTTGATTTATCGTCTTTTGAACCTTTCAAAATTGATAATTAATTTATTTCTTACCCACTTGACCCGTTTCAATTCCCGGAAAGTTTTTGACTTTTTTCAAACTGTTAATGAACCAATTTTTGTTTTTAAGTTTATTGATTAATTAGTTTATTTTTGCAACACACTTCGCCCATTTCATTTTTAGAATTGTTTTCAAGTCATTTGGTTATCGAGTCCAATATTTAGAGATGCTCATTGATTTGATATCACTTACTTTGAACCTTTAGGATGTGGATACTTTGACTTTGCAGGTAAGAGTTTTTCGTTTTGCTCACAAAGGTTACGATTTGTTTTCATTGATTTGATTTAACAAATGGGCCAGGTATACAATCTCATATAGTTTGGTATTTAGCTTAAATTATATATTTAGCCTGATGCCACAACCTTAATTTGCAACATGTAATTGTTTGTTTGTCTCAGTCTCTTACTGCGATGTATTTACCATAGTGGTCTTTTTGGAATGAAAGTCGGCTTTAAAGTTCAAAAAATAAAAATAAATAAATATAATGTGAAGAAGGTAAACATATAACTCAATAATAATGGATGTCAAATGTTTGATAAAATGTCTCAATAAGCTATTACCATTATAGCGAATACATATTGGGTCAAAAAGCTCCATATGAAAAGTTGTATACGAGATGCTTGAAATTATGTAGTAAATTTGAAATTTGACTTTGGCATGCATGTGGCATCAGGTGGTCAAGAAGCTGGGTTAAGCAAGCGAGTCATCAAATATCTGCGTATCTTAGGTGAGTAATTCACATACATTATTATGATTCTATTTAGTTATCAGCAAATGTAATTTTTAGAGTAAAAAATATACGACGACAATATGAAATTAATCACAAAAGTTGTATGTGATCTAAGTAGAAATTGGTAGCCAATACATATTGGGTCAAAAAGTTCCATATGGGAAGTTTTATAACAATAGTTTAAAATCGATTACTTCATGGCAGGTCACAAATGAACATGTTTTTGTAAATTACCATCTTCTTTTTCTTTAACCAATACTAATAGTACTAACAACTGGCTTGAGTGGTCAACTTCTAGCGATTGACTTTTAATCAGTAGAATAGTGATTTGTGTTTTCTTCTATTTTTTTTGTTTAGTTTAACCAATACTAATAGCAATTATCATGAGATTAATGATAATTTGGTTATTTACAAAAATTCTTTTGCAAATTATCAACTTGACATTGAAAGACAATCATTGTTAATATGGGTTTGATAACTAAAAGACAATCATTTATTGAACTCGTTTGTTAATTCTGATTCCATATGACATATGTTTGCTTTTATCGTCCTCCCTCGGTGACGCCGCCGCAACCGTTCTCCGGCACCGTCATCGTCCTCCCTCCGTGACGCCGCCGCCCGTACTATCCCGACCCACTTTCGAGCCTTCCTTGTACGGAGATCCGCTACCCTTCGCCACCTTAAACATCTTGCCTCCATCAAATCTGCTCTCAATCTGCTCTCAATCGTCTTAACTCGTCTGTTTCTTATAATACCCACTTCGATTCTATGGTTTTTTCATGTCGTCTGTTTCTTAATCGTCTTAAGTCGTCTGCTTTTGTGCTATGCCAACGGCCATTTTTCAATTTTCAAACCTACCTGCCCATTTCATTCACCCTCATTCGACCTGTTTTGCACCTGCGCCCCTTTCTTTCGACCTTATTGGTTTTTACATTCGCCTTTTGCACGGTGCCCTGTCCTTTTCGTTCGACCTTCTTTTGCCTTCCATATTCTTCTCATTCATCCCGAATCTCAACCGTTGTTAATTAGTTCTTTTATGTAGCTTTATTATATTTAATATTGTAAAATGGCTTGAGTTTCAATCTCCTGGCTTAATTTTTTTAATTATGGCTTCCAAGTTTCACTAGTGTTCTTTTGTTCTTTTAATCCTTATTATAATAATTTAATATTACTAACCATAATAATAATAATATTTATAATTTCCTTCTTATGGGTGCGCCTGGGTGCGGGAGGAGAACTGTTGTTGAGGAGACGGGTCCTAGCTCAGTCACGGGGAAGTGGCCTTGCCCCTTTAGAAATTACCATTCCTGCAAGGATGGTTTGCCTGAGTACAAGGGTTATTCTAGACTTCTTATGCATTTTCAGCGAGACCATTTCAATGAGAAGGAAAGGAGGGAATTGTTAAAGGGACAGATTGCCTCGGACTTGGACCTCTACACTGATGTTGTAGATACCTTGCGGATGCTTGGGAAATGGTTATGTGGGGGATGTATGACCCTGCATGCCCTTAACCGTTATTGTCGTCACAAAGACGGTGTACATAAGTGCACTTTAGGTGCAGGAAATGCCATTCATTATATTGTAGGGATCCCTCAGCCGTGTAGGCCACCTGTGGAGCCTGAGCGTGTCTTGTCTACAGGGGTGGTGGCAGATGTCGCTCTCCTTGAGCGCATCCTCGCGCTCCCCCTCTCCACTGTCAAGAATATCCCTCCTGCGTGCCGTATGGCGTTTGCGCAGGCTTTGTCAGGGGGTCTGCGTAAAGTGGCGGATGCCCCAGGGTCTATTGGGGCAAGGGTTAAGCTTATGTTGTTGCCTCGTTGCACGTTACGGGTGGTCAAACCAGCCTGTAGGCAAGAACGCAGGTCTGGGAACAGGAAATCGCTTCAATGTAAATCCATTATGCGAGCCTTAGCGGTTTGGAAAGATGGCGCCGGCTTTGAGGAGCTCGTCAAGAACCTCCTTGATCTACCTGCGGAGGGGCTTTCATGTAGGCCTAGTGAGCAGGATAATGATGGGGGTGGCGGCAACATTAAGCAATGCCTTCGAAAAGTGGCGGATGGGCACTACACAGCTGCGGTCAAGGTCTTGTGTTCATCAGGGGTCGCGCCTCTTGGGGAGGCCACTTTGAAAGCCTTGATCGATAAACACCCTATCGTCGACCCTCCGACCAAGCCTTCCACCATGCCATCTGAGCCAGCTCTACAGGTTGACGTTGATTGTGTACTGGTGTGTATTAAATCCTTCCCGAAAGGGACCTCTTGCGGGAGGGATGGTTTGCGGGCTCAACATATCTTGGACGCATTTTGTGGCCATGGGTCCCCCACCGCGTCTGGGTTGCTTAAGTCCATCACAGATGTTGTCAACCTGTGGCTTGGGGGCTTTGCCCTTCTGAACTGGCGGAGTTCGTTGCCTCAGCTGCACTAACTCCCTTGTTGAAGCCCGACAATGGAATTAGACCTATCGCAGTTGGAACTATTTGGAGGAGATTGGGGTCGAAAGTTGCTATGCGTAAAGTGGGTAAGGAGATGGCTGCGTATCTAGGGGATTTCCAATTTGGGGTTGGGATCCCTAATGGGGCAGAAGCAGTGTTGCACAGTGCCAATAGGTTTGTGAACATGTTCCATTCGGATGGCTCCCTAGCTATGCTTACTGTTGATTTCTCCAATGCTTTTAACGTAGTTGACCGTACGACACTTCTCAGGGAAGTTAATTGTCGATGCCCATCCATTTACCCGTGGGTGCAATTCTTGTATGCCCGACATGCTAGGTTATACGTGGGTGATACTCACATTGGTGCTACTACTGGGGTTCAGCAAGGGGACCCCCTCGGCCCCCTCCTTTTTGCATTGGTCCTTCATCCGCTGGTTCTCCGGGTGCAGGGAGCCTGCTCCCTCCCTTTCCATGCTTGGTATCTAGATGATGGCACTATTATAGGTAAAACTGAAGACGTAGCGAGGGCACTCGATATTATTCGATCTGAAGGGCCGTCTCTAGGGCTTATGCTTAATGTGCGAAAAACTGAGATTTTTTGGCCGACGTGCAATGGGTCAGCATCAACGCCCGGTTTATTTCCTAATGAGATTGGTAGGCCCGACCGAGGGGTTAAACTCCTTGGGGGAGCTGTTAGCCGGGATGCAGGTTATATACGCTCTTTGGCAACAAAAAGGGCTTTGCGCGCGGTTGAACTCATGGAACACCTGCCGAAATTAAGAGACCCTCAAAGTGAGCTTCTCTTACTGCGCTCATGCATGGGGGTTGCTAAATTAGTGTTCGGGCTCCGGACATGTCAGCCAGAGCATGTCAAAGAGGCGGTGTCCATTTTTTATGAAGGCCTTCGGGGGGCGGTTGAAAGCATTGTTGTCTGTGGAGGGGCACATTTTGGGGACCTCCAATGGAGGCTAGCATCCTTGCCTATGCGGCATGGGGGCTTAGGGATTTTCACGGCAGGGGATGTGTCAACATACGCCTTTGTAGCGTCGAGGGCTCAGTCGTGGGGATTGCAAGACCACATCCTGCGGAGTGCTGGTGTGATGGGGGTGGATTCTGACTACACCCTCGCACTTGGTAATATCAAAACAGTTTTTCCGGAAATTAATCTAGGCAGTTATACCGATAAGGAGACCGCCCCCAAGAAACCTCAACAAACCTTGGCGAATGCTCTTTATGGTAAACACGTGCAGACTATGGAGGGGAAGTTTGATATGACTCCACGACAAAAGGCAGTGTTTGCATGCCTTCAAGAGGCTCATGCGCAAGATTTTCTGACTGTCGTGCCCATTGAAGGGCTTGGGCAGCGGATGTCGGCGATCGAATACAGGGCTGTTCTCAAATACCGACTCATGATCCCTCTGTTCCCCTCGGATGAACCATGCCCCATTTGCAAAAAAGCATGTCTAGATAAATTTGGCGAGCATGCGCTCCACTGCAAGGAATTGCCGGGGTTCAAGTACCGCCATGATTTGGTCAGAGATGTTCTATGGGACGTGCTTCGAAGTACGGGGGTCTCAGCCAAGAAAGAAGCACCAGTCAATTCTCTGACTGATCCGCGGGAGGGGAGATCTACCTTGCGTCCTGCGGATGTTCTTGTGTTTGGATGGGCTGGGGGCAAACATGCTTGTGTTGACCTGACAGGGGTTTCCCCCTTGGTAGGTTTGCGAGACAACGGCTTTGTACCGGGGTAAGCAGTTTTGAGGGCAGAAGCTAAGAAGGTCGCTAAGCACGAAGCAACCTGTATAGAGAATCAACATGCGTTCCTGCCGTTCGCTTTTGACACATTTGGATCTTTGGTCCCTGAGGCAGTACGGTTTCTGAAACGAGTGCAGAAGGTGGTCCACAGTGACTCGCAGAGCCCTAAGAACCAAGGGTTTGTGTTTAGCAGGATAGGTTTTGCGATTCAAAAGGGGATAGCGGCGCAACTTGTTGCCCGCTTACCCACCATCTAAATGTAACTTGTTTTTTCATGAATAAAAATATGACATAATATGTTAAAAAAAAATTATAAAAAAACTACATGTTTCGTTGGATTTGAAGGAAGTAATTTATGGATCATTAAAGCTGGCTTAACTTGCAAATTATGTGTACTTAGAATTTATTGCTAGGATTAAAAGAAACAAGACAAAAGTATTAGCACCTCACAAAAGTAATAAGAAATAGAAATAATTGATTGAGTTGGCTTTGAACTTGCAACAAAAAAAGAAAATTAGGTGGGTCAATTAATAGGGCTATTTGGTGCGTAGGATGGAAACAGAAAATGATGAAAAGGAACAAGGGCATGTGAAGTAGGGGGAGTCGCACACCATACGACAAAGGTAGGAGCCTTTGGCTGCTTGGAATCGCACGGAGGAAGACAAAATTATCACCTTTGAGACAAAACTTCAATAGTGATGGTAATTTGTTTATTTGCAATTTACAAAATGAAATGTATTGTCCATGGAAATCATATGATATTTGATCTTTAATATGTTATGATCAGAACCTAAAATATAATCAGCAAATAAAAACATGTTCTTCTGTGAAAAAATATGATCGTAGGTTACATAGAAATCATTGACTTTTATGAGACAATTTTGTAGTTGACTATTTCCATGTGCTTAGAAAACATGGTTCTCCATTGTTCCTGCATAAATGTTTATAAAACAAGGGCTTACTTCATTCGTATGATCTCTTTTTCTATAAACAAAACATATACTTGATTATTTTGTAGTTGTACATAAATGAAGTTTTTGAATTTTGTTTCTTCAAGTTACTTTTGTTACCCATTTCAGTGATCTAAGAATATCAAGTGCAAAATTAAGAGTTCTACTTCTGCAATCGATTATTGTATTGGTTCAATACAAGGAGTTTTTTGCTGCTTTTGAGAGCAACCAATCAGCAATTTATAGCCTTTCAACATCATTATTATCAACACTTGATAACCGATCATGGATTCCTGTAAGAAATATACTAATAAGGTTAGGCAAATGTTGTGCGTTTGGATTTTCCAAACAATGAGTGCTTCAATCTAGAGCCTTATGAAACTTTCCTTTTAAATGCGATTAGGTTCTCTATACTAGGATTGAGTATATCTCTTTTGACATATGATAAGCAAATGTACAACATTGGAGCAATATTTAGCTTCATTTTTTATTAGTTTTGGTTTAAACCACACCAAAATGCCATTATCTTCACAAGAGTAGTGTTTAATTATTTGTTATTACATGTTTGGCTGCATAATTTAGTTTTTGCCATAAATACCTATGGGAACACTTGGATGCCATAAACACCTTTTCAAAAATAGAGTTTTTATCATTTATTGATTCAAATTTTCTATTTTTTTGCTCTTCTATGCTCATTTTCTAGGGAAATATTGGAACACAGGTCTTTATCGCACAAGGATTAACATGATACCGTCAGACAACAAGATCCCGTTTAAGCTCTAAAGAAGATGGTTTTTATTATCAGTATGTTTTACCTGACCATTAAAAAAGCAGAGAACAATCATTATCAAGAGTTGGCCTTTATTTGAAATAACAAGTTTTCACACATGGACAACTATATAAAGCATTATCAAGGGTGAAGAGCCGAGATGGAGTAAATTGTTAATAGTTGATGATGGAAAACCTAAATCTCAAACCACAAATATTGTGTTTTCTTAGATTTATAATTTTAACTTTTATTTTGTATTTTTAATTTGCCAGGAAACTTTTCTTTAATATATATTTTGTTTCTTACTAATATGATTCAAACTTATGCTTCTCATACTACAGTACATAATTTATTATATTAAATCTTACAATAAATTTAATTCTGGCGTAACATTGGAATGTGAACCTATATCCCAAGAATTAGTCTGTCATCTTTTAAATTTTTACAGAAGACAATTCCTCCTTACTTTGTGTTTCGCAATGACAATAAACAAGTCAAGGACAATCCCTATCAAGAGTTGGGCTGTATTTGAAGGATCCTGTTTTTACACATGGACAATTGTATGTTTCGCTATCAAGAATCAAGAGTCGATATGGACTGAAGATACCAATAACTGACAAAGATGGTGGCATTATGAACCAAATATTGTGTATAATGAAATATTTGGAGATTTATGAATAACTTTATGAGAGTTTAAATTTTCACTTTTTTTATTTAATGGTTTATTAATGTTTCTTCAAAAGTCTTAACCGTGAAATTTGTTTGTGTTATCATTTTTTATGTTTTCGTAGAGTATATTTAATCACTTTGAATGTTCACGTTCATTTGGCTTTCATTTAGGTATAAATATGGTATTATTTATATGATTCCAGTCTTTATGTATAAATTTTGTCAAATCAAAGTTTAGTTGGTTGATATATTCATCATTGCGTTACACTAAAAGCATTATATGGTATTTTTCCACTCAACCAAAATTCATACAAATTGTATAACCTAACCAAAAAAATAAAAATAATAAGTAAAATAACTTTCATACTAAAATATTGATATTTGGAATTTCTATAGTTATTTACTTTGAATTTTAATGTTCATTTGCATTGCGTTACAATAAATCTGTTATTATTCATTTCATTATTTGTTTATAAATCACGTCAAATCAAACATTTGTTGATTCATATATCCATTATTGGATAACATTAAACCCTTTTTATGATATTTTGCATGCAACCAAACTCTATACGAATTGTATTACGTAACTTTCAATAAATTAAACTTATTTATATTTTTTAACAACAATTTATTTACTTAAATCCATCTAAGTGTGTATTTTTACGAATTTAAACACACTTCGCTTTTACATAAAGAAACAATTTCCATTGACCATACCGTTTATATACACATTACAATAGATTACACGTGAAATTTTCGTATTTGTAAGTATAATACTAAACAAGGCGACAAGTTAAAGAACGATTGACAGATATTTAAAAAACCCAACAATTATTTTGTTGTAAAATTATGTAGTGGCCATTGACCAAGGGAAGGATTAGAAAGAATCTTGAAATGAGAGGCATCATTTTGTTTGGTGATTTGGATATGAGATTTGAAGATATCTGTGGCCCCACAATAATTTTAGGATCCTGATTAGGACATATAAAATCGAATCCAAGATGATAACAAATAAGACTAAAGATTAAATGCCACTGAGGCTTTGGCCTAATGGTGTGGGGGTGAGGATGTACAAGGTGAGGTCATGGGTTTGAATTTCTTCATAGGTGATAAGGGTGAATATTAGGTGAGGATGTAACTAGCTGTTAAAAAAAAGTACATATTAAATTATAATAGGTTTAATCTACTAAACATGAGAAATGAAAGGGATTTTTTTTTTTTACTTTTTTTCCTATCGGCTTAAACATGCTTTCTAGATGAATGATATAAAAAAATTTAAGTTTTTTTAGCGTAATTACTTTACAAGAGTAATTAATTGATTACTCTACACTAAAAAATATTTTTTTTTTAGATTTCAATACTAAAATACATGTTTAAAAAGATTGAAAAAAAAAATCAAAAAATAAGAATAAAAAATAAATTCCCTCCTTCACTTATCACGTTAAAGGCTATTTGTAGGATAAAACTTAGGTAAAATTACAGAAATCGTTCTTTATTTTTACAACGTTTTTCAGTGGTTGTCCTTTAACTTCAAAATTGATGAGAATCGTCTTTTATGTTGTAAAATCTTGTAGCTCTCGTCTTTTAGCACTAACCTTGTTAAAAATTTCAGTTAAATCTGATCATATAAGGGTAGTTTAGTCATTTTATCAATCTATTTTATAAATGTTTAATAAATATAACAAAAACAAAATTTTAAAACTTAATTATATATATACACACACACACACTCATCACGACTTCTACCTGACTTTCTAAATTATCTAGAACAAAAAAATCCCACCACAATAACCACCACCACCATCACCATCACCATCACCATCACCATCACCACCACCACCACCAATTGTGACCACCACCTATAACCACCAAATTCTACTGATTTCACCAAATTTGACAGCCACCACACTACTCCCACCTGAACCCACCACCATCATCATTGTTTTCAGTTAAAGCAGATACTTTGGTGTTTAACAATCTTGCAGAGGCTTCAGGGTTTAACAACTCGACACAGGCTTCGGGTTTAACAATTCCAGTGGAGGTTTGGTTGTTTTGGACTTGAAGGGTATCGGAATCTTATAAATTGGATTCTAAACTAAAGAGTAGCCCTAAGTCCCAAATCTTCAACAAACCCTTACCCCAAACCGATTTAGAGTGAAACCGACCCTATCCATAAATCTAGGTTATTATATGCATCCCTGATTCTTTATATTCAGGTTCTTTCTTTCTTTCTGACTGATCTCATATCTGCATCTTTGATTCCGACCCTGTTGTCATTGTTGGAGCGGTAATGGGTGTTTTGGGGGCGGTAATTGATGGCGATTTGGGTGTGGTGATAGGAGGATGTGATGGTTGTGGTGGTGTGATGGTTGACGATGGTGAGAGAGAAGATGAAGACATGGTTGTGGTGTTGTAATGGTAGAGGGTGGTAATGGGGATCCTAGATGTTGAACGAGAGGGGGAGAGAGATAAAGAGTGGTTGGGGTTGTTGTTGGTGGTGGTTTTTTGGTATTGCGGAGGTGGTTTTTTTTTGTACAGTAGAGGTGGTGGTCGGCAATACTATTGGAAGTGTTAGCTGGTGGTGTTTAATGGTGGAGATGGTGGATAAAAGGTAGAGAGAGAGAGAGTATAGTTGAGAGAGAAAGAGAAGTGGGATCAATAGAGAGAGAAGAAAGTTGGGGGATGTTTTAAAAAATTAATATATCATTATTTATTAAGTATACCTTAAATAAATGAACAAATTGATGAAATTACTCTCATGTGAGCTCAACATGACCCTTTTTAACGTTAAAATTTAACGAAGTTAGTGCTAAAGGATAAGAGCTACAAGCTTTTACAACATAAAGAACGATTCTCATCAATTTTGAAGTTAAAAGACAACCACTGAAAAACGCTGTAAACATAAAAGACGATTTCTGTAATTTTTTCTAAAACTTATTTGTATAAGAACTTTCCTCTAATAAAGAAATATATATATGTGTCCAAAAAAATATTAAATAGTTGATAAAAAATAACTAAAAATTATATAACAATGATACAATTTAAAAGTGAAATTACATATAATAAAATATTAATGAACATTTAAAAAATGTTGCTTTTAATCATAGTTTTTTTTAGTTTATTTTTTTTTAAATTAAGAATACAAATGGGTGATTTAAGATAAACGAGAAAAAAAAAAAGTTGGACTCAAATGATTGTGACATTTGAAGCAATTAAGCATATTATCACATTATTTTAAATGCTTATTTTTATTAGCAATAGATTTATAAATTATATTTTCCAAGTGATTCGTCACCTTTTATTTAAAAATAGATTATATCCCGAAAGCTTTCCGGGATAGATAAATCTAATATGATGTGGTAAAATATGTGTTGTGATGTAACATAAAAATTAATGCACTATAATATGAATTAAACGTTTGCTCATCCGAAAACAACGCCTAAAAATCTTTGGGTCCAGATAAATCGGCTCTTCATCAAAGTAATCTTTCATTAAACGAGCGTTTGCCTCCAAGCGGTCGCGTTCCATATTTTTTTTTTCGCAAAAGAAGACATGGTGGATTACTAACATTCGTTGCCAGCGCACAAACACTAGTAAGCACCTCTTGCTCGATCTCCTCGTCGGTTGAATCATCCGTATCGCCTAAAAACTCTTTGTAATAATAATTCGGAATGAATGATGAGGATGTCGAGGACCTCATTTTTTTTATAAAAATAAGTTGGTGTGGTGTGTTTGTTTTATAAAATGAGGTGGTGTATTGTGTGTTTTTATAAAAGTTGTGGTGGTGTGAGTGTATTAAGTAGTTGATTTTTTTTATTAAAAAAACGTTTTTATTAACGGCTACTTTGAATTAACGGTCATATGACCGTTGCATGCCCCACATGTTTCAATATGATTGGTTGAAGAAAGGAGATGATGGCGTGAAATTTTTCACGCTCAAACGATTCACGCCCCTTTCGCACCCTGTAAGCGGTGTTACAGGTGCCAATTAAGCGCTAAATGCCTTTTTCACGCCCCATTCATAGCAGACAAATAAGCGGTCATCGTAAGTTTGTTTTTTAATGCATAACATAAATAATTCTATGAAATAAAAACGTAGTACACATTTTTTTTTTCTTTTTAGAAATTTAATAAGAGATGATAGCATTTCTGCTATAGTTGGGGGTTAACAATTTCTGATATACCACATATTAAAGGACATGCTCACCTGCCACCACATCAGCACACCTCGAGTTTATTATTTAAGTCGATCAAAGATTGAATGAAAAAAGAATAATATTAATTGATATTTTTTAGGCTTAACTAAAGTAGGTAAAATTTTATTTCTGTTTACGGATGTAAATGATGTGTAATGGCTCAAAAGCTACTCGAGATTGAATCAATAAAAAAATCAAACGAGTCGAGTCTTAACGAGTTTAATCCCGAGCTTGAAAAACGACTCGTTTAGTTATCTAGCCCGAGCTCGAGCTTTTCATACAAAGACAGTTTAAGCTCGCGAGCCTAAACAAGCCCAAACAAATTTTATGTTATTATTTTATTTATAGTATACATACTATTTAACATTGGCAAGCCGAGCTCTACCCGAGCTTTGGCTCGTTTAAGCTTTCGAAGCGAGCTCGAGTCGACCTTTTAGCTCCTTTAAAATTGTTCTAAAATTATTTCGAATTGAGCTCGAGCTTTTGGGTTTTACTTTCAAGCCGAGCTCGAGTTCACAGTATTAAACTCGAACTGACCTGAGCTTGAGCCTAATCAAGCTCGGGCTCGACTCGGCTCGTTTACACCTCAACTTCTACTTCTGTTATTACTGTGTATACGAATCAACGGCAGGTTACTACTCCAACTGACCGTAATTGATTACGTTTCATCGAGTGATTCATTTTTAACAATCTAGTCGGATCACATCTTTTTTTTTTAGTTTTTCATCTTCGCGGTGCTCAAACACCAACAGTGAAGGAAACACTATCTTTAATCACTACACTAAAATCTTTTCCACAGTCGAATCTTCAGGATGTTGTGGCTAGGGATTAGCATATTGCACCGAATACCGAACTAAGGCTGTTCAGTATCGGTACTCACATTTAGAGGTTTTCGGTTTTGGTATTTTCGGTATCGGTATGAGATCGGTATAGTATCGGTATCTTAAGGTAAAATACCGATACCGTACCAATACCGAACTGATAACGTACCGTATGTTTTCGGTATCGGTATTGGGTTTTGGGAATTTTCGGGATCGGTATCGGTTGGTACCGATACCGTCCCGATCTCATCCCTAGTTGTGGCTCATAAAGTTGAAACGTTGCAGGGTTTGAATTCGGTGAGTTTGTAGTTGGTACGTTGTTTGTAAGGGGACATCTTGCACATAGATGGGATGATCGAAGACGATATGTAAGCGAAACAAACCACCACCACTCATTTAAGATAAAATGGTAAAAACAATGGTTTAAGTTTAATGTTTTGGTTTGAAAAAAAGATGGTAAATGGTTTATATAGAGAGTGAAATTGGTAAAAATAAAATAATAATAATAATAATAATAATAATAATAATAATAATAATAAGAAAGTAACCATTGCATGGGGGGGGGGGGGCTAAAGTTTCAAATGGGTTAGTAACCATTTCTTTTGAACCAGCAAACCGTACCAGCCCTTATTACTCCCGCCACCGATGACAATGTTGCCGTGGGGGGTAGTGGGTACCCGTACTCTTTACGGGTGACGCCACGTCCCCTAAAACTATTTTGCATGTTTCTCTTGACTTTTAATTTTAGCTGGTGGGCAAGCATCAATGTTGGATCATAAACTTATGTTTATACTAATATATAAAGGTACTTTTGTGAGCAACCATACAATTTAATTTGGATTTTAAAAAATTTATGATAAATTTGGTATAAGTCTTGATGCATAAACATTTTATAATTTATCATCTTATCCTTTTTACAATGTTTGTGAAATATTCAATGTACATAATGTAAGATTTAGCCATTGAAGAACTTGTACAATATAACTCTCTTATGCGAGAGACTGCATGTTCACAACCCGGTTACACCATCCCTGAAATCAGAGTAAGAGTAAATGGTCGTGGTCGGCGATAAATAAGGAAGAAATGGTGGGTGCCTGTGGGCTGTGGTGGCAGTGTGGCATTGTTGGTGGTGGTTTGAGTAAAACGATAAAGATGATGGCCTGCTTTGTCTTTATTTTTGGCTAAATCTGAACCTGCATAACACATGGTCGTGGGTGCAGGTGGAGGACTCGGTGGTGGTGATGGTCGGTTGGGACGAGGTAGAGGGCTCGATGGTAGTGGTGCTCATGGGTGGAGGTGGAAGGATGGGTGGTTCTTTTTTCCAGAAACTAAGGTGGTGTGGTTGGCGTGGTGACTGATGGTGGTTGAAGTTGTCACACCCCGACAACGCACAGCGGAAAGCAAGTAATGAGGTAACGGAAGTTGTTACCAATAAGTTTAGCAACACACGGTTGATACGTATGGACATCTTGCAACCACCCTCTAGTTTGACATATTTTATTTTTCATGGTCAGTGAAAATTGTTAGTTAACAAGAAAATATGTTTCACCAAGGTGAAGCGTAGATTTAGTGAACATAGTTTTACAAATTAAAGTAAAAGTAGTTCAAACAACATTGTTTTACATATTATTAGAAAACATAGTTATTTAGTAGTTTATGGTCCCAACATCATGTCCGTAGTAGTGCCCTGCCAAACCCGCTCATCAAAACCTTATGCATCAGTACCTGAAAAACATGCTTAAAAATATCAACAAATTGTTGGCGAGTTCACAGGTTTTATGACGCTAAACAAACTAAAAATTTTGTTAAATAAGTATGATCGAGTACAACTCGAATAGAACCAAGTAGACTCGCGAAAATCTAACAAGTATGATGTAACCTAAGGCCCTTAATCAAGCCACAACAATTAGCCTCTCAAGCTACCACCTCAATTTAATGAGGAAACAACTTTTAAAGGTTATGTTTTACCATATCAATAAAATTACCGGATAGTAAGGGTCGTCAACCCGATAGATCTACCAACATAAACTACGGCTCTAGTCCAAGAGTTAATGATTAAGTCGTGCGAAGAATGTCCGTCCGTACACGACCTACGTGTACCAATACAAAGTATCTATACAGCGTGCACTACCTAAGGCCATCAAATGTCCTTAATTCTAGTCCTACTAATCATACAACATGTTAATCCCCCGATAAGTAAAAATGTTCAAAAACATTTAAAGAAAAGGGGCCGTGAAACTCACCTTAAGCTTAGCTTCCAATAAGCCTTCTAATTAAATCTCAAAATGCTACTGACAAATCCCTATAATTCATAAGGCTATTTTAGTAACCATCCTAAGTCTAATCAAGTCATTTATCATACTTTCTTGACTTAGTTATCCAAAAAGATTTAATATTTCATGAACCCTTACCCAGTCGACTCATTGGTGATCGGTTTAGTTTTTAGACTTTGTGTGCATGCGTTTCAATGTCAAATAAGTTTCCGAATATTATATGTTAACTTATGAACATCTAATAAACTAAAATTTTGACCTTAAGACCAACATATACTTCATAAAATAAGTCAAATTTGCTGATTTAAAGTAGTCATAATATTTAGTTGTTAAAGTGTTCAAAAAGTCGTTTTTTGGCGATTCTATCGCATAGTTTTACACTGTAACCTCTCGTTTTCATAGTAAACATATTAGACATCCTAAATATTTATTTTTATACACATTTAGACATCAAATAAGCTGTTTTAAATCAGACCTGAATTTTAATGTCCTAGACGCGTTATTATTGTCAAAATATGCGTTTTCGCACATCTTTTGCCAATATACTTAGGTTTTCAAATTAGGACTCCTATATACTCCTTAGTATACCTTCTTTTACATCATTATAAGTCACAAAATTCTGTTCTAAATCAGTTTTGAAACATGGCGTTTTAAGCCGTAAAACACATTTGGATCGCCCATGAAAGGTCTCCCAAGCATGTAAATCCTATCCAAACTTATTTTACCCTTTATTAAACTTATAAAAACCTTATTATTATTGAAATAGTTCAGACCTGTTTTTAAGTTAAAAATCAAACAAAAACTTAACAATAATGTTGTAAAAACATGACATCAAGATTAAATATACCACATTTCACTATTTATTAATCCACAGTCATCAAAATAATCTTTTAGTTCAGACCTTAAATACCTTTTTAAAACCTCTTGCATGTATCAAAAATCAAAAGATCTAATCATCTAAAACTCAAAATAATCATACTCACACAGACATACATACATACGGTTATATATATACACACACATGACACACGACACACACACACACGACACACATGCATTCATTTTTATTATTACCATTTCATCTTGTTTCTTTCCCCTTGTTTATTCTTCAAAAACCCTTTTAAAAACCTTTGATTCTTGGTGAAAACTTGATTATTATTAGAAAATATAAAGATTTTATTAAAGTTTTGATTAAAAACTCACTTTGTAAGAACTTCTTGTAAAATGGGTTTCTCTCTCTAAAATATCTAGCTTTCTTGAAGGTCTTTGCTTTCTAATCATCCACAATGTTATTATCTTCAAGTTTTTTTAAGCATTTTCATGGTTGTTTTGATTGAAATAAGAAAATATGGGTGTTTGATGTGGGTTTTGGTTATAATGGGAAGAAGAAGAAGAATATGGATGGTTGTTTTAGTGTGTGTAAACTAAGGTGTAATATGTAAGAAGTGAGTGCATTGGGATGTGGGTGGAGTCTTAAATAAGCAATCATATGTAATAATAATAATAATAATAATATTAATGTTAAACAAAAATAGTAATGTCATGGGGGGGGGTTATAGTTTATTTTTTTATACAAACTAATACATAATACCCATACTCCAAAATTATAAAAACCCATTTATATTAAATAATTAAGGTTTTTACTCAATTTACCCATAATAATATTCCCCACTGAAATTATCCATTTTTAGCTAAATAATCATTTTTAGGGGTCTCCGTCTCATACCGGGTCTTAGTTTTGCGTCACACTCTAAGGTACACAACTAATAGACCTTAACGATTTGAGAACTCCTATTTCTAAATTTTATTAATCCCAACAATATTTCCTCTTAGAGAATATTATTTCACATTAAATTTACGCAACATGAGTCAAAACTTAACTTTTTAAAGTTAACCGAATTATCACCAACGTTCAACATAGACAATTTATCATTATATTTCTAAGGGCTCTAACTATCACTAATTACGTCTAACACATAGCTTCTAATATTATTAAATGATTATTATGTTATATAAGAATCATCTGAATTTTTACCGGTTGTCACAGTCTCCCCTCCTTTAAGAAATTTCGTCCTCGAAATTTTCGTCTCGCGACTACCAATTTCGGTTTAGACGGAAATAAATGAGGATACTTCAGTTTCATCTGATCTTCCCTTTCCCAAGTGAATTCCGGTCCTCGTTTGGAATTCCACCTAACTTTCACTATCTTAATGTTGCTTCGTCTCAACTTCTGAATCTTCCAGTCTGTAACTTCAACGGGTTCCTCGACAAATCGCAATTTGTCATCAACATTGATTTCCTCTGGCGGTATAACCAATGTCTCGTCCGACAGACATTTCTTCAAAATGCATACATGAAATACATCATGGACTCCAGATAGCTTTAACGGTAACTTAAGTCGATATGCCACCAGGCTTATACTTGCTAAAATCTCAAACGGTCCAATATAACGCGAGCTAAGCTTTCCTTGCTTACCAAACCTAATAACTCCTTTCCACGGCGAGACCTTCAACATAACTCTATCTCCAATCTAAAACTCTAAAGGTTTCCTTCTATTATCTGCATAACTTTTCTGTCTATCTCTCGCTGCTTTCAATCTATTCCTAACTTGAAAAATCTTATCCGTAGTCTCTTGAATTATCTCCGGTCCAGTCAAATGTTTATCGCCTACCTCTGCCCAACAAAGGGGTGAACGACATTTTCTTCCATAAAGAGTTTCAAACGGTGCAGCATTGATACTAGAGTGATAATTGTTATTGTAGGAAAACTCAACCAATGGGAGGTGAGTATCCCAACTTCCTCCAAAATCAATCGCACAAACTCTTAACAAATCCTCTAACGTCTGAATGGTCCTCTCGCTCTGACCATCTGTCTGGGGATGATAAGCTGTACTCATATCCAATCGTGTTCCTAACGCTTTGTGTAACGATTTATAAAACCTTGATACGAATCGGCCATCACAGTCTGAAATAATCGATATCGGTACACCATGTCTAGACGCGACTTCCTTCAAATAAATACGAGTCAACTTCTCAATATGATATTTTTCTCTAATGGGAAGGAAATGTGCGGATTTTGTCAATCGATTGACAATTACCCAAATGGCATCATAACCGCTTGATGTTCGGGGCAATTTCGTAACGAAATCCATTAAAATACATTCCCACTTCCATTGCGGAATCTCTGGCTGTTGAAGCAATCCTAATGGCTTCTGATACTCAGCCTTAACTTTCGCACAAGTCAAACATCTCCCAACATACGCCGCTATCTCTCCTTTCATGTTCGGCCACCAATAACTTTCCTTCAAATCCTTATACATCTTATCAGAACCAGGGTGTATTGAATATTTCGACTTATGGGCTTCATCCATAACTAATTCACGCATACCCCCTTTAAATGGTACCCAAACACGATCCATAAAATACGTTACTCCATCAACCTTTGAACTCAATTCCTTAATCATCTTATACAATCGTTCATCCTTCAAATTCTCCTCTTTCAACGCCTCTTGTTGCGCTTCCTTAATTTGATTCGTAATGCTTGTATGAATCGTCAAACCTAGTGCTCGAACACGTAAAGGTTTAATCCTTTCCTTTCTACTCAAAGCATCTGCAACAACATTCGCTTTTCCTGGATGATATTGAATCTCACAATCATAATCGTTGAGTAACTCTACCCATCTTCTCTGTCTCATATTAAGCTCTTTTTGATCAAATATATGTCGAAGATTTTTATGATCCGTGAAGACTGTACACTTGGTTCCATACAAGTAATGTCTCCAAATCTTAAGAGCGAAAACTACAGCTCCAAGTTCCAAATCATGCGTCGCATAGTTCTTCTCATGAACTTTCAATTTCCTCGATGCGTAAGCTATCACCTTACTATTCTGCATCAAAACGCATCCTAATCCTTGACGTGAAGCATCACAGTACACTACAAATCCATCATTTCCATCGGGAAGTGACAAAATCGGTGCACTACACAACTTCTCCTTTAAAGTCTGAAAGGCCTCTTCTTGCTTTTCAGTCCACTCAAACTTACGATCCTTTTGGGTTAGTAGCGTCAATGGTTGCGCTATTTTGGAAAAATTACCAATAAATCGACGGTAATATCCTGATAAACCCAAAAATTGACGTATCTCCGAAGGAGATTTAGGCACATCCCATTCCTTGATTGCCTCTACCTTCGCTGGATCTACTTGAACTCCTTCTTCATTAATAACATGTCCTAAGAAATGAACTTCTCGTATCCAAAACTCACACTTCGAGAATTTTGCATAAAACTTCTCGCTCCTCAGCAACTCCAAAATAAGCCTCAAATGTTGTTCATGATCCTCTTTAGTTCGTGAATAAATAAGTATATCGTCGATGAATACTATAACGAACTTGTCTAAATAAGGTTTACAAACCCTATTCATAAGATCCATAAACACTGCTGGTGCATTTGTTAAACCAAATGGCATCACCAAAAACTCATAATGGCCATATCGTGTCCTAAATGTCGTCTTGGGAATATCCTTTCCGTAAAAACTTTTGCGCCTTCATCACGCTAATCAACCTTGATGACCTTTTCTCAGTCTTACCATGCACAACCAAAATCTCGTTATCCAACATCGGAATTCGAACTAACTTCTCGTGACATACAACTTCCGCGCGATTCTTAGATAACCAATCCATCCCTACTACTACGTCAAAACTTCCCAATTCTACGGGCAAAAGATCTATCTTAAACACATGATCCTCAGGTTGTAAGGTACAATCTCTAACTACCTCACGGGCCTCTATAATCTTACCATTTGCCAATTCTATTGAATAACTTTTATCTAATTCATTCGACTTTGAGCATAGCAACGGTTCAAATTTCTTTGAAACAAAGCTCATATCAGCTCCGGTATCAAATAAAATAGACGCAGGTTGATTATTGACAAGAAACGTACCGGTCACTATTGTAGAATCTTGATTTGCTACACATGCATTCATTTCAAAAGCTCTACCCCTTTCATTCGTTCCTCGAAGCTTTGGGCTAGGGGTGTAAACGAGCCAAACCGAGCCCGAGCCTGACTGGGCTCGAGCTCGGCTCGTTATGGTTTTATGAAGCTCGAGCTCGACTTGGTTCGAGCCTACAATCTTGAGCTCGAGCTCGGCTCGCTAGCAAAATCAAAAGCTCGAGCTCGGCTCGGCTCGGCTCGGGGTGATTTGAGAACAATCTCAAACGAGCTCAAAGCTCGGCTCGAGATCGCAAAAAGCTCGGCTCGCGAGTGTTATTAAATGAGCCTATGAAATAAGGACTTGGGCTTTGGAGATGTGGGCTATAAATTATAAGAGATATATAAATAACTTATAATTATGTTTGGGCTTGTTTAGGCTCGCGAGCCCAATCGAGCTTTGTATCTAGGGCTCGAGCTTGGGCTTGATAACTAAATGAGCCATATTTTAGGCTCGGGCTCGTTAAGGCTCGGCTCGTTCAGGCTTTTTACCGAGCCGATCCCGGGTACCTCTTGAGCCACTACGTGGCATTTACACCCCTACTTCGGGCAATCTTTCTTGAAATGTCCTATAACTCCACACTCAAAGCAACCTTGATCAATTCTACCCTTATTCGGTTCATCCGGAAGTTTCACTCTGCATTTCGGGGCCGTATGTCCTTGTCGACCACACTTATCACACACTGCCTTGCAATAACCTGTATGCGGAGCATCACATCTTGGACATTTCGGTGTCCCTCCTCCAGTTTTCCTACCTTCACTGGCATTCACCGCATACAACCTTCCTGTATCGGGCTTCTTATTTCCTCTTCTCTTAGACTGTCTCCTTGAATTCTCAGTCCTTTTCCTTTTTCCACCAGACGATAATTTCTCCGGCTCAACTTTCTTCTCAATCGCCTCAACTACTTTCTTAATAATCTTACCTTTCTTAACCAACGTTCCTTCTCTAACTGCATCAACAGTCAACGAATTTGCTAAAGATATAGCACTTTGCATAGTAGTCCGTTTTGAAGAAGATACCATTCCTCTAATCTGAGGTGCCAAACCCCAAATATACCGCTCAATACGAGCATACTCCGGTGTAACTAATCTGGGAACCAATCTAGCTAACTTATTAAACCTGGTAGTATAAGCCTTTATCTCCGCTCCACTCATGGAAAGCGTCCAAAACTCTGCTTCAATCTTCTGCATCTCACTACGAGGACAATATTCCTTCAACAAAATATCCTTCAACTCATTCCATATGAGACCATAAGCAACCTCTTCACCTAATGCTTACACTTGTGTATTCCACCAAGTAAGTGCATCATCTTGAAAAGAACAAACCGCATACTTAACTTTCTGAGTAGCAGAACAGTTACTAATCATCATGACTGACTCCATCTTTTGAATCCATCTAATAATATCTAGGGGACCTTCCGCTCCTGAAAATGCACGAGGATGACAAGATTGGAATGCTTGTAAGTACATCCTTGCTCAAGGCTTCCTGTTTCATTCGAATACGTCGCAGTTACTATTTGATATACGATCAAAATAACAACTTCATGAAACACTAGAACCTATCTCAAGTATTCCTTACCTGATGATCCTCCATTATGGACCCTATCTCCAAATCCACGTCCTAATCCACTACTACAAGTGTGCCTCCTCCTGGTGCGCTTCCACCTGTTGCGCCACCGCCTCGACCTCTAGTCGCATTGACATCTCTCTGGTCAAACACAAAATTTACTTGCTGCGCTATCATCCTAGCCAACTGTTCCGGTGAAACGGGAAGTGAAGAACCTCCAGCCTCAGTACTTGCTCTCGTAACTGGTGCCATAATCCTTTTTCTATATATTTTAGGGATGAAATATATATATAAGAAACATGTTTAAAATTTTTAAGAATTAATCATGTTAAGTGTATAAATAAAATCATTCAAAAATGACATTCATACTAACAAAATAATTCAAAGAAAACCATACACCATTAGCAATTTATACTAAAACAATAGACAACGATCAACACATCACAAAGATAATAAGCATGGGAACTTACTTCCATGTTAGTTCATCATCATAATATTTTAAGTACATAACTGGATAACTTGTTTAATTGTTTACAAAAGATCTATCAACCACTACATAATGTTTTGGGAGATCATACTAAACAAAATGGTACCATACTACCACTCAACAAGTTTATCCGTAAAACTGCCAAAATATAGGGCCTGATATGCCCTGACCAACGCTAATCATCAACTCAAAGGGTTTTACCCCCTCGAAGAATAGTAGCCAAATAGACCATCACAAACATCGCTAAAGCCATGGAAGCACTATAACTCTCCTCAGCGGCTACCACTCGCTGCTCCATGCTAACCACTCCTGCTTCCGCTTCCTCGATCTTCTTCTCTTTTTCCTCAACCTCCTTCTTAAATTCCATCAAATCTCTCCGAGTAACCTGAACATCACTCTCCAACCTCTCTATCCTCTCCAACTGGCTGTCCCTAGCCTGACTATCCAAAACAGTATACTCCTCGACAGACGCCATCTTGCCATCCATCCGCTCAACTCTACCATCCATAGAACCAACTCGACCATCTAATTTTCAAAGTATTTTACTTCACCGAGCCTTTTTCTAACAGGGTCTAACCCAGTTAGTTTTTTTTTTTTTTGCTGATGTGACAACTTATATAAAAGAAAAACTTGATAATTTACTGACTTGGTTGTTTTGTGGTACCGTCACCACCTCGACCACCACCATCACCACCTAACTCTGATAACCCCACCAGCGTATTAGAGATGCACCAAATTCTCATTGTTATTAATTGTATATTTTGAATATGTAATTATGTATTTCCAAGTCAAAGTCCAAGTCCTAGTCATAGTTAAAGTCTAGTCAAAGAGTTTTATTACTATTAATGGTAGGCTAGATTATGTCTCTTTCTCATTGTATATATATAGTGTATGAATTATGAATAAAATGTGGTTGATCATTCTCTTATATGGTATCAGAGCGTTATCTCCAACGAGAAAGCTCTTGGTCCTATCAACATGGGAACCGTCGCCCATCACCCCTAAATTTCTTTTTCACGCTACTGCGATCCCCACCATATCTACCTAAAGCTCCCTTTCTTCAACAATTCCGTGATCACCACTACCCCTAAATTTCTTTAAAACATCCCTTACTATTTCTTTTAATCATCTCTTCAACATCTCCAAAACTCACATCTACCAACATCTTCAAATAGATTACCCACCCCCACCTTAAATAATAATTCTCCTTATTTTCACCTTTTTCATATCTCTCCAAACTATGAAAAACCTCATATTTTCGGTTTCTTATCATACCCTTGGTTATGACCATACTCTAAACATAAACTTGAGTCTCAGTCATAAACGTGCATTTTTATTGGCTACTCATCCTCTGAAAGTGCTTTCCATCTCCTTGATCCCCTCACTCATCGGATCTACACTTCCCGTCATGTCCAGTTTCTTGAACATATTTTTCCCTATGAATCCATTTCTCAAACCTCTACTTCCATCTCACCCTCACCCGACACTTTGTTATTCTTTCAAAGTTCCTACATAACTTATTCTCCTTCTACCTGGTTTTGCAAAACCTATTTTTTTTTGTGCCACAACCATTGTGTTCCGGACAAACTGTATCTCTATATTCTATCATCTATTCCATTTACCCTCTGATCATTTCTTCTCTATTTCTCTTTTATGCCTTTTAACCATATCTATTTCATCCATTTAAGAGATGCACCGAATTTTCAATGATTCATGTTCTTCACTTGCAATATTAAAAAAAAAAACACAAAATGTATTTTCACTTGATTCATCTGCTTAATCAACTTCATCTTTCTTTACATCTTCAACTTCATCAACTTCTTCTTTTACTTAAACAACGACATCATCTACTTCTATGCAAGATTGGACTTATTCCAAGGTCGTCCATCTTGCGGAGGCATATTAGAGATGCACTAAATTCTCATTGTTATTAATTGTATATTTTGAATATGTAATTATGTATTTCCAAATCAAAGTCCAAGTCCTAGTCATAGTCAAAGTCTAGTCAAAGAGTTTTATTACTATTAATGGTAGGCTAGATTATGTCTCGTTCTCATTGTATATATATAGTGTATGAATTATGAATAAAATGTGGTTGATCATTCTCTTATACAGCGTTCACCACCATCTCAGACCACCACCACACCAGACCATTACTACCACTTAACTCCGATAACCTCACCTCCGTTTACCACTATTTTAGACCACCACCACAACCACACCATTGCCACCTATACTAGACCACCACTGCACCTTACATTACCAATCACATCAGACCATCGCCTTCGCCATCACCACCACAAACATGAAAAACTGACAGTGACCTTAATACACTAATTCCATTAGCAATGAGAAAAATTAAACTAACGACGGCTTTATTTGATGTGTAGTGAGTGAATATTAAGTAGGGGCATGCATTTTAGAAATGTATCTAGAGAAGATCTTCAAAGCCAAGTGAATCTTGTGGTGATTTTGAGTTTATATTGTAGAATCTTCAAGCCAGGGCTTGGGTGAAAAACAATATCACTAGGATTTCAGCCAATTTTAGTTCGTTGTTATGGATTCACTATGTTGGCTGGATTGAAACTCACGGCGGTGATGGCTATGGGTGGTGGCAGCGGCAGTGGTGGTGGCGAAGCTCCCACATCAAAACAAAAAAAAAAGAAAATAAAAAAAAAAAACTAAATGAGTTAGATCCATTTAGAAAAGGCTTGGTGGAGGAAATAATTTGAAACTTAGGATTGTTGTAAAAATTTCTTAAGATGGAGAAAACTTTAAATTATTTAGATCCAATATATCAAGTTTTTTTTTATTTATTTATTTTATAATTAACTCGCATTTATATATCATTTATAAGGCATTTACATAAATGCTTTCTGACAAAAATACATAAATCAATTTTAAAGTTTTCTTTTAAATTCTTTCGTAAAAAGTGGCGCCAAAACAGTTTCGCGCTGCTTTATACAAATGAAGAAGACGCGAACGAAATAGGATGCACCGCCGCATAAGGCAAGCCACGCTAAATTCCGTTCACCTTCGCCTCGCCCCGCCCGTTCTTCATCATAAAACACTGCATTGGAGATGCTCTTACACCCTCAAAACATACTCAAAAATAATTTAATGTGAAGGATATTCGAATCTTAATCTTACATGCATATAAACAAAAAATATAAACAAAATTTAGACAATAAATCCGTACATTGACTACCACCACGTCTATCGGTTACAAACTCCAACACCACACACCACATGGATCCCACCTGTCACATATCTTTTTATATATACCACCTATACATACATATACATACACCCACCCCCTACATATCTTTATCTATCAACAACACTTGTACACCCATCACCATTCATACTGGACAACAACATCAACATATTATTATTATTATTATCATTGCTATTAATATTATTATCTTTCACCGTTCCTGCCTCATTTCAACGTAATCAGCAGGTACCAACAATCTCCAATCCAATTCATCTAATTCAATCATTCATTTCATTTCATTTCATTTCATTGATTCAACGAATATTGATCGATTGATTGACGAATTTGCAGGAATATCATGGAGCTGGAATCTCAATCCGATGCGGGTGAGATTATGTTGTTCGGCGTGCGAGTGAAGGTTGATCCGATGAGGAAGTGTGTGAGTATGAATAACCTTTCACAATATGAATCGTCTAATAACATTCTCGTGGCTAACACCGGCTACGCCTCCGCTGATGACACGGTCCGCCACCATTCAAACGCTAGCAGAGACCGCAAACGAGGTTAGATTATTATTTATTTGTATTTTATCGTTGTTACGGACCGAAACCATTGCAAGGTATGGACCTGTCCTGTATCTGTTGCCTATAGGCAATAGTACGATGGAAGGACAAGTCTCTCTACCTTGTCCGGTCCGTAACAATTAATGAATTAATGAATTAATGTGGTTGTTGCGTGTCAATAAAGTTAATATATGTTTATATTTAATTTATCAATTTTTAGTAAGATTTGTGTATTTGAATGATGATTGATTGTTTCTATTGTGAGCTAGGTCATTGAATTCGGTACCGATTTATATTAACTTTATTAATTAAACTAATTAGAAATAGTAATAATAATAATAATAATATATTGACATTGATGATTAAAGGGGTTCCATGGACTGAAGATGAACATAAGCTGTTTCTGCAAGGATTACAGAAGGTAGGCAAAGGGGACTGGAGAGGAATTTCTAGAAACTTCGTCAAAACTCGCACGCCAACGCAAGTTGCAAGCCATGCTCAGAAGTACTTCCTCCGCCGAACCAACCTCAATCGCCGCCGTCGTAGATCTAGCTTGTTTGACATCACCACCGATTCGGTGAGTTAAAATATTTAAATCAATAGTGATATCAGTATCAAGTTGTTGGATAAGACTTTGTTTTTTCCAAGTGCTGAGGGTTCAGTACCCCTTATGGTACACGAAAAAGCGTGTAGTTTAGTAATAGAATTAAATAGTGCGTGAGCTGTAAAAAATATAGTCATGTCAGGTGTCCCTCCCTATGACGTCGGGGTTCCAGTACCATCGTGGTGGACACTTGTGTAGATTTAGGATGTCAAAGTTAAAGTCAAACAATTAAACCTATGATTTAGGCCTATTGTCATAGGCTTTTGAAGATCAATTTGTGTATGTGTTTTTTGCAATAATGTATCTAATATTTTCATGATGATTAGGTTGCTGCTACTATGCAAACAGAAGAACAAGTTAATGAAAACAACAAGGTTCAAGCTGTTGTTCAACCATCCATGCCGCTACCACCGGTGCAGCTCCAGAAACCGGCGGAAATGATGACCTTGAACAATGGTGGGCAAGTCAATGGCGGGTCAATGCAGATTGTCCGTCCATTCACCGTTGTTCCAGCTGCTAACCCGTCAGCTAGGATGGATCTGGATCTTTCTCTAACGTACAACCCCAATCGATCGGGTTCGTATCAAGTGATCTCCGGGTTCAACAATGGAGATAGCATGATTAGTGTTAATTAAAAATGGTAAAGAGAATAAAGAATAAAAACAGTAAAGTAGTTATGTGACTTAAAGTTGTCTTGTTAAGTATGTTTTTAAGGTTAATTATGGTGTTGTATGTCTACCTTTATATATCTATAATGTTTGCTTTGTAATTGGAAAAAAAACAAAGGGAAATTGAATACAACACTAGTTTTATACATTTTGTTTGTTTGGGGGAGGTGGGGTTGATCTTATGGATGGTTTATAGAGCATGCGGTGAAATATCGTAAGACTAATGGGTATGGGCTCTGGAATTGCACCGGCAAGCCTATGCATCTCACGCCGGGCCATTTATTTGCTTTGGGATTCGGAAAGAGCCGTTGGGTTTTGTTACCATTTAAAAAAAAGGTTTTTTTTTTAATATTATAAATAACAAACAATCAAACCCATTTTTCACTCCACAATTTTTATAACGCTCTGCCACTTTTATAAAAACTCTCTCAAACACTCTCACTATATTTAAACCAACCATTATTTAAAAAAAAATCCAAACCCTCAAACAACCATGTCGTTATCATCTTCTTCGTCGTCTTCGTCTTCTTCGGTTCATTATCTACAAATGAAGCCGTAAATTTTGTCATAAACATCGTGGCGCAAGCGGCACTGATCATTACCGAGGAGGAAGGAGGTGAAGTCGAATCGGTACCTCGAACTAGGAAAGCGGCTATAAATAGAGACTGAGAAGGTAAGTTTTATATATTTTTTATATTATTTATGTGTATTATATTTTTTTTTTTAACATTGTAGGGTGTTTATTATATTTAAATTTTTTTAAGATTGTAGGTTTTTATTGTGTTTATATTTTTTAAAATATGTGTAGGTGCCCATGATAGATTGGTGGCCGATTATTTTGCCGACGAACCCTTATACTCGACGGAAGTATTTAGGCGTAAGTTACGAATGAGTAGAAGATTGTTCTTACGTATAGCCGATGATGTGGCTAACTTTGACCTATTTTTTACCTTACGATACGATGCTAGAAAGAAAAGGGGGTTCACCACCCTACAAAAATGCACGGTGGCACTTCGGCAACTATCGTACGGGACTACGACGGATGCCTGGGACGAGTATTTAAAGATGTCGGAAAGAACTGCACGAGAATGTTTGTACAAGTTTAGCAAGTGTGTGGTGAAGCTTTACATCAAGAAATATTTGCAAAAACCAAACTCTAATAAGGTCCAACAATTGTATCAGTTTCACCACCAACAACATGGTTTTTCAGGAATGCTCGGAAGCATTATTTGCCTTCATTGGCCTTGGAGAAACTGCACGGTATCATGGTGCGGAATGTTCAAACGAGGGGATCAAGAATATCCATCAATAATCTTGGAGGCGGTGTGTTCACAAGATCTATGGGTTTAGCATACTTTCTTTGGCATTCCTGGTTCGAACAACGACATTAATGTCATTAACCAGTCGGAGATTTTTGACGATGTCATAAAAGGAACCGCTCCGGATACCAGGTTTACAGTATCGGGGGTGGAGTATAGGCGCGACTATTATCTTGCAGATGGAATCTACCCATCTTACGCGACGATCGTTAAAAGTATTCACCACCCGTTCGATGAAAAAAGAAAGAAATTTGCCAAGTTTCAAGAGGCGGCAAGAAAGGACATTGAACGGTTATTTGGTATTCTACAAGCAAGATGGCACATCATTGCAAACCCGGCACGTATGTTCACCCCTAAAAAATTGCGTTACTGTATGTATGAGTATATCTTGTTGCATAACATGATACTCGAAGAGGAAGGCGTCGCTATCTGTGCGTATGACGAGAATGCCCCGCCGGAGAATACGGTGTCTGTCAACCCACATCAACAAGATTTAAACGAGTTCTCGTTACATAACGAGTTCATCCATGATAATCTTCAAGGGACTTGGTTGAATATATTTGAAACAATAGACAAGAGTAGATTATTTGTAATTTTTTTTATGTCGAATAGGTTAATTTAATTTTAGTTGTGTTTTTTTTTAAATTATTTGTAATGATTTTAATATAATATTTACTTTTTAATATTAATATTAGAATATTAACTTTTTTATTGTAACATTAACATTATAATATTTTTTTTGACCGGCCAAACACCCACTGAGCGCCCCCCAGTGGCTATAGACAAGGGCTCAATTGGCCCACTCCAGACCCAGAGGGCATTTGGAAAATCCCAGTGCGGGAAACCCCAAGACTCGAACTCGAGACCTTGGGGGGAAAACCCTCACACCTCCACCACTTCGCTGTGGCTTTATTAGCACTAACATTATAATATTATTTAATTAAAAAGAAAAAGAAAATGCATTAAATGAAGATGGGCCTCCTCCACATCCTTGGAGCATCATTCCCATAATGGTCCTACTCTACAATGACATGGCAGGTAAGATGGAGGACCATCATGGAAGATGAGTCTCCTCCGCACCTAATAGTCTAAGTGTATATCACAATATTACATATGGATGTGTGTGAGTCAATTGATGTAGGCTTTTTATCACACACACATATACATGAGATTGAGCCAAAGGCATTATAGCCCAGCGTTATCTTGGTGGTGAGATATGACTTTGAGACTATAAGGTTTTGGTTTCGAATCTCACAAGGGGTTTTCTTATAATTATGAGTTTCCTTCTGAATTGGTGACTTGGTGGTGGAATATGATCACGTGATAACACTAATGACACGATGATACTCCAGTGGTCCATAAATAATTTCAATTTCCCATTAAACAAAATTGCATATACATGAGGTTGAAGGCAATAATAACTCACGTTCGAGAATAGGATAGACAAAATAATAAATTATTTAATTTCTAATTTAGATTTTTTTAAATATAAGAAAATTAATGAAATGAGTTTTATTAATCTCTTTTGAAATTATAGAAAAATATGAACAAAATCGGTTATTTACATAAGGAGAATTGATTTTTAATTCAAACTTTGTGTTATTGATTGGCAATAATGTATACTTTGTCTTATTGACCGGTAATATTAGGGTGGGAGGGGCACTCCTGGAATTTGTTTTTTCTTTCACTGATTTTAACCAATCCTGCACTGCCACATCACTTCATTTCACTGGTTTACTTCACTGAATCACATTTTTTGAGACAGCACTTAACTGATTCAGTTCACTGAAATCTTCATTTTTTAGCTTTTCTTTTTTTAATGACCGTTTTTATAAAAATGACCATTTGATTTAAAAGAACCATTTATAAAACTTAAAAAATAACTGTTCCATTAAAATAAAAAAAATACAAGAAACATCATTTAAAAAATAAACATACAAAGACCTAAATTTACTCGTCGCCTTTATCCTCTTCGTTGTCTTCAACCCAATAACGCTCCCATTGGTGTTTCGCCGCGATTTCTTCTTTACGTTTCAAAACCAAATCCAAATTTCTACCTATGAGGTGGTCGTTCGGTTTTGAATACATATTCAAGTCGTTGTCATACTGCCTTTGTCTCAACAAGTTGTGTTGTTCCTCTAAAAACGCTAAAGTTTTTTCGCCTTGTTGAGATTGTAGGGTGACCAACTGGTTCAGTTTATCTTCCTTCATCGCTCGGTATGACCCAAATTCATCAACCCGGGATGATTTGCTTGAAGACTCAGCGGCGGCGACGGCTTTCTTATTTCTTCGTTTAGGCCTTGTTGGGTTGGTATCTTCATTGAGATCCGGCATGTGGCTAATGGGGGTGGAGTCGTCCGGTGTGGAAAGCAGTCGGTTGATAGTTTCCGCTTTTCGAAGACTTCCGTCTCTTGTCGGAATGACTATCGGACGGTTTTTCACCCATCAACGCTTGCTTTTTCCACTTGTCGTGATCTTTTACAATCTCCCATGTCGCTTGATGATTAAAGCCAGAAGGATGACTTTTTCTGTAATAGTTCAACGCCGTTTGCATGACATTAAGATCACTATATCCACTCCCTTGTAAGCGCTCCTATATAATTAAATAAAACCGTAAGTTAAATATATCATAATCGTTACCGCTTGTTGATGAAGGCCATTGAACGCATTCATTTGTGGGTTCATGGCGGTCAATTTAGAAGTTATTTGATCAACTGTTCGGGTGGATCCTCCTAACAGTTCCGCGTAATGTTTTTGGACCGCCCTCCAAAACTTCCCTTGCTTCTTTGGTTACTCTTCTCCCAGTTCTCCGACACATAGCACCAAGCTTTTTCCAAAAACTTCCCCCCCCCCCCCCCGCATCAAGTTCTACAACTTGATCCTCTACTTCAAGCATCTCCTCTGCTTCACCGCCTAATTGTTCATCTCCATGTTCCTGCAACTGTGTCTCTCGCACAGTTTCTTCCTTGTCATTGTCATCGTCATGTAGGTGGAGCTCGAAGTCCTCTAGTTAGGATGTTGTTAATTGAGGCGGCGTAAAAAAATGTAGATACAAAATGGGTTGGCTTTGGGGTTGTTGGTAAAACGGTTGGGGTTGGCTTTGTGGGAATTGTTGGAACTGTGGGTAAAACGGTTGTGGTTGGGGTTGGCTTTGTGAAAAATTGATCACGGGCCTATATGCGTCAATCGTACCCGAGCTCGAACCCAAACCCGAACCTCTGCCTCGACTACTAGAACCCCCCGACTTTAGATTTCAAGGTTCCCCTCCCACCATTCGAAACACTCTTTGATTTTCTTGTATCCATTTTTTTTGTTTGTGTTTTTAAAGTTGTTTTGATTCACAAGTATTTGTTTTTTTTTTTATTTAAACCGTGTGACTTTTATATACTTTGCACAAAAAATGGTCAAAAAAGGTTACCATTGAACGGCCAAAATTGGAATTAAAAAACATATAAATTCGATCGTTGCATTTATTACACCACTCTACCAGCCCGTTAACTAGAACCAGCAAACGTTTCACGGGACCACTACCAGCATGGCTGCATGGGTGGCGGCTGTGTTACCGTGCTGATAGTGAGGTACCTGTGATTAAATCGGTAGGCGCCCCTTCGAAGAATCCATTTTTCCCTATGCCATACAATCACCTACACAACCACCCTCCTATGAATTCTTAAATCCCACCATCAACCCATTGGTCTGGGACTACTTACAAACCTCCAAAACAAACCACCAACCCCCTCACACACCCACTCTGCCCCAACAGCCTACTCTACAATCTCCTAACAGCTCACCCTCACAACCCGTTTCACATACTGGCCCAATCCCTTCCACTCCTGGCCCACTTAACCAAACAACCATCTCCCCTACTTCGGCCCATCAATCGGCCCACACACCTCCGTCCACCTCGCCGGCCTCTGACCCGGCTGCTATAGCGTCTCTGACACCCATCCACCATGTGCCGCCTCCCCCACCCCCACCCCTCATCCCACTACTCGCACCATTCACACCCGCTCTATGAGTGGTATTGTCAAACCCAAACAACTCTTTAACCTACGCACCTCATCTGTCGTACCTATCCCCAAGTGCCCACAGGTTGCCTTGTCGTCACCAGAGTGGTATAATGCCATGTCCAATGAATTTAGTGCACTTATTAAAAATAAAGACCTGGGAACTTGTACCTAGGACACCTGATATGAACATTATACGTAGCATGTGGTTATTCAAACATAAGTTCAGGTCTGACGGCAGTTTGGAGCGTTATAAAACACGTTTGGTTTGTGATGGTCGTAAGCAACAACCAGGCATTGACTGTGGCGAAACTTTTAGCCCAGTTGTTAAACTGGCTACTATTCGCCTGGTACTTTCTCTTGCCTTGTCTAAGTCTTGGCCTATTCACCAGTTGGACGTCACTAATGCTTTTCTGCACGGTAATTTGGAGGAAACCGTGTATATGCATCAACCCATGTGGTTTCGCCACAGAGACTTCCCTGATTATGTTTGTCAACTTAGGAAGTCCTTATATGGCCTCAAGCAGGCCCCTCGTGCCTGGTACCAGCGGTTCACATACTTTGTTACATTGCAAGGGTTTCAACAAAGCAAGTCTGACAACTCTCTGTTTATTTACCATCACGGTACGGATATTGCCTATCTTCTCATCTACGTGGATGACATCATTCTCACCACATCCACTGTAGCTCTTCATAACCGTCTCTTACAAACACTGTCTGGTGAGTTCGCCATGAAAGATTTGGGTCCAATTTCTTATTTTCTGGGTATCCAAGTCATCAGGGACGACAACACAATGTTTCTCTCTCAACAGGCGTATGTTAAGGATATTCTTCACCGGGCATCGATGGACTCGTGCAAACCGGTAGCTACTCCGGTCGACACCCAGTCCAAGCTTTCTGCTGACTCGGGTTGTAACATTTCGCATTTAATTATTTATACGTTACGGATTAAAAACGACAAACCTTATTATTGTTGGTGATATTCTGAACCCCTACACAATGATAATTATTCATACATATATTTATATATATATATATATATAGATAATAATAATAATAATAATAATAATAATAATAATAATAATAATAATAATAATCTTTGGGTTGTTTAAAAAAAAAAAAACATATTAACCACTCCTATTAAAACCTTCTCAAAGCCTAGCCCACCCCCTTTCTTTTATTTCTGGAAGCCCACCAGATCTCGGCCCAAGCTCCTTAACCTCAAGCCCAACCCAGCCAAGCCCAAACCCCTCCCCTTGTCTGTTTTAATCAAAAACAAAAACAAAAAAGATTGCCCTTGCCGGGTATCGAACCCGAGCCAACCACAAACAACACACATGCACTAACCAGCTAAGCCACGTTGATGTTTTGATTTATATCCAGCGCTTTATTATTATATCAAGAATTCAAAACTTCACAGTTGACTCGCAAAGTCAACTGTGATGAATGACTTGCCTAATCCATCAGAATTAACTTGTGAATTGTATAATTTTGGTAAACCTACGCGATGACCGGCCTCATCCAACTAAGTTACACACTGATTGACAATCAATTGTCCACCAAATTGAACCTATACGCGTATTACATTAAAACCTAGGTCAACCTTACCAATTGATCAACCTGGACATCCACACTATAAATTGATGTTCTGCGAGCCTTCACAACTCGCCATTAACCCTCTCTCTATCTCCAATTTTCTTTATTATACAATGTTTGATCTTCGCGAATTCAATTTTGACCTTGTGGTCTTGACCGAGCAATCGAGATCAAAACAACATTGTAAGATTAATTACTTTTGTGGTTTATGTTCATCGGCATCCACACATTAATAGCCCTATGATTAATTATGTAACACCCCAACCGATGGCGGAAACATCGAGGTGCCACGTATTGATGATTGTTCAGTAGCTCATGGCGAATAATAAATTTCATTAAATGATTTAAATAAATTACATACAATTGTTCTACAAGAATTCGTACATCAAATTGAATAAAACTATGCACACATCTTCAAGCATTAATTCAAATCTTCAAGCAAGTAGAACCTGAAACATGTTAAGTTGAAAATGTTTTGGGTCAACAAAAGTTGGTGAGAATTACATAGGTTTTTGATAATTGAATAAAAATGTTGAGCAATTCATGTGTCATGTCAATCTAGTCCATATGTGAGAACATACTAGAAATAAATCGAGTGCATAACCAACCCTGATGACTGTTATAATATGATACATCCCATACGCTCATGGTTCACTTGAATATGTTATACGATAACAAACACCCACGCTACCTTTGTAGGAGGCACGTATCCGGGTGGGATTGTCAGTCCAATAGATTTATCAATGTATACCGTCGGCTTGTACGGAGTTAATGATTATGCTAGAATGGTGCTTACTCTAATCATGCTCAAGACATAATGCAACATAGAAAACACATAGACACATTGATGATTGAATTGCATAAATGATGTTATAACATGTTTCACCCCAAAAATGGTGATAAATAGAAAAGGGGCTATGTAAAACTCACCTTGGTAAATTGTTATATCTGTTGGGAAATTTGGATAATTGTGTTGCCCAAATATATCAAGTATCACCCTATAATGAGGTAATAAATATGTCTAAGTCTATCAAGTCTACAAATGTATAAGTTTCTAGGGCTTCGAATTTGGGGATAATTGCTCGTTTGATTAATATTAAAAATATTCGCCAATTGAGAGAAATTTAGTAAATAAATAACCAAAAATCTCTTTATGAATTTTAAATCCAAGATGGTCACAAGAATATGTTTAAAGTATAAAAATAATTTTTATAAAATTATTTTCTTTAAAATAGATTATTAAATCTATTTATTACAAATTGTCAAAATTTAACTTTAATAATTAAAAATTACTAAAATTAAAGAATTATCATTTTAAAAATTATATTTCTATTCTAAATGATCAGAAATAATTTGTATAAAATTTTGGTGCAAAAATATTAAAAATTGGATTTATTATGATTTAATTATGATTAAAACTAACAAAAATTGATTAAAAATATTAAATAAATGATTTTTCTGAAATAAAAATCATTTCAGAAAAGTTTATTGTTATAAAAACTTAGAATAATTTTTGTGAAATTTAATAAGATCATTTTGATATTTTTATAGATTTTGTAAATAAAATGGAATAAAATTGATTTATTTATTATATATGTTAAATAAATTGTATGCGCGTGAAAGGATCGGTAAGCTACAAAGACAATCAAACAATTTAGTTTTGGGTGCGGAATCCCCAAAACCAGCACAAAATGATAACTAATCAGATAAACACACACAAATCATCATTTTCAAACGTTTTCATTAATAATCAAACTTGAATACACGTAGAAAAGTAATTACAATCAAGGACTCGACGCAAAACAAGTTTATAAAAAGTTACAGAGAGAATTCAGAAAGTGGCGGGAAATAAATGACTCAAAGTTAGCTGCAAAAACTGAGTTTGCCTATTTATAGACTGCACATTTGCCCACTTTGTTCGTGCGAATGTGTAGGTTCGCCCACTTTGAATGGTCGAACCAAACTCCATAATAAAAATTCTTCATTCGCCCAAAAAGCTTCCTTCGCACCCTTGAAAACTCTCCTTCGCACCATCAAAATCTTTCCTTCGCACCAACGACAGGAAACAAAACATATGATTTATCCAATCCAAAGCATTAGTCGCACATATGCACCTACAAACTCCCCCTCGACTATTGCTTGGATTGTTGTCTTCTCTGTTCATCCATGTGCTTGTTCATTATTCTGATGTGTCGTATAATCTTTTGTTCTCTAGTCAGTTCCGGTTCCTGAAATGTCTTCTTCTTTGTTTTCTTCACAGGCACAGTCTTCTCAACAGTTTTACCCAACTTCTGTTCATAATCACATCCAGCGTTGATGTCATATGCAAAGCACAGAAATACCACACGTTGGTATTTTCCTGCTTGCTCAGCATCTTTTGCGTCTGAGTAGATCGGATTATAGAATAGCATGATGATATCCTCATGTGAGCAATTGATTAGCCACATAGGATCAAAAATAAGCACCTTCTTATAATCCTTCTCACCGTCTTTTAACACAATCACGGCCTCTGCTGTCTTCCAATCATAGTACCACCATATAAAGTCTTTAGCAAAATGCTGAGGAATATGCAACAACGGAATTTTCTTCAGCACCCGCGGTGGTTTATACTTCAAAGTAACCTTGGGCAACCCAGTTATCTCGTTAATTTCCTTCTTGTGTTCAATCCTCTTTGGATACTGGGGTCTAAACAGATTCCACTCGGTTCGACTCTCACGGGTCATCTTCTCAGCAAAATAATCAATCTGGCTATTTGGCGCTCCCGTTAGACGGTGACGACAAATATCCCTGATTGCCCAGTAAGGAAGAGTCTTTAAGTGATGAAACTTCTCAAAGTATAGAATACCTTTCTCCCATTTCACCGCAAAACACCTAAGCTCTTTGACAAACTTCCAGGCCAAGGCACGGCCTTTGAACATACTGCTATGAAGTTTGTAGAAGCTTCCCTGAATATCAGCTTTAGGGCGGTTATTCTCCTTCTCTTTTAGCTTCCTCAACAACTCCTTCAAACTGTCTGTTTGTTCGAACCGAGGCTTTTCATGCCCTTCAAAGATGTGTTCTTCAAATATCTTACTCTTCTCTTTGGCTATTTTCTCAGCATGGTTTAGCAATTCGTCTGAGAAAGAAAATCCACATTCTTGATTTGTTCTGAAATATTGTGGATATTCATCGCTCGTAATATCTTCCATCTCGACTTCCTCGAATGCAGGAACATCACGATCATCCGAGTGATTTCCAGCTTCTTTCTCAGGAATCTTAGGAATAAAATTATCAGCAAGTAATTCTTCTAACGTCTTACCCACTTGCTTTGCTAAACCTTCCAAAATTTCTTTTGAAATAGCTGCAGACACTTCCCCATCCTCAAGATCAGGGTCATCATATTCCAATTCGAAGAGTTTATTATCAGATTCAAATATTTCAGGAAACCTGCTAGTCATGTCTATCGTCCAGACTCGATCGGTTAACATCTGACGATACTTAGTCTTATCTTCTTCAGACAATGACTTTAATCTTTCGTTCCAGAAAATATCTTCATCACCAACATTCTCACCCGGAGCTTTCGAACTTGATTCTCCACCCTTACCTGTTTCACGCTTTTCATATGAAAACTGTTCAGCGTCATCATTATCATCATCACTATCATCAGAAGCAGAGCCGCTTTCACCTGAACCATCACTCGAACCATCATTACCATCATTATCGTCTTTCTTCTTTTTCTTAGTATCGTTACCAGCATCCTCATCTAACTCATCATCTTCATCCTCATCTGATGGTTCAAAATCAACCTGTTCTTCATCTAACTCTTTGTCTTCCTCACCGGCTTGAAGTTGAGGAGCTCGATTGTACAAGTCATGAATCAGATTATCCATTTTCTTGTTATTCTTCTTCAGTTCTTTGTTCTCCTCCTTCAAAGCCATTAGCCTTCTAGTATTTCGTTGCTCATGCTTTAGCAACTTTCTGTTTTCCCTCTTCAACCTCTTGATGGTTTTCTTCATCAATGCACTATCATCCGCTGATGTGACTACAACCTCTAACATCTTTTTGTCATTCGATTTTAACTGTTCAATCTCACTCTGCTGTTTGTTAATGATATTCATCATTTTAGTCAGTCTTTGATTAACAGCATCCATAACATCACTATCAACAGAAACCTTTTTCTTAGCAGGTTGTTCAACAACTTCTTGCATTTTGCCTTTTCTCATTTTCTTCAGCACATTATCCAATGCTTCATTCACATCATCCATTGGAATTCCTTCTGTTTGTGGTGTGCTTGAAGTTTTTGTGGTTTTCTGTTTCTTCTGTACCTGCTCAGCAACCGGTGACTTTGAACTAGTAGCTGGTGGTAGATTCTTGCCAGCCATTAACATTTCTAGCTCTTTCTTTCTCTTCAAACTTGGTTTCTCCTGTTTCTTCTTTTTCTTTGCTTGAACAGGAGAACCAGCTTCAATATCATCCATATTCAGAATAACTTCAATTACCTCGTCCTGAATTGGACTCTTATCTCCTTGAACTTCAGCATTAGCAGACGCACCAGCCTCAGTGGCCTTGGGCAAGGTGGTCTCAACGGTTTCAGCTTCAGAATTCCATCTCTCATCTTCTTGTGTCTCTTCGGAATCAATAGACACCTCATCAACCAAATGTATACCTTTCTGAGCTTTACTCTTCTGCCTCCTCGGTGCAGACTTCGGTTTCTCTTTTTCAGGTTCAACGACCTTCATTACCACCTCTTTCTTCTTCATTTTACCACCTTTTGCACCCACATTCACTATCTGTCTCTTTCGCTTTGCATCAGGATCAATATGATGTAAAGGATCATCAGGTTCAGAATTGCTATCATCATGTCTCACTAACCCTTTTCCTGGATCTTCATAATCAAGTCTTGCTAAGTGTCCAAATAAATGCCTAACAGGAGGACGTTCATCAGCTGATAAGCCTTTGTAAGCTTTCATTCTGGCAAGTGTGTTCAATGTCATGTGTTCTTGAACAACAATATGAGTGGGATCTTTTTCAAGTCTTTATATTTATTGTCGAACACCATTTGTAGAAAACGAGGATATAGCAAAAACTTCAGTGTTCTTGTGCCATTAACCGGCTCAAGTAAATGATCCATAAGCATGCCAGAAACATTGAACGGTTTGTTCAATATTAATGCAACCATCATAGAGCTTATGCTTTTCCTCATCAAGTCATATCCACCCGCAGCCGATCCAAATACATGAATCAAAACATGTGCCAAATATTTAAACTGAGGGCACAGTTTTCCTTTATGTAGTGAACCATCGGTGATAGGTCCATTATATTTCATCCTCAAGAAACACTTACGCTGTTCCATGAATCCCAACTCTTTAGGGTCCGTCTTTTCATCATGCAAGTTCAACGCCTCTCGTAAATCTTGTTCACAAACAATTATTCTCTGTTCTTGAACCTTGCTTGTCAAACATGACTCACAATTCCAAAAATCCAGCTTCGCGTTTGACCAAAACTCCTGCATAATATCTCGGTAAATGACGGTAGGTGTAGCAATCGCGTCAATTACTCTGCATCTCTTCAAAAACTCTATGATATCAGCAAATTCAGTGTGCTTCTTGACATCACCCAGATAAGCACAACAGTTGTGTGCGTTCTCGAAATCTAGCTGCTTTGGTGGTACCGTCTTAGCAGGTTGTGAAGATGATCCTGCTTGTTCGGTAGTTTTCTCTGGCTCGGACATGTTTAAAATCTGCAAAACAAATCAAAAACACATGTTAGAAATCATAAAATTTCAAAAATTGAAAATTTTGATATTACATTCTCATTCGCCCAGTCGGGGGTGCGAATGAGATTTTTATAAGGTTCGAATGTGAAATTTTGATTCGAATGTGGAATTTTTTTGGGGCTCGAATGTAAAATTTTGACAAACAATTTTCATTCGACCATTTTCATACATTCGACCAGTTCTAAATGTTCATTCGACCAGTTTTTCTTCCTTCGCCCAAACGACAAGGGGCGAAAGTGACTGTTCAAATTCAAAATTTCAATACTGAAATTAACAAATTCTAAGCATGATCATTTGATTGCACAATGTCCTAACAATGCCGATTAAGCTTTTACACTAACAATTTTCAACCCATGATCATTATATGTGTGTTTTCTAATCAAAAATAGGGTTCGACAAGGGTTTTAATCAAAATCATCATTCTGATGTTAATGAACCCGATTTTGTTGGATTTTCTCCCCCTAAAACACACATAAAATGACCCTAAACTATCAATTGCAATTAAAAACAAACATAGAACAGTTTTTAGATCCTAGAGTTTGAGACAGAAAAAACGCCGATTAATCCTTCAAATGATGATATTAACCTGTGAAATTAAAGGCAAAAGAATCAGTAGATGAATACGAACACAATGAGAGAAAATAAAACGATCGAGCAACAAGGTGACTTTAGATGAAAAATCTGAGAGAAAATAAGTGAGGGTCGAATGAGCTGGAAAGCCTTATATAGACAGTCTCCTTCGCCCGTTTTGTTCATGCGAAGGAGAAGCTTTTGGCTCCTTCGACCCTACTGAAAGGGTTCGAATGAGGCAAAAGGGTTCGAATGAACATCAGTTCAAGAACTCTCTCCTTCGCCCGTCCAATTCATTCGAAAGAGCTGGAAAAATTCCTCACTCGACCAAACGAATGGGCGAATGTAAAATGGAATTTTTGAAAATTTTCCAAATCTCAAAAACAAATCCCAATTCAATTATTTCTCAACTTTTAAGCATCCAATCATCATATTTTCACATTTTAAAGATCACAAAACTCAATTGGTGTACCAGGTTTTAGAAAATCGACATCAACCACCATCAGTTATCAAAAATAAGATGAAAAAGAAAAATCTTTTTGGATTTTCTAAAGTTTATGCTAAAACACACCTAAAATCTTTTTGAGTTTTGTAATTTTTGACGAGAAAATAAAATGCAGAAATGTAAATGAAAAACTGTAAATGTTTTTGTGATTCCGGTAAAGGGATCATATCAGTTTATGAGAAATCTGATCACACCGTTGATCTTTTTGAAATTATTATCATTAAATACAATGTGTGATCTGGCAATTGCTGATATTGTGATCCACATAAACTCACATGCAGACTTTTGTGCAGTGCTTTATACTGATACTGATATTTATAGTATAAACTCAATTGTCTGTGGTTCCCACGCACACGACATACTCCCGTATCAAGAAATAAATGCACAAAGGCTCATTGTAAAGCGTGATTATGCTTTCGTTGTCTGTAATTGTACAAGATATAATGCATAGAGGTATACAGGTCAGCAAATTAATGCAGCAGAGTAACATATGCACTATACCAGGTTGAGTACTGATATTAATCATGATTTGCATCAATGATCAATACGATGTAATAGATAATCTTTGATTATCATATAACATGGAAAGTTCCTCAATTCGGTAACTTTAGGATTTGGCATATAGCTCTTTTATAAAGACACCCTGTCTGATCTAGGTCCGTAATGACTTACAGCAGAAGATCAGAGAGGCTATCCACAGACAACTAATAACATAACGACCCTAAACCTCCGAGTTTTGTACAAATACCCTATCAAACGAAATTACGGTACTAAGACCATATGCCCATGAGGAGTTCATCCACACAACAAATCGTTTGATATGTATGTATCAGGCACGCAGTAATAGGTCTACGAAGCCTATCAGCACATCGCACAGACTCAGACACACGCCCTATATAGCATTACATTATTTAGAATGTGTCAGATCCCCACTGATGTACTATCATTTCCCTTTATACTCCAGGAAATCATTTTAGAATTTTCTGATTTTTTATAGATTTTCGAATTTACTGTTCCCAAGGATAAGCTGGAGCATTTCAAATATGTGACTGCCCAGATATCGTTTGTTCACAGAAATCTGACGGCATTAATCTAAGGGAAGAAGATATAGCAGTCAGCAAAGAAATTTTCTAATTTTTATGGATTTTAAAATTTTTCAATGTTTTTGGATTTTCGAAATTTTTCTGAAAAGCAGTAAAAATTTAAACAAAAAAAAATGATAGACTGAGGTGGTGATCAGTCCTGTTTTTCTTTAATACCATTAGCTTTTAAAAGATAATCAAATCTGGATTTGTCAAAAGCTTTGGTAAAAAGATCTGCGCGTTGGTAATCAGTGTGGATTTTGACCATATCGATCAACTCTTTAGCATAACAATCACGGATAAAATGATATTTAATCCGGATATGTTTAGCCTTTGAGTGATTTACTAAGTCTTTTGTTAATGCGATTGCGGCCTCATTATCACAGTAAATAGGGGTTTTAAGAAATTGCAAACCGTAATCCACCATCTGTTGTTGGATCCAAAGAACCTGTGAGCAGCAGCTCGATGCTGAAACGTATTCTGCTTCACATGTGGATAGTGCAACTGCAGTTTGTTTCTTGCATTGCCAGGTCACGAGCCTGCTCCCCATAAACTGACATCCAGCCGTTGTGGATTTGCTGTCTTTGTCACAGCCGCCCCAATCTGCATCACTAAAAGCGATTAGGTCAAAATTATCATCATGAGGGTACCATAGTCCTTTTGATGGACAACCCTTCAGATATCTAAGGATACGCTTCACGGCTGCTAAATGACTTTGTTTCGGCTTGGATTGATAACGAGCACAAAGACATGTCGCGAACATTATATCAGGCCTAGACGCTGTTAGGTACATCAGAGATCCGATGATTGCTCTGAATGTAAATGGATCTGTCAGCTCCCCCTTAAGGTCAACTCCAATCCCGTGATTAGGTTGTATCGGGGTATCCATCGGCTTGGAATCGTCCATCTGGAACCGGCTCAAGACTTCAGATACGTATTTGGTTTGGTGAATAAAGATCCCCGTTGGTCTTTGCTCCACCTGCAAGCCGAGGAAAAACTGCATTTCCCCCATAGCGCTCATCTCGAACTTCTCCTGCATAACTTGTTCAAATTCCCTGCACAGAAGTTCGTTAGTTGACCCGAAAATAATGTCATCAACATAAATTTGTACTAGAAGCAAGTCATCTCCTGATCTTTTCGTAAACAGGGTACAGTCAACCAATCCACGTTTGAATCCTTTCGAGAGAAGATACGTGCTCAGCTCCTCATACCATTGCCTCGGAGCTTGGTGCAAACCATACAGTGCTTTATTTAAAACGTAAACCTTATCCCGGTGGATTGGGTCTTCAAAGCCCGGTGGTTGACCAACGTAAACTTCCTCTTTGACCACACCATAAAGAAAAGCGCTCTTTACATCCATCTGATACACCTTAAACTTTTTCCATGATGCAAACGCTAGAAACATGCGAATAGCCTCTAAGCGTGCAACCGGTGCATAGATTTCATTATAATCGATTCCTTCAACCTGATGGAAACCTTGAACCACCAAACGAGCTTTGTTTCGCACAATGACTCCTCTATCATCTTTCTTGCACTTAAACACCCATTTAGTGCCTATCTTCTTCCTTCCAGGAGGTAAATCAGTCAGGGTCCATACACCAAGTTTCTGGAATTGTAATAACTCTTCCTGCATTGCTTCCACCCAGGCGTCATCCAAAAGAGCATCCTTGTATGTCCGCGGCTCGACCTGCGAAACATAACAAGCAAATGACCAGTCATTCTGAAAACCAGATTTCTGAATTTTGGCATATAAAGCAAGATTGCCAATGTTTTCTGGTGCTTGAGCATTCTTCAGCTGTCCTCTTGTCATCACACTGCTACCAGGATCACCAATAACTTGTTCAAGTGGGTGTATCCGATGTATCCGAGATTCCGGATAATCAGGTACTTGTACTCCCGTCTGAGTTGTCAAATTCTCTGTAGAATCCAGATCATTACCCACATTCGATGTTGAAGCATCAGTAGTAGATGGGTTCACTGGTGGTGTCACTGTAGCATAGTCCAGAATAGCTTCACTTGTTGCATCATCATCTTCGTATTCTGATTCGGATGAATTAAGCGATGTAGAAGCTTCTTGGAATACCTCTTCTTCCAATACAGGAGCAGTGGCATCATTAGAAGCTGCTTGGGAGTTTACCGTGATCGGACGCACTAACGGTGAAGTTACAGCGTTTTCGACCTCGTAGTATAATCGAAGTACAGCTTCTTCAACCATGCTATCTAGATTGAATGATTCAAAGAAATCTTTGTAATCAAACATCCAATCTGGTCCTCCACCCTGTACATTTTGTGTATATCTTTGAACTTCGACATTAGCCCACTCCTCGACTTTTCTAGTGCTTTTGTTGAATACCCGTTTTAATGGGGTTGCATATCCAACAAAATAACCTTCTTCAGCCTTTGGTGCAAACTTTTCCGAAGGATTCAGCATTGTACATGGGGCACCAAATGGTTCTAGATACTCAAGATTCGGCTTGCGACGGTTCAACAGCTCATAAGAAGTCTTGCCAAACTTCTTCACTGTCAAAACACGGTTAAGAGTATAGCATGCCGCGTAAATAGCTTCGTTCCAGAACATAACTGGAAGATTTGAATCCGCAAGCATAGTTCTCGCCGTCTCTATAAGAGTCCTGTTCTTTCTCTCTGCGACACCGTTCTGCTGGGGTGTGTACGGAGCACTATATTCATGATGAATTCCTTTGTTTGCACAAAGATCCTCCATCTGAGCATTTTTAAACTCCGTCCCATTGTCACTCCGGATTCTTTTGATCTTCAGACCATATAAATTCTCCAGACGTGTAAACAGAACCTTCAAGTTGTCAAAAGTGTCGCTTTTCTGATGCAAACACATTACCCATGAAAATCTAGAATAATCATCAGTCACCACAAGACAGTATAACTCTCCGGCATGACTTTTACGTCTGACTGGACCGAATAAATCCATATGCAAACGTTCAATTGGCAGCTCAACAGAATTAACTTTCTTTGGTCTATGGGATTGTTTGTGCTGCTTGCCCTTCTTGCAACTGATACACTTGTCATTCAGATGGAAGTGTTTGACATTAACTCCCGTGACAAGTTCATTCTTCACAAGCTGATTCATCTTTCTCAAATGGATGTGTCCCATTCTCCTATGCCACATAATGGATTCTTTTTCTGTAGCCTTGGAGAGGAAACACGTGACTTGGCCATGGGTGGTCATTGCTTTAGACATGTCGAGAATATACAAGTTGTTAACTCTCGGTGCCTTCAGCATCACCCACTCTTTTGGTAACTCAAAACCAGGTTTCAAGATATAACAGGATTTGTCATCAAAATACACTGAAAATTGTTTATCACAAATCTGACTAACACTGAGCAAATTATAGTCTATTTGTTTCACATAAGAAATCCGCTCAAATGTTACGACCCCATTGCTTACACTACCCTCCATAGTAATGTAGCCTCCCTTATTTCCAGCAAATGCCACATAACCTCCGTTAATGTTTTTGATGTCAAAGAGTAGCGCGAGGTCCCCTGTCATGTGACCAGAAGCTCCACTGTCAACAATCCATAGACTGCTAACAGGGCCAGCTGGAGCTCCCTGCACATTTAAAGTAGATCAATTAGTTCTTTCGGGGGACCCAAGCCTGTTTGGTCTTGGGTCTTTGAACAGGTTGTTTCAAAGAGTCTTTTGAATCACAAACAACTTGGGTTACTTCAACCCCTTTCTCCTTACTAACAACTTTCTCTTTCTCATTCTTCTTGCTCTGTGAAGTAGAGGCTCCTTCAGATTCCTTAGATGACCAAGATTGCTCAGATCTTTTCAAGATCCGAATCTGAGATTTTGAAGTCTCAGTCGGTTTCTTTACATCTTCCTTAAAAGCAACCTTCTTGGTTACCTTCTCTGATTTAACAGAGACAGGTCCAACTGATTGTTTACCATTAGGTTTAGAAGTGACCTTTTTGGTATCAGCAGTTGAGTTCATCTGAGGTTTCTTACCAGATTTATCAGTGATCATCCGGTTGTGCTTATCATACATCATCGGACGATTTTCCCCCTTGTTGTAAAAATTGTTTTGATTATAAACATGTTGTTGGGGAAAATGCCGTCTCTGTTGATAGCCATAATTGTCAACCGGATACTCATGATATTGCCTCATTTCCACCTCGTGCCTTTTGTGTCGTACGTACGGGCAGGCGGCAAGTAAATGTCCCCGTTCCCCGCACTTATAACACGCACGGTATTCCTCGTAGTTTTCCTTGATCGGCGACTTGGAAAAACTAGCAATGGGATATCGATCGACCATGCATTGTCTCCTTAAACTCTCAGGAGCTGGGTCCTTCGAGTAAGTCGGTTCAATAAAACTATTTTCTTTATGCACAGGCAAAACAAACTGTGTGACATTGACCTTTGCTTCTTTTTCCGAATAAATTTTGTCTAAAATCTCTTGAGGAATGTCGTTGGTCCTTTCAAATTTTGGGAACCAAATCGTACTTTCCTGCCAGATCTTTTCGATTTTTGTGGAATTGACAAACTTAATCGGAAACTCATCATCAGATAAAATCTTATCGGAGCCTTGCATCCGATAGAAGATTTTGACAGGTTTATCACACACTTCATTGCTCACATCATTGTTTTTCTCAGATTTTAATTCATTTTTCTTCTCAACCGGTTTTACCACATTTTTCTCAGTTTTAATTTCAACTTTCTTTTCAACCGGTTTTCTCACGTTTTTCTCAACCTTTTTAACCTTTTCCTTTTCAAAACTTTTACCAACAAACTTATCATTTTTCTTACTCTCATGTTTGCGATGAGCATTTGCCATTGGATGAATTATCTGAGACGGTGAGACTGGCTCAGTAGTGATTATATGATTTTCATCAGGGATATCACTATCACTTTCAACCGTCTCAGATGATTCATCTTCTTCATCTGAATCATCAGTAGCGACCACACCCTCACTATTTCCCAATACTGGTCTCACATCAGAATATGGATCCCCGACACTGGAAGTGTTAGGCTCATTTTCTGGTGTGGGATCAGGATGAATTAAAGTCTCCGGTGGTATTGCATGTAAAGTGTGATTCTCAAACAACACCGGAGATGGAACTGACTTATAGTTTGCACTATTCGTCTGGGAGGGTTCTTCAATATATGATCAACTACATATGCAATGTGCTTGTAACTTTCTAGTTTCTTGTTAACTTTTTCCGCAAAGCACTTGATGGTTGCCATTTCTAATTTAGTGTTTTCCATTTCATTGATGTAATTATTAATGGCAAGTTGTTTAATAGATAATGTCTTTTTCAATTCTGACACATCCTTTTTATAACCATCAAGAACTTTGTTGAAATCTTTTAAGTCCTTTTGATAAATCTAACAGTTGAGTTTTGCACTCTCAAGTTGAACCTTGAGAAGCTTATTTTCATCAATCAGTTTTTCAAAATCAGCACACTTTTCACATTTAACACAAGATTGAGTTTCAGAACTTACCGGCTTAGGAGGTTCTGTCATGGCCATTAGAGCAAAGTGAGCTTCCTTTCCTGCAAAAAATTTGGAGTAGTCAATCTTGGTGCATGCATCATCCACCATACATGACTTGCGAGTCATCAGGAAGTCAGCTTCAGCTAGCAGTTGGTCAATATCATCATCTAGTGAATTCACACTAGTCTCTGAATCAGATTCGCTCTCCATATCCGAGTAAGCTGAGTCATATTGATCTCCAACATCGGTGACAGAATCAAGAATCATCCCCGATCTCTTGTCTTCACCTTCAGCAATCACATCATCATTCACTTCTTCAATCTTCAACTCTGACACCTTTTCAATCACAACCTCTTCTTCTACTTCCTCATTCTCATCCAACTTCATCTGCTGTGCCACACACGCAACATTCCCAGCAGTGATTTCCTCTACTCCCAATTGCATACCAGTCCAATCAAAACCTTCATCCTTTTGGATGACAAGTGCTTGGTTTTGAGTATCAGTTTGGTTTTGGTTTTGTGTGTTAGGTGTAGAAATAGGAACAATAGTTCGGTTTGGGTTTTGTTGAGGTTGGTTTTGTGTTGTGGATTGTCTGGTGTTGTTGTTTTGTTGACGGTTCTGGTAAGTGTTTTGATTTTGTGGTTGAAAGCTTGATATGTTTGGACTGTTGTAAGACACTTGATTCTGGTTTTGGTTTTGTCGGTTTTGGTATGAGGAATTGAAAGGATTTCGGTTACCTTGTTGTGCTGGTTGTGTGCACTCCCTTTTAAAATGTCCCTTTTCACCACAGTTAAAGCAAGTAACCTTTGCTTTGTTGAATCCATATGTGGTATTGGGAGAGGTTGAGAGATCAGTCCTGCCAGTCTTCTGAATGAAATCAGTGGCTCTCCTCATAATGCTTGCAAAAGCCCACTGAATGTCCATCAACTCCATTTCCTCTTTATCGATTTGAGCATAGTCCTCATTGGTAAGATTATTGTTACCAATTTGACTTGCTACCAAACCGTTGTAAGAAGCCACCATGGCAGATACTAGAGCAACATGCTGTTGAGCAATTTCAACAGTCACATTGTTAAGGTTTGATGTCTCTAACACAATCGGGTTTTGACTTGATTGTGCTTGAGTAATCTGCATCTGGTTCAGTTGAGGATATTGTTGTTGTTGTTGCTGTTGACTTGAAGTATAGCATGCAGCTTGTTGTAATGGTGAAAATGGTGGAATAAAGTTTTGTGTTTGATATGGTTGTTGTGTGTATGATGGTGTGTAAGATGAAGTTTAAGCAAGGTAGTTAATGGGTGCTTTTGTTGGTTCAACAATGTTAGACACACATGCTATGTGAGGTGCAACAGTAGATGTGGTGCTTGAAGCAGAAAGAGAGTTAGATGTTCCACTCACATATAAATCAGGATTCTGTGGAATCTGAGCTCTCTTAGCTTTTCTCTTTTCCTCCATCTCTTTGTTTTCCAGCTTTTGGATGTACTCATTAATGGTCCAATACTGGTAAGCATCCTTCTCCTTTAACACTTCAATGTGTTGATTCCAATAGGGTGGTAATGCATCAGCAAATTTATCAACTAATTCCGTCATTGGAATGCTGATTTCATAGCTCGACAATTCAGTGAGCAAATGGCAGTACCTTGGAACCAACTCTTTTAGGGTCTCATTACCCATATAACTGAAGTTTTCAAACTCCTTTCGAAGCTCCTCCATCCTAAGCTTCCTGGTCTTCTCATTTCCATCATGACGATTTCTCAGCACATCCCAAAGTTGTTTGGATGTAGTGCACGATCCAAACTGATGTAATAGATCAGTGTTGATCGCCTGAGATAGCTGAGAAAATGCTTTCTTCTCTATAGCAAACCTTTTCTTCTCGTCATCCGCCAAATTCTCCAAAGGGATTGGTTCTCCAGTATTCTCTAGAATAGGAGCAACGTAACCCTTCACAATCATTTGCCATGCTTCTGCTCCTTCAAGTCCTTGTCCCTCAACGTGAATCTTAAACTTCGTCTTCCAAGTGTTATACTCCTTCATGTCCATTAACTTCGGTGGACGATTGCCGCTTCCAGAAGATAGATCATGAATAAGAGTAGAAATAGCGTTGGTCGTCTGGGAATGGACTGCTGCTGCTGCGACTCCCCAATAGTTATCAATCGGTTGTGGTACTGATTGAACAACTTGTTGTGGTGCCGAACTAGTCATAGCCATATAATTGATCGGCTGTGATGGTTGACTAGTCTTTTGTGCCGCTACTGTCCACGGATCTTGAATCTGTTGTTGTTGTGGTGCTTGAGTTGGTCTAGGGGTTGTTGGAAAGTTCCACATTGTATCCTGCAAACAATCAAACAAACAAACACGAAACGATTAAAAATTTTTCAAAAACAGAATACTCCTTCGTATGAACGGAGGTGCGAATGAGAAAAAATCTTCTCTTTCGACCGAATAATCTGATACGAATGTGGAAAACAAATATCAAATCTCCTTCGACCGCTTTAGTCTTCCTTCGACCGTTCTACTTTTCTCCTTCGACCGAACGATTATACGAATGAGACACAGTAGTACGAATGAAAAATATAAGCAATCAAAGTTCACTTTCGACCACTAAAATCACTCTTTCGACCACAAAAACACTCTTTCGACCTAATAGACTCCCACTTTCGACCGAATTCTCTCGTTCGACCCCTGTGATTTCAAAAACGGTTATTCTTTGAAAATCAGTTAGATTTGATCATGTTTATCAAAAGTTGATGGATTTTGATGATCTTTATCAGGTTTTGAATCGGATATGATTTGGAACAACTTTAATAAAGTGAATTATCCAATTCAAACTCGAAATCAAAGTGAAATCAATCAAAAACACATCATTTCAGTTTGTTCACTTAAAACAGAAAATTTTTGATCAATTTTGGGTCAAAATCAACTGAGAAACTATCAATTTGTGGTTGTTTGATTCAGAATGGCTCTGATACCACTTTGTATGCGCGTGAAAGGATCGGTAAGCTACAAAGACAATCAAACAATTTAGTTTTGGGTGCGGAATCCCCAAAACCAGCACAAAATGATAACTAATCAGATAAACACACACAAATCATCATTTTCAAACGTTTTCATTAATAATCAAACTTGAATACACGTAGAAAAGTAATTACAATCAAGGACTCGACGCAAAACAAGTTTATAAAAAGTTACAGAGAGAATTCAGAAAGTGGCGGGAAATAAATGACTCAAAGTTAGCTGCAAAAACTGAGTTTGCCTATTTATAGACTGCACATTCGCCCACTTTGTTCGTGCGAATGTGCAGGTTCGCCCACTTTGAATGGTCGAACCAAACTCCATAATAAACATTCTTCATTCGCCCAAAAAGCTTCCTTCGCACCCTTGAAAACTCTCCTTCGCACCATCAAAATCTTTCCTTCGCACCAACGACAGGAAACAAAACATATGATTTATCCAATCCAAAGCATTAGTCGCACATATGCACCTACATAAATAAAATTTGGAAAACTAAAAATTGTATGTTAAACTTTCTCACTGGTTTAACATAATGTTATTTTTGTATCATTTTTAAAAAATGTTTTAATATTTAAAAATGAATTTATAGAATTTAAATAATATATATTCAAGGTTTGAACAAAATAAACAAAAAAAAGAACAAAAAGGCTGCTGCTGGGACTCGAACCCGCAGCCCCTTGTTGGACAACAGTCATCGTGACCATCTGGTCTAGACCAGATGGTTGTTTAGTTTTGTTTTCGAAAATTATTAATACATAGCTGAGGAGTTGTCTTCTTCCCCAAATATTTGAAATCGAACCCTAGTTTTCCAATCAATAGAATTACACAACATTAATCCAATTAATCATGGGGTTAATGTTGTGTAGGTTCCGATTAACAAAACCCACCACAATAATCATACTTACAATCACGTATTGGGCTCGCACGATCAATCAAAAACTCGGTCAAAATACGAACAAAAGAACAATTAACAGTGTTTGATAATAGAAATTGGAGGTTGAGAGAGATTGAGTGGCGAGTTGAGATGGTCCAGCAACGATCAATTTATAGTGTTGATGCCCAGGTTGTTTAATTGGAAAGCTTGACCCGTTTGAATGGTCAACGCGTGTAATAAATGAAATTGGGTATAATTGATTGCAATTATGCGTGTATTTGATGATAGATAGGCCGATAATCACGAACTTACCATGTATGTGTGTTTGATTGATGAAACAATGGACTGATTACAGCTGCAGACGCGTCGAACAGGAAAGGAAAGAAGAAGGTGGTTAGATGTTGGGTTAAAAGAAATATAAACTGGTATTGAAAACAAGTATCGTAGGTAGAGCAGCTGGTGTGACGCGTGTGTGTGTGTTTGATTGACTCGGGTTCGAAACCCGGATGAAACACAACTTTTTTTTTAAATAAAAGTAAAGGGGGAGGAGGGTGTTTTGGGCCGGGTCTATATCTGATCTGGGCTTGGGCTACCTTTGCTGGGCTCGAAGTTATCCAAAGGAGGGGATTGGTTTGGTTGTGGATCTGGCCTGCTGCCCGTTCTGTTCAAGACATATATATATATATATATATATATATATATATATATTTATAAAACTGAATTATAATTATTATTATATATATACATTTATATATATATATATATATACATATAGGTTGTGAGTTAGGAAAAATAAATATAGACTTGGGCACATAAAGGATAAAATAAGGGCTTCTTCGTATTCGATGAAAATTTTGCGATGTTACAGTCTCCCCTACTTTTAGGAACTTCGTCCCGAAGTTAAGAGAAAAATACCAGGTTAACAATTGGTCAACTGCCAGAAACCTTGATAAAATTTCACACTACCTTAACGTACCTGTAAATTTATGATTACGTTCCGGACCGTAATTACCAATTTACCTTACATTAGGGTTTTGCGTCCTTTTATGACTCTATCGATTGTTGAGCAGGTCTGATAGTCTCCACCAGTCGTTGAGCAGGTGGTAGGGCCTCTCCCGACTGTTGGAAGGACATGATGACCTCTACCAATCGTTAAGTAGGTTGTTTGGTAGTCAAGTAACTGTTGTACAAGTAAGCAAGTATGATCATAGATATAGCAATCAGTTCACATTCAAACAAGCATGCACACAGATGTTATGATAATACTTGAATTTTATTACTTGAAAATAAAATGTCAATACATGGAATTAAAGAGAAAAATAGACATCATTCAGATGGTAGAGTTTGCTGTTAAGTAGCTGGAGGGTCTCAAGTGGGTTATTTGGAGCATCAAGAGCGTTTGTAGCAGGGATTCGGCAAGTGTCCGCAAGATGTCCATACCTTTGACAATTGGTACACTGACGGCAGGGCACTTGGGTTGGATGGTGATACTGGCAGGTGTCACACTTAGGTAGCTTCCCGCGGTATTGTTTCTTGTTGGGTGGGGTAGTGGTGTCTTTTGCAAAATTCCTGGCCTTGCGCTTTCCGTTGGTTGAGGCCTCAGTTTTGATTTTAACGGCAGGTTGGGGAGTATCTTTTGCAACAGTTTTCTTCTCCCCTTTCCGGGTCAGGGTTCCTGCCTTTACATGGTTATCTGTTAAGGTGGTAGCCAAACGTTTTGCTTCCTCCAAAGTAGCAGGGTTGGTGGGTTGATTAGGGTTTGGGGTCTCGCGACATGTGTTGACAAGATGGCCATACCTACCACAATTGGTGCACAAGCGACACACTGAACAATGGGATGATGTCGATTGCATGTGTTACACAATGAAAAGTTTCTTGTATAAGGCTTCTTGTTAGAAACTTGGGTAGTGAGGTTTACATCAGGATCCCTGGTCTTACGTTTCTGATTCTTGGTAGTTAATGCGGCCACAATACTTGTTTTCTTGCCTAAGGTCCTGTTCCTTTCGTGATTTCCAACGCCATTTCCATTGCCATTCCCATCCATTTGGATGTCTTGAGTCAACAAGTAAGAAACCAGAGTTGTGATTTGTTGCGCCAATTGTTGGGAAATAATCGCAGCTAGTTGGGCATCACCTCCATTGTTGTGGTTAGTGTTGTGGTTGGGGTTGTGGTTGCTGCTCCTTTCCTTAAGATTGTCACCAACGGGCACTCACTTGGTGGAATGAGGAAAAGCGTACCCGAGGAGCTGAAGTTGCACTTACTATGACATGGGATCAAGTCAAGGAGATAATGAAAGATGAATTTTGCCCACGAAACGAGGTCAAGAAATTAGAAGACGAGTTCCACACCCTTGCTCAGGATAGTGGGGAAAACCTTGCCTACAATACCCGCTTTCACGAGCTTAGCTTATTGTTACCCCACAAAGTCACTCCCCTGCCGGTAGCCATCGAGAAGTACATCGGTGGTCTGCCCATGCAAATCCAGGATACGGTGTGGGGAAGGAATCCTGCCACCTTGGAGGAAGCCAAACGTTTAGCAGCTACCTTAACTGATAATCACGTAAAGAACGGGACCTTAGTTCGGAAAGGCAATAAAACAAGTATTGTAGCCGCGGTAACCACTGAGAACCAGAAACGTAAGACCAGGGATCCTGATGCAAGCCTCACTCCACAAGCTTCTAAGAAGAAACCTTATACAGGAAACCACCCATTATGTAATACCTGCAACCGACATCATCCCACTGCTTCAGCGTGTCGCTTGTGCACCAATTGTGGAAGGTATGGCCATCTGGTCAACACGTGTCGTGAGACCCCAAATCCAAATGCCAACCAACCCACCAACCCTGCTCAAGCTGCTAACCCTAATCAATACAACTATGGTCAATGCTATGAATGTGGAGACCCAAATCACTTCCGTAACCGATGCCCTAAACTAAACAGAGATCAAGACCCTCCAGCTACCTAACCGCAAGTCTCACCATTTGACTATTGGTTGCTTTTATTCTATGTATTGACGCTATTTGATTCAAGTAATAAAATTTAAGTATTATCATAACATCCGTGTGCATGTTTGTCTGAATGTGAACTAATTGCTATATCTATAATCATGCTTGCTTATTTGAACAACAATTAGTTAACTACCAAACAACCAGCTTAACGATTGGTAGAGGTCATCATGTCTTTCCAGCAGTCGGGAGAGGCCCTACCACCTGCTCAACGACTGGCGGAGGCTATCAGACCTGCTTAACAATCGGTAAAGTCATAAAAGGACGCAAAACCCTAATGTAAGGTAAATTGGTAATTACGGTCCGGAACGTAATCATGAATTTACAGGTACATTAAGGTAGTGTGAAATTTTATCAAGGTTTTCAGTAGTTGGCCAATTGTAAACCTAGTGTTTCTCTTAACTTCGGGACGAAGTTCCTAAAAGTAGGGGAGACTGTAACATTTCGCATTTAATTATTTATACGTTACGGATTAAAAACGACAAACCTTATTATTGTTGGTGATATTCTGAACCCCTACACAATGATAATTATTCATACATATATTTATTTATATATATATATATATATAGATAATAATAATAATAATAATAATAATCTTTGGGTTGTTTAAAAAAAAAAAAACATATTAACCACTCCTATTAAAACCTTCTCAAAGCCTAGCCCACCCCCTTTCTTTTATTTCTGGAAGCCCACCAGATCTCGGCCCAAGCTCCTTAACCTTAAGCCCAACCCAGCCAAGCCCAAACCCCTCCCCTTGTCTGTTTTAATCAAAAAAAAAAAAAAAAAAAAGATTGCCCTTGCCGGGTATCGAACCCGAGCCAACCACAAACAACACACATGCACTAACCAGCTAAGCCACGTTGATGTTTTGATTTATATCCAGCGCTTTATTATTATATCAAGACTTCAAAACTTCACAGTTGACTCGCAAAGTCAACTGTGATGAATGACTTGCCTAATCCATCAGAATTAACTCGTGAATTGTATAATTTTGGTAAACCTACGCAATGACCGGCCTCATCCAACTAAGTTACACACTGATTGACAATCAATTGTCCACCAAATTGAACCTATACGCGTATTACATTAAAACCTAGGTCAACCTTACCAATTGATCAACCTGGACATCCACACTATAAATTGATGTTCTGCGAGCCTTCACAACTCGCCATTAACCCTCTCTCTATCTCCAATTTTCTTTATTATACACTGTTTGATCTTCGCGAATTCAATTTTGACCTTGTGGTCTTGACCGAGCAATCGAGATCAAAACAACATTGTAAGATTAATTATTTTTGTGGTTTATGTTCATCGGCATCCACACATCAATAGCCCTGTGATTAATTAGGCTATTGATGTGTGAATCAATGTATTGCAGAATCTAGGGTTCGAAGGTTTGAATTGGGGATAAACTGATTCAGCGTATTGTATATATTTAATTTAAAACAAGATTAATCACAACCACAGGCCTAGGCCAAGTGGTTGTGTTAGGACAAAGAGGATTGGTGAAACCACTTTTGGAAACCTTAGTCTAATTCACTTCTGTCATTTTGGCTAAGTATAGAAGTACTGAAAAGAAAACAAAGAACTGCTGAAGAGAAGATAAGAGAAGTGCTGAAGAAGAAACTTCATCAGAAGTTCTGAAGTCCAAACCAGACAAGTTCACTTCAGAAGTACTGAAGACAAACTACTCATCAGTAGTTTGTCTTTCATCAGCACTTAGCATCAGATATTTTCCACCGTCTTTTGCATCAGTAGTTTTATTGTTTATTATTACTTTTAGCTATTTAGTTAGTTTCAATGTTGCAACTTGTGCAACTTGTTTCTGTTGTTTCTGTACTTGCTTTTTGGTCAAGATACATGTATGTAAACGTCTATAAATAGGAGGCTTCAACCTTCTATTTTAGACATTGATTTTAATAGAAAAATCCTTCAAACACTATCACTGTTCTATTCCATTTCTGTATTTATTGTGAATCTGTCTAAGTATCTAATTCTCATTTACTGCTTAGATTCATAATAAATACTTGTCATTTATTAGTTTCAATCATCAAGGGGGAGTAATAACTCTTCCTTAGTATAAAAAGTGTTGCTTTAACTTATACATTCCGCTGTGCTTATAATCTGATTTACAAGGACTTGCTAAACACTTAAGTGTCAAGATAGCAAGTTCTTACTTAGCAAAAAGAGCAAACTGATCCAACAATTGGTATCAGAGCATTGGTTTATCTGATCACATATCAATCTAACAAATTGAGAATCAGACACAAAGCTCTTATTGATATTCAATAAAAAGATCAAAAGTTCACTTTTTATCAACATCCATCACTTAAAAGAGTCATCTGACAAATCTATACTCTTTAAAATGGATCCACATAATACTGGTTCTGCCACTAAACCTGCCATGCTTGTGAGAAATGAGTACAACATATGGCAAAAGAGAATGGCACATACCTTGTCACAAACCAACACAGGTTGTTGGAGATCTGTGATATATGGTCCTCACAAACCAGTAAATGTTAATCTTGAAACTAATGTTAAGGTCCCTAAGGACCCTAAAGAATATACAGATGATGATTTCCTAAAACTTGAGCTAGATGCAAAAGCATTCTCTATGTTGGCAATGGCTCTCCCAAATGAGATATACTCTGGCCTTTTACATTGTGAAAGTGCCAAAGAACACTGGGATTGTCTTAAAGAACAGTTTGGAGGAACTGAAGAGGTGATTGCCAACACCAGAGAGATTTTAGCTCAACAATATGAAACATTTGCTCATATTAATGGGGAAACTTTGACTCAACAATTTGAAAGATTCTCCTCATTAATATCTGAGCTAAAGTTAAATGGTCAGACCTATACAACAGTGTCTATGCTACATAGATTTTTAAGGTCTTTACCTGACAAATGGGAAACATACTCCATTGTTTTAAGATCCTCACCAGATTTTAGCTCCCTCACTCTTACAAAACTCCATGGGAGATTACTTACTTTTGAGAGAGAAATTGATCAAAAGAAGAAATTACAATCATCTGGTAAAACTGCTGATGACTACCTACCAGGTAGTACAGCACTTTTGGGACAAGATTCACCAACTTGTTCCTATGGATCTTATGACAATATTGACATAACCACTGGGATCTCATCAGAAAGATCTTTCCCAGGTTATGACAATAATGACCAAAGTCAAACTGCTGATAATCTATGTTTTATCATGGATGATTTGAAAAACTTTAGCAGTGATGACTTAGAAGAAATGGACATATTACACCAACTGGCCATGCTAAGCATTAAAACTAACAAGTTTTATAAAAGGTCAGGAAGGAAATTTCCAGGATTGACCAGTAATACAAAAATTGGTTTTGACAAATCTAAACTGAGATGTCACAAGTGTCAGAAGTTGGGACACTTTGCTAGAGAGTGTAGAAGCTCTAGCTTTAACCAATCACAATCTGGAAATAACTATAACCCCAATTATAATAGGAATAATGGAACTCAAGGGAGTGCTCATTTTGTACAGGCACAAGCTCCTCAACAGCAATACATGCCACAAGTACAATATGTTCAAGTGCCTGCTCAACAGATGCAGAGCCAACAATCAATCCCTCCCTTTCCAGCTGCTCAACATCCTCCACAGCCTCAACAACCCTCTCAACAAAGTCTTTTCACCTCAGGGTATGTTGACTGGAGCAGTCTCCCTTTTGACACCACAGAGTGCAATCCTGATGCAGACAACAAAGTGTTTGACATCAACTGGGGAGAACCAGACAATGGCAGAAAGAACTTTGCCTTAATGGCATTTGAAGGCTGTACTTCAAAATCTGCATTGTCACAGGTATTAAAAGAATCTTTGACAAAACTTTGCTCAAATTCTTGCAAAGAAACTTTTGCTCTCATAAGAGAGACAAATCTGCACTTACAAGGTAAAGCCAATGATTTAGAAAGAAAATACACACAGATAAAATGTGATTTAGAAAGAAAACTGTGTGCTAAAACAAAAGAAGTTTCTAAATTAACTGACTCTGCTATTGAAACCCAAGCACAAATCAAAATCATGCTAAATGACCTGGGAGATGTCAGACAAGAGCTTGCTGACACCAGGATCAAATGTGAAAAATGGGTGGAATCTTGTAAGGGGTATCAATTATTGCTAAACAAACAAAGTGCTTCAAATGTTAAGTTTGGCATAGGATACCATCATGTTGAAACACCAACAGATTTTTCTCCCAAAACTACTGAAGATGGGAGAAGAATTGTTTCAAATGAAACTTCTGAAGGGAAAGAATGCACATCTTTCCATGAAAACTTTCTAAACAGAAATCCTGGTATTTTCAAAGAAAGTACTTCAGAAGTATTAACAAAATCTGACAACAAGCCATCAGTAGTTTCATCTACATCAGGAGTTGAGACCCTGAAAACTACTGATGAGCAAAATCTCTTCACAAATGTCAGAAATTTGCCTTTAGATCAAAAACAAAAGGCAAAAGAATGTGAAATTTGTGGTCTGTTCAACCACAAAACTGAATTTTGTAGATACAGAAAAGGAATTCAGTTCAATCAAAAATTTAAACAACAGGTTGTGGGAAATCAAATCAGGAATGATTATGAAAGAATCTTTAAACCCAAGAAACAACAACCTGAAAACACCTTTTCTCAGAAAAAGATAAAATCTCAACCAAAATCTTTTTCTCAAAATTCTTTGTCATTAGTTAGACCTGGATCATCAGCAGTTTCACAAACTGCTGAGATACAAAATCTAATGAACATGGTACAACTACTGATGACCAAGGTTGATGGTGGTCCTGAAAAAGATACCACCATGGTTCTTAATGAAAAATCCATTGCCAAAAAGACATGGATTTCTCAACCTGGTCAAGAACAAACTGTAACTGTTCTCAAGAGCAAACCCAAAGCCAAACAGGCTTGGGTTCCTAAACCTAACTAATTTGCTTTTATGTGCAGAGAGTTTCCAGGGGCTTAAACAGCATATGGTATGTTGATAGTGGAGGCTCTATGCACATGACTGGATGCAGATACCTGATAAACAACTTTATCAGCCAAAGAGAAGGATCTGTATCCTTTGGGAACAATGCTAAGGGATATGTGCTAGGACATGGCAATGTCTCCTCTGGCAAAATACAGTTTGACAAGGTCAATCTGGTGGAAAACCTTGAATACAACTTGCTGAGTGTGTCACAAATGTGTGATAAAGGATATTCTTCCTTTTTCACAAAGACAGCATGCATAATCATCTCACCAGAAGGCCAGAAGTTGATAGAGAAGATTATTGAAGATCATACTTTGCTGATTGCCAAAAGATGTGGCAATGTCTATGCAGTGGACATTGAGAAAGACAAAGTATTGAACAACACTGCCTGTTTCTTCTCAAGGGCATCAACTTCAGAAACAGATCTCTGGCACAGGAGACTTGGCCATGTGAACTTTAAAACCATAAATAAAGTCACAAAAATGGGCTTGGTCAGAGGTCTACCTTTGAAAGTATACCAGTGTCAAGAACACTGTGTATCCTGTTTAAAGGGAAAACAGCATAAGTCCTCCTATAAGTCTATTGAAGAATCAAAAACAACTGCATGTCTTCAACTACTCCATATGGACTTATTTGGACCTGTCAAGATTATGAGCCTTGGTAAAAAGAAGTACTGCTTAGTCATCATTGATGACTACTCTAGATTCACATGGGTATTCTTCTTATTTTCCAAGGATGAGGCTGCTGAAATCATCAAGTTCTTCATTCTACAAGTATAGAAACAATATTCTCTATCTGTCAAAACCATTAGAAGTGACAATGGGACAGAGTTCAGGAACAAAACTCTGGATGAATTCTGTTTGTCTAAAGGGATTATTAGACAATACAGTGTTCCCAGAACTCCTGAACAAAATGGTGTAGTAGAAAGGAAGAACAGAACATTGATAGAAGGAGCAAGAACAATGTTAGCTGATTCTGGACTGCCCTTGTACTTTTGGGCAGAATCAGTTAACACATCATGTTATGTTCAGAATAGAGTTCTTGTGGTCAAGAGACATTCCAAGACTGCCTATGAAGTTCTTCATGGCATGAAGCCCCTTATCTCCTTTTTCAGGGCTTTTGGGTGTCAATGTTTCATCTTGAACATAAAGGAATCTATTTCAAAGTTTGCTGCCAAAGTTGACTCAGGTTACTTTCTTGGTTACTCTTCAACCAGAAAAGCCTACAAGGTTTTTAATTCTCACACCAGGATAGTAGAAGAAACATTGAATGTCAAGTTCAATGAGTCAGAACACACTCTTATTCCAGCACATCCTGCTGAACTCTTTGACCTTGACAACTTCCACTTTGGACCTGAAAAGACTGTTACTTCTTCCAAACCTACTTATTATGGTGATCAAAGGTTTGAAGATGAGGATCCTACACCATGGACTCCTCAAACAGTCATTAAGTCAACTTCAACACCATCAGAAGTTTCTCAAACTTCTGATCAAACAAATACTGAAGGCCAAACTCAAACATCTGCTTCAGCACCTGCAACTACTGAAGACGCTAAAACTGCTGAACCAGATATTATAGACCTCAGTAGTTTGTTTGAAGAACAAGAGCCACCTACACCTGTCAGTGGTTTACAACAACTGATTGAACACAGAGATCATCCACTTGATCAAATCATGGGTGATATAGCTTCAGGTGTTCTTACCAGAAACCAGCTCTCCAACTTTTACCTATTTTCAGCTTTTATTTCACAGTTGGAACCAAAGAAGTACCAGGAAGCCCTCAAAGACAATAATTGGGTGCAAGCTATGCAAGATGAACTGCTTCAGTTCAACAAGCAACAGGTCTGGGAAATCTGTCCCTTACCTCCAAACAAGCAACCAATTGGTACAAGATGGGTTTTCAGGAACAAACAAGATGAAGCTGGTATGATAATCAAGAACAAGGCAAGACTGGTAGTTCAAGGGTACTCTCAAGAAGAGGGAATTGACTATGATGAAACCTTTGCTCCAGTTGCAAGGCTTGAGGCCATCAGGTTATTTCTGGCCTATGCCATTTCCAACAAAATTAAAGTTTATCAAATGGATGTGAAAAGTGCATTTTTGTATGGAAAAATAAAAGAGGAGGTGTATGTCTGTCAGCCACCTGGGTTTGAGGATCCTTCTCATCCTGAGTGGGTGTACAGACTAGACAAAGCTCTTTATGGGCTCAAACAGGCTCCAAGAGCCTGGTATGATACACTCTCCACCTTTTTACTCAAAAATAACTTTACAAGAGGTGCCATTGATAAAACTCTTTTCATTAAACATGTTGGAAATCATGTCTTACTTGTTCAAATTTATGTTGATGATATCATTTTTGGTTCAACAAACACAAAACTGTGTGATGATTTTAAGAAACTCATGCAATCAAAATTTGAGATGAGTACCATGGGAGAACTGCAGTACTTTCTAGGACTGCAGATCAAACAACAAACAAATGGAACTTTTATACATCAATCAAAATATGTTAAAGAATTATTGAACAAATTTTCTTTAAACGACTGTAAATCATGTTCCACTCCCATGACACCAATCACACAAGTTGAACCTGATGATCAAGGAAAACAGGTTGATCAAACCATGTACAGATGCATGATAGGTTCCCTCTTATACTTAACTGCTTCTAGACCAGATATTATGTTTTCAACATGTGTCTGTGCTAGATATCAATCAGCACCAAGGGAATCACACCTTATAGCAGTCAAAAGAATTTTCAGATATCTGAAAGGAACTCCAACACTGGGAATTTGGTATCCTGCCTCAAGCAATACCAAGTTATCAGCTTTTTCAGATAGTGACTATGCAGGGTGTAAGATGACAAGAAAGTCAACATCTGGTGGTTGTCAATTCCTGGGTAACTGTCTAGTGTCATGGCAATCAAAGAAGCAAACATCTGTTGCAACTTCAACTGCTGAAGCTGAATACATTGCAGCTGCAAGTTGTACATCACAGATACAATGGCTCCAATATCAACTTCTTGATTATGGAATCAAAGAAACCAAGACACCTTTGTTTGTAGACAGCAAATCTGCCATTAGCATCATTCAAAATCCAGTACAGTTCTCAAAAACCAAACATATTGAGATCAGGTACCATTTCATAAGAGATTGCTATGAAAAAGGCAAGATTGAGGTGAAGCATGTAGCAACAGCTAATCAAATAGCTGACATCTTCACTAAGCCCCTTGACACATCAACATTTCAGAAGTTAGTATCCATGCTTGGAATGCTAAATTTGTAAGTGTTTACTTTATTTTATTTTTTTTTAAAACATATATGCATATCAGTTAGAATCCAAGTTAACACTTGATTCTACCCAACTCTACATCAAACTTCTACATCAATCACTTCTATCTACTACTGTTATGCATAAAACATCACAAAAATTTTTTTCTTCCACCCCTGATTCCATCCTGTTTACCTTTTCTTTTTCTGGTTTTCACTTACAAAAGACAAAAGTCTGAAACAAAACTTCTGAAAAACAAAAAGAGAAACTACTGATTAACAAAAATCAGTATGAGAGAACTACTGATGAACAAAAATCATCAGTATGGGGATAATTTTCTGAAAAGTGTGTAACTTCTGATAAAATAACCTTCAGAAGTTATGAATTAAAGTATTTATAAAAATATTTCTCATCAGCTGTTAAAACTACTGAAGAGAAAATGGGAACTACTGATGAAGTAATCCTTCATCAGCAGTTTAAGTCAAAAGGGCAAATCTGACTTTTCCCATCATCAGAGGTTTGACCTAATCAGTTTAAAACCTCTGATAAAGAGATTTTTAACCAAAGGCGGTTCAAAAACTTCTAATAAAGAAGATTCAAGCGGTTAAAACTTCTGATAAATACCTTTTTCTCCACACTTATCCTTTCAAACTCAAGAATATCCCTCCTTCTCTCTCAAAAACTCTCTCAATAACCTAACCTGCAAATCAACTGTTCGATCAAAACCCAAACCACATGGATCTAGTTCTAAAGCAGGGACACAATCAAAGGGCCTTTCTTGAAAAACAAGAAGGCTGGTCCCAATACGATGAGATCATTGATCTTGTCGTAAAATCCCAATATTTTACTGCTCTCACAATAAACCCACCAATTCACACTGAAACTCTGAATGAGTTCTGGGCAAATGCTGAGACGGTGACAACGGATGATGAGGTCATTTCCCTCAACTCAAGAATAAAAGGGAAACCACTGACCATCACACCGGCCACACTGGCAACAAGACTGGGTCTGGATGATGTAACTGCCCCTGACCATTTTGCTAATACTGATATTCACCTAACCATGACTGAGTGTGGTTATCAAGGTACTCTCTCCCATGCTACAATCTTTAAAAAATATTTTAAACCAAAATACAAGCTTTTGTTTCATTATATTATTATGTGTTTGAGTCCAAAAACAGGGTCTTATGACCAGATGCCCTCCACTTTTCAACCAATATTTCATTCCATTGTGAATGAAACTAAATTCAGGGCATCAAAAGTATTCTTCAATAAGTTGGTGTTACATCACAATAATACCAAGAAAAAGTTTTTGTTATACCCAAGGTTCATTATGCAATGCATAATAGGGGAACTGGGTAATGAGGTGCTTGTGGGAAAAATTTCAACTTTAAATCCTTTAACATCACAAGCATACTCAAGGCATAACAAACCGGCTGCTTGGCCAGAAGATGATCAGGGAGAACAACAACAAGTCCCCCTGAAGCCCACATCTTCCAAACTCACACCACCAAAAGCCAAAAAGCCCAAGCCAACAAAAACTGCACCCCACCAACCCAAAAGAAAAGATGTTCAGGAGGTTGAGATGCCTGAACATGCTCATGAGCATTCTGCTCTTCAAATAGGTGAGACTGAAACACCCTCTCAGTCTCATCCATCTCAAACCCCACCAAGAGCACCCATAACCATTTTATTCAAAAGAAAAAGACTTAGAAAAACTATTGAAACACACTCTTCTTTTGAAACTGCTGAACAACAACTTTCACCTATTGCCCAAACTACTGAACCAACCCCACAAATTTCTGAACAAGAGGCAATAGAAATTGCCAAACTTCTCTCTGGGCTAAAAGAGAAGGTCCCATCTGATCATGTCAGTCCCCTACAACCACAACAAACAGGGGACATAACTACTACATCAGACATGGATGTGGACATCTCTAGCCCTATCCCAAGAGATGAGGGTGGACCAGAGTCTTTAAGCCCCAATTTTAGAGACTCTTGGGGCATCTGAGGCTGCTACTACTCAGTTACCACCCAGTGGTGGATCTGAGGATAGAAGTAACATAGCTAAGACCTCAGATGTGGCAACTACTGATGAAGGCTTAATGCCTGAAGTAGGAAATCCTCAGTACCAAGAACAAGAGGTTCATGAGAGAACTGAGTTGGGCTCAGCTCATGATTTAACTGAGACAGTCCTCATTGAGGGCAACATCAGGGATTCAGATGATTCCATTAATTTGGATGATGTTTCACACACACAAACTACTGAATTGACGGCACTTTCTGAAGGTCCTGTTTCAGGGGTATCCAGGCTCAAGAAGCCAGTCACCTCTGCACAGGTTAAAGCCCACTCAATCCCTAAAACCCCTAGAGTGGCATCCTCTGTACAACATGAGGATCTCCCAAAAACACCCCCTTCACAACAAATGCCTACCCAATTCCCTGGGCAAACAAGCATAGACCTGAACCAGCTATGCAGCCCAGAGGGTCCCCTGTACCACATGATGAATACTCTCATCAGAAATCACTTCCAAACATATACAGCTGACTTGGAGCTGTCCATCAAGAATCAATTTGGAGTGATCAAGACCAAGATGAATGATCTGTCCAACAAACTAGACTTCAACAGCAAACAGATTGCTCATCTTCAAGGACAATTCTCCCAACCCTCTGCTTCAAGGGTTAAAATTGATGAATCCAAAAAGGGGGAGAAGATCAGGGAACCTAAGGAGTCATTCCAAGCCAGGATAAGGGCAAGAATGGCCATCCTTGAAAGAGATCAAAAAGATCAGGCCAGAAAAGAAAAATTGGCCAAACAGTTTGGTGTCTCAATAGAAGAAATTGAAGCAGCAGAGAAAGAAGATGAGACCCAAACATCTGAAGAATCCCTAAGGCACAATGAAGAAACTTCTGATGACAAAACTTCTGATGAAGAATCAGAAAGTACTGAAGACAATCCTTCAGTAGTTGACAAACCATCAGCAGTTGTCAACACATCAGAGGTTAACACTTCCAATCCTCAAACTGCTGACCCTTCCAGAACCACTGCTCCCATTCAACCAACATCTGATCCCATCAGGCCTACAACTGTTACAACAATGACTATATTAAACCCTTCTCCTATCTCTCAATCAGCTGAATTATTAGAGAAGAGCTTAATTGCAGCCAACAAGAATGCCAGAGAAGATCAGATCTGGAAAACTCTGGAAGAAAGGGATGATTTAGATTTAAGCCATGAAGAAAAACTTCAGGCTTATGAAGCTGAACTACAAAGGCAGGCTAGCCTTGATGAGATTGCTGAACAAGATAAAAGACAACAACTGGTGTCTTACATTACCAAGAACAGCAAGACTAAAGCCTTTACACTCAAAGGACTCTCTATGCAAGAGCTGACAAGAAGAGCACAACTGCTTGCAGACAAAATGGCCACAAGCAAAGAAGGAAAGGCCAAGAGAGCCCAGATAATAGAAGAGTTAGTAGCAGAAGGCTATGGTTCAAAAGCCTCAGTATCCAGATGGAAGGAAGAAAGACTAATGGATACTTACAGAAAATACTTGGCTGCCAAGGCTGCAAATCCAGAGAAGTTTCAAACTGCTGATCCTTCAAGATCAGTAGTTAGAACTTCTGGTGTATCAAGAAGAACTGCTACTCAGAGAAAGAAGGCAGAGGACAATGTCAAAACTGACTTCAAAATGGTACTACTTGAAGGAAGTTCAATAGTCCATTCAGATTTTGACATTGAGGAGAAACCTCTGTTAACTCAATTCAGGGATCCTTCCACTTTTTCCTACCAAATACAAAAGACCATCAAAGAAAAGCTGCATACCAGAGTAGTGACTGAACACCATCTCCCAACTGTTCAGATGCCTGATATGCAACAACAACAAGGAAGAGAATCCCACCTGAGGCTATCTGAAACTGAAAACATCCAGCACTCAGGACCATCAACCCAAGGGACAAGTCTGGTTCCCTATTCTTCTGACTTTAACAAGTCAAAGATCCCTATCATCAGATGGTCACTTACTGATAACAACTCAGTATTGTTGACAAGAAGAGACCTCTCAAGCAGGGCTTACAAGAAGATCAGTGATCTGAAGAAACTGTCAACACAAGACCTGCTCACAATTCAACATCTAGAACCACAGAGAGGATCTCTATCTGATGGTCAGTTAAACCAGGTGAAGAACACCATGTACAAAGAGATATGGAAGATTGTTCAAGACAGAAGAAAAACATAAGGAATTAGTAAGGTTTTGGCTTCATCAATCCAGGGGGAGATTGTTAGGACAAAGAGGATTGGTGAAACCACTTTTGGAAACCTTAGTCTAATTCACTTCTGTCATTTTGGCTAAGTATAGAAGTACTGAAAAGAAAACAAAGAACTGCTGAAGAGAAGATAAGAGAAGTGCTGAAGAAGAAACTTCATCAGAAGTTCTGAAGTCCAAACCAGACAAGTTCACTTCAGAAGTAGCGAAGACAAACTACTCATCAGTAGTTTGTCTTTCATCAGCACTTAGCATCAGATATTTTCCACCGCCTTTTGCATCAGTAGTTTTATTGTTTATTATTACTTTTAGCTATTTTGTTAGTTTCAATGTTGCAACTTGTGCAACTTGTTTCTGTTGTTTCTGTACTTGCTTTTTGGGCAAGATACATGTATGTAAACGTCTATAAATAGGAGGCTTCAACCTTCTATTTTAGACATTGATTTTAATAGAAAAATCCTTCAAACACTATCACTGTTCTATTCCATTTCTGTATTTATTGTGAATCTGTCTAAGTATCTAATTCTCATTTACTGCTTAGATTCATAATAAATACTTATCATTTATTAGTTTCAATCATCAAGGGGGAGTAATAACTCTTCCTTAGTATAAAAAGTGTTGCTTTAACTTATACATTCCGCTGTGCTTATAATCTGATTTACAAGGACTTGCTAAACACTTAAGTGTCAAGATAGCAAGTTCTTACGTAGCAAAAAGAGCAAACTGATCCAACAGGTTGTGACTGATGGTATTAACCCCAGCCACCCGGGTTCGAGTCCCGGCTATGGCTCCCATTTTTGCACCATTTTCATCTTTTTAAACAAACCAAATTATATATATATATATATATATATCATTTAATCTTGTAAATTCATTTTTAATTATTAAAACCTTTTTATAAATTCTAAAAAAATTATTTTTTAACAAATCTGATGTAAAAGTTTTATCTACAATTTTTAGTTTTCTGAAATTCATTTATTTAATATTTATAATAATTAAATCAATTTTATGCTATTATATTTACAAAAATCCATTAAAATATCAAAACAATTTTATAAATTTCTACAAAAATTATCCTAAGTTTGTACAATGTTAAACTTTACTGAAATGATTTTTAATTTTGAAAAATCATTTATTTTATATTTTTAATCAATTTTTGTTAGTTTTAATCATAATTAAATCATAATAAATTCAATTTTCATTATTTTTGCACCAAAATTTTATACAAATTATTTCTGAATATTTAGAACAGAAATATAATTTTTAAAATGATAATTCTTTAATTTTAGTATTTTTAAGATATTAAAGTTAAAGTTTGACAATTTGTAATAAATAGATTTAATAATCTATTTTAAAGAAAATAATTTTATAAAAATTATTTTTATACTTTAAACACATTATTGTGACCATCCTAAATTTAGATTTCATAAAAAGATTTTTAGTCATTAATTTACTAAATTTCTCTCAATTGTCGAATATTTTTAGTATTAATCAAACGAGCATTTTATCCCCAATCCGAAGCCCTAGAAATTTATACATTTGTAGACTAGATAGACTTATTTATCACATTATTATAGGGTGATATTTGGCATTGTTTGGGCAACCCCATTATTCAATCTTTTCAAGAAGTATAACATTTGCTAAGGTGAGTTTACATAGCCCCTTTTTCTGTTTTACATTTTGGGGTGAAACATGTTTAAACATTTTATATACTATCATTTACTCATTCTTACATTGTGAAACTTGTGATTCAATTATACACATTTTATACACTATCATTTACTCATTCTATCATTTGACTGTAACAAAAAGACACAGTACAATCATTAACATTGATCAAGCCGCCTGTTTAGATTATAGCGCTATAGGTCTGACAAACCCATCCCCCGCATAGATTCAGGGATGATCGATAACAGTAATAACATTTAACTAACTTGCGAGTTAGTCATCAGTCGACACAAGGTTTGGTTGTACAAAGACGCATTGTTACATGTCGGTATCATACTCTATCATCATACAACTTTGAATGTTGTACAAACTATTGTTATCAATTATTTTCAAAAACCTATGTATTCTCACCAACTTTTGTTGACCCAAAACATTTTCAACTTAACATGTTTCAGGTTCTATTTGCTTGAAGATTTGAATTGATGCTTGAAGATATGTGTATAGTTTTATTCAATTTGATGTACAAATTCTAGAACAATTGTATGTAATTCATTTAAATCATTTAATGGAATTTATTATTCACCATGAGCTACTGAACAATCATCAATACGTGACATCCCCATGTTTCCGCCATCGGTTGGGGTGTTACAGATTGGTATCAGAGCCATGGTTATAGGGAATTAGGTTATTAGAAAAATAATCTAGTCTATAACCATAGGATTTAACCAGTACTTGCTTCTTTACTTACTATACTCTACCTCCCTCCTACTTCATATCCCTACTTTCATCCTTACAAGAAGGTTGCTCTCCATCAGTGGATCTACTCTTAGACTAATAGGACAAAATCCCCAGGTTTAACCTGAACCACCTTGAGATCTCGTCGAAGTTCTAGATTTTAATAACGAACACGTGCAATCTGGAAGGGTGAACGCCTGTATTCTGAGTCTTCTGTCTAGGCTGGCATTGCGCATATATCCCAATCAGACGAGGGACCCGGATGCCTACCTGGGAATTCTCGGGATGAGTGTTCACTTATAGGCTAAAGCACGTCTTCATATGTTATTAGAATTTAGAACCTTTGATAAGTCAACGTTTTCGTTTATTTGTTTTAAATAAATGAATAAATGATTACACTCCTTATATAATCTCATTCATTTCACTGTGTCTTACAGATCATGCCTCCACGTCGCAGTGCTCGCCTTAACAGTGGTGAAAATCATGATGAAGGAAGTAGCAATCACAACCACAACCACGATACTAACCACAACAACAACAATAATGGTGTCGATGCTCAACTGGCTGCAATCATTTCTCAACAAATGGCGCAGCAAATCGCAACTCTGGTTCCCAACTTACTAGCTCAAGTCATCCAGTTGAACGACAACGGCAACGGAAACGGCAACGGGAATGGGAATGGAAACCACAACGGGAATGGGAATGGTCTTCCAGCCTGTACCCTTAAGCACTTTAATTCTTGCAATCCCCCAAAGTTTAGTGGTGAAGAAGGAGCTACAAGACTCATACAATGGTTTGAGGGTATTGAAAATACCTTCATCAACAGTGAGTGTCCCGATAACTTTAAGGTCCGTTATGCTATGAGTGTTCTTCACAAACGGGCACTCACTTGGTGGAATGAGGAAAAGCGTACCCGAGGAGCTGAAGTTGCACTTACTATGACATGGGATCAAGTCAAGGAGATAATGAAAGATGAATTTTGCCCACGAAACGAGGTCAAGAAATTAGAAGACGAGTTCCACACCCTTGCTCAGGATAGTGGGGAAAACCTTGCCTACAATACCCGCTTTCACGAGCTTAGCTTATTGTTACCCCACAAGGTCACTCCCCTGCCGGTAGCCATCGAGAAGTACATCGGTGGTCTGCCCATGCAAATCCAGGATACGGTGTGGGGAAGGAATCCTGCCACCTTGGAGGAAGCCAAACGTTTAGCAGCTACCTTAACTGATAATCACGTAAAGAACGGGACCTTAGTTCGGAAAGGCAATAAAACAAGTATTGTAGCCGCGGTAACCACTGAGAACCAGAAACGTAAGACCAGGGATCCTGATGCAAGCCTCACTCCACAAGCTTCTAAGAAGAAACCTTATACAGGAAACCACCCATTATGTAATACCTGCAACCGACATCATCCCACTGCTTCAGCGTGTCGCTTGTGCACCAATTGTGGAAGGTATGGCCATCTGGTCAACACGTGTCGTGAGACCCCAAATCCAAATGCCAACCAACCCACCAACCCTGCTCAAGCTGCTAAGCCTAATCAATACAACTATGGTCAATGCTATGAATGTGGAGACCCAAATCACTTCCGTAACCGATGCCCTAAACTAAACAGAGATCAAGACCCTCCAGCTACCTAACCGCAAGTCTCACCATTTGACTATTGGTTGCTTTTATTCTATGTATTGACGCTATTTGATTCAAGTAATAAAATTCAAGTATTATCATCACATCCGTGTGCATGTTTGTCTGAATGTGAACTAATTGCTATATCTATAATCATGCTTGCTTATTTGAACAACAATTAGTTAACTACCAAACAACCAGCTTAACGATTGGTAGAGGTCATCATGTCTTTCCAGCAGTCGGGAGAGGCCCTACCACCTGCTCAACGACTGGCGGAGGCTATCAGACCTGCTTAACAATCGGTAAAGTCATAAAAAGACGCAAAACCCTAATGTAAGGTAAATTGGTAATTACGGTCCGGAACGTAATCATGAATTTACAGATACATTAAGGTAGTGTGAAATTTTATCAAGGTTTTCAGTAGTTGGCCAATTGTAAACCTAGTGTTTCTCTTAACTTCGGGACGAAGTTCCTAAAAGTAGGGGAGACTGTAACATTTCGCATTTAATTATTTATACGTTACGGATTAAAAACGACAAACCTTATTATTGTTGGTGATATTCTGAACCCCTACACAATGATAATTATTCATACATATATTTATTTATATATATATATATATATAGATAATAATAATAATAATAATAATAATAATCTTTGGGTTGTTTAAAAAAAAAAAAAACATATTAACCACTCCTATTAAAACCTTCTCAAAGCCTAGCCCACCCCCTTTCTTTTATTTCTGGAAGCCCACCAGATCTCGGCCCAAGCTCCTTAACCTCAAGCCCAACCCAGCCAAGCCCAAACCCCTCCCCTTGTCTGTTTTAATCAAAAAAAAAAAAAAAAGATTGCCCTTGCCGGGTATCAAACCCGAGCCAACCACAAACAACACACATGCACTAACCAGCTAAGCCACGTTGATGTTTTGATTTATATCCAGCGCTTTATTATTATATCAAGACTTCAAAACTTCACAGTTGACTCGCAAAGTCAACTGTGATGAATGACTTGCCTAATCCATCAGAATTAACTCGTGAATTGTATAATTTTGGTAAACCTACGTGATGACCGGCCTCATCCAACTAAGTTACACACTGATTGACAATCAATTGTCCACCAAATTGAACCTATACGCGTATTACATTAAAACCTAGGTCAACCTTACCGATTGATCAACCTGGACATCCACACTATAAATTGATGTTCTGCGAGCCTTCACAACTCGCCATTAACCCTCTCTCTATCTCCAATTTTCTTTATTATACACTGTTTGATCTTCGCGAATTCAATTTTGACCTTGTGGTCTTGACCGAGCAATCGAGATCAAAACAACATTGTAAGATTAATTATTTTTGTGGTTTATGTTCATCGGCATCCACACATCAATAGCCCTATGATTAATTAGGCTATTGATGTGTGAATCAATGTATTGCAGAATCTAGGGTTCGAAGGTTTGAATTGGGGATAAACTGATTCAACGTATTGTATATATTTAATTTAAAACAAGATTAATCACAACCACAGGCCTAGGCCAAGTGGTTGTGACTGATGGTATTAACCCCAGCCACCCGGGTTCGAGTCCCGGCTATGGCTCCCATTTTTGCACCATTTTCATCTTTTTAAACAAACCAAATTATATATATATATCATTTAATCTTGTAAATTCATTTTTAATTATTAAAACCTTTTTATAAATTCTAAAAAAATTATTTTTTAACAAATCTGATGTAAAAGTTTTATCTACAATTTTTAGTTTTCTGAAATTCATTTATTTAATATTTATAATAATTAAATCAATTTTATGCTATTATATTTACAAAAATCCATTAAAATATCAAAACAATTTTATAAATTTCTACAAAAATTATCCTAAGTTTGTACAATGTTAAACTTTACTGAAATGATTTTTAATTTTGAAAAATCATTTATTTTATATTTCTAATCAATTTTTGTTAGTTTTAATCATAATTAAATCATAATAAATTCAATTTTCATTATTTTTGCACCAAAATTTTATACAAATTATTTCTGAATATTTAGAATAGAAATATAATTTTTAAAATGATAATTCTTTAATTTTAGTATTTTTAAGATATTAAAGTTAAAGTTTGACAATTTGTAATAAATAGATTTAATAATCTATTTTAAAGAAAATAATTTTATAAAAATTATTTTTATACTTTAAACACATTATTGTGACCATCCTAAATTTAGATTTCATAAAAAGATTTTTAGTCATTAATTTACTAAATTTCTCTCAATTGTCGAATATTTTTAGTATTAATCAAACGAGCATTTTATCCCCAATCCGAAGCCCTAGAAATTTATACATTTGTAGACTAGATAGACTTATTTATCACATTATTATAGGGTGATATTTGGCATTGTTTGGGCAACCCCATTATTCAATCTTTTCAAGAAGTATAACATTTGCTAAGGTGAGTTTACATAGCCCCTTTTTCTGTTTTACATTTTGGGGTGAAACATGTTTAAACATTTTATATACTATCATTTACTCATTCTTACATTGTGAAACTTGTGATTCAATTATACACATTTTATACACTATCATTTACTCATTCTATCATTTGACTGTAACAAAAAGACACAGTACAATCATTAACATTGATCAAGCCGCCTGTTTAGATTATAGCGCTATAGGTCTGACAAACCCATCCCCCGCATAGATTCAGGGATGATCGATAACAGTAATAACATTTAACTAACTTGCGAGTTAGTCATCAGTCGACACAAGGTTTGGTTGTACAAAGACGCATTGTTACATGTCGGTATCATACTCTATCATCATACAACTTTGAATGTTGTACAAACTATTGTTATCAATTATTTTCAAAAACCTATGTATTCTCACCAACTTTTGTTGACCCAAAACATTTTCAACTTAACATGTTTCAGGTTCTATTTGCTTGAAGATTTGAATTGATGCTTGAAGATATGTGTATAGTTTTATTCAATTTGATGTACAAATTCTAGAACAATTGTATGTAATTCATTTAAATCATTTAATGGAATTTATTATTCACCATGAGCTACTGAACAATCATCAATACGTGACATCCCGATGTTTCCGCCATCGGTTGGGGTGTTACACGGGTCCTCTACACGACGACCCCTCCACATACCGCAGTTTGGCGGGCGCTCTCTAGTATCTTACGTTCACTCGCCCAGACATATCCTACGCAGTTCAGCAGATCTGTATGTATATGCATGCTCCCCGGCTTGATCATTGGAACGCTTTGAAGCGCATCATTCGGTATCTTCACGGTACAGCAGACTATGGTCTTCATCTAGGATCCGTACCCAGCCTCTCCTTACACGCCTACACAGATGCTGACTGGGTCGGTTGCCCTGATACTCATCGCTCCACATCAGGGTATTGTGTATATCTCGGCAACAACCTCATCTCGTGGTCCTCAAAACGCCAATCAACAATTTCTCGATCCAGTGCCGAGGCAGAATATCGCGGCGTTGCAAACGTTGTGGCAGAAATTTGTTGGTTACGAAATCTCCTCCTTGAGCTACACCGTCCTTTATCTCATGCTACACCGGTATATTGTGATAACATGAGCGCCATCTACTTGTCAAGTAATCTCGTTCAGCATCAGCGAACAAAGCACATTGAACTAGACATTCATTTTGTCCGCGAGCATGTTCAGAAAGGACTGGTTCGGGTTTTACATGTGACCTCTCGTTACCAGATAGCCGACATTTTTACCAAAGGACTACCACAGATTCTCTTTGAAGACTTTCGTTCCAGTCTAAGCATTCGTTCTCCTCCCGCTTCGACTGCGGGGGTGTAATGGACACTGCATAATCTTAGGCTCAATCATTGTATAGTCAAACATTCTAGTCAATCATATTCATTGTATAGTCAAACATTCTAGTCAATAGTCTAACACACTAGACAAACACATTCATTGTAATTATAGTGTCTCCTATTATAAGTCATGCACTGTAAATATATAAAGGAATAAAATGTGACTGAGAAAGCAAGTTGATATTCATACCTTTCTACACCGTCCCCATTAGTGTTTTGATTTTTGAATTAAACTTAATGCTACACACATTTTAGTTTAATTAAGAATCTACAATAGTTGGGAACCAAAGAAAATGCCTTTTATACATTGATAATGAAACATACAAAATAAGAAACAACTAAGATTCATACGGTTGAATATACACAAGGCAATCGAATATGATCCATAGGCTAAAATGAGGTTTTTCGTGCAAAACGTGCATTTTCCAGACATGCTAACCGGCTCACGCCAGACCACCCATGAATGAAGTAAAATGCAACCAAGACTAAAACAGTATAAGGTAAATGAACTATGTTAGATGAAATCAAACGCTGAACATCAGAACACAATTGACAAAATCTTTTTAGTTAAGGTGTAGCTCCCCTTAAGATCAATGGTTCGACCCCACTTATTTCCCCCTTTCACCTTTCCATTTTTTTTATTAAATTTATTTACATTTACTTTATTAAACTATAAAATAAAAAGAAATTTTAACAAACAGAAATACAAACTAAAATAATAAAAAATACAAATTGAAACGAAAGATAAAATACAAATTAAAAAAAATACATTTTCCAACTCCTACAACACAACTACTCGTCAACATCAGGATCGATATGAAAAGTATTCCAAATATTGTCTATTTAATCTATACGAAGGTTCAAGTGTACTTGAGTGCCATGCAACTTCCACACATTTGACTATTGTTGTCCCTCATCAACCGACACAACAATTTTATTAATGTCATTTGGATTGTATTCGCATATTGCCTGACGCTCATCTTTGATAATCATGTTATGTAATAATGTATAAGCATACATAACGTATCTCAGTTTTTTTTGGTGACCACGTACACACCGGGTGTTGGATAATGTGTCATCATTACTTTAATACACCAAATAACAGTTTCACATCTATTCTTCCCGCTTCTTGGCATTTCACAAATTTCTTTCTTTTATCAGTAGTGGCTTCATTGTTTTAACAATTGCTGAGTAATCGGGGTGTATACCGTTGGCAAGATAAATAAACATGCTTGTATAGTTGTATTCAACCTCGGAGACCATAAATGAAGAATCAGTTCCCGTACCTTGTATTATGTCGTTGAAAACATCCGATCTTGCTACAACATTTAAGTAGTTGTTTAAACCAGAAAATCAAAAAAAGGCATGCCAAATCCGTAGATCTTGTGAAAAAACAGGTTCTAACATTATTGTGTGATGTCCTTGATCAAATCGCGTAAATGCGCTAGCTAGATATGCATTAGGGCGATTACGCTATGGCCGATGCGTACAATCAATATTGCCTAGGCATGCCAGGATTTGAGAATTGTTGGAGTGAATTGCGAATTGTTTGAAAAGAATTGCGAATTGTTTGATTAATATAGGTTATACATATTAATTTTAAATGTTTTTTTTAGTCAACCGTTTCAAATGGTCAAATTTGACCATTCAAACGAGATGAAGCTCTATGAGGAGGGGGATACCCCATCGTTGTTGTCGATCCCCGGTGGAGGGGGTAGTGTTCCCCGAGGGGCTGAGTGCAAAAATCAACTCACCAACCCCCTTCCCAACCCATTCTACAAAGCCTGATAGTTTGATGATTGTTTTATGTGTATAATATATGGGTGTTGCTAAATGCACTCCCTTTTTTTATTTTTACTGGTTACACTCCCCCCCTAAAGTTTTTAAATAAATACAATTAAACTTTATATTTTAATGTGTTTTTAGTAAACTTAATTTATTTTGGTTAAACTTTATTTATCTTTGCCACTAGAGATTGTAACCCCATTTACTAACTAAACATGAGCAAACACTAATACCAGACTTGTGACCACAACGCCACTGGTCCAAATACCCATATCAAAAGGAAACATAAAGCCATGGTTACATTTCCTGTATTAACTAGTTTGTGTCATACTCAATGTTGGATTACTTAGAAGTATTAAAAAAATTTAATGAGACATAAAAAGAAAATTGAAAAAAAAGGATGTTAGAGAATATCAGCAACTTGGGTTAGTTCATTTAGCTTCTTGTTTTACTTATAAAAATTCAAAGAAAAAGTTAAAAGACATTGATCTTATAGTAGTGATCAAAGAAAAAGTTAAAAGGCATTGATCTTATAGTAGTGATATGATGTGAAAAAAAAAAAAACTAATAGATACGAGAGCAGAGAAAAACATATGAGATTTCCTTCTACTAGTGGATGACGGACTGTATTAGAAGTCGGCAATGGTAGGAGGGCAAGTATAAAAGTTTCTTTTATTAAAAGGTTGAGTTTGAAAAATTGCAAACTAGGTTTTTCTTGGAAAGGGGGTGCGAAAAGTAAAAAGAGGGAGTGCATTTAGCCAACCCCATAATATATACCTTTGTGTGCAAAAGTGAAAATTTTTATATGAATCATTAATAAATATAAACGGTAGGTTTAATGTTTTGTTCTCGCTATAATTTAGTGTCTTGACTTAAATTAAGAGAATTGATAATGGTTGGGAACCAAAGAAAACACCTTTTGTACTTTGATCCATAGGCTAAAATGAGGTTTTTGTATGGGTTGTACGAATGCCCTGCTAATGACTTAAATCAAGTAAAATCCAGCTAAAACTGAAACAAGATAAGCTAAATAAACTAAGCTAGAGAAAATCAAACGCTTAACAATAGAACATAATTGGCAAAGTAATTAGAGTTAAGGTGTTGTTTTCCTTGAGATAAAAGAGTTTGAGTCTCGCCAAAGACAAATTGGTGTAAAAAAAGAGAGAGAATGTGTTGATCCACTTAAGGTAAAAAATCCAAGCTGACAAAATGGTGTAAAAAATTTGTGTTAAAAAACAATAGAACATATCTTAAGGTTAAGAGGTATTATGGTACAATGCTTGCATATATGTTGTGTCCCATGTTATATATTCTCCTTTGTCTGTCATCACTTACTATATTGTTGGTATTTGGTAGTCTTATTTTATATATATCCATTCTTTCCTGTTTAGAGCCGGGGGTCTCCTTGAAAGCAGCATCTCTATCCCTAGGGATGGGGGTAAGGTTTGCCTACATCCCACCCTCCCCAGACCCTACCAATAGTATTACTATTTGTAGGATTTACTGGGTATGGTTGTTTATGGTACATGTGGATGTGGGGTTGATCATGATTGAGTGGTGGTATAAAACATGATGGGGCAAGATAAGAGGATAATGCTATCTAGCCATCCATTGAGGATTACTTTTTGACACCCAATATGGGGTACCCATGCTATGCTACTATTCTAGAACCTCATAGCCTTGATTAAAATAGAGACACATAAGTGGTTACATCTACTTTATGCAAGCAAGGCTTGAAGATGATTTAATATTCTCTCACTTGATGTATGTTTTTAACTGATAAAGGAAGAATGAGTTAGATTAAAAAATTCTAATATTAAAAAGTTAAAACTTTAAGTATAAAAATAGTTAGTTTTTAATATATTACAACTTGTTTATAAAGTTTAAAGGAATAGAAACTGAAAGCAAGAGGTGAATTATGAATAAAATCCCTAACCTTTCGAGAAGTGTACAAAAGCGTAATTTACAAGAAATCATTGGTATACATAGGGTTACTCCAAAACTATGCTATTTTACATAAAGTAAAACTTAATATGAAAGCTATACGTCATTTGTTTTCAGCAAGTGTTTCTAAGAAATTGGAACCTTTTAAAGAAATTATGGAATTTAAAGGAATTAAAATCAACTGAGGAAACTAAAATTTGTGATACATTTAATTGGTAAAACAATCATTCACAATTTAGAAGTAATGTTGAACTTCTTTATATGAAAAAAAATGTTTATTGCAGTTAGATTACAATTCCATTTGTTCATCAACCGTACAAGTCAAAATTCATATTAGACTAAGAGTAATGGTTCCAATTTTTTAATTATCTCGTTATAAAGTGGGCGTCATATTATTGTCACGTAAACACGAACTCTCATTCATTCTTCTTCCTCTTCACGCTCGTTAACTTACTAACCCTCACTCCCCTTTCATCTCCTGTAACGCTTGGGGGGGAAGTCGGATCACCACCACCGTGGTAGGGGGCGTGATCCGGTTACACTCAGTCTTACAATTCCAAAATGAACTATGTACCAAGCTTATTGTGAAAATTTTCAGTTCCATCTCAATAGATTTCCAGGTACCAAAAAGTCACAAAAGTTATCTCCTTTAAAGTTAGATCGCTTAGCCCCTTTCATCTTCGGCGCAAGAGCATTCGATCAATGACCTATTACACACTCTTTTAAGGGTAGATGCTTCTAAGCAAACATACTTGCTTTTTTTATACACCTCTATAGGAATGAGCTCGGGACGGTATCGGTACCGAACCGATACCGATCCCGACAATACCAATACCGAAAAGTCCAAAAAACTAATACCGATACCGAACACATACGGTACGGTACGGTACGGTACCTGTATGGTATCGGTATTTTACCTTAAAATACCGATATCATACCGATCTCGTACCGATACCGATAATACCAAAACCGAAAATCCATAAATATGGGTACCAATACCGATCCCAAAACCCCTTGGTTCGGTATCGGTTCGGTACGGTATCGGGATCGGAACGAGACGGGATCGGTATTCGGCCGTATATGCTGATCCCTACACCTCTACCTCTTTTATCATTGATCGGGGTTCATTTTGAGTGTTAACACATATATACAACATCAAAATTGAAAGAATGTGAATCTTTTATAAACTCAAATTCAACTCATTATATATTGTGAACACCATAACATATACTGATTTCAATGCCATTATCGATTCAAACCAAAATACATAAATTAGTAGCACCGATTTTATTATTTTTTATTTTTTTTTTATTTTTTAGATTTAACATTTTGAACAAGACTTCGCAAATCATCAGATAAAACAAGATGATTTCTTGAAAACAAAAAAATGCTAATTAATTTAAGTCTTGAGATGTACACTCGAGGTGTGATCTTCTGCTTGATTCATGGGATTATGTTTAACCTTAACCTTCTCGAACTACTCCTCGTACTTGTAAGACCAAACAAATGCTTTCTATCTAATCTACCACTACTTCTCTCTCTTTTCTATCCTCGTACAACTTTACTTGTGGATACAACTCGAGATTTGCACAAGTCAAACAAGATATACTCGAAAAAAAAAAAAAAAAAAAAAAAAACACTAATGTGTACTCAGTCAACTTTCTTGTTATTATAATAACCGGACTCATTTTACACGATTTTTAAAGACTCAACTCATTAAATTATATAATTATTATTTTATATTTTTTTTTCGGCGAACAACTGTGTGGCAACCACCCTTGCGGGGCGCCATGCCCAAGAATCGACTACTCGACCTTCAGCAGCCCCCGCCTTCTCCCGATGCTCGGAAACCTGAGCCCCACCCGCCCGAAGGCACGACAGTGTTATAGAACTCGGTAAAACCTCGCCGCCCGTCAAATTCGAACCGGCGCCTCCCGTATTCGATCTTACCCGGATACCAAACCATAGAAGTGGGGATCGAACCTTTGATCACATAGGTGAAATAAAAGCCACTCCACCACTATGGATGGTTAATTATTATTTTATATATACTAGTCGAACTCGAACCTGACGTGTATATCCGAAATATTTGGGATAGGTGATAAGACGGGTATTCTCGGGTATGGATTAGCTTTAAAAAAATTCATGGATATGAGAAGGCAATATACCCCTAGGTGATACGTGACTTGATTGCAAAACATATGCTCATTTACTCGAACCATATACTCAAAATTTCTATATTTTTATTTTTTTTCCATTCAGGTATAAGACCGGGTATGATACAGCTTTGGAACACGGTTTTGTCTAGATTCCATCAATAGGTCCAACGTGAGTTTGCCGTTTGGAAATTAAATATAAAAAAAATGATTGTAGAATGTAGAGTGGGTTGAGTTAAAAAAATAGAGTGGGTTTATTTATTTATTTATTTGGAATTGACCGTTATGAAACGATTAAATACATCCGTTACGGTCGTCGAAACGAGGAGTATCGGTGGTATTGGAGCGGGTGACGTGGCTGTAAGGGCCGAGGCAGAAACCTTCGAAGCATTGAGAGCCTGTTCAGCTTTTCGAATTTCGACTTGAATAAGCTTTGAGCGGGCGGTGTAAAAAGATGGTAACGGTTCTTGTTGCTGTAGTATTGTCGTTGTGCCTTCATACTGTTCATTCAACCCTGCTATTAATTGAAGGACGAGCCGATCATTGTCCACGGGTGCGTTTACGTTAGCGAGTTGATCGGCCAAGACCTTGAGTTCTTGACAGTAAGCCGAGACATTGGGAAAACCATCCAGCTTGGTGTTTGAGAATTTATGCATGAGGTGTATGACTAGGGAGCTTTTGTTATCTTGGAAAAGATTTTCAATGGCGAGCCAAGCATTGTATGCGGTGGCGGTATTGTTTATAATGGTGTGTAACAGATCATTGGAGACCGTACTGTAAATCCATCGTAAGACAATGGCGTCCAGTCAATTCCAATTATCCATGGGTTTGGTTGTTTCGGTGGTGGTAGAGGAAGAAGGAGACGTGGTGGCGGGTCGAGGGGAAAGGTGGTCATGCACCTTGAATGCTTTGCAATGGGTTTTGAAGACGGTGGACCATGAAGCATATTGGTCGGATTCAATCTCAAATGTGATAGGGATAAAATTTTTAATGCTAGAGACGATGGCGGCGGGGTGAATATTTGATTCAATAGTAATGGGAGAGGGAGGGGGAGGAGGAGTCGCATCAGAACCGACCATTGTCGAGAAAGAAGTCGACGGCGTAGAGGGAAAGAAGAAAGTGAGCCGATTAGGGTTTAGAGAGGAGAGGGTATCTGGACTCTTGATACCAGGAAAGAATAGGCTTATTATCCTCTTTCCATTGATCAATCGTGTTTAAATAATACAATCAGTTCCTCTATTTTAGGATACAAATAAATACAGAATAATAATCAGTTACATAATACAATCATTGCCTTATATATATATATATATATATCGCTATTAAGCTCCCCTTGAATAACGCTAGGGAAATGAGGAATGAGAGCGCTATTGAACAAAAATTAGCTGAGGTGGAGGGGGCGCCACCCTACACTGGTCAGCCTAAGAACTTATATTCCAAAATTAGTTAAATTAAACAACCTGCCAATGTGGGGGCTAGCCCATTTGATAGAGACATATGTCTCTTAGATGGGAGGTCCAAGGTTCAATCCTTGGCAATGGTATTGTAATTTAGAATTATTGATGTAATAGTATAGAAGATGTAACATTTGTCGTTAAAAAAAAAAAAGACAAAAAAACTGAAACGTTCACAACCGTATTCTTTATTTATTCTTTCACACCCACTCCATTTTTTTTTAACTCAACCCACTTTACATTCTACAATCATTTTTTGAACTTATTTTCAAATGGCAAACCAACGTTGGACCAAATCGTTGCAAACCACCACAACCCACCACATGTAGGTCCTTACTCACCGCCTTTTGACACCGCAAGACAAGGACTTGCATGTCTCATTTCTAGATGTTGGCGAGGTAATTTAATCGTGTGACTGTTGCGCTACTGGATCTTATGTTGTCCGATGGTGATGAAGGGGGTGTGTGGTAATGAGGCCGCATATCAAAATGAATCTACGATGGTCTGATAGTGGCAGCATTTAGGCCTTTCTCGTGGCTGATAGAAACTTGACACGTATCCAATCAGGTTAAGTTATCATAGATAAGCAGCCTAAATTGTTATTTTTTTTTTTGAACGGCAAATTTCTACTCTTTGTGGGACTTGAACCCATGATCTTTCTCTTATGTGTTCCTAAAAGCTTTGCTTTTACCACTGGGCCACCAACCCCAATAGCCTAAATTGTTATTATTAGTTAAATTACAATAATGATATGTTATATTTTAGAATTATATTATAAGACTGGTGTATTAAAGCATTGTATAACCTTAAATACACATATGAGTATATGACATACCACATATATACAATTTATCAATAAAGTATTTTTATGTTTCTGATACCGATATAAAAGCCAAACTTCCAACTAGCCACATACAACATTATCGAATATCGATACACTTTACCCCTTTTATAAAACTTTTAGAAAAAGTCCTAAAAATATATTTTTATCATGTTTTCTAAGGCCTTTGGGTGTGATACCCAACATAGGGCCGGCAAGGTGATGCCACCCCGACAAACACCGCCCCCCTATACCGGCATAGGCACAGGCGGCATCCTCATGCCTCTTGTGCCGGACCTTTTGATTGGTGTTTGGTTTTTTCCTTTTTTTAAGGGAAGGTTGATGCTCCTACCACACCCTTGGACCATCATCACCGTGATGCTCCTACCCCATGCTGACGTGGCAGCTGAGGTGGAGGACCATCATGAATGATGGGCCTCCTCCACACTCAAAGGCCTAAGAAAAACCAATTGGACTTTGAATTTAAGGAGGTGGTTTTGTCTCATTGGAGATTTATTTTATCAACAAGTAAAAAAAAACATATTAACTAAAATAGTGCCAATGACCTTCAGCTCGGTTGGGGAGAGGTGGGAGGGTTTACTTATTAGGGAGGTTTCCACCCGGAAGAGGTACACGGTTCGAATCCTAGGGCCAGCAAAAATACACCCCTTGACGTTGAAAGAGCTTGCCCTTAGGGACGATGCGAAAAGGGGATTCGAAACGGGGTACCGAGGTGACGTCCTTAGCCGATCCATTTTTTTTTTTTTTTTAAAATAACTAAAATAGTAAAATGCAACGCTCAAAAGTCATGTAACGGTTGTTTTAAATATACTGTATCCTAAAACCACTTCATTAGTCAATAGTGTAACATTATAGTTTCTAGGGTGCATAAAGTCGGTCGGAGAAAGGGGAAATGGGAAATCAAGGACAACTGGGGAATACTCACCGATATGGAAGTGTAGTGCAGGATTATTACGACTGCACCACAACAGAGATATATGCCGTTGGAATCAAAACACGAATTATATACAATATATAAACGTTTTTTTAATTAAACGGGGCCTTAAAAATTTGGGGACCCTTGGCCCAAGCCTTACCCTCTTACCTTATTGGGTCGGGACTCGGGACTAACAAAGAAAAAGGGGTGAATGGGCAAAAGTAGTCGGGGAAAAGAAACCGGGGAACACAGGAATACTGTTCCCTTGAAATTGGGAAGTTTGGAATTGAGTCGGAGAATCGGAATGACTCCGTACTCTTATCGTGAAAAAACATGTTAAGCCAGCCAATTTGACCCGTACACAGAGGTGATCAAATCGGTTTTTTTTTGCCAAACCGGTTTCGGTTCCAAACCGGTTCGCTACAGTACCGGTTTCTGGCCGAACCGGTTTCGGTTCCAAACCGGTTCGGTTTTGGACCGGTTTTGTCGATTCGTAAGACCGGTTTCGGTTCGGTTTTGGTTTTTTTCGGTTTCGGTTCTTAATCGGTTTTTTCGTACACTTTTTTTTAAAAAAGGCCAACACAAAATATTATTTTCTTTTTACATAAAATTCAACTTTTATTGATAATTTTATAATTTTTTAAGGTGTATGGGTATAAATTTGTATGCGTGGAAACATTTTTGTATAATTTTATTATATATATATTTTTTTAAAATATAAAATTCATTTTTTTAAATATAAATACCAGTTTTTCATACCGGTTTCAAACCGGTTTTTTTGAACCGGTTCCCAAACTGGTTTGGTTTAAAACCGGTTCGGTTCGGTTTTTCTCGTGGAGAAGGGGAACCGGTCGGGAAACCTACGGTTATTTTCGGTCCTAGCATCGGTTTGGGTAAAAACCGGTTCCTGTAGGAACCGGTTCAATTTGGTTCCACTAGTTTCAGTCCTCAAACCGTTTTCTTTTTATCACCTCTACCCATACAGAATTTTTTATTAACTTTAGTTCCTAACCCATTATTTCACCCATCTATATTTCTCATGTTAGCACCTTTACTAGAATGTTTAAAGCCTTTTGCTTTTTCCAAATCAAGTGTATTAAATAAAGTTCGAGTAGATGAAGGATGACTGCTTTATTGCATCCGGAAAGATAATCTTTATTGAGTGGATTTCCTCAAACATCTCCATAAAAAAAACTTGTACATTTTAACTAAATAAATAAAAATGTTAATCAACAAAAAATGAAATGAGATATGTGTTATATTATCAAGTTATCAAGTTACCGAATGACTATATTATGTTTAAGTAAATTCAGTGACCATATTAAATAAAATACTTGTATATATATTGTTATTATTATTAACACTATGATACAACCTTAATGAAATATATTTTCTTGTTAAACTACATATAGAAGCACATTTCTAGAAAGAATATCGGCAAAGTCATCCTTTTTACTTTACTTTCCTTTCCTTTCCTAGTGATAGTGGATTCCCTTTTTTCCTTAACAATTAAGTAGTTTAAAAGAATCCATTTGTAATCCACTTCAAACCATACATGAAACTTTATAGCAAAGATAATGAAAAAACAAAATGTGATTCTTTTTATATAATTCAAAGGATATAAAGTTTTATGTGATTTTCTTGTCTCATATTCAAGAAAGATAAAACCATAATAGGGTTAATAAGGATATCATTATATACATATTACTTTCTTAGTTATGAGGAAGTGGTGGGGCTTAAAAAGATGTACGAATCCTTCCGTGTGCAAGCACACCATCGCGTACGGGTTGTGTACACTTGCATCATCGCAAGTCGTTTAAGAGACGCTTTTACTGTTTGGATGCTGAAAAGAAATCAACAAGTGCTATTGTTAGGAATCTGATATAAAAGGAACGATTATCATGGTTCGTAATAGGCAGTGTTGTAAGAATCATTAGGCGCTAGTCGGTCAGTGAGGTACCGACTAGCGATTAATCGAGATTAGTAGGGATTAATCGGATTGAGATTTTATATGTAATTTTCTGCTTTCTATATATATATATATATATATATATATATATATATAGGGTCAAGATCGTGTACAAAGTGTTTTTTTTGTGAGAAGTGTGAGAAAGATTAAAAATTGATACTTAGACATCATTTTTTGAACTTAGTCGTGATGTTTTGGATTGTTTTGCCTATAAAAACACCAAACATAACAATTAAAAACCGAAAACAATGTATTTTAGGCTTAAAACTTAAAACACCATGCTAAGAACATTAGCAGTGTGTTTTAAGCGTTAAGTAGTGTGTTTTAGCTGTTTTTTAAATTTAATGACTATAATACATTGTATTGTGTTTTAGATTGTTGTGTTTGGTGTTTTTCAACTTAAAACAACCTAAAACATCATTCCTAAATCCAAAACATGATGTCTACATGTCAATTCTTAGTCCTTCTCACACTTCTCACGAAAAATGTACTTTGTACAGGATCCTAAACCTATATATATATATATAGGTAAAGTATATGGAGGAAACCCTCCTTATTTGGTAAACTCTGGAAACTCTGACTTCCCAACATTTTTTTTTTTTTTGAAAAAAATAGGGTATGTAATATACATTTTTTTAAGCATTTCGAGCCAAAAAAATCGAAAAAGCGCCGAACGGTTTTTTTTAAAAAAAATAAAAAACGTCTACTGTTTACATATAGTTAACACATTGTTAACACCTGTTATTAGCGCTTAACATGTGTTAGTCAAAATTTTATTTATTTTTTTTAAAAAAAAAATACTCGGCGCTTTTTTAATTTTTTTGGCCCAAAATGCTTAAAATCATGTATATTACTTGCCCTATTTTTTTCAAAAAAAAAAAAATATTGGGAAGTCAGAGTTTCCAGAGTTTACCAAATAAGGAGGGTTTTCTCTAGAATCATTCCCTATATATATATATATATATATATATATATATATATATGCACACACATTTTATATGTAGTTTTTTAAGTATGTATGTTTTACCCCTTCCTCGACTCATATCTTTAAGTATATAGGATTAATCGCTAGAATTTATAAGTTTTGGTCGGAATCCAAACAAAATTTACAGATTTTAGCCGGAATTTAGCTAGACAGCCACAGACTAATGATTAATCGGTTTTTACTCGGTAAACCTCCGACTAGCTATTAATCGAAGGCTAGGCAGAATTTTTACAACCATGGTAATAGGCTTTATGTAGGGCTGCAAACGAACCGAACGAACACGAACAAGGCGTTGTTCGTGTTCGTTTGTTAAGGAAATTATGTGTTCGCGAACTGTTCATGAACACTTGACGAACGAGATTTTATGTCCGTGTTCGTTTGTTAAGAAAACAGTTGGGTTTGTGTTCGTTTGTGTCTGTTTGTTAATTTTGTTCATGAACGCACGTGAACACAAACGAACATTAATGAACACAAACAAGTGTTCATGAATGGAAAAAACACAATATTAACTTTCGAATAAGATCGAATTCACATACATTAAGGCATTAGCTAGATCCAACCAAAATATAACTTAATTGTCCAAACATACTTAGTATTAAGATAATATAAGTAAACATAATGAATTAGTGTCTCAAAAAACTAAGTTCGCATCAGAGGTGAATGGAGGAGGGCATGGTGGAAACATATAATGAAACTGGATACTAAATGTAGGTGTATTGATCTCATATAGTCATATATTTACCTCACATATATTATTTATTTATATGGATAAAATAAATAAAAATAAAAGAAAATAAAAAAAGTATAAAAATTAAAAATCCTATTAAACTATCGAACATAAACGAACACGTTACCGAACGTTCACGAACATAAACGAACGAACGCGACCTCTGTTCATGTTTGTTCATTTAACTAAACGAACAAAATTTTGTGTTCGTGTTCGTTCATTTATTAAACGAACGAACACAAACGAACTTCCCGCCGAACGGTTCATGAACTGTTCGCTGAAAGTTCAGTTCGTTTGCAGCCCTAGCTTTATGTGTATATTTGGATGTTGAAAGGACATGTCTAAATCAAAATCGAATTTATACACAAACACACTTACAAATTTAAATCGTAATCATATTCACATACAAACTCGCTTACAATTTCTGTATATTCTTTCTTTAAACTTTGCGCCTAAAACTCATATGTTCTTGAATTAGTTCAAAGTTTATTAATGTAACCAAACATTTACAGGGTCGAATCACAAGTCAAAGCTCATGATACATAACTAAAATCATATAATAGCGATTACATGTACTCGCAAGCGATGTAACGGGTTGTCTAGACAACGTACCCTAACAAACTTAAATTTTTCATCCACTTTTTATTCAATTCTATCTTGAAGCTGAACAAATTCAGCTAAGACAACTAGCTAGTAAAATGATGATGATGATTGCAACATAATATGAGGTGGTGGTGGCAATACAAACTCATGAAGATTGGTCATCTCATTACTTACATCCTTCATGTTTTTGGCATGTACTTTCTTGATGAAATCCCCTGCTTCCTTATCAACGCTTTCGTCATCATCTCTAGTCACACGAGTATTAGACCTATTTGCTTGACCTGGATGCACAAGATAAGAAACACTGGGCTCGTGTGATCCAAGGTTTCTTGGGTACTGAGCTGGCACAGATGGCGCAGGGTTATGTGTGGCTCGAGCCAGTGATGGTGGTGGAGCGTGGGAACTAAACCCCATCTTGGCTATTGATATGTAAGACACTTTCACTATGTTTGTCATCAACTTCATTGACTTCTCACAAACGGACTTGTTGCTTCTGCTTTTGTTGTTCATGGCAACGTCGTAGTCTTGATAACAAAAAGACCAAGATAAGACACACAATATATGTTTGTGTGGATGAGTGTCGTGTGGATCATAGCGATCGGTCTTTTTATGGAGGTTTTACTAGGCTATTGAAAATGTATGTCATGTATCATGAGGCGAATAATCTTTACAAAAGCTATGTAGATAAGAAGAATTTTTCTACTTTTTGAAAATTTTATATAACATCACAAATTTTCTTGTTCTATATTGAAACATTTCTCCTGATTGCCGACAAAACGTTATTTAACACGTATTGAAAGAGTAATTCGTAAGTGGGTAAGGATTCTTACAATTTATGTTTTAAAATTGTGGTCCAATCACTCTTAATGATGACTTTTAGGCAACAACAAACGTGTAAGATTTCAAATGTTGTGATTGAAGGTTAACATTGTTTATACTTTAGATTCTAATAATTTTTTAATATATTACTTTCAATATATATGTGTTAAAGGATATGATCCCCCGGTATGAAAAATTGACATAATTATAATTTTGTATGTTACGAAAGCAAAAAAAAATATATATATATTATCAATCAAGTCTTTTAAATTTTTACTTTCACTTCATGTCCTTTATTTAAAAACTAGTCACGTCAGTTGTTTGTCCTTTAAACTTAACCTCGTTTAAGAACCCAATTAGCCACAACCTTATGAGATGCATGTGAGTGTAGTTGTGTCATTTCTCTCATCTCCTTTTAATCCCACACCTTTAGTTAAAACACATGTTCCCTCTCTTTTAAAAGCTTCAAATTCACAACTCATTTTTAACCCAAATCATCTCATCACCTCTAGAGCAACCCTAATCATTTGAGCAAATACGTTATCAAATTATGGATGATCCTCCTCGTCCTCACTAGATTCATATAGTCCTAGATTAAAATGAGGTTGATGAACTTTACAATAAGGTTTTTTTTTTTTTTTTTTTTTTTTTTTTGGGGGGGGGGGGGGGGGGGGTGGGGGGATGTCAAACTTGGGTTTTTTGCTTGATTTTGTTCTTACTATTTCTCTACACAATCAAATACAGTTGGTTCTGCTCATCTATTTTCCATCAAGTTGCATCATGGACGTATCTTTTCAAAGTTTTGAAGACGAAAGTATTAAATAAAAGTGTTTATGGTATTGATAATAATCTGAATCCCTTACAATGCAAATAGAAAGCCCTATAAATAGGCAGACCCTAACCGATCTATACAAGAATATGGAAAGGGTTACCATAAATACAAGAATATGGAAAGGGTCACCATAAATACAAACAATCAATATTAATAAATAATATTCGGCTAATAGCCCCCCGCAGTTTGAGCGGGCGGAACACAGACGGTCAAACTGGAACGAAAATTCTGGAACAGCTCTCGAGATAGGCCTTTGGTAAATATGTCCGCATACTGAGAGGCGGAGGGAACATGCAGGACACGTATATCACCGACGCGCACCTTTTCCCTGACAAAGTGTATATCAATCTCTATATGCTTCGTTCGCTGATGCTGCACCGGGTTGTCAGATAGATACACAGCAGACACATTATCACAGTAAACAATGGATGCTCGTCGTAACGGAACACCTAACTCCAATAATAAATTTCGAATCCATGTAGCTTCTGCAACTGCGTTAGCAACACCCCTGTACTCTGCCTCTGCACTCGAACGAGAAACTGTGGGTTGCCGTTTGGAGGACCACGACAAAAGATTATCTCCAAGAAACACACAATAGCCGCTGGTCGAGCGACGTGAGTCGGGGCAACCACCCCAATCGGCATCAGAATATGCAACTAAGGAATGGACCGCTGATCGTACAAGGCGAATCCCATAGTCAATAGTGCCCTGGAGATAGCGGATGATCCGCTTAAGGAACGCAAAGTGAGGATCTCGTGGCTCATGCATAAATAAGCAAACCTGCTGGACGGCATAAGAGATGTCGGGTCTGGTAAAAGTGAGATACTGCAAGGCACCGGCCAGACTTCTATATAGAGTGGGATCATTAAATAATGCGCCGTCTGTGGCGCTAACACTATGTTCCAGAGTTTAATAATAGAAGGAAAGGAAAGGAAGCGGAGAGAAAGGGAAACAATTTTGTGTTCCAGAGTTTCATTAAAGGAAAGAAGTGGAGAGATGAGAAAGGAAAATTATCCCATATAACAATCCTTCCAAATTGGAAGGAAGCGGAAGGAAGGGAAAGTAAAAAAAAATTAAAGTATATCATTTACCAATATACCCTCTTATTTAACATATAATAAAATCTTACAAGGGTATAATTGTAAAATATACGTTTCTTTTCTCTTCCTTTCAACTCGGGAACACATAAAATCTTTAGCTTCTTTTCTTTTCTTTTCAACTCGGGAACACGAAATAAAATTATATATTTTCCTTTCTTTTCTCTCTTAATATCCCTTTCTCTTCTTTTCTTTTATTTAGTAAACTCGGGAACACAGCGTAAGTTTAGCAGATAAGTCCACAGGGGTAGCACATGGTTTGCAATTAGTCATGGATGCCCGACTAATAATCTCCCTCGTATACTGCGATTGAGACAGAAAGAGACCCTAAGCATGGTGGGTTACCTTAATCCCCAAAAAATGATGTAACTGACCCAAGTCTGTCATAGCGAACTCCCGTGATAGTAAAGCAATTAGTTCCCGAAGAAACCTGTCAGTCGATGCTGTAAGGATGATGTCATCAACATATAAAAGTAAATATGCAACCTGTGATCCTTTATTAAAGATGAATAGGGAGTTGTCACACGCACTACTTCTGAACCCGAGTTTGACACCACTGCGGCCCTTATCAACCAGCAACGGGCTGACTGGTACACCGCTTCCACCATGCTTAAAGATGAAGTCATCCGACAAGAGGCTCGCAAATCCTCTTCCTCGTCTGTAGGACAAGTCTAGATTCCGAGATTGGTTGATCTACATCTCCGAGTCTTGTAGCCAGTTCTTTGAGTTGCTGGAGATATGCATCTAGAGACGAGCAGGAGGTAAGGGTGAGGTTGACAAATTGAGTTTCAAGGGCAGCGGCTCGGGCTTGTTTGTTACTCAAGAAAGTTTTCTCGAGTTGAACCCACGCAGCCCGGGCCGTACCATCGGCTGCGTCGAAACAACTGCCAAGGATATCATCAGAAACGGTGCTATAGATCCACTGGAGGACCAGTGCATCGAGTTCCAGCCAAAGGGGGTATTCTGGGGAAGCAGGATCTGGTGCAGGGGTACCGTCTATGTGATCGGATACTTTGTACGCAACTGCATGGAGTTTGAAGAGTTTTACCCAGACGGTATAAGTGACTTTCTTGTCATCGAGGGTCCTGATCTTTGATTGAATATTGCTTACTGAATAAGCTGGGTGTAAGCCTGTGGTTTTAAGGGGATTGGAGGGTTCTGCAGAATCGTCCTTTGTCATAGTGATCAACAGAGGACAAGGATGCTGCAAAGAAAATTAATCTGCTGCAGGAAAGAACAATGGCCGAAGCCTGTGCCTGGTCGAAACTGGCTGAGAAGATGAACAGAAAGTGTTAGAGCCTGTGCTCTGATACCATAAAAGTGTTTATGGTATTGATAATAATCTGAATCCCTTACAATGCAAATAGAAAGCCCTATAAATAGGCAGACCCTAACCGATCTATACAAGAATATGGAAAGGGTTACCATAAATACAAGAATATGGAAATGGTCACCATAAATACAAACAATCAATATTAATAAATAATATTCGGCTAATATTAAAGAGGTATTCACGACATAGTTAACATGCTTGATGTCGACAAGTATTTTGTATGCACACTCAATGGTATTATGAAACAACTAGGTTATGATGATAGGTGGGTGAGGTACTACCATTATTTAGTTCCAAATTTTGAGTTAGATTATGGTCTAAGAGCCTTGGGTAGTGATGTTGATGTCCTTGGGTTTGCATAATATGTGTCTAAGCATAATAATAGGATGATGAGTATAAATGTGGAACATGACATAACAACACTATACACCCATTTTTTTCACGAAGTAAGATTAAAATTAAGGAGTAACTTATGAAGAGATAACATGAATCAGTCTGCGCGAGTCTGCGCTGTGTAGACAAAAGAGGTCAGAGTACTTCTGGGAAAAAAACAAACACCGCCTTAGTTCCCACTTTTCAATGATGGATGATGTATATGGTCCATAACAATTATTGTTATTAACTTTTCTGTTAGTTTAGTAAAAGAGTTAAATACAATTTGAGTTCATGTCGTTATACCAAACCTGCAGGTTGAGTCACTTCAATTTAGGTCTATTGACTCCCCATCATTTTAAAAATTAGCCAATTAAGTCCCTGCCACTAACATTGTTAGTTTATCTTGTTAACTAACTCAAGGTTTATGTTGACATTAGGGCAAAATAGTCTTTTCACCCAAAAGGCTTACCTTATAAGCATCTCCATTCCTCACCTTCAAAACCCATACTATTGGCATCCCTCACCTTTAACAACCCACCACCATCCATGCGCCACTCTACTGCACCACCAGCCACGCCCACTTCACCACCTAGCTAAACATTTACACCATAAACTAAAACAACACAAACCTAACTCCTAAACAAAATTAAATAATCAAGTATTATTATTATTACTACTACCGCTGCTGCTCAATACTACTGCTACCTACTACTCTTGCTACTACCTACTACTACCTCTATTACTACTACCACTACTACTCCTGCTACCTACTACTCTTGCTACTACCTACTACTACTACCTACTACTACCTCTATTACTACTACCACTACTACTATCACTACAACTACCACCACTACTACTACCTATATACCACCACCACCTACCCTACTACGCCGCCGCCGCCACCATCACCACGACTACCCCTACCCCTACCACTACTACTCTTACTACCACCACCACCACCACCACTACTACCACATCACAATGTGATCCTCTATATCCAGGCGACGGCGTGGATCCTTATCCAATGGATCAGGTGGTACTCGCTGTTAATGGAATGATTGCAAATGTCGTGGCAGACGGGTCCATTATTGAAGAAGCGGAAGAATGGCCCTCCGTTAGAGTTCAGGAACTTTAGTAAAACCTCTCATCTTAACTCTGTTCTCCCATGATTAACCTACACCCCTCCGCTTGCAAAGTTCTGTCTCCGCTGCCAGCACTCCGCCTCTTATGTGTACAACCTTATTTATACCAATTTCAATCCTTTTCATATGCATATGTTTAACCTAGTTTTTGTTATCACGGTGATAGAATACAAATTCAAGTGTAAATTCACATGTATCTTGGTGGGGTAGAGATGGAGAAGGTGGTTGATGGTTGCAGGGGGATGTGATGTTGGTGAGGTAGTGGTTTTACAAGAGATTTGTGGGGGGGGGGGGGGGGGTAGTGGGTATGGTTTGGGTGGTTTTATAACAACAATAACAACAACACCAACAGCAACAACAGCAACAACAACAACAACAATAAATGAAAAAACAAATATACCCCTAACTTCCAACGGTGCCTTAACGTCCGTTAGAGACAGGGCCTCGATTGATCAATTTATGAAACGATTGGGACTAAGTAGGCCTAAATTGCTAAATAGAGACTCAACCTACAGATTAGGTACAACGACAGAGACTCAAACTGTATTTAACACTTAATAATAGAACTACTAAACCCTTAATATTTTAAAAACATAAAGCCCAACAAGGGATTTATGTTTCCACATATCCGGGTAAAGCCCAAGCCCAAGTTCAGGGAAATCTCAAAAGTCCGTTATCTTATCCTATCATCTTGGGAGTGGGTATGTTTCCACTTAAGTTTTTAGTTTTTATACACTTTAATTTCATATAAAAAATGAAGCTTTTAAAAAATGTACGCTCAATCAGGTATAGCATTGAGAACAATTGATGAAATAAATAACTAATTCAAAAACGATGTATTAGAGGTTAAAAAGTATGTAAATATCTACTTTACATAAAAGATTATAGAAAAAAGTTTAAATTGTTTATTATATTATATAAATATTAATCAAATAATGTATTAGACTAATGTATAAAAGTGATAAATAACATGTTACAGTTACAAAATTTTAGAAAAAATGGAATGTGAAAAATATAAATTGATCTTTAAGTCACACTGACGTGTGAGAACTTTGTTCATAGTAAAATATACCTATAAAACTATTTAAAATTTGTTTAGACCCACCGTAGTGGTGGCGCGATTGAGCGTTTTTAACAAAAATAGCGCCCCCCACACCACTACGGGGGCGTTATTTTCCAAAAGCCGGGTATCACGTTTTGTATATAACGCTAGTGTGCATGTTGACTGACCAATCACACCTTGCCACGTGGCAAGGTGAAAGATTCAAACTTTTAAAATTTGACCGTTTATTATTTGAACGGTAATATTATTTATTTTTACTATATATATATATATGGTAGAGATCCTAAGAGAACCAACCCCTATTTGAGAACTGAGAGAACCATTCTGGGCCACACATTTCATATAAAGGCATTTTTTTTATTTTTTTTTTTGCTTTAATCGCACATTTTTATGCAAGGAAAAAAAAATTTATTTTTTTTGAATTTTTTTTTCATTTATACATATGTGTATATGTCAATTATACATATGTGTATATAGCAATTATACATATGTGTATATAGCATTTTTCAGCTATACATATGTGTATATTTCAGTTATACATATGTGTATATTGCATTATACATATGTGTATAATGCAATTATACACATGTGTATACTGAAAAAAAAATACAAAAAAAATAAAAAAAAAATTTCCTTACATATAAAGCAGCGATTTAAAAAAAAAAAAAAATTCTTTAGAGAAATGTGTGGCCCAGAATGGTTCTCTAGTTCTCAATTTGGGGAAAGGTTCTCATTTGAACCAAATCCTATATATATATATATATATATATATATATATATATATATATATATATATATATATATATAGGGGAAAGATCTGGTACAAAGTGTTTTTTCGGTAAGAATTGTGAGAATCAAAGGAGGGTATTTTTTTTATTTTTTTTCGAAATTTTTTTTCCCATATTGTTAAACATGTATTATAGTATTGAAAACAAAAAAAAAATGGTGTAGAGTAATTACGTGTAGAGTAATTACATAATTACTTTAGTGTAAACTAGTGTATTTACTTTAATGACGTAATTACACTAAATTTTGTTTTTATTTTTTTTGTATTATTCATCTAGAAAGTATGTTTAAGCATATGGGAAAAAAAATTTCTAAAAAAAAAAAAAAAAAAAAAAATTACCCCCTTTGATTCTCACAGTTCTTACCGAAAAACAGTTTGTATTTGATCTTTACTCTATATATATATATATATACACACACACACAAACACACTTCACAAACATTTAAAAAACACACTACACAAACACGCTACAATTTTATAAAAAAAACTACACTACAAACACACTACAAACCAGCTATGGGTGGTGGATTTCCAAATGACCTTGTCGAGCCGTCGAATCTCCGGCGATACGCTCGCCGGAGACGTCATGCACCAGTGTTTTCTTCTCCTCCTCCTCCTCCTCAACAAGTGTTTTTTTCTCCTCCTCCTCAACAACTGTTTTTTTCTCCTCCTCCTCCACGTGTCTCCAACCCCGTCCCCTCCATTCCTCCACTCCCTGGATACACTCCCACACACCCTGATGCTGATTTCACTGTAGAGGAGATTGTGTGGTGCGTAGATTATGTTATGGCTGAGAGAAGATTGGGGCGTCTACAGTTTGTGGAGAACCAACCGAACTCCACCCCCACCCCAATCCCTCCTGATCGGGAGCCAACCGAGGAAGACCTGGAAGCTTTAAGGGATGCTAAAGAAGAAGAACGAAACAATTTTTCCCCTCCTCATGAGTACTGCTGCATCCCCTCGGATGCGAGGTCCGACAGTCGCGATAGCGATCGTTCCGTGTCCCCGCCGTACTACACACTCCAGGACTGGGACAATTACTCTTCATAGGGGAGAAAATTATGATTAATTATGTAATGTTTAAATAAGTAATTTAGGATTATCTAGTGTATAAATAAGTAATTTAGGAATATGTAATGTTTAAATTAATATTAGTTGTAACTTTTATTTTTTTTTAATATTAGTTGTAACTTTTTTTTAATATTATTTATAATTTTTTTATATTTATTTGTCTTTTATTTATAATTATTTTGAGTTAAAAGATTAAAAATAATAATAAAATAAACAACCAATCAGAAACAAGGGCATTATAAATAACCCTCTACCACTACACCCTTTTCACTTTATTTCCCCATGCTGACTCAGCTGCCACGTGGACCAATCAGAATCAGGGGCGTTATAAATAACCCCCTCCAGGGTCTAATATAAATTAGAAAGAGAGTAAGGGGCTGTTTGGTAGCCTCTTAATTAGCCTCTTAATCATTCAGGTATGAATCATTTAGCATTCAGACTGTTTGTTTCAGCATCTGAATGGAATGATTAAGTGCTGAACCATTAAGCTAATAAGGGATGCTAAATGATTCATCTCTTAACCATTCAGAGCCTCTTAACCATTCAGACCATCTTAATGATTCAACACTTAATCAACCAAACAACCCCTAAGACAGATAAGTACATCATTGTCTCATACAGTTCTCTACTTAAAACTCATCTTGTATGGTAACACATGATATCTAACAAAGAAGGGTGGCAATGAGCTAGACGGGAGAGGGGAAATTTTGATTGAGAAAGTAAAAGGAATTTAGTAGTTTATATAGGAGCTATAGCTGTTTCATTCCTATTCGTTGTTATGATGTTCCATATTCAAATAGCGGAGATTCACGAAGAAGTATTGCGCTATTTACCAGTGAGTGGTATTATTGGACTGATCTTTTGGTGGGAAATGTTCTTCATTTTAGAAACATTGGGCAATTTACTTTATACCTACTATTCCGTCTGGTTTTTGGTTCCTAGTCTGATTTACTGCTACACTCTATCGGCACCCGCGGGCCGCGAATCGGGACATGAAGGGCATGATGCAGTTTGTCACCCCTATGATTGATGTTTGACCGTTAATTTAGTTAGAAACAAACAAACCACTTGTATATTTTAGGTAACCTTTAACATGGAAAACTCTCAAGTCACTTGTTTAGTATTTACCCAAAAGATAGAAAAAAGTGGATCTTGATTAATATCTTTCTCTACATCAACTTCATTTTCCATCTTTTCCTCATCAATCCAAACCTATTTCACACATTCTCAAATATTTGATTTCGTTTCTCCAAACTCGAAAATGTCAAAAAGAACATTCCGAATGTTCGTCGAAGAAGAACTAGGCGAATTCCCGCATTTTGTAGTAGGAGCCATACTAGAATGGTTCCTAATAGCTTCTCTTTTCATCGATGGCTTCATCGCGTTTCTCTCACACCAATTCGCGAGGATCTTTCAGTTGGACCCGCCGTGTGTCCTTTGCACCCGAATCGACCAATCCCTAGCGTCCACTAACCCGAGTTCCTACTACAACAACTCAATATGTGAGTCTCACAAAAAGGACATATCTTCATTGGCTTATTGTCATGTCCATAGAAAACTGTCTGATATCCGAAACATGTGCGACGGTTGTCTAATCTCGTTTCAAACCGACAAAGAAGCGGATTCTCTTGATACCAAGAACCCGGTTGAGCAAAAAGGATCAAGTGTCCATGCAGGCAGTGATCAGGAAATGAAACTAAAACAGGTGAAAACAGGAAAAGACGAGAATTCTAACAAGCGGGTTGTGAAGATAAGTAAGTGTTCGTGTTGTGGCGAATCCTTTAAGAAGAGAACGTCATCTAAAGTCTTTCTTAGGACTCCATCGAACCTTCGGGCTGCGTTGACTGCACCCGCTTTCTCTCCTAGAGTACCTTTGACACCCATGGGCTGGAGAAATGATGCAAAGAATGTGGAGTTGTCTCAAATGAGGTATACAGAACTCAAGTTTGTATCTGATAATGATCCAGATGCGCCTGACGACGACTATGCATCCAAAAGTGAGTTGATTTTCTTTTATTAATCTACACACTTTAGCATGGTTATGTTATGGTAAAAACGATTCGAGTGTAAACAGGTTAGGTCAAAACGAGTCTGGTAATGTGGGATGATAACTGAAAGCCAGAATACAACCTGAATTTGGTATCATTTTAGCCATTATCTGATGCGTGTTTATAAACAATTTGATCGATGTAGCAGTTAGAGACAACATGAAATCTAAAGCAGCACCATTGCTGGCAGACAATGAAGAACTAACCGAAGAATCGTTGAGAACACCGACATACGGGAAAGGGAACAAATTCTTTGGTGCACCACATGCAGAATCAGCAGTTGTAAACAGTCCAAGATTTGGCAACAAGCTTACAAAAAAGTTCCCACTAGAAAGATCCGATTTAGCATCAGACTTAAGTGATGGCGCGCCAGTTGAAGGCGACTCGACTCATCAAGTTTTAAAACGACAGCTTCGTTCAGATAAACGAATGCTGATGATGTTGTATCAGGAACTTAATGCAGAACGAAGTGCTTCAGCTGTTGCAGCTAACAATTCCATGGCTATGATTACGCGATTGCAAGCTGAGAAGGCTTCCATTGAAATGGAAGCTTTGCAGTATCAGAGAATGATGGAAGAACAAGCGGAGTACGATGATGAAGCTATTCAAATACTTAAAGATATGCTTATCCAGAAGGAGAAAGATATTAATATTATGGAAATCGAACTTGAGACCTACCGAGAAAAATATGGCGAAATTAAGAAACGAGAAAATGATAAATTTGTGAGTGATAGAGATTACCAGGAAACCGAAAGCGAGAAAAAAGGGTCGAACTTTGAAACTGAAAGATATCAGATTTCGGGTATGTTGAATAACTTGGAAAATCTTATACAATCATCATCAGATGATGGTGATCATGAAGATAAAGATAGAGGTAGTTCTGTAATCTCTTTTACGATTACTGTTTTCAACGTGTGGTCTGTTGTTAACGGGTCACACGTTGAAAGTTGGTTACACTATCGATCTGCTACTACTAATTTTGGTTGGATGTGGATTAACAGGACAAGAAAAGAAGGCAACTCTGGTAAGAGAGATGTCTATAATCAAGGAGAAAATGAGTGTGATTGAAGCAGACAGCGGATACCTGAAGAACACGACAATGACACTTCAAAAGGGTGATCAAAGAGCTGACCTTCTTACTGAGATTGCTCAAAATCTTCGAAAGCTCAGAACATAAAGTCAATCATGCTTCAAGCAAAGGCAAACATTTTGACCCATTTGCTTATATTGGGTCGATTCTGGTTATGTTGTATCTCTAACAGGTCAAATAGGTAAAACAAAAAAAAAAATCCATAACAGAATCTGATCAAACGGGTCGCAAGTTGTCCAAAGGGTGTATTTTATGCATAACACCTCCAAAATCCTTTTATTCAAGCAGCTACATTATGTTTATTGCTGAGATAAGAACAGCTTCTGTTATCATATTGAATTTTTAACAAATACTTAACTAAGACAAGTGTTTCGGGTCAATCCAACCTAAATGACTAATCATGCTGCAACATTTAACTTCAAGTAAAAGAGATAAAGAAACAAACCATGTGTTAGCACCAGAGCTCAGAGTCGGTCTGATTAAATCCATAGTAGATTCTGAAAAGGTTGCCCCAATGGTGTCTGCAGAAAAAATCTAAGAGAACACAAAGATTTTCAATATATCATAACTCTGTTAGTGTCCCAAAATGTTGACAACTTTGTTTTGGTTTCTAATAATTGGTTTCAAAGGCGCAAGACGCTCCAAGGTGTTTAGGTTTTAAAAGCAGAAGCGCGAGCTTCATGTAGTTGAGACGCCCAGTATTCATAGAATATTTATACACTAATTACAGATAATATTTACTAATTTGTTAATCCTTAGAACAACTAATCAATGATCAATTTCATGCAATACAAAAAGTTTTATATACAGCCTAATCCAATGATTGCTTGTTTACACAAACGCTGCGTATCACTTACCATGATGCCTTTACCCTCCTCTCCCACTGCGTGATTTTCAAACCAAGTCTGATAATATCAGTAACAAAATTTGTGTGGTTCCAGTTTATGATCATTGAGATACTTGGCTCCATGTGTGCTCCCGTAAAAAGAAAATGGTTAAAGGAAAGATTGAAAAGGGATACATGAAATCCGGGGCCAAAGTGTTGAACAAATAATCTCGAATAGAAAAAAAAACATTCATTTTTGTCTTTGATTCTCAAGAATAGGGGACTCTCTAGCAAGGGAAAGGAAAAACTATAACAACATAAATAGGATGCATGCAAAGGTCATATTATCAAACACAAATTTACAGGAAGTAATCGGGAGTTCTCCGTGCAACATCGGGCTCAACCTGGCGTGGGGCTGGATCAAATTGTAAGAAATTCTGGTCCATATTCTCGCCAACCTCAAGTATCGCAGCCATATTCCCACATCTATAGCAGTAGTTTGGTGCACTAAATATGGTTACAACATTGTTCTCCTGCAAAACGAAATCGACCATCTCAGGCAACGGGTTTGGATTAAAACACATCATGCCTATACTTGGTAGAAACTGATCATGTCTGTTTATGTTGGCCCGCAAACACTTTTTTGTATATCTAATAATATAATATGAATAGCTAATGTGTTAAAACTGTTGTTACAGAAACAATATTGCTATAACAACAATCTATACGTTTGAACAAAAACAAATTCAGAAAACTTTCAACCCATCTCCATTAGCAAATTTTTATATACTTCGCTGGTTTGAGATAAAACACTACCCAAATTGACCTGTTTATAAGTACACGGGATAAAACTAGTGATAGGATAGTTGATGTTACAAACCTGAGACCAATTGTAACCTTCCATGACAAGCTGGTGAGCCCTAGAAATAAGAGAGAGCCCATTTGTATGGTTAAACTGTGCAGCTATATCCTGCCCAAAAGTGTACCCAGCTCCACGAGGAGAGATTCCCCAACCACACCGGTCATCGGGATCAGACCACAAGAGGTCACACATTGGCCCTTCATGAGGAACCTGAATTCCAACAATACAAGAGAAGAAACCTTAGGATTGAATTACAATTGTTAACTACACCATATCATTAAAAAGTTTTATGTATCGTTCCCAATTTTACAAATTAAAAGTTCTAACCTCTTGTATGCGATCTAAAGCACGTATGTTATCCAGTGTATCCAAAGACGGAGACAAGCCACCGTGCAGACAGAAAATCTGCAATCAAAACAATATAATCAACTACAATATTATCACAAGGAGACTCCAAGCTAAAAATGAAAAGCAAGATAGAGATCTTAACCTGACTCTCAATAAGGGCAGTAAGAGGTAGATAATCAAAAAGGTCAGTAAAATGTTTCCATACATTTGCATTTCCATACTTCCTCAAGCATTCATCGTAAAATCCATACCTGAGAGCATATACTAAGATTAGGGAAAGGCCACCTTTTATCACTTATATAAGAGACAACTAGACTGATCTTTATCCTACTACAGTTCTTCCAAAGTATAGTACATCAGGGAATCTAACAGCTAGCATCTTGAACGTTCAAACTCGACCACCTATGAGTCCAGTGACCTGTTTGTTTTTAGTGTTTACTTGCATTCTTTGGACTTTGAGGAAACATGTAAGGTTGTGTACACTGTATAGTAGTGTTTACTTGCTTATGTTTTACAAAACGTAGCTTAAAATAAACCTAACCGTGTAGATTCTGATGCAACTTACACCACCAGGCCTTTTATCTTACCACCTATGCTATCAAATGATTGAATGTTTATCACCAAAAAGATACAAGATAATACCGATCTTGACAGCTGAATGCCTGAGTATGACACTATATATTCTATCCACTTATAATAAAATTAAAAGGTAAGGAACTGAAGTCTCACACTTGAGTTATCTGCCTGCTCTCATGGTTTCCTCTGAGAATAGTAATCCTATCTCTATAACGAACTTTCAATGCCACAAGAAGTGTAACAGTCTCCACCGAGTAATAGCCTCGATCTGCGTAAATTACATAACACACTCAACACTAACCAAATTTAACCACACATCAACATCAAATCAAATTGCATAAGCTACAATAACCAATCAAACTTTGACCTAATCAACACTATCTACACAACCAGATCAACATCTAATTCCAATACACATAACACTAAGCAGATTTAACATTTTAACCACAAATCAACATCATTCAACATCAAACTAAACCGCATAAACCACAACACCCACCCAAACTTAACCTAATCAACACTATCTAATATCTATACAACTAAATCAACATCTACAACATTTACTTCAAAAATGTACCTTGGTTTTAAAAAGCGAGAAGCACACAAATGCGACAATGTCTTAAACCGAGGTGCTAATAATTATAGAATTTTTTTAGATATTTTCTATAGATTTCTATCATCATCTACCCAATATTTAGAGACAAGTAAGCTTTATATATGTTTTAATATAGAAATTACATAAATGTTCTAAGCAGATTTAACATTTTAACTAGTAACTACACATCCTCAATGACTGATCAAATGTAACCTACTCAACAATATCCGTGTAATCAAATCTACATCTACAACGTTTAATTTCAAATAAGTTCAAAACACACACAACACACTAACCAACATAATCTCCCATAAAAAGGTAATTAGTATCAGGAGAACTTCCTCCAATCCTGAAGAGCTCAAGCAAATCATGAAACTGTCCATGAATATCCCCACACACAGTCACCGGACACTTGACCGGCTGAACATTCCACTCCTCAACCAAAACAGTCCTCGCCTGATCACACAACGTCCTCACCTCCGCCTCCGTCAACGGCTTGCAGTCCATCAACTGCTCTATCTGACGGTCCAGATCCGACTGTGACGGCATCTTTATTTAACTTGTTTGTTGGCCGGAGTGTTTGTTAGGGTTCCGTCATGGATGCCGGCGGTTAAAAGATATTATTATTAGGGTTTGGTTGTTGGGAGAAGACAGGGGCGCCTTTTGAATTGTTTTAATATTACGGGGGTGGTTAAACTACTTATTTTAGATTTTTAGGGTAGCTACCTTTTTTTTTTTTTTGTATGTATTAAAATTTTAATATTATTATTTTAAGGTTTAAGTAGTTATAATTGGAAAAATTTTGAGTGTGCGATTTATAAAATAATTACTCACATCACACTAGTCACTATCTTCATAGATTTTTTCTTTTTCTTTCTTTTAATTCAAATCTTTTAGTTTGTTCTGAATGTAAAACAAAGTCTGGCGGCTGGCCACCGATGGAACTATAGACAAAATGTTATTGACGACTACGACAACATCGTGACCTAGCTCGTCATCAGATTCAGGAGAAAGTTATCGTCCGAAGGATAGACTCATTGTGGTTAAACCTATGACTAACACATGTCATTTTATCAAGTACTTACTAACGACCATTTTTTTTAAAATATATTACTTTATAGATATTTCTAAAAACATAATTATCTTAGCATTTATTCGTCCCATTTTTTTATGATCCGATTTTTACATCTCGTACTCATATTTTTTTAGTGGCTAAACAATAAACATATCCCTCCTATCTACTAAACATACCACCATGTGAGAAGGAATATATTTTTTTAATGGTGGGTTTCGTCCGTAAGTTTGTGAGAGAGTAGAAACGTTTAACAACATCATTTTTTTTTAGATTTTTGTACTATGAAGTATCAAATGATCTCTCCCCAACACACATGTTGCTGTGGTAGGTGTTTCTCATATGTCTAAGAGGTGGAGCGTGTAAATCTTACAAGAAGCAGGTTTGTGTATTTGTCATTTGAGTCGGTAGCCTAGATGCCTAATGGTAAGAGTAGACTCTTTAGAGACCGCCCATGTTCAAACCTAGTTAAGGGTAGTTTAGGAGACCTCAAGATGAGATATTGTTGTTAAAATAACTATATGGGTATTTAAGAGTCAGTTAGTTTGTCATTTAGAAAAGGAATAATGGAAATAAATAATCCTAACTATTGACTATTAGCCAATAACAGTCCCAACTACGAAAATTACCAATAGTGGTCCCAACTTTCGACATATTGGAATATAAAGGACCCAAACTAACTGAGGCTAACTCCGTTAGTGTGATGCTGACGTGGCATGCTTAGGTGGCAAAATGATCCTACGTGGCATCCAAGGTGGCAAAATGATCCTACGTGGCATCCAATGTGACAAAATGATCCTACGTGGCAAAATGATCCTATGTGGCATCATACGTGGCATGCCACGTCAGCATCACACTAACGGAGTTAAACCTCCGTTAGTTTGGGTCCATTATATTCCAATATGTCGAAAGTTGGGACCACTATTAATAATTTTCGTAGTTTGGACTGTTATTGGCTAATAGTCAATAGTTGGGATTATTTATTTCCATTATTCCTTTAGAAAAAAGTATAAAATAATCTTCTGTCGATATGATAGCAACAACGTTAATTTTTTTTTTTTTTTTTTGAACGGCCAACCAACATTTTATTAGATAGCTAGCAAGGAGCTAGCAAGAAAATCCGGAAAATACAAACCGAAATAAAACAAAACCAGTACAAGGCAATCTGAAACCAAACAAACCGGACCTATCCCATTTTCTGTGTGTCAAACATACACCAAGTGTCCCAAGACATGTCCGTCATCTTCCCACGGCTAGTTATCCACAAGTAACTCATCACTTTAATCTCATCCACAATTTTCCGCACCGAAACATGTTTTTGATTGAAAATAAAATCATTCCTAGCCCGCCAAATGCTCCAGAATGCCGTGAGAATAACCCCATAAAAAAGCCTTCCTGGCACGATCTCCATGTTTGGCTGTATGATACAGCTTCAGTTGATCCGTGACATGAAACGCAAAGACATTTGGCACGTTACACCACGCGAACACAACCTGCCAAACATTAGAAATAACCGGACACCCGGTAAAAAGGTGATCATCCGACTCCACTGTTAAATCACACAGCCTACAGTGTTGCGTCTCGAGTTGGATATTTCGTTTAACCAATGCTTCAGCTATCGGAAGTCTATCTAAGAATGCACTCCATGCGATAATGCCCACTTTCTTTGGAACCCAGTTACACCATTCGAAAGTCGATACTGGTAAATTATTATGTGCCTCGAACAAACATTGCCTCATGGCTTTAACCGAAAAACCAATCGAGCCCCCAACCGACCAAGTCCATGTATCAGACCCAAGTGATAAGTCGACATCAAACAGCAGCATGTTTAAATCATCAAACTGCTGCTGCTCGTCACCTGTAAAGACAGGCCGCTTCCAATCCCAAACAAAATGCATAGTATCGGTTTGTATCTTCACACGATCAGCAATACAACAGGACTGTTTCTTTTAGAGAGCAAATAACAGAGGGAACTTCATCATCAGGGGTTCATTTTCAATCCACCAATCATGCCAAAAGAGAAAACTCGTACCGCTTTGCAAATTTCCTTTCAACAATTGATTAGGGACAATATTCATCATGTGTAGAATACTAGGAACACTAGCAATCTGCTTCCATGTACATGCAATCGTAATCTTCAATGGAATATTATTCCAACCACGCCCACTATCATGTAACGACCATATCACTTTGCGCCAAAGCGATGTTTGGTTGGACTTGAACCGCCACCACCACTTGGATAATAATCCCAAGTTAGCGTCTCGAAGAGACCCTAAACCGAGCCCTCCATATTTTCCCGGAACAACTACTTTTTCCCAAACTAACCAACTCATCTTGTCAACCTCATCAGTGCCACCCAAAAAAAAATTACGCCTTAATTTCTCCAAGGTATTAATCACTTGTACAGGAGCCCGGAATAATGAGAAAAAATAAAGTGGAAGCGAGCTCAATACCGATTTCAATAAAGTAATGCGGCCTCCATAAGATAAACATTTAGCCTTCCAACTCGACAATCTTTTTTGCACTTTTTCAATGACCGGCTCCCAGCTACGAACCAAATTCATATTGCAAGCAATCGGTACACCCAAGTGCGTGAAAGGAGTATACACTTTAAAGCAAAGGCCATATCGGCAATTTCATTATCCTCCACCCCCACCTCGTACAAACAACTTTTATTGGGACTAATCTTTAACCCCGACAATAAATAAAATCCCCGAAGTAGGCGTCTGAGATTTAACGCATTTGACATAGACCATTCTCCACAATTGACCATGTCGTCCGCATAAATAAAATGAGAAATTAAAGGACCCGAACCACCAACTTGAATACCATGAAAAACGTCCATATCATGCGCCTTTCTCATCATGCGGGTCAATCCTTCCATAGCAATAATAAACAGAAAGGGAGAAAGTGGGTCCCCTTGATAAAGACCACGACAACAAGAGAACTCATATGTAGAATAATGAGTTTCTTTACGTTTCAACTTAATAAAGGAATGAATACAATTAGAATGGCATATTTATAAAAATTGACTGTTGTGGGTTTAATAAAAAAAAGTGGAGCAAAATATATAATTTTATTGAAGATGTATGATAATATAATATAAATTAAGGGGTTGTTTGGTTGATTAAGTGCTGAATCATTAAGAGGCTCTGAATGATTAAGAGCATGTTTGGCTCTCCTTATTTCCACCTCCTTATAACTTATAACTTTTTCAAAAAGTTAATAAGTTACAAAAAGTGTTTGGGAAAATGAAAAGGACCTTTTGTTTTAACTTTTTGTAAGCCTATGATAAGTTGTTTTGGAAAAGTAAGGGAGGAGTGACTTTTTGAACCTCCTTATAACTTATTGATGGTTATTTACCTACATGCCCTTATTATATCCTTACACCTTCTCCTCTTATACCCTTTTTGGTCATTTTACCTAAATAAGTTAAACCAAACACTTTTTTATAAACTAACTTATCAACTTATTGTTTTTCCCCACCACATAAGCTAATCCAAACACTTTTTTAAAAACTCTTTTTTAAAAAGTCATAAGTTAATAAGTCCTTTTAACAAAAAGTCCGTTTTGCCTCAAATAAGTTTATCCAAACATGCCCTAAGTGCTGAATGGTTTAGCTCTTAACCATTCCATTCAGAGCTTTTTTTAGGCTGAAACAAACAGTCTGAATGCTGAATGATTCAGAGCCTCATTAAGAGGCTATCAAACAAGCCCTAAGTCACTATTTGAAATGTGACATTTTGATTATATTCTCTATATATTCGTTTAAATATACATCTGGTTTGTTTTATTTATCATTTGATATAAGTGTATGTGTAGTGGTGCCCCGTTGTGGGCGTTTTGGGGCTTATAACGCCCCCCAACACCGCCCCGTATGGCGTTATAGGGCGTTTTGAGTGGGTGGGGTTATATACATAACGGGCGTTTTGATTGTGATTATTATTATTATTATTATAGATCTGTGAGAGAGAGAAGAGGAAGAAGAAGTGAAGAAGAAGAGGAGAGGAAGAAGAAGAGGAGAGGAAGAAAATAGGTTGGGAAGAAGGGTCGGGTAAAGAAGACGTGGTAGGTGGGGTATAATAATAATAATAATAATATAATAATAATAATAATAATAATAATAATAATAATAATAATAATAATAATAAAACAATAAAAACCAATGATTACCCGATCATTTATAACCCCCCGTAACCCCCCTTCCCACTACATCCTCTTTTTTCATAACCCCCTTCTATTACTTTTTAATATTTTAATACCCATAACCCCTACCCCTACACATACACTAACACAACACTTGTCTTTGCATGCGAATTATTGGGCTTTTTTTAGAACCCTTCAAGTTGCTTATACATATTGGTTATTAGTATAAGCTGGTTATGAGCTTAAATGACTTTAATTTATTTGCAATTCTTTTATGTAATTATCCAAAAAAAAAATTTAACATAATTATCGAAATAGTTAACGTATTTAAGTAATATCATACTAAAATGCAACTGAAAATGTGTATATGTGTATAATAAGCATCTGAAATTTGCTGGTGTCCTTAATGAAATTTTCCTTTTCAAAAAAGAAAAATCTGAAATTTTGTTTATGAAATATACTGTTTATAGATTATGACTTCTCATAAAAAGTTATGTCTTTTGATGTATTGTTTAGAAATGTTGTACTGCATGAAAGATTGTGTCTTTTCAATAAACAATCAATTATTTTATGAAATATGACTATCCATTAAATAATTAGTCAATTCATAATATATTACAAAATTCCATTAACCACACCACATATTGATATGTGGGTCTATCTTTATTATTGTATCAAACTTAGCACATTTAAAATAAATAGCTTTTTTATATGCGTAATCATTCAATTACACGACTATAGTACTATAATGGTATAACACTTCATGAAAAAATAGCTACTTTTATGATTATTTTTTTTTTCCACAAAATATCGTCCACAAGTAAGAGAGTATCTAAATATTAAGTTGGAAACTAAAATGAAATTTGCAAGTAATAACGTTAGACAGAATTAACGCGTAATAAAATTTGCTGTTATAAAAAAAAAACGTTGAAAATTGAAATGAACAAATAGACTGCCCGTTGTGGTGCGCAACCGGACCTGCGCGAACGAGCTTGCAAGCCACGTGGATCGCCGAAATCACAACACCTACACTCGAATGACTGCGTGAGCGAGCGGAGGCGACCCAAGTCGTGTGGGCTAGAGAGGCGAAACAGGTTTGTTTGTGCGTGGCCTAGCGAGGTGAAACAAGTCGCTCACCTTGACCCACAACGAGATCAAGCAATCAACCCACGGCCGCGAGCCAGTGCCATGTAAGCGTCGACGTGGCAAAATATTATTCGATAACGTCTCCCCTCACCTCTAGCCACAACGGACACTCTTATGACACACCAATGACTTGGAATCCAAGCAATCAGTAAACCATGTAAAAGATATGAACTTGTTGAAAACCATGTTCAATAATAATTTTTTTTTCTTTCTAAATTTAGCTAGTTCCAAGTACACTTAATCTGTCAATAACATACATGTAACCTGAAATGCAAATCTCTACAAATGGTATATATATATAGTACAAACACAAAGACCATAAGTATCAATAGTAGTCACATTCTGATACATTTTTCTATATATATAACACAAGTAATGTAATCACACATTGAAACTGCTACAATATCCTGATATCTATTTGGCTAAAAATGTAGCACGTTATGGGCGGGGCGGGGCGGGCCTGGGGTTCATCATGTCATTCGCCCAAAATTATTGCCTAACTGCATATGAAGCCATTCAGGCTGGGACTCGTGTCCAAACGGCCGTGGGGTCTGTGAGCCAAATAAGAGCCCCGCTGCATCAAGGGGTTGCGGCCCAAGCTGCAAGGACAACATTTTTAGATGGTTCAGGAAAAGTGTGTCTAAAGTAAGTATTGTGACATGAGTTTTGAGTATTTGACAAATAGTGATCATATCATTTTCTGATTATTTAGGGTCAGATTAATCGGGTCTAAGGTACGCATCCAGCTTCCACTGGTCTATTGCCTTAACCCCTTTAAGGCCATTCGCCTAGCGTAAGTTGTGCTTTACCTACTCCCATTGGTTAGCAGGGTATCGATGGGTCCCATAAAGTTTTCCCTAACAGGTTTTCACGGTTAACAAAAAACTGACAAACAAAACTTACATCTTTCGTCGGAACCCCTTCTATAGGCATGGTTATCCTTGTATTTACAGCTTCAAGCTTCATAGACAGAAACTATAACATCAAAAAAAGCATACGGTACAGTGTCAAATTCATCAGTAATTAGCGCAAGAACTTCCGGTAACTTAACAACAAGAATTACCTCAACTTGATGCTGCAACGATTGGATGTAATTAATTATTTCATCAAGAACAAGCGCTTTTCCTATAACCTAATATAAAAACAATACCAAAATCAATCATCTTTACTACAAAATCTCAAAAAACCATTTCATACGCACCTTGTTGCATCCCGGGACCAAATCTTGCAGGATTTTCATTCTTTCACTGATCTTTTCTCTCCTAGCCTGAACAACAAAGCTTAAATCGTCACTAATATAAAAAAGAAACTACGATCAAGATTGAATTTTTAGAGTTGAAAAACGCTACCCTCTCAGCAAGACTGTGTCTATCGGTGGCTTCACCTCTTCTTGCTCTAACATGAATGTAATCTTTAGGTGGTTCGGAAGGTTTATTATGTGTTTGACCTGCAGAAGCTTTGCTAGCTGATCCTGAACTCATTTCTTGATCTGTTTTCGAACCACCTGATTCGTCTTTTGAACCCGATATCTTCACTCTTTTACCATTCAACTTATTCTGCCAATTCAGACATATAGCTTTAAAACAACATAATCATTTCACATATTTAACAAGATTATGAATCATAACATCAAAACCAGAAGAACACACAAAAGGGTCTAAATTGGTAACTCTAATTCATTAATAATTGCATTCAATTTATTCTCTCAATTCAGACATATAGCTTTACAACAAGATAACCATTTTCAGATCCTTAAACAATATCTTGAATCATAACATCGGAACATACAAAAGCGTCTAATTGGTAACTCGAATTCATTGGAACGAGTGCAGAAGGTGGTTCAGAGCGACTCGCAGAGCCCTAAGAACCAAGGGTTTGTATTCAGCAGGATAGGTTTTGCGATTCAAAAGGGGATAGCGGCGCAGCTTGTTCCCGTTTACCCATTATCCAAATGTAATTTGATCTATGATGGAATGATACTTATTATTAAAAGGTAAAAAAAAAAAAAAAAAATCAGTTATCAAAAACTAAAATTACCATAAATTTCATTCTGCCAATTTAGACATATAGCTTTACAACAAGATAACAATTTTCAGATACATAAAACAAGATTTTGAATCATAACATCAAAACATGGAAAACACACAAAAGGGTCTAATTCATTTCTCAGAAACTAAAAATTTAATCATTTTCAGATACTTAAAACAAGATTTTGAATTATAACATCAAAATCTGAAGAACACACAAAAAGGGTCTAATTGGTAACTTTAATTCATTTCTCATAAACTAAAATTACTATTAAATTTATTCTACTAATTAAAACATATAACTTTAAACAAGATTTTTAATCACACATCAGAACAAACAAAAGGGTATAATTAACAACTCAAATTCATGTCTCACAACCTAAAATTACCATTCAATTTATCCTCCCAATTTAGACATATATATCTCTACAACAAGACAACAATTTTCACATATTCAAAAACAAAAATTGATCCAAAGGGGTTCAAGAAAACACAAAAAAGTTACTTAATTTATTTCTTAATTCACAAAAAAAAAAAAAAAAAAAAAAAAAAAAAAAAAAGAGGGATAGCAAGTTATTACCAAATCAATGGTACTACTAGTTGACACAATCTTTGAACCTTCATCTTCAAAATTAGGATCCCTTCTTTTCCTACCACCACTGTACTCCGTCACCGTTGATTCATCATCACGGGTAATATTATTATTATCATTATTATTATTAATAATAATATTATTATTATGGGTACCCATTTTAAGACCTAAAACATCATTGGGAGAAGAATTAGAAAAGGGCCAGATCCCAGTTAAAGTATAAGATGAAGGATTGGCTGCAGAGAAAGAAGTCTCATTAATAATGGGTGGATCCATAAAAGATCAAATAAAATAAAAACACAGACAATGTGTGTGTGTGTGTTTTTTGCTGATGATGGAAAGATGTTAGTGTATATATGATGGAGTTAGGTTCAAGACTTTAGATGGAAATTTTGACGATATGATCTGTGTTGGGTTCCAAAATTCGGGTTTTTTTTTATTTGGGTATTTTTATAATAATAATAATAATGTTAATAATAATAATAATTAGATCTTTGATGTGGGTTTGTGTACAGAGATGTAATTAATTATTGGATATATAATAGATACAGAGAGAGTGTTAATGGAGGGAGAGGATGAAGTATACTGCGCTAACGGCGCATTTTAAACAAGCTTAGTGAATGCTTAAGACCACTACGTGTGGTGTTAAAATGGGGCGCTAATGAGGCTTTTTCGCGCCCCTTTGGTGCCGGCACACCGCCCCCTCCTTGTTAATTGGGCGTTAAGCCTTTCAGCGTGAAATATTTCACGCTCGTCTTCTCCATTCTTGAGCTAATGATGATGGGACACGTGGGATCAACGGTCATATGACCGTTTTAAAGATGTAGCGGTTTAAAAAAATAATCAATAATTCAACTATATAATCAATAATAACACACACATACCACCACACATTTTATAAAAAAAATGAGTTCCTCGACATCCTCATCATCCATTCGGAAGTATTATTACAAAGAGTTTTTAGGCGATACGGGTGATTCAACCGATGAAGAGATCGAGCAAGAGGTGGTTACAAGTGCTTGTGCGCTCGCAACAGAGTATATGAAACATGTCAGTAATCCTCCAAGTCCTATTTTGCGAGGAAAATATATGGAACGCGGCCACATGGAGGCAAACGCTCATTTAATGATAAATTACTTTGATGAAGAGCCAACTTATCCGGACCCAAGGACTTTTAGGCGTCATTTCTGGATGAACAAACGTTTATTTCTACGCATTTCGGGAGACTTGGAAAACGAGTTTGATTACTTTAAGCAAAAACCGGGTGTGATAGGGGCGCTTGGATTTACCGCTATTCAAAAGTGTACTTCAGCACTACGCATACTTGCGTAGGGAACACGACCGACATAAGCGACGTGTACTTAAAGTTGGCCGAGAAAACGACACACGACACCTTAGAGCATTTTTATCAAGGTACACTACATTTTCTTATAAAAATTACATTTAATTGCATTTATTTTTTTACTTAGTTTAATGGTATATTTATTTATGTTATTTAAAGGAATAATACATTTATACGGTGCGCGTTACCTTAGAAGACCAAGCTGGTACGATCTACAAAAGATATATGAGGTGCATTCAAATGAACATGGTTTACTAGGAATTATTGGAAGCATAGATTGTCGTCATTGGTCGTGGTATAATTGTCCAACGGCATGGTGAGGTCAACACACACGAGGTGACTAGGGACAACAACGGTTATTCTTCAGGTGATGGCTTCACATGACCTTTGGGTTTGGTCGACTTACTTTGGTGTCGTGGGGTCATGCAATTACATAAATGTTTTTCACCAGTCGCCCCTGTTGGAGGATTTCATTTCTGGTAGAGCACCACAAGCATCTTTTTATGCTAATGGAAACTACTACCCATACGGATACTTTTTGACCAATGGAATATATCCTAAGTATTCAATTATCGTGAAAACGTTTAGTAATCCGTATGATGAAAAAAGAGCACATTTTAAGAAAAGTTCAAGAGTCTTCGCAAAAGGACACTGAGAGATGCTCTGGGTGCTTCAACAGCGTTGACATTATTTGAGAAATCCTTGTCGTACATGGACCAAAGAAAAATTGAGAGATGCTATGTATGCGTGTATAATCATGCATAAGATGATACTAGAAGACGAAGGAAAGACGACGTGTCAAAATTATATACGGGACGCACCAACGGAATTGCCACAAGCGACAATGGCTGAAAGAATCCTCAACTCGCATGAGGTGCGCAATGAGGATACACATAACGCTTTAGCGTCGAATTTGGTACAACATGCATGGTCGGTTCGATATATTCCGCACGAGGGTGACGAAGAAGAGAAAGACGAAGGGAAAGACGAGAATGACGACGAAGACGAATTTGACGAAATCGGTGAATTGTAGTTTTATTAGTATTATGTTTGTTTTTTAGTATTATTCAAATGAATTTTTTTTTTTCAAATTGTTCGGCTTTTTTAGTATGTTCGGTTTTTTTTATTTATGTAATTTTAATTTATTTTAATTATGTTATTTAAATGAAATGTTATTTGTTTTATTAAATTTAAAAATTAATAATAAATATCATGTAGGTCTCACTACGGGCTTGAAACCATTACACTCCCTTTTAATTTCAAGCTCCTAATGGGACCCACATGTCAAAAAATTCCAAGTGACGAGCTTGAAATTTTATCACCACTACACATGGTCTAATAATAAACTTAAGAGAATAAATATTTTAGTTTTAAATAGGTTAAAAAACAAATTTTAAAGCAAGTTTATATCAATATTTTCATAATTGGATCCAATGTTAAACTAGTCTTCTTATCGGTTTACTGGTCTGGTCGGATGGAGTCGTAACTTTTATAAAAATTAGTAGGGTAAAATTTGAATATATATATATATATATATATATATATATATAAAAGGAAACCGGTCTACCCCTTAAAAATTGGTCTGGTTGTTGGTTCAACGATCTAACCTCCGGTTCAATATAAACCTGGTCCAACACCTTAGCCCATACCGATGTAGGTTCCGGTTCCCGGTTTGGGTTTCAAAACACTGGTTTACATGACATTGCCAACGAATTTATCCTGTAAAGTAAGGGGGCTTTACAAGCTAGTCGGTTTTCTCTTGATTTGGTTTGATGCCATACTCGAGCATCAAACTAATAATGAATGGTTGTAATTCCGTCTGACGTAAAATGGTAATTTCATAAAGACTTAATAGAAAGAGTAAACTCTATTTGGGGTTTGGACTAAAGGTGTAAGGAAGTACAAACCATGAGAACTATGGATAAAAAAAAAAAAAAAAAAAAAAAAAAAAAAAAAAAAACCGTTTAGGGACTAAGGCCATAAATAGAACCAAACCACATGAACCATTTTTGTAACTTTCTCTTAATTTTTAAACAATAGAATACAAGTAATTAAGGGTTCATTATCATAAATTAAACAAAAGAAAAGTTTGAATTCAAATAAATTAAAGAAAATTGCTTGAATAGTCTCTGTAGTTTACCTAAATTTCACATTTAGTCCCTAACTTTTCAAAATTGCATTTATAGTTCTCAACTTTTGGTGTCACTTAACTCGGCTAGTCCTTGGAGTGAATGGAGGTTAAATAATTCAGTTAAGTGAATGTAAAATTTAATACCCTTATTATTAAAAAATAAAAAAAGAATTTAATGTGGGACCCACCCACTTCATCTTATTAACTTCACCCTCATAAACCACCACCACCACCACCACCACCCATCTCCACTTTCACCACCACCACTACCGCCGACATCCCAGCCGTCACCCACTTCATCTTCCCCACCCATCACCGTTGTGACAACCTGTACCCTCCACTTTTGTAAATGTACACAATTGGTGTGACACCCGGCAACTTTCGGTAACTAACTTTTGAAAACTTAGTAAGTCTACCTTAGCGAGTCGCGCATACGTTACACATGGTCGAGTCGAGTCGCACATCATTAGGGTTTTAACATACGCAAGTCTCAGGTCCCGGGAATTGGTGATCGGGCGGGAACGTGTCATTTATCATGTATTATATGTTTACAATCATTATGTGACTTGTCGGTATGTGAATATGTGCTAACATGTGTTAAAACGGGGTTTAACGCGCAAAACACACCAACATAGGGGCTATAGGCGATTAGGCTTGGTGGATAGCCTAATCGCATGATAATGGGGCGAGTAGGGGGATACTTATAGGCGAGTAGGGCTAATCGCCTATACAGTCATGCGATTAGGCACCCTACTCGCGTATAGGTCTGCACACTCGCATGAATACGTGCTGGACGACCAAAAACGCCTATAAATACCACCCTTGACCTCCAAAACATCATTTGTGCAACCCTAGCCGTCCCATAACATAACCCAACACCCACACACCCTCTGGAACTCGTTTTTGCATCAAAACCACCATTTTCAAGCTTATCCCATCATCACCTCTTGATTACAAGGTGTGTTCTTCAAACCCAAACCTTTAAATGATTATGTTTTGCTCCCTAAACGTCCAGACCTGACTTATAAATGTTTTTATCTTTGAAAATCCATTTAAAACCGTTTTTAAACAAACCCACACCTTTACATGTGTTATATGTGTTATATATGTTTAAAGGTAGGATTTTTAGGATTGAATCATGGTTGTTCTTATGATATTTTGATGTTTGTTGCTGAGATAAGTTAGTATGATGATGTTCTAGGAGTTTGGATGGTTTTGGTGGTGTATTGTTGATATTTGATATTTTGACCCATTTGAAGGATTTTAGATGATTAAGGATGTTATGAGGTGTGTTGTTGATTGAATGATGTTAGGGTTTGCTCTAGGATGATGCTAGAACAGTAGGATGCTATCGGACAACGTGATTATGTGGTTAAATCTGAATATTTGCTATTTAGGGCAAGTTTTCGCATGTTGATGTGATGTTTACATGCTAAGTTGCCATTTTGGGAAAACGCTCGCATTCGGGACTGTTAGAATGATGAAAACTTAGGGGTTTTGCTTGGAATATGTTTGTTTATATGTTAGAATGATTATTGGGTGTTTTTACATGTTTCGGATCTGATTTGGAGTGTTCGGCGCGCGAAAAATCACAACAGCTGCACTATAGGCGATTAGGGATCCTAATCGCCTATGTTATAGGCGATTGGAGGCCTACTCGCCTATAAGGAAGCCTACTCGTGTATAATACAGGCGATTAGACCCTGTAATCGCCTGTTGACCAGCCCTACTCACATGTTGACTTTTCCTAATTGCTAGTTTGATTCCTAATCGCGTGTAATGCTGCTGTATGTGTATTTTAACATCCCGGAACATGATTTGACGCCTAGGAACATGATAGGAACCCCGGGATTCACCCAATGACTTAGTAACACGTGTTCGGACCTGTTTATGCGTTAATCGGATATTATGCTAGACTAGGTGAACTGTTGCGCGTATTAAGTGTTTAATTGCATATGTAGCATGATGTCTTGTATTTATCTAACACGTGGAATGTCGGGTCACCAATGGGATGTCGAGTCTTGTCTTACGTTGTCTGGTTGTCGGTTAAACATGCTTTTCGGACACATAATAGTCATGGACTGGACTTAGGGACTAATGAACCCGATGGGTTGTTAGTCTAACTTGACACATATCTTATGATAGGTCGCCAATAGTTGGGGCTATCATATCTCACAGACGGTTTACTCATATCACGCATACGGTTTACTCTTAAACGGAATACGCAACTTAAGGTGAGTTCACGGCCCCACATTTTACAGTTTTTACTTTCGGGGTGAGAAACATGCTTACAACCTCTTTTATGACTTATGACTCCTTATCACATTATACTATGGCTCACTTATCGTACTATACGGATCATTGAAAATCCCTAGAAACCACTAGCATGGGTATATGGCGGGGAAATATGGATAGCGCTATTGGGGACTGACAAACCCCACTCGACGGCTGGAGGCCGGGCGGGTGCATATTGTCTCTAACAAAACAGGGTAACACTCGGCTTAGTCAGTAATGGTTTCACCCGTATGAGTATCTCATTCTGCGCCGGTGGTTGGCGTTCTCATTCTGCGCCTGGTTTGGCGTTCTCATAAGCATAGTAGTAATTGTGATGGTAACATTTTTGAAGGATCACTGTAAACGTTTAATTAAAACCTGTGAACTCACCAGCATTATATGTTGACTCTTTTAGCATGTTTTCTCAGGTCGCTAAGGTAGCAGCATATGGATAGGCGCACGTGATCGCACTGGAGTCGTCTCGTGTCTAGGGTCTCATCTGCACGTTTTGGGATTATGAACTTTTGAACTTATGTTTATTTATGCATGACTTTTGTAAACTTTAAAATGCTTCCGCACTGTTGAATGTTGGTTTTAAACTTATGCATGGTTTTGTTTACGTATGTTTTTACATTTAGACGTCGTTTATTGTGACCGTTGACTTGGATCCTGGTATGTCACACGTCTCGCGGTAGAACTCCGCAGGTGGAAATTTGAGGGTGTGACAATTGGCCCCTCATCAAAACTATGATTGCCATTTAATCTAATTTTCTATTGTTTCGCATGTATTCAACAAAATATATGAAATTCCTATTACTTATTATTTCTATTATTTGGATTGAAATTCTACATTTCTCGGTTACTAAATTTCTTTTATTCAAATAATAATATAAAATTTGTAGTTCAATTCATTAGAATTTAGTGGAGTTTTAATTATTTACAATTAGCTATTTATGATTAGAATTTTAGGTTTAAACTAAATAAGAAGTTTTATACATGTGTGTATATGTATATCCTATAATACATACTAACCATTTATTATATAGTTATATTTTTTTTAGTTATATTAGATGTATACCACACTCAATTATTTGATAATCAAATATGATCCACACCCAATTATATATATACTCGACCCAAATCTAAACCCGGTTGCAAAGCAGCGATTAACTCTCATTTATCAGCTTTAATTAGAATTATGAAGGTTTTAATAGCGTTTAAATCAAGCTTTTAATCAAGTTTTATTATGAAACCGTCGACTATTAAATCAGAAATTAAATGACCGAATTGCTCACATAACACTATAAATAAACCGTTCATAATCATGGACAACGAACCCCCTCTCCCATCACTTTTATGACTACTAAGTTGTTTATGATTTTCAACCGTTTCTTCGGTGAACTTCAAAAACCATCAAGGTCATCCTGTTATGTATCTTTGGCTTGAACGAAACATCGAGCGAAGGGTGAAGCTTTGCTAAACTCCGGGCCGTAATATCCGCAGTCCGTTGTCGTAGTTATGTTAATGGGATTACCATATGTTTAAGGTACCGTTTTGTTTCTAGTAATTAGTGAGTAACTACAATACACCTTTACATTTGTTACTACAAAATTTTCTGGTCAACTTACTATTGCGACCACTGTAAATGGAACTAAGAGGATGAGCTCTACCTATTCCTTTTTGTTCTTCATGGAAGCACATGTTGGTATTGCAAAACCATAAAACCAATATGTGTTATGCCAAATAATATATTAGATGAAAAGATTAAACTAATGTAAATAAGGTTTTTTTATTTATCATACGTAATATGATTTGCTAAATTATTTATACATTTTTGCTAACATAACTAGTCTTTTATGTTTATAAATACTAGATATGGTATTTATGAAGATAGAAAATTTCATTGGTCATGCAAACATATTTCTACATATTTATTTTTCACTAAATAAAACTGTTTTTATTAAAATATAGTTTAATCCACATTAAATGTTTATATAACCTATTCACAAATTATACCTTTAGAAGCTCTTCACATTGAATATATTTTTTCAACATTATGACATGTTTGTAATATACAAAAATTAAATAGTATTGCAATTATGTACTAGGTAATCATGATATCTTACACCGCCGACATTAGTTCTTTTGGCTATGATCAACTTTAGTTTGTTTGGTTATGATCGGAGTCCACGCACGTAATGTTGAAGCTTAATTTATTGATTCCCATTGATATTTTGCAATTCATCATCATGATTAAGTGAGTATATCTTTTCCCCTTTTTACTGTTTTACTATTTTGGGGTGACTCGTGTACTTACTATCAATTTTCTATTTCATCTTACTAAAATAGCAATTCTTATGTGCGTTTGCTTGTGTCATTTCGTGTATCTATGACCTGTCAAATCATTAACCGTTGCGGCCTGACATTTCAATGAATAGTACTATGGTATATACCCTTGTGACTCTGTTGAGAGTCCTCGTCATTGCTATGTATTACATTACTACTAGCGCATACTATATATATCTGCTTTCCTTTCATAGGGTTGATTTGATCCGGATATCATTTATTACATTTTGCAAAATAACACATGAATTGCTAAATTTTCCTTACTATATGTATCAAACGGGTATGCTCACCAATACATTTTTGTATTGACCAAATAATTTTCGTACATGTTTCAGGTTCTTATGAGATCACTTCTAAGCTTTTGGAACTTAGGCTTAGATTGAGATTTACTATGTTTTAGTTTAGATTGCTAGTTTTAATTGTTGTATTTTTTTCAATGTAATAAATTATTCAATTCAATGTATCAAAATTTACATTTATAGTCCATGAGCTATTGAACAATCGTCACTACGTGACACCTCGATGTTTCCGCCATCGGTTGGGGTGTTACAACCGTCTGCCTACCTTCAATATCACACGTCAGCACTCCAAACGTGAATTAGTTAAAAATCACCAGCAATGAAAATGAAAACTAAGAGTTTAACGCTCTCCATCTTTTCCTTTATTCTGTAATTCTTGATCAACTTCCATCGTTGCTCCAACCCTCGAACCGTTACCACACGTGGCTTCCCCCATCCCTCGATTGTAAGACTTAGATGACTCACACGCCATGGTTTGGGGTTAGGGTGGCGTCCCGCCGTGACTCCGCCACAGACCACCGTGATTCCTCCTGTCCCTCTATGATTCTTCTCTCTTTCTCACTCCCCGGTCCCCCATTTCCTCTCTTTTGTTCTCCCTCTACCGAGTCACTCTCTCTATCTCATTCTCTCTACATGCTTTTTCTCTCTAGATAAGTGAGTGTGTGTTATGTGTGTGGTAGTAGCAATTAAGGGAGTTTACAAAATGTAACACCCCGCCCCTCTCATCACCAATATTGTCCGCTTTGCCCATCCAGAGCTCACGGATTTGTTTTTGGTTGCCCAAGTGGAGACTTCCCAGGAGGTCACCCATCCTGAAATTTCTCCCACCTGAGCATGCTTAACTGTGGAGTTCTCCTCTCATCCACTAACATTAAGCCCCAAAACGCGTTGGTGATTTAAGAGGCAAGACATTACTTATGAACCAAGGATCTCTCCTGGCCACGGCCGATGTGGGATTTTCCTGGGGTGTCACATTCACCCCCTGTTAGAGTCTCATCGTCCCTGATGAGGTGTGTTCCTGGGTGTCACATTCACCCCCTGTTAGTGTCTCATCGTCCCTGATGAGGTGTGCACCTACCATCCCGAACGGCACAGGAGTGGCTCTGATACCATCTGTAACATCCCGCCCCTCTCACCACCAATATTGTCCGCTTTGCCCATCCAGAGCTCACGGATTTGTTTTTGGGTGCCCAGGTGGAAACTTCCCAGGAGATCACCCATCCTGAAACTGCTCCTACCTGAGCACGCTTAACTGTGGAGTTCTCCTCTCATCCACTAACATTAAGCCCCAAAACGCGTTGGTGATTTAAGAGGCAAGACATTACTTATGAACCAAGGATCTCTCCTAGCCACGGCCGATGTGGGATTTTCCTGAGGTGTCACATAAAGGTTTATTTTCTAGACAATTAAGTTTCTATATTTGCTCACAAAAATCCGTTCAAATTGTTATATATAATATCATGTGGTGTGGTATGACCATAAGCTTCAAATAATTATATTCAACAAATATGAATTTTACATTTTCTTTCTCTCTTTAAAATTGCATATGTTTATATAAATATACAGTGTCATTCGCCATGAGAATTGCTGAAACAAATTACTTTATCTTTATCTTTGCAGAGAGTTAATGGTGGTACGAAGTGACGCACACACAACACCAAGTAGTACGGTACGTTTTGATTTTCTGTTGATAAGGTTTTTTTTATTTTAATTATTTAATAAGAACGACAAGGTGCGACCGAGGACGCTGAAAAGAGTAATCATGTTGTAAGGAATCTGGCAAAACGTCGACACAATCCAAAAGTGGATTGTATCTGCAAGTTCATCTTCCAGGTCAAACTTGATTTGTTTATTAAAATAAATGTCTTGTTGATACTTCTTTACTTCTTTGTTTACTTGTTTATACTGATATCGAATGGTTGTGTTTTGTTTTATCTACTTTGTTTTGGTTTCTATGCTCATATTTGGTTTTGAGTTCATGCTTGACAATACGTATCCATATGGTGGTTTGGTCTAAATTTGTGAAAAATTATATAGAAAGATTTGAGAATAAAAATTATCTATGCTCATATTTGGTTTTGATAACAGTGTTGATGACTGAATTTTGATGGTCAAAGAAGTTCATTTTCATATATAGTGAAATCTTTTTTATACTTGGGTGTCCTGTGTACACATCATCTCTTAGATATTGGAAGTTAAGGACATATGGTTGGACAATTTACATAGTATGGCATGAAAAGTTATAAGAACGTATATGTTGGAAATAAAAAAAATATAGTTTCTTTTCAAAGTTTAAACAATGAAAAGAAATGGATTAATTTCATATATATCGTTTCGCATTCAAAGACAATTACGTTTTTACACTTTTCCTACAGCTTGGTGGGCTAACACGGCTACGCTTGTGCATCGTTCAAAAAAAATATATTTATCTTAACCGTCCCGCAGCAACGCGCGGGTTTCCCACTAGTGTTATTAATAAATATTCAATGAACATAATATTTAATGACATAAATTCTTTTTTTAAGGTAAATTTCATTCACACACAAACGCCACAAGCAGTTCTTAAAACAAAAACCCCCAGGCAAAACGACATTACATCAAGTTCAAATGATATTTACACCAAACATTCCAATCAATACCTTTCAATCTAGATCTATAACGAATCCAAAAGAACGACGAAGACTTAATTGTTTCCACCACTTCAATAGCTCTCCGTGACTTACCATTGAAAATTCTAGCATTATGTTCATTCCATATAGCCCCATTGTTGTAAAGATGATGCCTCTTAATATGTATTTCTCATGTTTCGTCTTCGTTTGAGTATCTGCCAATTTCAAGAGATCCTTCACTTCAAAAGCAAAAATGGGACTCAATCGGCACCAAGTACCCACCCTTGCCCAAACCTCGGGGAAAAATAAGCAACTTGTGAACAAATGAGTCGTCGTTTCCGGGTCTGCGTTACAAAGAGCACACGACACATTGATTAGATGAATTTAATATTTTAACTTTAAATTTCTTTTGTTCATTTTCCTGTTAATAATATGTCCGGTATTTAATAATACACATTGGTCGAGTCGAGTTGGGCAACATGTTACATAAAAGGATTATTTTGGTTTGAGTGAAAACGGGTTTAGGTTAAAACGGTTCAGGTTAGGAAATATTTAATATATAATTTCAAATTTCTTGTGTTCTAATACGTTTGGTGTTTAATAGTACATATTCGTTTTTCTTTTAATGATACGTTTGCTATTTAATAATACGTATTGGCCGGGTCGAACAACATGTCGCGTTAAAACAAATCACCTAAAAAGGTTATTTTGGTTCAAGTCAAAACGGGTCTTAGGTCATTAATCGACTGATTTAATATTTTAATTTTAAAGTTATTTATTCATTTTACTTTTAATAATATGTTTGATATCTAACATTACGTATTGGTTGGGTCAGGTTGGGCAACATGTCGCGTCAATACAAGTTACATAAAAATGATCATTTTGATTTGAGTCAAAAAGGGTTTGGGTTGAAACAATTTCGGGTGAAAACGGATCACATAATATTTAATATTTAATATTTATTAATTAGGTGAATTTAACCTTTTAACTTCACATTTCTTTTTATTTAATTTTCTTTTAAAAGTACGTTTGGTATTAAAAGGCATTAAATTGCCAAAGATTAAAACTTTAGAGTTAAATTACTAAAGATAGAAACTTTAGAGTTAGAAATGAAAATGCATTTTTTTTCATAAAAAACTCTCAAAAGCAAGAGTACCACTCAAATAAACATAAACCAACTTGTAAATTAAAGTTTGAAGAATTTAACAAAATAATTTATTGAGAAAATTGCTCGAATAGTTCCTGTGGTTTACCCAAATTTCACCTTTAGTCCCTAACTTTTCAAAATTACATCTATACTCCCCAACTTTTGGTGTCACTTAACTCGGATAGTCTCTAGAGTGGATGGAGGTTAAATAATCCAGTTAAGTAGGTGTGAAATTACTAAAGTACCCTTGTTATAAAAAATATACTTAAAGATTATGAGCCCCCCACTTATTCCACAGTTCATCTTCCTTACTCACCACCTCTACAAACCACCACCACCACCCATATCCACTTTCACCACCACGGCACCACCACTACCACCAACATCCCAACCACCACAGCTACTCTTATAATAATAATATACCAACCATCACAACCACTCTTGTAATAAAAATTGAATGGTTTTGTGTGACACCCCAGGAAAATCCCACATCGGCCGTGGCCAGGAGAGATCCTTAGTTCATAAGTAATGTCTTGCCTCTTAAATCACCAACGTGTTTTGGGGCTTAATGTTAGTGGATAAGAGGAGAACTCCACAGTTAAGCATGCTCAGGTGGGAGAAATTTCAGGATGGGTGACCTCCTGGGAAGTCTCCACTTGGACAACCAAAAACAAATCCGTGAGCTCTGGATGGGCAAAGCGGACAATATTGGTGATGAGAGGGCGGGGTGTTACAGATGGTATCAGAGCCAGGTTGTCCGCTTTGCCCATCCAGAGCTCACGGATCTGTTACCATCTGTAACACCCCGCCCCTCTCATCACCAATATTGTCCGCTTTGCCCATCTAGAGTTCACAGATTTGTTTTTGGTTGCCCAAGTGGAGACTTCCCAGGAGGTCACCCATCCTGAAATTTCTCCCACCTGAGCACGCTTAACTGTGGAGTTCTCTTCTCATCCACTAACATTAAGCCCCAAAACGTGTTGGTGATTTAAGAGGCAAGACATTATTTATGAACCAAGGATCTCTCCTGGCCACGGCCGATGTGGGATTTTCCTGGGGTGTCACACTTTATTTATCTTTACTACATGGTACAAGTATCTTAATGCATTGAAGGATAATTTGGGGAAGATTTATATGACATTTGAGGGTTGAAGCACATAACTTTTCACATCCCATCTTAACTTTACCAAGTTGGACATTTTTGCCCATTGCTCACTCTTTATAATGTAGTATAGATATAAAGGACAAAATAATAAATGACAAATTGGTATCTAATTAGACTTGTACCAAAAGCATTATGGTTTTTTAAGTGTCTTATAATTGAAGTTAAATGACATGATTGTCCACAAAAGTTCTTTTATATAGTAGTATAGATACAATTATCTATATCTATATCTATACTATATTATAAAGGGGGAGGCATGGGTAAGTATGTTTAAATTGTCAAAGTTAAGATAACATTTGAAAAGACACATGCTTTAAATCTATAATGTTATATAAAATTTTCCCATATTATCCCTTGATGCATTGTTACTTGTACATTCATTGCCTTCACTCTTTACATATCATTTTACATGAATTTTAAGATGGCATAGGAAAAGTCTCATGCTTAAAACCCAAATGTCATGTAATTTTTTTCCTTTCTACCCTTCATGCAAAACCTACTTCTACATATCCTTTTTATCATTAATCTATATCTATAATATCCTTATGCCTATGTTTGTACTACAAAAAACTACACGATTTCACATCCGTGATGATATCCACCACAATTTCATTCTTATTTAGAAAGATAGTTTTCAGTTGTAGTATAGACGGACTTGTGCCATATGACCACACATCATGTTTTAAGAAAAATGTTTTTAAAGTGGAATTACTATATATGGTTTATGAAAAAATAATAACCTCTTTCACATAAACAATGCATTTACTTACATACTTTGTTGGTTTTAAAAATATATGTTTTCTTATATATTTAAATTATTGCTATTATTTGTATTCATTGAAAATTTCTATGACATTATTTGGTTTTAATTACATATTATATATAATCAATAATCTACATCTATATCTATACTACACTATAAAGGAGGAGGCATGGACAAATATGTCCAAATTGTCTAAAGTTAAGATGGCATACCAATGGTTTCTTTACAATTTTCTAAATTTTACCACTTTTCTTCCCTAAATGCCCCTAGAAGATAATTAACTTTTATATGAAAATGGAACTCACCCAAACTAAATAAACACACGAGATAGCAATATTTTTGAACAAATTTCATATAATGGCGAGGAAATATAATAATTTATGTTACCATAATGAATAATCTTATCTTAGTTAAACTTGTATGGATTTTAAAACTTTACCATAATAATACTTATATTATAAACCATTTTCATATATATGCGTCTACCCAGCAGCAAAGTGGACGGGATGGTTCGACTCACTGGCTACATTGGGCAAATTTTTAGTTGATGGGTCAAGTTGGGCAACTCTATTACAAACTTGCAAATCACAACTTTTAATTTCTAAATGGACAATGACCTTCATATGATAGTTTATACAATATCATATTATTACTACAAGTTTTTGTCATGTAAATGAACTCTATGATTTAGCAAGGTGTCTTCAATGGCACGGTTATGTAGATATGCAATGACCGGACAACTTACACAAGAGTGATGTTTATGTTCATATTGGTTTGTTACAGTAACATACCTTTGGTTTATTAAGATTTGTTCAATAATGAGTACATGGTTTTTTTGGTGAACTGCAATCAGTTGTAAGTGGCGGTGCACATTTCTTTTCTTTCTACGAATACTTGTTAAAACATAGTGTGTACATTTATATTCTTTTTGCATAACTTGCGACAAAAAAACCTAAGTATCATAATGTTGTATTGCAACCAATTTGTGGATCCCGCTGCAATGCGTGGGTAAACCCTAGGGATGGCAATCAAACCCGATGGGTAATCCCGAAACCCGATACATTTGGGACGGGTTTGGGTCGGGTAATCGGTTATGGGTCCGGGTATGGGATTAGTTTTTATTTTTCTCGCGGGTTTGGGACGGGTTTGGGATTTGATGATATACCCGTTTACCCAACCCAATTACCCGATAATGCATACCCGTTTACCCGATTAGATATCCAATATAATTTCTAATATATCTTTTGAAATATATATGCATAATATATCAAATTGTCCATCTAGATTGTTATCTTGTGCTAAAAAATATCAAAAATTAGTGTATTCTATTTGTTATCTATATCTTTGAGTGTATTTATATGATTTAAGTATTTTATATTTATAAATTGTAATCATTTACATAGATATTTAATACTGCTAAATGAAACTGGTTAATAGTTACCTAATAGATACCCGTCGGGTCTTTGGTCGGATGTGCTCAATGGGTAAGATTTAAAAATTAATGGGTTTACTCGAAACCCGCGGGTATACCCGATACCCGATGGGTAATTACCCAACACAAACCGACAGGTTTTGGGCCGGGTTTGGGACAAGCATACCTAATCGGGTATGGGGTTGGGATTATGTAAACCCATCCCAAACCCGACCCATTACCATCCCTAGTAAACCCACTAGTCTATCTATATAATAATTGAGGTCATCTAGGGTTGAATGAAGCCCTTAGAGAGGGTTTGAGGTATCCATATTGTATATGGAGCTCCAACTAACTCACTATAAATATCTTTTCTAAACATAAATCTACACTACATTCTTCCATCATACTCTCTAACAAATCTTCCAACCAACATTCATCCTTCTTCTTCAATCGATTCATGGTATGATTTTGTATACGTTCTTTGTTCATACTATTATTGCGATTTATTTAACAAAATTGATGTTGTTTGTTCATTCTATTATACGATTTCCTTAACAGATCTGAAAAACATTCTTCTTTTTATGTTTTTGAAACAATTGTTAAAGGAATCATAATATTCAGATGGTTGACAAGTAAATCTGTGTGTATTTGTTTTTTTTTTTTGCAGGGTCTCTTATGTTTTAGGTGTTGTACGGATCCTTTGTTGCTGGTTATAGTGGGTATGCATTATATTGCTTTCGGTTTATCGAGTATGAAATACTTGATTATTCACTTATTTGTATATTTTTTTGTGGCAACCATTTTATCTTTTGTTTGTTGATGTTTTTAGGCGTGCTTATGAAGGAAACTGTATGATAATCGCTGTCTGCAACTTGAAACAAATGCAATGGAAATAAAATCTGAACTAGAAAACAAGATTTTGAATCTTGAAAATCTTCTCACGGAATCAAAGAAAAAGGTGAAGGAACTTGAAAACTTTACAGAATCCAAGTTTTCAATATTGGAAAAAGAAAGAGTGTGGCTACAAGAACTTCATGGATTTTCAATATGGGTCTCTTAAGGTTTGTATAATTATGCATTCATCTTTGATAATGTTTGGTGCTTACATAACAGTTCATGTAATTGTACAAAATAGTATAATTTTGATGATAATATTTTGTGAACATATGAAAATTCTATTTTTGTGAACAAAATAGGATGGGTTCTGAGTCGCTTAAGTAAGAAGTTTTGATGACACAACAAATTTAATCCGAGGAATGCATAAGCAAGAAGTTTTAATGACAAAACAAATTTGGTAAATTTCCGGCTTATCAATAATTGCTTGTGATATATGTGATGAATGATATCATTTTGGTTGTATTTATATTTTCATGGATTCATGGGCACAAAAAGACTCCATTTCGTGCTACAATCGTACAAGAATGGCACTTTTAGATCCACTCTCGGAAGATGAATGTTCACCCAGATGTTCAACAAAAGTGTATGCCGGGATTCAGTGACCAGCCTTAAAGTTTTATGAATATATTGTATATTGCGAAGTTTGAATTGGCGAATAACTATTGTATATTTGTTACACAATGAAAACTATAACTTTTGTAAAATAATTTAATGAGATTGAATCATGCCTTCAATTAACATTTATTATGCCATTATAATTATTATTACTAATTATTAGTATTGACTAATTATAGTTGACATTGGCTCATGCCTTCAATTACCATTGATTATGCCATTATAATTATTAGTATTATTACTAATTATTAATATTGACTAATGATAGTTGACATTGACTCATGCCTTCAATTACCATTGATTATGCCATTATAATTATTATTACTAATTATTAATATTGACTAATTATAGTTGACATTGACTCATGCCTTCAATTACCATTGATTATGCCATTATAATTATTAATATTGAATCGGATGTCTTGACGATAATGGAAACTTTTGAACTATTTGCAAAATTAAAGTCTGTATCATCGAAGCATTTTAATACTTAAATGTAATAGCCGAGATATATGTCAATATAAATCTTGGAAGCTTTGACCAAGATTTAATAGCCTTTGAATGACTTTAATAGGACAATTGAAGCATTTAATACTCAATGGAAACTTTTGAACCATTTGCAAAATTAAAGTCTGTATCATCGAAGCATTTTAATACTTAAATGTAATAGCCGAGATATATGCCAATATAAATCTTTGAATGAGTAAATACAATTACAATTGAAGCATTTTAATACTCAATGGAAACTTTTGAACCATTTGCAAAATTAAAATCTGTATCATCGAAGCATTTTAATACTTAAATGTAATAGCCGAGATATATGCCAATATAAATCTTGGAAGCTTTGACCAAGATTTAATAGCCTTTGAATGACTTTAATATGACAATTGAAGCATTTAATACTCAATGGAAACTTTTGAACCATTTGCAAAATTAAAGTCTGTATCATCGAAGCATTTTAATACTTAAATGTAATAGCCGAGATATATGCCAATATAAATCTTGGAAATCCAAGATTTAATAGCCTTTGAATGACTTTAATAGGACAATTGAAGCATTTAATACTCAATGGAAACTTTTGAACCATTTGCAAAATTAAAGTCTGTATCATCGAAGCATTTTAATACTTAAATGTAATAGCCGAGATATATGCCAATATAAATCTTGGAAGCTTTGACCAAGATTTAATAGCCTTTGAATGACTTTAATAGGACAATTGAAGCATTTTATAACTCAATGGAGACTTTTGAACCATTTGCAAAATTAAAGTCTGTATCATCGAAGCATTTTAATACTTAAATGTAATAGCCGAGATATATGCCAATATAAATCTTGGAAGCTTTGATCAAGATTTAATAGCCTTTGTATACATAGGCGAGAAACAAAACACTTTAATAGGACAAAATCCGGTGATGATATTGTGGAGGCCGGATATCAAGCATTCAAGCTAAACACGTTTTTTTTTAATCTTTTTGAAACATAGAGCTAAAATGGGTACGTAGTCTTGAGTGGCACGTGTGATATGACTTTACTTTATAAGTGATCTGGTATCTTTTACCAAGTTTGCTAGCTGTTTTCTAATATATTTTGTCGTAAAAAAAAAACATAGTGCATCTAGCTTATATAAAAAGTTGATAAACAAAAAGATAATGATTTACGGTTAATCTAAAATAATACCAAACATATAAAAGACAAATTAATTTGTTTTCTAGGAGAGTATGGATACCCTGACTATTTTATTACAATTACTTGTAATCCTAAATGGCCAGAGATGAGAAGATATCTTCAAGATACCACTTTTAGACCAGAAGATAGGCCAGACATTTTATGCAGGTTGTTTAAAATAAAACTTGATTCGATAATTAAAGACCTGAAAGATAAACACTTATTTGGAACTGTTGAAGCTGGTACGAATACATGAAATTTATTTTATTAGAACATTATTTATTTATTTTTTTAACCTTTATAACTTATTTTATTTTGTTTGCTACCAATACTTTGCAGTTGTATACACGGTTGAGTTTCAAAAACGTGGATTACCGCATGCACACATCTGTTTGTTCATGGACGCTGGTTATAAGCTTCCAACAGTTGACCATATTGACAACTTCATTTCAGCTGAGATACCAAATAAAGATGAGGAGCCAGAACTGTATGAACTTGTACGTGAATTTATGATTCACGGTCCTTGTGGACCTTTGAACATGCGTTGTCCGTGTATGGTCAATGACAAATGTTCAAAAAACTTCCCAAAGAATTTTCAGCATGAAACCTCTATCGATAATGATGGTTATGCATTGTATAGACGAAGAGATAATGGTTTGTTTGTAGAAAAGTCTGGTGAGCAGTTAGATAACAGATATGTCGTTCCGTATAACAAGACTCTTCTTAAAAGATACCAGGCACATATCAACGTTGAATGGTGTAACCAAGCTGGATCCATTAAGTATTTATTTAAATACATTAACAAGGGTCCAGATAGAGTTACTGTTAATTTTGTGGAAAGCAAGAAAGTACCGGGTGAAGACATAGTGGTTGATGAAGTCAAAGGATTTTATGATTGTCGTTATATTTCTGCGTGTGAGGCTTCATGGAGAATATTCTCATATGATATTCATTACAGGACACCTCCTGTAATGAGATTACCTTTTCATCTACCCGGTGAACAAAGAATTGTTTTCGATGCTACGCAGGACATTGACGACGTTCTCAATAAACCGTCTTGTGCTACATCTATGTTTTTGGGTTGGATGGAACGCAACAAAAATGATGCCAATGCAAGGCAACTAACTTACATCCAATTCCCTTCACAATATGTTTGGAAAGCACAAGAAAGAAAATTGGAGCCTAGGCAAAGAATAAAGTTAATTGGTCGGATTCATTCAGTTCCTGCTTCTGTTGGTGAAGCTTATTATTTGAGAATTCTTTTGAATAAGGTTAAAGGACCAACATCATTTCAAGATATTCTTAAAGTTGATGGGAAAGTCCAATCCTCTTTTAGGGATGCATGCTACGCTATGGGACTCTTGGATGATGATACAGAATATGTTGAAGCAATAAAGGAAGCGGCTTTTGCAGGTTCTGGCCCTTATCTAAGGAACTTATTTGCAACTCTTTTAGCGTCCAACAGTTTGTCAAGACCTGACATTATGTGGGAGGAAACATGGAATTATTTGTCTGATGACATTTTACGCAAGAGAAGAATAGATTCAAACTGTCCAGGTTTTTAACTTTTTTTAATATATTATTACTTTAACATAGATTTTCTACAATTTTGTGGACATATACTAAACAGAAATCATTCATAATTATTAGGAATGTAAATTATACTATTTTTAATGGTTCCACATATTCACTTATTCATTTTATATGTTAATTTTATTCTATATATTTCATTCTAACACATTTTTTTTCCAGATTTGATCCTTTCAGACGACGAAATTAAGAATTTAGCTTTACTTGATATCGAGAAGTTCTTATTGCGTAATAGTTCCAGTCTACGACATTTCGTAGGCATGCCATATCCCGAGAATGAGTTTCTATCGTCATTAGACAATCGTCTTATTTGTGAGGAGTTGGGATATGACACAAACAGTTTGATTGAAGAATTTGATACTCAGTTCGCTTCTTTAACAGATGAACAGAAAAATATTTATAACTGTGTAATGAAAGCTGTCGATGAGAAGAAAGGAGGAGTTTTTTTTGTTTATGGTTACGGTGGTACTGGTAAAACGTTCCTGTGGAAGACACTAGCTTCATCCATAAGATGTAAACGAAAGATTGTTTTGAATGTTGCTTCGAGTGGTATTGCATCTTTGCTATTGGCAGGTGGTAGGACAGCACATTCCAGGTTTCGTATTCCTATAAACCTAACTGAAGATTCTATGTGCTTCATACCACCTAACGGTGATGTTGCACAACTGCTTAAAAAAACCGATTTGATTATCTGGGATGAAGCACCCATGACTCATAAACATGCCTTTGAAGCACTAGATCGAAGCTTAAAAGATGTATTTGCTGTTCATCCTGATGACTCGTCTGATTTGTTATTTGGTGGAAAGGTTGTTGTGTTTGGGGGTGACTTTAGACAAATTCTACCGGTTGTACCAAATGGAACTAGGCATGACATTGTTAATGCCTCTTTAAGTTCATCATACATTTGGCACAGATGCGTTGTTTTAGAGTTAACCAAAAATATGAGGTTGCTTTCAGGAACCTCCAAGTCTGATATCGAGGAAACTAAAAACTTTGCATCTTGGCTTCTGGATATAGGAGAAGGAAAGGTGGATACAATAAGTGATGATCAGGATGTTATTGAGATACCTGATGACTTACTTATTTCTCAATCTTCGGATCCTGTCTCTGATTTGATATCCTTTGTGTATCCGTCACTTGTGGATAACATCAACATCCCGGATTATTTTCAAGATCGAGCTATATTGGCACCGTTGAATGAAGTTGTCCAAGAAATTAATGATAGATTACTTTCTATGTTTCCAGGTGACGAAGTTGAGTATCTTAGTTCAGACAGTGTTTGTCAGTCCGAAGATGTAAATGAACATGTTGATGAAAGATTAGTTTCTCCCAATGTGCTGAATGGTCTTAAGTTTTCTGGAATACCAAACCATCGTCTGGTTTTGAAAGTTGGTGTTCCTGTAATGTTACTAAGAAACATTGATCAGAAAAGCGGTCTGTGTAATGGGACAAGGTTACAAGTTGTGAAAATGAGAAAACATGTAATTGAAGCCAAAATCCTTTCAGGAAGCAACATTGGAATGCGAACGTTTATTCCAAGAATTACTTTATCCCCTTCGGATAAGAAAATTCCTTTTAAATTTAACAGAAGACAGTTTCCACTTGCTGTTTCTTTCGCAATGACAATAAACAAAAGTCAAGGACAATCGTTATCGAGAGTTGGGTTGTATTTGAAGGATCCAGTTTTTTCGCACGGCCAGTTGTATGTTGCACTATCAAGGGTCAGAAGTCGAGATGGACTGAAGATAGTTATACTGGATGAAGATGGTGAACTGACGAACAAAACATCCAACGTCGTGTACAAAGAAGTATTTCAAGCTTTATGAATAAGGTCAAAAATTTTGATGCATTTTTTTACTTATCATCTTTGAACTTATGTACATACAACTTCAATAATACAAGTTTTATTTTATTACTTTTGTTTTAATATTTAATTTACTACATTAACATTATTTTGATTTTTTTTTCATGGTAGTTGATTGTTTGTTTTGGAATTGCATGTTAATATTAGGTTGGATATATTGATTGGTTTTACGGGCACACAACTTGAATAATACAAGTCTTAGTTTAATATTTTTTTAATTTACTTTGGTTTGCACCGTGGGTCCCCACGGGGCTCTAACCTAGTATTTATTAATATAAGTATCTCGCGTGTCCATTATTGAATGCTTATTTTCATTTTGAAAAAAAAAAAAAAGGTTTTCTATTAATATATTTACGTTTTAATATTTAGCAATACTTTTAATATACTTTACGACTTTAAATAAAAAACGATGTTAAATTAGAAAAATCAAAAATCGTAACTTGGGTAATATAAACTTTACCAAAAGAAAATCAAATACACAATTAATATAGAATGTGGAGTGTGTTATCTTGCATCCTTAATAGGGGTGAGCATACGAAAATTGATAACCGAAAAAACCCGAAACCGAACCGATAACCAAACCGAAAATAATCAAAACCGAATTAACCGATCGGTTACGGTTAACATATGGCTAAAACCGAACCATTCGGTTACGGTTTCGGTTTTCCCTTCTTCCGTAACTGAAATAACCGAAACCGAACCGATAGTTATATACTTAAGTATTTTTCATACATATATCCGTGTATTTGGAACATATTTTCATGTATTTCCGGTGTATTTCATGCATCTTTCATATATATTTTATTTAAGTTATGCATTTTCCATGTATATCCATATATTTGAAGCATTTATTATTTGTTTCCTCGGCATTTCATGTATTTTTCTTGCGTTTTCATATATATTTGTATTCTTGAAAGGATCTAAACACTTTACTAACTATTTTAAGTTTATAATTTTGCACAAGTTTTATGTTTGGATATTAACCGAACATAACCGAAACAGAACCAATAACCGACATATTAACCGAATTATCCGAACCGACGTAACCGATCGGTTTCAGTTATATGTAAAAACCGAACCGAACCGACATTTGCTCACCCCTAATCCTTAGAGCACCTGTAGCAAACCAATCGCAGCCATCCAACTAGACTACCACTCGTGAACCCTTTCCACGGTAGCACAACCAGTGAAGTATTCGTGGATCACCTGGTTTCCCTCTCTCCTCTGCACCTGTGAGATAGGCCACGAAAACTCTCCACGGGACTACCAGAATCTCACTACACGTGACCACAGCGACGGTAAACATGTGATGATAGTGGGGTACCAGTGCCATTCACTGGTTGCGCCTCGTCCCCCTAAGCATTTGATTATTGTTAAAGGTTTAAACATATTTAATAAAAATAAAGTTTAACACAAGTAGAAGGAAAAAAAAATAAAAAAGAAAAAGGTACCAAATTTGGTACAAGTAATGAAAAAGGGCCCTAAAATGTCCAATTGGTTCGTAACCCAAACGAAAGATGATAAGATAAGGACCATTATTTGCCTAACTTTCCAATATCACCCTCATTACTTGATGTTGAATAAATGAGTTCATTATAAAGCCTAAATTCAATCATGCCCAAAATGATAAATTCCCAATCTAGTGTCACTCATGGCTATCTTATTCATTGATGTATGTTCTAATAAAAATGGGAACATTAAAACAATGACACACTCCTAATTATTCAATCTAAATTCACACTTGTTGGTTAATCAACTCATTCATATGCTATCTTTTTTTTTGTTTGACAAGTTATATGAAATAAGAGCCGGTCTTTTAAATTACTCTCAAAAGTATAGGCAAGATGGAAGTTAGATGATCCATTAATATTTTAGTCAACCAAGCTTTTTATTATTAGTCTATCTAACATCGTCGTTTTTTTAGCTTGTTATCTTTAAATAATCGTTCTTAAAATAGTCAAATGGCAATAAAAAAGTTATCTAGTTTACCAATTTAATGGGAAATTTCAACTTTTGTGATTTAGTTTAATGTAATTGCTTTTCACTATAATGACTTTGTGTGAGTTGACTAGACTTCCAATGAAGAGACTTGCAAGATTAGATGTCATTAACTTCGAATTAGAGTTGACTTGTCTCATATATTATAATTATTATTTGGTACATATAAGTACGGACTTACATAAATACACCAATAAGAGCATTCACAATAGCTCCCTCATTTTTATGTGAGAGTGGCCCTCAAATTATATGGGGTGGGTTTGAGGGGTTGTGAGTGAAGAAAAATGGGGAATCTACTGTTGATCGGTATATTTGGGAATCTTTTGGGGAAAATTGGAAACTGTATTTATTTTTTAATATTTGTTGAAAGTGGTTGTGAGTGGAGGTGAGAGAAACTGTAATGATTTTTAATGTAATATGTGGTTGTGATTGATTGTGAGTAAATGGGAGATGGGAAGCTACTGTGAATGCTCTAACACTATATATCTTTACACATTTACACATGGATCATATTCATTTAGGGGTGTTTGTTAATCTGTTAATAAAACTTTTAATCATTTAGCTCTTAAGCATTTAACATTAAAAGTGTTTGTTTCAATAAAAAAAAAAACATCTGAATGGTTCCATTAAGCTCTTAACCATTCAGCTAATGAGGGGTGCTAAACCATTTAGACACTCTTAATGATTTAGCACGACACTCTTAATGATTTAGCACTTAATCAGATAGATCCTACCAAACAGCCCCTTACTTACGAAAATATTTGCGTAAACCAACATTGTTTGATATCCAACGCATATACGAGGTCCATGGTGAAAAACATGGGTTTCCCGGAATGCTCGTTAGTCTCGACTGTACCCATGTTGGTTGGGCTATGTGTCCTATGGCTTGACGATGTCAGTTTCATTGAGGTGATCACCCTGGCCCGAGTATTATACTTGAAGCGGTGGCCTCGCATGATCTTTGGTTTTGGCATGCATTTTTTGGAGTTGCTGGGTTAAATAATGACCTAAATGTTATTGACCAATCACCTATATTCGATGAACTCATTGACGAGATTGAGTCTGCCCAATCGTTTTATGCTAATAACGTAAATTTCAAGTACAACTACTACTTGGTCGATGGTATTTACAACGAATGAGCGACACTTGTTCAAGCTTATTCGTCTCAACTAACAAATGCAAAGAATCGACAAGAAAATATATTGAAAGAGTGTTTGGTGTTCTTAAAAAAAGATTTCAGTTGATTGCCAACCTAATAAGTTTTTGGACACGAGAGAAAATAATAGACGTCATCTACACTTGTATCATTCTACATAACATGATACCGGAGGACCAATGCATGACTATTTGTCAAAATTACCAAGGTGGTGTCCCACATGCTGAATCGACAATCATCAATCTTTAAAAACTCGACAACATAAACAATATCAAGAACTGTGAGATACACGGAAACCTTCGCCATTGTTATGATTAAAGTCAAAATTGGGTGGTCAACAGAATTCAAAGCTGGTTACTATGATGATATGATAAAGTACGAGGGCCAGTTCTGTCAAGTTACAAAGTTTTTAATGCTTTAATAAGGTTCGAGCTAGAAATGTAAATGCTAAAAGTTTTGGAGGGCTATTTCGGCTATGAAGCAAAGAGTTAACTTCCAGTTAACGAACTCTTTGGGATTTAGGGTTTATAAATAGCTTTCTTCAATTCGTTGTAATTCATTCGTTATTCTTTTAATTCCTTTTGTAATCGTTTTCTTTAATCAATAATAAAGCTCGAAGCATTCGATTGTTAGTTCTTGTAGTCGATTTCATAGTTTATTCTCTAACAGTTGGTATCAGAGCCTTGTTGCTCAATACTGTGAAATTGTTGATCGTTATCCGCAATTGAAGATCAAGAATGGTGTCGAAGAAGTTCGAGATTGAGAAGTTTGATGGGAAGAACGATTTTAGTCTCTGGAGAGTAAAGATGAGGGCCTTGTTGGTACATCAGGGTATCAATGATGCTCTGCTGGGGGGGGGGGGATGCCAGAAGGTCTTACTGATAAGGAGAAGAAGGATATTCTTGAGAAGGCTCATAGTGCAATAATATTGAGTCTTGGTGACAGGGTATTGAGAGAAGTGTCTAAAGAATTGTCTGCAGCAGGGGTTTGGGCGAAATTAGAGTCATTTTATATGACTAAATCTCTTGCAAACCGTCTGTATCTAATAAAGAGGCCGTATACATTCCATATGTCTTCTGGTAAGAGTTTGGAAGATCATACTGATGAATTTAATAAACTGATATTAGATCTTGAGAATATTGAAGTTATTTTGGAAGATGAAGATCATGAAATTATTTTCTTGACATCATTGCCATCTAGTTATGAACACTTTGTTGAAACATTGATGCATGGTAGAGAAACACTGTCTATGGAAGAAGTGTTGTCTGCACTAAACTTTAGAGAATTGAAGAAAAGGTCTTATTCAAAAGAGGAAGGTAGAGATGGGTTGTTTGTCAGAGGCAGGCCTGATCAAAGAAGTTCTAACCAAAAGAATTCAAGATCTAAGTCAAGAAGTAAATTCAAGAGAAGGTGTTTCTTGTGTAATTCAGAAAAACACTTGAAAAGGGATTGTCCAGACTTAAAGAAGAAGAAGGGTGATCATGGAAGTTCAAAGGGCAGAACAGTCATTCTGCTTCTGAAGATCAGTCAGATGGATATGATAGTGCAGATGTGTTGATGGTTACTGCAGAAAGCAGTGATGTTTTGGTGTTAACCATTAATGGAATCAAGATGAGATGGGTCATGGACTCGGGGGGTTCATTTCATATGACTCCTGTTAAAGAATTCTTTAAAGATTTGAAGATGATCAAGATGGGATCAGTGAAACTTGGTGATGATAGTCCCTGTATGATTGAAGGATGTGGAACAGTCACTATCAGAACTCAAAATGGCATGGAAGTTGATCTTAAAGATGTCAGGTATATTCCAAGTCTTAAAAGAAGTTTGTTATCTCTTGAAACTTTGGAAAAAATGGTTTTCATGTTAGTCTAAAAGATGGTAAAGCCAAGGTTATAAATGGTTTCATGGTTGTTTTGAGTGGAACAAGAAAAGATAACAATATCTACTTATTAGATTGTGATGTTGTTAATCTTGATCTTGTTTCCATTGCAAGTGAAGAAGGAGATGATGATGATGCCCTAAAGTGGCATAAAAGGCTGGGTCATATTAGTTAACAAGGACTTGTTGAGTTAAAGAAACAACAAGTGCTTGGTGACTTAAAGAATTGTGGCATAAGCTTCTGTGAAGCTTGTGTCATGGGTAAACAGAAAATGGTGAAATTTAGTAAAGGAAAACACATAACCAAGGGTATCTTGGATTATGTACACTCTGATCTGTGGGAGCAAGCAAGAACTGAAACTATAGGTGGGGGCAGATATTTCCTTTCAATCATTGATGACTATTCCAGGAAAGTATGGGTATTTGTTATCAAAAATAAAAGTGATACATTCAAAAAGTTTAAAGAATGGAAGGTACTTGTTGAAAACTAAACAAGTAAGAAGATAAAGAAACTCAGAACTGATAATGGTTTAGAATTTTGTTCTGTTGAGTTTAAAGAGTTTTACAGAGAAAATAGAATAGCTAGGTACTTAACTATTCCAGGTATACCTAAACAAAATGGTTTGGTTGAGAGGATGAACAAGACTTTATTAGAAAGGGTTAGGTGCATGATGGTGACTGCATGCCTTCCTAAAAGGTTCTGGGGTGAATTTGTGTCAACAGGAGCTTATCTAATCAATAGGTGTCCCTCATCAGCAATTGAGATGAAGACACCTATGGAGATGTGGACATGAGTGAAGCCTGAGTATAAAGACTTGAAGGTGTTTGGTTCATTGGTGTATTCCCATGTAAGTGATGACAAGTTAGATCCAAGGTCACAAAAGTGTATTGTTCTTGGTTACACAGAAGGTGTGAAGGGCTATAGACTTTTTATGATGGAAGAAGGCAATCCTAAAGTCATTGTTAGCAGAAATGTGAAGAGCAGGGAAAGTGTGATATATAAAGATCTGATTGGGAAAACAAAGTTAGAAGAAAACCTAGAGAAGAGAATGTTAAGATTGAGGTGGATCCTGTGGAGAAACAAGAGAATGTTGATGAACAATCTTTTCCAAATGGTAGTTCAAGTAGAAGTCAAAGCCAACAGGATTACTGCTTAGTAAGAAATGGACCCAAAAGACAGACTGTGAAGCCAATTAGATATAGAGACAATGAAGATATTTCAGTAGTTGCTTTTCTGGCAGCTGAACATGAAAGTATCTTTAAACCATTGACCTATGAGGAAGCCATTAATTCAGAAGAAAAGGATAAGTGGTGCAGGGCAATGGATGAGGAAATGGAGTCTTTGTATAAGAATGGCACTTGGGAATTCGTAGACAAGCCTAAAGATCAGAAGTTAGTGTCTTGTAAGTGGATTTATAAAGTGAAAGAAGGTATTAAACTAGGGGAAGATCCAAGGTACAAAGCAAGACTAGTTGCCAAGGGGTTTACACAGAGGGTTGGGGTTGATTACAATGAGATTTTCTCTCCTGTAGTCAAGCATACATCTATAAGGGTGATTTTGTCATTAGTTGCTTCACTTGATTTGGAGTTGGAACAACTAGATGTCAAAACAGCTTTTCTGCATGGTAACTTAGAAGAAAAGATTTATATGATGCAGCCCAAAGGTTATGAAGTAAAGGGGCATGAAGACAAGGCTTGTTTACTGAAAAAGTCTTTATATGGACTTAAACAGTCCCCAAGACAGTGGTACAAGAGGTTTGATGGTCATATAGTGAGTAATGGATTCACTAGAAGCCTCTATGATAGATGTGTGTACTATATAGAATATGAAGACGACAAATTTGTCTACTTATTGTTATATGTAGATGACATGCTCATAGCCTGCAAAGATAAATGTCAGATTGAAGCCACAAAGAAACTATTAATGGTTGAGTTTGATATGAAGGAACTTGGTGAGGCCAGAAAGATTTTGGGAATGGAGATTGTGTGAGACAGAAGTCTTAAACAACTGAAATTACCTAAAAAATATTATATAAAGAAGATACTGAGCAATTACAGCATGGTTGATTGTAAGGCAGTAAAGACACCTTTAGCTCCTCATTTTAAACTATCCAAAGAAGATTATCCCAAGACAGAAGAAGAAAGGAAGTTAATGGAAAGAATTCCTTATGCTAACACCGTTGGAAGTCTTATGTACTTGATGGTGTGTACAAGGCCAGATCTTACTTATGCAGTAAGTTTGGTAAGCAGGTTTATTTCTGATCCAGGGAAGAATCATTGGAAGGCAGTTAAATGGATTCTGAGATATTTGAAAGGATCTCAGGATGTTGGATTGGTTTTTTAAGGAATCTGATGGTTTTAGGGGTAAAACAGTCCAAGGTTTTGTGGATTCTGATTATGCAAAGGACTTGGATAATGGAAGATCCATTTCAGGATATGTGTTTCAGGTTATGGGCAATGTTATTAGTTGGAAAACTCAATTGCAACATGTGGTTGCATTATCTTCAACGAAAGTTGAGTTTATCTCTTTGACTGAAGGGGTAAAAGAGTCAATTTGGCTCAAAGGTTTTGTGCAGGATTTGGGAATTAGTGTTAATGATGCTCTAATATTTTGTGACAATTCTAGTGCTTTGAAATTGTCTAAAAATAGTGTCTTTCATGAGAGAACAAAGCATGTGAAAGTAATGTTGTTCTTTATAAGAGATGTGGTCAACTCTAAAGAAGTGATAGTGGAATAGATAGATACAAGGGAAAATCTTGCTGATATGCTTACAAAAGCTCTTCCTGGTCCGAAGTTTGATTTCCGTTTAAAGTGTTTAGGATTGGATTAAAGCCAATTTGTGGCTTTAAGGTGGAGATTGTTATGATTAAAGTCAAAATTGGGTGGTCAACAGAAGTCAAAGCTGGTTACTATGATGATATGATAAAGTACGAGGGCCAGTTCTGTCAAGTTACAAAGTTTTTAATGCTTTAATAAGGTTCGAGCTAGAAATGTAAATACTGAAAGTTTTGGAGGGCTATTTCTGCCATGAAGCAAAGAGTTAACTTTCAGTTAACGAACTCTTTGGGATTTAGGGTTTATAAATAGCTTTCTTCAATTCGTTGTAATTCATTCGTTATTCTTTCAATTCATTTTGTAATCGTTTTCTTTAATCAATAATAAAGCTCGAAGCATTCGATTGTTAGTTCTTGTAGTCGATTTCATAGTTTATTCTCTAACAGCCATGAATTGGTTGAGCATTTATAGGCTAGATGATAGGTTTTACAAAGAAAAACTTACAAAACTTCCTAGAAATCAAGAAGAAAGAGAGATCAAGCCAAAAGCTTTCTATAATTTTTCATTCATTTCCACAAAATGCAAATACAAGAACTTAAATAGTAAAATAATAATCAACTACCACTAAAAATATGGAAATCATGGAGTTAGTGGATCCCTACTAAAAATGAAAATATAACTACCTAATTAGACAAAATACAAACATAGGAATTGTGAAGTTTGAACTAATATTAACTCTACTGCAACTACCCACGTAGCCATCATAGAGGTGCATGGAGTTGTGAAGTGTGAACTGTATCAATTCTCGCACCCTTGAAAACGTCCTTGTCCTCAAGGACGAAATACTTCTCCCATGGCGGTCGTCACTTGAGCCGAACAAAAGCATTAGGGGCAGTCTCCACATAACGCCGCGAATATCTCCAAGGTGGTCTCCATTCGAATCGTCCGGTAGCCTTCGGACCGATCAGTGTAAAACGCCAAGGTAGAAGCCATTCGAGTCGAACCACCACATTTTGGGTGGTCTCAACATGCAGCCATGGAAGTCTTCCGGTGGCATTCAGTTCGGTCTTAATGTGGCGCCAAGGCGGGCGCCACTCACGTCGTCCCGCTACATCCTCTAAAGGCTTAAAGGATTCATTGTTGGAGGCAAAAAGTTCACTTGATGGCTGTTGTCCACCAGATGAAAGGAAATAACTTCCTTGTTGGTTGTTATAGGATACCAAAGCACAAGCCCGTAAGAATACCCCATGTAGATTTGAAGCAATGTGCTTAGCATTAGGAACAGAGTGTATGGAAACCAAGGCAGGAGGCAAGAAACGCATATTAGGATAAGTAACCCATCTCGCCTTCAAGGTGTGACTCGGTGTTGATGTTGGTTTAGGTGCCGGCTGTTGTGTAAATGGTGCACTACTAGAAAATAGGCCTAATGCAACTTTTTAGAAGCAACTTTTTTCAAATGAGTTGCATTTGACTCTAATGCAACTTTAAGGGACATAAAGGTTACATTAAAGATCTAACGCAACTTTTGTTTTCGTAAAAAGTTGCAATTTTTACTAAAATTTGCAACTTTCTTCTATAAAGGTTGCAAACTTTATTGAAATTGCAACTTATGTCAGAAAGGTTGAAATCTAAAAATATAAATGCAACTTTTTTTAATAGGTTGCATTGTTTTAAATAAAATTAGATGTAACAGTTACTTCAAAAGGTTATCCAATTTTTTTTTACATTTTTTATAATTAATCTAACATTTTCTATTAATTTTACTTTTGTATTAATATTACATTATACAAATTTAGAAAGCATAAAAAATAAAAAATAAAAATGGATAAAGCCATTGCTCACCTTGAGCCACACCAGGGTCAAGCGAGTGAGTGAGTTGCAGCTTTATCATAGTACTACGTCAACGTCCAATTGACACAATATTAAAGGATAGAGTATGTGCTCAAAGTGAGCCATAAGTTTATAATATTTGACACTTTATTTATTGAAATTTACATATGAGATGGTTGAGTGACACGGATTCATCAAAGATTTTCGAAAAGTAACACTAGATGATGACGTGGGTAGTCTAAAGCAAAAATAAATAAACAACATTACTGAACAATGCTTAAAGGGTTGGAGCCTACAAAGGTTCAACAACCAGGAGCATCCTAAGTAAAAAAGATGACTTGTCCCGTCATCTTTTTCATCGAGCAAAACAAACAGGCTGATGGAGTAACATCAGCCAACAGACCGCAGGTCCATAGCAGCCACTTACCATTTGTGGGATGTCCTTTAGTTGTAACAAGGCTCAAGGCAAGATGCTTTCTCCTTATGGAGTTCTCCTTTCTCTATAAATCAGAAGCTGATTCCTCAGCTCTGATTACACCATTACAATCACTTACACTTCACTCTTCTTATTCTTTTGGTCTTGCACGTGGGGAGAACAATTCTCTTCACTCGGATCTCAAGAACTTCTTTTCTGGTTTCGAGTACATCTCAAACCAGAATCTTAAAGCATCTAAAACAATAAAAATAACCTTGAACCTCCTTCTACGTTTGCAACGTAGAAGGACACCACGACCTGCGTTAGGCAAAGTGGAACCCTTGAACCCCTGAACCTCCCTTGTGACTCAGAACCATCGTTAGGCAGTTATTTGTTGTAGCAACAAGTTGGCGCCCACCGTGGGGCTACGCCATTGTCTTTACAAAAAATCAGTTGTGTAGCTCCGACTCTCTCCATGTCTGACCCTAAGTCCCAAGAGGAAGTCAACCAGATCTCTCCAAGCACAGATCAGACTTCTCCAGCCAGATCTGTGTCTTTCTCCACTCCGGGAGGCACTCCAGCCAGAACTCAGTCCCCACCTGCACATCATGGGACGACAAGCTTACAGACTCCACCTCCCACTTGTTCAGGGGTGTTTACCCCTCTCCCTGATCTTGCGCAAACTCCCCAACGCATAGATCTCACCCCTGAAGGAGTGGAGAGAAACTTTCTGCAGCTTAGATCCCTTTTGAACCAATATGTCATGAGGGAAAGGGATAAAGGAGTCCGTCTCCATCTAGATTATGGCGAGGAAGAGGAAGTGTCACTCTCACCGGGACCTCCTCCTCCTCTAAATTCCACCTACAGTCATAGACCACAACTCGGAAGCAGTAATGCTGGTCCCAACAACACATTCCCCACCTCTCGGCATGAATCAAGGCCCAGTCCTACTGCCTTCCCACTGTTTACCACCCAAGCTGCCACCACCGGTGCACCGCTTGGGCACGAAGTCACCTTGGATCAACTTTTACAATCACCAATATCCAGTATCCCACCACCGGCAGCCACTTCATGGGAGCAAGCCCTGGCTTCACTCCCCATGGCAAGGAACGCTTCCATGAGCATCCCCATGGTGACCGGCAATACAACCACAACCGAAAACCTCCAAGGTTTTAACCTCAAGCCCTACATGATATCATAAATGATGGCTAACTTCCCATGGCAGCAGCTCATCAGTCAGGCCATCGCTGCTCAACAGGGAAATCCTGTTGGAATGACCAACAACAGGACGGAACACCCTGTCAACCAACCCTACAAGCCAAACAGCCTATCTTGCTTCTCACCAGAAATAGCAGATTATGACTTTCCTAACAAGCTAAAGATGCCAGCTCATATAAGAATGTATGATGGCACTGATGATCCAGAAGATCACTTTCAGATCTTCTCAGGGGCCGCTCAGATCGAGAAATGGGGTGATCCCGAGTGTTGCTTGATGTTCATGCAAACCCTTGTTGGATCTGCACGAATCTGGTTCAATGGCTTGAAGGCTGGAATCTGGTTCCTGGCCAACTTTTCACAACAGAGACGGTGTGTCAAGGATGCAACCGTCATCTTCTAGATAAAGCAAAAGGATGATGAAAGCCTGAAGAACTTCATTGAAAGATACAAAAAAGAAGGTCTTACTTACGTCGGTGCAAATGAAAAGATGAAGGTTGCAGGGTTCATGAATGCCATCAACTCAAAATACCTCACCAGGGAGTTTAATAAAAGTCTCCCCAAAACCCTTGACGAGGCTTTAGAAAGAGCCGAAGCCCATATCCGAGGAGAAGAGGCTGTAGACATAAAGGAACAAAGAAAAAGGGCTTCCAACTGGAGAAGCAACAGCCCTACTCGAATAAGAGGAAACTACTGTACCTATGACAACAGATCCAGGAGATCTGAGTCTCAGAGGTCCGAAAGTAGGAACCCTCCAAGCAAGGACAGAAATGTAAACTTTACAGCCCTCTCCAAAACTCCTCAAGAAATTCTAGCAACGGAAGAAGTCAAACACACCTTTAGACCACCTCGTCCCTTGCCTAAAAGCAAAAGAAACGAAAACTCCAACCAGTATTGTGAGTTTCACGAAGAGAAGGGACACCACACCAACGACTGCTTCCAGCTTAAGAAGAGGATTGAAGAAGCAGTTAGGTCTGGAGAACTAGCCCACTTGGTCAAAGGTGTCAAAGAAAACATAGCTGATGGCAAGAAGAAAGACGTTGCCATGGTGTTTATTGAAAGTGAAACACCAAGCAAACGACAGAGGTTGGAGGATTGGGAACGTCAAGGCATCTACTTCCCTTGTACCAATGAAGAAAAACATTGTGATCCTCTAGTCCTTGAAGCCTTCGTGGGTTCATGTCAAACACAAAAAGCCTACATAGACACCGGAGCTGCTACTGAAATCATGTTTGCAAAATACTTCAACCTTCTAAGCCTCGAAGAACGCTCCATGCTCAAGCCAGCCGAGGCTGCCATCAAAGGCATAGCTGACATTCCCATCAAGCCCTTGGGCGAAATAGTGCTCGATGTGACTTTCTCTGATGGACAAATGCGAAGAACCGAACCATTGACTTTCGTTGTCTTGGACCTACCGTCTAGTTACGATGTCATCATTGGTAGACCTGGTGTAGTAGCCTTCGATATGACCGTTTCCATCAGCCGGAAGAGTGCCAAGTTCCCCACCAAAGAAGGAGTAGGAACCCTCCAACCATCAACCTCTGTGTTAACGGTTGTTGAAGAACAGAGCAAACTCGGTCTTAGCATCAATCAAAAATACCCTGATCAAAGGATACGGGTAAACACAACCCTTCCTAGGGAAATTCTTTTAAAGCTTGAAGCATTGCTGAAAAACAATGTCGATGTTTTCGCCTGGTGTCCTAGTGACATGACAGGGATCCCTCGTGAGATTGCTGAGCATGAACTTAAAGTTCCCCAAAACATCAAACCAATAGTGCAAAAGAAAAGAAGCCTTGCTCCAGAACGAAGCAAAGCAGCTTGCCAGGAGGTTGATAAACTGGTTGAAGCAGGAATCCTCCGAGAAGTCAAATACCAATCCTGGGTTGCAAACCCAGTAATGGTTAAGAAACCTGATGATTCATGGAGGATGTGCATAGACTTTAAAGACCTCAATAAAGCTTGTCCAAAGGATTGCTATCCTTTACCAGAGGTGGATCTGAAAGTTGACTCGTTGACAGGTTACCTTTGAACCTAAGAACAACTTTTAAGTTATCCAACACCTCCAAAATTGTTTTCTTTCACATAATGCATGCTTACGAGCTAACCCTTCAACAGGTTTCCCCTTCAAGTGCTTTTTGGATGCCTATAAAGGTTATCACCAAATACAAATGAAGGAGGAAGATGAAGAGAAGACTGCCTTCCATACTGACAAGGGTATCTTTTGTTATAAAAAGATGCCCTTCGGTTTAAAAAATGCAGGTGCCACCTATCAAAGGTTGGTCGACAAAGCCTTTGCCAAACAAATTGGCAGAAACATGGAAGCATACGTGGATGATTTAGTCATCAAAAGCAAGACTGAGGACGAAATGCTTGCAGACATACAAGAAACCTTCAACAATCTTAAGAAGATCAACATGAAACTAAATCCTATCAAGTGTTCCTTCGGTTTTGAAGAAGGGAAATTCTTGGGTCATGTTGTAGGGAAACAAAGCATAAAAGCTAACCCGAACAAGGTTCAAGCCATCCTCAATATGAAGTCACCACAAACCAAGAAGGAGGTGGAAAGCTTGAACGGCAAACTTGCCGCCTTGAAACGTTTCGTGTCAAAACTAGCTGAAAGATCCCTACCTTTCTTCAAAACCCTCAAAGGTTGCACTGACAAGAAAAACTTCAGGTGGATAGAAGAAGCAGAGGAAGCCTTCAACACCATGAAACATTACTTGGCTTCCCTTCCCACCATTGCAGCACCCGAAGCAGGGGAAATGATCTCTGTCTATCTTTCAGTCACTGAGGAAGCCTTCAGCGCTGTTCTCACTATCGAAAGAGAGAAAGCTCAGGTACCCGTTTATTTCTTCAGTAAAACCTTAAAGTTAGCAGAGGTCAAGTACCCTCCTTTGGAAAAATTGGCCTTAGCCCTGGTACAAACAGCCAGAAGGCTTCGGAGGTACTTTCAAGCACATCCTATACAAGTAATCACTGACCAACCAATCAAGAATGTGCTTGAAAGGCCTGAAACCTCGGGACGACTAGCCAAGTGGGCTGTTGAGTTAGGTGAACACAAAATCACCTACGTCCCGAGAAAAGCAATAAAAGCACAAATACTTGCTGACTTCATTGCTGAAATTCCAAGGGTAGAAACTGCTGAGGTTAACATGACCATAGACGAACCTCTTGATCCTGAAGCCTGGAAGCTTTACACAGATGGAGCTTCCAGCGTTGAAGGCTCGGGAGCTGGTCTTATATTAATCAACCCTGAAGGGTTAGAATTCACATATGCCCTTCGTTTGGAATTTCAGACAACAAACAATGAAGCCGAATATGAAGCCCTGATTGCAGGACTCAAGCTTGCAAAAAAGATGATGGTTCACAAGCTTCAAGTGTTCACCGATTCACTACTGGTCTCTAGCCAAGTGAACGATAGCTACATTGACAAAGAACCCAACATGAAAAAATACAAAGAGAAAGCCAAGGAAATCATGAACACTTTCCAACAATGCAAGATCAAACAGGTTCCAAGGTCCCACAACAAAAAGGCTGACGCCCTAAGCAAGCTTGCCTCGTTAACTTTTGCCCACCTCACTAAGAAAGTATTGGTTGAGGTGATCAAGCATCCTGCCATATCAGAGTTGGAAGTCCAAGACGTCATCACTGAAAACGAACCAAACTGGATGACTCCGTTTATAAGGTTCCTACAAAAAGGAGAACTACCACAGGACCCTGTTGAAGCTGAAAGGATCCGAAACAAGTCCAAGCAGTATACCATACAAGATGAAATGCTTTACAAAAAAGGGTACTTAGCCCCGCTGCTCCGATGTGTAGGACCTGAACAGAGCAGGTACCTGATTAAGGAAGTTCATGAAGGAATCTGCGGAGCCCACTGCGGTCCAAGGTCAGTTGTGGCAATGCTTATGAACCTGGGGTATTTCTGGCCCTCCATGCATCGTGATGCATCAGAACAGCTGAAAAGATGTGAAGCCTGCCAAATTCACGCCCCCGTCCCCAAAAGTCCCAAGCATGACTTGGTGCCTGTTAATTCAGCTTAGCTGTTCTACAAATGGGGAATGGATATCGTTGGACCCTTCCCACCAGCAAAAGGAGGGGTCAAATTCTTATTGGTGGCAGTTGATTACTTCACAAAATGGCCAGAAGTGAAGCCTTTAGGGAAAATATCAGGGAAAAAGATAATTGACTTCGTTTGGGAAAACATCATTTGCCGGTACGGCCTACTTGGGGTGCTCGTTACGGATAACGGCAAGCAATTTGCAGAGAAACCATTCAGTGCTTGGTGCAAGGGTAGTCTAAAGCAAAAATAAATAAACAACATTACTGAACAATGCTTAAAGGGTTGGAGCCTACAAAGGTTCAACAACCAGGAGCATCCTAAGTCAAAAAGATGACTTGTCCCGTCATCTTTTTCATCGAGCAAAACAAACAGGCTGATGGAGTAACATCAGCCAACAGACCGCAGGTCCATAGCAGCCACTTACCATTTGTGGGATGTCCTTTAGTTGCAACAAGGCTCAAGGCAAGATGCTTTCTCCTTATGGAGTTCTCCTTTCTCTATAAATCAGAAGCTGATTCCTCAGCTCTGATTACACCATCACAATCATTTACACTTCACTCTTCTTATTCTTTTGGTCTTGCACGTGGGGAGAACAATTCTCTTCATTCGGATCTCAAGAACTTCTTTTCTGGTTTCGAGTACATCTCAAACCAGAATCTTAAAGCATCTAAAACAATAAAAATAACCTTGAACCTCCTTCTACGTTTGCAACGTAGAAGGACACCACGACCTGCGTTAGGCAAAGTGGAACTCTTGAACCCCTGAACCTCCCTTGTGACTCAGAACCATCGTTAGGCAGTTATTTGTTGTAGCAACACTAGACAAAAGAAATAATTATTCTATCGTTGTCTAGTTGATAGATACACATAATAAGAAATAATACATATGATTTTAATTGTAGGGTAGATATATAATAATAATGATTATAATTCATATATTTATAATAACCATATGAAACAATCATTGTTTACTTGACACGTTCTAAAAACTTGGGTATAGTACTATAGTGAATGTAGCGACTTGATTTCACTATCAGCATGAGCATCAGTATCACACTGGCATAACACAACACATGGAATAACTCCATGTTTTTTTTTTTTTTTTTTTTTTTTGTAGTGAAAGAAGACCGCTGTGAGTGGAGTATATTATGACTTTTATTTGATGTTTTTTGGTGTCATGAATTTATTGGCCTTCATAAAAAAAGTTAAAAATGCCTTATCAAAATTTCCCAAAATAGAAACACACAAGTACGTGTTAGACCAATTGGCTTTTTTTATTGTGGCGATTCATCATCATGTGAAGGATACATAAAGAAAATTAAACTTCACCCACGTGTTCTTTATTCTTTGAGATCTAATCTTTTTGGCTAACTTCTTCTAACCCAAAAAGCTCACATGCTCAAGCCTACAAGTCCTTTATTCTTTTTTCCACTTGTTCTTTATTATAAGCCAAAAACAACCTTGAGAAAAACATTTTTTCGTTTTAAGTCACTACGTCCTATATCTCCTTGTAAGTGGGCCGTTGTCTATGCTTGACTAGAAATAATAACGCTTAACCATGACTTACCAATCAATGGGGTTGGTGAAAGCAAAACCTTTAAGTAACATCCGTCACCTATAGTTAAAGGTCTTAGATTCAAGTATTAAAAATGATAAGATTAAAGATTTTCCTCGTGTTAAAATAAGTATGGCTTAGCAACATTAACTAAGGTTAATTGTGGTTGACCAAGATTGGTTATGATTGCCAAGTGTGATGGGTGTTAATGGGCCATAACGAATGTTAATGATCCAAGTGTATCAATGTTTGACTATGATTATGTTTAAGCAAGATTACCATGTTTGACAAAGCTTGACCATATTCCATTGTAGATTTCTTCATTCGTGTCTTAATGAGTCATAGGGTGATGAATTGTAGGGCCGGCTCAACGTTTTCTGAGGCCTAAAGCAACCATAGAAATTGGGGCCCGTTTGTAAGTTATCTTTATAGGGTGTTTTTTTTTAAATAGAGCCTTATACATGTAACATATCGACGCAAACTATTACTCTTAACATTCATTGTCGTGTTATTAAGATTTTCAAAATAATGTAAGTCTATAACTTTTAACAGCTATTTATGTGTGTTTTATTTTTGTTTGTAAGCATTTATAATTCTATTATATACTAGAATACAAATATATGTGAAACGATACAAATAATGAAACAACCATGTATACCGAGACCAAAATATATATTACATTTAATTTAACTTACAACTATAATTTTATAATTTTAATATATATTTGAATTCTTAAATAACAACATATTAATGATTTTATGTTAACGATTGTATGAATCACACCATATTTTAAATATATTCGGATCATGTGGCCTAGTGGTAAAAGGGCCGGTTCTCTCTTTGGGGGAGCCGGGTTCGATTCCCACGGGGGACATGTGATGGATACCCCTACCCTTGTGGTGGGGTAGGTGGTTGGAAAGTGATGGAGAGACCCTTGACCATTGTGGTCATGGGTTCGACTCCTGATCCCTCCAGGTTTTACCGGTTCACTACCGTCGTGCCTTCGGGCGGGTTTGTGGGCCGGGTTTTCCCTAGAACAAGAGACGGGTGGGCCGAAAGGCTCTGTCCGTACGGACTAGAGGCCGTCTGGGGCCCTTTCGGCCATTGGGGGCCGCGTACAGAATACCCGGCAATACTTTAGTTAATCGTTAAAAAAAACACCATATTTTAAATATGAAACAATAATTTAAAAAAAAAAAAAAGAACTAAAGGACAAAAGAGGTTTGACTAACATTATTGTCGTCTCTCACCTATCTCCTGGTTCATCTTCTTCAAAATAATATATCTCAACGAAAAACCAGAGGAAATCAAAAGGTTCACAATCACATGTCGTATGTTTAAATTTGTCTTCCTTAATCTTTCTAGAAACATATATTACATGATCGGTGATGTATTTACTTAATTACTTATACAAATAGATAATGGTAGCCTTATAAAATTGGGGGCCTTAGAATTTTGGGGCCTAAAGCCCTAGCATCAGCTGCCTTATGCTTAAGCCGGCCCTGATGAGTTGTATTGAGTTTTAGCAATGTTTTTAAAACTGAACGTCGAATCAGTCTCCTTACAAGTTACATGCTTAACAACCCCACATTCACTTTTCCCTTTATAATAATCATGAAGCAATCACTGTTTACTTGACATGTTCTAAAAACTTGGGTATAGTACTATAGTGAATGTAGCGACTTGAAAACAGTTTTTCATTACGTCCTATATCTCCTTGTAAGTTGACCGTTGTGAGTGTTCTCTTAATGGGTCATAATGGATCTTAATGACACGACCATGTATATGCTTGATTAGAAATGACAACGCTTAACTATGACTTACCAATCAATGGGGTTGGTGACCCATTAGCAAAAGCAAAACCTTTAAGTAACAACTATAATTTAAGGTCTTAGATTCAAGTATTATAAATGACAGGATTAGAGATTTCCTCGTGTTAAAACAAATATGACTTAGCAACATTAACTAAGGTTAATTGTGGTTGACCAAGATTGGTTATGACTGCCCCGGCAAAGATGGATCATTAGGGTTTGTAACTTGTACTGAGTGTTAATGGGCCATAACGAATGTTAATGATAATATTCCATTGTAGATTTCTTCATTTGTGTCTTAATGAGTCATAAGGTGATGAGTTGTATTGAGTTTTAGTAATGTTTTCAAAACCGAACTGAACATCAAACCAGTCTTCTTATCGGTCTACTGGTCCAACCGGTTTGACCGGATGGTCTTGTAAATATTATAAAAATTGAAAGAGTAAAATTTGAAATAAATATTTAAAAACCAGTTCAACTAGTGGCAAACTTGTCTTTAGTGGACGAATAACACTCGCTACCCCTCAACTTTTACGGTAAAGTGGAGAATTTTTTTTTTTTTTTTGGTAAAATGCTACCCCTCAAATACATTTTATGTTGCCCCTAGAGTTATTTTGCGTTACCTCTCAAGCCACAATAATTTTAGGGGCTGTTTGGTAGCCTCTTAATGAGGCTCTTAACCATTCAGCACTGAATGATTCAGCATTCAGCGCGTTTGTTTCAGCTTCTGAATGGAATGGTTAAGTCTGAATCATTAAGATTTGAGACGTTGCTGAACCATTAAGCACTTAACTATTAAGCACTGAACTAGGCTGAACCTTAATGAGGCTCCCCTACCAACGTGGGACAAGAAAACTAACCATTAAGAGGTCCAACTTAATAATTCAACGCTTATCCATTCAGACCTCTTAACCATTCAGACCTCTTAATGATTCAGCACTTAATCAACCAAACAGCCCCTTACTAAACTCTAGAAGCCTGATCTAATTTTGTAAAACTCTAACTCTCTAAGTCCAAATTTCTATATCCAACAAAACCCAAAATCCAAAACCAATAATCCAAAAACCTAAACCAATAATCTAACCCAAGGCACAAGCCCAACTCCCAGTTACAAGGTCAAAACCCATTGACCCATTTTGTTTATTATTTATTATAAGATTAAGGGAAATTGGATTTTAATACCTTGAACTAATGATTGTTGACCACTGACACACTGAACTACAAAATTGTTCACCACCACACTATATTTTCAACTTCTTGGACTATGGCACCCTCGGACTAACCATAGTTAGTTTTTTTTGCTGATGTGGCCATTTATGCTGATATGGCGTGGTGACGTCACCATGCCCCATCAGCAAAAAATAGCCATGTCACGTGCCTCATCAGCAAAAGGGCCACGTCACCATGCCACATCAGCAAAAATGGTCACGTCAGCAAAAAAACTAACCATGGTTAGTCTGAGGGTGACACAGGCCAAGAAGTTGAAAGTACAGGATGGTGGTGAACAATTTTGTAGTTCAGTGTGTCAGCGGCCAATAATCAATAGTTCAGGGTGTTAAAATTCAATTTCCCTAAGATTAAAACCCATAAGTCTTAAGCACAATTAGTTTTGTTAAAGTTTGAATGGGAAAAAACTAGTGGTGCAAACGAGTCGAGCCCGAACACATTTAACTTATGAAAGCTCGAGCTCGAGCTTGGCTCGTAGGTAGTTTTTTCAAGCTCGATTTCGCCTTAGCTCGTATATTATTTATTAATTAAATTGTATTACTTATAAATCTTATTTTATATATAATTTAGTTATTTTTCATAGTTCTGTTAAATCTTAATTATTATAATTACATAAATATAGGCACACGAGCTGGCTCGAACTCAATAAGCAAAAAGCAACATCGAGTAGAATAGTCGACAAGAAGCATTAGGCGACCCTGTCATGTAGTTGCAGCCACCCGCCACCACTTCCATGCTTGGCGCTCGCGTCTCCGCCTTATCGGCCATGCGATCCTACTTTGATAACTATATTTATTATAGTGTTTCTATTTTTGTTTCGTTTATATTGTATAAAAGTACGATTAAAAAAATTGAATGTTACCCATAAACTTTTGGTCTAGATCCGCCACTGGGTTCAACCACCCTAAATGCTTGTTCGACCGGCCGGTTTCCCGGTCTGATCACTGGTCCACCGATTCGTTGCACATCCGGTCCGTTGCACATCCGGTCCGATACCCCAACACGGGTCGGTCCATGTCCCAATCCGACCGGTCTGATCCGGTCCGGGTTTCAAAACACAATGAGTTTTAGTGCACAACAAATCTGATGTTTGACTGTGATTGATAACAATGACCAAGATCAATGGTTTTTAACAAGCTACATTCTATTTCATAAAACGTTCACACTTTTTTATGGACATCATTGTATTCAATATCTCACAATCTCAAATATATTATATTTAAAACTTTTACTGTAAAAATTCATTTATGATTTAAAATACTCAAAACATTAACTTAGTTGTTGATTATTGTGGTTCATTCTCCAAAAGTTAAACTAAAAGTCAACCCAACATTTAGTGATAAGATTGTTCACCCAAAAGCCCATGGAAGTCCAAGAACATGTCATCTTCTCCATCTAGCATGGCTTCCACAAATGACCCATCACAACCATCTTCCATTGTTTCTTTAATACCACTAACTAATGGGCTGTTACCTTTAACCACCTCAACCCCTCCAACTTCTTCAAAGTTTAGTTTTTCATCTCCAATGTCTTGTGCATTCTCAATCAAAAAGTCACGCCAGTTAAATGTTTGTTGTGGTGTCATTTCATTCAAGGTTGAACAAGAACCCGAAGAGGATGAAGAAGATGATGTGGCGGAAACATGGAATTGTGTAAAAGATGTTTCATGGTTTGTTGATGTATCTTTGCCATGTGTGATGGCTTGAAGTTGGGTTAGAAGATCAAGTGAGTCGGTTTTGATCACTTCGGGTGGTTCCATTTTGACATTGTTGTTAAAGTTAGGGAATAAGTGTTCGGGTGTAGGGAGTTGTTGAGTTTGGTCTTGATGACTTGTTATGAAGAATGTGTTCTTGTTGTCTCTTCCAAGTGAACCCATTCTAGTTTTGGCTCTTGTGAGTCCGCTAATGTTGCCATAGTCGGCTAGCATTTGAGAGAAAGGTCGGTGAGTGACTGGATCGATTCCCATTGATGATAGCTTCTTCTTTAGTTTAGTGTTCCAGTAGTTCTTCACATCATTATCTGTTCTTCCAGGAAGTTGTTGTGCTATTATAGGCCACCTAGAAAACAAACATAACATTAATATCATTAGCATCACCAATGAGGCACCCAAAAACGTCCAACGACGCCACATAGGCTCACAAACGTCGTAAAACACTCATTGTGGATGAACTATTGACCAAAAGTTATGTCCAATATATATGTCTCAAGTTCATATCAAGGTCCTCCGTTATAATCCGATTCAATGATTATTTACATGATACTTTTTATACTTTCTTTGTTAGACTAATCTAATCAAGATAACATAATTCAAATAAAAGTAAATGAAACTTTTATGTGCACAATAGCTTTAAAAAAATCCCTAAAAAGTGAAGTAAATGAAAACCTGCTGCCTATAGCGGAATGAAGCTTGATGATCAACTCCTCTTCTTGAGGCGTAAAGTTTTCATGCCTAACGTTATCATTCCTTGTAACGTTTGTTTTCCTTAACCTACAACTCTTCGCGCATCTTCTTAACCCTTTTTCTCATACAAAAAACACATACATTAGAACCTAAGGACCGGTTTTTGGGTAGATACATAATAATAATAATTCATTGGTGAAATAGAAGCTAATAACCTGGTTTTCTTGGAGCTTCAACTTGCCAACTACTTGTTGGTTGTTTGTTTACAAACGCAAGCATCTGTGCATCATCCTCTTCATTCCATGATCCTTTTTTCATATCGATCTTATCACAACACGAAGGCCTTACCATGATTCAATTGTGTTTTAGATCAAAAGACGGCCGGAGAAGAAGAAGATTGCACACATTATGAGTTGCTTATTCTAATAGTAGAATGATCAAAGGCAAAGAACTTAAAGAAGGTTTAATAGAATGATTAAAAATGGGCAAGAAAAGCATGCTCTAATTAACTACTACTTCATGATAAAATGCATCTACTTTGACAACTAGAATTTTTCACACGAAGGGAAGGGAGGTTATCTTTTAAAAAAATAAAAATTTAAAAATGCTAGTAGTTCAACTATTTAGATGAAAGAGTCTTGAAATAGGTTTAATTTGGGTGGATTATTTGGTTAAACAATGGATTAAATAAATGACAAACTTAAATTGTTGATTTTAGTTGGGATTAAAAAGGTAGAAATGAGGTTTGAATGTGATTTGATTAGTTACAATTGAGATCACAAGTTCGATAATCACATGATCCAACTAATTAATGGGAAAACCAAAAGCCCATTTTGTGCCATCCTTCCACCCTTTTTGCATGATATTGAGTTATGAAGTCTACCGAGGCTTTAGTGTTGGTGAAAACTAACAATCCTTTAGTCCACTTATGGCGAATTCTTGGTTAACCCACGTGAGCTTAGGCATTCACGCTAAGGCCGCTTAAACGTTGGACAGAGTACAACTTTGGGAGATCTCTCCCAAAGCTAAGGTTGAGTAAGTTGATACTTTCTACGTTAATACATAAGACTCGTAGATTAAGATAGACTTATGCCTCAACGTGTATGATCTTAGGTTTGATTCTCGTAGTCAGTTATAAAGACTTGAGAATCAGGTCATCGACCTTAGTAGACATTCCATTTTAATTGTATATAACGTTGATTTCGAGTTCTAAAATTCATTCATAAAACATTTCTAGTTGTATAATGGACACCGCCTGGTTATATTGATCGAATTATGGGTTTTTCTATATTCAAGTGTTTCGCTAATCTTGAACTTGTTCTTGTTACCATGTTGTTTCTTAGTCCCAAGTTGGTCATAACATCTTAGTGTCACTATGAAATTAATATTCACAAAAGAGACCAATATATCGTAAACTATTTGATTATGAGTCTATGGCCTTTTTTCAACTATATACTAATTATAGCAGCTTGAATTACATAACTTGCTGAAAGATTTCTTTTTTCAAATGATATTTAATAATGTTTTTAAAAGAAATATAAGTATTCTATTTTAATTATCGTGGCTAAAACTTTCCCGATTAGCAAGGCGACACATACCTTGAGGGGTTTAACTACATGTCTTGTTGAAAATGAGAAAGGACACACATCACCAAAACTTTCCCAATGAAGCTTTTTATAAACAACATTTCACCAAGATTTTTTTAATTAATGTCTTTTCTAAAAATAAATAAATAATAATGTCATGTCATATATCACTCTTACAGTCACAATTTATAATTTTAAAAATACAATAATAAAGTAATAAGATTTGATAAAAATCATAAACATTCAAAAATTTTCATATTAAAAATTACGATATCAAACTTTAACTAACGCATTTTGAAGCTTTAATCTTGTTGTATGAACTCAAATAGATCTTTAAAAAACTTTAATATGATAGTTTGTAACGAAAGTGAAGAAGTTGCTAAAGATGGCGGTTTGAAATGATTGTGTATTTGTCCTATAAGAGAAATTGTTACAAAATCTATCCTATATATAAAGCATTTCAGAGGGGTGACATTAAAATTTAAGTAATCACAACATTTTATGCATATAGTACAATTCTAAATGGAGTTAGTTAGAGGAAAAAATTATCTTTCAACTTGACTATTAAAGTCATCATGAATATAGAAGGTTTGTTTTGTAAATTTTCTAATAATCTAGGGGTAAATATGAAAGTGTAAATTAAAGCAATAGATCATTTCTCTTAAAGGTTAATACATCGCAACCTTACGGCTAAACATGATTATGAGTAAATGGGTAAATAAATGCTATTCATTTGTAATAATAGTTTTTTTTTGGAAGGCAAACTTTATAAAAACACACCACGGGAAAAATCTCCAAGGCGGGAGACCTCCTAACCACAATATTTACATAACATCAAAAGAAAAACTTTGCCAATCCTTCCAACCCATAGACCCTTTATTACATCTACTTGAAAACCAAATAAAACCCAAGGCTTTGATGTCCGAGACAATATCCACCACGTTCCGCCGAACATCCCTAAAGATAAGATCATTCCTAGCCTTTCAAATCCGCCAACAAGTCAGAGCTAAAATACCATGAAGAGCCAATTTCTTCAGCTTAGGCCATCCGCATGACAAGTAAACCTGCATAATATCATCTACCGAGAAAAAATAGAATTGAGGTAAGTTAACCCACCTCGCAATCCCATTCCAAACCTCGCACGACAACATACAAGCCGTAAAAAGATGCTCGACGCAATCCTCCTGCTCAAGGCAAAAATTACACGTAATATCCCCACAATCAATGTTTCGCCTCTATAACGCCTTTTTAGTCGGAATCCTATCCATCAACATTCGCCAAATAAACACGTTACACTTAATAGGGATCCACTTACACCATTCATACTTCGAATTATGCTGAATATTGCGACCCGATTGCAGCCACTTCCTAACTTCAAAAACCGAAAACTCGCTGCTAGGAACCGTATCCCACACCCACTTATCCCCATTATCCCCTACCACAATACCTTCAAGCATGTTCACGCAATCTTCGAACTGAACTATCTCTTCTTCATTTATAAACTGCCTCCGCCAATTCCACCCCACACTATGTTCTCCAAGCCTATCCCGAACCGTACACGTTTTATCCATTTCTAATCGAAAAATGTCCGGGAACAAACTCTTTAATGGAATCCGAGACAACCAAGGATCTATCCAAAATCTAATTTCTCTACCATTTCCCAACACGCCACGGATCATACTCATGCTATTAAAACCATCTACATTAAGTCAATATCCGGAATTAACGAGCTTCGTCCATGTACCCGAGAGCAGTGTTGCAGAAGGCGCTAGGCGCTAGGTGGGCGGTGAGGTCTAGCCTAGGGACTAGTCGGGACTAGGCAAAATTAGGCGTTTTGGTATTTTTATACATATTTTATATATATACACACAAATTTAGGTGTTTTTTGAAAATATGTTAAGATATATACACATAATACTTAGGAATTAAAAGTTTTAGGAATAAAAGTAAACTAATAAAAGATAGAGGGATTATATTTTTACATACATAAACTAGTTTTACATAAAAAATTAAAAGTTTTAGAAATAAAAGTAAACCAGTAAAAGATAGAGGGTCAAATGTGAAAATACCTAAAACTTATTTAACCCTAAAAACACTAAACTAGTTCAGCCGACAAATTCATGCTTCTTCTTCTTCCTCCCTGCAGCACGTCTTCTTCTTCCGCCCCGCAACACGTCTTCTTCAGCTCTGGTAAGTTTCTTCTTCCTCCTGTTATCTTCTTCTTCCTCCTGATATCTTCCGCCTAGGCCCACCTGGCCCGCCGCCTAGTCCGCCTATAGCCCGCCTAATCCTCAAAAGGCCTAGGTCACCGCCTATGGCTATATTCCAATATGTATAGCCGCCCAGCGCCTAGGCGCCGCCTAGAGAGAGTAGCATTGGTTGGATATGCATCCCACTTCCTATTAGAACCATGAATAGCATCCACCACTCGTTTCCATAACGCTTCACCTTCATGCCGATATCGCCATAACCACTTAACCAAAAACGCATTATTACAATCTTCTAATTTGCGAATACCCAAGCCTCCTTTTTTAATGGGTCTAGTGACAACATCCCAAGCCACCCAATGTAACTTGTTCGACTCTACGTTACCTCCCCGTAAAAATCTTTTCATTAAACCTTCTAACTTATTTATAATACCAATAGGCGCCTTGAATAAAGAAAAATAATAACATGGGAGACTCTCCAATACCGACTTGATAAGCGTCAACCTACCTCCAATCGAAAGCAGTTTAGATTTCCAACTTGATAATCTTGATTTAAAAACGTTCACAACCGGCTCCCAACTGTTAATTCTCGACATATTGGCACCAACCTGGATACCCAAATATTTAAAAGGCATTTCCCCCGCTCTACATCCAATCACTGCCGCCTTCTCACCCACATCCACCATGCGAACCCCAACCCCATATAAAACGGACTTATGAATATTTATCTTGAGGCCCGAACACATATGGAAAATACGCAATAACCTTCTTAAACACACAAAATTACTATCCACCCATTCGCCCATCACCAATGCATCATCCGCATAAAGCAAATGTGAAATCACCGGACCATCATTTGGAATACCCACCCCCCGGAATTGCCCAATATCAATCGCTTTTTTTATAAGACCTGAGAAGGTCTCCATGAGGATAATAAATAAAAAAGGGATATAGGATCACCTTGTCGAATACCCTTTCCACATGAGAATTCAAAAGTCAGCGACCCATTAACCAAAACCGATGACCGAGCCGATCTAAAAACACCTTCTATCCAACTACACCACATAACCGGAAAATTCATTTGCTTCATAACCGAGATCAAGAACGCCCAATTAACATTATCATAGGCCTTTTCAAAATCTATCTTAAACATAAACAACTCCTTCCCTCTCCTCTTCTCCCAAGATAAAACCTCACTAATAATTAACGGACTATCTAGAATATACCTTCCTGCCACAAACGCTGACTGAGTCTCATTAATAATACTATCCATAACTAACTTCAATCTATTAGCTAACACCTTCGAAATAACTTTACTCACCACCCTTATTAAATTAATGGGGCGGTATTCCCCAAGAGTAACCGGGTCTTTAATCTTAGGAATCAAGGTAATAAAACTATATGCCACACCACGACTAATACACCCACCATCCGCGAATTTGCTAAAAATGTCAACAAAATCCCTAGCAAATAGATCCCAATATCTCTTAACAAATCGAAAATTGAAACCATCCGGACCTGGAGCTTTATCACTACCACATTGAAACACCGCCTCCTTAATCTCCTTCTCCACAAAAGGTCTCGTCAACATATCCGCCTGTTCCCCACTAATACACTTCAGACCATAACATGTTAACCTCGGACGAACGGAAACATCTTCCATGAATTTACTACTGAAAAAACGCAAAACTTCTTTCTTTATTTCCTTCGGCTTGGTCACCCATTCACCTTCCACATTCAAACCCATGATCGCATTCGATAAACATCTATTATTAATAGACCCAAGAAAAAAACTAGAATTCTCATCCCCTTCTTTCGCCCAATGCACTCTAGACTTCTGTTTCAAATCTTTAATTTTAAAATACTCCAGTTGCTTTATTCTCCTTCTCGCCTCCTCTAAAATCCATAACTCCTCCTCCTCCACCAAGTCCCTCTCCTCCAAGAGAATCTCTAATTCCTTGATTTCATTATGAAGACATGAAGCCTCCTTCATTTCGGAATCTATCAATTGTTCCTTCCAAATTTTAATTCTCGACCTTAATATCTTGAACTTATGCATCAACCAAAGATCTGGCTCCCCTTCAAAAACCACTTGTCTGACCGTATCTTTCACTAATTCATCAAATCCTTCACGTAACAACCAAGAGTTGAAGAACTTAAAAGGTTTAGGTCCGAAATTTCGAGAATCAATCTTAAGCACAAGAGGAAAATGATCCGACTCCTGCCGATCTAAAATCCGATACTCCGCATTCGGCCATTCATTAACGAACGACTAATCCACAAAGATCCTGTCAATCCGACTCATCTTATTTCCGGATAAAAACGTGAACTTACGACCCTTTAACCCAAACTCATACAAACCCGCATCGTCTATAAAATCATTGAATTCATTCGTTTCTAACAAATTGAAGTTAGAATTCCTCCTCTCTACTCGATCCCGAACATTGTTAAAATCACCACCAACTATCCAAAGACCCCCATCGGCGGACACCACCGATTTAATAAACTCCCAAACCGTACGCTTTTCCTGAACTCTTTGCGGACAATACACGTTAACAACCGTAACCTTCCTCCCATCACCTTTTAAAACCCCCCGAAACAACCAAAACATTACGCGTCTTAACCACCGAAGACATTGAAAATACCTTAGGATTCCACATAGAGATCAAACCTCCAGAACGGCCCGTCGCATCCACTTGAGCAAATTCAAACACTGATTTACCCCAAAATCTACTAATATCAACCGCATCTAGGGACTCAAATTGAGTTTCCTGAATTAAATTACACCCGATTTCGTTTTCCGCTTTTAACTTCCGGCACCACGCACTTTTAACATCCGACCCTAGTACTCGCACATTCCACGATAGCACATTCATTGATCAACACGTAGTAAACCTTCTTCCTGTATGACCGTGGCAACAACATCTCCAAAGCCATCAAACTCTTCCACCCCCAAAGCAGTACCAAACTTCAACGTTTCCGAAACTTCACCCACTATATCACTCGACAATACCTCTTTATCCTTGCTTCCTACGTTATTATCTCCATTCAAAGACGCTGAAGCAACCACCTCGTCACCTTCACAGAACTTGTCATTCCCATTCCTACCCACCAATTGATCAACTTCCCCATTAACATTGAAAATAAACCTATCGATATCAAACAAATCTTCACCTTCTCTAAGTCTTTTCTTTGGTCGTTCTTGTCCCTGCGGAGACGGAGACTTCTGCGATCTATCTTTCTTACGGAATCCCCTTGTTTTCTTAATCTTACAAATCGCCGCATCAATCTAATCCCCTCCCACCGATGTATCAACACGTAAGCTTTGAAGAACACCATTCTTGTCCACACCACTTTCCACCGTACCACCATAGACATCTACCCCCCGTTCCGGTTCAGGTATCACATTGTGTGACATCCGTCACCTTCGTCTTTCATCTAATTGACAATAATAGTCCCCCAAATATTTTCATTTTAGTCCCTGTAAGTTTCGTCGTTTTCAAAATTAATTTAAAGCAAACAAATTTTTTTTTTTATATTTATTATGGATCGGGTATAAGTTTAATCAAATGCGTATGTTGGAACGTCATCTGGAACGAACATTATGAAAATTTCAAGCTTTATAACAGTTAGAGTTTTAAAAAGTTAAATATAGTTAACTTGGTTAAGTTTTATAAAGGAAGAACTAACTAATTCATAATATAACTAACCTAGTTAGAACATAAGGAACCATTTTTGCCAATGTACAAAAGATTTAAAACAAGAAATCCCTCCTCCCCTGGTTCCCTCGTTTTTCCGGCGGGATTGGTTCCGGCTGCTGGAACTTAAACCCACTAATAAACGAGCATTAATTCGTCATAATGTATGAAACGGCCGGAAACGTATATGCGAATCATTGAGCGTTTATGTGTAACCATTATATAAACCAACTTTCTCATTAGATTTCTGCACTCCATCTCATTCTAAACCCACAAAGAAATCGTACAAAACGAAGTCAGAAAGCCTTTGATTATCGGCTCAAATTTGCAGCCAATAAAGCTTCTTTTTCGACCTTTGTACGTGATGTGAGTCCTTCTTTAATATGCCATTTTGTTTCTTGATCATCCCTCCTTGATAGCCCTCTATTACAGATCAATAATCATGTTTAACTTAGATTATTGAAAAACTTAGGGTTAGGGTTTCTAGTTGTTAAGTTTGGGGAAGAAGATGAGCCATACTTAATGTTTAAAAATAATTCTGTTTTAAACAAAATAACAAAAGCATAATTTGGTCTAGTGGTTAGGGTGTGGGGGTTGTACTGAAGGCTCACGGGTTCGAGTCCCTATAGCAGCGTTTGAGTTCTTTCTTTTTCCAGATTTTGTATTTTTTTTTGTTTTCTTTTCCTATTATTTATATACAAATACATTTATATCTTAAAATAATCATAATAAATTCATTTTTGATCCAAATATTATGTATTGTTTTTATATTTTGTCGAATTAATTTTTTTTAATCATAAAAAAATTGATTAAAAATCCATTTTTAATGATTTTAATCTCAAACTTTTTAGGCAATTATTTCTAATTATCATGAATTGAAATAAAAATTAATGGACCAGAAAACACTTATTTTTATTAATTTTTCTATTTTTAATCATTTAAACATGATTTAATCCCATTAAATCAGTTTTAAATATAAATAAGTTTATAAAAATTGTGAGAAAATTATTTTCATTAATTTACATCAGAAATCATCCATTTTCTATAAAAATAGCATTTTTGGATAATGTCTTGAATTATTAGTCTTATTTATGTTTAATTAGGCATAATTAATCATTTATTTATTTATACTATTTAATATGTATTTCATAAATACTTTTCTTCTAAAATAGAAATATTCCTATGTTTGAAAATATTTATTTTCATTTGTGGATCATTGTTTAACTTATAATTATTTATTTAAATATTTATGATTATTGTAATTATTTACAGTAATTAGTTAAAGTAATTAACTAAATTATAAAACCCTAATGCCTTAGACCCTAGTTACCTTAGACTCTTAGACATTTCCTTATGAGTATTCATATACATTATAGGTTGAATTCCTCGGAATTCCCATTACTTAGCTCACGACCGCTTAAGTTGGATTATTGATCGCTTTCGCAAACTGTGAGTATATCTTTCCCCTTTTTACTATTTACTCTTTTGGGGTGATTCATGTACCATTATTATTAAACTTACGTATATTATTTACAAAGCAATGTGCTCTTTGATATGTTTTGTGTGAATTGTATGAATGATTTGTCAAAGTCATTAACCTTTGGGCCGCACCTAACAATGAGTAGTACTACGAATTATATTCCCTTGTTTGACTTACTTGAACGAGTTAAGTCCTTGGTCATTGTTATGGTTTTTCTTGAACGATGTGTGAACGATTATTGAACGATGTGAGGCTTGATTTTGACCCTTTTACCTATTACATATATCAAAGCACATAAATTGCTAAACACTTTTCCTACTCTATTTATTCAAACAGGGTATGCTCACCAATACAATTTTGTATTGACCAAATTATTTTCGTACATGTTTCAGGTTCTTATGAGATCATTTCTAAGCTTTTGGAAATTATACTTAGATTTGAGATTTATTGGATTTCAGTTTTAGTTGTCACGTTAGAATTTTGTATCTTTTAATTCTTTTCAATGTAATAAATTATTCAATTCAATGAATTCAAATTTACATTTCTAGTCCATGAGCTATTGAACAATCGTCACTACGTGACACCTCGATGTTTCCGCCATCGGTTGGGGTGTTACAGATTGGTATCAGAGCCATGGTTATAGGGAATTAGGTTATTAGAATGCCTTTTAGCCTAGTCTATAACTAAGCTTACTTTCATGAGTCCTCTCGTGTATATTCCTCTTTATTCTTATATTTTCTTTCTAGGTATTTTTGCTATGATACTTTATCGTTATTCTTTCGGTATTTTGCTTAGAAAAGAATACGCTCGTATTTCACAAACGAAACGATAGCACCAAGTTAGGAGTGACATCCATACCTTGGTGATTAGTTTCACTCCTCTATATGTTATTTATCTTAGGAATATGTCTTTGAGATAGGAGTGACATCCACACCTCAAAGAGTATTTCCTTCAAAAAGGAACTTAACCACTAAGCTGGGGGTGATATCCTTAACTTAGTGATTGGTTTCATTCCACAATAATTTTCAATTTTGAAATAACATCTTTGAGTTAGGAGTGAATTCCACATCTCAGGGATCCATTTCTACATCTCGTTTTTAATCTCGCTAAAGTTTTGAAATTCACTAATATCCTCATTTACACAATACTAATTTACACCCAGTTTAGGGAAGCCCATTCACTAGATTAATACACACCCTGCATACACCACGTGTCCTGAAACAAATAGCACGCTATGAGCCCAAAGAGATGCCTTAACGATCTTTATAAACAAACGATCTTTCAATGTATAAATTTCGTAAAAGGTTGACAATTAAAAGGTTTCAAGTTTACCCAGTCCAAACGGGTAACACTTAGATTTTCTCAACATTTCATAACCATTAAAAAAATCGACTTTTCAACCCACAAGTTAAAGAAATGTTTAAATACAGAAAATTCTATTTTTTAAAAAAAATCGTCAAGGCATCTGGGATCATTCACAACCTTCACGTCATTTTAAATCTTGGTCTTTTAAAACACATTAGATTTACACATACTTCATGAAATGGTTTCATTTTGCATTTTATAAATTTGTATTGCATATTTTACAAGTCAAATGAAAACCCTTTGTTATCATATAACGGATCCAATATATGTTTTCGAAAGAAACTTGCAACTAATAATAAGCCTTATAACATTTTTCAAACTCGACTCCTCGTAAACACATATCTACGAAGATTTTTCAAATGAACCAGTTTTGAATCTAAAACACACTTCAGTTACTAAAAAGTTATTGTAAGGCCCAGAAATTGTGTAGGTTTATGCTTGTCTTTATCAAACATGTTTGTATTTATTAGGCTTAGTTTTATGTTTGGGCTTGGGTCAGGCCATGTGGGCCAATTGGGTAGAGACTCCTATATATTGTCATGTTTAGTTTATTGTAGGTAGACCTCTCATATTTTGTAATCATGTAGCCCCTTGTGTGAACCTTGTACCAGACGAGTTCTCTCGTGTGCAAGGTTCCTAGAGATTGTACCAGACGTTCCTAGAGAACGTGTGCAATCTTCTTAGCGATCGTACCAGACGGTTCTTTGAAACCGTGTGCGATCGAAGCAGCGGCACGATGTTATTAATAATATATATTTTTTTTCTTTTGTTCTTACATTCAATCTTGTTTTCCGCACTCGATTGGGTGTGTTTGATACCCGGTGTAGAAGATCTTGGACTTACAATTGGTATCAGAGCCTAAGAAGTCTTTCGAAGGCTCGGTTCGGTATCAACACGAAGATCAAAAGAAGGATTTGCATATTTTCGGGGGATGTATAATCGTCGAAAGAGAGGTACTCTGGTCCCATATTATGTTTGTTTATATTATTTGGGATCGTGATTTCATTTTATTGGATTGGAATATATTTTTTACGAGTTTGATTGGTTTGATGTTGATTATCGGCTCAAGTATGGATGATGGATTAATGGTAATTGCCGTATGTTTGGTTGATGGGGATGGTTAATATGAATGATGGCTTCAAGATGTTATGGATAATCATATGATGTTCGTCATGATTATTTTTTTGGAATGATTGAATGATCTTGAGGAATTGAAGATTTGTTTCGGGTTATGTTAATGGGTAGAATATACCCATGGTTTATCAGAATGCTATAATTAAGAAGGATATAATTTTGGATCCAAGTTAATTCAAAATTTGAAATTAGCGGTTTATTTGGAAGAAAATTGAATGGAGTCCATTATTATTCTTATTTTATGGCTTTATCTATGGAATGCAATAAGTGCCGAAGATATTATGGAATATGGCTGTGATGTGGGCCGCTTATAGTTTGTAGCATTTTATTATTTTGGGCCGAGAAGAGATTTACACTAGTGGGCGACTTGTTTTGGGAATTAAAATTGGGCCGAGGAGTTTTTCTATTCTGTGAAATAATCGTGGCTTTATAATAGAGGGCCCCCTATATTAGTGATTAAAACTGGTTTCGGCTTGGCTGGTTTTACATCTTATGGAATTACGAAGACTATGGGATAATGTCCTGTATTTGGGCCGTGGATTGGGCTGTCGGAATTGGAGGAGTTCCGGGGTTCATTTTCTTTCTTGGGCTACACCTACTGGATTATATTATCTGCATTGGGCCATGATTGTTTTTACCTTGGTTCGATTGATGGATTGGATTATTGTACAAGAACCGTGAGGTATGTTGGTTGTCTTGGGCCGCTTATTCATTTTTTTTGGGGCTGCGTCTGCTTGGACTGGAAGATTTATAGACGATGGGCTCGTTCACTGCTGGATCATTGAAAGAGAAGACCCAAGATTGAAGATCATCAGCTGAAGATTTTTTTTTAACTGAGCCATGATAAAGACAGCATAAACCTAGGGGGATATTGTAAGGCCCAGAAATTGTGTAGGTTTATGCTTGTCTTTATCAAACATGTTTGTATTTATTAGACTTAGTTTTATGTTTGGGCTTGGGTCAGGCCATGTGGGCCAATTGGGTAGAGACTCCTATATATTGTCATGTTTAGTTTATTGTAGGTAGACCTGTCATATTTTGTAATCATGTAGCCCCTTGTGCGAACCTTGTACCAGACGAGTTCTCTCGTGTGCAAGGTTCCTAGAGATTGTACCAGACGGTTCTTTGAAACCGTGTGCGATCGAAGCAGCGGCACGATGTTATTAATAATATATTTTTTTTTCTTTTGTTCTTACATTCAATCTTGTTTTCCGCACTCGATTGGGTGTGTTTGATACCCGGTGTAGAAGATCTTGGACTTACAGTTATCCTCAACATCACTACTATTCTTTCAACTATATCACAAAGATTGCACAAACTACGTTTTGATAAACGAAAATCTATCTTATTACACTCGCACTAATTATTAGTAGTTACTCTTACAACACTAGTTTTGAGCATTAATTTAACTCGTTTACTTTCATTTTGTGCAAACTGTGCTATTTACTCAATTTACGTGATACTATTCTTTCAATCGAAATTTTATGTTATACTTATATACTTACATGAACGCATATTTGGTATGCATATTTTTTTTGTTGTGAGCAAAACCCTGTTATACTTTACATTATTTTGTTCATCATCATGGCTGACGTGTGCGAATATACACATAATTTTACAATGAATAAACACACGTTTTTGCTTTAATATTTATAAAAATGGTTTCGTCCTTCATATTAAAACACACACACTAGGGAAAGTGTACCCTGTCATATATGTAGTAAGTACAGATAAGAACCAAGTATCGATCCATGGACGCGCGCGGAGCAATGGTACTAAAACTCTATCCCCGATTCACCAGTAAGTAAAAGATAAGTTTGAGTTTTGTTTAAGACTAAATTAATTCTAAAACATATAAATAACATATGTAAGACTCCAAATACAAAATATAACTATATAAACTATATTTTGCCAATCCTAGCATGTCATCTAAATATAATAAGTAATATAGGCGCGTGATCAACATTCCCATTTTCCGCCAGTTAGTGTCCCTTTCGGGCATCCTAACATGACAACTATACAGAAAGCTAACACGAATACACACGTTAACCGCTTCAAGTCGTTCATTAGCGAGCAGCTGATATGATCTCACGCAGATCTTCTAAAGATAAGTTAGTCATCCGTTAAGAGTTTTCTAACCTCACTAATTCAGGGAAGCGATACCGAATACACAACACAGCCACCTAAACTAGCATAAAGTAGAGAATTTCACAACCTATTCCATTTTACCAACTTTGACCCCAGATCTACTAAGATCGCTATTTTTACCAAAATAACTAACAAAGATCATTAACCGTGTCAAAGACTAGTAACGGCACCATTAGGCTTTTTAAACCCTTTTACGTGACGGTAAGCATTTTTAACCGTTATTCGACTGACTTTAACCAAACCAATACCCGGTTACAGTTTCATGGCATAAACTATTTAACAAGTTAACTAGTCTACTACCGGACGATTAAACGGACGGTTTTTCAACATTTATCTGCCTAACACATTCGACAATCGCTAAAGTCATTCAAATACAGCTACAAATCCATCAACAACGAAACAAGGTTGCGCAATGATCATCAAGATCTAATACGTGAAAAACGCCAAATTTATACAAAACATGATTACATGCTAAACGATTGTTTTTTCTACTGAAGATTACTAAACATGATTACTAGACTATAATGTATTACATAAACAACACAAACAAGCTTTAACAAACTGATTTGAATCAAATGAAAGCATAATAGATCAAACCATAAAACTCGAATGTGATGGATTGGATGATGATCGATGATCCGGATGAGTTCCCGAGCTCGTTCCTCGCCTTTGCAGCTGCTCACATGTCCAGAAAATCGCCCAGAATCGCCCAGAGACCACCCAATATTTGATCAGTGGGCTTTGCTCTGTTTTTATAGAAGTTTTGATTTTGTGCACGACCGTGCGCATAAACTGCACGGCCGTGCACTTTATCAACTTGAGTTGACGTGCAAGTGGGCAAGTGGTTTGGCTGCTCCTGGAAATATCTAGATATTCCGCACGGCCGTGCACTTAAGGTGCACGGGCGTGCGGGTCTGGTTGTGGCCGAGTGCTGATGGTGCACTGGCAGTGCACCCGGGAACTTGAGTCGCACGGGCACCCGCACGGTAGTGCTGATCAGGGTGCCCGAGAACATTAGCTGCACGCCAGGTCGCACTGGCAGTGCAGCTCGTCTGTGTCCGAGTAACCTGAGTCCGCACGGGCGTGCACCTGGGGTGCACGACCGTGCACTGTTTCCAGACTTAGCTGATTTTGCAGAAACTTTCCGTCTTGTCTGATTTTCGCCCGGTTTCTTTGACTTTGCTCGTGGGACGTCGTTTAAGACCTGCAATAAACATATGAAGCGGTTAAGTACCGAATTCGTGCAATTATGGTCGAAAACGCGTAATTTGGGAGTTAAATCGGGGACTTTAATATGTATATTTTAACGTATATCAATGGCCAACGAACATACTAGTTGATAACTCGTATGAGATCTAAGCCAGTGCCCACGTACGACTCGGATTAGAGTATTTCTTCAATCCGAGGGGAACGGTGTAAACCTCGGGGTCTATCAATATGAGTGTTTAGAGCCAACGATGTGAACACAAACGCGAATATAGGCGATTTTTATTTTAAATCGAGCTAGCTTATAATTCTTAACTTTAAAGCTCTGAAAACTGCTCTAATACTGCTAATTCACCCTATTTCAGGGTGTTCTATTTTTCTGGATTTTTTTAACATATATATATATATATGATATATATAATGAACAAAACTGAAATAATATCAACATACGGGTTCTAAACAGATATACCCGAGAACGAACTATTTACAATACATAAACAAGTTAAACAATAACCTAAACCGAGTTTTAACACAAGGGTTTAAAAGAAAAAGGCTGTTTGGTTTTAGTGGTGAAATGGTGTGGTATATAAGAAAAACACGGGATTAGGTTCAACATGGTTAACTAGTGGATAACATGTGGGTGCGGGAAACAGATAGAACGAAAAGAAAAGGCTAAATCAAAAGGGTATCCTAAATGCCTCAATCATGTTCGTACAATCTCACACGTATCTGGTCTAAACAAGTATAATAGTGACAAGTTCTAAACTGCACAAAACATCCGGCTCACTCGCAAGCATGTCAAAGAAATGTAATCTATTCTAAGGCTCGAACGCTCACGTAACCGGAAGGAAATGGGTGCAAGTGTACGAATCTAACACGCTCGTATCTCATCTGTTTGTCGCGCCTCAAGTTATTTTTATCGAAAATTAGTTAGGCTTGATGTTTGTATGAATATATATATATATATATATATATATATATATACACATATATTTACTTATAAGGTTTTTTTTAACATATATATATATATATATATATACAAGAGGACAAACATATAAGATATAATCCCTCCCCACACTTGAAATTCACATTGTCCCCAATGTGACAATAGAAAGCGTTTATGAATTAGCTATCTATAGTGGGAAAAAGGAGAATAATACTCCCCTTGTGTCGAAGAAACGCCCCGGGTAAATAGACGGCATGAGCCCCGATAACGGTGCTCGCCAGTTACTTGCATAATCAACATTCTTGACACAAACAAACTCATCAAACCCATCATTCACATCCACAAAACAGAATAAAATAAACTATCATACTGAAATAAGGAAAAGAAATAGTTCAACTACAAATACTAAAAAGTCATGGGTACACAGACCCGAAAATACAGTACTGAAAGCATGAAATAAAATAAAAGAAGTACTAACAAATGCATGCAATAGATGGTCGTGGCTACTGGTCGGCGTCGTCCCCGTGGTGCTGACCGGAGCTTCCTGGCTGGTCGCCAGGAGCACCATAAGGGAATGAGGGAGGGTTACTGAAATAACCCGGATGCACCTGCTCTAACCCAGCGAAAAGGTACTCAAAACTGTGCCTGACATCCTGCTGCACACGATCCATAGTGGACCGCATGTACTGCTGGTCCTGCCTGATCTCCACCTGGTTTGCACCGATGTTGTGCATGTTCAGCTCCATCGCCTGGAACTGCTGGTAGAACTCCGGGTATGTCGGGATGCCTGGAGGCCACTGCTGGTCCTGGGGCTGGAAGTGCTGAGGAGAGTGGTGTGGAATGTCGTGTGGCGCGTCACCACCGCCTCCTGCATGCTGCTCCTGCATCTCCTCATCCTCCTCGTCCTCTGGTGGCACGGGGTCCCATATAATATCCTGACTAATAAGTCGTGGACCCCCGTCCGTGTCAGCTAGCAGGTTCTGAGCCCTGAGTGATCTAAAGTCCAGAATAACCCCATTAGTTTCCAATGTCAGCGTGGCCCTTACCTCGTCGGTCAGAACTCCCAGTGCCACTGCAATCTGGGTGACATACTCCCCGCCATGGATCTCACTCCCGTCCTTGGTGCCCCCAGCAGTGAGAAAGAACTCGGCCATCCGTGCGGCCAAGTTCAGCGGGACACCCTCGTAAAAATGATACAGATAGAGAAGATCGGTAGTGGGACAGTTCCCTGAACTGTCCTTTCGGCCACAGATCGTGTGGCTGAACACATGGTGCAAGAGGCGGAGTAGCGGGTCCTTAATCCTAGTGGCCTTGGCAGACCTTGGATTATAAGGTCCACCAACGGCAATGGATGCCCAAAATGCGGCCCGCTCGTCATTATCCACGAAGCTGTGGATCCCGCAAAAATCTTCAGAGTCGGTCTCCAAATGCTCATAGATCCCGAGCTTCCTTCCCAGTCGCGTAACCGACCAATGGTACCATTTTCCACAAAGCCTAAACCGAATGTCTTTCGAATGGAAGTCCTTATACACCCCCTCCTTTGGTTTTTTGTAGGAGAAGGATGATAAGTGTAACACCCCAAAAGTGTAACACTCCTATGTATGCGTTGTTTGATACAGGGGCAAGTAGGTCTTTTGTGTCTACCAAAGTGATTTACCACCCCTCCTTTATCATAGAAACGTTGTCAAGCCCATTAGAAGTAGAAATTGCGGATAGTAAAAACTATTTATTACACAACGTATGTAGAGATTGTACTCTCACCGTAGAAGGGGAGGATTTTAGGGTAGACTTGGTACCCATGGCAATGGGGGAATTCCAAGTGGTGATAGGCATGGATTGGTTGGCCAAACACCACGCGGAATTCCAATGTAAGAATAAAACCATATACGTTACCTCACCTAGTGGGCGGCGGGTAAGTTTTATAGGGGATAGAAAGGTCGAAGCCAAGTTATGCACCTTGGTGGAGACCATGAAACATGTGCGTAACGGGGGAAGGGCATTCATGGCCTATGTGATTGATACCACTATCACCACCCCCAAGATTGAAGAAGTACCGATTGTTAGGGAGTTTCGGGATGTATTTCCGGACGATCTTCCGGGGCTTCCTCCCGAACGTGAAGTGGAGTTTAAAATTGAATTGGTGCCCGGGGCTCAACCCGTTGCAAAAACACCATATAGGTTGGCACCCACCGAACTCCGAGAGTTGATGACACAACTTCAAGAGTTACTCAACAAGGGCTTCATTCGCCCGAGTGTGTCCCCGTGGGGAGCCCCTATATTGTTTGTGAAAAAGAAGGATGGGTCTATGCGAATGTGCATAGACTACCGGGAGTTGAATAAATTAACAATAAAGAACCGCTACCCCTTACCCCGTATTCATGATTTATTCGATCAACTTCAAGGGGCGAGTTGGTTCTCAAAGATTGACCTTCGTTCCGGGTACCATCAATTGAAGGTAAGGGAAGAAGATGTGGCCAAAACGGCGTTTAGGACCCGGTATGGGCATTACGAGTTCCTAGTAATGTCCTTCGGGTTGACAAATGCTCCGGCCGCATTCATGGATTTAATGAATCGGGTATGTCGTTCGATGTTGGATCGTTTTGTGATAGTGTTTATAGACGACATTTTGATTTACTCCCGAAGTGAATCAGATCACGCGGACCACTTGCGGGAAGTCCTTGAGACGCTTAGAAAGGAAAAGCTTTATGCTAAATTTTCTAAGTGTGCCTTTTGGTTGAGGGAAGTCCAGTTTTTGGGGCATGTAGTGAATGAGAAGGGCATTTCGGTAGACCCTTCGAAAGTGAAGGCGGTGGTGGAATGGGTTTCTCCTAAGAACCCGAGCGAAATTCAAAGTTTTCTGGGCCTAGCCGGTTATTACAAAAGATTCATCCAAGACTTTTCAAAGGTGGCACTACCTTTGACCCGTATGACAAAGAAGAGTGAAAAGTTTGTGTGGGGCGAAGACCAAGAAAGAGCCTTTCGAATGCTAAAAGAGAAGTTGACCAGTTCGCCTGTTCTGACCTTGCCTGAAGGGTCGGATGATTTTGTAGTTTATACGGATGCCTCGCATCAAGGGTTGGGGTGTGTTCTGATGCAACGGGGGAAAGTCATCGCCTACGCATCAAGACAACTCAAACCCCATGAATGTAATTACCCAACCCATGATTTGGAATTGGGGGCCGTAGTGTTTGCGTTGAAAATCTGGAGGCATTACCTGTATGGGACAAAATGTACCATATATTCCGATCACAAAAGCCTCAAGTATTTCTTCGAACAGAAAGATCTCAACATAAGGCAACGGAGATGGCTAGAGTTAATCAAGGATTATGATTGTGACATCGTGTACCACCCGGGCAAGGCTAATGTGGTGGCCGATGCTCTAAGTCGGAAGGAATACCCACCCCCGATTCAAGTTAAGGCCTTGGGTGTTGTAATTGCACCTACCCTTTTGGGTGAGATACGAAAGGCCCAAGTCGAGGCTTTGCAAGCCAATGACCCAAAGAAGATAAGAATGAAAGGGATGATAGACAAGTTGGAAGAGAATGCGGATGGGATGAAGACCCGATATGGGCGGGTATGGGTCCCTTGGACTTGTGAAGTCAAGACTTCACTACTTGACAAAGCCCACAAGTCCCGGTTCTCAATCCACCCGGGGGCGACCAAGATGTATCGGGATTTAAAGAAAGACTATTGGTGGCCGGGAATGAAGCGCGACATCGCTAAGTATGTGGAGAAATGTTTGACCTGCTCTCAAGTCAAAGCCGAACACCAAAAGCCTTACGGGAAATTACAATCACTTGAGGTCCCGGTGTGGAAGTGGGAGGAGATCACTATGGATCTCGTGACAAAACTACCAAAGACAAGGAAGGGTTATGATGCGATTTGGGTAGTGGTGGACCGACTCACTAAAAGCGCTCACTTTTTGGCTATCCGGGAGGCCTACACCTCCGAACGGATGGCAGAAATTTATGTGAATGAGATTGTGTCCCGGCATGGTGTACCCGTGTCTATTGTGTCGGATCGGGACACTCGATTCACGTCCCGGTATTGGAGGAGGTTCCAAGAAGAAATGGGTACGAAGTTGTTGGTTAGTACCGCCTACCACCCCCAAACTGACGGACAAACCGAAAGAACCATTCAAACTCTCATAGATATGTTGAGGGCATGTGTCCTAGATTTTGGGGGAAGTTGGGATGAACACTTACCATTAGTGGAATTCTCGTATAATAATAGCTATCACAGTAGCTTCCAAATGGCACCATTTGAAATGTTATACGGGAGAAAATGTAGAACCCCGGTGTGTTGGGGAGAAGTGGGTCAGCGGGAGTTAGCTCCAAGTGATTTGGTAGCTCTCACTAACGAAAAAATTAGCCTAATACGGGCTAGAATTCAAGCCGCTCAAGACCGACAAAAGGCGTATGCGGATCGTAGAAGACGCCCGATCGAATTTAAAGTGGGAGATTTTGTGTTATTAAAAGTCTCCCCTTGGAAGGGCATTATCAGATTTCGTAAGCGCGGGAAGTTAGGCCCGCGTTATATAGGACCCTTCAAAATTTTGGCACGAGTCGGGCAAGTGGCTTACCGGCTGGAGCTACCGCCATCCTTGAGTGGGATCCATGACACCTTTCATGTGTCCCAGTTACGGAAGTGTCTCGCAGATGAAACCACGTACGTGCCTCTTGAAGACATAGAGGTAGACGATAAGTTGAATTATGTAGAAAAACCGGTAGCTATAAGAGATTCCAAGGTGAAGCGATTGCGAAATAAGACCATAAACCAAGTTTTGGTTCAATGGCAACATCGGAAGGGTTCGGATCTTACGTGGGAATCCGAGGAAGAAATGCGGAAGCACTATCCTACTCTATTCGGTACGTATCTAGGTTTCGGGGTCGAAACCTCTTTTAAGGGGGTAGACTTGTAACACCCCAAAAATGTTAACTAATAATAATAGTATGGTGGAAATTATATATAATTATATACCTATGTGTATAAGTTTATAAGTATGAGTATGTATGTATGCGTATATATGTATGTATGTAGATGTTGTACCCCTAGTTGTAAGTGGTGCATTGGTAATTGTACATTTGACAAACATAAAATTTACCAAGTTAGTCACTTGGGTAAATTGGTAGAAACTTAACTAACAAAGAGGGAGGGGTCAAATGGGAAATGACACACACTTGAGGGATGGTTTGGGGGAAAGACTAGAAGAGATAAGGCTAGGAGGGATTAAAAGAAAAGAAAAAAGAAAGAAAGAAAGAAAAAGAAAGAATAGAGAACGCAGAGAGAGGGAGGGAGGAGAAAAAGAGGAAGCTTCACCTCATCCATCCATAGCTGGAAATTAGAGCAAGGAATCATCCCCAATCCCTGCATGTTTATGAATTCATAACCATCTAGTGGCCCTAATACTATTGGTAAGTTGTAGAACTAGTAATTGTAAGGTTTGAAAGTAGTATGGTGGGTTTCATGATTTTGTTGTGATAATTACTTCTTGTGGTTATGAAAGTATGCTTGTTATGTGTAGTAGTGTGAAATTGAAGAGATTGTATGTTAATTGCTTGTAATAGGGTTGAATTGAGAATGTGTTAAGTGGGTATTGGAATGAAGGTTTCTGTTGACTTTTTAAAAGTCAAACAGGACCTTAATCTCATAAGAACTCAATTGATTATGCTTATTGTTAAGAAATTCATGAAGATTGTGAGTATAAGTATAGAATTGGGAATGTTGTGTCATGGGATGGTATAACCACTTGAATGTAGGAATATGCACACCAATTGTATGATGAAATGTCTAGTAACTTAGAATAGGTGAAATTGTGGAAAAATACATGATAACTATGATGGTAGATGTTGTAGCTATGTGGATATGATAGTTTATCTACCTTGTACCAAGAATGGTAAGGGTAAAGTGCAAAAAGCTAAAGTATGAATTCCTTCGCTATGTAGGTGTGAAGGTGGAAGGTACAAGCGGTTACAAGGAGCAAGGTGCGCACGATAAAGGTAAGTTGGTTACTACCAACTACGTAGTCTAATGAGTATGTTAGTCATAGTTGTATGTATGCATTTTGTGATTGAATTTGGTAGAATGGAAGTAACATGAAGTATCCTTGTGGCTACACAAGGGTATAAATTGGTGGAATGGTTTAAATGGTGGAAGCACCCTTAACGGGTCAAAATAGTAGGAACACCCTCGATGGGTCAATATGGTGGAAGTACCCTTAACGGGTCAAAATGGTGGGAATACCCTTAACGGGTCAAAATGGTAGGAATACCCTTAACGGGTCAAAATGGTAGAAGTAAGGATTTCATTATGGATTCCATGGACTTCTTAGATCCCTTGGACAAGACGATCATATGGTTATAACCTACTAAACGTTTGCCTTGTTGATTTGTAATAGGTAAAGCACATGAATGAAGATCAAGTCTCGAACAAGGATGGGTTATGCACACTCGCGTTCTTTTGGGTTGGGTACCATGGTTATATTAGGATCTTTGAGCCTTTTAAACAAGTTGTTAATGTTTTGTAGATGTTTTTGGATATGGGTCAAAGATTCGCATGGTAGCCAACTTAGGCTTTGTCTTTTGTAAACTTAACTATTGTCGCCAAGGTTGTTGGCACGTTGTTGGGCATGACGTTTTGGATATATATATAACTATATATATAATGGACGTTTATATATTGTCTATATGTTTAAAAAAAAATCGAGTCCTTACAATAAGAACTCGATCGTAATTTCTCTATAGACAGGCTGGTTTATACTCAGCAGTTTCGCCATCTGGGGCGAGACAAATCCATCATATCTTTCACGCTGATTCAGCGCGGTGAGTAGGTCTAAGTTAAGCCGAATAGGAACACCGAATGAGTTCCTCCTAGCCCAGAGCTTCATGAACTTGTCGATACATGGCCCTTCCTTTTTGTCACGGTTGTCAAAGCCGAGGTAGATGTGGGCCATCTGCATGCAAAAATTAATATACAGCTGTTAGTACACAAAAAACGGAGGTCCCGGATGTCCAAAGCGGACCTGCACACATTCTGACCTGATTCTGTTGCTGATGCACGGCCGTGCACCTATGGTGCACGGGCGTGCAGGCCTGGTTGGTCAGGTCAGAAGCAGCACTGCCTCTGGCACGGCAGTGCTGGCTGTTTTCTTGGCTCGCACGATCAGTGGCACGGCCGTGCAGCCGACCGTGCACAGTCCAAGGACTTCGAAAATTTTCAGCAAAAACACCCAAATCACAAATGTAACTCCAATACTTTTCATAATAATAATGATTTGGGCCTGGGTGTGCACGGTTTTAACATCAACAACAAAAAACTACACTAATTTAAACTAAAACTAAACAAAATTGTGGGTTTATTAAACTTTATGAAGGAAACCCCCAAATCATAACCTAGAAATCAAAAATACAACTGATCTACGCAAGAAAATACATAAAATAGTGCAATATTATGAAGGGGTTCATACCTTAGCGATTTTGGAAGTGAAAGAGCGAAGATTTCAAGTGAAAAGAGAGGTTTTTGGTCAAAACTCAGGAGAATGGGAGTGCAGCCGGGCGTGCAAAGGTAAATTTTAGGTTTTGCAAGTTAAGGATGTATTTATAGTCATGAATTTGGGCTGGGCTTTTTGGCCCGCACGGTCGTGCGGATGGGCCGCACGGTCGTGCACCTCTCTTGCACTGGCCCTTGCACGCCGGTGTTGATCAGGCTTGTTGATCAGCCTGACCCGCACGACCGTGCACACGTTTGGCACGGCCGTGCACAGTCTGCAGACTTGCAGAAATGCAGCCTGCAGTTGTATGTTCCCGCGCAGCAACCCTGTTTTGTCCGAAAACATCATTTTAAACCATTTAAACCTGATTGTCGACTGTTCACGCTCATTTGCTCCTTCCCGCTTTGTTCAACACCGGTACGAACCTGCACATTACTCGAAACGACGTTAAACTACGAAAATTAAAATAAAGCAAGAAATATATACACTAATTACATATTTACCCTTTGGCGCGCCCATACACGCCGTGCTATATTATTAACGAGTCGCTAGCTAGACTCACTTCCCCACACTTATTAGGCGCGCGGGTCGTAGAGATCGATCATCTCCACGGATTTGTCAACCGGCCCGTCAATGTAAACTTTCAGGCGATGACCCTTGACTTTGAAAGTCACACCCTCTGAATTTTCAATCGAGACAGTTCCGTAAGGATATACTTCCTTAACAGTGTACGGTCCTGTCCATCGGGATTTTAACTTTCCTGGAAAGAGACGCAGGTGTAACATCCGGCAAAAATCGATGTGATTCCGTACATAGTTAGTATATGTAATTAACGGTTTAAGTGCATGTTTAAATTAATTGGATTAATTTAATTGATGCCGTAAGAGAATAGCAAATTCCCCATAAGACGCATAGGAATGCACACGTTTAATGACGATGCATGATAGGATCATGTGCGAATAAACTTGTCCGGTACGGACGTTGGTGATTACCCGGCAATAATTAAATAAACGAAAAGGATCCCGGACACCCAGGATATAAAATAAAGGGTATTTTCACAAAATATAATGAGTTTTGGAACTCCAAAACCATAAGTGGAAACGTCTTGTACAAATCTCCCGGTAACGAATAAAATGCGCGTACCGCACCCGATACGCGTATAACTCATAATTTCACCCGGCAAAGGCCTAAATAACCAATCAACGCTTAAATTAGACTATATTTAAGGGTTATTAAAGGTATTCTTAATGTCTGAACAATGCGCGATTAAAGCCCGAAAAGTACCCGAACGACACCCGAACGACGAGGGATTTAACTTAACAAGTATTGGGTAAATATTTGGAGTTGTGGACCCCACCTAAGCCACCAAAGGGGCCGGCCTAAATGGCCACATTATCTCCTTGCTTTGTGACATAATAATAACCTATAAAACCTATACTATTAAGCATGTGTGGTAAAGACAAAGATGTAAGATTTGATGGTACAAAGCATGCACCAACTTGGCCCTTGTGTAAGAAAATATTCGGCCATAGGCCATGCAAATCCAAGACACTCTCAAGTAATGATATAATAAGTACACACACATGCTTGTATAAAGATCAAGTGTAAGATCATCCAAATAATAAACCAAGATTTGCAAACAAACATCTCTCCCACTCTCTCTACATCTCACGGCACACACACACACATCTCACATCCATCCAAGATCATTTTTGTACTTCTTGAAATCTCTTAAATCTTTGGGATGATTATGTGCAATCCATGGAAGATATGGTGAAGCTATAAATAACATGTGTTCACACATAAGATAACAAGCAAAAACTCTTCTTCTTCCTTCTTCTTTTGGGCCGTGAGTTTACCCCATCCATATACATATTTCCTTCAAGTTTTTACATCTCCAAATCACTCAAAACATCCATCCATCAAAACCCCATTGTGTGTTTCAAGCTTGGAGCTTAACCAATAAGGAAGAACACACTAAACCCCTCTCAAATCCAAGGTTTTGTCTTCCCTAGCCTTGTGCTAGTAGTAAGCTTCTTAACCTTGTTTTGGTTATTGATATTCATGTATGTGTTCTTAGAGGCAAGTTGTACATGAAGGGTTTAAAATGTGGTTTTGAAACATAACTTTAATAGATTTTACATGAGTAAAATAAATGATTAAAGATATGTAAATGGATCATGGAATTGATGATGATAAAGTAGTGTTCTTAAAATATATAAAATTTACACATACACTAAGTAGGATGATGATTTGGTTAAGATTTGTGGAATAAACTTGAATGTGTTAAAATGTAACTTTAATCATCTTAAAATGATCATCCACGATATAATATATGATGGAATATATTAGGATGTCATGAATGAAGAAGTTGTAAGGTTAAAGTTTACACACTTAGATGGATGAAATTTGGATATGTTGAAGAAATACATAAAACACACATATTAGTAGCCTCATGTATGAAATATGAGACTATTAAAAGTGTTTTGATGCAAAAATAACTTAACAATAAAAAGATGAATCTTCAAAGTCCACTAACTTGAGTGAAAAATACTAACTTTGGAAGTTAGAGTGGAAAAATGCAACAATTGAATGTTAAGGGACTAATGTTGTAACTTTGAAAGTTAGAGGACTAAAATGAATATTTTAGAAACTATTAGTCCAAAAATGCAATAATGGAAAGTTTGGTGTCAAAAGTATAAGTAATAATTTTCCAAGGTTGATTTGGTAAATACTAGTAAACATACTTGGGTATTTTGTATAAAAAGTATATTTTATAAAAATGAAAGTTATAAAAATATGGGTTTGTATTAACATAAGGATTTTTATAAAATAGAGATTTTATAAAAATGTTAAACAAAAATTAAAACTTGAGAAACTTATACAAAAATGAATACTTTTATATAAATGGGAATATAAAAGTATTGGAAGCATTTTTGTATCTAAGTTAACAAGTTGAGTTAAAATACAAACCTTCCAAGTAACATGTGTTAGGAATGTGGATAATATTTCCATAAAATACATGTTGGGAAAAACTTGGAAAATTGACTAATCAAGCTAAGATATCGAACTAAGACGCGTTAACGAACCATACACGGACAAGACATGAGAAAAATGCCATTGCGGCAAGATGAGAAAATATATATTTTTAGGAAGTAAAATATATATATACATCATGGGTGAAAACTAATAAACACTTTCCTAAGTGTTGAAGGAATTATTCGTGGGAGAAAAACATGACGTAAACAAGTAAGACGTTAAACAAACGTATATACTTAACAAGAAAAATTACACATTTATATATATGTACACTCGTCTCGGCAAAATTCTAGTATATCTACTTAATGGGAAAGTAGATATGTGGGAAGGAAAACAAGACGAGTAGACAAAGATATATATATATGTGTATGCCGTACCAACAAGATCCTAGTATATTTATTTGAATGGGAAAATAAATATACGGTATGGTGAGTTGAATCGGGTGTTGAGAATATACAATCGAACGACAAGACCTTAGCATATTTATTTAAATGGGAAAATAAATGTGCGGCAAAGTGAGTCGGGTCGAGTGTTGAAATATATCGGGCGATGCGATCTTAAGTATAATTATTTGAATGGGAAAATAATTATACGTTAAGTGAAGTCAAGTCGATGATAATAATGTACAAGTTAAGGAAATATTAACAAGAGTAATATATAACTTGTAATACCAAGGGTAATCTAACGCCAACGAAACCTAGGACATATGTTTAATTAAACGGGGAACTATATCTAAATGATGGTGTTGGGAGTTGGGTGTACAACTTGCCGGAAAAGCACACGCTATAGACTTAGTGACTTACACGCACTAGGACGTTCGTAGGTGCTTGACCACGGACTTGCTATTCTCTGCTATTTGAGCGTACGCTGTACATCAGGTGAGTTTCACGGCCCCATTTTACTGTTTTAACTGGGGGAAAGATATGTTTGTCAAACGTTGTCACATGTTGAAATGTTTTCAAAGGTTAAAATGTGATAAGTGGTATGATGAGTACTTGAGCAGTGATCGCCACTCGGGGTTGAGTCCTCTCTTCCGTAATCATTAATTCAGGGAAATGAAACCGAAAGAATATTTGGATAGTACTATTGGTGCCTGACAAGGCCCACCCCTAATCGATAGCGTCGATTATGCATCGGCGTATGCCTGGGGTGCACGTATTCTGAAATTAAGTCGTTGGGTTCCGAGGAACGACTTGGAGCGGGGCATTATTATTAGTCTTGGTTTGGTTATGGGGCTCAAGGGATTGCTCATCATTATAGTTTGTAGGAGCTAGCTACTCCTTACAAAGGCCACAAGTTGTGCAGGTTTCGCACATGTTGTAAAAACGGAATATCGATCGACAAGATCCTAGTATAATTATTTAATGGGAAAATAATTATACGGTAAAGTGAGTCGAGTCGATGGTTGTGAAAATGTTGCTGTTATGAAACTAAAACCTGTGAACTCACCAATATTTTATATATTGACGTCTTTTTAAACATATCTTTCAGGTAACTAAGTGCTGAATAGATATGGGGCTAGTGCGGTGGAATTCGGGATGTCGGATGCTGGTCGGGATTTCATCTCTGGTTACCAATGGGTTGGAACATAAACGGAAATACCCCCACATTGAAACTTAATGCTCATTGTTTTATGTAACGCTTTGTGCAACCTTGTAACGAGATACTCGTTTTTCGACATCCAAATAAATTAATCTTTTCTAATTAAATATAGTTTGTGTTAATCTTGACTTTGATATGCTTTCGAGCGTTGCGCCATGTGTTTCCGCCATTGGCGTGGTGTGACAGCAGGCGTGAGTTGTAAAGCAGGACCAAGTCGCCTACCTGAAAATCTTCTCGGTGTTTCAGGCGACTGTCGTGCAATCTCTTTGTGCGCTCTTTATACAATATCGAGCTCTCATAGGCTTGTTGCCTAAGCTCTTCTAGCTCATGGATCTGCAAGAAACGGGTCTCACCGCCGGTCTTAAGATCCAAATTCGCTGTTTTAAGAGCCCAGAATGCCTTATGTTCTAACTCGACAGGGAGATGACACGCCTTGCCATAGACAAGCCGAAAGGGAGTCGTCCCAATAGGCGTCTTGTAGGCAGTCCTAAAGGCCCATAACGCGTCATCCAGCTTGTCCGCCCAATCCTTGCGGTTTTGATTAACTGACCGCTCAAGGATTCGCTTCAATCCACGGTTAGTGACCTCCACCTGTCCACTTGTCTGTGGATGATACGGGGCGGATAATCTGTGGTGGACACCATAACGTGCTAACGCGCGATCAAGCTGCGCATTGCAGAAATGTGTACCACGATCACTAATCAGTGCCTTTGGGGCACCAAACCGCGAGAACAAGCTCCTAACAAACCTCACTACAACTCGGGCATCATTTGTGGGTAAGGCTTGCGCCTCGGCCCACTTTGAAACGTAATCAACAGCCACGAGTATATATCGATTGCCCCGTGAGGAGGGGAACGGTCCCATGAAGTCTATGCCCCAAATGTCAAAGACCTCACAGACTTGAATCGGGTTCTGCGGCATTTGGTCGTGTGCCGATATGTTCGTCGCCCTCTGGCACGAATCACATGCACCAACCAGTATCTGAGAGTCACGAAAGAGTGTGGGCCAGTAAAACCCGGAGTCTAACACTTTCTTAGCAGTGTAATTCGCTCCATGGTGACCTCCGGTAGGCCCCTCGTGACAGTCACGCAAGATCTGCGCCGCCTCTACCCCGAACACGCAACGGCGAATCAGCTGATCCGCCCCGACCCGGAACAAAAATGGGTCGTCCCAGAAGTAATGCTTAACGTCCGCGAAGAACTTCCTCTTTTGCTGGTGCGACAATCCTTTGATAAGGATCCCGCACGCGAGGTAGTTCGCAAAATCCGCGAACCATGGCGATACATCTTCCACCGACTCGACGCTCATCAAGAACTCGTGGGGAAAATTGTCATTAATGGTATCCCACGCGCAGTTCTCGGCATCATCATGCTCATGTCTGGACAGATGATCAGCGGCAACATTCAGGGCACCCTTCTTGTCCTGAATCTCTATATCGAACTCTTGCAGCAGTAGGATCCACCTAATCAGGCGCGGTTTCGCGTCCTGTTTGCTGAAAAGGTATCGGATCGCTGCATGGTCCGTATAGACAATGGTCTTCGACAGCACTAAATACGATCTAAACTTGTCGAATGCAAACACTACAGCTAGAAGCTCTTTCTCAGTCGTGGTATAATGCTCCTGAGCATCATGAAGAGTCTTACTAGCGTAGTAGATCGGGTGGAAGTGCTTATCCTTCTGCTGTCCCAAGACCGCCCCTATCGCGAAGTCACTCGCGTCGCACATGATCTCGAATGGCAGTCCCCAGTCGGGTGCTACCAATATAGGGGCCTCAACAAGCAAACGCTTCAAAAGGCCAAATGCCTTCGCACACTCTGCACCAAACACAAACGGTGCATCCTTCTCCAACAATCGGGTCATCGGACGGGCGATTTTTGAAAAGTCTTTGATGAATCGCCTGTAAAAACCCGCATGACCCAAAAAACTGCGGATAGCTCTGACAAAGGAGGGCGGAGGGAGCCTAGAAATGATATCTACTTTGGCAGGATCAACCTCCAACCCATTTTGAGAGACCTTGTGCCCGAGGACTATTCCTTCCTTCACCATGAAGTGGCATTTCTCCCAATTCAGCACAAGACTGGTCTCTTCGCACCTCTGCAGCATCCGCTCCAGATTCCCAAGACATTGATCGAAAGAACTCCCAAAGACTGAAAAATCATCCATGAACACCTCCATGGAGTCCTCGATCATGTCGTGAAAAATGGCAATCATGCAACGCTGGAAGGTCGCCGGCGCATTGCACAGCCCAAATGGCATACGCCTGTAGGCGAATGTGCCAAAAGGGCATGTGAAGGTCGTCTTATCCTGGTCCACAGGATCGATAGGGATTTGGAAATACCCCGAGAAACCATCAAGGAAACAGTAATACAACTTCCCCGACAGTCGTTCCAACATCTGATCGATGAATGGAAGCGGGAAGTGATCCTTGCGGGTGGCGTCATTGAGCTTGCGATAGTCAATGCAAACTCTCCACCCCGTGACGGTCCTCGTAGGAATCAACTCATTCCTATCATTCGTGACCACCGTCATGCCACCCTTTTTGGGCACGACGTGCACAGGACTAACCCAAACAGAATCCGAGATAGGATATATCAATCCAGCATCAAGCAATTTAATTACCTCGGATTTAACGACCTCTTGCATGTTCGGGTTCAGACGCCTTTGGTGCTGCGCACAAGGCTTATGGACATCCTCCATCAAAATTTTATGAGTACAGAATGAGGGATTAATCCCCTTGATGTCCATGATCTTCCAAGCAATTGCCCGTTTATGAAGTTTCAACACTCTCAACAACTCGCTCTTTTCTTCCACAGACAATGAAGACGATATGATCACCGGTAGACGCCCCTCCTCATCCAGAAATGCATACTCGAGATGCGGTGGGAGCTCCTTCAGCTCTAGAGACGGTGGGTCCTCAACAGACGGCTTCGCCTTCTCCTCTTCCTCTCGCTCAATTTCCACAAAACGCTCCGGACTTTGGGAACCATCATCACCGATCTGATAGACCGGCTGCTCATCTCTATGGCCCTCCTGCATAATGCCATCTAGGCTCCCACACAACAGATGTGTGTCCGAAACATCTCTCTCCCAAGCACCTCTGACATGAGAGCTGACACACTGGTCTACTATATCAAGATAGTATAGTGTATCATCTTGGCTCTCAGGATGGCGCATCGACCTCTGAATGTCAAAAGTCACGTGCTCATCATTGACTCGGATTGTGATCTGGCCCGCAGCCACGTCAACAATCGTCCTCGCCGTGTTAAGGAAAGGACGTCCGAAAATCAGAGGAACTTTAGAGTCCTCATCCATATCCAGGATAACAAAGTCCACAGGGAAAACAAATTTGTCAATCTTGACAAGCATATTTTCTACAAACCCCCGTGGATACTTGATCGAACGATCAGCGAGGCGAATACTCATCCTGGTGGGTGACGGTTCACCCAGATCCAACTTCTCAAAAACCTTATAAGGCATAAGGTTTATGCTGGCCCCCAAGTCTGCAAGTGCATTACTGACAGTCATATCACCTATCAGACAAGGGATGGTAAAGCTACCGGGTCTCCCATCTTCATGGGCAGTCTATTCTGTAGAATTGCAGAGCAGTTCTCGTTCAACAGAACGCAGGACAGGTCCTCAAGTTTTTGCTTGTTTGTGAGGATGTCCTTTAGAAATTTCGCGTACTTAGGCATCTGGGCCAAGGCCTCCACAAACGGGATGTTTATGTGTAGCTGTTTGAACAGCTCAAGGAATTTCCCGTATTGGGCCTCGTCCTTCTGTTTCCTAAGTCTGCTAGGGTACGGGACAGGAGAGTGTAATCTGTGACTGGCTTCGGTAACTGTGCTGTACTTGCTGGGACTCGCCTAGCATGCACCTCGTCCGAAGACTCAGTCTGGACCGTCTCAGTGATCGGTGGTGAGCCCGATGTGTCAGGTCCCGTGGTTTTACCATTCCTCGTCATTATGGCATTCACATGCCCCCTCGGATTCGGCTCAGTGTTGCCCGGGAGACCACCCTGCTGTCTCTCAGACATCATCTTTGCCATCTGGCCAACTTGGTTCTCTATGGCCTGCATCAACGCCTTTTGGCCCCTCATCTCTCCCTCATAATTCGTGAAGCGCTCCTCATGCTGCTGGTAGCGCTGCTCAGCGATCTGATTGGTATTAGAGGTGTTGGTAAGGAGCTGAGACATCATTTCCTCCAGCTTAGACATACCATGAGGGGCGTGCTGCTGGGAGCTGCTCCCGGCGCCCTGGTTCTGGTATTGGTTCGGTCTCTGCTGGGACGATTGACCACGAGTCTGGTGTTGGTTGGACTGGTAAGGCTGTTGGTTGGACTGGTAAGGCTGTTGTGGTGCGGCGGCTCTCTGCTGGAATCCGAGAGGGTTCTGGTTCGAAGTACCAGATCTCCACCCGAAGTTCGGGTGATTTCTCCAACCCGGATTATAAGTGTTACTGTAAGGGTTATTCTGGGGTCTCATTTGATTACCCATGTAGTCCACTTCCTCATGGCCTGTATACATCACCCCCTGAGCACACGAGCCAGGCTCGCGAGATACCCCGCACTGCTCACACAAACAATCGGACTGCGCTACGTGTTGCTGAGAGTTATCGAATCTCGTAGCCAGAGCCGCTATCTGTGCCGAAATCGCCGTATAGTTATCCACGACATGCACACCAGCCTTGGCAGATGAAGACCTAGATCTATCATTCTGCCAGGATTTAGATTTTAGGGACGCCTTCTCAATAATGCTCCACGCTTCCCTAGGAGACTTTGTTCCGATGTCTCCCCCAGCGTATACATCAAGGCGTTCCTGAGACGCATACCCGAGTCCCTGATAAAAAGTTTGCACCAAATGCCTTTTCGAAAGCTCATGGTGCGGGCAACTCAAGAGTAGGTCTTTAAACCTTTCCCAGGCTGTGTACAATGATTCATCGTCATCCTGACGAAAAGTCATGATGCGATTCCTCAGTTTTTGTGTCTTTTCAGGAGGAAAATACTGCTGCATGAATTGTTGTGACAACTCTGCCCAAGTCGTGATCGACCCTGCGGGTTGTGACAGAAGCCAAGTCCGGGCTTTGTCCCGCAGTGAGAATGGGAAGAGTCTAAGACGGATAGCATCATCGGAGATGCCCGTCATCTTAAAGGTGGCTAAAACCTCTAAGAATGCAGCAATATGTCGGCCTGGATCCTCGTGCTCTAGTCCACCGAATTGCACCGAGTTTTGTATCATATTCACGATACTAGATTTGATCTCGAAATGGTCCGCCAAAATAGCCGGACGGACAATACTCGGCGCGAGTCCATCTCCTCCTGGACGACCACTATCATTCAGCGGAATGTCGTCATCCGCCATGATAATGTCACTGTGGGCGTCCGACCCGTTGTCGTCGGCCAGATCGTGCCTCGCCTCCTCAATTGGGACCTCAACAGTAGGAGCAGCTATAAGAATATCAGAAACAAGACGCAATTTATGAAGTCTAATCCGCTCGCTTCTCCTCAGGCGCCTTCGCTCCTCGTCAGAAAGATCACCAGAAGACCCAGGGTTTGTGGACATCAACCTACATGTAAGAATGATACAGTTGCAACAGGCGAATATATGACAAACCCAATAAAGGCGATAAAAGACAGAAAAATAAAATAAATGAAATAAAGAATCAATAAATTCATGCGAAAATAACGGAAAGCAAATATATTCAAGAAAATCAAATATAAACAAATAGAATCAATAAAATGAACAGAAATAAGCAGCCTAAGCCTAAAACTATACAAAGAATGAAATTAATAATTAGTCCTAATACGAACCAATAAATCTAATTAATCAAATAACGAACAAATAAAATTCATAGACAAACCAATTAATCCAATATTCAATAAATTAAATCTATCAACATCCTAATGAACGAAAAATCAAATCAAACAATCCTATAAGCAGATAAATGAACGAATCTATATGCAACCTATAAACCAATCTAAAATTAATCCAAAATATCTATAGACAGATAAATCTAATAAAAATTCAAATAATCATATATGCAAATAAATCAATGAAATAACGAATCAAAGAAGTATAAACAAGTATTCACAAGCATGTACACTGGTAAAAAGTTGACTCGGTTCGTTCCTAAAGCTCGTCGCGTCCCCGGCAACGGCGCCAAAAACTTGACGTGTGCGAATATACACATAATTTTACAATGAATAAACACACGTTTTTGCTTTAATATTTATAAAAATGGTTTCGACCTTCATATTAAAACACACACACTAGGGCAAGTGTACCCTGTCATATATGTAGTAAGTACAGATAAGAACCAAGTATCGATCCATGGACGCGCGCGGAGCAATGGTACTAAAACTCTATCCCCGATTCACCAGTAAGTAAAAGATAAGTTTGAGTTTTGTTTAAGACTAAATTAATTCTAAAACATATAAATAACATATGTAAGACTCCAAATACAAAATATAACTATATAAACTATATTTTGCCAATCCTAGCATGTCATCTAAATATAATAAGTAATATAGGCGCGTGATCAACATTCCCATTTTCCGACAGTTAGTGTCCCTTTCGGGCATCCTAACATGACAACTATACAGAAAGCTAACACGAATACACACGTTAACCGCTTCAAGTCGTTCATTAGCGAGCAGCTGATATGATCTCACGCAGATCTTCTAAAGATAAGTTAGTCATCCGTTAAGAGTTTTCTAACCTCACTAATTCAGGGAAGCGATACCGAATACACAACACAGCCACCTAAACTAGCATAAAGTAGAGCATTTCACAACCTATTCCATTTTACCAACTTTGACCCCAGATCTACTAAGATCGCTATTTTTACCAAAATAACTAACAAAGATCATTAACCGTGTCAAAGACTAGTAACGGCACCATTAGGCTTTTTAAACCCTTTTACGTGCCGGTAAGCATTTTTAACCGTTATTCGACTGACTTTAACCAAACCAATACCCGGTTACAGTTTCATGGCATAAACTATTTAACAAGTTAACTAGTCTACTACCGGACGATTAAACGGACGGTTTTTCAACATTTATCCGCCTAACACATTCGACAATCGCTAAAGTCATTCAAATACAGCTACAAATCCATCAACAACGAAACAAGGTTGCGCTATGATCATCAAGATCTAATACGTGAAAAACGCCAAATTTATACAAAACATGATTACATGCTAAACGATTGTTTTTTCTACTAAAGATTACTAAACATGATTACTAGACTATAATGTATTACATAAACAACACAAACAAGCTTTAACAAACTGATTTGAATCAAATGAAAGCATAACAGATCAAACCATAAAACTCGAATGTGATGGATTGGATGATGATCGATGATCCGGATGAGTTCCCGAGCTCGTTCCTCGCCTTTGCAGCTGCTCACATGTCCAGAAAATCGCCCAGAATCGCCCAGAGACCACCCAATATTTGATCAGTGGGTTTTGCTCTGTTTTTATAGAAGTTTTGATTTTGTGCACGGCCGTGCACTTTATCAACTTGAGTTGACGTGCAAGTGGGCAAGTGGTTTGGCTGCTCCTGGAAATATCTAGATATTCCGCACGGCCGTGCACTTAAGGTGCACGGGTGTGTGGGTCTGGTTGTGGCCGAGTGCTGATGGTGCACTGCCTGGTGCACTGGCAGTGCACCCAGGAACTTGAGTCGCACGGGCACCCGCACGGTAGTGCTGATCAGGGTGCCCGAGAACATTAGCTGCACGCCAGGTCGCACTGGCAGTGCAGCTCGTCTGTGTCCGAGTAACCTGAGTCCGCACGGGCGTGCACCTGGGGTGCACGACCGTGCACTGTTTCCAGACTTAGCTGATTTTGCAGAAACTTTCCGTCTTGTCTGATTTTCGCCCGGTTTCTTCGACTTTGCTCGTGGGACGTCGTTTATGACCTGCAATAAACATATGAAGCGGTTAAGTACCGATTTCGTGCAATTATGGTCGAAAACGTGTAATTTGGGAGTTAAATCGGGGACTTTAATATGTATATTTTAACGTATATCAATGGCCAACGAACATACTAGTTGATAACTCGTATGAGATCTAAGCCAGTGCCCACGTACAACTCGGATTAGTGTATTTCTTTAATCCGAGGGGAACGGTGTAAACCTCAGGGTCTATCAATATGAGTGTTTAGAGCCAACGATGTGAACAGAAGTTACCGGTTAAGGGTGAACCCGAAAGGGAAGAACCTCTAACCATGTCTATTACTTACACGTTACTCTTATTATGGTTAAAGGGTAAACCCGAAAGGGAAGGACATCTAACCATGTCATGATTGAACATTATTTCATTACAGTGGCTATTACATATTGGTTGCACGCATTTGTTTCTTGTATTACTTAGGATAGGGTTAAGGAAAAGCATAGCACCCTATTGTAAGGTAAATCGATGATTACGGTCCAGAACGCAATCATGGGCTTACAGGTACATGAGGGTGGTGTGCAATTCTATTTAGGCTGTTGGTAGATAATCAGTACGAGTCCAAAGTATCGGGAGTGTGGTGGGTTAGCTGCGGTACACCCTATATATAAGCATAAACGATACTGCGGGAGCGGACTAGGAGTCTAACCAAGAACCTACCCATTACTACCTTTGCATTAGATTGTTAACTAATAGTTAGCATTGTCGATAAGAACGTTCTTACACGAGCTTCAATTCGTCTTCCTAGGGTTCTTCTCTAGACCACCCGCATAGAAAACACGAACCTTGTATACTCTTACACACTCGATTATTTGGATACTTGCTGCATACTCTAATAACATTTAGTTAGACCTTTCTAAAGTAGGGGAGACTGCTTCATTAGTACCTCTGCCCCTCACCAGTTACACATTGCCAAAACATCTCTCATTTAAACTCTCAACTTCCTAACCTCGGGTCAACTGTCAAAGATGTTGAAACTTTCACTTTGGATATTAGATAAATACTTTAAATTTTGTCAAATCACGACTGATGCAATTTTTAAACCTACTTGATTTTTTTTACAATGCTTTTTGGAAGGAATTGCGGGACGCAATTTTCTAAAGTAAGGGAGACTGTGACATCCGTCACCTTCGTCTTTCATCTAATTGACAATAATAGTCCCCCAAATATTTTCATTTTAGTCCCTGTAAGTTTCGTCGTTTTCAAAATTAATTTAAAGCAAACAAAATTTTTTTTTATATTTATTATGGATCGGGTATAAGTTTAATCAAATGCGTATGTTGGAACGTCATCCGGAATGAACATTATGAAAATTTCAAGCTTTATAATAGTTAGAGTTTTAAAAAGTTAAATATAGTTAACTTGGTTAAGTTTTATAAAGGAAGAACTAACTAATTCATAATATAACTAACCTAGTTAGAACATAAGGGACCATTTTTGCCAATGTACAAAAGATTTAAAACAAGAAATCCCTCCTCCCCTGGTTCCCTCGTTTTTCCGGCGGGATTGGTTCCGGCCGCTGGAACTTAAACCCACTAATAAACGAGCATTAATTCGTCATAATGTATGAAACGGCCGGAAACGTATATGCAAATCATTGAGCGTTTCTGTGTAACCATTATATAAACCAACTTTCTCATTAGATTTCTGCACTCCATCTCATTCTAAACCCACAAAGAAATCGTACAAAACGAAGTCAGAAAGCCTTTGATTATCGGCTCAAATTTGCAGCCAATAAAGCTTCTTTTCCGACCTTTGTACGTGATGTGAGTCCTTCTTTAATATGCCATTTTGTTTCTTGATCATCCCTCCTTGATAGCCCTCTATTACAGATCAATAATCATGTTTAACTTAGATTATTGAAAAACTTAGGGTTAGGGTTTCTAGTTGTTAAGTTTGGGGAAGACGATGAGCCATACTTAATGTTTAAAAATAATTCTGTTTTAAACAAAATAACAAAAGCATAATTTGGTCTAGTGGTTAGGGTGTGGGGGTTATACTGAAGGCTCACGGATTCGAGTCCCTATAGCAGCGTTTGAGTTCTTTCTTTTTCCCGATTTTGTATTTTTTTTGTTTTCTTTTCCTATTATTTATATACAGATACATTTATATCTTAAAATAATCATAATAAATTCATTTTTGATCCAAATATTATGTATTGTTTTTATATTTTTATTGAATTAATTTGTTTTAATCATAATTAATTGATTAAAAATCAATTTTTAATGATTTTAATCTCAAACTTTTTAGGCAATTATTTCTAATTATCATGAACTGAAATAAAAATTAATGGACCAGAAAACACTTATTTTTATTAATTTTCCTATTTTTAATCATTTAAACATGATTTAATCCCATTAAATCAGTTTTAAATATAAATAAGTTTATAAAAATTGTGAGAAAATTATTTTCATTAATTTACATCAGAAATCATCCATTTTCTATAATAATAGCATTTTGGATAATGTCTTGAATTATTAGTCTTATTTATGTTTAATTAGGCATAATTAATCATTTATTTATTTATACTATTTAATATGTATTTTATAAATACTTTTCTTCTAAAATAGAAATATTCATATGTTTGAAAATATTTTATTTTCATTTGTGGATCATTGTTTAACTTATAATTATTTATTTAAATATTTATGATTATTGTAATTATTTACAGTAATTAGTTAAAGTAATTAACTAAATTATTTTGCCTTAATTATTCAAAAACATATTTTATCAAAATATTCAATTGGTAATAATTATGTTACCTAAACCACCTTTACAAACTTTGATATTATTTTTGACATACCACGTTTACATTAATGCGATTTATCATAAAAACTCTAATTCCCCAAATTGACTTAGCAACCCTAATGCCTTAGACCCTAGTTACCTTAAACTCTTAGACATTTCCGTATGAGTATTCATATACATTATAGATTGAATTCCTCGGAATTCCCATTACTTAGCTCACGACCGCTTAAGTTGGATTATTGATCGCTTTCGCAAACTGTGAGTATATCTTTCCCCTTTTTACTATTTACTCTTTTGGGGTGATTCATGTACCATTATTATTAAACTTACGTATATCATTTACAAAGCAATGTTCTCTTTGATATGTTTTGTGTGAATTGTATGAACGATTTGTCAAAGTCATTAACCTTTGGGCCGCACCTAACAATGAGTAGTACTACGAATTATATTCCCTTGTTTGACTTACTTGAACGAGTTAAGTCCTTGGTCATTGTTATGGTTTTTCTTGAACGATGTGTGAACGATTATTGAACGATGTGAGGCTTGATTTTGACCCTTTTACATATTACATATATCAAAGCACATAAATTGCTAAACACTTTTCCTACTCTATTTATTCAAACAGGGTATGCTCACCAATACAATTTTGTATTGACCAAATTATTTTCGTACATGTTTCAGGTTCTTATGAGAACATTTCTAAGCTTTTGGAAATTAGACTTAGATTTGAGATTTATTGGATTTCAGTTTTAGTTGTCACGTTAGAATTTTGTATCTTTTAGTTCTTTTCAATGTAATAAATTATTCAATTCAATGAATTCAAATTTACATGTCTAGTCCATGAGCTATTGAACAATCGTCACTACGTGACACCTCGATGTTTCCGCCATCGGTTGGGGTGTTACACATTGTCTTCAACCAAATCACATTCAACCCTCTCCTCGACAACATCAGTCTCCACCTCCATACTCCTATCATAACTACAATTGACCTCCTCCTCCTTGTACTCAAAAGAATCCTCCAAACATTCCGGAACCCACTCTCCCAACTCCTCTTCCACCAAAACCGAACAAACCTCCTCGTTCCATAGAATGTCCACCGTTTCACTAATTCTACCACTAGGCTCGCATAGAACTCCGATCATAACAAACGATAAATCCACCACTGCTTCACTAACCTCAGCCGGGTGAACAACTTTCCCAATCAACGCACCAATCTCATTAATGAACCGGTTGTCAAACTAACCGAATGGTAAACCAAATAACTTAAGCCAAACTACCCGTTCCCTCGGCAACTTTTGACCATCCCATTTAACTAATGATTCAAAACATGTCTTCCAAACATCCGAAGTAGTAACGAAGCCTTCCATTCATACCTCTGATTCAAATACAAGCACCACCCACAAACCTCCCACATACCTAATACCAACCCCTGACTGGACTACCGAATCAAGCCATTTACGAAGCTTGGACAGTTTATCAAAATCATACAGTCTTCCAACTGCTCCACATCCCATCCACAATACACTGCCCTTCACCGAATCATCCACCACAATTTGCTTTCGTTTCTTAGCATCAATCGGATCAATATTCAACAATGTATCCTTAAAGGACCTACCATCTCCCACGCCCTTATCCGTCATAGTATTCACCACAACCGGTTCAGTACTTCTATCCTCATTAACCTGCACCGGTGTCTAGTTCACCTTACTCAACAGAACTCATTGTTTACCCCCTTCCATTGCAGTTTTTCCCCATCAACAAAATGTGCCAATGCAATGAAAAGCTTATACGACCCAATCCAGACATCATTCATATCTTTTTCTAAACCTAACGGATCGATCACATTCACAAACGAAACAAAACCGAAACGCTTACCCAACCTATCGTATTTCCTTGCAATATACGTGTTCTGAATTGTACCAAAGATTTTCAACGCCGCAACCAAATCAGTAGAAGCACAACCACCCAGCAAGTTAGAAACATAAAATTTCGTAACAGCAAAGTCTTTCTGCTTCGACGATTCACCCTGATCCGTCTTTTACCCTTTCTTGTTGGAACATCGTACCAAGTATTCTCCTTAAACCTCTCTTTACCCGCCATGGAAACCAATTCATCACTGAACCGCCGTCGGATCGCCTCCTACTTCTTCGGAGAAGTAGGGTTTTCTTTTAAAACTTAAATATTTGTAATAATTGTTATCCATTTATAATAATAGTTAGTCTATAACAAGTTGTTCATAAAAGGTAAATTAATGTTATCCTAGCCCAAAAGTAGGAGTTAATGGAGTGTGGCAGTAATTAATTATTCATATAACTTTGTCCAAACTTTCAATCAACTTTCTAATATTTACTCAACTTTGGTTTTGAATATAAAGTTATCGAGGATGAAAATTTTAATATAGCTAAGCAATATGCAGCATTTGAACAATAGTGTTTTCAGTCAAGTGAATCATCTATTTTGGTTGTGAGAGAAGGATCTATTGTAACTCTTAACAGTTAATCTTCCATGTAAGAATCGACATTGCGAGATCAATTTGGAAGAACTCGAGATTGTACTTGGCCTTGGTCAGAATAGAAGTTCTCATGTTATGACGAAGCTTTGACTTAGAGGCCCTAATTTTTTATGGGTAATGGTTTGAAACAAATACTCATCATTAATGGTTTTTGTTCTTTAATTTCTAAAATCAGAGGTTTAAATTTTAGTCATAGTAATATATGAAAGATACACAAATACTGATTTTATTCTTTTGTATATTTGTAGGGAGCTGCAAGCAATTTTGAAGAATGTGTATCACTCATGGTTCATGTCCTCATGGGTGGTTAATATGTGAATAGATGTGCTTATAGGCATGAAGGATTTGCTAGAAAGATGGAGTTGTTGATTCCATCTACAATGTCCAAACACTTTGGTGATTTGAAACATGAAATAGTTTTGTTTTAGGCATATTGGGTGGAATCGTTAAATAGATATACAACTCATATAATGATTTTTGTTTATCCTTTTAAGGTTTGAATTAGGTTCCATGTATTGTCTCCGCGCAAAACGCGGGTTTCCTACTAGTTATGGTTAAATAAACTTGAATAAAATCTTTTCGAAAATTTGACTACAAAATCTGCCCGTTTTTTAAGATAAACTTGATTCTTATTTCATTTTGCTTTTTTTTTATTTTTTCTTTTGAGTTTTTTTTTTTTTTTTTTTTTTTTTTTTGGAAGGCTAATTTCATTAACAAACAAGGCCCGGACGGAATTCTCTAAGAAAGAGAAAACCGAAAACCGGAAAACATTACATCAACGGAAAAGAAAATTTACACCAATCTCTCCAATCTATTGAACCCTCTTTGTGTCTATGTTTAAACCAAAGGAACGCCATTGACTTGACATCCGCTATCAAGTGAACGACACTCAAAACCGTACCGTTGAAGATCTTATCGTTCCTAGCCTTCCAGAGCCGCCAACAAGCCACAATCAGAATACCATACACTATCTCCTTTTTTTTTGAACTAAATGGTAAACCATCCATAACGTGTAGAACATCGGACAAAGAGAAGACAAAGAACCTTGGGATATTACACCAAAGAGCAACAGCCTCCCATATTAACCCGATAATCCTACATCCCGAGAACAAATGGTCCACCGTCTCTTCACTTTCCCCGCAAAGATCGCATGAAGCGTCATCAACAAAGACATTACATTTACGAAGAGCTTCCTTTGTTGGTAAACGATTCAAAGAAGCCCGCCACATAAACATGTTACACTTTCGAGGAATCCATTTACTCCATTGATAGACCTCATTTCCGTCCGATTGGTAATTCTTTTTCAACCATTTGCGCATATCCTGTACCGTATATCCTTCACTATCGCCAATACTCCAACCCCACCGGTCTTGCTGATCACTAAGAGAAGCATTCGCCAATAAACGATGACACTGAATTAACTCCTCAATCTCTACATCAGTACCTAGATACTGCTTCCAATTCCAGCACACTGTATGCGACCCGTTTCTACCAATTAGGCGATCTACAACGTTACATCTCTTGTTCAAATCCAAGCGAAACAAGCTGGGAAACAGACTCTTCAGAGGTTCTGCGCATAACCATGGATCGATCCAAAACTTGAGTTTCAAACCATCTCCCACAATCCCTCTAATGTGGTTAATAAACACGTGGCCATCAACCATTAGATTATAACCAGCCTTAACCAATCTGGACCAAGCTCCTGCAAAGCGATTATTACATTGGACTGTTTCCCATCTTCTAATAGAGCCGTGTATAGAATCCACCACTTTTTTCCATAAGGCATCATTCGAAACTCTATATCTCCATAACCATTTCAACAATAGCGCAAAATTATTATCTTCTAACCTCGAAAGACCCAATCCACCATCTTTAACGCTTCTCGTAACTCTATCCCAAGCCACCCAGTGTATTTTATTCTTATCTTCACACCCTCCCCATAAAAACCTTTTGATAATCACCTCCATCTTATGAATCACCGTCGCCGGGGCTTTATACAAAGAAAAGTAATAGATAGGTAAGCTCTCTAAGACAGACTTAATAAGAGTTACCCTACCGGCCATAGACACCACACTAGCCTTCCAAGAAGACAATCTCTTTCTGAAAATATCTAAAACCGAATCCCAGTTACCAATCCGGTTCATATTAGCACCCACAACAATACCCAAATATTTGAAAGGAAAAGACCCCGAGCTACACCCCATAATCTGCGCAAAACCATGAACCTCCTCGGCTCCCTTCCCTAACCCGAATAAGTTAGACTTACTCAAGTTTATACGAAGCCCTGAACACATATGAAAGATACGTAGAATTCTTCTAATGGCATTCAAATTAGCAAGAGACCATTCGCCCATGACCAAAGCATCATCGGCATAAAGAAGATGTGAAACAATAGGGCCATCCATATTAAATCGAACACCGTGAAAGAAACCATTACCACAAGCCGTCCTTATCAAAGACGACAAACCTTCCATCACTATCAAGAATAGGAACGGGGAAATTGGATCACCTTGTCTTATCCCCTTCTCACAATTAAACTCGAACGTAGGAGAACCGTTCACTAGAACCGATGAACGAGCCGAGCTAAGAATCCCTTCAATCCACTTACACCATCTCTCTGGAAAGTTCATTTGCTTCATCACAGAAATCAAAAACCCCCAATTAACATTGTCGTATGCTTTCTCAAAGTCTATTTTCAACAAGAATAGATCTTTCTCCGACTTCTTAGCCCAAGACAATATCTCGTTAATAATAAGCGGACCGTCAAGAATATACCTTCCCGCCAAAAAAGCTGACTGTGTCTCGTGAATAATGCTACCCATCACCTTTTTAATTCGATTTGCGAGGACTTTAGATATGACTTTGCTAATCACGCCAATCAAAGTAATAGGGCGATACTCATTCAGGCTAACCGGATCGTTATTTTTAGGGATGAGCGTAATAAACGAGGAGCCTACACCACGGCTAATTTGACCAGTGTCAGAAAATTCCTGCAAAACTTTTAAAAAATCATTAGCAAAAAGCGGCCAAAACCGCTTAATAGACCGGAAATTAAAACCATCCGGTCCCGGCGCTTTATCACTTCCACAATCAAATACTGCCTGTTTTATTTCCGCTTCAGAAAAAGGAGCAATCATGCTATCAGCTTCGGCTTCACTTAAACATTTCAACCCGCTACATTCCAGTTCCGGTCTAACCACCATATCCTCGACAAAGCGCTTTCTAAAAAAACTGCAAGCCTCTCTTTTCACTTCCGATGGCTTAAAAATCCACTTACCTTCCACATTTAAACCCGGGATGTTGTTGGTCACCCTACGCATGTTAACACAAGCATGAAAGAAACTTGTATTCTCGTCCCCTTCTTTTGCCCAACGAACCCGAGCTTTTTGTTTCATATCTCTCTTTTTCAATAATCCCAATTCCTTGATCCGATTCTTTGCCTCCTCGAAAACCCACAATTCGGCTTCAGTCAGGTCTCTAGCATCAATAACTTCATCCAGATCCCGCACTTCAGCATTCAAATTATCCTCCTCCTCCGTTTCCTTAACCGCCCAAACCCTCTTCCATTCCAGAATACCATGTTTCAAACGCCTCAACTTGTGGTGCAAGCCTACCTGATAAGAGCCGCTACCAATAGCCAAGGTATCCCTAGCACAAACTTGCGCCACTAAATCATTTAAACCGTCTCGTTGAAGCCAAGAATTAAAAAACCTGAAAGGTTTAGGTCCAAAATTCCGAACTTCAGCTTTCAACACCAACGGGCAATGATCCGAACCCTCCCTCGATAAAGCCCGATATTCTGCGTTAGCCCATTCATTCACCACATTAGCTGAAACAAAAATGCGATCTATTCGACTGCATTTATTCCCAGTAATGAAAGTAAACTTCCTCCCCTTCAAAGCATATTCAAGAAGTTGAACCTTATCGATGAAATCATTAAATTCATTAGACACCAAAGCATTAAACTTAGAGTTTCGACGTTCAGACCTATCCCGAACGCAGTTGAAATCCCCAGCTACAATCCAATACACATTGTCATGACTAATCACACATTCAAGATCTTCCCATAATATACGTTTGTCTCTAAGTTTTTGTGGGGCATAGACATTTATAATCGCTAACTCCTTCCCATCATCTTTAGATGTACCAAAAATACATAAATAGTTTCTCTTCTTAATCACTCGAGACATCAAAAACCTCTTCGGATCCCATAGCGACAACAACCCCCGGATCTACCAGTAGCACCCACCCATTCACATTCAAATAACCCTCTCCCCCAGAACCGCCCCAGATCAAAACCCTCAAGAGACGCATATTGAGTCTCTTGGAGCATGATAAAGCCAATCTCATTAACAACTCTAAGATCACGAATCCACTTACCTTTATCATCATTACCCAGTCCGCGAATATTCACCGATAGACAGTTCATTGAGCACCCGCTTGAAAGCCTTCATTAACAATCACCTGAGTTAATTCGCCACTAAATCTATCCATATTCTTCGCACCCAAACTTTTAGCCAACAAAATAGTGTCCTCCCTTTCTTTATCCACGTCTGTACCCGCCCTCATCCCATCACTCAAACCATGATCACTATTATCCAAGTCCACGTTAATTTCCTGAATCGTATCATCCACGTCATTACCCATAACAGTAGCCCCCGCCTCTTTTTCTAAATTAAGTTGGCCTTCATTGACTGTATAAATGAAACGATCTATATCGAACAAATCCTCACCTTCACGTTGCCTCTTCTTTGGTCTATCATTACCAACTGGAGACGCGGACTTATTCCTACTCCCTTTTTTCCTGCAAAAACCTCTTCTCTTTTTTAAAATCGGACTAGACTCCCCAACAGGATTCTGATTTCCAGCTTCTGGACCAGCTTGGACGTCACCCACCACCCCAATATTGATGTTGCTATCCGAGTTCGTCCCATCAGTAGCACTCGGCATAGCTTCATCTTCTGTAGCATCATTTTCTTTAGGATCCATATCATTAACAATCGTCCCCTCTTCCTCCATATCGACTAAACAATCAGGAATCCACTCGGCCATTTCTTCCTCAACCTATACATCGAATTTGGACGACTTCCAATTTAATCTAACTCGCTGATTTACCCTATCCGCTTCTGAACATAAAATTCCGACGCATGCAACTGACAAGTCCCCATCCTCCTCTGGAAAGATAGCCGGTTGAACTACCGATCCAAATTTGGATGCCACTTCGTCAAACACATTCAGACTTGATAGACTCACTGGAACCCCACAAATCTTAAGCCATGCAACCCTAGGTACCTTAAACGTTTGGCCGTACCATTCTTCTACCAATTCAACCTGAGCATCCCACACCTCTTTTTTGGACGTAAAGTCCATCTTGATATCGCTGTTAGTAAACACCAGCAACACACACAAACCTCCAATATATTTGATATCAACGTCAGCTACCTTCATGTTTTTCAGCCATGTTCTAAGATTCGTCAGAGCTGCCAATGTCTTCAAATGCACAACCACAGCACGATTATACCACTCCCCAAAAGCTACCACAGACGGATCCACATTAACCTCTAGTACTTCAGTAATCTTCGGCTCCTTATTCAACAAAGTGTCTCTAAACGATCGCCCATCCTCCACACCTACTTCCATAGAAGCCGATGGTTTTTCATTAGTCGCCGCCGTTTGTTCCTCTTGCACTTCCTTACCCTTAACCGGTTCCCATACGTTCTCCTCTTTCCTTGGTATTTCTTTGCCGTCAACAAATCGTGCTGGAACGATAAAGAGTTTGTATGACCCGATCCATATGTCTTTCAAAGCGGATTCCAGATCATCCATGTTCCGTCCTCTTTTGAACATCACGAAACCAAACCGTTTGCCCAACCGATCATATTTGCAAGCGATATACGTACCTTGAATCTCGCCGAACCCCTTCAAAACCCTAATCAAATCTGATGAAGCACACCTTTCTGGAAGGTTAGAGATGAAAAACTTTACCTCTTGATCCTTTTCCTTGGCCTGTTGTTGATGACGATTACCTTTACCCTTCTTGAATGGCATGTCGTACCATGTATCCGGTTGAAATCGATCTCTCCCCGACATTCTTGGAGAAAACCCTAATCGCCTTTTTGTTTGTAGCTTACCCTACTAAACAACGTTTTTTAGTTAAAAGATTAGCTTTTTTATAACTAAAAAGATGATGAAACTGTGTAAGGTCATTTGTATATAACATTGCACAATATTTATAGAAGTAGAATGAGAATAATCATAAAATTTTATAACAATAGTTGAAATAATTTGTTTCTACACAATAAATTTGTAATTAATATATTAAATATAATATTTTATCTTATACTCCCTCTAATTAAAATTTCATTTCATCTAAATTTTCTAGAACCTTATCTAATAACTTTCAACTTTTATTTAGGGTTTTATTCTTTAAACCTTATCTATATCTATATCTATACATATAATAAACCAAAGCCATTTTAATGACATGATACTCAAAGAGGCATTCTCTTCCTTGAGTGTGTCATGTGTCATCCCATGTGGTATTGAGATATTTTAGGACAAAAATAATTTAAAAACAAAATTGTATTTTTCACCCTCATGTTTCCTCTCATAATTTTTAAACGTTAATATCTTTAATATACGAGATTTTTTAAAGAAAAAAATTACACCAAATTAACGAGCGTTTTATTATCTTTCCAACGAGTACCATAGTGCTATATAAAAAACGGAGAAATTTTTTGTGGGGTTTTGTTCATACAGGAAAAAAAACACAAAGTGTTCAGGTAAATCATTAATCATGTATAGACAAGTCACTAATTATATTTAAATCAGTAAATATGGATTTTTTTCAACCAGAGCCGAATAAGTTAATAGAGTTATACGTTGTTTTAAGTTATGTATCAATATTAGTATGTTAGAGTTGTACATTTGTTTAGTCTTTAGAATAGGTGTTAATATTAGAGTTACATTAGAGTTCTACATTATTTTAGATTAAGTGTTAGCATTTGAGTTGTACATTGTTAATTTGTTTTAGGTTAGATATTAATATTAGAGTTATACATCAGTCTATTTCATATGTAAAATTGATGTATCATATTAAATTTCTCAACCCGGGACGCTCCCGGGGTATAATCTAGTATATAATAAACCAAAGCATTTTTAATGACATGTCATAATATTATGCAATCTCTCTTTTGAGATATGCCACATAGGATGTGATGTGGCAACTCTAGACCAATTAAAAAAAAAGGAATAAATATGGTTTAAATATGATTTAACATAATCTATTAAATACCTAATCTACTATATGTAAATATTAAAATTTTATTATTTTCTATCTCATGTTTCCTCTCATAACTTTTAAATGTTAATATCTTTTATATACGGATTTTTGAATGAAAAAAATTACACCAAATTAACGAGCGTTTTATTATCTTTCCAACGAGTACTATAGTGCTATAGAAAAAACGGAGAAAATAAATGACTATTTTTTGTAACCCGACAGGTATTGTGTCAGGTTTGGAATTAGTTTTAAAAAAATTGTGGGTTTGGGTTGGGCCTGTGATTAGGTGATACCCGACCCAATTACCCTTTTTTTATATTAGAATATGATAACTTATGACAGAGATTTGTTTAAAATAATAATAATAATAATAATAATAATATTCATTAATCATATATTGGTAGATGCCATTTTTATAGTTTAGATACTTTTAATTTTATTCACTTTACTTAGATTTCTCAACCCGAGACGCTCCCGGGGTATAAACTAGTTATGAAATATCACATTAAAAGTTCAATACAAAAGGTCACATATCCGAGGTAAAGATCTCTCATGAGACATTGCCACGCTTCCCTTCCGATTACGAATGTTTTGCTGGTATTGGATCACTTTTTGTGGATTTACGTTTATTTTTTTTTTTTAAAATTTTTTTGCTCTTTTATTATCTTCATGTTTAAAGTCATAAAAACTTAGTATTAAGAATTAACCCTTCACATTACATGTTTGCTAATGTTCAAAAACAATCCCGTTGACCTAAAATCTCACTAAAAAGTAGAGTGCAAAGACAATCATCTACTACTGCAAGTAGGGGTGTGTGTTGGACAAAAATCAGACCGAAACCAATACCAAACCCGAACCCGAACCCAAATACTTTGGAATATAAAAACCGAAGACCAGACCAATAAAAGTAGTTCAGTCAACCGAGTTCTGGACCAAAAAAGAGTTGTCCAGACTATATTTTTGGGCTGGGCCAGGACCGAATATCTATGTGTTGGGCCAAAAAGTGTTTAATGGGCCTGAGGTTGAACACTTACTAGTAAGATGTTGATTTAATAAAAACTATATTAAGCCCCCGCTGGGGCATAAAATCATGACAACTAGCATCAGTAATACATTGTTGCTAGCGACCAACAACACTGGAAAAATTCATAAGGAAATAAAAAAACAAAAAAAATAAAACTGAGTGAAATGTAGACGTGAAAATGGTGAACCATGCACGCCTATTGCGACGCGATAATAAGCAAAAATTAGACTGAAACTTAAAACACAGCGTGACCGTTTGACAGAAAAACTAAGAGAAAAATGTTGAAGTACAAAAATTTAGATTGAAACGTAAGTTAAAAATTTTTTAACACCATGGAATAAAGTTTAAAATAAAAAAATGTATGTGCTAAATATAAAAGATAAAAACTTTTATAATTAAAAGTAAAAATAATGTATAACACTATAAAAGCATTACTACTGCAGTAACTAGAAGACTTATAACTGAAAACCATTAGTTGGAGCCTTTCGTAGAAAGGACTCTCCAAAAATAGGCGTATGCCACTTAATGCAACGAGCACACGGTATTCTTTAGTAAAAGGCGAAAGAATAGTTCGCTTTGTGCTCACTGCGTGGCTGCGTGCCTTTAAACTGCCTCAGCTGCTTGCACTAAATAGTTGGTTTCACCTCTTCAGCTTTTTCTATACATCCGATGTGGGATGGACTCCAGTTATGAAATATGTGCCAAAATTCAACACATAACTTGCATTCTTTTCCTTTCTATGCTCAGTGAGTAATCTAAAGTACTTTTCATTTGATTAGTGATGAATGCTCAAGGATTAGCATCATATTTGACTCGACTAAAAACGACCCATTTCAACCCACGCAAAATGTAAATTGACAATATTTAAGACGACCGTTAGCTGACTGGACCCACCAGTTTTCAGTCTATGCAAAGTCTGTTATAGTTGTATTAGGCTCTACTATATTCTGTCTACCCATTGTAACTTTAGTATTATATCTATAGTGAGACATTCCCATTACGAGTGTCGTGTTGTTGGATCAAATTTTTGCCCTTCGATTCCCTTTACATTTGAAGTCATATAAAGACTTGATTTCACATTATATGATGTTAATTTTCAAAATGAAGGCCCTAAGCTAAAACCTAATGAAAAAGGTAAACTGCAAAGCCGTATATAATTGGTCTACTGATGAACGCTAACTACTTAATTGTTACTAGTGAAAGTAGGCGTGCGTTAGATCAAAAGCGAACCTAAATAATCTGTAAATATAACAATCAATCAATACAGAATGAGTCAGTCAGACAGGTTGAGCTGATTATTATTTGTTGGTCTGTGGGTTGAACACATACACTACATGACAATAGGAGATAACTGAAAATAAATATTTTTTGTAACAATTTTAATCCGGAGTTGGATTTGCTTTAGATTTTAGAATGTTTTGGCTTTCAGAGAATATGTTGATAGATCTTTTGTTATATTCATTACTTTGTAGTAAATAAACAACACAGAAGGTTAAACTAGAACAATTGGTTGGTTGGAGCCTTTCCCTAAGAAAGGTCTCTCCAAAAATAGGCGTATGCCACTTAATGCAGCGAGTACACGGTATTCTTTAGTAAAAGGCGAAAGAATAGTTCACTTTGTACTCAATGCATGGCTGCGTGCCTTTCTATTTACTCACCTGCTTGTTTTAAATAGTAGGTTTCATCTCTTTTGCTTTATCATACAGTCGATATGGGATAGACTCTGGATATCCTTTTTTTTTGTGCTCAGTGATAATTCTAAAACCTTGACAGCTTTGAGTGACATATTGGCTACTAATAATAATCTGATAATATTATTAAAAGCTTAGCCATGATAGCAACAAGTATATAATCAGTTAATCCTGGTCAATTTCTTCTTCCTCCTCTTCACTGGCCCTGCGCACCACCAAACGAACAAATATACTCGGCGAACTCATTTTGACACCTTTTTATATTTCTAGAAAATGATATGTTTCAACTTATTTAATCAGAACATGTCTAAACACAAACCAAATCAATACTTTTTTACAGCAACCCACCGGATCCACCAGTTTGGGCTTACTTCAGTTTATGTTATGTTTTGTTCCGGTGAATGCTAATTCGAAATATGGTTTGGTTGGTGAGTTTGGACTTCGGAACATAAAAAATGTACATATCAATAGATTATGAACACTTTTTTGATACATAATATGAAAGTTGAATCAAACATCAAGTTGTATTAGCCTACACAAGCTGTTTGCAGATTAGTTTACACAAGTCTTGGTAAAAACCTACGTCGTGTCAGCAAAAACCTTCAACAGCTTGCTTATTCATAACCGCTAAAGTGGTAGATTAAAAAGAATGAAAAATCAGACTATAACAATTAGTTGGAGCCCTTCAATAGAAGAAGAGTCTCTCCAAAAATAGGCGTATGCCACTTGATGCAGCGAGCACACGGTATTCTTTAGTAAAAGGCGAAAGAATAGTTCGCTTTGTGCTCACTGCATGGCTGCGTGCCTTTCATTTTTCTCACCTGTTTGCTTAAATAGTGGGTTTCACCTATTTAGCTTTTTCTAGACAGACGATGTGGGATGGTCTCCAATACCACATTTTGTATCCTATCTTTTGTGCTCACTGATTAATCTAAAACTTTTTGATAACTATAAATATGGTATATACATCACCAATGAATGGATGAACGGTTCGGTTTTGATGATCCGTGGTCCATTCGGTTGCAAGGCTGAATTCGATATCTGCATCGTATTTGACTTCAACTAACTTGACATGGTGGGCAAGATCTTTCACTTCTTCACCCTTGTCATCCTCACCTTATTTACGTCTTTCCGTGTTGCCACTGCCGTAACCTTCAGCCATCACTCGGCCGCCTCAAGTTACACACCACCTCCGTACAAACAAATATAGTGAGTGAACTACGTTTAATACTTTTTTCCTGTACAATATGTTTCAACGCAAACCTATGAATTAGGCAAATGCTTAAAAACTACGGTCCCTATCAGTGAATTTTCAAGCGAACTTTCACGCCGAGAATAATGACAAAATAACAAGCTAGGCGCGTCGGGTAACAAGTCAAAACATTTATGGTTATTTCCCATTTCCCGATGATATGTTCAGTTTTCTTATGAAGAGTAGGGGAGACTAATTGATGAGAGGGTGTTTTACTATGTTAAGATGTATTTAATTATTTTTTTTTTTTTTTTAATAAACAAATTCGTAACATTAAATTACGAAATAAACCAAGTTACATCTGGATAATGGGTAAACGAGCAACAAGCTGCGCCGCTATCCCCTTTTGAATCGCAAAGCCTATTCTACTAAATACAAACCCTTGGTTCCTCGGGCTTTGCGAATCACTGTGGACCACCTTCTGCACCCGCTCCAAAAAGCGAACTGCCTCAGGGGCTAAAGATCCAAAAGTATCGAAGGCAAACGGAATGAACACATGTTGATTCTCTAGACATGCTGCCTCGTGCTTAGCAACCTTCCTAGCTTCCGCCTTCAAAACCGCCTGTCCCGGAACGAATCCACTATCTCTCAGCCCCACCAGTGGGGACACCCCAGTGAGGTCAACACACGCGTGCTTACCCCCCGCCCAGCCAAACACAAGGACGTCCGCAGGACGCAGGGTAGATCTTCCCTCTCGTGGGTCAGTCAGAAAATTAACAGGGGCTTCTTTCTTGGCTGAGATCCCGGCGCGCCTAAGCACATCCCATAAAACATCTCTAACCCAGTCATGACGATACTTGAACCCCGGCAATTCCTTACAGTGAAGGGCATGCTCGCCAAATCTATCCAAACAGGCTTTTTTACAAATGGGGCAAGAGTCGTCTGGCGGAAAAAGGGGAATCATGAGCCGGTATTTAAGGATGGCTCTGTATTCGACTGCTGACATCTGTTTCCCAAGACCTTCAATGGGCGCAACAGTCAAAAAATCTTGGGCATGAGCCCCCTTGAGACAAGCCAAAACTGCCTTTTGACGCGGGGTCATATCGAACCGCTCTTCCATATCCTGTGCGTATTTACCATAAAGAGCTGTCACACCCTCAAAATCCACTTGCGGAGTTTTACCGCGAGGCGCATGACAAACCAGGATCCAAACCAACGATCACAATAAACAAGTCTAAATGAACATAAATGCAATTTCAAAACATAGTTTAAAATCCCCGTTTACAGCGGAAGCTTATTTAAAAACAATATCTCAATAATGAAACAATAGTTCAACGTTCAAAAGACCATGCAACCCTATTAAGACGCCGTGCAGACGCGTGCGCCCTAGTCCAGTCGTGCTACCTTAGCGACCTGAGAAAACATGTAAAAGTTTACGTCAGCACAAAAATGCTGGTGAGTTTACAGGTTTTGTATCCAAGTACCAAGTCCACCTGTCCATACTATAACAAATAGAAAACCAGTATACGCTAGCTAGGCGTACGTTTTGTTACTACCACGATTGGAAAACCATTACTAACGCGAATACCAAAAGTATGCCCGATGTAGTTCCTGTTGTTCCTGTTGTTCCTGTTTGAGACAATATGCACCCGCCGACCCTCCAAGTCGACGAGCGGGGTTGGTCACTCCCAATAGCGCTATTCACATTTCCCCGTTGTGCAAACCCGCACATTCATGGTTCCCCCCGGGACTTCCAAAGATCGTGTAGTACACAATAGAAACCCATAGTATGACAGTAGTTACCAAATAATCGTTTTAACACATGTTTTCTCCCCCGAAAATATGAAACCAGTTTAAAAGAGGGGCCGTAAACTCACCTTAAGTTGCGTTACTCCTTAACCCGAGTAAACCCAGCTGCTATGCTAGTCCCGTAAGCGGCGACCTAACATACGACAGTTACAAGTACTTAGACTAATAACCCGCAGGTTAATTAGTCCCTAGATGTCCAGACCATAACCAAGTTCGTTTGAAAACACCGTGACTGTTTAACCGACCCAAAGTACAAGACTCGACATCCCATTGGTGACCCGAGACTCCCCGTGTTATGTTTACGCTCCAATACATACAATAACGCAAGTACACTTAACATATGTTAACGCACAACAAGTTATAGCACATAGTTCACGTATCACCGAAATACATCCAAATATATGTTACCAAGTTATTAGACATGTTACGGGGTTCCTAGCATGTTACTACATGTTAAATCGGGTCTCGGAATGCTAATTTACACTTACAGCAGTAGTACACGCGATTAGGAAAAGTCAACTAGCATTTAGGTTGGTCAACTAGCAATTAGGAGTCCTATTCGCCCCTATTATAGGCGATTAGGGGCTACTCCCCTCTATTAAAGGCGATTAGGGGCTACTCCCCTGAACTTTCTAGTGATTAGGGCTAATCACCTGAACTTACTAGTGATTAGGGCTAATCACCTGAACTTACTAGTGATTAGACCTCTACTCGCCTGTGTTATAGGCGATTAGCACCCTACTCGCCTATAACATAGGCGATTAGGAATGTTACTCGCCTGTAACCTTGCTGTTCCGGTTTTTCGCACGTTTAATGCTCCAAATCAGATCCAGAACGTGTGTAACTACCCAATATCATCCCAAACACTATCCTAAACATGTTTAACCCAAAACCCTTCGTTCAACCTCGTATAATCAGTCCTGCATGCAACCAAAGTAATCCAAACACCATTCACATAGCATGCAACATCATACTAACACATGTAATCATAACACTATTATCCAATTACTGAGATTTCTATCATCATACTATCAATATCAATCCTGACCTAGCATGATAACCCATCAAATCATCATCAAGAATCATAAAAATCCTATCTTTCTAATCATACACACCCATAACGCACGTATATTAGTTATAATCCGATTAACAACCCTTATTGACGATTTTCAGAAAGCTTTTTCGTTTATGAACAGGTCTGGACCATTAGGGATTGATTAAAAACGTTTACAAAGTGTTATGGATGAGAATCAAACCTTAGGATTATGAAAGAATGATGGTTAGACCTTGAAACCTTGTGTTTTTGATCAAAATCGCCTTCCAGAGGTTGTTTATGTGTTTGGGGCGGTTATGGGACGACTAGGGTTGATATTAGGAAGTTTAGGAGGTTAAGCATTGTATTTATAGGCGTTTCTAGTCGTCCAGCACGTTATAGGCGAGTATGCAGCAGTTTCAGGCGATTAGGGCTTGTAATCGCCTGAATGTTCATGTGATTGGGGCCTACTCGCCCTTAGATACACACGAGTAGGGGCCTACTCGCCCTTAGGGTTCCCTACTCGCCTCCCCTATAGGGGAGTAGACCTCCTACTCGCCTATAGGGGTTGGTTTCGTGCGTTTTGCGCGTTAAACCCCGTTTTAACATATGTTAATACCTATTCACGTACCGACAAGTCATATAATGATTGTAAACACATAACACAAGTAAATACACATATTTACACTCGTTCACCAATTCCCGGGACTCGAGACTCGTACGTTCCGTATGCCCTGACGATCCTACCGATCGTCACCGTTTGTACACTTGGTTAAGGACCGACATCTAATGAACCTCTAGACCAACATCCAATGATCCTCTAGACTAAACCAATAGTTCCCGAACTATAACCCGACTTAACTAACCCAGTTAAGTACAATATACGCGTGACTCGCTAAGGTAGACTTTCATCTAGACAACGTTGTTAACCAGAATTTGCCGGGTGTCACAAGAGCACTCGCCAAAGTTTGTTGAGGTTTCTTGGGGGCGGTCTCCTTATCAGTAAAACCGCCTAGATCAAGGTCTGGGAGAATTGTTCCAATATTACCAAGCGCAAGGGAGTAGTCAGGATCCACCCCTATAACACCAGCGCTTCGCAAGATGTGGTCCTGCAGTTTCCACGATTGGGCCCTGGACGCTACAAAAGCATATGCGGAGACGTCCTCCGCCGATATAAGCCCTAAGCCCCCGCAACGCATAGGGAAAGAAGCCAACCTCCACTGGAGGTCCCCAAAATGCGGTCCTCCGCTGACAACAATGTCTTCAACAGCCCCTCGCAGACCTGCATCAAAGATAGACACAGCCTCTTTGACATGTTCGGGTTGACAAGTCCGGAGCCCAAACACTAATTTAGCAACCCCCATGCACGAGCGCAACAGGAGGAGCTCACTTTGGGGGTCCCTTAAGTTCGACAGTCGTTTCATAAGATCAACCGCCCGAAGAGCTCGTCTAGATGCCAAAGACTGAATAAACCTTGCATCCCGACTAACCGCCCCCCCGAGGAGTTTAACCCCCCCTACGGGCCTGCTAATCTCGCTAGGGAATAAACCCGGCACTTTCTTCGAACCATTGCATGACGGCCAAAAAATCTCCGTTTTCCGAATATTAAGCCTAAGCCCAAGAGATACCCCCTCTGAACGGATAATGTCCAACGCCCTAGAAACTTCCTCTGCCTTACCAATGATAGTGCCATCGTCCAAGTACCAGGCATGGAAGGGCAAGGAGCAGGCGCCCTGCACACGGAGGATCAGCGGATGGAGAACCAGCGCAAAGAGAAGGGGGCCGAGAGGGTCCCCTTGCTGCACCCCTGTGGTAGCCCCAATATGAGTATCCCCCACATATAATCTTGCGGGTTGCGCATATAAAAATTGGACCCACGGGAAGATAGATGGGCATCTGCAACTAACTTCCCTGAGAAGTGTCGTACGGTCCACCTCGTTGAAGGCGTTAGAAAAATCAACAGTGAGCATAGCCAGGGACCCGTCAGAATGGAACGCGCTCAGAAACCTGTTAGCACTGTGCAGCACCGCTTCTGCCCCATTAGGGACCCCAACCCCAAACTGAAAATCCCCCAGATAGGTTGCCATCTCTTTACCCACTTTACGCATAGCGACTTTTGACACCAATCTTCTCCAAATGGCCCCCACCGCAATGGGCCTAATCCCGTTGTCAGGCTTTAATAGGGGGGTCAACGGTGCCGAAGCAATGAACTCCGCCAGAGCTTTAGGACATAACCCCCCAAGCCACAAGTTGACAACATCGGTGATGGCTTTAAGGAGCCCGGAAGCAGTTGGAGACCCCTGGCCACAGAAAGCGTCTAAAATATGCTGTGCCCGCAGACCATCCCTCCCACAAGATGTCCCTTTCGGGAACGTTTTAATACATTCCAACACGCACTCAGCGTCCACCTGCAAGGCTGGCTCCAAAGGCAAGGCGGAGGGCATGGTCGGGGGGTCCACAACAGGGTGTTTATCTATCAGGGCTCTCAATGTGTCCCCCCCAGCAGGCGCAACCCCAGATGAACACAGAACCTTGACGGCCGCAGTATAATGGCCATCCGCTACCTTCCGAAGGCACTGCTTAATATTGCCCCCACCATCTACTTTAGCTTGGTCCCCTACCCTCCCCGAAAACGACGCCACGGGGAGTTCAAGGAGGGGCAGGACCAATTCCTCTAACCCTGCCCCATCTTTCCAAACCGCCAATGCCCGCATAATAGAGCTACATTGAAGCGATTTCCTGTTACCCGACCTTCGTTCTTGCCTAGAGGCCGGTTTGACCACCCTTAAAGTGCAGCGAGGCAACAACAAAAGTTTAACCCAAGCCTCAATGGACCCTGGGGCATCCACCACTTTACGGAGACCCCCTGACAAAGCATGGGCAAAAGCCATGCGACATGCAGGCGGGATACTCTTGACCGTAGCAACAGGCAGGGCGAGGATGCGCTCAAGGAGAGTGACATCTACCACCATCTTCCCAGGCGTATCACTCACATGCGTCACTTGCGGATCACGAGGTTGAGGAATCCCCGTTATAAAATCGATCTCGCCTCCTGCACGCGAGGTGCATTTAACAACTTCTTTGCCGTGCCGACAACGCCCATTCAAGGCATGCAGGGTCATGCACTCCCCACATAGCCAATTCTTCAGCACACGCAAGGTGTCAACAACGTCATTGTAAAGGTCAAAGTTTGAAGCAAGATGCTCCTTTAACTCACCCCTCCTTTCTTTCCCATTAAAATGATCCCGTTGGAAATGCATAAGTAACCGAGAGTATCCCTTGTATCCCGGCGTACCATCCTTGCAAGAATGATAATTTTTAAAGGGGCAACGCCATATCCCTGTGGCCAAGCTGGGTCCAGGTCCCCCACCACTGTCTCTCATGGATCCTTTAAAGGAAAAATTATATATATATATTTAAATATGTTATAAAAGTGTTTTTAAAGTTAAGAAATAAACCCAAGAAAATGGGTGGGACCCCATGTTTATTATTATTATTATTATTATTATTATTATTATTATTATTATAAGGGGACAAAAGTCACTCTAGAAACTTTTGGAATCCTAATATGAACTGAGCTCTCAAACCAATTTACCTTTCCATGTAAATCTTATTTCAAGCTTCTTTAAAAAAACCAAGAAGAGGGTAGGTCGAATGAATGGGGCATGGGGGTCAAAGGGTCGAAGGAATGTGGTAGGACTGTAAAGGGGTCGAAGGAAGGTGGTAGGACTATAAAAGGGTCGAAGGAAGGGGTCAAAGGGTCGAATGGGTTGTGAGGTAGGTTTGGAAAGTGACCGTTGGGAATGGTAACCGGTGGGGGTTTGGTTTGTGTTTGGTTCCCGGTGAGGTGTGAATGGGTGTCCGTATCCGGTGGGTGAAGTGTTAGGGGAGGTGGTTTTCAGTTCCGGCGAGGTGGGTTTCAGTTTTCGGTGGTGGTGGTGATTAGTTTCCAGCGAGGTGGGTTGGTGACGAAGGTGGGGGTCTTCGGTGGTGATGACAGTGGCTGTGGAGGTCTTCGGTGGTGGTGGAGAAGGAGATAGGGGAGACGAAGGAAGGAAGGAGATAGGGGAAGAAGAGGAAGGAAAGATTGGAATTTGCAGGTACTTGAGGCTTAGAGCATGTTTGGCTCTCCTTATTTCCACCTCCTTATAACTTTTTACAAAAAGTCATAAGGAGTTTTGAAAAGTTAGTCTCTACTTACTTTTCAAAAACTCCTTTTTCATGTTATAAAATCTCATAAGTAGAAGTCATAAGTCACCTTTCCCAAACACTTTTTTAACTTATCAACTTTTTGGAAAAGTAATAAGTTATAAGGAGGTGGAAATAAGGAGAGCCAAACATGCTCTTAATGAAGTTAATTGGAGCTTAATATGAAGGTTTTGGAAGCTAGACAAGAGGTTGGAAGTTTATGGATGCAATCCCAAGTGAAAGTGTGAAGAAAAGAAGAAATTTCGAGTTGGAGCGCAAGGTAAAATGCCTTTGAGCGCACGTGCTCTGATCCCGGCGCAGCACAGAAAGTTTGGGAAGTTTGGTGCTCCCCAGCGCAAGCTGAGGAGGGTACCAGCGCACCTTGCGCTGGTACAAATCTGACCTTGCGCCCCTGCCAGCATAAGTTACGAATTTAATGGTTTAAACCCTATAAATAGATAATTATGCTCCCAAACGAAAAGATACTTAACCCTAGCCGTTTTTAATCATTCCCAAGGTGTTTTTCCCTTAATTAATCATTCCTAATCATCATCTTAATCATAAAATCATGCATTCAATCTCCAACAACACATCAATTGAAGATCTTGCAATGGAGATGAGCGGCTAAACATCTTTGTAACCACCTCCGGGTGTATGGTTCGTTTGTGAAACTCTTATTCTTGTTTGGTTTGGTTTATGGATTGTCTTTTAATTGTTTGAAAGATATTTGTGGTTTGAGTTATTTAAACAAGTCACGTTTGTGCAATTGCTTATCTTTTAGTCATTCGAATTCGGTTTCCTTGCATCGTGAGCAGTTTGATTAACGGGAGGGTAGTTGTTATTCGTGGGTTGGTAATTAAATTGTACGAGTTATTACTAAAAACTTGTGTTTGATTATCACTTAACTTAAACCGTTCAACAAAACTATGTCTATGTGGTATCCAATCATCTAACCAAGGGTAGGGTGAATCGTTAAACCGGAAACCTGGAGGGGGTTACTTCTTTAATATCATTGTTTACAACTTATAAAATTCGTTTTCTTAAAACTTAAAACAACCAACAAACCAATTAGATTTTTAATTTACTAGTTAATCTACAAAACTATACTTTCCACCAATTCCCTGTGAAGACGACTCACTTCCACTATACTACTTAATCTTTTCTTTTGACCGACCCAACGACATCGATCACTAATCACTGAGAGCACCTGCATTTGTTTTGAAAAAAAAAACTACATAAATGTCACATTTCTTCTTAATGTTTAGCCTTATCTTGTCTGTTTCAAACAACTAAGTACATGTTATATTTGTTGTCCCTTTTAGTTAATGACGAGGTGAGATGTGCGAAATGGAACCGTGATAACAGTGTTAGAGGAGTCGAAAGTGAGCTGGTGGTTGAGCAGGGCGATTGGCCGAACCAAGGAGTTGATCATTGACCCATTTACTTGTCATTAAAAATTAACTTTTACGTTATATTATTGTTATATTATTTCAGGGATGCTGTCATTGTACCTTACATGGATACTACCTTGTCATCGTTGCGATATATGAACACTGGTAATATAACGCAAATCAACTCATTTGTTATACCCGCCATAAGGCAAATGGTCCGGGCTACATTCTGTCGTCAGACATAGGGGCTGTTTGTTTGCGTATGACTGAGCCCGGTCAGACGTCAAAGTCTGATTCGGTTAGAGCAAGGGTCAGTCAGACCGTTTGGGTGTGACGTCTGACCGCGAGGGAACTTCTGACCAGAGCGTTGTCCGGGTCAGAGCTGGGACGAAGTCTGACTGGCGCTGACTGATCAAGCTGGTTGCTGCTGTTCTCGTGGGCGGCAAAAATCGGTCGCTTGCTGTTCTCGTGGGCGGCAAAAAACTGGATCTTGGTTATGGTTGTAAATGTTAAAGATAATGATAATAATGGTTTTGTCTTTTTGAAGATAATGGATGCAGAGGGAGGACGATGATGTACAACATAATGGTTTTGTCTTTTTTGATGATGATGGTAAAGGATGAGTGGGTGGTGGGTGGTTTGGTTTGGGTTTTTATAAAGTTGATAAAAAAAAAAATAAACATTCAGATGTCTAACCAAACACCACTTAATGATTCAGCACTTAATCATTCAGAACCTCTTAACCATTCAGACATCTTACTGGGTCAGCACTTACTCATTCAGACGTTGCCAAACGGCCCCATAGCTGAGTTCATTGCTTTAGAGTATGAGAAGCGTAAATCGAAGGTCAAACTTCAATACCAATATCACTGATTGATTACTTACAAATGTTCATCATACAGGTTTTTAGCTGTATAAAGATCATACAAATAGAGGTAGAAGTTTTGACCCATAAACAAAAGCGATGAATCAATCTTGCATTTCTACGCATGAACACATACAATTAGGTAAATGTTTTCGAAGGCTAAGCTAAAGCGCAAGAAACTAGTACCTTTCGGGATGGGGCTGCAGGGTCTAAAGTACAACAAACAATTCGGCTTCTAAATGCTGATAATATCAACAAATCCCAGCAACCAAAATTCTCAGATATAAAGACGCTTATAACGATAATACAACTCTTTAAAATCTAAATCAGCTGTCCCTCGTCACGCTAAATATTACACCCACTGAAGAATGACTCGCTTATTATTCCAAACTGTATTAAGAATGCAGCGTGATTAAATAAATGACTCGCCTGATCTACTCAGTTTTAGAAATCGTCTGTATTATCGTCATCCTTTACAGGGCCGTCCTCAAAGCCAGAACCTGGTGCAAGCTCGTTTAGATCAAGAAACCTTCTTTTCTGTGCACCAGTTTCAAACTCGTCTTGATCCGGGCTGTCTAACTTCATAGGTGTTCCGTTTTGTTCAGCCTGTTCAATCTTCGGGTCTTGTTCGATGACGGGTTGATCAATCTTCATCTCTTCATTTTCATTACCATTACCATTGTCATTATCGACAGCTATATCGTCGTAATTATCGTTATCATTATCATCGTCGTCATATTCATCGTCATTATTGTTGACGTCGGCCTCATCGCTACTTCCCATTGAAAACCCTGATTTCTCACTCGGTTCTGAGTTTTTATCTGAACTTTCAGAAGTCTCGGGCTTTTCCGATTCGGGTTCCGAATCTGAAAATTCAAACTGTTTGTAATCTATACGGGTTCGAGCAGCCCGTCTACTACGTCTAGGACCCTTTTTGATTTCATTAACCGATCTTAACTTTGTTTCTCGTCGAGTTCGGCCCGATAATTTCTTGACTCTTCGCGGGCTTTCTTCACTATCGTCACTTGCACTGAAGGACTCTTCCCCTTCATCTTCATCTTCTTCGTCGTCTTCATTATCACCGTCCCACCTATACTCCTCATCTCCTTCAGAACTACTTGACATATTTTTTCTCTCTTTTCGCTTTTGTAAATATTCTTCATCATACACAGCTTCACCAACTATATCATCATCCTCATTATAATCAACATCCTTATCTGCCTCGTTGTCTGAAACTGCTTCGACAAACTCTCGCGCAGAATATCTCTGAGGCCTCTGCCTCCTTCGACTACTATATGTGAAAATGATAACGGGTCAAAACAGGCCAAACACTTATGTCTCAAATTTTCTAAAGAAAAAAAAAAGAACATATATATAATATATAAATAACAGAGTACCTGCGGTCCATCTGTTGAGATTCATGATCATCGTCACTCTCATCATAGTTGAGTGAATCAGGAGATGGTGGGCTGAAGGAGGTATTATGGTTATTATGTAACGGGCTAGGCCTACTAAACGATCTACCATTTGATGAAACATCATGCCTCAAACCTTCTCTTCTTACGGTTGGTTCTAAGGACGCTTGCTTACTTCTACAAACGTAAAAAAAAATCGATAAAATAGCCAATAAAATCGGTACATGTGGCGAGATGATCACGTCGGGTCGGGTTGCCCAACAAACACTTTTTGACCATATTTATGAAAAAATAAATGATTATGTATGTTTGACTTGTTTGAGTAAACACAACCCAAATCGACTCATAATAAGTAAATTGGTAAAATTGCCACCTCTAAAAACAATAATGGAAAGAGTAAAGGTGAAGAAAGCGTACTTGGTAATCTCGATCGCCTCATTGATTGATCGGTCATAATCGTCTAAAAAATAAAAATGTATTGGCTTAATATGATATGACCATCAAACAAACATATTGGGCAAAAAAAAATCTTACCAAAAGTGTAGGACACTTGTTTTCTACCACGAAGAGCCCGGCCCGCACCATGTCCATCAAGAATCATACCATCTAGAAGAAGCGCCTCTCTATGTTGTTTTTTTAGCAGTTTCTCTTTCTTCTGCAACAACGAAGAACAAAATAGAAACCATGAAAGATTATAACATACAACTATTATCACACACTTTAAACAACAATAAGCACAAACGAAGACCATCGCTTAAGCCTGTTTTGTTTCGATTGGTTCTGATTGAGATTACTTACGATCACTTTCATAATACATCCAAATACCCCCTAAAGAAAATGAGCTCTGACAATTAAGGCAAGTTAAAAAGTCAGATTACCTTTTGGACTTTCTCAATCTCCGGAAGCATGTCGTTTTTTAGTTTCTTCCCGAGAGAAACCTCCATTCTGTTTTTGCTAGAACATAGCTTCTCCTGATGATCATAAATGAGATGTTTAACCATATTTATTAGAGGACGTAAATTTAACTCATTTACTTATGGACGGGCCTATTCAGGTTATGTTTACCTACAATGGGTCACACGGTGACACGGGTCGAACAAGTCAAAGTGTATTTTTTAGTGTATAAAACCTCCTATCCTAAACTATTTACTCGAAACACTAATTACTGTTAAAATAATACCTTTTGTTAACATATATTCAACCATTACCCACTGATAAAGAAATTGGACAAAGTGTTTTGTAACCCAACCCAGCCTGATTACAGCAAAAAAAAAAAAAAAAAAAACCTTTATTCTTTTTTTTCTGCTGATTCAGGCAAAAAAATAAAAAAGAATAAAGAAATAGGTGCAAGAAAATCAGTCATATAACTTACAGAAACGTCTTGAAATTCATCCAAATTAGTTGAAACTGTCTCCCATTGGTACGATGAAAACGAGTGTACATTTTTCCCCTTTCCTTTCTTCACCTCAACTTTTCTAATTTCACGGTACAACCTTTGACCGATGATTGGATCATCTTCATACCTTCTCACCAACAGATAACACACAATAAGTCCGCATTAAATTCACAAACAAACACCACTATATGTCACCTAAATACAGGTATTCTATTAAGCAGCCATCATACTTTGCTTCTAATTTCATCATTCATCTTTTGGAAATGTAAATACGGCTCGAGTTTTCTTTTTAGAACTTTGCATGTATAATGATTTGTTTGCAATAAAAAGTCAAGTATGATTGTTTGAAAAGTCAATGATCCTAAATAAGTGATTAAAAATTATTAAAACTTTACCAGAAAGAAACTCCATGAGAATCACCACCCGTACGTTCTTTACGAAATGCAGAGAGAGGAACACCGTGTTTTATGGAGTCGTCTATATAGCTTCTAATATCATCTTGCTGCAAGATTTAAACTTATACACATCACCAATGATTATTGAAATTTATGTGATAAACAAACGCAACAAAACAGAAATTTATTGAACTATGAAATGAAAATGAAAATGAAAATGCGAAATTATAACAATTAATACAGTTGACACTGTCTGTATTTATTTCACATTTTGCAAGAATGTTGGATACCTTTTATTTTTAACACAAAGACAAGGGCTATGGTTTGAAAATTGTTACCTCAACACGAATATCACATAAAGCTTTCAATATCACCACACGTACACTAGGATCAAGTGTCCTGTATGTCTCAATTTCGGTCCTGGAAAACAGAAGTTGAAAACTTTTCGTGAGCATGAAGCGCAAATACTAAAACTATTATCCTAAATAGAGGTGGCAACATGTGGGTCGCACGGGTCAGGGAACGAGTCAAAAAGTTGTGGTAATGGTAAATATCTTCAGAACAGGTCAAGACCAGTTCGGTTGACCAGTAAATAATATCTTACTTTCTTGAAATTTAGATGTTTTATCAAAGAACCATATAAAGACAATAAAAAAACAACACTTGAAATAAAAAAACAAAGTGAAAGGTTTTCCACATTTAGAATACATGAGTAAAGATCCTGTACAAAGTGTTTTTTATGGTGAGAACTGTGAGAATCAAAGGAGGATATTTTTTTTTTTCGAAATTTTTTTTCCCATATTGTTAAACATGTATTATAGTATTGAAATCTAAACAAAAAATAAAAAAAATTTGGTGTGAAGTAATTACGTAATTAGTGTTGTAGAGTAATTACGTAATTACTGTTGTAGAGTAATGACGTAATTACACTAAAAAAAATTTTAATTTTTTCTTTTTGTATTATTCATCTAGAAAGTATGTTTAAGCACATGAGAAAAAAATTCTAAAAAAAAATAAAAATTTCCACCCCTTTGATTCTTACAGTTCTCACTTCTCACAAAAAAAAACACTTTGTATTTGATCTTTACTCTAGAATACATTTAGGATGACTTTTAATTTAACTAGCTCGATCCATTCACCCGTTTCCATTTGAATCATTATGAGAGTATATTTCAACCATTTGATCCTAAAAAAAGAATATACCCAAATCAACCCATTACAAATTAATGATCAAACTTGCGGCATTTTATCCAAAATAAATGACAAGTATAAACTACCCATGTGATGCAACTATAGGTAATTCTCCTTCTGAAACCTGCAATAAAAATTTCGAAGTTAAATTTGGTAATTAGCAATGCTACATAGAACCAAAATGATCAACTTTATTTACAAAAGTACCCAATGCCACCAATCTCTTAGCTTTCGGCATAGAACAGTAACCCAGGTGTTTGGTCCCAACGCCATCCGAGCAATTGGAGGTATTGCCTACACAAAATAAAAACATTAAATAGAATTATAAATTGTCTATTGTTGCAAATTGCAATTGCTATTTGTGGGATTTACTAGATATGGCGGTTGTTATTGTTTGTTGCACTTAAGGTTAACGATATGATTATTGGTAAATATGAACCATGTTAACACATAAAATGTTTGGCAGTCAACCCGGCCCGTATCAAAACGACCCATTTTAATATGAAGTTCTAAAGCCTATTTTGACTTGATACCCATTCTGCCACCTCCATGGGGAATATGTACCTAAGTGCATACATTTATACATTGTCTTGCTCTTGCTTTCAATATTTAGAACTTTAAACTGTTACTTTGTTTACTACTAAGCTACACCTAATGGAACATAATGGCCAAATCACTTCTCATATTAGTTTAAAATATGTACCTTACCAAGTTTTGCCTCAAGTGATGCAAACAATTAACATCAATTAGCACTAGTATGATTTATTCATGACTCATGAGCTTATTGCAACACGCCAGTTGTTAATTAAGGCTTCTAAAATTACACCCAAGTCCAAAAAAAAAATATACAGATGAATCTTTCATATAAAAGACTGTGTTTTAAAAAAGTGTGCTTAAGTGCTAAGCGCACCTAGGCGCAGAGTCTGGCGCCTTATGTAATCCTAGGCGCACATCGTACGAAAAGCGCAAGAAAAGCGCGATTTTTTGGCCAAAAAAGCCCCTGAGGCGCGCGCTTTTCGTACGGAGGGTGTTTTATGCTTAAAATTGTTAGATATATAGCTAAAAGGGTTGTATATTTAAGTTAAATCATATATAAACCTTATTTGTATCTATATTTTGGGTAAATGATGCTAAAAACCTATAGCATGTATAAAAAAAATTATATAATCGTCTTGCGCTTCGCGTACAAAAATCCCACCGCTTTTGCGTTTTGCGCCTCGGTTTTGGACCTCGTTGCTTTAGTGTGCTTCGCGCTTTTTAAAACCAAGATAAAAGATATGTCTTTTTTGTTATCAGTATGCTCTATCTATAGCCAAAAACACCCCAACCCCTCATACTATTTCATGATTGAGCAATTCACATGAAGTTCAGGATCTTTATATATCTTCTAACAAGGCAAGCAAGACCACTAACTAGGATTAAAACATGAAAAATTCTGTGCACTAAAAATCATAGATCACTATGCTCCTCTAATTCACAGATCACTAATAAACCAGACCATTTAATCACAGCAAAAAAATGTTAGCAAAAATAGTAGCAAAAATAAAAACTTCAACAAGTTAACAACCTTAAGCAGAGGAATATGAATTTCACCCAATGTATTATTCGGCGAAATAAGCGCAGTCTCAAGCTCTTCAACCGAAAACTCCGCTTTAATATTCAACAAAGGCCTAAACACCTGCACCACCAAAACCACATTACAACAAACACATTTTTCAAATTTTTCCTAATTCTAAATTACAAAACCTCACATTTAAAAAGTTAAGAACTGAGGCCAGTTCCCACATACTCCTAATATTCCACCTCGGCAACTGCGACGCCTCCGCCTCCCCAACGAGCGGCGTAACCACGCCGCTATACGGGTTAGGCGGAGACGGCGGTTGCTCCTCCTCTTCCTCCTCCACCACCACTTCCCTCCTAACCCTCCTCTTCCCCTTCTGCCTCCTCACCACCACCACAGCAGCCTCAGCAACTGCAGCCTCATATATTCTAGCAGCAGATCGTGCAGTACATGCACGTGAAGGCCTTTCTCTCCTAACCACACCACTGTTGTTGGTTTTATCTTCTGCAGCCAATTGGGTTTGTTCTTCAGACATTGTTAATGGATCTTGGACGGCAAAGGTTGAAGCTTTGTGGGTATGTACACAATCGTTACATTAAAGGTCAAGAAACGTAAAAATCAAGAAAATGAAGGGAAATTGATGGGATTTGAGAGATGGGTGTGTGTTAAATTGGGAATATTGGTTGAAATTATTGAGGGTTTGATTGGAAATTAGGGCAAAAAAGGGGGTGGGTGTAGAGAGAGAGGAAAACCAGTTGGTGGTTCGACAAAGGTGAGGGCTTTGTGTACGGGGATCAAATTCGACAGAGATACGACGACGTTTCGGAGTAAATCTCAATTTTTTTTTTCTCACTTTATTGTCTCAAATGTCAATACTGAAAATTCTAATAGTGAACAATCCTGATACCAAAAATATTGATGTCAGTTTATTTTTTTTGTGCCAATTCGGCATCAAACTTTGGCGAAAATTGATATCGGTAATTCGGTATTTTCGATTTGATTTCGGTTCGGTATGATATTTTACCTTAAAATATTGATATCGAACCGATATCGTACTGTATTGTATATTTTCGGTATCTGTGTTGGTATCAAATTTTGGCAAAAATTAGTATCGACATTTTGGGTGTGGTTTCGATACCAAACTCATCCATGCTTGTGACTTGTGGCTAGGTACAAAAACTACAAGGTCAGAACTCGGGTGTGAAGCGTTAAGCGTAAAATCGCACCGCTTTTTTGTACCTAAGGCGCATACAGACATATATTTTTTAATATGTTTCATATATGTATGTTTACAAAAACTTGTGGCACAAAATGACAAAAATATGAAAAATACATGAGGTGCGCGACTTAGGTGCACCTCATGGTCAATTTTTAACCAAAAATTGTGTAGTCAGTTGTGCTTCTTGTAAATAGTGTATTTATTGTGTAAGCTGAGGCGATGGGGTTGCGCCTTTTTAAACGCAACTAATGGTTTTGATTTTTAGGGTTAAAGGAACAAAAGCAATAAGAAAGGAAACTATTTTTTTTATTTTTTTATTAAGGCTAAAACGTGCACCCAATGTTTTAAAAGAACAGTTTTATAACTGTTTGGATTGCGTTTAGAAATGGTTTAACAGGTTGTACCAGGTTAATTAGTTAAGCCTATAAAAGTGAAAAATGATGATAAATTTGTTTGGTAGGATTAGTGTCACTTGCTTAGTGAAGTTGATTGATCTATCACATGGTAGGTGTGAGGCGGTTTGGAATGGGCATGTGGAGGTTTTCGAGATTTAACCTTCGAGGTAACAAACATGGATGAGATGCCCCTTTGATCTAGCATTGAAGCAAGAATGATTGTTGGAGAAGGTATTAAATCATGTATAATAGCCTATGCGGGAGGGCATGTGATATTTAAGAGTTGTGAGGTTGAATAACGAGATACTCCATGTTTCACATAACATGATGATTGGATGGATGTTTTGGATCAGAGACATTACACGGGATCTAAAATAGGAATTGGTGTATCAAAATTAGATAACCCTAAACACGCGAATAAATATTGTGTTTTCCAAAATAATAGATGGCATGATTATTATCTGTATACTAAAATGAAGTGTCGGTGGAAAATTCCACTGCCACCCCCTAGTGTTTTAGTAAATTGCAATTTCAGCACCCTACATTTATTTTGTTTAATTTTCAATGTTTTAATAAATTGCAAATTCAGCCCCCTACATTTATTTTGTTTTATTATCGGTTCCACCGGCCAAATGTTTGTTTTACTTTGTGATTTTCTTTTAAGTTACGCTATATACGGTATAAATTCGATTTACTTCCCGTTTTGATTCAACCACAATGTTCATGTAGATTACATTCTACATTTATTTTGTTTTATTATCGGTTGCACCGGCCAAATGTTTGTTTTACTTTATGATCTTCTTTTAAGTTACGCTATATACGGTATAAATTCGATTTACTTCCCGTTCTGATTCAACCACAATGTTCGTATAGATGACATTGAGTTTAGCTGACTACCACGAGACATGTGATTTCATACGCTTAGTGCATCATATAACGTTTGGTTTTAATCAATTAGATGTTTACAACAGGCTCGCGACGCATTACCTGTGTGTCATGTGTAAATCATGTATTTCACACTTTATGTGTTACTGCACGATTGAATCCGTCGCGTGCCACCGCAACGCACGACAGGTAAAATTGCTAGTTCTATTCTATATACTAACAAACCAAATTGTTAAAGAGTACTAACTAGACCACATGCATAATCTTATAGGTCATCATTTACTTTTTTAAGTTGTATAAACTTAAAAAAAAAATGATTGGCTAGAAATAAGGCTATAATATTTTGTTTTACTTTTATTCAATTACTTTACAGTTGTGACTCTAAATTTTAATCGACTTATCATACGACCCTTGAACTTTAATAATTCTTTTTTCTTATAAATGATTTACGTTCATACCCCGAACTTTAATAGATTTAACATACGGAAGTTTAACAAGAATTCTTTTTTCTATAAACGATCTACGCCTCGACTTTCAAACTTTGATAGAGTTATTATATGACCCTTAAAGTTTAATAAAGTTATTTTTTTTCCTTTTTTAACAAATATTTGTTCTTTTATCCTTTTTCTAAGTTTAGTTTTTTTTTTTTTTTACTTATTATTTAGCAAACTCATTATAATTAAAGCTAACTATTAACTTTAGATATGTTTACTTAATCGTGTTACTTACTTATACCATCATCTAGATTAAAGTCTACATAGTCTATATTTTAACCCTTCAATATACCGAGTAACAAATTAAATATTTTTTTATTAACCTTATTATAGTTAAAGCAAACATGAGAATTAACCCCCACTATTTATAGTAAGTTAGTTTTTCCACTTTGTATTTTGTAGATAACAATAAACACTTAAGAGGGGAGAAATGCATTCCGCATGCAATTAAGCAACTAATCCGCACTTTCAATGATGTTAGAGATGATAGTACAATAGGAGCCATTATTCTCACCCGAAAGGCACCCTTTTCTTTTATTGACTCATAACAATAACAATGTGAGTATGTTTAACATTTAATAGTCACATTTATATTCATATACTAGTTTAAAATTTCATGTTTTACATGGGTTGATAAATGTAATGTTATATAATTAGTAATAAAAAGTTATGTTTTAAATTCATATGCACTGCACGGTTGAATAAACTCGTGTATTATACTTACAGAATAACATATGATGTAATGTTAACGTATACGGTCATCAAGATATGTATTTAATAAAAAAATGATAATTGGCGTAATGGTTATTAATATAGACTATGTAGACTTAGTGTGAAGCGGTTTGAAATTAGCCGTTCAAAAAAATACTTAGTGAAGTTGATTGATTTATCATATGGTGGGTGTGAAGCGGTTTGAAATGGGCATGTGGAGGTTGTCGAGATTTAACCTTTGAGGTAACAAACATGGATGAGATGCCCCTTTGATCTAGCATTGAAGCAAGAATAATTGTTGTGACACCCGGCATATTCGACCTAACGTTTTACAAACATATAAGTCTACCTTAGCGAAAGTATTTATCAAACGTACTTAACAAGGTCAGTTGAGTCGGTTTACATTACGTATTGTCTAAGGTTCAATGATCCGAGGGATCATTGGAGTTACTACATGTACACACACGAGTCTTGAGTCCCATTGATTGGTGAATTACATGAATTGAATTGAGTAACACACATAAACTAATCCATATATGTTATATGATATGCAACTACGTGTTTAAACAATGTTTACATGATTATCATGATTGATTATTCTTAACATATGTTAGGATTGCATGTTCATGTGTTAGGATGTGTTAAAACGCGTTTAAACGACAAAACTATAAATTTGGAAAAACATAGAAACTGGTTCGACATGTAGGGGGTCAAACCAATTACTGATGCCCTCCTTCGACCTCCACATAAACTCATTCGACCCCTGCATGGGTCAAATGAAGAGTTACTATAAATACCATACTTTGCAATTTTTCATCATTTCACAAACCCTAAACGCCTCTAAACACTCTCTCTCAACCTTAAACACTGAGGAAGGAGTTTTTGATCTTATTTTTCGTAATATAACCTACAATCATCTTCCATATCACAAACAAGAGAAGATTCAAGGTGTGTTCTTGATCTAAGACCATTTTCATTCATTTTTATCAAACCCTAAGTGTCCAGATCTGATTCAAACATGTTTTCATGAATAAAAACCTTTCTAACATATTCCTAAACAAAACCTTTTCATTAACAATGAGTTTTCATGTAAAATACATGTGTTAATGATGTTATATGACGTGTTAGGAACTTGTGTGAAATTTTTTGATGATTGATTTCTGTATAGATGTTATAACAATGATCTAGGGCTGTTATTGATGATGATTTAGGATTGATATAGGTTACAATTGGTTATTGATGATGTTTTGCTCATTTTGGGGATTTTGTGTTAGATCTAGGGCTTGTTCATGATGTTATTGATAATGAAATGATTAGGGGTTTTCCTAAACATGATAATATGAGCATATTGAGCTAATTGATAGATGATTTTGATAAGTTTCCAAATCGGGTAAAGATTGCATGCGTGTGATGTGACATTTCCATACTTTGCTATTTTGGGTAACTTGTTAAACATACTGATTTTGAGATTAAATTAATAGGGTTTTGTGGGGATAGATTAATGATAGTGGACTGTTGTGATTTGTGGTGTTTCATGACGTTTTCGGACTGTTTAGGTGCGATTTGGTGCGTTTTAGGAGGTTTTGCAGGACAAGGGTCGAACCAAGGGTTGATTCGACCCATCGTGGGGTCGAACCAGACCTCCTTGGGTCGAATGAGCATACTGAATGGTCAAATGGGATTTATTTAGGTCGAACGAACATGATTTAAGTCGAATAAAGACGTGTTAGAGTTGAATTAACATGTGTTAGGTCGAATGAACTTGTGTTTTGGTTGCATGAACATCTATAAAGGTCGAACCAACTTGGAAGTGTGTCGAATGAACCTATATAAGGGTCGAATGAGTCTGGAAACTTGCTGATTCGACCTTACGACTTCATACGTGCGATTTTGGATGCAAACTAAGTGTTTTATGCATGAATCTTATGTGTTATCCATATGTACTTGATTAATTTATGTAACGGGTCACCAACGGGATGTCAGGATGGTCTGGTGTGTCGGCTAAACAGTCAAACACGTTTTCAAACATTCTTAGTCATGATCTGGACAACCGGGGACTAGTTAACCTACGGGTTAGTAGTCACAACACTTATACGGATTTTGTAATAGGTCGCGGATATTAGGGACTGTTAATCTTGCATTGTCTAGAAAAAGAACGTAACCTAAGGTGAGTTTCACGGACCCTCTTTTATACACTTTTCTCTCGGGGGAGAAACATGCCACACTTTTTAGAGACGCAACGCTTATGTTATAAACATGCAACACTTTTTAAACGCAACGCGTATGTTTACATTGGTTGTCTTTTGTTTACTATACGATGCAACACGTAAGTCCCTGGGAAACCATTAATATGTGGGTGTACATGATGTGGATAGATCTATTGGGCCTGACAAACCCCACCCGTCGGCTGGGAGCCGGACGGGTGCATATTGTCTCTATTCTTTGAGCAACGCAAGCAACACAATCACGGGCAGCAACACAAGAAATGCTTGTCTGTAACGGTTTCATCAATACAATCGTAGTATTAAGAAACACTTATTGCCTAGTTAAACGCATTCATATCATGGTATCTTTGTGATGAAACTCTTATCAGATAGAAACGCTTTATAAACTTAAAACCTGTGAACTCACCAACATTATATGTTGACAACTTTTTGGCATGTTTTCTCAGGTCGCTAAGGTAGCAGCATCGAGTTTAGGCGCACGTAGGGCTGCAAACGAACTGAACTTTCAGCGAACAGTTCATGAACCGTCTGGCGGGAAGTTCGTTTGTGTTCATTCGTTTAATAAATGAACGAACACGAACAAAAAATTCCGTTCGTTTAGTTAAACGAACGGACATGAATAGAGTTCGCGTTCGTTCGTTTATGTTCGTGAACGTTCGGTAACATGTTCGTTTTTGTTCGATAGTTTTTAAGGTTTTTAATTTTTATACTTCATTTATATTCTTTTATTTTTATTTATTTTACCCAATAAATAATATATATGAGGTAAATATATGACTATATGAAATCAATAAACCTTCATTTTGTATCCAATATGTGTTTCCACGTTCCAGCGTTGATCCCCTCCACCTCCAATACCCTTATCAGTACTAAGTATGTTTGGACAATTAGGTTATATTTTGGGTGGATTTAGCTAATGTCTTAATGCATGTGAATTCGATATTATTCAAAAGTAAATATATGTTCGTTTGTGTTTGTTTCCGTTCATGAACACTTGTTTGTGTTCATTACTGTCTGTTTGTGTTCGTGTGCGTTCATGAACAAAATTAACAAACGAACATGAACATGAGTGTTTTCTTAACAAACGAACACGGACAAAAAATCTCGTTCGGTAAGTGTTCATGAACTGTTCGTGAACACATAATTTTCTTAACAAACGAACACGAACAAGGCATTGTTCGTGTTCGTTCGGTTCGTTTGCAGCCCTAGGCGCACGGAGTGTCACATGGCGTCTAGGGTTCTAGTCGCATGTCTTTAAATAATTTTAGACTTCATTTACTTTTGATGGGTTGTAAACAAGATTTTTTTTAAAGCTTCCACTGTTGGTTTAATGTTTAACTTATGGTTTTGGTTTACATATTTTTCGTATACAGTTGTCTTTTATTGTGATCGTTGACTTGGATCCTGGTATGTCACGCGCCTCGCGGTAAAACCCCGCATGTGGAATTTGAGAGTGTGACAATTGTTGACGGAGGCATAAAATCCCGTATAATATCCTATACATGAGGGCGTATGATATTTAAGATTTGTAAAGCTGAATATCTAGATACTCCATATTTCACATAACATGATGATTGGATAGATGTTTTGAATCATAGACATTACACGGACCTAAAATAGGAATTGATGTATCAAAATTAGATATATAACCCTAAACACGCAAATAAATATTGTGTTTTTCAAAATAATAAATGACATGATTATTCTATTCTATATACTAAGGGGGACGGGCGCCACCTAAATTGGTCACGGATACACACTACCAGCATGGTAACACCACCGCCACCCATGTTGGTAATGGTCCCGTGAACCTTTTGTTGGTTCTGTTTACCGTGCTGGTAACCGTTTTTATTTTGTTTTCGAATTAATATAATTTAAGTTTTATTATAACCGTGTGTTTTATCACTGTTTTGTTATTATTTTTTATAATTTAAACCATGTGTTTTAAAAATAATAAAAATAAATTAAAACAATATTAAATAACAAAAACATAAACATAATTCACTAAATATTAAACATTAATAAAAATACATCAAAACAAAAATAAAATAAAATAAAGCTTAAAGCTGATGCATGAGGTGCCACGCCTGGACATGGTCAAATGTGCCGCGGTAACGACCTGCATAAGTCGCCTGGGTCATCTCCACAGCAATCTCCACCCCAATGCCCGATTGGCGGCTCATTGTGCGCTCGTACAATGTCGTCCACCAATCACACTTGACGTTTAGATAAGTCCATTTTTTTTGCAGACTCTCGATTGTGCGGGCACTTTGGCCGACCTGTTGATTGAACTCAGCCAAAACACGGTCCCAGAACCGTGTGTCCCTGACACCTGAGCCTTGGCGTTGCAAGGATGGGTCATTTTGTGCGTCTTTGACGCACACAACCAGGGCGATTTCTTCATTTTCTGTCCAACGGGTCATTTTGAAATGTGTGGGTGCTCTTAATGTTGTGTTGATTTGAATTGTGATTTCATCACCGTCGTATGGTGGTTTATATACTAAAAGATCCAATCGTATTGCATGTAAAATTAAAGTTCATCTGACGGTTAGATGAGACCGATTTTAATGGAAATAAATATTTTTGACCGTGTTGGGTGGAGACGGTTATGAGAAATTAAATCGTGCTGACGGTTTGGTGATAAAATTTATAAAACCGTGTGAATTTAAAAAAAATATATTTGTATTTAAGTGAAAACACAAAAAAGAATTAGTGGAGTGTTGCCTCCAAGAAAGTATTTCAGTGAATTAAATCAGTGAAGTGATGTGACAGTGTATAATTGGTTAAAAAGTATTTCAGTGAATTAAATCAGTGAAGTGATCCTCAACCCCTGTGTTTTGGTGGTTTTAACTAGTTGAATCCAAATTCAAAATGTTTAACTACCTGAATACCTGATTTTTCTATTTATAACTATATGAGTCCATTTAACTAACTCAATCTAGTAAAGTCAGTTAGTTTTTGTGAAAAGACGAAAATGCCCTTGTTATTTAATAAAAATAAAAACAAAATAAATACCAAACCCATCTCTTTCTCTCTATCTCTCTTACTTATTAACAAAAACCCTAATCCTACCAACCCATCACCACCACCAAAACCATACACATCCACTAACCCACTCTCTTATCCTCTCAACAAACTCACACACACAAACATACTTTACTGTGTATAGAGAGAGAGAGAGAGAGAGACGTGTAGAGAGAGGAGCAGAAGAAAGAGAAGGCAAAGCCTCGTCAACCAGAGAAGCAGACGTGAGAAGATAAATAGAGGGAGACCAGAGAGAGGAAAGAGAAGAAGGTCGCCGGCCTTGGCCTCCGGCCGGTCGGTCTCGTCAACCAGAGAAGCGAAGGTTATGGTTGGTGGGGTGATGAACGACGGTGGCAGTCCGGGTGATGAGTTCCGATTGAGTCAGATCGAGGTAAACCCCAAAACCCAATTCTTGACAATAGTCTGATTATGAAGGTGATGATTTATATGGTTATGGTCTCGGGTGACCGGCGAATCGGCGATAGGTGGTGGTGGTTGGATGTAAGGTGATGATTTGGGGGTTAGGGTTTCGGGATCATAGAGAAAAAGGCGCTGATGGTGGTTGCAGTGACGTCTCCGGTGGCTAATCAATGTTTTGCAGAAACAAATGGTGAGTAGGGGTTAGGTGGTTGTGGGGGATGAGGCATTGGTGGTGGTGATGTGGTGTGGCGGTGGTGCAGAACAGTGGGTTGGAGGTTGAATATGATGTGGGTAGGGGTTGAGGATGGTGGTGGTGGCAGGGTGGTGCAGTGGTGATGGTGAGGTGGTGGTGTTTGGGCTTGGTTCAATTCAGTCCAGTTTGTGCTGTTATCAAAGAGAGACGATGGTGTTATTAGGGTTTAGCTATCTGATTTTGGTGGTAGTGGCGGTGCAGAGGTGCAGTGGTGGTGGTGGTACAGCGGTGGGGGGTGGTGGTGCAATGGGATAGGTCATAGGTGTAGGGGTTGGATGGTTTAGAGAGAGAGAAAAAGATAAAAAACAGTTCATGTTTTTTTTAAATAATTATAAAAATAGGTTAATTGTTCCTTATGCATAAAAGGCTTGTACCTTACTTGGAAATGACTTAAATGCCCTTATAGTTAACAGACTTGGTGGATGGAGTTAGTAAATTGGACTCAGATGGTTACAAATTGAAAAACCAAGTGCTCAGATAGTTAAACATTTTCGTTTTGAATTCAACTAGTTAAAACCACCATAACATAAGGACTCAAATAGTAATTTACTCTAAAACAAATTGTTAAGAGTACTAGACCACATGGCATAATCTATAATTTTATAGGTCATCATTTACTTTTTTAGGTCGTATATACTTAAAAAAAAATTAATTGGCCAACAATAAGGCTATGATATTATTGTTTTACTTTTATTCAATTAATTTACAGTTTTGACTCTAAATTTTAATCTACTTATCATATAACCCTTAAACTTTAATTAATTCTTTTTCTTATAAATGATTTAAGTTCATACCCCTAAACTTTAATAGATTTAACATACGGAAGTTTAACAAGAATTCTTTTTCTATAAACGATTTACGCTTCGACTTCCAAACTTTGATAGAGTTATTATACGACCCTGAAAATTTAATAAAGATAATTTTTTTCTTTTTTTTAAACAAATACTTGTTCTTTTATCTTTTTTTATAAGTTTAATTCTTTTTTATTTTACTTATTATTTAGTTAACTTATTATAATTAAAGTTAACTTTTAACTTTAGATACGTTTACTTAATCGTGTTACTTGCTTATTTATACCATCATCTAGATTAAAGCCTATACAGAGTAACCAATTAAAATACTTTTTATTTACCTTATTATAGTTGAACCAAACATGGGAATTAACCCCAATATTTATAGTAAGTTAGTTTTTCCACTTTGTATTTTGTAGATAACAATAAACGCTTAAGAGATGAGAAATGCATTCCGATCGCATGCAATTAAGCAACTAATCCGCGCTTTCAATGATGCTAGGGATGATAGTACAATCGGAGCCATTATTCTCACCCAAAAGGCACCCTTTTCTTTTATTGACCGATAACAATTAGAGTATGTTTAACATTTAATAGTCACATTTATATTCATATAAGGTTACAATCTCGTATTTTACACAGGTTGATACATATAATGTTATATAATTAATAATAAAAAGTTATGTTTTAAAAATCATATACACTGCACGGTTGAATAAACTCGTGTATTATACTTATAGAATAACATACGATGTAATGTTAACATATACGATCATCAAGATACGTATTTAATAAAAAAACGATATGCAGACCAATCAGGCCACTCGCGCAACGCGCGACAACGAAGCTCACTAGTTTTAACACGAATCCAAGCTTCCCCTTAAAAAAATACACATATATAACTTGAAATCGAAATTACATATAGAAGCATGCAAACATATAAATACATAATACAAACATACTACACTACCACCTAAATCTCGTCAAAATGCCCATTATTATAGGTTGACAATATATAGATGTTTTGTTGGTTATTATAATTCCATGAAATACTAGTACCTTGATTCATCACCATCTTTTTTCATGTCTACATGTGTTTCTCAATCTTCATTATTATCAAAGAACGGATTCATCATGTTCACGAATGGCTTCTTCAACAATAATCAAAGGTGCAACTTCATTACCTCGTCTTAACAAACCATGATCAACACCATGTGACAACATAGGTGTCACGTGTTGTCGCGCATAATGTTGTCTATAAAAAGAAAGCCAAGTAAGGATGCTATAAAGCTCCTCCTCAGCTTGTCTTATCTGATATTGAAGGTCACATATCACACTAAGGCAGCCATGAACTGGAAACTGGTCTCGCATGTTAGCCTCGTAGATTATGGACCGCATGGCCTCCGTTTTGTGGTCCGGGTTGATTTGTTCTAGTATTCTTAAAATGTTTCTCACACCAAAGAGCTTGTGTGCATTTTTGAAAATCACGGGGTGTTCAGGACGAAAGTGTGGTGCGAGTGCACACTCAGGGGTGCAACGTTTGCGCTGATATTTGCAGGCAGCGCAAGCTTTTTTGTTGGGAGCACCCCTGGGAGTCATTTTAGTTTGATTTGAAGAGAGAAATGATTCGTGAAAAGGGTGTGATAGGTGAGTGTTTTGTAGGAAGCAAGACCATGTAAAGTATATAAAGTGAGTCAAGTCCTTGACCATTTTGGGACAACATGCATGAAAGTGTACGATGTTATTAATTGAATCTATAGTAACATGCCATATGTAACTGGCAGTGGAGAAAATATTATGTATGCATATGTTATATATGTGGGTGTGTAGAATAGGTACAAGTGAAATCAAGTGTCCTACAATCATCTAAATTGATATTTATCGGCACCTAACCTACTGTCTTCAGGTGTCAGGGAAATTAATTTCATGGTCATAAATTTATAATGCTCATTTAACTTCAACCCCATATGAGCTTTTCAACTGATGAAAGCTTAAAATGGACACCGAATATGCATATATATGTCCACCCTTGGTTTAATTCTTTCCCATTCACACACCAACTAATTACTGTAAATAAATAAGATCAATGTATATTTTATGTAGTCAAATAACAAGATTTTATAGAAAATATATACTTCTATAATTACATAATCATACACTTTTTTTTTAAAGACGAATTTCTTGCTCCTTGTGAGACTTGAACTCAAGATCTCACACTTTTTAGTGTATTAAAAGGCTTTGCCTTACCATTGGACCACCAACCCCACAATGAGAAAACCAGAACAAAACACTTAACAACGTGCATAGCCAATTATCACATTTTCAAAAATACAAAATTTATCCAATAAGAAAGCCTAAAAACATCGTCAGGATAATAGGGACACGACCCTAATTAGTACCCTCAACCATAGTTGTCAAAGGCGCAAGGCACACTCAATACGCAAAGAGTGAGCCTTGGGCCTCAATGCAAAAACGCTTAAAAAGCAATGACTTTTTTTTAGGCAAGTGTATGGTATAAGAAACAATTTTTAGGGGTTTTAGTGATGTTTTAGGCTTATTTAGGACTAGCTTTAGGTTGATTTCAAATATGTTCAGAGAATTTTTGGCCGAAATTTCGTCAGATTTGACCTAAAAATCTGCCTGAGAGCCTTAGACTGTGCTTTTGAAGTGAAGCGAGAAGGCTACGCTAGGCACAGGTTCGCGCCTGGATAAGCCTTGACAATAGAGCCCTCAACACCATCACAAGTGTCTACAAGTAGCACTACTAGAAAACTGAGTAATTTGCTACGCACTTTTGCATCGTACATGTGTAGCAAACAGGCGTTTCCTACGCAGTTGCTACGCACATGACGAGTAGCAAAAAACCCCGTCACAAAATCCCTTGCTACACATTTGCGACATTAAGTTTTTAATTCAGATTTTCCATTTGCTACAATTTTACGACACCATCATTTGCTGCGCATCAACGACGCACCATTTGCTACGTATTTACAGCGGCCATTTGCTATGCATTTACAACCCCCGTTAATATTTCATTTTTTTATTTGCTACGCGTTTGTTACACCAAGTATATTAGATTTTAATATTCAATTTTTTTCTATTTGAGACAAATTTGCTACAAATGTTAAAATATAAGAAAATAAAATAAATAGACCCAAATTTTCTAAAACATCTTCAAATCTGTTACATAGAAACAACAATAAAAAAATCCAGCAAAACCCCAAATACCACAACCTAAATCCAAACATTTAATCCTGCAAACTTCAAATCTAATACGGTTTCAAAAATAGCAAGTAACAATTACTACTAATTACTAGGGCGATAACTTTTGATAAGTTCTCCAAAGTCTTTCTGAATCGCTTCACGTTGAGCTTTTAGTGCGTCCTCAAATGCCTTCCTATCAGCTTCACGCTGAGCCTGAAGCCGAGATTCAAAATCTTCACATTGAGCATCATAATCTTGAATTTGATTTTCCAAAAGCTAGGATATATAAAAAGGTAAAAACATATATAGGAATCAGGAAATAAATAATAAGACAATTTGAATCAAATTAAACATTCTAATTAAGGGTGTTCGTGGTCCGTTTTGACAAATTTTTAGTTTGAACCGTCATAGTTAGTAATGGTTTTTCATTATTGAGAACCGAAACCAAACATTCACATTAAAACAAATCCAAATCTACAAATTTTCGATCCAGAACAACAAGGAAATTTAAAGTTAGTTTCAGGTCAACACATGAAACAGGTCGAAAGAAATTGTATTTCAGATTTGGTTTTTGTTGCTAATATGGTTATAGTGCAGAATTAGATAAGCTTAAGGAAAAATTTGGGTCAAATTTAGCTGCTAAAATACAGGTCTAACGGGTTATTTTACAGATTACTTTTAGAGGTAATTTGGTCATAGTGCATGTTAAAAACCTTGGTTATAATTTCAGATCCTAGATAAAAAAAACCTTTCTTAAGAATAAGAAAACATCAAGTTTGTTAGAAAATGTTGAAATCTGAATACAACTCTCATATCACATGTATTAGAAGGAAAACGCATACCTTATCTTGAGATGGTTCGACCCCAAAAGGTGAGAATGGGGTCCCAGTCATTAGGTAATTTATATCTGTAGATCCTATCCCGTATAAGTGAGTCGTACGACCTCCAGATTGCACACGCTTCCATACATTAATATCATCCTCGGTAAATTCCGACCCGTGCAACTCCTTCATATCTTTAAGGTATTCTCCCTGTAGTTTTTCAAAACAACATGAATGTTACTTTGGTAAATGTTAATAATAGTTACATTAAAACAATACTGATGTCTTACATATATTTCTTCAACCCGAGCTATACAAAAATCCACCAATTCAAGTTATTAATTTCAAGCTCTCCTGCCCAAAGTCTTGCTTTTGACTCTATTGTGAGATGGGTTTCAAGGAAGACTTCTCTAAAAACTAGGTTCCCGACCAATTTTATTTTTCTACATAAAAATAGAATATAGTTAATGTAGTAAGTGTTGAAGTAGAAACATATACCAAAGGTTATATTGTAACACCCCAACCGATGGCGGAAACATCGAGGTGTCACGTAGCGACGATTGTTCAATAGCTCATGGTACTAAAGTGTAAATATTGATACAATGGCTAAATAGTTTATTACATTGAAATGAAATACAAAAATACAATGATTCAAACTACAATCTAAATTGAAATCCAAAATCTAAGTATAAATTCCAAAGGCTTAAAAGGCTTCTCAAAAATAACCTAAAACATGTATGAAAATAGTATAGGTCAATACAAAAATGTATTGGTAAGCATACACTGTTTGAATACATATAGTAGAAAGAGAGTTCCGCAATTCACGTGTTATACTGTCTACAATTTAGTGTTCAGGATATGTACAAATGTCACCCAAAATCAAGCCTTAGAGTATAAATGATATCCGAGAATAATGGGATATTAAGTATATATGTATAGTATTTGCCCAATAGTATGATTATATATAGTAGACGACAAGTGATATAGGTAAACATAACCATGACCAAGGTCTCATACAACAGAGTCACAAGGGATGCATATCATAGTACTACTCATTATTACGGTAGGCCACATAAGGGTTAATGATTAAGGTCATAAGTACACACTATCAACGATCAACAAGTAAAACGCATACAAGAATTGCGATTATGAGTATGAAAATAAAACGTGTTTAAGTGAGTGAGATAAATAAGTATACATGAGTCACCCAAAAGTGTAAGAAAACGAAAAAGGGGATAAGTATACTCACAATTTTGCTAGGTGGTAAATCCAACAAAGTTCGTCACACAAGGCTTGGGAATTTCGAAGAACTCAACCTATATGTATAAGTATACTAATGAAGAAAGTGACTTAAAAAGTCTAAGGTATCTAGGATTCGAAGGCATTAGGGTTTGCTGAGACGATTTGGGGAATTAGGGTTTTTGTGATAAATTAAATTGATATTATATTTGTATGACAAAATAATATGATTAACACAATTTAAATTAACAAAAATGTGAAAATAAAATATTTTCTAGAAAGTAAAAGTCTGAAAATTAAGTTTATGGTATCAAGATGCGGTACCTAAATTTTTATAATATTTAGAGCAAGAACGAATTTATTATGAATATTTTAGATTATCTATGTATATGTATATATAAATGTTGATAATAAATAAAAAATATAAGACTTAAGAAAAATAGAAACCAGGCCCGATGGAAAAGGACTCGAACATGGGTCTATGTGATTCCAACACACACAACCACTACAATTACAAGACATTTTGTTATAAATCTTTAAAACATCATCATCATCATTCTCAATTAATCCCACCTATAGCAAAGCTAAGGTAGTGTCTGAGGAGAGTAAAATGTAGACAACCTGACCTCTATCCTTAAGAATAGAGAGGCTGCTTCTAGTGAGACCCTCGGCTCGATGTGGTTTGGTATCAACCCTTGGACATAAGGCATAAAACACTTAGCAATCGGGACAAACCCGATCGGTGCATGTACCCCTTTGTCTTTTGGCTATCCACGCCACCACATGATGCATGATTAACCGTCCGTCATTTTCAATGTTATTTTTACAAAATTAGTAAAATAACGTTAAAACTAGTGCAACTTTACTTTTGCCCCCCAAGGGCCACACATATATACATTATATGCGCACACCGTAAGTGGGGCGTATATAAATCTTTAAAACAATTATATTTATTTACATACCACTATTCACCTTCTTCCCCGGCATCAAACCTAAACCCTAGAATTACTTAGCCTTAAATTAAGCACCAATAACAATGATAACCACAAGGCTTTCATGGACTAATGTAAAAAGAATAAAATGGCACAAATAAGAGGGACTTACACAAAGATGAATCGGCCGAAAAGAAGATTTAAAACCCGAATAATGGAGACCAAATTCCAAGTAAAAGAGACGTTTTTATTTTTCTAGTTTATTTTAAGTGGGTTTAGAATGTATAATGGTTTCAGAAAGAAATTTGTGGGTTCTATTTATAGATTAACATACGAATCGAAATTTGTCCATGATTACGATTGAATGTGACGGTTACCAGAAAAAAGTAAAAAAAAAACCCGGTTAAAAACCTTTAAAATTTTACGTTATACAGTCAGCTATGGATAGGGCTGTAAACGAACCAAACGAACACGAACAAGGCTTTGTTCGTGTTTGTTTGTTAAGGTTTCTTAGACAAACGAACCGTTCACGAACACACTAACGAACATAATTCTATGTTTGTGTTTGTTTGTTAAGAAATTGGGTTGTTTGCGAACTGTTCGTGAACACGGGTCTTAAACACAAACAAACAAAAACAAACATTTAATATGCAACTAACTAAAAAACCATTGTTAATATTAACCATTAGACAAAGTACATCTACGAAATGATGTCGATAAGTCAAATTGTACTAACTTAGACATAATTATCTAAAATTACTTAGGCATAGGCAATGAATACATGATATTCCTAATTCAAAAGTTCATAATTAACCTAAGTTTTAACTAGTGACTGAACATAAACAAACATACACAAATGGATATAAATAAACGAACGTAAACAAACACATTGCCGAACGTTCACGAACGCAATCGAACGAACGAGACATTAGTTCGTGTTTGTTTGTTTAGTTAATCAAACGAAATTTTTTGTTCGTTTTCGTTCATTTATTAAACAAACGGACACAGACGAACTTCCCCCCGAATGGTTTACGAACTGTTCATCGAACGTTTGGTTTGTTTACAGCCCTAGTTATGGAGCACAATTAAAAAGTGATAAGGAGTGATAACTGTTAAATTTAAATTGTAACTGGCTAATTGATTAATATTACGTGGTTCAAATGATTTGATTCATGAGTCCAAAAAAAAAAAACTTGCGAGGATAACAGGTCAAGGTGGCAGAGATTCTCTTGATTTGCATTGAAGTTTATTATGTTGGCAAAACAGGTCCCTATAGTTTGTCTTTAAAACATTCAGACCTATAAATTCATGGAATTTGGCTTTTAACTTTAAAAATATATACCTAAGTTATAAACTTTAAACGTTATAGAATTTAAACAAGATTTGACTTATTTATTTATAAAAATTGATATGGAAGTGAATAAACATAATAAAAAGGAAAATAATAATATCTAAATAATGTTTCAAATGGACAAATTCGGATATTAAATAGACTGGAAATGAAAATATAGATATTGGAAATATCATGATTGTCACAGTCTCTCCTACTTTAGAAAATTTCGTCTAGAAATTTATTTACAGGTGGAGGTTTCTATGAAACATAAGGCGTTTGAAAAAGGCAAGTAGGTTTTAAGAAATGCATGAGACATGACTTGACAAAATTTAAAGTAGTTGTTTATTATTCAAAGAAAAAGTTTTAAAATCTTTAACATTTGACCCGAGGTTAGGAAGTTGAGAGTTTACAATAAGAAAAGGCTTGGAAAAGTATGTAACTAGTGAGGGCAGAGTACTGTTATAGCAGTCTCCCCTACTTTAGAAAAGTTTCTGACCGAACTTTGGTAGGGACATGCAATGAGATTTCGAATAACAAAGTGTGTAAGGGTGTACAAGATTTGGTCTTTTTGTGTGGGTGGTCAAAAGAAAGATTCCTAGAAGACGAACTGAAACTTGTGTAAAAACGTTTTTTGTCAGAAATGATAGCCGTTAGTCAACGACCTATTAAAGATGTCGGACTCAACGCTATTAAATAGCTCAATATGCAATTGAAAATAATGGGGTAGGTTCTTGGTCAGACTCCTAGTCCGCTCTCGCAGTATCGTTAGTGCTTATATATAGGGTGTACCGCAGCCAACTCACCACACTACCAATATCTTGGACTCGTACTAATTGTATACCAATAGCCTAAATGAAATAACACACCACCCCCATGTACCTGTTGTAACATCGCAAAATTTTCCCCAAAATTTTAATACATAAAAAGCACTTATATATATATATATATATATTTTATTACACCTTTATCATTAATATTATACAAATGTGCCTAAGTCTTTATTTATCCTAACTCACAACTTATATACATACATAAATGTATATAAATAATAATAATAATAATAATAATATGATTCTAAATTCTTTTTTTTTTTTTTCACATACAAGATTTTTTTTTTTTTTTAAATAAAGCCTTGAGTCAAATAGTCAAAGTCCTAGTCAAAGTCTTAGTCAAACAGTCAAAGTCTTAGTCAAATAGTCAATTCATCATAAAACCTTACTTTATGGTGTTGACCAATTTTAATGGCTAATTGACTCCAAAACTAGTATAAAAACCCACCTATGACCCATATACTTTGCACCTCTAAATCGATTGTTTCAATCCGATTAAACCTTCCCTCATACCTTTCTTCTATAGTCTATTACTTCTACAATTGAAGCTTTGATTATAAGCTCTTGTAATTGGCGAATTGGAAGCTTGATATTCTTTCTTTTTCGTTTTCTTCAATTTGGACTAGCTACGTTGTTGAGTCTTTGGGATTCGCCTCGCATACATTCACAACACATTATTCTATTTTTTTCACGAGACATAACATTTTGCTAAGGTGAGTTTTACATAGCCCCTTTTTCTATTTATCACTGCTTTTGGGGTGAAACATGTTACAACATCATTTATGCAATTCAATCATCAATGTGTCTATGTGTTTTCTATGTTGCATTATGTCTTGAGCATGATTAGAGTAAGCACCATTCTAGCATAATCATTAACTCCGTACAAGCCGGCGGTATACATTGATAGATCTATTGGACTGACAATCCCACCCGGATACGTGCCTCCTACAAAGGTAGCGTGGGTGTTTGTTATCGTATAACATATTCAAGTGGACCATGAGCGTATGGTATGTATCATATTATAACAGTCATCAGGGTTGGTTATGCACTCGATTTATTTCTAGTATGTTCTCACATATGGACTAGATTGACATGACACATGAATTGCACATCATTTTTACTCAATTATCAAAAACCTATGTAATTCTCACCAACTTTTGTTGACCCAAAACATTTTCAACTTAACATGTTTCAGGTTCTATTTGCTTGAAGATTTGAATTGATGCTTGGAGATACGTGTATAGTTTTATTCAATTTAATGTACAAATTCTAGAACAATTGTATGTAATTTATTTAAATCATTTATGAAACTTATTATTCACCATGAGCTACTGAACAATCATTCATACGTGGCACCTCGATGTTTCCGCCATCGGTTGGGGTGTTACAGATTGTTATCAGAGCCTTGGTTATAGGGAATTAGGTTATTAGAAATAATCTAGACTATAACCTTAGGGACTTAAACAGTACTTGCTTCTCCTACTTGTAACCCTAATTGCTTCCCTAATCCTATCCTTATCCTATGCCTTATATAACCCTAAACCTACATGTGACTACTCCTATTCGTCTGCTGCAATCCTGATCCACCATTAGATTAATAGGACAAAATCCTCAGGTTTAACCTGAACCCCCTTGAGATCTCGTCGAAGTTCTAGATTTTAATAACGAACACGTGCAATCTGGAAGGGTGAACGCCTGTATTCTGAGTCTTCTGTCTAGGCTGGCATTGCGCATATATCCCAATCAGACGAGGGACCCGGATGCCTACCTGGGAATTCTCGGGATGAGTGTTCACTTATAGGCTAAAGCATGTCTTCACTATGTTGTTGGAATCTGGAATCTTTGATACGTCAACGTTTTCGTTTATTCGTTTTAATTAATGAATAAATGATTACATTCCTTATATCACCTCATTCATTTCATGCCACATTGAACCTTCATTGTGTCCCTTACAGATCATGTCTCCACGTCGCAACACTCGCAATAACAGTGGTGAAAACCAAGAGGAAAGTAACAAAAACCACAACACCAACCACAACAACAACAAAAACAACAAAGGTGTTGATGCCCAACTGGCTGCGATTATTTCCCAACAAATGGCGCAACAAATCACAACTTTTGGTTTCTAACTTGTTGGCTCAAGTCATCCCAATGAATGGGAACGGCAATGGAAATGGAAATGGCGATGGAAATCACATAAAGAACGGGACCTTAGTTCGGAAAGGCGAGAAAACAAGTATTGTGGCCGCGGTAACTACCGAGAACCAGAAGCGCAAGACCAGGGATCCTAATGTAAACCTCACTACACAAGCTTCTAACAAGAAACCCTATACAAGAAACTTTCCATTGTGTAACACATGCAAACGACATCACCCCACTGTTTCAGTGTGTTGCCTGTGCACCAATTGTGGTAGGTATGGCCATCTGGTTAACACATGTCGTGAGTCCCCAAACCCTAACACCAACCAACCATCCAACCAACCCTGCTCAGGTTGCTAATCTTAATCGTCCTGGTAAATACAACTATGGTCAATGCTATGAATGTGGAAACCCAAATCATTTCCGTAACCGATGCCCTAAACTAAATCGAGATCAAGACCCTCCAGCTACTTAACAGCAAACCCCACCATTTGAATGATGTCTACTTTTAATTCTATGTAATGACGCTTTTGATTCAAGTAATAAATTCAAGTATTACCATAACATCTGTGTGCATGCTTGTTTGAATGTGAATTAATTGCTATATCTATAATCATACTTGCTTACTTGTACGACAATTAGTGGACTACCAAATAATCTACTCAACGATTGGTATAGGTCATCATGTCTTTTCAACAGTCGGGAGAGGCCCTACCACCTGCTCAACGACTGGTGGAGACTAACAGACCTGCTCAACAATCGGAAGAGTCATAGAAGGACGCAAAACCCTAATGTAAGGTAAATTGGTGATTACGGTCCGGAACGTAATCGTGAATTTACAGGTACGTTAAGGTGGTGTGGAATTCTATCAAGATTTTTGGTAGTTAACCAAATGTAAACTCTAGGTATCTAGTAGCTCAACTCACACGTAACACGCCTCTTATCCACGCTATTCGAGACAGGTTACTCTATTCATTGTCATACCCTAACATAAAATTTTTCAAGCCACACTTGTCCTAATTTTTATCCAATCCCCTTCAACCTTGTGTTTTCAATAAACTTCGGGACGAAGTTCCTAAAAGTAGGGGAGACTGTAACATCGCAAAATTTTCCCCAAAATTTTAATACATAAAAAGCACTTATATATATATATATATATATATATATATATTTTATTACACCTTTATCATTAATATTATACAAATGTGCCTAAGTCTTTATTTATCCTAACTCACAACTTATATACATACATAAATGTATATAAATAATAATAATAATAATAATAATATGATTCTAAATTCTTTTTTTTTTTTTTCACATACAAGATTTTTTTTTTTTTAAATAAAGCCTTGAGTCAAATAGTCAAAGTCCTAGTCAAAGTCTTAGTCAAACAGTCAAAGTCTTAGTCAAATAGTCAATTCATCATAAAACCTTACTTTATGGTGTTGACCAATTTTAATGGCTAATTGACTCCAAAACTAGTATAAAAACCCACCTATGACCCATTATACTTTGCACCTCTAAATCGATTGTTTCAATCCGATTAAACCTTCCCTCATACCTTTCTTCTATAGTCTATTACTTCTACAATTGAAGCTTTGATTATAAGCTCTTGTAATTGGCGAATTGGAAGCTTGATATTCTTTCTTTTTCGTTTTCTTCAATTTGGACTAGCTACGTTGTTGAGTCTTTGGGATTCGCCTCGCATACATTCACAACACATTATTCTATTTTTTTCACGAGACATAACATTTTGCTAAGGTGAGTTTTACATAGCCCCTTTTTCTATTTATCACTGCTTTTGGGGTGAAACATGTTACAACATCATTTATGCAATTCAATCATCAATGTGTCTATGTGTTTTCTATGTTGCATTATGTCTTGAGCATGATTAGAGTAAGCACCATTCTAGCATAATCATTAACTCCGTACAAGCCGGCGGTATACATTGATAGATCTATTGGACTGACAATCCCACCCGGATACGTGCCTCCTACAAAGGTAGCGTGGGTGTTTGTTATCGTATAACATATTCAAGTGGACCATGAGCGTATGGTATGTATCATATTATAACAGTCATCAGGGTTGGTTATGCACTCGATTTATTTCTAGTATGTTCTCACATATGGACTAGATTGACATGACACATGAATTGCACATCATTTTTACTCAATTATCAAAAACCTATGTAATTCTCACCAACTTTTGTTGACCCAAAACATTTTCAACTTAACATGTTTCAGGTTCTATTTGCTTGAAGATTTGAATTGATGCTTGGAGATACGTGTATAGTTTTATTCAATTTAATGTACAAATTCTAGAACAATTGTATGTAATTTATTTAAATCATTTATGAAACTTATTATTCACCATGAGCTACTGAACAATCATTCATACGTGGCACCTCGATGTTTCCGCCATCGGTTGGGGTGTTACACCTGTAAACCCATGTTTACGTTTCGGACTGTAATCACCGGTTTACCTTACACTAGGGTGTTATGCTTTTTCCACGACACTAACATAAAGGATACAAGACACAATGCGTGCAACTAAAATGTGTTAAGTAATATGTACTGCTCAAGTATAAGATGCAGTTAAAGGTCCTTCCCCTTTCGGGTTCACCCAAATATCCGTAATGAGAACAAGGTGTAAGAATCAAGCACGGTTAGCGGTCCTTCCCCTTTCGGGTTCACCCGCACAAATAAACGGTCAATTTCTGTTCAAATAGTTTGGCTCTAAACACTCATATTGATAGATTCTAAGGATTACACCGTTCCCCTCGGGTTAGAGGAGTACTCCGACCCGAGTCGTACGTGGGCACTGGCTTAGACATCATGCGAGTTATCAATTAGTATGTTCATTGACCATGATGATGAACAAAATAATGAAAAAGTATAACAGAGTTTTGCTCAAAATAGGAAAGTATGCGTACAAAATATGCGTTTTAAATATGCGTTCAAAATATACGTTCAAAGTATGCGTTCAAAGTATGCGTTCATGAAAAGTATATAAGTATAGCATGAAATTTCGATTCTAAAGAGCATAAATGGGGTGTATCGCACAATGGCATAATCGAGAGTAAACGAGTTGAACTAATGCTCAAAGTTAGTGATGTAAGAATAACTGCTAATAAATAGTGCGAGAATAACCGCAAATAACGCGTAAGAATAACCGTCAATAAAAGAATAATGGGAGAATAATCATAAATAAGATAATGCGCGAACATTACTATAAATAAAATAATGAAATTTACTACAAATAAGAATGCGCAGAACAGACGTATAGTCTACTGGCATGAGGGTTTAAATTTACTAGTTTTGCATATATGCATTATACGATAAAAAACATTTAGCAACATTCCGATAAAGATATGTCTAATATTTTGTTAGACCAAAAGTTTTGCGACTGAGAGAGTACAAGTGTAAAAAGATAAATTTTCATTTATAAAACATAGATTAGCCGAACTTTGCGATATGGTTGAAAGAATAGTAGTAGTGCAGCGTGAAAAATAACTATTTAAAGATCTAAGAATGTTTTAGATTCCAAAACAAGTTTGTATAAAAGGACTTCACAAGTACACACTTTCATGTGTTTACGAAAAGTTAAAAATTGTTATAAGGCATTTTATTAATTGTAAGCTTCCTCATTTTCTTTTTCCCCAAAACTTGAACGTGAAAACAAGAGAGTTTAAACTTGACTTGAAAATATGCAAAATAAGTTATAAAATGCAAGAGAAAACAAATTCATGAAGTATGTGTAAATCAAATGTGTTTAAAAAGACTAAGATTTAAAAAAATGGCGAGAATGATAAAAGCCAACGTATATGACACGAATAGGCTCCCAAAAATTAAAAAGTTCGAGGTTTCGAAATAACGTGGATGTGAAAAGCTTATAACATAACATTTCTAAAAATAGACTATAAGTTTTAAAAGAATGATCGTGTCACAGCAAGGGAGATGCTAAGTATTGTGAATAACGTATAAGTTCCAATTCTCAAGTGTTAGCTGGTAACCTAGCTTCAAAAACCCAAATCAATGTTGAAAGTCCACGGTGCACAAATTTCTCGTGCTGCGTTGATTGAGTGAATCAACTCGGTATTTTTGATAATATGGTAGAAGTTTATGTGTTGTTTGAAGGCAATGGAGAATCTAGTTTGGATTGGGTTGATTCTTCTTGATAATATTTGGAAGGTGTGGGTAGGGTACGCATGAGGTTGTGAATGATCCCGGATGCCTTGATGAATTTTGAGAAATAGAATTTCTCTGTATTTAAACATTTCTTTAACTTGTAAGTTAAAATTTCATTAAAGTTGAAAATTTTCAAGTTTTAGAAAATGTTTGAGAAAATCCAAGTGTTACTTGAAACCTTGAAAGTTTTACGAAATTTATACGTTGAAAGACCGTTTGTTTGCAAGGATTGTTAAGGCATCTCTTTGGGCTCATAGCGTGCTATCTGTATTAAGGCACAAGGTGTATACAAGGTGTGTACTAATCTGGTGAATAGGCTTCTCCAAAACTGGATATTTGGGTTTTGTGCTCTTGTGAGAAGACAACAAAGGAAAAAGTTGCTAAGTCAGTCGTTTTTAGATGGTAGTGTACCGTTGTGTGTCGGGTAGATAGGCATTTATGTATGAGTTTAGTCTAGCCAGAAGGAGCTAACTAGTGGTAGTTGGCTATGACTTGGAGACTGGGTGTATATTAGTATGGGGTATATGAGGATATATTGTGTCGTGAGTATTGTGGACGCACAAGAGGTACATAACGAAATTTCGAATGGTAAATATAACAGGTTCTTAACAACTAGTGGACTTGGTGTAGGGGTAGTTGTTAAGATGTTAAAGTGTCTGGTGATATACAAAAGGTCATGGTTTAGGAATATATTGTGACGTCGATCAATTGAGTTTGTAAACATGATGATACAAAACAAGTTGATTAATAAGTTTTGAAACAACGTTTGCTGTGAACAGTGTGTGATGACGCAACGTTCCAAAATCAGGATGTGATCGAAGTTAAACATAGAGTTTAAAAATTTGAGTCATGGGTAAAAAAGTCTAAGGTATCTAGGATTCGAAGGCATTAGTGTTTGCTAAGACGGTTTGGGGAATTAGGGTTTTTGTGATATATTAAATTGATATTATATTTGTACGACAAAATAATATGATTAAAACAATTTAAATTAACAAAAATGTGAAAATAAAATATTTTCTAGAAAGTAAAAGTCTGAAAATTAAGTTTATGGTGTCAAGAAGCGACACCTAAATTTTTATAATATTTAGAGCAAGAACGAATTTATTATGAATATTTTAAATTATCTATGTATATGTATATATAAATGTAGATAATAAATAAAAAAATATAAGACTTGAGAAAAATAGAAACCAGGCCCGATGGTAAGGGACTTGAACCCGGGTTTATGTGATTCCAACACACACAACCACTTCAACTGCAAGACATTTTGTTATAAATCTTTAAAACAATTATATTTATTTACATACCACTATTCACCTTCTTCCCCGGCATTAAACCCTAAACCCTAGAATTACTTAGCCTTAAATTAAGCACCAATAACAATGATAATCACAAGGCTTTCACGGACTAATGTAAAAAGAATAAAATGGCACAAATAAGAGGGACTTACACGAAGATGAATCGGCCGAAAAGAAGATTTAAAACCCGAATAATGGAGACCAAATTCCTAGTAAAAGAGACGTTTTTATTTTTCTAGTTGATTTTAAGTGGGTTTAGAATGTATGATGGTTTTAGAAAGAAATTTGTGGGTTCTATTTATAGATTAACATACGAATCGAAATTTTTCCATGATTACAACTGAATGCGCCGGTTACCAAAAAAAAGTAAAAAAAAAACGGTTAATAACTTTTAAAATTTTCCGTTATACAGTCAGTTATGGAGCACAATTAAAAAGTGATAAGGAGCGATAACTGTTAAATTTAAATTGTAACTGGCTAATTGATTATTATTACGTGGTTCAAATGATTTGATTCATGAGTCCAAGAAAAAATAAAATAACTTGCGAGGATAACATGTCAAGGTGGCAGAGATTCTCTTGGTTTGCATTGAAGTTTATTATGTTGGCAAAACTTTAAACGTATAATTCAAACCTATAAATTCATGGAACTAGGTGTATCCGATGGCGCGTTGCGCCAAAACCGTGCTAACAGCGTTGTAAGATCGACGCGTACAACTGTTTTACGTAGCAACGAAAAAACGACTAAAACCAGGAAAATCGTAAATAAAGAACACAAAATATTAACACCAAATGACTTACATAACGTTAAAACATAGCGGGAAAATAAGTCGGCGAAAAAGGGGAAAACAAAAATGTTGAAAAAAAGGGCGTCGCCAAAATGAGAAATAAAGTAATCAAAAAGTTGGTGGTCAAAACGGGGAAAAAAGAACTTAACAAAAAAAGACTAATAAATATAGCCGTGGCAAAATCGAAATAAAAAAAACTTAACGAAAAAGTTGGTGGTCAAAACACAAAAACAAGAAGCAAAAAGTTGGTGGTTCAAATAGAAAAAAAAGAAGTATAACAAAAAAGAACAAAAGAAAAGGGTTGTGGTCAAAACGTAATAAAAAAAACTTATAAAAAAACTTAGTGGTCAAAACGTAAAAAAAAAAGCAAAAAAAAGGGGCGAAAATGAAATTTTAAGAAGTGGACTATTTAAAACGTTCGTCTATTAATATATATATAGTTTGACTTTTAACTTTAAAAATATATACCTAAGTTCTAAACTTTAAACGTTATAGAATTTAAACAAGATTTGACTTATTTATTTATAAAAATGGATATGGAAGTGAATAAACAAATAAAAAGGAAAATAACAATATCTAAGTAATGTTTCAAATGGTCAAATTGGGATTTTAAATAGACCGGTAATGAAAATATAGATACTGGAAATATCATAATTGTCACAGTCTCCCTATTATAGAAAATTTTGTCTTGAAATTTATTTACAGGTGGAGGTTGCTATGAAACATAAGGCATTTGAAAAAGGCAAGTAGGTTTTAAGAAATGCATCAGACATGACTTGACAAAGTTTAAAGTTGTTGTTTAATATTCAAAGAAAAAGTTTTAAAATCTTTAACATGTGACCCGAGGTTAGGAAGTTGAGAGTTTACAATAATAAAAGGCTTGGAAAAGTATGTAACTGGTGAGGGCAGAGTATTGTTATAGCAGTCTCCCCTACTTTAGAAAAGTTTCTGACCGAACTTTGGTAGGGACATGCAATGAGATTTCGAATAACAGAGTGTGTAAGGGTGTACAAGATTTGGTCTTTTTGTGTGGGTGGTCAAAAGAAAGATTCCTGAAAGACGAACTGAAACTTGTGTAAAAACGTTTTTATCAGAAATGATAGTCGTTGGTCAACGACCTATTAAAGATGTCGGACTCAACGCTATTAAATAGCTCAATATGCAATTGAAAATAATGGGGTAGGTTACTGGGCAGACTCCTAGTCCGCTCCCACAGTATCGTTAGTGCTTATATATAGAGTGTACCGCAGCCAACCTGTAACACCCTAGTTTTGGACCCAAAATTTTTCAAGCCTAAAGACTAATGTAACAGATAAATAAATAATAATAACTACAATTAATATAATTTGTGTACGCAATTGAACCCGACTAATAGACGAACCATTATACGAGAACGTCCGTTACGTGACCGCCATTAACGAACCCGCTCGATTTTTCCCCTGTGATTAGTCACTAGGTGGAGGACACTATCCAACAAATAAAACCATAATAATACGTGGCTTGTTAAAAAACCATCAAGAACAATTATAAATCCCAACCCATCCACCCCTTGTACCTATCTGATTGAATAAGCCACACACACATCTATATCTATATCTATATCTATATCTATATCTATATCTATATATATAATAAACCAAAGCCATTTTAATGACATGTCATAATATTAAGCAATCTCTCTTTTGAGAGATGCCACATAGAATGTGATGTGGCAACTCTAGACTAATTAAAAAAAAAGGAATAAATATGGTTTAAATATTATTTAACATAATCTATTAAATAACTAATCTACTAAATTTAAATATTAAAACTTTATTATTTTCTCTCTCATGTTTCCTCTCATAACTTTTAAACTTTAATATCTTTTATATACGAGATTTTTTAAAGAAAAAAATTACACCAAATTAACGAGCGTTTTATTATCTTTCCAACGAGTACCATATTGTTATATAAAAAACGGAGAAAAAACAACGACTATTACCTGACCCAATTACCTTTTTTTTATATTAAAATATGATAACTTATGGCAGAGATTTGTTTAAAATAATAATAATAATAATAATAATAATAATAATAATAATATTCATTAATCATATATTAGCAAGTCATTAATTATGTTGTCATATTAGATATTTTATTATGTCATATTAGATATTTCAACCCGGGACGCTCTCCAACAGATAATTGCTATATAGATGCCATTTTTATAGTTTAAATACTTCTAATTTTATTCATTTTACTTAGATTTCTCAACCCGGGACGCTCCCGGGGTATAAGCTAGTATATATATATTGCAAAGGGATTAATCCTACATGTCATACTCTTATGCAATCTCTCATTTGAGAGATGTCACATAGGATATGATGTGGCAACTCTAGACCAATTAAAAAAAAGGAATAAATATGGTTTAATCTATTAAATATAAATATTAAACCTTTATTATTTTCTCTCTCATGTTTCATCTCATAACTTTTAAACGTTAATATCTTTTATATACGAGATCTTTTGAAGAAAAAAATTACACCAAATTAACGAGCGTTTTATTATCTTTCCAACGAGTACCATAGTGCTATATAAAAAACGGAGAAAAAAACGAATATTTTTTGTAACCCGACACGTATTGTGTCAGGTTTGGGATTAGTTTAAAAAATTGTGGGTTTGGGTCGGGCCTGGGATTAGGTGATACCCGACCCAATTACCCGAAACCACATACCCGAACTATATACCCGATCATATACCCATGAATTTTTTAACGCGTCACATAACCATTAGACTAATGCGTTCGATATTTCAATAAATAACTTTTTTTCCTTATTTCATGTTAGTTCTTTTTAAAATGATCGATTACAAACTTCCGAATTCATTTGACATTATATAATATTTTTTAATGGCGCTAGATTTATACCCCGACGCAGAGATTCGTTTTTTTTATATTTGAATATGATAACTTATGGCAGAGATTTGTTTAATAATGTGATGTGGCAACTCTAGACCAATTAAAAAAAAAGGAATAAATATGGTTTAAATATGATTTAACATAATCTATTAAATAACTAATCTACTAAATTTAAATATTAAAACTTTATTATTTTCTCTCTCATGTTTCCTCTCATAACTTTTAAACTTTAATATCTTTTATATACGAGATTTTTTAAAGAAAAAAATTACACCAAATTAACGAGCGTTTTATTATCTTTCCAACGAGTACCATATTGCTATATAAAAAACGGAGAAAAAACAACGACTATTACCTGACCCAATTACCTTTTTTTTATATTAAAATATGATAACTTGTGGCAGAGATTTGTTTAAAATAATAATAATAATAATAATAATAATAATATTCATTAATCATATATTAGCAAGTCATTAATTATATTGTCATATTAGATATTTTATTATATCATATTAGATATTTCAACCCGGGACGCTCTCCAACAGATAATTGCTATATAGATGCCATTTTTATAGTTTAGATACTTCTAATTTTATTCATTTTACTTAGATTTCTCAACCCGGGACGCTCCCGGGGTATAAGCTAGTATATATATATTGCAAAGGGATTAATCCTACATGTCATACTCTTATGCAATCTCTCATTTGAGAGATGTCACATAGGATATGATGTGGCAACTCTAGACCAATTAAAAAAAAGGAATAAATATGGTTTAATCTATTAAATATAAATATTAAACCTTTATTATTTTCTCTCTCATGTTTCATCTCATAACTTTTAAATGTTAATATCTTTTATATACGAGATCTTTTGAAGAAAAAAATTACACCAAATTAACGAGCGTTTTATTATCTTTCCAACGAGTACCATAGTGCTATATAAAAAACGGAGAAAAAAACGAATATTTTTTGTAACCCGACACGTATTGTGTCAGGTTTGGGATTAGTTTAAAAAATTGTGGGTTTGGGTCGGGCCTGGGATTAGGTGATACCCGACCCAATTACCCGAAACCACATACCCAAATACCCGAACTATATACCCGATCATATACCCATGAATTTTTTAACGCGTCACATAACCATTAGACTAATGCGTTCGATATTTCAATAAATAACTTTTTTTCCTTATTTCATGTTAGTTCTTTTTAAAATGATCGATTACAAATTTCCGAATTCATTTGACATTATATAATATTTTTTAATGGCGCTAGATTTATACCCCGACGCAGAGATTCGTTTTTTTATATTTGAATATGATAACTTATGGCAGAGATTTGTTTAATAATAATAATAATAATAATAATAATAATCATTAATCATATATTGGCAAGTCATTAATTATATTGTCATATTAGATATTTTATTATGTCATATTAGATATTTCAACCCGGGACGCTCCCGGGATAAAAACTAGTACACCATATAGAGAAAGAGGGAGAGCAGACGAGTAGAAAGACTTCAGAGAGGGGAGCCGGTGGACTCCTGCCACCGGTACCGGCGGAGCCACAGCGGAGCTAGGGCGGAACTCCGGTATCCAGAGGATTGTAGAGAGAGAAACCGGCGGAGGAGGGTCTCGGGCCACCACCACCTACGGTGACCTCCGACAATAACCGACACACACACACATCCGGTCCAGATCCAGAGAGAGAGAGACCTGGAGAAAGATAAGCAGAAGAGAGGTGATCGAAAGGTGAAGGGATCAGACTTGGTTCCTGACCGGCCGGTGGTGTGCAACCTGGTGACGGGACTTAGGTAATTAATCTTGACCTTACATTAGAACTACAATATGAATAAGGTTGGTAATGATTAATGTCAAACATCATGGTGGGCCTGGACGTACTCAATAACGCCACTAATTTTCGTCTAAGTCTTGGTGATGGTCAAATAAAATTGGACTTGGTCAACTATGCAATATGGATAATGGTTCAGACAACAAATGTCAACTTTGGGAAAATAGTGATAGAGAGGTATAGACCCAAACTTAAATCCTTTTAGTACTTAGAATTATTATTATTATTATGGATGATACGTGTGGAGCTTGACAAGCCAATAGACCTACCGGATAAACTAGACCAATTATATAGTAATATAAACACACACATAAAAATACTTATAAGTAAAGACATGTTTTAGATGAACTCTAACACTTGGTAGTATATGAAATGAAAAGTGATGGTGATGACTCGGACATAGGAACGTTATTATAAGACCATTAGGTGTGGAGGAGGCCCAACTTCCATGCCTTGCCTCCACCTCACCTGCCACGTCAGCGTGGGGTAGGAGCATCCATGAGATGATGCTCCTAGGGGTGTGGAGGAGGCCTAACATCATTTAATGCTATTTCTTTTTTTTTCTTTTTTTTAATTAAATAATATTAATGTTACAATAAAAAAGTAAATATTCTAATATTAATATTAAAAAGTAAATATTACATAAAACCATTACAAATAATTAAAAAAAATAACTAAAATTAAAGTAACATACTCGACATAAAAAAAAAATACAAATAATCTACTCTTGCCCGTTGTTCCAAATATATTCAACCAAGTCTGCTTGAAGATTTTTATGCGTGAACTCGTTATGTAACGAGAACTGGTTTAAATCTTGTTGATGTGGGTTGATAGGCACCGTATTCTCCGGCGGGGCATTCTCGTCATACACACAAATGGCGGCGCCTTCGTCTTCAAGTATCATGTTATGCAACAAGATACAGGCATACATACAGTAACGTAATTTTTTAGGGGTGAACATACGTGCCGGGTGTGAAATGATGTACCATCTTGCTTGTAGAACACCAAAAAATCGTTCAATGTCCTTTCTTGCCGCCTCTTGATACTTGGCAAATTTCTTTCTTTTTTCATCGAACGGGTGGTGAATAGTTTTAACGATCGTCGAGTAAGGTGGGTAGATTCCATCAGCAAGATAATAACCGCGCCTATACTCCACCCCCGATACTGTAAAGCTGGTTTCCGGACCGGTGCCTTTTATGACATCGTCAAAAATATGCGACTGGTTAATAACATTAATGTCGTTGTTCGAACCAGGAATGCCAAAGAAAGCATGCCAAACCCATAGATCTTGTGAACACGCCGCCTCCAATATTATTGATGGATAATCTTGATCCCCTCGTTTGAACATTCCGCGCCATGCTACGGGGCAGTTTTTCCAAGGCCAATGGTAGCAATCAATGCTACCGAGCATTCCTGGAAAACAATGTTGTTGGTGGTGAAACTGATACAATTGTTGGACCTCACTGGAGTTTGGTTTTCGCAAATATTTCTTGCTGTAAAGCTTCACCACACACTTGCTAAACCTGTACAGGCACTCTCGTGCAGTTCTTTCCGACATTTGTAAATACTCGTCCCACGCATCCGCCGTGGTCCCGTACGCTAGTTGCCGAAGTGCCGCCGTGCATTTTTGTAAGGTGGTGAACCCCCTCTTGCCTCTAGCATCGTATCGTAAGGTAAAATATGGCTCAAAGTTAGCCATGTCGTCGGCTATACGTGAGAACAATCTTCTACTCATTCGGAACTGACGCCTAAATAATTCCGCCGAGTATAACGGTTCGTCGGCAAAATAATCGGCCACCAATCTATCATGGGCACCTACACATATTTACAAAAATATAAACACAAAAAAAATCTACAATATATTTACAAAAATATAAACACAAAAAAATTCTACAATATATTTACAAAAATATAAACAAATTAAAATTACAAAATGTTTAAAAAAATAAATACAATACTTACCCTCTCGGTCTCTATTTATAGCCGCTTTCCTAGTTCGAGGTGCTGAATCGGCTTCATCTCCGTGCTCCTCGGCAATAATCTGCGCCGCTTGCCCGACGATGTTTATAACAAAATTTACGGCTTCGTTTGTAGATGACGAACCCGAAGAAGACGAAGACGTCGTAGAAGATGATAACGACATGGTTGGTTGAGGGTTTGTATTCTATAAATATAGTGAGAGTGTTTGAGAGATTGTATAAAAGTGGGAGAGAGTTTATAAAAGTTGTGGTGAAGAAGGTTGGATTTGTTTGAGGGTTTATATATTGTTTTAAAAAACTTTTTTTTTTTTTTTAAAAGTCCCAACGGTCACAAAATGAAGCCCCAACGTTCAAATCACATTCCCCCATGCACCTTCCTTGGCCCGGCAAGAGAGGCAACCACATGCCGCCTTTGCCGATGCCGGCCCTGGGGGGCGGTGTAGCCCGGGGCGGCATGGCAAGGCCGGTCCGTTGCCGCACCCCATACCTACTCGTCTAAGAACTTGGGATTATGGAACTATTTAAGTGGAATTACTAATCGACAACCAGACTAAGTCCACTTAACAACGGAAGGTCCTAGTCATCCACACGTGTAACCGCAGTGTTCGGATACACGAGCTAATACTTGTAATCATGATAGGACTTGGCATGTAACGGATAGACAGACTCGAGGCATTGAAATACCATATCACTGTATGACATGACAGGTGAGTTTCGTGTACCATCCCCCCTTTTTGTGTTTTACTATTTTGGGGTGAACATATGCTTGTGTGTGTGAACTGTTTTAATGTGACAAGATATTTGCTGCCAGATAACCATACTGACACTCATTAACCTAGGGGTTGGGCCATTTAATATGTGGGTAGTACTACTTGGGGAAACCCCCACACACAGTGGATCCGGAAGCCCGGAAAACCCTCCACTGAGGTTCACGGGGCCGTTGTGACATGTATTTTGCCAGGAGAATCTATAATGGCAGTAGATAGATTCTGTGATTAGGTTTGAGGTGTCGCTTGTACATCACCATGTGTTGTGTTGTGTAAACCAGGAAACGTGTTTATGAAATGAAAACTTGTTTTGGATTTATTTGATTACTTACACGGACTCACCAGCATAATTGCTGACCCCAAACTCTTATAAGCATGTGTTCAGGTACTGCAGAGAGATGGATGGCAACGCGAGGTATATGCTCGTTAGATGCGGATTAGAGGATATCATGATAGAAGATTCGGTCTATAAGTGTTGCGGACTAGAGCATTAGAGATAGCGTTGGTAGAAGTATGGAACGACTAGTAGATTACACTCATCAACTGCTTCGACGACCGCTGCGTCTCGTCCCTGCATTAGATATCAATCTATTTATCTATCTAAGATGTGTAATTTATACTTTGGATTAGATATTGTATTAAATAATAATTATTAGTCATCGTTGCTTCCGTTGTGCAATTTTGGTATCAACTGCATCCCAACCGACACCCCCCACAACCCACCACACTACTGATATCTTGGACTCATACTAATTGTCTACCAATATCCTAAATGAAATCACACACCACCCCCATGTACCTGTAAACCCATGTTTACGTTTCGGACCGTAATCACCGGTTTACCTTACACTAGGGTGTTATGCTTTTTCCACGACACTAACATAAAGGATACAAGACACAATGCGTGCAACTAAAATGTGTTAAGTAATATGTACTGCTCAAGTATAAGATGCGGTTAAAGGTCATCCCCATTCGGGTTCACCCCGAATATCCGTAATGAGAATAAGGTGTAAGAATCAAGCACGGTTAGCGGTCCTTCCCCTTTCGGGTTCACCCGCACAAATAACCGGTCAATTTCTGTTCAAATAGTTTGGCTCTAAACACTCATATTGATAGATTCTAAGGATTACACCGTTCCCTTCGGGTTAGAGGAGTACTCCGACCCAAGTCGTACGTGGGCACGGGCTTAGACATCAAGCGAGTTATCAATTAGTATGTTCATTCACCATGATGATGAACAAAATAATGAAAAAGTATAACAGGGTTTTGCTCAAAATAGGAAAGTATGCGTACAAAATATGCGTTTAAAATATACGTTCAAAGTATGCGTTCATGAAAAGTATATAAGTATAGCATGAAATTTCGATTCTAAAGAGCATAAATCGAGTATAACGCACAATGGCACAATCGAGAGTAAACGAGTTGAACTAATGCTCAAAGTTAGTGATGTAAGAATAACTGCTAATAAATAGTGCCAGAATAACCGCAAATAACGCGTAAGAATAACCGTTAATAAAAGAATAATGCGAAGATAATCATAAATAAGATAATGCGCAAACATTACTATAAATAAAATGGTGTAAGAATAAAATAATAATATTTACTACAAATGAGAATGCGCAGAACAGGCGTATAGTCTACTGGCATGAGGGTTTAAATTTAGTAGTTTTGCATATATACACTATACGATAAAAGACATTTAGCAACATTCCAATAAAGATATGTCCAATATTTTGTTAGACCAAAAGTTTTGCGACTAAGAGATTACAAGTGTAAAAGGATAAATTTTCGTTTATAAAACATAGATTACCCAAACCTTGCGATATGGTTGAAAGAATAGTAGTAGTGCAGCGTGAAAAATAACTATTTAAAGATCGAAGAATGTTTTAGATTCCAAAACAAGTTTGTATAAAAGGACTTCGCAAGTACACACTTTTATGTGTTTACGAGAAAGTTAAAAATTGTTATAAAGCATTTTATTAATTGTAAGTTTCCTCATTTTCTTTTTCCCGAAAACTTGCACGTGAAAACAAGAAAGTTTAAACTTGACTTGCAAATATGCAAAATAAGTTATAAAATGCAAGAGGAAACAAATTCATGAAGTATGTGTAAATCAAATGTGTTTAAAAAGACCAAGATTTTAAAAAAATGGCAAGAATGGTAAAAGCCAACGTATATGACACGAATAGGCTCCCAAATATTAAAAAGTTCGAGGTTTCGAAATAACGTGGATGTGAAAAACTTATAACATAACATTTCTTAAAATAGACTTTAAGTTTTAAAAGAATGATCGTGTCACAGCAAGGGAGATGGTAAGTATTGAGAATAACGTATAAGTTCTGATTCTCAAGTGTCAGCTGGTAACCTAGCTTCAAAAACCCAAATCAATGTTGAAAGTCCACGGCGCACAAATTTCTCGTGCTGCGTTGATTGAGTGAATTAGCTCGGTATTTTTGATAATATGGTAGAAGTTTATGAGTTGTTTGAAGGCAATGGAGAATCTAGTTTGGATTGGGTTGATTCTTCTTGATAATATTTGGAAGGTGTGGGTAGGGTACGTATGAGGTTGTGAATGATCCCGGATGCCTTGATGAATTTTGAGAAATAGAATTTCTCTATATTTAAACATTTCTTTAACTTGTAAGTTAAAATTTCATTAAAGTTGAAAATTTTCAAGTTTTAGGAAATGTTTGAGAAAATCCAAGTGTTACTTGAAACCTTGAAAGTTTTACGAAATTTATACGTTGAAAGACCGTTTTTTTTTGCAAGGATCGTTAAGGCATCTCTTTGGGCTCATAGTGTGCTATCTGTTTTAAGGCACAAGGTGGATACAAGGTGTGTACTAATCTGGTGAATAGGCTTCTCCAAAACTGGATATTTGGGTTTTGTGCTCTTGTGAGAAGACAACAAAGGAAAAAGTTGCTAAGTCAATCGTTTTTAGATGGTAGTGTACCGTTGTGTGTCGGGTAGATAGGCATTTATGTATGAGTTTAGTCTAGCCAAAAGGAGCTAACTAGTGGTAGTTAGCTATGACTTGGAGACTGGGTGTATATTAGTATGGGGTATATGAGGATATATTGTGTCGTGAGTATTGTGGACGCACAAAAGGTACACAACGAAATTTCGGAGGGTGAATATAACAGGTTCTTAACAACTAGTGGACTTGGTGTAGGGGTAGTTGTTAAGATGTTAAAGTGTCTAGTGATATACAAAAGATCATGGTTTAGGAATATACTGTGACGTCGATCAATTGAGTTTGTAAACATGATATTACAAAACATGTTGATTAATATGTTTTGAAACAACGTTTGCTTTGAACAGTGTGTGATGACGCAACGTTCCAAAATCAGGATGTGATCGAAGTTAACATAGAGTTTAAAAATTTGAGTCATGGGTAAAAAAAGTCTAAGGTATCTAGGATTCGAAGGCATTAGGCATTTGCTAAGATGATTTGGAAAATTAGGGTTTTTGTGATAAATTAAATTGATATTATATTTGTAGGACAAAATAATATGATTAAAACAATTTAAATTAACAAAAATGTGAAAATAAAATATTTTCAAGAAAGTAAAAGTCTGAAAATTAAGTTTATGGTGTCAAGATGCGGCACCTAAATTTTTATAATATTTAGAGCAAGAACGAATTTATTATGAATATTTTAAATTATCTATGTTTATGTATATATAAATGTCGATAATAAATAAAAAATATAAGACTTAAGAAAAATAGAAACCGGGCCTGATGGTAAGGGACTCGAACCCGGGTCTATGTGATTCCAACACACACAACCACTTCAACTACAAGACATTTTGTTATAAATCTTTAAAACAATTATATTTATTTACATACCACTATTCACCTTCTTCCCCGGCATCAAACCCTAAACCCTAGAATTACTTAGCCTTAAATTAAGCACCAACAACAATGATAACCACAAGGATTTCACAGACTAATGTAAAAAGAATAAAATGGCATAAATAAGAGGGACTTACACGAAGATGAATCGGCCGAAAAGAAGATTTAAAACCCGAATAATGGAGACCAAATTCCAAGTAAAAGAGACGCTTTTATTTTTCTAGTTGATTTTAACTGGGTTTAGAATGTATAATGGTTTCAGAAAGAAATTTGTGGGTTCTATTTATAGATTAACATACATATCGAAATTTGTCCATAATTACGATTGAATGCGACGGTTACAAAAAAAAAGTAAAAAAAAAAACCCGGTTAAAAACCTTTAAAATTTTTCGTTATACAGTCAATTATGGAGCACAATTAAAAAGTGATAAGGAGCGATGACTGTTAAATTTAAATTGTAACTGGCTAATTGAGAGTTTACAATAAGAAAAGGCTTGGAAAAGTATGTAACTGGTGAGGGCAGAGTACTGTTATAGCAGTCTCCCCTACTTTAGAAAAGTTTCTGACCGAACTTTGGTCGAGACATGCAATGAGATTTCGAATAACAAAGTGTGTAAGGGTGTACAAGATTTGGTCTTTTTGTCAAAAGAAAGATTCCTGGAAGACGAACTGAAACTTGTGTCAAAACGTTTTTTGTCAGAAATGATAGCCGTTGGTCAACGACCTATTAAAGATGTCGGACCCAACACTATTAAATAGCCCAATATGCAAAAGAAAATAATGGGGTACGTTTTTGGTCAGACTCCTAGTCCACTCCCGCAATATCGTTAGTGCTTATATATAGGGTGTACCGCAGCCAACCCACCACACTACCGATATCTTGGACTCGTACTAATTGTCTACCAATAGCCTAAATGAAATCACACACCACCCCCATGTACCGGTAAACCCATGTTTACGTTCCAGACCGTAATCACCGATTTACCTTACACTAGGGTGTTATGCTTTTTCCACGACACTAACATAAAGGATACAAGACACAATGCGTGCAACTACAATGTGTTAAGTAATATGTACTGCTCAAGTATAAGATGCAGTTAAAGGTCCTTCCCCTTCCAGGTTCACCCGAATATCCGTAATGAGAATAAGGTGTAAGAATCAAGCACGGTTAGCGGTCCTTCCCCTTTTGGGTTCACCCGCACAAATAACCAGTCAATTTATGTTCAAATAGTTTGGCTCTAAACACTCATATTGATATATTCTAAGGATTACACCGTTCCCCTCGGGTTAGAGGAGTACTCCGACCCGAGTCGTACATGGGCACTGGCTTAGACATCATGCGAGTTATCAATTAGTATGTTCATTGACCATGATGATGAACAAAATAATGAAAAAGTATAACAAAGTTTTGCTCAAAATAGGAAAGTATGCGTACAAAATATGCGTTTTAAATATGCGTTCAAAATATACGTTCAAAGTATGCGTTCATGAAAAGTATATAATTATAGCATGAAATTTCGATTCTAAAGAGCATAAATGGAGTATATCGCACAATTTCATAATCGAGAGTAAACGAGTTGAACTAATGCTCAAAGTTAGTGATGTAAGAATAACTGCTAATAAATAGTGCGAGAATAACCGCAAATAACGCGTAAAAATAACCGTCACTAAAAGAATAATGCGAGAATAATCATAAATAAGATAATGCGCGAACATTACTATAAATAAAATAATGAAATTTACTACAAATGAGAATGCGCAGAACAGACATATAGTCTACTGGCATGATGGTTTAAATTTAGTAGTTTTGCATATATGCACTATACGATAAAAGACATTTAGCAACATTCCGATAAAGATATGTCCAATATTTTGTTAGACCAAAAGTTTTGCGACTGAAAGAGTACAAGTGTAAAAAGATAAATTTTCGTTTATGAAACATAGATTAGCCGAACTTTGCGATATGGTTGAAAGAATAGTAGTAGTGCATCGTGAAAAATAACTATTTAAAGATCGAAGAATGTTTTAGATTCCAAAACAAGTTTGTATAAAAGGACTTCGCAAGTACACACTTTCATGTGTTTACGAAAAGTTATGTTGATGCATTTTCTGTGGACGTCACTGTCGAATAGACTAGGGTTGAGTCTTGTATTGTATTACATGAGATTGTGGTGATCCATAAGGGCATTTTATGGATCTGATGCATTTGTAAAGATATAGGACAATACACAAAGTTTAGGTTCGACCCAAGGTAAAGGGCGAATGTGGAAACATTCCACATTCGACCTATACAATGGTGCGAAGGTGAACTTTGGTCCACATTCGACCTTGAACTTTGGTTCACTTTCGCCCTAAAAGTTCTACATTCGTCCATTTACACTCCACGTTCGCCAATCAAATCCTACGTTCGCCCAGTAGAATTCCACATTCGCCCTCCCGTTTTTCTGAAAGGGTGCGAATCTGCAGAAAAGATGTGTTCTTGTTCAATATTTTCTTCGAAAAATTTGGTGTTGGACTATAAATAGCAATCTCATGTGTTGGTTTTCATTTTTTGTAGATTTGAGTTTTTGCTTTGAATGCTCTCAAGGGGGAGGTCATGCCCGACCTCCCCCGGCCCCGAGATAGATGTTTATCCTACTGATGACAGTGTCTGTAACCGTTTCTGAATTAATACGAATCTGTGATGACTTTTTTATCGTATATTTCTGTCTCGTATCAAATCTCCCGTCTGAAACCGAGTTGTTTTCGTGTAATCGATCCGTGGATTCGGTTTTCTACCGGATTCTCAACTGGTATCAGAGCCGTGGTACCGATTTGAACGATCTAACAGTCGTTTGAATCAATCACAGCTCGTTTTCCTGTTTTCAGACGTAAAAATCAGATTTTGAATGAAAGGTTGAAACCCTAGAAACTCTAGATTCTTAATTGAACCCAAAATCATGTGATTTCACCATGTTTTTGTGAATTCGAGGGTTAGGTTTTCATTTCCGCACCTTTCTGTACAAGTTTCATCATCAAATTCGAACAATCAGAGTGTTTATGGGCTGATTCGAAGAAAATATTGAACAAGAACACATCTTTTCTGCACATTCACACCCTTTCAAAAAAACGGGAGGGCGAATGTGGAATTCTACTGGGCGAACGTAGGATTTGATGGACGAACGTGGAGTGTAAATGGACGAATGTAGAACTTTTAGGGCAAAAGTGAGAATTTTCTACATTCGTACTTCACTACTGGGCGAATGTGGAATTTCAACCAATGATGGTACATTCGACCTTACTAAACGGTCGAACATAGCTTTATTTCCACCTTCGCCCCCTCGATATATAGAACGAAAAAAATGGTATTTTAAGGGGTAAAAAATTTCGAATATTTTGAAGATTTTTGGGAGAATGGTGATGATGTCTTCACAAATTGTTGAAGAAATGATGATGATGAAACGTTTTATTGTGGGGTAGTCATGAGAATCAACAATATGATAATCAGATTCAAATGACTATTATGGGCCAGAAAATAGACAGATTTTATTCCGCATGATGAGAACAGTCAACCCAGTTCCTGTGTGTTTGAAGGAACTTGTTCTAAAGAGTTGTTATGAAGAAGGAAATCAAGTTTGAGATTTCAATGTTCTGAAAGTAATGAGGTATCCTAGTAGGAGTCATGTGGCACGTAGGTTCAACGAAAGTTTCAAGATCACAGTCCTGAAGAATTTCAAGAGCTATTGGTAGATATTGTTGGCCCCGCCGAAAACTTCAGTTTCTGAAGCATTTCAAGTCCTCAATAAGTATTGGTAGTTCCCGCAGAAAACTTCTGATTGTTTGATCCACTCGTCTACGGCTTGTATTCTGTCGAACAGATGAAGTTACTCAAGAACATGATTGATTTATCATACGAGATCTCAGAGAAACTTGGTGAAGCATCAGTCAAGGGGGAGATTGTTGATGTAACAATGTGTCTGATACTTCAACAATAACTGACTGAAGATGCTAGGTGTGTTTGGGATTCGCCAGCAACGTCCAAGGGGGAGATTGTTGATGCATTTTCTGTGGACGTCACTATCGAATAGACTAGGGTTGAGTCTTGTATTGTATTACATGAGATTGTGGTGATCCATAAGGGCATTTTATGGATCTGATGCATTTGTAAAGATATAGGACAATACACAAAGTTCAGGTTCGACCCAAGGTAAAGGGCAAATGTGGAAACATTCCACATTCGACCTATACAATGGTGCGAATGTGAACTTTGGTCCACATTCGACCTTGAAATTTGGTCCACATTCGACCTTTACAAAGGGGCGAAGGTGAAATTTGGTGTTGGACTATAAATAGCAATCTCATGTGTTGGTTTTCATTTTTTGTAGATTTGAGTTTATGCTTTGAATGCTCTCAAGGGGGAGGTCATGCCCGACCACCCCCGGCCCCGAGATAGATGTTTATCCTACTGATGACAGTGTCTGTAACCGTTTCTGAATTAATACGAATCTGTGATGACTTTGTTATCGTATATTTTTGTCTCGTATCAAATCTCCCGTCTGAAACCGAGTTGTTTTCGCGTAATCGATCCGTGGATTCGGATTTCTACCGGATTCTCAAGTTAAAAATTGTTATAAGGCATTTTATTAATTGTAAGCTTCCTCATTTTCTTTTTCCCGAAAACTTGCACGTAAAAACAAGAGAGTTTAAACTTGACTTGAAAATATGCAAAATAAGTTATAAAATGCAAGAGGAAACAAATTCATGAAGTATGTGTAAATCAAATGTTTTTAAAAAGACCAAGATTTAAAAAAAATGGCGAGAATGATAAAAGCCAATGTATATGACACGAATAGGCTCCCAAAAATTAAAAATTTCGAGGTTTCCAAATAACGTCGATGTGAAAAGCTTATAACATGACATTTCTGAAAATAGACTTTAAGTTTTAAAAGAATGATCGTGTCACAACAAGGGAGATGGTAAGTATTGTGAATAACGTATAAGTTCCAATTCTCAAGTGTCAGCTGGTAACCTAGCTTCAAAAACCCAAATCAATGTTGAAAGTCCATGGCGCACAAATTTCTCGTGCTGCGTTGATTGAGTGAATTAGCTCGGTATTTTTTATAATATGGTAGAATTTTATGAGTTGTTTGAGGGCAATGGAGAATCTAGTTTAGATTGGGTTGATTCTTCTTGATAATATTTGGAAGGTGTGGGTAGGGTACGTATGAGGTTGTGAATGATCCCGGATGCCTTGATGAATTTTGAGAAATAGAATTTCTCTATATTTAAACATTTCTTTAACTTGTAAGTTAAAATTTCATTAAAGTTGAAAATTTTCAAGTTTTAGGAAATGTTTGAGGAAATCCAAGTGTTACTTGAGACCTTGAAAGTTTTACGAAATTTATACGTTGAAAGACCGTTTGTTTGCAAGGATCGTTAAGGCATCTCTTTGGGCTCATAGCGTACTATCTGTTTTAAGGCACAAGGTGTATACAAGGTGTGTACTAATCTGGTGAATAGGCTTCTCCAAAACTGGATATTTGGGTTTTGTGCTCTTGTGAGAAGACCACAAAGGAAAAAATTGCTAAGTCAATCGTTTTTAGATGGTAGTGTACCGTTGTGTGTCGGGTAGATAGGCATTTATGTATGAGCTTAGTCTAGCCAAAAGGAGCTAACTAGTGGTAGTTGGCTATGACTTAGGAGACTGTGTATATATCAGTATGGGGTATATGAGGATATATTGTGTCGTATTGTGGACGCACAAGAGGTACATAACGAAATTTCGGAGGGTAAATATAACAGGTTCTTAACAACTAGTGGACTTGGTGTAGGGGTAGTTGTTAAGATGTTAAAGTGTCTGGTGATATACAAAAGGTCATGGTTTAGGAATATATTGTGACGTCGATCAATTGAGTTTGTAAACATGATGATACAAAACAAGTTGATTAATAAGTTTTGAAACAACGTTTGCTGTGAACAGTGTGTGATGACGCAACGTTCCAAAATCAGGATGTGATCGAAGTTAAACATAGAGTTTAAAAATTTGAGTCATGGGTAAAAAAGTCTAAGGTATCTAGGTTTCGAAGGCATTAGGGTTTGCTAAGACGATTTGGGAAATTAGGGTTTTTGTGATAAATTAAATTGATATTATATTTGTACGACAAAATAATATGATTAAAACAATTTAAATTAACAAAAATGTGAAAATAAAATATTTTCTAGAAAGTAAAAGTCTGAAAATTAAGTTTATGGTGTCAAGATGCGACACCTAAATTTTTATAATATTTAGAGCAAGAACGAATTTATTATGAATATTTTAAATTATCTATGTATATGTATATATAATGTAGATAATAAATAAAAAATATAAGACTTGAGAAAAATAGAAACCAGGCCCGATGGTAAGGGACTCGAACCTGGGTCTATGTGATTCCAACACACACAACCACTTCAACTACAAGATATTTTGTTATAAATCTTTAAAACAATTATATTTATTTATATACCACTATTCACCTTCTTCCCCGACATCAAACCCTAAACCCTAGAATTACTTAGCCTTAAATTAAGCACCAATAACAATGATAACCACAAGGCTTTCACGGACTAATGTAAAAAGAATAAAATGGCACAAATAAGAGGGACTTACACGAAGATGAATCGGCCGAAAAGAAGATTTAAAACCCGAATAATGGAGACCAAAGAGACCAAATTCCAAGTAAAAGAGACGTTTTTATTTTTCTAGTTGATTTTAAGTGGGTTTAGAATGTATAATGGTTTCAGAAAGAAATTTGTGGGTTCTATTTATAGAATAACATACGAATCGAAATTTGTCCATGATTACGATTGAATGCGACGGTTACCAAAAAAAGTAAAAAAAAAAACCCCGGTTAAAAACCTTTAAAATTTTCCGTTATACAGTCAGTTATGGAGCACAATTAAAAAGTGATAAGGAGCGATAACTGTTAAATTTAAATTGTAACCGGCTAATTGATTAATATTACGTGGTTCAAATGATTTGATTCATGAGTCCAAGAAAAAATAAAATAACTTGCGAGGATAACAGGTCAAGGTGGCAGAGATTCTCTTGGTTTGCATTGAAGTTTATTATGTTGGCAAAACAGGTACCTATAGTTTGTCTTTAAAACATTCAGACCTATAAATTCATGGAATTTGGCTTTTAACTTTAAAAATATATACATAAGTTCTAAACTTTAAACGTTATAGAATTTAAACAAGATTTGACTTATTTATTTATAAAAATGGATATGGAATTGAATAAACAAAATAAAAAGAAAAATAATAATATCTAAGTAATGTTTCAAATGGAAAAATTGGGATTTTAAATAGTCTGGAAATGAAAATATAGATATTGGAAATATCATGGTTGTCACAGTATCTCTTACTTTAGAAAATTTTGTCTCGAAATTTATTTACAGGTGGAGGTTTCTATGAACATAAGGCGTTTGAAAAAGGCAAGTATGTTTTAAGAAATGCATAAGGCATAATTTGACAAAGTTTAAACTAGTTGTTTAATATTCAAAGAAAAGGTTTCAAAATCTTTAACATTTAACCCTATGTTAGAAAGTTGAGAGTTTACAATAAGAAAAGGCTTGGAAAAGTATGTAACTGGTGAGGGCAGCGTACTGCTATAGCAGTCTCCCCTACTTTAAAAAAGTTTCTGACCGAACTTTAACAGGGACATGCAACGAGACCATAAGTCAAAATCCCCCAGTCTCCGGGATATCCATGTTCTCAGTTGAAAATCACGAGAAAGGGAGAGAAAGAGAGAGGAGAGAGAGACTGAGGAGAGAGAGTGTGTGTGAAGAGATGTCGGTTTTGTATTGGTCCTTACGGCAAGCCTCTTTGGAGAGGCCTTGGGTGCCTCGAAATTGGTGACCCGTCTCTCCAAAGAGACGGAAGATGGCCATTTTGGTAAGTCACTTGGTCAAGGGGCCATTTTAGTGATTTTCCCTTTTAATAATGTCAAAAAGACAAACTAATATACGCCATCTCGAATATGCTTTTAACATGCGCTCCACACTGCCATTAAATGTCGCCAACCATGCATATAGTGTTATTTTTCTTTATTGTGGAAAACTAAACCAGTGTCGTTTAAATATCGATACCCGTACCGTATTCGTTTTTATAGTTTTCTCAAAGTTGCGATATTATATATATGTGTATATATAATAATAGGGAAAGAGCATTTGGTACCAGTATTGTATCGCTCCAATCATTTTTGTTAACCAATCGTACCAATTATTTTCTATATAGCTACCGCTACCCATTTTTGCCATTTTTGAGGTACTGCTACTTCCAGTATTGGCATACTGATATTTTCCTTCATTGTGGAAAACCAAACCAGTAACGTCTTAACGTTGGTAAACTGTGTCCGCAACAACGCACGAAAAACTAAGACTAGTTATATTTAATTATGCTTCAAGACATTAACATCCAAACTTCCAAAGATATCATACCACCCATGTCAAATAAATCTTACCTCTTCAAAGGATGTCCATGAGCGGACCACTTATGTGTTTGTCGAAACTGGAGAACAAAAGCATCACACGATTCAGCTACCAATATAACATGTTGAAACACACTACCACAAACTAGAAACCAAGCAAGTAATCATGTCTTAAAGTTCGGATATTGAGTATACCATGAAACATCTATACGATTCAGCTACCAATATAACATGTTTGAATATTAAGTCTAGACTTTCGCAGTACAAAATTGAGCGCACAGGCTCGTTTTACCTCTTTGTTGTCCACCAATTCCATTGGTTCTTCAAGTAATATCACAATGGTCAATCCCAAGTACACAACTGAACTCAAGGCTGCAGTTTTAGAAACCAACCGATCTATACAAACCTGTCTTAATAGTAACATCCCGTTCTCAGTATCTGATTTACTCCACCAAAAATGCCTCCTTGGGCAAAGTTTTCGTTACTTATTTAGAAAACGACTTTATGACAATACTAGTGGTGAAGATGATATCTTTTAACTCTTGCTGACTGAAACCATCAACTTTCTGAATTATATGCGTAAAAACTTCTCCAAAGGTCAACTCTTCTACAAAATTTCTTTATAATACAAGCTTCCGGAACAACATACCTTCTGAGCCAAACCACAGACCGCCATTTACCAAAACTGCGACACTTTCAGGTTTAGACTAATTTACAGCTTCATAAAAAAGGACCTGAGGTTGCAAATGCCCTTTTTCACACATTGAAACTACATCTTCCCATCTTCCAACCACCTATAAAATTAAATATTATTAATAGGAGGATTTACCATACATCATACATCATAAGTGATTGTATAATAAACGTGTTACCTTCACTGTTTTGTCATCATACATAACCCATCGATGATGAACGTGGCTGTATGCAAAGCAATGATAATGCTGCCCGTAATAGCATACCTTACATTGGCAGCAAGGAAAAAAAATTGTAAATACAAAAGCCATGTAACAAAATTGTAAACACAAAAGCCACTTATAATAAACTAAAATATTTTAACCATAGTTGTCGAAAGCCACCGCCTCTTGCGCCAAGGCCCATTTCTCAGGCGAGGCGATTGCACTTTAATTCTCCAGGTGATGGTTTAAGCCTAATTTCCGGCAAGATTTCCCAAATTCCAGAGAGTTTCCAGCCAAATTCTCAAAATTATGGCTAGATTCTAGCCAAATTTCTACTTTTATCAAAGGAAAACTACTTTTATACACTAATACACTAATATTTTAAAACTTGTGATGCTAATTAGATGGTATTAAATGTTATATTAAATCTTTTGTTTATTTTATTTGAAGAATAGTATAACTTTTCTAATACATAATATACTTTTATTTTTTTTGTGTTCGCTTTTTATATCTCAGGCCCTCGCCTTTTTGTGCCTTGCGCCTAGGCCCCAGGCAAGGCCTATCGGCCTTGAGTGGACCTAGTGCCTTTGATAACTATGATTTTAATACACTGTAAGCTAAAAAGTAAATAGATTTAAGAGTGAGGTGTTTAAGATCTGTACCACTGAAACCAGACGACGTGTGTTATTTGGATCCAGTCCACGATAGAGTACACTTAAATCTATATCAGTAGAAAGTGCTGCCAATGTCGCATTTATGTCTTCAACACTTTCACAGGTGTTTTGCCAGCCAAGGACTATAAAACAGAACTGTATGTTAGTGATTAATAGAGGTGCCAATTTTGACGTGATTACCTACTAATGGGTCGACTGGGTTAGTTCAAACAGTTCAAAAGGCATCCAAAGTGTATTCAAATGCATAAAACCTCCTAGATTACTTTAATAAAATCTGGATTGCTGTTGTCGTGATATAGTTTTTGTAATCATTAACACATCAAATATTTATAAAATTTATGGAAAAAATGCTAAAAAGTGTTGTGGGTCGACCTGGAAACTCTATAAATTGACCATTTTGAATCTTTACCCAACCCGCCCATGTTGCCACCACTAGTTTCTGAGAACACCTGTTGTGAAAACATGAGGTGGGTTAGAAAGGATGTGATGGATGTGATTAAGCTTCCCACAACCACCGTCTTCAGGATCACAAGCTAGTTGATGATTCATCTCAACGAGATTTAATAGCTCATCAAAAGAACCTTCTGGACACATGACCTGAAGGAGTAACATATTAAAGCTTATCAGTGCATAATTTTTAAGGTTAACCAGTAAAAATTAGGCACAAGGGTGAAATAAGAAACATGCCTTCATTGTTCGAAGGGCATTGGCATTGATTTGATGAAAGAAAGATGTGTATTTGAAACTCCTAGTTTCCAACCCGCAATTATAACAATTCATCCGTTCAAAAATGTCCATTCCAAAAAGAGAATGTGCTGTACAAGCTTTATTTACACACTCCCAAGAGCCCATTGTACTGTTCTCCATTTGTTCAGTATCAGAAATGCTAGTACCAGAAGTAAACGACTGATGTAAGCAATCAAATATCACTCCCAATACTTCAGAGGCGTCATTCATTTGTGCCTGCCAAATAATAGCAAGTATTTAGTAGAGGTGGTAATGTAGACTACATAATTGTGCATGGGTAAATTTGGGTTGTGTTTTATCTCTAACAAGTTAGAAGCAAAAATCAAATAAAATTAGCTAAAATGGAAATGCGTTAAAACTCAAAAGTCACCGAAAGAATTCAAAAACTAGTTCATTATCTTCGTAATATGATCTTTAATATTTTCACAAATTATTTAGGGTCAACCCAGCCTGACCCGTGCTCAACCCGTACCGACAACTAACAAACTACTAAAAACCTAACACATAATGTAAACAAGGGCTTAGCAGAAGCATATAACGTTTGGTTCTGTGTGACCGCAAAAGAAACCCTAAAATATACATATACAGATATGATCAGGGGTGAATAGACATACCTCCTGAAAAAAATTACTGTCAGGATACAAGTTGCTAAGAGCAATGCGAAGAGAAGTAGGAGCAACAGCTTGAACTCTCGTATCAGTGGAAGCAGAGTTTAAAGCACTAAAAATATCATATAAAGCACATGTTACACATGGATCACCAACATGAAGATGGCCACTAGTAGATGTGCCTAAAAATTCCTCCCGGAACCGTCTCAAATGCCATAAAGACTGCAGTTTTAAGAAAAAGAATTATAAGCATCAGATTTAAAACGCATAAAAAAGACAAGTAAAAATTGATTTTTTTTTTAAATTACCTGTATAATAACATTTAAAAAACAGTTGTATTCACCAACTTCATTTTTCAGGCCCGTACCATATACATCACTTCCATTTACATTGTCGGAATCGACTTCAATAGATGTGATACAAGAGTCTTCCCCTTCTATAAGCATGTCCTCAGGCATCATCAATCCAGATATTGAAGAATATTGTTTGTGCGAATGAAATGCATCTGCAATGTTTAAAGAAGATACCAAATTTAAAGCAAATTCAGAAAATTTTGCCTGAACATATTGTAACACATTTTTTGCACAAAAAGAATACATTTTCAACATACCTACAGGCACATAAGCTAGACTAACTGTCTCTACAAGCATGAGTTGATTTAGGTAGGGCTTATGTCTAATGGGGCAAATGAGTAAATTTTTACACCCAAAAAAAACTAAAACGAATAAGTTTTTTTTTTTCAACATGCTAATTATTTGTAGGGAAACATTTTTTTTGACAAAAAGTGGTACCGGTCTCGATGCAACCAAGCCTGGCCCGTTTCAATCCACACCAAAACTACTAGTTCCAACTTAAACCCAATTTCACATGTTAACCAACCCACCCGAGCTGCTCATTTTGCCACTCTTAGCATATAGCTTCCAGAAACAAATAACAAAAAAGATCATTTCCAAAAACAGAAAAAGGAACATGATGTCCAAACTCCAAAGACCAATAACAAGTTGTCAAGTTAACTAAACTATGGGTTTCATTAAAGCAATTGCAATATTGTTAAACACCAGCATTGTGCATAAACTCGAATTTTTCGTGATACTTCATACCTTTAGTACTCATACAGATACTTTAAGCTAATTAAAACTTAAAAAATTAATTAAAATTAATCAAAATGGCCTAAATAACATCAAACTGCTACCATGTCGATTAGAGGCAGGCAAATAAATACATACCAAGGCTTTGCCGAACAGCTTTTGATAGATCAGCTTGGAACCTTCTTTCATCATCATCTTCTGTTTGCGGCATCAATAGCCTTGTTTCATTATCTCCAGAAGAAGTATCTACGGTGGAGCAAAGAACAGCCCATTAGCTGATATCTTAATGTCATAACTCATAAACAAGATGACCAGAAAAGAGTTACAACATGTCACTAATACGCCTATATTTGTTAACATCAAATGTTTATATTTCTCATTTCCTCCATCCTCACTTTCTCTATACAGAAGATACTGTAGCGACCTCCTTACCAAATTATACCGCAAACAAAATAAATTAAAAAAACACAAATCATCATCATCATACTCAGTTAATCCCACCAATAGCAAAAGCTAAGGTAGGGTCTGAGGAGGGTAAGATGTAGACAGTCTTACCTCTACCCTGTGGGAATAGAGAGACTGCTTCCAGTGAGACCCCCTGCTCAATAGTGATTTTGTATCAAGCCTTAGACATAAGGCACATAACACTTAGCAATCAGGACAAACCCGACTGGTGCATGTACCCCCTTGTCTTTTGGCTATCAACGCCACCACCTGATTCTAATCACATGAATGAGTACTTCAGGCATAAAAGAGATGACATGAAACTGCAAGTTTCCTAGGGACCTAGGCCCCAATCCTATTGTAGTCTGGAGATTAGTAGATTGTCTTCTATTTTTTTTTTTTTTATGAAAATCAATTAGTTGCAACAGGAGCCAACTATGAAATTATAGATCGTATTTATTGATGAAGATGAGCTAACGGTTCTAAACCAGATGCAGGGTGAGCATATCTCTTAGCAGGTACCAGATCTTTAAAATATATTATTGTTGATTTTTTAAAAAATGTAGGGCACATTGTTCCAAGAAATATGCTGACATACTACCATGGGATCAAGCAATATTGTTCTAAATAACTGGCATAAGCAGGTGTTATCTGTGTTTGCTGGTGTTACTTACTGACCGCAGCTTCTTACATGTCAGATTTTTAGTTCTAAGGCATCCCCATTAGACTTTCTAGTATCAATGTTAGTTTGAAACTAGACCGTCTACCCTAGGGAAAAACAAAAGAGATCAATACTTAAACCCAGACCCCCCCCCCCCCAAAGCAAGCACACGCAGACATATATAATTTTCACCTTGGAGACGATTGCTATATGCATTTTGTCCAAATTCAGTAGTTTCCTTTCCAGCTGGCATGGGCTGCTGTCTTCCATCAATTATCTTGGTTGTATTTTTTTGCCGCCTACTTCTTCTTCCTAGCAAAGACACAAAATGATTTGTAGTTTCATTAGTGTCACCGCTACCCTATCTATTAATATGTGTTATGCTGTTATGAATAATAAGCACAATCAATACCAGTCCTCTCTGAGAGTCCATCTTCAGGAGGGCTCAAAATTCCATTGTTTTCCTTCAAGGGTTCCTAGAAGATAAAGTTGGGTAAGCTACCACATATACCATGCAACTTTTTCATTGACCCAAAAAAGTAATCATTTTAATGGTTTTCTCGTAATCAGCTCTAAATTAACGAAAAAAGGAAAAAACGTAACATGGGTAACAAAGCTAACATCATCACAAAGAAGCTCACCGTGCTAATTGGTGTCATTCTTGAGCTATTTTTATGTTGCTCTGCAAGATGTCTTTGTTTAGCTTCATCCTCAATTCTTCTTTGATACTTTAGTGTTTCTTCAAGCTTCCTTTCCTCAGCTTCAAGTTCAATCTTTCTGCGCCTTGCTTCATCTTCCTGCTGACGGAAAACACCAACTTCAGCCACACTTTCATTCGGTTGTTCATCTATCACCGTTGTAGCTGAGAAACTGAGAAAAACAGACATCAACATGAGAAAATAAAGTAACTTCTTATAGTGACCATAAAAGCATATTAAAGATGTCACATACGTATTTTCTGCATTCTCATTGGGTAAAACATGCAATTCACCGGTGTTTGTAGCCTGCGTATGTAATAATGTATAATGTAAAATTTATTCTCAATCTATAATCTAATATAAGAAAAGAAGTTATTTAGAATATACTTCAAACCTTGGAATCCTTTGTTTTTCTGTATTCCTTATTCTTTCTTTTATCCTTTAGTTTATCATTAAGATGCTTTGGAATATCACCAGACCCTTTTTTAGAATCTAGAGCAAGTTCAGCCAAGAAAGCTTCTCTGGCAGCATCTGATTTCTCTGTTGCATCTTTCTCTGCTAAATTCTCTAGGTGCGCCTAAAGAAAAGATGAATATATGTAAACAAATGTGTGTGCGCTTTTAAATGTACAAAAAGTTTTATACTAACCCGCAAATATGACTTCACAAGAGGTACAAGTATGAGTCCAAAATCATGAGCACATAATGGACCTAACTTGGTCTCCAACTGCTGCATTTCAGAGAGATTCCGCATGATCCGTGCATCGATTTTGCTAAGCTGCATTTCTAAAAAAGTGAGATAAAGGGGAGAGACGCATATAAGATTCTATATAAAATACATATATTATTAAGAAAACAAACCTCAACAGACAACTGTTCCTTCTGTTTCTGGATTCCAATTTCTATGCAAGTATCCAATTGTTGGAAATAGTCATTCACTCTCCAATCATCTTCACCAGATTCTAGGTCTACATGAGAATTCACATTCACCACACCATATGTATCTTCAAACCTATATTGATTAACGTTGAAAGAGTCTACTTCTTTTAGAACATTGGTCAAGGCTTCCACCTCAAACCTATTAACACATGTAACATCATCGTCATGTTGAGTAATTTCTTCTCTTCGTTTCCTTAAAACAGACTCGTAGCTTTGTCGAACAAACTCAGCAGCATTCTCTCTTTTCTTTCCTTCTTCTAGGCAGAGATCTTCAACAAGCTGCAATGCTTCCTCATAACTTGCATGCTCCAACTTTCTATCACATAAGCTCTGCAAATGCGAAAATTCTTTACCAATTATCTCTAGAAGCTCTATCCCTTTATGCATCTTTTCATCTCTAGTGTTGGTCCAGATTGCCAACTGTTCTTGACTTGTGCGACCCGAAAATATCCAGGACAACAGAGAATCATCATCATTATCATCTTGGGAAATGTTTGCATCCAACAAGAGACTTGAACCATCTTTATCAAAAGCTATTTTTTCAGACATTTCATTAACTTGCATGACATTGTTTAACTCTTCTATAGCGTTACCTTTCTCTGAATACCTACCAACCCCACATGAACGAGATAACTCTTGTAAGAACATAAGCACTTTGGTAAGCTCCGTTGCTCCAAGAAAGCATATGCAAACGGGTGACTGTTCCACACCGCAGTTCAGAAGCCGAGGATGTAACTCCTCAACCGCAAACTGTACAACTTTTGTGAGATGACTAGCGGCAAGACATTTATGTTTAATAAGTAACTGGAACACAGATTTTATCTTTTCAAGTAGCTCTGTTCGCTCAATGTCATTAGATAACGGCCAGCTGTCAGGGTTAAAATATCCCTTGCAACCTTCACCTTGATCACATTCCATTGGAACAAAGTCAGCATTCTTTCTGTTCCCTGCACTTACACCGTCACAACTATCCTCATACTTGTGTCCAAATGGCAAACCCCATACATCCTCATATCCATATCCATAACTGTCACTAAAACGACCATTAGCCAACTCGGAGTTAGAAACTGAGGAATTTGACTGCAATTCAATCATTCTAACAGCAGCACTGGCATCCAATGCTCTCCACGGATAAGTCAGAAGCATTTCAGTCCAGTCACCATCAACATTTTGAGGTAACACAGCCTGCAACTTTGGCGATAAACTATCCATGTGCTCCTGTAACATGTGCTGCTTGTGCAAATCTGGATCTGCAAATTTCTCACCGCATCTACAGCACATCCAAAACCTCCAACCATTATTACCCACAGCAAAAGACAACGCTTCGGTAATGACTTCATACGCCAACCCATCTTTTTGTGATTTAAAATAGGATTTAATATCTGATATCGTTATCTTATACAACTCTTTCTTCAAAGCTGTTCTCATGGACTTCCAATAAAGGAGAACACCATCTTTTCTTTCGGAAGTAGACACGCTCTTTTTCATTTTGCCACTTTTTCTTCGCTCACCTGTTCGCTGGCCCGGGCCAGAAGAAGATTCAGGAACCTTATCTCCTTCTGTTTGTGACTGGGAAGACTCACGTTTCTGCTGCAATAACCTTGCTGCAGCAACCTTAACTTCAATCTCCTTCTTTCGTTCTTCATCCGTCTTACTTGCTTTCTTAATATCATTCGGCCTTCTCGCTTGAACCACCCTTACATCCATCGGATCATCAGGAACCCTCCTAATAGGAATAATCCTAAACTTATCCTCCCCATTTCCTAAATTCCGCATCCAGCTCGAAATAGTACCAAGACTCGCCCTCTGAAGCAACGCCCGAAGCTCATTCTGCACATGCTCAATCCTCGCATCCGCCGTACTAACTTTCTGCTGACTCACATCCTGCAAACTCTCCTTCCCAGGATCTATCGGATTCTTAACCATCAACCCCCGCTCACACTCCCGCACCGAATCCTCATAATCCTTCCCCTCAACCGCCGTCTCATAAAGCAAATTCGCATAAAAATGCGCAAACTCAATCGAACTCGGCGACAACTCCACCGCCTTCTTCGCCGACTCAACCGCATTCCTCAAATGCCTTTGCTTCCCATTCGGATCATCAATAATCGACGCAACCTTCACACACACCGTTCCTTGAACCCTATAAACCAACGACAAGTTCACCTTATTATTCTCCTGCTTCACACACATCTCCTTCATTAACCTAAGCGCCTTCGTATGATTCCCCCTCCGAATCGCATTCAACGCCTTCTCACACTCAACTTTCACAGCACTATAACCTTCCGATTCAATCGCTAACAAAACCTCATTTCCTAGGTTATCAATATTCTCATTCCCTAGGTTATCAATCTGTTCTGCCTCAACTACAATCGATGAATCCGTACTTAAACTCTGTTCCGTACTAATTAAACCAACATTAACATCATCGCCGTCGTTGTTAGCGACGGATGTAGGTTTAGAGCGAGTGGAGACGTTACGCTTCTTACGGCCCATACGTGAATGAATATTATTATTATTATTATTATTTAGTTCAGTTGAAAGCAAAACCTATGTTCGATTATTATTGTATATATATAGAGGCGATGATACATGAACAGATACAGAAGAAGAGACTTACTGATGGATATGACGAGAGTTGGAATCCCGAGGTGGTGGTGAGGGTGGTTGGTGGAGTACCACCGTAGCGATCGGTGTTTGTGTATGAAAAGAGGGGTTTTTATTACTATTATTATTATTATTATTGTTATTATTATTATTATTGTTATCTATAGGTGGGTTTTGACGATGTGGCTATTGACATTGACTGCATTTTGTTGATTCGTATATGCTGATGCTGCTGCTGCATTTAAGTTTTAACCTCATGGGGGGTTGGGTGGGATTTTCCTGTCAATTTTGGTGTTTTAACTTTTTATCATTATTCTTATTTGTAGTATAGTTTTTTTTAACGGGTAACGAATCAATTCTGAGCACTCTCGGGCATCCTTTTGGCGCATCAGATACTCGAGAGTACCCAGGCCACCAATTCTTGGGAAAACCCGACCACTCACCCGTCCGAAGGCACGACAGTGAAATAATCGGTAAAACCGGTCGGGATCAGGACTCGAACTTAAACCAATGGCTGGGTCATCTCTCATTTCCCCTCCACTAATGTCCTCCAAATGTAACTAGTGGGAATTGAACCCAAGTATCCCATAGAAAACTTTAGACCCTTAACCAACTGGGCTAAACGTGTTGAACATTATTTGTAGTATAGTAATTAATTTAAAAAATTATATAGGTTGGTATTGTTTTTTCTAGAGGCCGGCTAACGTACAAAGGCGTTTTAACGTACAAAGTGTGAGAAGCCATCCTGGCCGTCCATCTTCCTCATCTGCGTTTGACCTCGTACATTTATTAACCACGTTCCTCATTAATTGCAGTTATTAAGTCGAGGGCAAAACAGGCAAATTACAAACTAAAACATTTTGAAATTTTTTAATTCAGCGCCCAAAAAAATACCCCATTAATTGACGGTTACATAGCACCCAATTCATTCTCCATCAAAAATTGAAAACCGCTGAAAGCAGACGAAAAATCAAACAAGAAAAAAACAGAGCATCGACGAAGAACAAAGAAATATGCCTCCAAAACGCAAATCAGGTAAGCAATTGTTGATGATTTCACTTAATTTTTGATCGTCTTTTGTTAATTGATGTTAATCATTGATTTTAAAACCCTAAAAACAGGTGACGGCCGAGAAAGAAGAAGCAAGAACTATCATGATAGGCCTTCAAAACCAAGGATTACAGGTATCTATTAAAGGCGTTTTGGTCGTTTTAGAAGGTTGATTGAATTATTACAGGCGTTTTTAGTAGTTTTTATATGGTTGATTAGAATTTTTCAAAGGCGTTTTAGATCTTATGATAAAGGCGTTTTATCTGATCATTGATACATGAAATGATTTGAGGATGTATGTGTCTTAAGGTAGAACAAATAAGATTACAAAGGTATTTTTATAGGATTATGAAGGCGTTTTTAGGAATAATAGAGATAGATATGATGTTGTAGGGTTCTGATTGTTTGAAAATTTGGGTGAGTATGATTATAAAGGCGTTTTAAGTGTTCATGTATGCGTTTTATTAATTTTAGTTGATATACAAGTTATGGAAGTGTCATACTGCTGAGAAAATAGGGGATTCTCAAAACGCATGTATATAATAATACTATATGCGTTTTACTGATAAGTAATATGTTTTGGGTTGTCTATATTTTAATGAAGGCGTTTTAAAGTTTTAGTCAAAGGCGTTTTATGACTTATGCATTGTTGTTGTTTGTTTACTGTAAAACGCCTTCATTAAAATAATAAAACGCCTTCAATAAATTTAATTGTGATGTAAAATTATGCAGAACAACCAAGGGATCCAGGGGCTGATGATGATTTCCAAACTCCTTTAAAGGATTTGGGAAAGTCAAAGAAAGGTGTAGATAACACAAATAAGGGTGTTCAGGAGAAAACTGCCCATAAAGAGAAAGACAAAAAGAGAAAGAAACAAAATAAGGAAGTTTCAGAGAGTGAATCAGATGATGATTTCGTTAAACCAGCAAAAAAACTAAAATTAAAAGTAGGGAAAGAAAAAGCAGCAAGAACTTTTGTTGAATACCGGGATACAAAGTTGAAACTAAGGTGTTCTCCCGGGGAATTTGTAAGAGGGATGAAAGATTTCACAAATGAACAAAAGGAGGCAGTAAGGAGTATGGGATTTGGATCGGTGTTAGAAATAGATATAGACTCAATTCAGACTGGTCTGGGTTTCTGGTTGCTTTCGAATTATGACGAAACAACCAGAACAGTTAATGTTGGGAACTGGAAGATAAAGATAACAAGTTCCTTGGTGCACGAGTGTTTCGGGATTCCGGTAGGGACAATTCCTGTGTTGGAGCACGGGAGGCCAAAAAAAGGATCGGGTTCAACGATAGATGAATTCAAATCTCAATTCAACACATCTACCCCAACTGTTGGGCAAGTTTTAAATGTGGTTAAAACACTGTTAAATGGTGGGAGAATGTTTAAGATAAATTTCTTGGTACTGTGGAACACAGTCTTTGGCGAGATAACGAAGTCAACAAAAGTTAACCAGAAATTTTTGATTAGTGTTGATAAAGAAGATGATATACCGAACATGAAGTGGTGTTCATACCTACTAGCACTTCTAAACAGCACAAAAGCAGGCTGGAAGCAAGATCAGTACAATGGGCCGATAGCAATGTTAACTGTAAGTTTTCTGTCCATACATATATTAAAACGCATGTGTTATTTAACAAAACGCTTGCAGTTGTTTATACCTGTATGTAGTCTATGTTCACACAAATATTAAAACGCATGTGTTAATTAACAAAACGCATGCATTGTTTATACCTATGTTAAGTCTCTGTTCATACCTATATTAAAACGCATGTGTAATTTAATAAAACGCATGCATTGTTTATACAATTTTTTAATAATTAAACACTTAAGTTGTTACTATATGCAGGTTATTTACACCCATGAATACAACAAAAGGCATAATCCAACACTTGTGAAGAATCCTGCAATTAGTTACATTACATCTTCGTCGTTGCACGATATGGAAAGTTATATATACGATAACGGGCCTTTGACAGATATCGAAGAAGATGGTGATGATAATGTTGTAGGGAATGAAGAGAGTGAAAAAATAAGTTCTGAAAAAGGTGTAAGCGAAACGGTGAAGGACGCTGTGGATGTTTTGGTGGGTATGCATGAAAAAGAACCCGCTGTTGATGAGGAGGAGCTAGATTATGACAACCTAGACTGGAGAGATTTTGACATGGGAACACAAACCCAGCAAATGTTTGAGTATTGTGCAACGCCTATTCAGTTGAGTGGGGTTGAGTGTGATAAAGAAGAATTCGACGCAGCTATGAAAGCTAAAAAGGTAAATATGTCATGACAGTTGATTTTTGTAGTAAAGGTGTATAGTTATTTGTAAAACGCACTTGGAAAATACTAAAACGCCTCTGATGTTTTTCATGGCAGGTTTGGATGAAAAAAATGGACAGAAACATGAAGAAGTATCTAGACATCCAAGAGGAAATGGATGATATGGTTTCACAAGCAAGAGAGAAGTATTTCTGGTCTAGGGAATTGATCGATAGATGCCAGAGATGGGACGGCATTAGAGGTAAGTCGTCAAAAGAAGACGACGTTGTTAAACAAAAAGAAGCCGATGAACATGTGGTCGGCCTAGGGGAGGATCAAGGTTTTGAAAACTCGGGTGCGCAATTGGGTGGTGATTATGATAGGGTTGTTGAAGAAGCACAGGCGGCGGGGACGGTCCCATCCGTAACCAAAAAAACATTGGTGGGATACAAACGATTTGGGCATGGTAGGAAGAAGACGGCTGGAGATCAAGGTGGAGACAAAGAAAAAGTGACTGAACAGGTAAAACGCCTTTGATTAGGTCTAAAACGCATGTGTTTTATTTTTATTAATTTCTTTTTTCTTACAGATTGTAAATATTGAAGACAACACATTAGTGGGGCCTGATGAAACAGTGGCTGAACAGGTAACACGCATATGTCATCTAACAAAACGCTTGGATTGTTAAAACTGAATATTTTATTAATTTTTTATCTCACAGATTGTGAATATTGAAGACAACACAGTAGTGGGGCATGATGAAAATGTTGTGGAGGGGTCAACGAAGGTGGTGGAAGATAACGTTGATAAGGGTATTGTCATTGAAGAAGTATTTGACGACGATGGTATAAGTGATACAGAACTTGCTATGCTACAAACAATAGAGCCAGGCGTATATGGTATAAAGGATGCAAGCATTGGGGATGAACAACAAAAACAAGTCGAAGAACAAGTGAATTTGGCTGAAGTTATACCCAATGTGCCTTTTGTACATGTAGAGCAGGAAAAGGATCCAGAAACACCAAAGGATCAAATGATTCGTGAAAAAAAGGGGAAAACAAAGGTTGGTGATGTTGATGGTGGTAGGCCAGTCAGAAAGAAGAATCCGTCTTGGGCTTTACGATCGCCTTACATCGGGAGAAAGGTTTCACTGTTTGAGCCTCTAACAGAAGATGAACAGATGATGGCAGAGTACATGATGGCGCCAACAAAGAAAAAAATGTAAGTGATATGTATTAGCTTAGATTATAGTTTGTAAACAACTAAAATTTCATTTTTATCTTTCAGGAAAGTGGTCTACAAATCGGATGCGGGTACATCAATATATAAGGCTGTTCTTGAAAGTTTCTACCCCGGTATTTGGTTGCACACTAACGCAGTGGATGCATATATAGAGCTGCTCAATTATGAGGAGAAAAAAACGCATGAAGATGGAGTGTACAAGCTTTATTGCAGCACTACAATGATGGTAAGAGAAATAGTAAAACGCATGAAGGAAACAGTAAAACGCATTTGGTTTTTTTATATATTTTTTTTTCTTGTTTTTTGAAACACAGCCAGCAGATTACTACGAAGCAGGAATTTCTGAGCATGATAGGGTGAAGGTTTTCAAAAGCAATTTGCAACATATTATGAAGACGTTCGATATCAAAAGTCTGGATGATTTTAACATCATTATAGTTCCATTGCTAATAAAGGGTCATTTTTATCTAATGTGCTTCGATATAAAGGATGGTTACATTGAGTTAATTGACAACTCAAAGAATGAACCAGATTTTCAGGCAAGATATGGAGGAGTGCCCGAAGTCCTGGTATGTAAAATTACTAGTTTAAAAATAAGAAATAATATGTTATTGGGAATCACTTGACTTTGTCTTTTTGCTTTATTGCCTACAGAGACACACTTTTTATTTAACTTTGAGAACACTGTGTGAACGGAGCATAGGGATCGAGCGGATTGAAGGGGGGACAATACATAGGAGAGAAATGCCATGGAGAACTGAGAAAAACATAAATGACTGCGGCATATTCGCAATACGGCACATGGAAACGTATAAGGGGAATAAAGTGTGGAAAGCCGGATTTGTTGACGAGTCGGAACTACAAAACAAGCAGCTAAATTCGTTAAGAATCAAGTATGTTGCAAAGTTGATACTTAGCGAGCACAACAGGGCAAGGGATGACGCTATCGAAGAAGCTCATAAATTTAGCAAACGACCTTACAAGGATAATATGATTCGAAATGCTTTCGACAAAATGCTGAGACGAGTAAATAGTGTTAGTTAAAAGTTTGTTATGATAGACATCAACATATGTTTGTTTCTTTTTTGTTTCTTTTTGTCAAATGCATGGATCTGATCATCTTTGTTTTCAGTTTAATCTTTGGTTTATTTTTAACAGTTTTTGTTAAAACGCCTTCAATATTATATAAAACGCATTCATAAAATGTTATTCAATACGATCATACTACCAGTTACAGTAAAACGCCTACATTGTTATTCAAACATACAAAAAGCATATAAGCAAAGTTTAAAGTGATTTGAGAAATTTGATCTTCATTTCCATTGAACACCTCAAAAGTGCAATGGATTTAGTAAGCTCTTCGACAAGATTCGTGTCTCTTTGTTTTGCATCAATCATGAACATCAATGCCAATTCATGAAGACTAGAATCTGGCATCGCCTTGAGAATGTTGCAAACTTCGTCTTTTCTGGACATGCGTTCATGGATATTATTCAAATCATCCATCAAAACACTCTCAGAAGAATGATCATTGATGATTTGTTCTTCAATCCTTTTAATAAAGAGGGATCTTGTATTGGATGATGATGAAGATGACATGGTTATTGTATGTAATCTTTTGTGGTGTGAAATGAAAGTGAACATGTAGAGGATAATATAGAAAAAAAAATATATAAAATGACAAAATATAGTCACATGTAATACTGTGTGCAACAGGTTATGATTAAAAGAAATAAACCTAAAACGCCTTCATAAGTTGGTAAAACGCATGCATGAAAAAAAAGTTCTGAAAAAGACAATTCAGACTCACATGTTTTAACTGTTTTGGGAAATTCTTTGAATATTTCATTTTTTTTTTTTTTTTTGCATAGTAATAACAAGTTGTTTGGATGTATTTGAATTTTTTTTTAATAAAAATAGTTTAATAGGGGTAATTATTATAAAACTCTGTTATTGTAATAAATAAAAGAACATTATTATACTTTGCAAGTTGATCTGATGTGATGGTCATTTACTATAAATTAAGTACTCAACTACCAAATCTAGTTATAATTGGACTCTATGTTAACTACAGACATAAAAAACAGAGTATCTCTCATCTAATAAAAACACAATTAATCATTCTTTTGTTTAAAAAATAAAACGCAAGTTGTAAATGATTTGATTGATATCTAACTAAAATTAAATGAATGGTTAATATGTTCAACTACCATATGTCATAACAAGAGATTGCCTGATTGTCTATATAAAGTAACGATGAGAAAAACAGAGTAACAAAAAAAAAATGGCGAACAACATTGAGGATGCAATAAACAACATCCAAGTAAAGACAGTAATCATGGTTGATTCTTCAACTGAGGTAAGGAGTGATATCAAAGCATCTTCTTCTGTTATGTGTGTTCAACAGGATGTGCTGAGGCAGGCGAAAAAAAACCTTGATGTCCATGAAATGCTACTTGGTGAACCAAAATCAAACTTCAGGGATGAAGCTTTAGAGCTGATCAAACAACAAGAAGCTTTTGATGATTTAATCTATCACAGCTTGAAGAACACAGAAGAAACCATATGGTCTAACATGGCAGGTAAAAGGATGGGGAGGGATGAGATTTTAAACAAAAAAGACTGAATGGGGTTGGTGGTTTTGATCATATGGTAGTTTTTGGGTGGTTTGTGAATGTGGTGGGTGGTTTGTTTGGTAGTTTTTTGGGTTTTAAGTTAGTATGTTTTCTTTTGATGTTTAAAAATGGGGCATGGATGGTGATGTATGCCATATGTAAGGAAGTACAAAGTATTTGACTGTGTGTACTGAATGATTATATATATATATAAGTGTTTGTTAGTAAAACGCATCTAATAAACAATAAAACGCCTTCAATAAATCTGATATAAAAATATGAATAATATCTAAAATTCACTAAAACGCATTCACAAAAATCACAAAACGCCTTCATTAAAAACAGAATAAATCTCAAAATGTTTACAGTATACTAAAACGCATTCATTAGTGCTAAAACGCATGCATTAAAAAATAATAAAATTCATTGCTCATCCACTTGATCTTCAACTCCTTGATCATCAACTCGTTGATCTTCTACATTTTCATCTTCATCATTCTCATCTTGTAACATTGTGGTTTTTATCTTGTGTTTCCGACGATCATGTCCAACCTCCCCGCAAATATTACATGTCCTCTTCCTTTTACCCATACGACTTATAGCTTTCTCTTTGCTTGACTTAATTCGCTTGTGTGAACCACGGCCTTTATTTTTGATACCATTTGGCAAACGGACAATGGTCTCCGCCGGCTTGTCATACCCGAGCAAACTAGAGTACCGATCATACTTGTTTTGAGTTGGTCTACTAAACCGACGTTCGTCCACCTTGTTGATCATTTCTTTCATTTTATCATTGACAATCTTTAATTCTTCCAAGTCTGTTATTAAACTATTTGCAAGGTATTCACCAGCAAAAACAACTTCCCTGGCAATCTTTCTAGCTTCTTTGCTTTTGTCATCACCAAACTCGTGTAACTCAAATGAATGGTTTATCTCGTTCGGGACAACATCTTTTGTCCACCTCTTCAAAATGTACTTGTTCGGGAATCTTTGAATTCTAAATGACCGAAGAACGAGAAATATATGCCTGCATAGTAAACCATATTGTTCAAACCTTTTACACGTGCATAATGTAGTGACATCATCATCATCCTTCTTGAAAAGCACCTGTAAAAAAGAAATGTATACTAAGGTATTAAAACGCATCTAGAAATCTACTAAAACGCATGTATAAAAACAGAGGAGTTAACTACTGATAATGAAAGTACTGCACAACCACTGATGATAGAAACCACTGATAGTTAGTTACTCGTCAGTGGTTATCATTCATCAGTAGTTATAAGCCCATCAGTGGTTTGATCAGCAGTACTTATTAACTTAGCACTTCATCAGCAGTACTTATTAACTTCATCAGCAGTTTTATCTCAGCAGTACTTATTAACTTAGCACTTCATCAGCAGTACTTATTAACTTCATCAGCAGTTTCATCAGCAATACTTAATAACTTCATTTGACTTCATCAGATTTTAATAAAATCAAGAAAACGCATGTATAAAAATTGGTAAAACGCACTTACTTCTAGAAAACCTTGCCCATATGCTTTCGGGTCATCCACAAAGAGTTTCAAAAATTCACCACACCTTTGTGTGTGAACAAGTACCGAACTATCAAATGCAGCATAAATCTCTTCTTGTATATCAAGGAATATAGACCTCGTGAAAATTTGAGATGCTTCCTTCTCGATGGGAAAAGTAGTCCAAAAATCTGGAATAGTGTGCCTTGAATCATGGTCGTTTTTCCTATGATTAAACCTCTGAGCTTCCATTGAAGTCTCGAAATGGTTCAAAAACTCGACAAGCGTCAGTTGGGAATTCGCCGCTTGACAAAAAAAATGATTCTCACTCTCTGATCTAGATGTTGTCCGCATTAGACCAGACATCGGTTCATCACGGTAATAAGCGGGGATCCACATTGTTCTCAAGTTAAACATATCCGTCAACCAAGTATTATCAGTAAGCTTGAAATCAGTCATCACAAGATCCCATTCAAAATCAAATTTATCGGGACCAATTGAGTCGGTCCAAACGATGTTACAAATTCGGCGCTTGAACTCATCATCACTGCATAATGTGCCACCAACCTAGAAATAAAAAACATTCATGAAGAATATAAGACTTTATACAGAAAAAATTTAAAAAGGTAAATAAACAATAACACATGACAGTAAAACGCATGCATGTATGTAGTAAAACGCATGCATGTATGTAGTAAAACGCATTAAGAATTTTTAGAATACTTGCCTTATCAGACACCTTTTTCATAATGTGCCACATGCACAACCTATGCCTGCTGGTATCAAATACCTTCTGAATTGCATTCTTCATTGCTGGATCTTGATCAGTGACTACAACTTTTGGTTTCTTACCAAAGGATTTTACAAAAGCTCCCAATAACCAAGTGTAAGATTCTGTTGTCTCCGAAGACAACAAACCAGCCCCGAGAGTTACATTTCTACAATGATTGTCAATTCCTGTAAAAGGAACAAAAACCATTTTGTACCTATAAACAGAAACATATGACAGTTTAGCGTGCTAAAAATGATGATGAATTTATTAAAGAAAGATTAAAAAGTGGACATACTTGTTTGTGTTAAAAGTTGCATCAAAAGATATGACGTCGCCAAACTCCATGTAGTTCCTTTTACACAAAGCATCAGCCCAAAACAGACCAGTGAGGGCATTCTTTTCGTCAACCGAGTACTCAAATGAATAATCAGGAAGATACTTTTTCTTATCCTTCAACCTCGAAACTATCATGTCGGCGTCGTGCACACCAATAAAGGAGTTCAACCCGCCCTTAAAGTTCTTACAATCAACTGCAGTTGCGCCAACGTTCTCAAAACCGCCATATTTTGTCCTCATCACATTAAAAGCTTTAACAGGTCCCATGTTTAATGAAGACAACTCACATATCATTTCCTCCTGAATGTGGGAAAGCTTTCTATTGCCTGCTAACAAATGAATATCCTCGGACGAAACCAACGGATGATTATGTCCTTCAACAAATTCACACACCTTAAATTCTTTTCCATTTTCTGATCCAAATCTAATAAAAGCCTTACATCCTGTACGGATTGAAGGTCTTTTCCTTTGTTTAACTTTTTTATTGTCGTTCACCGACCCTAATTTTTGTGGTTTCCCACCCTCTTTGTAGCAAACAACATATTTGATACGAAGAACATTCATATGAACATATGATGTGCTCTTCCTAGCTGTAAATCCAGAAGCCTTGGCATACTTGTGGTAAAACTCAAATGCATGATCTATACTTGGGAAAACCATACCAACTTCTGGTTTCAATGAAGATGCAACAGCAGGTATGTATATTTGAGTTTGATCATCAATTGGAATATCTTTGTTAGACAGCTCTGGCACAAAAAACATGATAAAAAACACCATTGACAACTTTTTATTTAATGTAATCATACAACAACAAAAAAGATTTTAAAACGCATGCTAACACCTAATAAAACGCATTTGAATGTTGTGTAACATAATATCACAAGATACAGCAAAACGCATGTTGAAATATATTAAAACGCATTGGAATATTAATCTAACATAATATCACCAGACACATAAAACGCATGCACTGATTATACTAAAACGCATTCAGAAGATGTTATCAATACGATCATACAACAAGTTACAGTAAAACGCATTTTACTAATCCTAAAACGCAAATGAATATCTTCAAAATCACAAAAACATAAAAAAATACCTTGAATCCTTCTGTGTTCAGCCATGAAGTCAAATTTCTCACCATTATGTTCATCAGTGTTGATTACATCTTCATGTATAATATCTATAAAAAAAAAAATTAATGAAGTACTCAACCTCTGTTTCATCACAGATCTAAAAAACTACAAAAAACAGTAGAAACTAACCTTCAAAATTGAGATTATGAGGATCAACAACTTCATGATCTTCATCGAATAAGAGTTCAGGTTCATTGTTTAGATCTAAAAACACAAATTAAGAGTAAGTTCACGAATACTTGAAAACAATAAAACAGAGTACATAACGAACATGGTGAAGAACTCGGCAAATTGATTATGATTTTGGGGAAAAAGTTGAACCAGTGATCGATTACGTTTTGTATATTTTTGAATATGGTAAGAATTAATAATCGTATATTATGGAATCAGTTATGAAATTTGAAAATACTGATGAACGATAAAACAGGGATTGATAATAAAACGCGATTAATTGATTTGTCAAATTGACTATACTACCCTTCTAATCTGTTATAGAGTTATAACAGACAATTTACACGTGGCATCATTCTGTGGCTTCCTACACTTTGTAGGATAAGGGACTTTGTACCCTACACTTTCTCGTTTTTTCTAATAATGTATTGTTGTTGAAACTTTTGGTATTGTTTTTTTTAAACTATACGGCATCCTGAATTTGATGAGATAAGATAAAAGAGAAATAGGATTTTATTGAATACGTAACTACCTGAAATAGATTAGTTTTTTCTTTATTTCTAATCGTACAATTGAAGAAAATTTTGAACTACTTGTTTTATCTTTAAAATACGTTACGAATACAATGACAATCGTACTCATTAATTACAACATATATAGCAAAGTTAGGGGTTGTTTGGGATTGCGTTTTGAATGTGATTTGTAGATTATTGCGTTTTGAAAACGTAGATAATCAGTTTTTGGTGTTTGGGATTGCGTTTTGAAAAAGCAGATAATCAGTTTTTTAGTCTACCAAAACGCAATAATCTATAAGCAGCTTCACCCATGCTTTTTCAAAACGCATAATCTATTTTGAATAATCAATCCCAAACACCCCCTTATTGGTAAGATGTGAAGAAGACGGGTTGTTCATGGCAATGTCTTGACTTCGAGGGGCAAGGTTTCGTCTTTAGTAGATTAGGTTTTGCCATACAGAAGGGATGGCGGCGCAGCTTGTTGCCCGTCTGTCTGCTATCTTGATGTAATTTTCACTAACGCTATGTTCCCGAGTTTAACAAACGAAGGGAAAGAGAATTAAAGAGGGAAAAGAAAGGGAGTAGAAAGAAAAGATTTAATTAACTAGTGTGTTCCCGAGTTTGAAGGAAATGAAGAGGAAAGTAAGGATTTTATGTTTAAAATAGCATTTCCTTCCAAATCTCTCCAATTTGAAAGGATGAAAAATGAAGGAAATGAACCAAAATTTTCCTTCTATTTCCCTCTCTTTCTCTCTTTAAAAAAACTCTGAAACACAATTTTTCCAAACATCCTTCCAAATCATTTCTTTTCTTTCATTAAATGAAACTCGAAAACACAGTGTAAAAGATTAAATTATCAAATAAAGAACGAATTTGGATTTAGATGATGTGATTATAAGTTTGGTTAAGAATCACTTATTATAAAATTAGTTCTAAATGAGCTTTTAGAAAGACACAAGTCATTTAAATTTAAGTGAATAATTTTTATTTTTCTCTTAATTTCTTAAATAATTTATATATTATATATAACTGCAGGTACGATGATTCATTTATAGATGTTGTCCAATTAGATGCTAAAATAAATTATAATGTTGCAACTTGCAATTTCTATGAAAATTGAAACGTCACATGGCAACAAATATATGTATCTAATCTTGAATCAAATAAATTGTACCATGGGCCCATCTTTTAGCTTAGCTAGAGTCATATGGTGGAATAAGACAAACCGAACATTTAGTATACAATTTATAAACCGTTCGATAGAAAGTTCGTTTAATAATAAACAAATACGAACACTAAATTTTGTTTGATAAGTTAAACAAACTAACATGAACATAGGTTTTGTTCATTCTTTTATGTTTGTGAACGTTCAGTAATGTATTAATTTACGTCCATTTGTGCTCATTCATTGAAAAGGTTTAGTATGTCATATTGTTATTTTGTTGGTTTTAGATTAGCAAATAAACAACATAATTGTTGGGTATCTTGATAGAAATCCCTAGAAACTACGTGGTAGATTTTTGTATAGAATGTGCTAGACTAAGAAGGCTATAGATCTTGGACAGGTAGCAAAAATAAGCATTTGGGGCATCATTTGTAATCACCCGGCTTCCTTGTAACTTCAGTTGCGTGTAAACTTGTTTCAAGCAATATAAAACCATCTTTTCTTTTAGAACTTGTACACCAAGAACTACAAACCGCTTTTTGTTCGTGGGATCCACAACTCTTGCTAACCTAACCAGTTAAGTTATAAAGGCTTAACTTAAAATCATTCTAAGTGTCGCATGAGAGTCAGAAGAATTACTTGTGACATTATGTTGGTGACTTTTACTCTTACCTATTTCAAATAACATAATTTAAAAGCATCATTTAGAACCAATGCCAAAATAAGTTTCCACAATATCGTGCTTACATAATAAACACGCTTGGAATAAACACACATGTTTCCTAGGTACACTGATCGGGGTTGACTCACTGCCCAAGTGGCACACCAATAAGGCAACAATAAACATGCACACATAATGAATCACGTGTGTGTATATAAACGCACTCTGTAAATGATAGAACCTCGTGAATTTTATTGTTGCATGCATTCTTTCAAAATCTTAATGAGTGTGTCAACCTAAAACATTTGAAAAGGGCATATAGAACTCACTTGGTTAAACTGCAACATATATAACGTTGACTTTTGTTTCCTGCTTGCCAAAAGATAACACATCAACAATTAAACTATTTCCTACTACATTAATATTCACACTAAACTCGAATCACAAGACCTGCATCCTTAACCCGTGATAAGGACACGTGCCTCCACATTATCATTTTACTTCTTAAATACTAGCTTCCCAGTTAGGGCTGCAAACGAATCGAACGAACACGAACAAAGCCTTGTTCGTGTTCGTTTGTTAACAAAATTATGTGTTCACGAACAGCTCATGAACACTTACCTAACGAGATTTTATGTTCGTGTTCCTTTGTTAAGAAAACATTCATGTTCGTTTCGTTTATGTTCGTTTGTTAATTTTGTTCATGAACGCACACGAACACAAACGGACATTAATAAACACAAACAAGTGTTCATGAACATAAAGAAGTGTTCATGAATAAAAACAAGCACAAGCGGACATATAATAACTTTTGAATAACATCGAATTCACATATATTAAGGCATTAGCTATATCTACCCAAAATCTTCTATTACATCTAATAAACAAAACTCAATGTGTACACTTGTCCCTCCCACATTGAACTTTCAATTTTCTCTCCTATCATATTGTGACACATGGCACAAGGTTAGAATTTATAAAATTTTTTATTTTTTTAAAAAGCAAAAATCATTTATTTCTTTTGTTCAAAATTGGTCAAGAGTTTTAATGACTTTCCTAAATCACATTATCCTCATTACCACCAATCCTAAAACACAATCAATCCCATTAAACAAAACCGGTTATTATACATTCAAACCATAAACCAAATAAAACCACAAATCCGTCCCCTTCATCTCCTCTCCTTCAAGGTATCATCTCTTCCATTCTTCTGTAACGTATTCGTTATTCATCTATCACGTTCCTCAGCTTTTTATTTTCGTTTTTTTCTGATATCATTATATTCCTAATCTTTCGTTGCCGATTTTATTTTGTTCTAAAAACAATGACGACGATGGCGCTGTAATTATTCAACACCGGTGAAAGAGGACTTCCATTTTTTTTCAGATTTGTACCCGAACGACTGTTGCTTACATGCTTCTGATATCAAGGTTTGATTTTTTATTTTGAAATCTTTAGTTACTTTTTATAATCAATGAGATTATGGTGGTGATAAATAAATGCACAGAAGTGATTCGGAAATAGTGTTTTGATTCGGGCAATGATTTTTATTTTATAATATTCTGACTTTTGATGATTTGTCAGCAAACAATTGCAGAAGAATGTTTGATCAAACAAGAATGAAGAGTCTGACAAGATTTTCTGTTGTAATTTTCTTTCATTAATTGTAGTTTTACTGTCTCAAACCAAAATGAGTATTATTATTATTTTTTCTTTTCGTTTTGTTCACACCTAACTCATTCATCAATAATGATTGGAACTAATTTTGGTTCACATTATGTGCATTTATTTTTCACCACCATAATCTTCATGCAGATAGTCATACTTTGGTGCTTTCACATCAGACCCTTAATCTCTTTTACTATATAACAAGTCAGTAAACGCGGATGTCTCGGCCCACCTGCACTCATGTTCAGTTTATCTCAACCGGAAAAAAAAAATCTCAAAAGCGGGTTACCATCTATGTCCTTTCTTGATTATGAATTTTTATCTACTTTAGACATGTGGCCATTTTTATCCATTTGTGTTTCTAGGGTTCTCATTCACCGGTTGTTTACTCGCCAACATGTCTTTCATATTTTCAAGTACACTTCTTATCTTCAACAATCGTCACAGTTACGCTAATTTTACTAATTTAATGATATTGTTTCAGATTATCCTTTTTTTACTTAAGATGATGATCCAACATGGTCTAATTTCCCAATTACGTGTTTGTTTTGTGTGTTGTTTAGGAAAATCAAGATCGGAATCAACGGTACTAAATCTTTCTACAAACCTATGTCAATCTAATTTTCTTAAGTAATACAATATTCAAATATGTTTTACACATGCAAGTATTAAACAAATAGTTGTTGATCTGAATTGTAAAAAGTGCAGTAATGCAAGTAATTTTAATTTATTAAGTTGATCATGTGAACCACAATTATTGTCATGATTTTGGCCAGTACGTAATGGTTAAGTTACAATATATTTTATTTGTTAGTTTAGAATTGTGATTAGCTATGTTGTTTCAAATTCTTGAGCAGGCAATTTAGGCGTACATTATATTTTGTAATGATGTTGATTCAGTGGTTTGTTAATTCATTTCATCATAAACACAGATGGTGTTGTGGATTACTCACTTCTTAAATTTAGTGTAATTTATATTGGTAATAAGTTAAATTTCTAATTTTGAATTTCAAAATTCAAAATATTTAAATTTGAATTATACAAAATTTCAAATTTTGAGTTTTGGTTAATAATGGTAAGAAATTACACATACTAATTATCCTTTTAATTACACATTTAATAAGATTCAAAAACTCTACATAAGTAATGCCAATTCTCCAATTAATACATTAATTGATCCTATTAATTGTGCTATATTTTCCTAATATTAGTTTAGCTTATATTGGTAATCATTTAAATATCGAATTTTAAATTTCAAATTTCAAATTAAAGTTCGAAATGTTTAAATTCTAATTTGACAAAATTTAAAATTTTGAATTTTGGTTAATAGTTGTAAGAAATTACACATATTAATTATCCTTTTATATACACAGTTAATATGATTCAAAGTCCCTACATAAGTTGTGTCAGCTCTTATTAATACATTAATTGATCCTATTAATTCTCTTATATTATCCTAATATTAGTTTAGCTTATATTGTTAATCAATTAAGTAATGAATTATCAATTTCAAATTTCAAATTAAAACTCTAAATATTTAAATACGAATTACACAAAATTTCAAATATTGAATTTTGTTTAATAATGGTAAGAAATTACACATACTAATTATGCTTTTAATTACACATTTTGAATGACTTAATCTTTTTTAAAAAATTAAAATTTTGAATTAAAGTTAATAATGGTAACAATTACAACTATTTATTATCTTTAAATTATGATTTGCTAATATATCTATAACTATTAATAAAAGAATTGACATATGATGATGTGGCATTCAAGGGAGGCCTCAACCCCCTATTGAATGTGTCACGTGGCATGTTAAGGTGAGAGGTTTATTGAATATTTATTTAAAAATAAATAAAAGAAGAAATGCATATCTTCTAATTGAAAATATTTAAAATTTAAATATTATTTTCAATATATATTATATATAAATATTGTTTTCGAATTATGTATAAGGATTAACATAAAAATTTAAATATTTCTTTGTTTACAATAAGTTTAATAAAATATTTATTTAAAAATAAATAAAAGAAGATATGCATATCTTCTTATTTAAAATTGAAGATTTTATTTATAAATTAATTTAATATAGAATTATTGAGTAGCCATTATAAATATATGATTACATTAACATCAAACCATTCATTCTTAAAAAGTTTCTGAATTCTCCTTCTGTTCATCAAGAAGTAAGTGTTAAAATTTTTAAAAGACTTTGAAGTTTTTTCTTATTCATTGATTATTGAAAGTGATTTATGTTTAGATTAATAAACATTTATTAAACTAAATTCATGTATTCAAAGAAAATTCGCATATGCTTTTCTTTACAAAGTCACTGTAATGAAATAAGTGTTTTTGTTTTCAATGTGATCGTGAATTCTACATCTATATAAGTCAAAATCAAATTGTAACATATTTTAAATTATGTGAAGATGATTATATGTTGAAGGTTATCCTTTTAATACTATATTATGTTTAATATGGTTTATGCTTTTTTTTTTTTAACTTTTTAAATAAATGTTTTTTTAACTAAGATTGATTATGTTTAAGTTATTTACTCTTTTCGTGATTTGAGTTTTCTTCTTTTATCATTTTTTATTAAATCATATTAAAATTTTCAACCCCGGGACCTTCCCGGGGTAATCAGCTAGTTTAAAATATAACAATTAATAATTTTTGTTGTAACTTTCTCAAATTAATTACAAGTAAAAATTAAAATTTTAAATATTAGAATTTGAAATTATAGAGTTATGTTAAACATTAAAATATTCAAATATTAAATATTCTATTTAAATATATAATTTCATATTTTGATATCTATAATTTAAAATTTAAATTTTTTAACATTATAAAAATTCTAAATTTTGGATAATAACGGTAACAATAAGACTTAATTATAACATTTAATTCAAATTTTGAATTGTCTGAATATTTTAAAAAATTTCAACCTTTGAATTTAAATTAATAATTGTAACAATTAATCCATGACCATTAAAATAGAGATATTATAATTAGAGATTTCCTAATATATTTAAAATTTAACAAATAATAATTTTGATTATGAACTTCTCCAATTAGTTACAAGTTAAAATTCAATTTTGCTTACTAGAATTTGAATTGATAGATTTCAGTTAAAATTTATAACTATTCAAGTATATAATCATATTTAAATATCTATAATATTAATTTTAATTTTTTTATCATTATAAAAATTTTAAATTTTGAATTGTAGATAATAATGATAATAATTAAACTTAATTATAGCATTTAATTCGAATTTTGAATGATTTGAATATTTTAAAAAATTTCAAACTTTTGATGTTAATTTAATAATTGTAACAAACAATCCTACTAAAACCTTTAAAATAGAGATATACCAATTAGATATTTCCTAATATATTCAAAATTTAATAAATAATAGTTTTAGTTATAAATTTCTCAAATTAGGTATAAGATACAATTCAAATTTTGAATACAAGAATTTGAAATTTCTCAGCTAAACTTTAAAATTTATAAATGATTTCGTCTATTAATAAAATGTCTTTATTAATTTTTTTTAAATCGAAAATCTAGTCATTAAAGACAATGGTCAACATCGGTCAAATATTAAACACTTTACATGTAATTTATAAAATTTTTAGTTTTTTTAAATAAAAAATCATTAATTAAATTAAATTAGGTAATTCATTGATTAAACTAAATTAGGTAAATCATTATGATTATTTTAATTTGAATTTTCGGTCAAAGCAAACATTTATCAATTGTTCAGTTAATTTGAATTTTCGGTCAAAGCAAACATTTATCAAAATTTCAAAAAGAGTTTTCAGTTAAACTTTGAAAATATTTGAATATTAAATGATCTATTTAAGTATATAATTTCAAACTTTAATATTTATAACTAATTTTTAAATTTTGGTTAATATTGTAAAATTTCAAAATTTTGAATTTAAGATAATAATGTTAGCATTTAAACTTAATTAATGCATTCAATTTGAAAATTTGAATGAATGAAATAATTTAAAAATTTTCAAACTTGTGAATTTAAGTTAATAATTATAACAATTAAATTACTTATTACCTTTAAATTAGAGATATCCTAAAATATTTATATATTTTCTAATTATGGATGACATTTATTTATATATTTTGGGACTAAGATGCAAACACAGAAACGAATCCAGGATTCACACATAGCCATCTTTATGTGGTATTGTCAAGAGTTAGGAGCATGGCAGGGGTTAAGTTACTTGATCCTGATTGGAAGATCATAAATAAAACAAAAAATGTTGTGTATAAGGAAATATTTAATGATATTTGAATTGTTTGTGTATTTCTACTACATTTTCTTTATAAGTTTTATGCTCCAAATAATTATTAATTGTTAAACCGCGTGTACACGCAGGCAATAACCTAGTATAACCTAATTGTCTAAACATACTTAGTACTGAAGAAGGGCGTTGGAAGCAAATGGCAGAGTGTGACATCCGTCACCCTCGTCTTTCGTCTAATTGACAATAATAGTCCTTCAAATATTTCCACTATAGTCCATGTAAGTTTTTTCGTTTTCAAATTTAATTTTAAAAGCTAACTAAAATTTTATCATGGATCGGGTATACATTTTCATCAAATGTGTATGTTGAAACGTCATCCGAAATGGATTTTATAAAAATTTCTAGTTTTAAAAAGTTTTAGAAGCTTTTAAGTTAAGTTGTATTAACTAGGTTAACTTTTTATAAGAAAATAAATTACCAATTTCTTTTAAACTTTATGACTAATTATATTACCTCAAAAATAAGTTTCATGAGTTTTTTAATCAACTAATTACTAGTATTACTCACAAAATTGATTATTACATTAAACACCATTCATTATATTTCTAATTACTCATTCTTTTCCTCAATATCCAAACATGAGTTTCACACACAAACACTCTCACTTATCTCATCTTGTATCATCTTTTGAGTTCATATCATCATCATCCTCAAGAATTTTGGAGATTTTTGATTTGGTTTTCATATATTCTTATTTTTTTCTTAATCGAACAAGCAAAACCGTAAGTATTTTCAATCAACTTTCACTATTTTCCCTTTTCATATATATTTCTTCAATAGCATTATATTTATTTTATGATTCATACACTTTAGGGTTTCAATTTCTAGTTAGGGCTTTAGGGTGTTTATAAACAATTTGGGATTTTTGAGTTAAAAGTATAATTAACTTGTAAGATTCATAACTAATTCATATGTTATCAAAAAATCATGAAATTCTAACCTTAGCTTCTAGATGATATTTATGACCAGAAAATAGTTTCTATTCTGATTTTGTGGCCGTTGCAATAGTTTTAATAATTTTATTTTGATTAAATCATGCTTATTTCGTTAAAAATCATATATAATGTTTTTTTTAATGTAAATATTTGTGGAAAACCTATTTATTATGTTAGAATACTGATTATGATTTTTGCTACCAAATTTGTGTTAGTTTTGTACTTTTATGGAATTTAATTCTTTATTTAAGTTTTAGACAATAAATATAATATAAAATCATTTTGGTTAAAAAAATTATCTAAAAATTATTTTTGACCATTTTGGTTCATAATACATTATTCTCATTAAAATTCTTGATATTTTGATTAACTTAAAATTTTTATGTGAATTTATGATAATTATGCGGTTATATATTCATTAAGTCATTTAAAAATATTTATGAAATATTTAGATCATTTTATGACTTCATAAATCTATTATTGTATAAACTTAAATTATTTATCTTATTTAAAATTTCTTTGACTAACTTAATTAATTGGTTGTATTTAAATTAATAAATACAAATAGTTAATGTTTCAAAGTTGCTACATTTTTTTTGAACAAGTCAAAGTTGTTACATTTTTTTTTAACAAGTCAAAGTTGCTACATAATTTAACATTTATGTGACTTCCACCATTTAATTTAGTTCATGACTTTCAATTATGAACTTATAATATTATTATTCATATTTATTCCTTAGTTCATATGTCATATTATTTCAAGCAAGTATATATATTTACTTACGTCGCATTTTCAACATATATCATTATTTACAAGTTAAACCCCAAATTAGACTAGACATCCTAAGTGCCTTAGACTATAAACCCTAGACTTACTTTAAGTCCAAACACTTATACATATACCATACTTTTAGGTTGAGACTTCGGGATTCGCCATTTCACGCTCACGACGATTTAGTGACATAACTATTTAGTGAATGTGAGTATTACTTATCCCCTTTTTCGCTTTTACAACTTTTGGGGTGATTCATGCACAAGTATACAAAACTTTCATATTCATTTACACATACATTTTATTCATTTACAATTCATATACGTGTCTTGTTTATCTTTGTGCTTATGTTTGAACATGAACGTAGCTTACATACAAAATCATACATCTAGACATAACTTATGTTATGGTGCTCTTTACACATAGACGTAACTTATGTTACAGTGCTCATTTAGACGTAACTTATGTTACGGTGCTCATTTAGACATAACTTATGTTATGGTGCTCTTTTAGACTCACACGTGTTGAGGTGCTCATTATCAACTTCATTGTACAAACTTTACATGTGATCTTTGTCTTGTTTGGTTACTTGCATGTTTACATAATGCCTTGGTGATGCTAGACACATGAATTGTACTACTTTTCAAACTTATACTATATGTACAAAGCTAGGTAGTACTCACCAACATCATATGTTGACAAAATTTATTTTCGTGCATGTTTCAGGATAAGCTGCTTGACGCTTCACATAGGACTTTGGACTTAGACTAAATAAATCAACTATCTCAATTTTTGTTGTGTATTTATTTTCACATGTTGTAAAACAATATTCAATAATCAAATATTTACATTTTAGTACCATGAGCTTTTGAACAATCGTCACTACGTGACACCTCGATGATTCCGCCATCGGTTGGGGTGTTATAGATTGGTATCAGAGCCATGGTTATAGGGAATTAGGTTATTAGAATGCCTTTTAGCCTAGTCTATAACTAAGCTTACTTTCATGAGTCCTCTCGTGTATATTCCTGTTTATTCTTATACTTTCTTTCTAGGTATTTTTGCTATGATACTTTCTCGTTAATTTTTTTGGTATTTTGCTTAGAAAAGAATACGCTCGTATTTCACAAACGAAACGATAGCACCAAGTTAGGAGTGACATCCATACCTTGGTGATTGGTTTCACTCCTCTATATGTTATTTATCTTAGGAATATGTCTTTGAGATAGGAGTGACATCCACACCTCAAAGAGTATTTCCTTCAAAAAAGTACTTAAACACTAAGCTGGGAGTGATATCCATAACTTAGTGATTGGTTTCATTCCATAATAATTTTCAATTTTGAAATAACATCTTTGAGTTAGGAGTGAATTCCACATCTCAGGGATCTATTTCTACATCTCGTTTTTAATCTCGCTAAAGTTTTGGAATTCACTAGAATAGTACACACTTTTTATACACCTTGTGCCTTGAAACAAGTAGCCTGCTATGAGCCCAAAAAGATGCCTTAACGATCCTTACAAACAAAAGATCTTTCGATGTATTTCGTAAAAGGTTGACAATTAAAAGGTTTCAAGTTTACCCAGTCCAAACGGGTAACACTTAGATTTTCTCAACATTTAATAACAATTAAAAAAAATTGTCTTTTCAACCCACAAGTTAAAGAAATGTTTAAATACAGAAAATTCTATTTTTAAAAAAATTCGTCAAGGCATCTGGGATCATTCACAACCTTCACGTCATTTTAAATCTTGGTCTTTTAAAACACATTAGATTTACACATACTTCATAAAAATGTTTTCATTTTGCATTTTATAAACTTGTATTGCATATTTTACAAGTCAAATGAAAACCCTTTGTTTTTATATGACGTATCCAATATATGTTTTCGAAAGAAACTTGCAACTAATAATAAGCCTTATAACATTTTTCAAACTCGACTCCTCGTAAACACATATCTACGAAGATTTTTCAAATGAACCAGTTTTGAATCTAAAACAAACTTCGGTTACTAAAAAGTTATCCTCATGCATTACTACTATTCTTTCAACTATATCACAAAGATTGCGCAAACTACGTTTTTGATAAACGAAAATTTATCCTATTACACTCGCACACTTTCAGTCGCAAAACTTTTAGTTTAAACAATGGACATACCCTCTTATTCGAATGTTGTTAAATGTCTTTTATAGTATAACGCATATATGTAAAATTACTAGATTTTAACTTGCATGCTAGTAGGCTATACACCTGTTCCATGCACACTCATCTGCCATAAATTTCATTATTTTATTTTTGCACCACTTTATTCATAGTTATTTCTAGCACGTTATTTGTGATTATTTTCACACTGCTTATTTGCAAGAGTTCAACTCGTTTACTTCCATTTTGTGCAATGAGCGATTTACTCGATTTGAATTATACTATCCTTTCAATCGAAATTTTATGCTATACTTGTATACTTGAACGCATATTTGGTATGCATATTTTCTTTCCTGTTTTGAGCAAAACCCTGTTATACTTTACATTATTTTGTTCATCTTCATGGCCAACGAACATACTAGTTGATAACTCGTATGGGATCTAAGCCAGTGCCCACGTACGACTCGGATTTAGAGTATTTCTTTAATCCGAGGGGAACGGTGTAAATCTCGGAGTTTATCAATATAGGTGTTTACAGCCCAACGATGTGAACAGAAATTTACCGGTTGAAGGTGACCCTGAAAGGGAAGAACCTCTAACCATGTCTATTACTTACATGATACTCTCATTACGGTTAAAGGGTAAACCCAAAAGGGAAGGACCTCTAACCATGTCATTGTTTCATTGCAGTATCAATTACTTAGCATATCCTGATTGCACGCATTTGTTTCTAGTATTACTTAGGATTGGGTTATGGAAAAGCATAACACCCTAGTGTAAGGTAAATCGATGATTACGGTCCGGAACGCAATCATGGGTTTACAGGTACATGATGGTGGTGTGTAATTCTATTTAGGCTATTGGTAGACAATCAGCACGAGTCCAAAGTATCGAGAGTGTGGTCGGTTAGCTGCGGTACACCCTATATATAAGCATAAACGATACTGCGGGAGCGGACTAGGAGTCTGACCAAGAACCTACCCATTACTACCTCTTTATTAGATCGTTGACTAATAGCTAGCATTTTCGATAAGAACATTTTACATAAGCTTCAATTAGTTTCTTTGGAGCCTTCCTTGTTGACCACCTCTACTGAAAACCTTAAACCTTGTATACTCCTACACCCTCGATTATTTGGATTCTTGTTGCATACTCTAGTAAAGTTCAGTTAGAAACTTTTCTAAGTAGAGGAGACTACTTCATCAGTACCTCTGCCCTCACCAGTTACACATTCCCAGCACTTTTCCCATTCAAACTCCCAACTTCCTACCCTCTGGTAAACTGTCAAGATTTTGAAACTTTTATTTTAGATATTAAACAACTACTTTAAATTTTGTCAAAACTTGACTAATGCAATGTGTGTATATATATATGTATGTTAAACCTACTTGACTTTTACAACGCCTTTTGTTTCATAGTAGCTTCCACTTGAAAGAAATTTCGAGACGAAATTTTCTAAAGTAGGGGAGACTGTGACATCCGTCACCCTCGTCTTTCGTCTAATTGACAATAATAGTCCTTCAAATATTTCCACTATAGTCCATGTAAGTTTTTTCGTTTTCAAATTTAATTTTAAAAGCTAACTAAAATTTTATCATGGATCGGGTATACATTTTCATCAAATGTGTATGTTGAAACGTCATCCGAAATGGATTTTATAAAAATTTCTAGTTTTAAAAAGTTTTAGAAGCTTTTAAGTTAAGTTGTATTAACTAGGTTAACTTTTTATAAGAAAATAAATTACCAATTTCTTTTAAACTTTATGACTAATTATATTACCTCAAAAATAAGTTTCATGAGTTTTTTAATCAACTAATTACTAGTATTACTCACAAAATTGATTATTACATTAAACACCATTCATTATATTTCTAATTACTCATTCTTTTCCTCAATATCCAAACATGAGTTTCACACACAAACACTCTCACTTATCTCATCTTGTATCATCTTTTGAGTTCATATCATCATCATCCTCAAGAATTTTGGAGATTTTTGATTTGGTTTTAATATATTCTTATTTTTTTCTTAATCGAACAAGCAAAACCGTAAGTATTTTCAATCAACTTTCACTATTTTCCCTTTTCATATATATTTCTTCAATAGCATTATATTTATTTTATGATTCATACACTTTAGGGTTTCAATTTCTAGTTAGGGCTTTAGGGTGTTTATAAACAATTTGGGATTTTTGAGTTAAAAGTATAATTAACTTGTAAGATTCATAACTAATTCATATGTTATCAAAAAATCATGAAATTCTAACCTTAGCTTCTAGATGATATTTATGACCAGAAAATAGTTTCTATTCTGATTTTGTGGCCGTTGCAATAGTTTTAATAATTTTATTTTGATTAAATCATGCTTATTTCGTTAAAAATCATATATAATGTTTTTTTTAATGTAAATATTTGTGGAAAACCTATTTATTATGTTAGAATACTGATTATGATTTTTGCTACCAAATTTGTGTTAGTTTTGTACTTTTATGGAATTTAATTCTTTATTTAAGTTTTAGACAATAAATATAATATAAAATCATTTTGGTTAAAAAAATTATCTAAAAATTATTTTTGACCATTTTGGTTCATAATACATTATTCTCATTAAAATTCTTGATATTTTGATTAACTTAAAATTTTTATGTGAATTTATGATAATTATGCGGTTATATATTCATTAAGTCATTTAAAAATATTTATGAAATATTTAGATCATTTTATGACTTCATAAATCTATTATTGTATAAACTTAAATTATTTATCTTATTTAAAATTTCTTTGACTAACTTAATTAATTGGTTGTATTTAAATTAATAAATACAAATAGTTAATGTTTCAAAGTTGCTACATTTTTTTTGAACAAGTCAAAGTTGTTACATTTTTTTTTTAACAAGTCAAAGTTGCTACATAATTTAACATTTATGTGACTTCCACCATTTAATTTAGTTCATGACTTTCAATTATGAACTTATAATATTATTATTCATATTTATTCCTTAGTTCATATGTCATATTATTTCAAGCAAGTATATATATTTACTTACGTCGCATTTTCAACATATATCATTATTTACAAGTTAAACCCCAAATTAGACTAGACATCCTAAGTGCCTTAGACTATAAACCCTAGACTTACTTTAAGTCCAAACACTTATACATATACCATACTTTTAGGTTGAGACTTCGGGATTCGCCATTTCACGCTCACGACGATTTAGTGACATAACTATTTAGTGAATGTGAGTATTACTTATCCCCTTTTTCGCTTTTACAACTTTTGGGGTGATTCATGCACAAGTATACAAAACTTTCATATTCATTTACACATACATTTTATTCATTTACAATTCATATACGTGTCTTGTTTATCTTTGTGCTTATGTTTGAACATGAACGTAGCTTACATACAAAATCATACATCTAGACATAACTTATGTTATGGTGCTCTTTACACATAGACGTAACTTATGTTACAGTGCTCATTTAGACGTAACTTATGTTACGGTGCTCATTTAGACATAACTTATGTTATGGTGCTCTTTTAGACTCACACGTGTTGAGGTGCTCATTATCAACTTCATTGTACAAACTTTACATGTGATCTTTGTCTTGTTTGGTTACTTGCATGTTTACATAATGCCTTGGTGATGCTAGACACATGAATTGTACTACTTTTCAAACTTATACTATATGTACAAAGCTAGGTAGTACTCACCAACATCATATGTTGACAAAATTTATTTTCGTGCATGTTTCAGGATAAGCTGCTTGACGCTTCACATAGGACTTTGGACTTAGACTAAATAAATCAACTATCTCAATTTTTGTTGTGTATTTATTTTCACATGTTGTAAAACAATATTCAATAATCAAATATTTACATTTTAGTACCATGAGCTTTTGAACAATCGTCACTACGTGACACCTCGATGATTCCGCCATCGGTTGGGGTGTTATACAGAGGGTGTTGGGGGTGGAAGGCATCAACACTGGAACGTGAAAAATATATAATGAGCTTGGATACAAAAAGTAGGTTTATTGATAACCTTTCGTCGGCTCAAAGGTAGGCAGTTTAGCTTTTTTTTTGGGCAATTTTTCTTGATTTGTTTTTAGATTTGTTTTTTTGTTTTGTTTTCTGAATTGGTTAGACTATGCGTTCTCTATGATTGGATGAACGGGCGACCTAGGTATTATTGAGTACATTGTTATCCATTTTTCTGTATGTGTTTTGCTTATTCTGCCAATTTTTCTAATATGTTCATCATTGTGATGTTGCGTGCATTTTGATTTTTGTTTGTTTTGATGATCATAGATAACACTGATAACTTTGTGTGTTTTGTTATTTTTTGAATTATTGGGTTGTCATGTAGTTGTTGTGTTGGGTTGTCTTAAAGTATGCACTTAACATATTCGACGAAATGTTGTTGTTTAGTGTTTAGATTTTTTTATTGTTGTCATTGTTTTACTGTTTTCTGTTGTTTTCATGTTTGTTCCGGATCTTGTTGTTGTCAAAGGGTTTAAAATTGTCCATTTGATGTGTATGTAATAAAATTCGAAGAAATATAATTCTTGACCTGGAAAACCCTTGTAGATGCTTGGAATCCAAAGTAATCAAACAATGGATGGTTGAAATTCATACTTTATTTAGCTCAATTCCATATCAGTTCAAGAGGCATTTGAGTTTCTTTTAGCATATGAGAAATGTAGAACCTTGCTTGAAATGTCCAACTATTGGTTATTGGATGAGAAATTGAACACAATGTTGTATGCACTGATGACTAAATTCACATGATCTCATATTGACCTGCTTTAACCAAATACACAACATTGCTTTCAACTAGCACTTTTGCTTTCTGTCAATTAAATCTTTGAGGTAGCACCAGAAAGATTATTGTGAAGTAACTTGATTTGTGGTAGAAGGTTTAATTTGTGAATTTTGAGTTGTTTTGATATAATCGGACTCTTATGTCTAATTGGTATGCCAAACTTAAGATACGTACTTAACTACCTATTACCCAATTCTATTTCATTAACTACTTATTGACTTGAACGCCCCCCATTTTGATTGAACTTGAATAGACCTTTTAGCGGGTCATAGTGAATGACCATATTCCATTTAAAATTGAGTTTTTATAGGTATTCTATTATGTTCGTGTTTATTAAGCGTTATTTTTTATTGTGTTATCCGGTTGTGAGAGTTGTTAATGAGATTATTAACATGTGTTTCCGTCATGGTGAAATATTTAGCATTGTGTTAAGAATTGTTTTCCTGCTGTTAGTATGAATCGTTATTATATTATTATTATTATCATCATCATCATCATCATCATCATCATCATTATTGTTATTTTAATTAAAAGTAGAGTGACCTGCTAATTGAGCTGGTTAGATGGTTGTTAGAAGTATGACTCTTTTACTATTCCAGATTGTGAGATACAGGAATCATTTTCTGGACATCGGAAACGAAGCGGTAATGTAGTGTGTAGGATGTATAGATGCATGTTGTGTTATGTTCAGAAAAAAAATTCTCCTATTGGTCTGAAACGTTATTATATATTATTATTATTATTATTTTAATTAAAAGTAGAGTGGCTTGCTAATTGAGCTAGTTAGATGGTTATTAGAATTAGGACTATTTTACTCTTCTAGATTGTGATATACAAGAATCATTTTTTCGATATTGGAAACGAGGTGGTAATGTAGTGTCTAGGATGTATAGATGCATGTTGTGTTATGTTGTTATTATTTATGTAATTGGCAACCTGTGTTGTTGTCTGTTATTTGATGTTGTATTCTATTTCATTGTAGCTAGCATTTACTACTTCATTTGCATACTCAGTCGAATTTACTCATGTTTGTATCTATTTTTGGTTGCACCATTGGTTCGTGTTAATTCCTGTTGAGATTTTCATTGTGTGTTTTTTTCTTGTTGTTTTTTGGTTCTTTTATGATTGTTATTGCTATAAGTTATGCCTTCAAGAAAGTGAAAATCGAGGCGTCATCAAACAATGGTGTTACCAGTGGTCGTCAAACAATGGGTTAGGTAGCAAACCGAATGGCAATATTAACATATACCTCTGGTCTGCGAGTTAGTCATGGTCTGTTGTCTGTGTCGTCATCATCTGCTTCAGTGGTTAAAGTGTGTGCTCCTGGACCAATGCACGAGGACTTGGGGGGTTGTAACCATTTTTGTTATATTGTTGAGCCTTATTTTGGTTTGAAGAACGACTCAAGTCAGTGCCTCAAAAGAATCAACCTAGGTATAACACATGTTATAAAGCAGGTGCTATGCGACTTCATTTTCCTAAAGATCTCCCTACAGTTATAAAGGATTTATATAGCAACCCTCATTTTATAACCAACATTCGAGCATACAATTCCATGTTCTCAATGAAATTAATACTTATATAAAAAAATAAAAATCAAAATATTTAATCTTATTTTTAATAGTTTTCATATCTGAAATCAAAATATTAACGTATTTAAAAACTCTTAGATGGGTTAACAGATTAACCCATCATTTAACTGGTTGTGCTAGTTGACCTACCTTTATTTTCTTGTTGTGATTAGCTGTTCAGGTCATCTTAATAATTGCTGCCCCTAGGCTTTACCTTCAGTTGTGCAAATGGGCAAGAGTGTTACTTCATCCCTATATGATCATTGACTGCTTTACTCACCCCGCCTGCAAATTTGCAATTGCCATTGCGTATATGTATTAGTTTATTATCATTTCATACAATTCTAAAAACAATTGTTCGCTTATGTATCTATGGACACATATATCAAAGTTACTATTGTATATGAACTAATATGTTGCGAAAGATACATATCATAGATTTTTCCATGCTATTTTTTTGGAACCAGTTAACTATTTCTTTGTATTCATGGAGACCGAATGGGTACGTTTTAGTTGGTTTAATAGGATTTTAGTTAGGGATGCAATTACATTAATCAGACCTTGAAAACTGATGTACCAATCAAAGGAAATGCCATTCCATTGGCTTTCTCTCAGAACCATTATTAGTTAGTTATGTTAAACCTTTCTCAACCAAATCCTAAAGTTCTTATTTGAAGATTAACATTGTTCTTTTTTTCCCAGTGATAGCCATAAGCCATTAAGCTGCAACATGATACTAGAAATGTTCATGGATTACTTATATAACATGAAGTTGAATGCAATCAATTAGTTACGTAAGGAAATTACAAAACAAAAATATATAGCATTGAGGTTTTATCGCTGCAACAGATGTGTTATCTCCCACTAATTTTTAACCCAAACCCTTTTCCTTATCTTATTCATAGCAAATTGGCTATAGGGAAGGAGTTGCGAGTTAGATCGAGATTCCATTATGCATAAGAGGTGTTAAAGTGATACTAGGTATTTTTAGATCAATTAACATGCATGAGTATTAAGCTAGGATAATGGCAATTCAGATCAGACGACATGAATAGCAGGCTAAAATTATGGCAATGAACAATAAAATATTGAAGTTTTTTTGGTTTTTAGCTCGACCCTTTTCATTGTGTATTTTGTTTTACAGTGAAATGACATATATACCAAGTTTGAATGGAAAAATGAATGTCATGATAATGACGGTTTGGTTGTTTAATTTGGCAGTTTTGGTTGTTTAGTTTTGACAATTTGCACATTTGAACACAAATGCATGTAAAACAAATGGTCATGTTTGAAAATTGATCATGGTTTGAAGCAATAACAGATGCATGTAAAACATAATAATGGTAAAAGTTTGCAGCAACCTTATGGTGTTGCAAATGCAGTTTTGATTGCATAATATGGTTTTAATGGTCACATTTGCAACCTTAAATTTTTTTAAATCTAATGGCAATCATAATGGTTACATTTGCAGCATTATAAAACTGGTTTTTTTCGATCCTTGCTCAATAGTTAAAAATGAGCCTTGTTGTCAAAAGCATGGTTACACATTATAATAAGAATTTGCAGTAGCACCCCTACGGTCAACAGTGTTATGCACTTCCTGCTCAAAGTGTAATGCAAATAAACCAAAACAGATAAATAGCAGTTCCATGGTTGTGCCCCTTTAAGGAGTTCCATGGTTGTAAAGATGGTAAGCCTGGTTCTGACGGTTACAACAGGCTGATCTCACACCTTCAGCAATTCCATTTCAAGGATGACGAGCGTAGGGATTTCTATAAGGGAGTGCTTTGCAGGGACTTTGATCTGTTTTCCAGGGTCGGGGAAACCTTGCGGACTTTTGGGTGTTGGTTGTGCGGGAGATGTATGAGGACACACGCCTTCAGTAGAGGGTGCCACCATCCCGATGGTGTTTTCACATTCTCTGGAGGTTCTGGGTCAACTACGGATTACATTGTGGGGATTTCGATGCCCAGGGACCCTGGAATGGAGTCTGAACAAGGTGAAACGGATGGAGTGGTGGGTGATGCCGCCCTCCTGGATCGGGTTTTCTCTCTCCCGGTTAGGACTGTTAAAAGCATCCCCCCTAGTTGTCGTATGGCTTTTGCGCATGCTTTAACAAGTGCCATTCGTAAGGTTGTGGCCTCTCCGGGTTCTGTTGAAAACTGGGTCAAGCTTTTGCTTTTCCCTCGCTGTACACTCAAGGTGGTTACTCCGTCGTCTAGGCAGGAGAGAAGGTCTGGGAACCGGAAGTCCTTGCAATGTGACAGCATTCGACAGGCTTTATCTATGTGGAAAGATGGTTCCGGTTTTGCAGATTTGGTTGCGTTGCTTTTTTCCGATGAAGGGGGAAGGGTCCCCCCGGCGAGGGCAACGTCTGCGGGGGGATCCGATGAGGTCAACCCCAACGTCAGGCAGTGCCTTAGGAAGGTTAGCGATGGTCACTTCACTGCAGCGGTTAAAGTGTTGTGTTCCAATGGGATTGCCCCCCAAGGGGAATCTACCATGCAAGCTCTTATTGACAAGCACCCCATCATGCCGCCTCCCAATCTCCCCTCCCTACCCCTGACCCAACCGGCCTTAACTGTGGAAGATGAGTGTGTTTACCGGTGTGTGAAATCGTTCCCGAAAGGGACATCTTGTGGGCGTGATGGCCTGCGGGCTCAACACTTGATGGACGCCCTTGGTGGCGAAGGGACAGCTACGGCATCTGGGTTACTAGCTGCCATCTCTGAATTAGTTAATCTGTGGCTGGGGGGGTTGTGCCCCAAGGTGCTCGTAGAATATATTGCTTCGGCTCCCCTCACTCCGTTGCTTAAGCCTGACAATGGAATCCGCCCTATTGCCGTAGGGGCCATATGGAGGCGACTAGTCTCTAAGGTGGCCATGAAGAAAGTGGGGAAAGAAGTTGTTGAATATTTAGGGGACTTTCAGTTTGGGGTTGGAATTCCAAATGGGGCGGAGGCTGTGCTTCATAGTGCTAACAGGTTTCTCAATTCGTTCCATGATAATGGCTCGCTTGCTATGCTTACAGTTGATTTTTCTAACGCTTTCAACGCTATTGATCGCACTGCTCTGTTACGGGAAGTTCATTGTCACTGCCCTTCCATTTTCCCGTGGGTTCAGTTCCTATATGCTCAGCCAGCTAGGTTGTATGTGGGGAATGAGCGTATTGGGGCCTACGCTGGGGTTCAGCAAGGGGACCCTTTGGGGCCCTTGCTCTTTGCTCTAGCTTTACACCCCCTCGTGCTAAAGGTACAGGATAACTGCGACCTTCCCTTCCATGCTTGGTACTTAGATGACGGGACGATTATCGGGGATTCTATTCAGGTTGCTAAAGCACTTGACATTATTAGCCTGGAGGGGCCATCTCTAGGGCTCCAGCTCAATATTAGAAAAACTGAGGTTTTCTGGCCGTCGTGTGATGGGCGGAAGATCCGTCCAGGTCTGTTTCCTAGTAACATTGGCAGACCGGAGCGGGGGGTCAAACTGCTTGGTGGGGCAGTCAGCTGTGACGCCGGTTTCATAAGTGATCTATCTGCTAAAAGGGCAGCGCGGGCTGTTGACCTCATGGGGCTCCTCCCTAGATTGCGGGATCCCCAAAGCGAGCTTCTATTGCTTAGATCATGTATGGGTGTGGCCAAGTTGCTCTTCGGTTTGCGTACCTGTCAGCCTCCCTTTATGGAAAATGCTGTTTCTTGTTTCGACAAAGGCCTTCGGGAGGCCATAGAAGACATTGTTGTCTGCGGGGGGGCTTTTTTTGGGGACCTTCAGTGGCGGGTTGCGACTTTACCGCTTCGACTTGGTGGGTTAGGCCTCTCCACAGCCCGGGACGTGGCCGCCTATGCTTTTGTGGCCTCCAGATCCCAGTCTTGGGGGCTGCAAGACCACATATTACGTAACAGTGGTGTTGCTCACGTTGACACGGATTATTCTGGCGCTATAGACCTTTTACAACGATCCCTTCCTGACTTTGATATTGGCGGTTTCTTTAATAAAGACACCGCCCCCAAAAAGCCACAGAAAACTCTGGCGAATGCTCTTTATAACCGAATCGCACAAAGTTTGGAGGAGGATTTTCGTCTGTCCGTCCGTCAGAAGGCCGTCTTGGAATGCCTGCAAAAGCCTCACGCCCAGGACTTCCTTACGGTGTTACCTATCGACGGCTTGGGGCAGCGGATGTCGGCGGTAGAGTACAGGGCAATCCTTAAATATCGGCTGATGATACCCATTTTCCCTGATGATGAAAATTGTCCGGTCTGCCGCAAAGCATGCCTTGATAAGTATGGGGAACATGCGTTACATTGTAAGGAATTGCCAGGGTTTAAATATCGGCACGATTTTGTCCGGGATGCTTTGGCAGACATCCTTAGAAGAGCGGGGATCTCCGCAAGAAAAGAGGCGTCAGTTAATTTTCTCACAGACCCCGCGGAGGGGAGGTCCACCTTGCGCCCAGCAGACGTCTTAGTTTTTGGTTGGGAAGGTGGGAAACATGCGTGTGTTGATCTTACCGGGGTGTCCCCCCTTGTTGGGCTTCGGGATAGTGGGTTTGTGGCCGGGCAAGCGGTCATGAGAGCTGAATCCAAGAAAGTGGAAAAGCATGCTAAAGCATGTGAGGATAATCAGCATGTTTTCGTTCCCTTGGCCTTCGACACGTTCGGTTCCTTGGCGCCGGAGGCGGTGCGGTTTTTGGCGCGGGTTCAACGAGTAGTGCACAGCAACTTTTCCACCCCCCAAGGGCGGGGTTTTGTTTTTAGCAGATTGGGATTTTCTATTCAAAAAGGGGTGGCGGCGCATCTTGTTGCCCGCCTACCTACCATCCTTATGTAATTTACCCCTTTTTTTATCAATGGAAACTAGGTGGATTATTATTAAAAAAAAAAAAAAAAAATTATTAAAAAAAAAAATAAAAAATAAATAGCAATGTTTTTAAAACCGGACCGGACGTCAAACCGGTCTCCTTACCGGTCCGCTGGTCGGACCGGTCCAACCGGTCGGACCGGATTTAAGAACCGGATAATGTTTACAAATAATATATATATATATATATATATATATATATATATGAATTTAATTTCATAATAAATTAGTTTTATTACATTTATGTGTAAAATTTAATAGAGTTAAATAACACATCTTCTTATTTATACATAGAATTTCCTTTTGTCCTTTACAGTCAACATTTGTATTAGCTGTCAACGACAAAACTTCTCACCTACTCTTTCTCCTACCTTTTCCACTTCGTGTTCTCTGCAAAAAAAAAAAAAAGGAAAACACCAAAACTTTTTTCTAATCTTCTTCTCTTTCTATTTTTTTGTTTAGTTCTTCTTAATTCTTCTCTTCATAGATGTGAAAACTCCTCTTTTTTTTCTATTCAGATCCATAATTTCTCCTTACCAAGTCGTTTTCCTTTGGTATCTCTATAGCACAGGTTGACCAGCTAGAAAAACTCCGACCATGCTAAATCCTTCGATGGAATAGAAGACCGGTCCGACCACGTTTACTCCGGTTATCCGGTTCGACCAGCGGCCACCGGTCCGACCGACCGGTCACTGCACAGACGGTTTAAAGGGTATGACCGGACCGCCGGCATTGCCGGACTCCGGTTGAACCGGCCGGACCGGCCGGTCCGGTCCGGTTTTCAAAACATTGATAAATAGCAAAACAAACATCATTCCATAATTAATAAATACCATAACATCAAACCATCAAGTTCATTACATACCAAAAGGCATGTTCTTAACCTAATACCATAAACATATGTTCAAAACACACATAACCCAAAAGGCATGTTTATAACATACATAATTCAAAAGACACAAACACTAGCCTATTCGTTATCAGTCCCATCCTGTTGTTGAAGCCCTTTGCGAGTTCTTCTATTATGGCCTCTTTCACCACACCTGTCATATGTTACAGTGTTTCCCTTCCTTAACATCATCTCCTGGCAACATATTGTGACTTAACTTGCTTATCTACAAAACATACTTTTTGCTCTTTTTCTTTCGTCCACCTATCAACATGTGATGCTTGGAGCAATTAACATTGTAGGGCATACATAAGGTGTCCCTTCATAAATCATCCATCCAACCTACGTATTTTTTTAAATGAACTTAAACCCTTCTTTTAAAGCACCAAAACATAGATAAATCCTCCTAAACCGCCTTGTTGGGCTGTTGGGTTTGCAATTTGGCTCTACATCTATTTTAACAGTTGTTCGTGGAGTAGATATACTTATTGATCCTCAAGAATCCCACACTAAGTCTTCTAATCTCCTTGAACGTTATCAACTTCAAACATCTTAGCCCTAATTTGTTGGTTGGTTGTGATATATAATTGGAATTGCTTTTATATGTGATCTTGAAGAGTTGTCAGTATGATGTTATGATTAACCCGAACAATTGGTTCTACCTACTTTTGTTATCCAACTAATTATGCATAACACATCATTCCTTGTTTGTAGACACTGATGTTCTTTTTAAGGTGCTTTAACAACCCAAGTATCCAGTGATTTGAGATGGTTGGATATGTGCAAAATCCATGGACATGTGGGAGGGTGAATCTTTTATTAAGGTGCAGATTTTGTTTGCTTTGAAGTCTTTGAAGGTGAAGCTTGTGAGACCCATCACTCTCTTTTGCTTTTGTAGTAACACACCCACCACCTTTGGTGATTGAATATTCCGAAATTCCCCCAACTTTTGTCCCACTCACATTACTATCATAACTACCTAATCTTGAATTTATTCCTTACACACTACATGAAGCCTTCTTGTGTCATTCCTGGTAATAAGCAATTGCCTTCTTGATTCCACATGTTTTTTTTAAGAAGTTCCTGTATAACTTCCCTATCACTAAATGCTTGACCAACATAAAAAGGGCAATCATAAATTTTTTGCTTTTCTCTTGCTTCTCTTAACACTCCTCACTATCATCTGCAATTTAGTGTCATTATAAGGGTAAGGGTCACTAAGGTGGTGTTTGTTTTTCTCCCAGAAGCACTTCTGACCTCTTTTGTCTGCGTCGCGCAGACGCGGGCAGACGTTTGGGGTGGGCAGACTGTTTGTTTTTCGGAAGACATTTCACTCCAAAAGCTCTTCCTGACCTCTTCTTGGTGCAGACTTGGACCAAAGTCTTCTAAGGTCTTCAAAGGTCTTCTCCTCTTCTCTTCTCCTCACCCACCACCACTACCACCCACTACCACCACCACCACCGTCACCCACGCACCACCACCACCTAGCATCGTCCACCACCACTGTTCACCAGCACCACCGTCCATCACCACCACGGTCCACCACCACACACCACCACTACCACCACCACCCACCACCACTACCACCACCCACCACCACCACCACCCACCATCGTCCACCACCACTACCACCACCACCCACCACCACTACCACCACCCACCACCACCACCACCCACCATCGTCCACCACCACTACCACCACCACCACCACGGTCCACCACCACCACCACCTACAACCTACCACCGTCCACCCACCACCACTACCACCACCCACCACCGTCCACCACCACCCACCACCTACCACCACCACCATCACCCACCACGGTCCACCACCACCAAGGTCCACCACCACCACGGTCCACCACCACCACGGTCCACCACCACCACGGTCCATCACCACCACCCACCACCCACCACCACCACCACCACCACCATCCACCACCACCCACCACCGTCCACCACCACCACCCACCACCGTCCACCACCACCACCCACCATCACGGTCCACCACCGTCCACCCACCACTACCACCACCCACCACCGTCCACCACCACCCACCACCATGGTCCACACCACCACGGTCCACCCACCACCACCACCATCTACCACCAGACTGTTGTAAAAACTCAGTTTTTTTAAATTTAAGTTTATTTCAGCAGCTTGCAGACGTTAACAAACAAACAGTCTTCTTCTTGCAGACTGCAGACCTTTGGTCCACCTCTTCTCCTGCAGAAAAAACAAACAGCACCTAAGATTATAAAATTCATCAAAATCAACTTGAACATCACCTAAATATTCTTCATTGACATTTTCTTCTATTAAGTTTTCCTCACCACTGAAATTAAAGTCAATTACACCGCTAAATTTATGCATGTCTACCTCATAGTCTTCTACTAGGTTTTCCTCATCAACTATGAAATCATGATCATTATCATCATTACTTCCCTCAACAACTCTCTTAACACTACCATAATAAGTTTGATCAACATTTGCCTCATCAGTTATGTTATCACTTTCCTTGTAACTTCCTTCATCATCTTTCTCCATGTTCAGCATTATAAACCATTATAGCATTGTGATCCTATGTGAGCTATCTAGGGCTATAAACAAACCAAACGAATGCCTTGTTCGTGTTCGTTTATTAAGGAAAAACATGTTCGCGAACTGTTCACGAACACTAAACAAACGAGTGATACCCCAGGCAAATCCCACATCGGGCGTGGTCAGGTGAGATCCTTGGTTCATATGTAATCCAATACCTCTTAAATCACCAACGCGTTTTAGGGCTTAATGTTAGTGGATGAAAGGAAAATTTCACAGTTAAGCGTGCTCAGGTGGGAGCAGTATCAAGATGGTTGACCTCCTGGGAAGTCTCCACTGGGGCAACCAAAAACAAATCCGTGAGCTCTGGATGTGCAACCCATCGGGGCAAAGCGGGCAATATTGGTGGTGAGAGGGGCTGGATGTTACAGATGGTGTTAGAGCCACTCCTGTGCCGTTCGGGATGGTGGGTCAAACCTCATCAGGGACGATGAGACTCTAACAGGGGGTGAATGTGACACCCCAGGAAAATCCCACATCGGTCGTGGCCAGGCGAGATCCTTGGTTCATATGTAATCCAATACATCTTAAATCACCAACGCGTTTTGGGGCTTAATGTTAGTGGATGAAAGGAGAACTCCACAATTAAGCATGCTCAGGTGAGAGCAGTATCAAGATGGGTGACCTCCTGGGAAGTCTCCATTGGGGCAACCAAAAACAAATTTGTGAGCTCTGGATGGGCAATGTCACACCCCGCCAAGGCGGAAACACGGGGATGTGATTCGAAAGGTTTTCAAGCACAAGGTTCGAGCAACACATAAGAAATATTTTAAAACGATACCATCATAGATAACTATTGTCATACATTATTAATTAAAACGTAACAATGTCTGAAAAACCATTGTTCAACTACGAAGACATAACACAACCACCAATAATGTAATCCACACAGTGATGGTACCACAACGTGCATGCTCAAAACCCTCTATTAAGCCTCTGTCCCGCATAGTCAATTACCTGAAAAACATGCATAAAAGATTTGCCAACATAATGTCGGTGAGTTCATAGGTTTTTAATGTACTATGTAAGGTGCTCGTGAGATTTGTGTATGAACAATCATAGGCTAGCTAAGCGAATGATTACCGTGCAAACCAAATACTATACGTTAAAAGGAAACTTGATGATACCCGAATATAAAGTTGATATACAAATTTGTTGTTAATTATATGGCTATAGTGGGTAAACTTGTCAAGCATGCTCACTACCGTATAAATAATACCAAAAATTGTCTATTTTTGGAATTTTTGATCTCCTTTTATGTTCAGACAGTTCGAACATGGGTCCCAAGCTGATTATTAAGGGAAAATAATCAGTGGACCCTGGTTTTATAAGTGCGAGGCACTTTGAGATGTTTAGGTCATGAAAGCTAAGGCATGAGGAAGCATTTCACATGCGCAGAGTGTGACTTTATGTACAACCAAATAAGCTTTATTTACAACCACAAGTTTCACTTCTCCCATCTATGCTACACAACAACCTTTCTATCTAGTAAACCATCCATATTCTGCTCATCCCTTTAGTTGTTTCTACCCACCTAAAAACCCCCCATTCAGCCCATTGTTGACTTGTATGTGCATGGGGCCTAACTGAGGCACCCCCTTAAGGCCTCCCCTTAAGGCCTCGAGGCTTTTTCATGATCGACTTGTGCGCCTCACTTTTTAAAATCAAGCAGTGGACATTATGTTTAACTACCTAAATACATACACACACATAATTCCGTATAATTTGAAATTTTAAGCACTTTAGAAACTGGGTTAACTCTCTCCCCCAACATCTCTTATCTCTCTTCTCTCTAGCTATTGTAATAATACAGGTGGTTTTCAGAATGTAAATCCTATCTTTTCGTTATGTACCTTATGTCGATTATAGTTCCATACATTTGCGTGGCCCAAATATTTCAAAATAGTGACTCAAATATGCGTGGTCTTTTTGGCTTGAGTTTGTAGACTGTTGATCAATCAAAATGTTAGTATATCTATCTATATATATAAAAGAAAACGTATATGCTGAAGTGGCGTGCAATGAGGCCTCAACCTTCCCTTGAAAGTGCCACGTGACATCATAATTGAAAGATTTTAGCGTTTTTGAATTATTTTCCTTTTTAATTAAAAAAAGATAAACATAAAACCCTAAATTCTCAATTACTAAAATTAAATTGAGTTATTTTAGGAAAAAAGAATTTAAAAATAAATTTAAAATTTTCTCTCTCATGTTTATTCCCATAATTTTTAAACGTTTATATCTTTTATATACAAGATTTTTTAAAGAAAAAAATTACACCGAATTAACGAGCGTTTTATTATCTTTCCAACGAGTACCATAGTGCTATATAAAAAACGGAGAAAAAATCGACTATTTTTTTTGGGGTTTCGTTTATGCAGGAAAAAAACACACAAAGTGTTCATGTTATTCATTAATCATGTTTTTTTCTTTTAAATCAGGTTCTTATCTACGATGTTGAAAATCAGCCCAATCGCCATGTTATCATTTAAAATACTATGAAAATGCAATGATTGGGAGATTTTGTGGTTAGTTAACTTAAGCCATTTGAAATAAGTTATCACGTAAAATTAGATTTTTCAACCCCGGGACCCTCCCGGGGTAATCATCTATCTATATATATAAAAGAAAACGTATATGCTGACGTGGCGTGCAATGGAGGCCTCAACCTCCCTTGAGGGTGCCACGTGGCATCATAATTGAAAGATTTTAGTGTTTTTAAATTATTTCCTTTTTAATTAAAAAAAGATAAACATAAAACCCTAAATTCTCCATTACTAAAATTAAATTGAGTTATTTTAGGAAAAAAGAATTTAAAAATAAATATAAAATTTTCTCTCTCATGTTTCTTCCCATAATTTTTAAACGTTTATATCTTTTATATACGGGATTTTTTAAAGAAAACAATTACACCGAATTAACGAGCGTTTTATTATTTTTCCAACGAGTACCATAGTGCTATATAAAAAACTGAGAAAAAAACGACTATTTTTTGTGGGGTTTCGTTTATACAGGAAAAAAACACACAAAGTGTTCATGTTATTCATTAATCATGTTTTTTTCTTTTAAATCAGGTTCTTATCTACGATGTTGAAAATCAGCCCAATCGCCATGTTATCATTTAAAATACTATGAAAATGCAATGATTGGGAGATTTTGTGGTTAGTTAACTTAAGCCATTTGAAATAAGTTATCACGTAAAATTAGATTTTTTTTCAACCCCGGAACCCTCCCGGGGTAATCAGCTAGTTGTAATGATATAAATAATGATTAACTTGGTCATAGAAGTGGTATTTAATATGCGTTTGATCTAGTGCAACATAAAAGAAAATGGATTTCTAAACCAGTTAACAATGACATATATTCTTTTGTTCCTTTAACAAATATGATATATTGAAGGTTTGAGAAGCTAATATCCTATCATGTGTGACCCAGATTAAATGAGCCCAGAACCCAATTAAAAGTTAAAACCAAACATGAGCCGAACCCATGTTACCATGTTGGTTTATTCCAGGCTTTCTTAGGAAATAAGTATAGTTGATATAGGAAACCAACACACATTAGGATATTACAAATTCCAAAATAGGGCTAGTAGACACTTTATTAACATGCTTAATTTTCATCAACAAAAACCTAATCAGTTAGGCATTCTTGGAGAATTGCCTACCGTAGTAATCCACTTTTTTATTAAAAAGAAAATTGGATAACAGTGACCTAGTGAAAACTTGTTACAGGTAAACTTATGGGACCCCATAATACGCTACTAACATGGGACCAGTTAAAACACAACTTGTACTAGGCAGGTGGTTATCAAGGGGGTTAAAGGTAGAAAACTAGTGGAAGCTGGATTCGAACCAGAGACTTCTGCTAGAGGGACTCAAGCGCGTTTGTTATTTCTATCATTTTCATTGATGCTAATTTTCTTGTTATTTTATACTTGTATATCAATGTTGTTGCAGTAATGTTCAAACCGTTGAAGAGATATCAACTATTGAAACACAGCCCGGTTGGAAAATGGTAAAAAAAAAAAAGTATCCTTTTCAGAAGTAACGAAGAATCCGATGTCATAGCAACCGATATCATCTTTGTAATCGATCAAAACCTACTTCTGGAACCCCGTGTTAATAGTTCCAAATGAAGAAACGCCTAGTTCAAAAGAGCCTAGAACGAAGGGAAATTTGATGTTAGGTACCCATTAAGGCTTACAACCAAACAAAAATCCGAGTTAAAAGAGAGTTTTGGCTGCCAACCCGTGATTCAGTTTTCTTTTCCAATAACATAGAGGTACCACCTTAATATGGTATTTTTTATTTTAGTTTTTTTAAAGCACACATAGTTATTGAATGATATACAACAATATGTATTTAGTTGGGCTTGTTTTAGTGTTGATAATTTATTGGTTACTTGGTTCCTAGAATTAAAACATTGACTCGGTTTGTTTTTTGAACTAAAATGGGTAGCAAAGTGGGTTAGTTAGGTGGGTTGAAACTTGAAACTATTTTCTAATATTAGTCAAACGGGCCAATATGGGCCAGTGGGCTGGGTACCGGGTTAGGCACTTTTTTGTCTAATTTTTAAAACCTCTCATGAATAGTTGATTTTGATTTAAAAAAAAAAACAAGATTGTTTTTTTATTTTTATTTTTGGATCGGCTAAGGACGTCACCTCGGTACCCCCCGTTTCGAATCCCTATTTTCGCATCGTCCCTGAGGGCATAAGCCCTTTCAACGTCAAGGGGTGTATTTTTGCTGGCCCTAGGATTCGAACCGTGTACCTCTCCCGGGTGGGAACCTCCCTAAGGAGTAAACCTTCCCACCTCTCCCCAACTGAGCTAGGGGTCATTGGCAAAAACAAAAACAAGATTATTATAACAATCATTCAATTAAGGAGACCATATGTGTTACAAAAATATGTATTAACGAACCTAGAAAAAAACACAACCTAGATCGACTTATAACGTCCGTGTTAATTGCGTTTCATGATTCGGTTTCTTGTATGTAAGGCTATCGTGTGGCTCAAAGTGTGCGGTTAAAGAAAGTGGTTGGTTAACAACTTTACTTTTGTGACAAAATGATGAATGTTAACTGTCAAAATGTGTACATGTTCTTGGTGAACAACTATACCAAAACTACACCAACAGTGTAAACGGTCTTGACCCGTGTTTAGACTATCCGGAGTGGTGGTGGGGTGGGGAGGGGAGGGGAGGGGGATGAAGCGTCATGTGACACTTGTGGGACCCTTATGGGGGGGAAAAAATTGTGGGGAGTGGAAGGGGGGAAGAGAGGGGGGGGGGGGGGGGAAGGAAATAATATTATATCGTGTTAAAGTTAAAAAAAAAAAAACCCTGACCAATCATGAAGTGCCACGTGTCCCAAGCATTTGCCCCACGCCGGTGAGTTGCCCCCCGCCCCCACCCTCCCGCCCCCCACGCCAGTACCGGCGGCGGTGTTCCCCCCTTCCCGCCCCTTTCCCGCCCCCACTCCGGACAGACTTATAAACGGTCTACCAAAAGGCTCAAGACCACATGCACATGATCGAGCCATAACGCGTACGGTCCATATACATAAACATAGATTTTGTTTGTGTTCTTAATTTAGCTTTTTGGGAAAGTTTTATTGTGGTGTTCAAATTGGCACATGTGATGCTATCTGTGTGTATCTTCTTGAGATTGGAAAAGAATCATGAGTTGTAACATCAAACGTTGTCGTCATGTAAAAGAAACTAATGATACCAATTATATACATTAGTTTACACTAGTAAGGTGCCCACGTGTTACGACGGGATACAACAATTAGTTAATACGTGCATTGTGTGTTGTACTTTAAGCAATTATACTTTAAAACTTAAATTTAAAAGGTCAATAAAAATGTATTATAATATAGTATAGATGTAAATGATTTCGGGTCATTTTCGTTTGTTTTCATTTTAGTCATTACTTAACCATAACATATTATTTTTAAATTGAAAAAACTATAGCAATACTTTACTTTCTTTCTCTCTCTCTCTAAATCTCACGCAAGTTCTCAGATGTCCTCTATTTTTAAAAATTCACAACCTTCAACAAAAATTCAGTCACTTTCTCTTCACATCTTCAACAAAAGTCCATCACTCTCTCTTCCCTCACACCAACCGATACTCTCTCCTTTATAACGACGGCCGGCACAGCGGTTCCAAACCCCACGACGGCTGTGCAGGTGATGGATTTGGTGATGGTTCCTGGTGATAAACGACGAGGGAAGGTGGTAGCTGTTTGTTTGTTTGTTTCAGGTGGAGACGAGTGACTGTTGTGGTGTCGTGACGTTGGAGTGATGGTCGGAGGTGGTGTTTGGGGAAGATCGTGACTCCGATCGTGATGGTGGTTGATTCGGTTGGTGACGGATTGTGTAACAGATCCGGTGGTAGTTTTGATGAGGGTGGTCCAGGCCAGGTCAGCTTCTTGTTCGGGATGGGTATTGGTTTCCGGGTGAAGTGTTTCCGGGTTTGGATGGTTTCTGGGTGGTGGGTACGGGTCAGAGGAGGTAGGTGGGTTGATGGAGCAGGAGGTAGGTGAGGTGTAGTTATGTTGGGTTGACCGGACGGCCGCCGGAGCAACGCCGAGGGTGGTGATGGTTTCGAGGTGGAGATGGGTGTTCGAGTGACGTGGTGTGTGTTCGACCTGACGTGGCGTGTGTTCGAGTGACGTGGCGGATGTTCGATGAAGCTCAGATGAGTTCGACCTGGGTTTCTGGTTGAGTTCGACCTGGGTGTTCGACCTCAAAGCTGTGTTCGAGTCTCTGGATCTGAGTTCGACCTGAAACAGTGCTGAGTTCGAGTTGATGGATCTGAGTTCGACCTGAAACAGTGCTGAGTTCGAGTTGATGGAGCTGAGTTCGAGTTGATGGAGCTGAGTTCGAGTTGATGGAGCTGATTTCGAGTTGATGGAGCTGAGTTCGAGTTGATGGAGCTGAGTTCGAGTTGATGGAGCTGAGTTCGAGTTGATGGAGCTGAGTTCGACCTGCTTGTTGGGTTTCAGACTGATGATGAACAGTACCAGTACCGTTCTCGAGAGTTGAGCTGTCAAAAGTTTATGTTTCCAAAAAATTGTAATCTCTTTTAAATGGAATCTTTGACTTTTTGAAATAATCTCTCATCCTTAAATGAAATCCCGTAAATTATGCACCTATGGGAAGACTTGACAATTTTTCTCATAACTAACAACCCCACAAAAATAGCAAACACCTTTATGCAATTTCAAAATGGATCAACAGCCCTATTTTTCACTTATTCTTCGTGTTCTTCAACATGTTTAATAAACATAAATCTGCCAAAAAATTAACAAAAACACTAAAGATGATTAGAAAAATAAATATATTTAACGAGATACGAATAAACCTGTTTAAAATCACGAAACACAGCAGCAAAATTCTTTCTTTAGATCTTCGAATGATACCGAACCGAGCCTTCGAAAGACTTCTTAGGCTCTGATACCAATTGTAAGTCCAAGATCCTTCCCGGGTATCAAACAAACCACTCAATAGATGCGGAATGTCGATTGAATGGTGAAGAACAAAAGGGTAAATCGATGAAAATAATTGTATTGCTGCTTCACCTTGCACACAACCTCTAGGATTGTCTGGTACAAGGTGGTGGCTCTAGAATTACAAATGAGATGATTATGAAAGTCTAACCCTAAAATGATCTTAAACAAAACATTATATAGGGTCCACTAAAGCCTTGGCCCACATGGCCTAACCCAAGCCCATTAACTAAACTAAGCCCAATTAACATAAACAGACTTAATAAAGACAAGCGTAAACCTACTTAAATCTAGCCCAACAATATCCCCCTAGGTTTATGCTGTCTTTATCATGGCTTAGTGGGAAGAATCTTCAGATCTTGATCTTCCAATCTTGGGCTCTTTCTTGTTTTCTTGGAGGTAGCTTCACAACTTTGATCATCATCAACTTTTGCTTGAACATATTGCTAAAAGAGAACGTGAGAGGAGGATTCTCATAACTCTTTTCTTTGTCAGTCATCTCTTTCAAGTAACTTTTCAGGTACTTCTTCAGTTGTACTTTTATTGTCAAAAGATGATTCACTTCAGGTTCTTCTGACTCAGGTACGTCTTCTCATTGAGGTGATTCATGCTTGTCAGCAACTGGAACTCTTTCATTCTTCATCAACCCCTGTTTCTTGATTTGTATACATTTTGCAAATTCTTAGAATTTTGTAAGCAAATAATTAATACAACAGAGGGTCCAGTATACACATGAACACCAAGTACATCAGTGTACTTCCATTTTAAATTTTTAAAACCTGAATTTCCTTCGAGAATCGGTCAAAACTTCAAGAATGGTCAATTTTTCATAACAGATAAACAAATTAAAACAAAAATTCAAACTAATTACAATGCATCTTTTTGGTGAGAATCATGTGCTACAAGATCATATCAGCTTTGTTAAAATGCAACACACTGTTAGTATATTTGTTTTGGTATACTTATTAAAGTGGCAGAAAGCAGTCCAAGACGATTACCAACATCGTTTATCCACTTAAACAAACATACACACACGCCTTCAACTCCTTTATTTTTTTTATTTTCTTAACGTGTGTTAGACCGAAATAACTGTGTGTCCCACATCATGACATACCCTCGCGATCAAGGTATGCACAAAGCTTCTTCATAACAGGTGAGTAAATTGCTGACATCTGTATGTTTTACAAGGTCAAGATCATCGGTGATCAGGTCTGCATATATCTGGATGCAACAAAGAGACCGATTGATTCTCGACCAGGGTTAGGGCAAATACCAAATGTTTCGGTATGATCATCGCTTTAGGCTTTTGATTTGTGCCTTTATCTTGAATTCTCTTTGAGAATTTTGGGTTTTAGCATTTCCTTATTGCTCTTTTAAGACATCCTGACTGTGCCTAGGTCAACATATATCTGGATGCAGCAGAAGGGCAGCCAGGACATCCCCAGATGTATCAACAATTTAAAAACCTGAAATCTCTGATTTTGGCAATCTATCAACGCAAGATTTAAGACCATAAAATCATACGCCAATGATGTGTTACCCACGAGCTACACAGTCCTTTATATTTAGCATGTTTTGGACTGATTTCGTTGTGCAGTTTGCCTGCCAGTACATCATATAATGGAGCTGCAATCACACTCGATTTAATTTTCTTTTCGATTTTAAAGTGTGACAGTTCAACAGCTGATGTACTATCATTTCTTCTTTTTCGCACCATGAAATTCTCATTTTCTGAATTTTCTATTGTTTTTGTATTTTTCCGAGGATATATATCCCCCTAAATTTGTGCTTAAAATTGAAAATTTAAAGAACAAATTTACAACCTAAAACTAAGAAAAATCTTTTTGTGTTTTTCTAAGACCATTCTCGAATTAATGACCAAACAATTTTATAATTTTAACGCATCATGTTTTGAGCGTACCTCTCTACCTGATTTTACCTCCATTTTCTCCTTCAAAGGAAACATACTCACTGTTTAAGAATTTAAAATAAACGTATAACAGAGAGATGTCACCTGTCATGTGCGTGGAACAACCATTATCAACATACCAGTGGTCGTCGACAATCCTCCTTGGTTGTTCCTGCACTAAGAAAGGAGATTAGTTAAACATCGGTACCCAGGCCATCGCGGTCCTGGGCATTTCTGAAGCGTCTATGAAAGACACTTCTCTCAAGCACATGTCCTTATGCTCATTTGGATCTGGTACTGCTGCCGCCTTTGGTCTCCAGACTTGCTTAGGCTTAAGAACTGGTTTTGCTACTTTTAGAGTAGCAACTTTCTGTTTTTCAGGTTGTTTTGATTTCTGTGGAGGAACAACCTTCCGTTTGCTCTTGGCAGCGTTCCAGTTTCCATCAGAAGGTTTGACTTTGGGATTAGCATTTTTCCTTGCCTTAGGTTTTTGAACCTTCATTGGCTTGGAGTAGTAGTTATCCCTAGGCATAACCTTCTGATGTTGTAGATAATAGGGCACATAAGGATGACTTGTGTAGTTCCTTGCAATGTGATCGGGTCTTCCACAGTTGTAGCATGTCTGCTTCTTTGCATATGAAGCATATCCCGGTCTGTTCGATCCCATTGATGAATGTGAGTGATGGGATCTGTTGGATGATTTGTTTGCAGGCTTCTTAAAGTTTCTGCTCTGCTTAGAACATCTTGAACACCCGTGTGAACAAGATTGTGTCCTTGAGTTTTCTGTTTAACTTCAGGAAGCTGTTCAGAAGAGTTAGCACAGGTAGTTTTTCTATGTGGTGGCACGTATTTATCTGTTGTGCCAATAACAGATAGCTCAGAAACAGTCTTTTTCACATATGGTATAGCATCTACAGACAAATTAGACTGTTTCACACAAACACCTGCATTGTTAGTGCAAACAATATCATCCCCCTCAACCTTAACTTCTACTTTAACTTCATCTGCACATGAGGTAGAAGCATCAGTAACGTTCACATATTTAAATTCAGGGACTATTGGCTTTACCACACCTGTGCCAACAGTATTGGATGAGGGATCCTTACATTCTTGTTTAATCTCGACTGGCCTTGAGCACACAGATTCTTCAGATTCTGGCTCAGTCGAGGGTGTTACATTTGATTCAGCCGAACCACTTGATTCAGAAACATGTGGTGACTCTGCTGAATCCCCCGTTGACTCAGCTGCTCTAGAGGACTCACAGCTGGATTCACTCGATTCAACTGACATTGATTTCTCAGATTTGGTTGTTTCGGGTGATTCACATTTGGAGTCACTTTCAGAAGTTGGTGGGGCAGCTGGTTCAACGGTCTGTGGTGCCCTGTACTCTTCATAGATCTTTTTGAATGTTTTCATGAAATCAAACTCAAAGGGCACATTTGAGTTTGATTGGCCGGTCGGTTCAGTTTGCTCAATTCTCGGTTCAGTTTCAAAAACGATTTCTTTTAAGACATCATTCAATTTAGTTGTGTCATTTGAAACTGGAACTTCATCTCTCTTCACATCAAAAACTCTGTCAATTTCTTTATTTTTCTCAAAATTTAACGTCTCGGTCTGCTTTGAAGCATCGTGAGACTTGACAAAGGTTTTTGATGGGGCCTGCTCGTGCTTATGTTGTTTGTTCCTGGGTTTAGAGATTTTTACAGGGACCGATTCAGGTTTGGAAATTTTAACTTGATCCCTCGATGGTCGACTGGTTGGCTCTTCTATTGGAGGACCGTATCCTTTAACAGGCAGAGCCAACAATTCTTCATCCGACATGGGAATTGAGGAATAATTTTCATTAAAGGGTGATGGAATTTCCACAAACCCCAAACCTTTATCCCTCACTTCCTTTAGTTTAAACTTTAACTGGGTATTGTTCATTTTTTCAACTTTGGGACTAGAACAATCGAACTTTTTAAAATGAAAATCGGCATTTTCAAATTTTGATTTTAAGTCGATCAATTCCGCGGTCAAAGTATCAGACAGTCGTTTGAAGTGTAAATATCAACACTTGTGATCACTCATCTCCTGATGCAAGCGCTTGATATCAAGTTTTTGTTGTTCGACCATTTCTTTATAAGAATTAAATTTCTTCTTAATGTCCCAAGTGGCCATTTTCTCGTATTCAAGCTGCTTGTATGCAGAGAGAGTTTCTTCTTTAAAACCTTTAATTTTTAACCTGCATCGTTCAGTACAACATGATTCAGCTAAAATGTCAGCGTGTACCTCAGATGCGGATGGCACATGGTCATATTCCATCGGTGCCATGAGAACTTGAGCAGCGTGAGCGGCAGGAGCAGCGAGAGCGGGTGAGCAGTCAGAGTTTGAATTCGAAGATGAAATGTCAGAGGCAGATGGGCATGTTGTAGCAGAGGTGTTGCTTTGAGTCTTCAGATTTGCACGCTTAGCATGTTCTTTGACGAGTAAGATTAACTCATCTGGCGTCATTTTGGACCAACTTGTTTCTACGTAGATCTTCATGACATTCATAAACCAGCTGCATGTCGGTTGATCTGGTATTCTTTTTAAAGCGTCTAGAAGACTCTTGTTGACCCAACGATTTGCCATCACGATCTCGACATTCTTCATTTCTGACAGCAGTTCGGTAAATCGGTCAATTAGTACATCCACAGTTTCACCAACAATGTAACTGAAACTCTCAAGTCTCTGCTCAAACACCTCACTTTGAGAAGACATTTTTAATGTTGAACCGTGATCCCCCAAAAATCTAGACGTTCAAAAGATATTTCACACCGAGCACAGGACGTCCAACCGTAGCCAGCAAGTCAGTATGTAATCAGGTCGATCCCCCCAAATTGAGCTAGTGCACTTCAAATAATACCCCTATTATTATTATTATTATTATTATTATTATTATTATTGTTATTGTAGTGTGATATTTGTCCAAGAGTGACCAACCCCCTGACACTTCTTTAAACACAACACTCTCTTTCTTGACCAACAAAACAATATGGCTGTCATTTTTCTCTTCTTTAGATTTTCATTTAAAACACACCTACCAAATCACTCTTCCCAAAATATTTGTCCAAAACACTCATTATCTTCCACACTTTACTTTCTTTCTCTCTCTCTCTCTCTCTCTCTCTCTCTAAATCTCATGCAAGTTCTCAGATGTCCTCTCTTTTTAAAAATTCACAACCTTCAACAAAAATTCAGTCACTTTCTCTTCACTTCTTCAACAAAAGTCCATCACTCTCTCTTCCCTCACACCAACCGATACTCTCTCCTTTATAACGACGGCCGGCACAGCGGTTCCAAACCCCACGACGGCTGTGCAGGTGATGGATTTGGTGATGGTTCCTGGTGATAAACGACGAGGGAGGGTGGTAGCTGTTTGTTTGTTTGTTTCAGGTGGAGACGAGTGACTGTTGTGGTGTCGTGACGTTGGAGTGATGGTCGGAGGTGGTGTTTGGGGAAGATCGCGACTCTGATCGTGATGGTGGTTGATTCGGTTGGTGACGGATTGTGTAACAGATCCGGTGGTAGTTTTGATGAGGATGGTCCAGGCCAGGTCAGCTTCTTGTTCGGGATGGGTATTGGTTTCTGGGTGAAGTGTTTCCGGGTTTGGATGGTTTCCGGGTGGTGGGTACGGGTCAGAGGAGGTAGGTGGGTTGATGGAGCAGGAGGTAGGTGAGGTGTAGTTATGTTGGGTTGACCGGACGGCCGCCGGAGCAACGCCGAGGGTGGTGATGGTTTCGAGGTGGAGATGGGTGTTCGAGTGACGTGGTGTGTGTTCGACCTGACGTGGCGTGTGTTCGACCTGACGTGGCGGGTGTTCGAGTGACGTGGCGGATGTTCGATGAAGCTCAGATGAGTTCGACCTAGGTTTCTGGTTGAGTTCGACCTGGGTGTTCGACCTCAAAGCTGTGTTCGAGTCTCTAGATCTGTGTTCGACCTGAAACAGTGCTGAGTTCGAGTTGATGGAGCTGAGTTCGAGTTGATGGAGCTGAGTTCGAGTTGATGGAGCTGATTTCGAGTTGATGGAGCTGAGTTCGAGTTGATGGAGCTGAGTTCGAGCTGCTTGTTGGGTTTCAGACTAATGATGTACAATACCAGTACCGTTCTCGAGATTTGAGCTGTGAAAAGTTTATGTTTCCAAAAAATTGTAATCTCTTTTAAATGGAATCTTTGACTTTTTGAAATAATCTCTCCTCCTTAAATGAAATCTCGTAAATTATGCACCTATGGGAAGACTTGACAATTTTTCTCATAACTAACAACCCTACAAAAATAGCAAACACCTTTATGCAATTTCAAAATGGATCAACAGCCCTATTTTTCACTTATTCTTCGTGTTCTTCAACATGTTTAATAAACATAAATCTGCCAAAAAATTAACAAAAACACCAAAGATGATTAGAGAAATAAATATATTTAACGAGATACGAATAAACCTGTTTAAAATCACGAAACACAGCAGCAAAATTCTTTCTTTAGATATTAGAATGATACCAAACCGAGCCTTCGAAAGACTTCTTAGGCTCTGATACCAATTGTAAGTCCAAGATCCTTCCCGGGTATCAAACAAACCACTCAATAGATGCGGAATGTCGATTGAATGGTGAAGAACAAAAGGGTAAATCGATGAAAATAATTGTATTGCTGCTTCACCTTGCACACAACCTCTAGGATTGTCTGGTACAAGGTGGTGGCTCTAGAATTACAAATGAGATGATTATGAAAGTCTAACCCTAAAATGATCTTAAACAAAACATTATATAGGGTCCACTAAAGCCTTGGCCCACATGGCCTAACCCAAGCCCATTAACTAAACTAAGCCCAATTAACATAAACAGACTTAATAAAGACAAGCGTAAACCTACTTAAATCTAGCCCAACAATAGGGTATGGATCATAAGAAAAGCAATCCCTATTTGAGAATTGAGAGAACCATTTTGGACCACACATTTCAATATAAAGACAATTTTTTTTTGCTTTAATCGCACATTTTTATACAAGAATTTTTTTTTAATTTTTTTAATTTTTTTTCATTTATACATATGTGTATATAGCATTTTCAGCTATACACATGTGTATAAAAAGCAACGACTAAAGCAAAAATAAAATTGCCTTTGAGAAATGTGTGGTCCAGAATGGTTCCTTCAGTTCTCAATTTGACCAAAGGTTCTCATTTGAACAAAATCATATATATATATATATATATATATATATATATATATATATATATATATATATATATATATATATATATATATAGAGGAATAGGTTCAATTAAAAACCACCTTGAGTTGGAAGAAATAGAAAACCAACCTAAACCAATAATATCATGCCATGTGTCTTGCTTTTGTTTTATTAGTGAGGGGTATTATGGTAAATGAACATTACTATATTATCAATAAAATAACCTACCCCACCCCTACCCTATCTCTCTCAGGGCCTGTTTGGTAAGCCTCTTAATGAGGCTCTGAACCATTCAGCGCTGAATGATTCAGCATTCAGCCCGTTTGTTTCAGCTTCTGAATTGAATGGTTAAGTCTGAACCATTAAGATTTGAGATGTTGTTGAACCATTAAGTATTGAACCATTAAGAACTGAACTAGGCTAAATCTTAATGAGGCTCTTCTACCAATGTGGGACAAGAAAACTAACCATTAAGAGGTCCAACTTAATGATTCAACACTTAACTATTCAGACCTCTTAACTATTCAGACATCTTAACCATTCAGCCCTTAATCAACCAAACAGCCCCTCATTATTTTCAAATTATTAATCCATTTCTCTATCTTCTCTCTCTAATTCATATCATCCAGAAACATTAAAAAATAATAACAACAACAACCAATCAGATCCCGAGCTGAAGGCAGAAGGCAGAAGACGAAGGCGATCCAGATCTGTAACAACACCTAGGTCGAAAAAGGAAATGGGAGAAGGATGATGCTGGTGTGGTGGGTTTCGATGATGGTGGCTATCAGATTGTTCGAACAGACGGGGGGGGGGGGGTGGTGAAGGTGGTTCATGGCTGTGGTGGGTTTTCAGGTTTATGTGAAGATGATGGATGATGATGCTGTGAAGAAGATGATGATGCTGTGGTGGGTTTCATGTCTATTATTATTATTATTATTATTATTATTATTATTATTATTATTATTATTATTATTATTATTATTATTATTATTATTATTATAAGATTTCATGGCTTTTGTGTGAAGATGATGATGTTGTGTTGAAGACGATGATAATGATGGTTTTTTTTATATAAGGTAAGTAAACACTGGTGTAAAACTCTTTTATGACCAAAGTGTCACAATTTTTGTTGCGTTTTTTCATTTTTTATCTTTAATGGGTTTGTTGAAGATGATGATGTTGATGACGGTAGGGGGTAGTGGCAGCGTGGATGAAGATGAACGAAGGTGGTGGCCATGGTTTTTGTTGGGTTAGTTACAATGGTGAAGTATGGATTTAAAGATGTTGGTTTTTTACAATGATGTAATACAAATTTTGTTAATGTTGTGGGGTATTTTACAATGGTGTAATACAACGTTTTTTGGATTTGCACCAATGTTAATGTTTCCCAACACAAATTATTGCATCTTTTTTTCTGGATTCATAGGTGTAACTGTGTTTTACACTGATGTAAAGTGGTGTAAACTGTGTTTACGCTTGAACTTGCGAATTCCACAAAGTAAGGGCATCATCATGAAAAGAACATACAACATACTTGACCTTTTGAGAAGCAGAACAGTTACTGATCATCATGACCGATTCCATTTTCTCGATCCATCTTATAATATCCAATGGACCTTCAGCTCCTGAAAATGTACGGGGATGACAAGACTGAAACGTCTTATAATTGCAACCTTGTTCTGAGTTCTTGTTTCATTTGAATGCGTCAAAGATACTATTTGATATATGATCAAAATAACAACTCTATGAAACATTAGAACCAATCTCAAGTGTCTTTACCTGATGAACTTCCAATATGGATTCTTTCTCCTGGTCCACATCCGGTATTACCACAACCTTGTGGACCGTTACCACCTGGTGCGCCACCACCTCGACCTCTACCAAATCCCACATTGGCATCACGCTGATCAAAGACAGAATTCACTTGCTAAGCTATCATCCTAGCCAACTGCTTAAGCGAAATGGGAAGTGAAGAACCTTTTGCCTTAGCATTTGCTCTCATTACGGGTGCCATAATTCGTTTTCTATATATTTTAGAAGAAAAATATACGTAAGAAAAAAGCTAAATGATTTTGAGAACTAATTATGTTGCGTATTAGGATCATTCCAAAATGACATTCATACCAACAAGATAATTCAAAAAATCATATACCACTAACGATCGACAAACCAAATAAAAGGAAAAACAACAAAAGCCACGCCAAATAAAAGATAACAACCATGATTAACTTGCTTCCATAGCTACAAAATACCATAATATTGGAGTACATCACTGGACAATTTGTTCCAATTGTTTACAAACGATCATAATAAAAGTGGTGCAACACATGCCACCATGACAAGTTCGTCCTACTAGACTACTAAAATATAGGGCCAAACATTCCCGTGATCAACATCATGATAAAAAAATCATGGAGTCCTGCCTCCTCGAAGGACTGAAGCCATGAATAGCAACACAACCATAGCCAGTGCCATAGCAGCACTATATCGCTCCTCAGTAGCCACCAAACGCTGCTCCAATCCAACCATGCCATGTCACACCCCACCTAAGACGGAAATGCGAGGTGAGATGAACATGGTGATCACAAACATTGTTTATATGAGGAATACTAAATGTTGTTTATTTCACATAACAATCAAGGTCTTGATGTCAAATAGAGTTACATGCCACAACAAATGAGTTTAATAACTACATCTAATAACAAACGAAAAGACTTCTGCAGGCATTCCTAAGCTCGACTTCTTATTATCCTTACTTGGTTCCTGAAAAACATGTTTAGTGTCAACTAAAAGGTTGGTGAGTTCGTAGGTTTTTTTAACTCGATAAAACAGTTTGTTGCTCGGAAAGTTTTGTTGTCTGTGTCCATGCAGAATATAGTTACAATGAGTACCATAACCAAACCACAACGTTTGTGTGCACCCCGCCACAATGCTTTATCATGGGACATTGTAAAGTATGGATAATATGCATTCATATGTGTTAACGCGACTAACAGTGAAAGGGGGTGTCAACCCAAATAGTACTATTCATACGATCCACGGCTTATTGCTAAGCTAATGGTTATGATTGTCCGGGGAATTTGCTGTCTATGATAATTGTGGGTCTAACTCATGTAACACATATCGTTGTCATGTACATATGTGGGTCTGTAGCATGTTTCTCCACCAAAGTTTTAAAACAATAAAACAGTAAAAGGGGCCACGAAACTCACCTGATGTCTGGTTATGTAATCTAGCAAAGCAGAAAGATTGGAGTAACTACTGTCCCGACAAAAAGTGCCATATAACGTCAAAGACATCTTAAGTTTTGTGTACTTGTTGTTTTCCATACAAGTTGTTCACCTGACTTGTGGACCCTTGTGTCATGTATATGTGGGGCCTCTGTATTTGATAATTACTACGCATCTTAATTGTACCTTTGTAAACTGCATTGTTTCCGTGAGTTTTGAATATGTGCAACACTATATGTGATCGTGTATGTGTTGATCCAAAAATAGGTTCCTTGACAACTATTAGAGCCGAGTGCGGTTTATAAAACATTAATCATGACGTGGGTGCATTCACTAAGTTGATTTGTGTCACATAAGTGTGTGGTATGCATACATGCGGTTATATAATAAGTGTACATGTGTGCGTTTCAAAATCAATCAACAATAAACAAGACAATGCCTTTAGAAATCATTAACTTATACGCAAGATAAGGTTGATTACTTGGTGTTTTAGGGGTCGAGGGTCGGGTAACAAGAGGGCCGATTGTTTCTAAGATAAAACTAGAAGTAATGATGAGTTGACAATGTACCTAGTTGGTGCAAGAATGTGATCCAATGCTTAGACCTTCGGCTTCTAAGTGAGCTTCCTAATCTTGATTTCTTGAAGCTTGAAAGGGAAGATGGGTATGGTTTTGGTGTGTGGTGAGAATAATAGCAAGAAAAGAGTGAGTTTGTTGTGAGTTTGGAGGTGTTCTTGTGCCCTTTATATAGGGGCCAATTGGTGTGATGACAAAAACAAATGGGGTAATGTAACACCTGAAAATCTAAAATGTAAAATAATAGCATTATTAACTCGTTAAGAATTGGGTCTAAAGTGGTCTTGATATTAATCACCAAACAAAAACCAAGTAGTAGGATAGTGCCTTTGTGTAATTGGGCAAGACTACAAGGGCCAAAATGGTCAAATGACCAAAGTAAAATAAACAAATTGATAAAAAGAGAAATTTGGTGTTGGTGATCAGACTATGATCGACCAAACACACACAACACACACACACAAAATACACCCTCATTCTAAAACACTGATTTCTTCAAAATCTAGAGGGAAAAATCAAGTAAATCTGCTGCATGTTTACATATAACGAATCACCATCAAAATCTGAACAAGAGGTATGTTTAATCTTTTGATTTGGTGATGAATCCCAAAATTTGGGTTCTTGATGATAATTCTCTTTAGTGGGGAAATCCTTAATTTATGAAGTAAACTAGCTTGTGTGAGTATAAGGATATCAAATATCTAACCTCAAGCATTTTAAACCAACTTTTAGTCAAGGCCTTGGGGGTTTTCACCAAGGGGTCGAACCCCACCCCTTCCCATTATAGATATCATGGTTAAATCTGCTGCATGTTTACATATAACGAATCACCATCAAAATCTGAACTAGAGGTACGTTTAATCTTTTGATTTGGTGATGAATCCCAAAATTTGGGTTCTTGATGATAATTCTCTTTAGTGGGGGAAATCCTTAATTTATGAAGTAAACTAGCTTGTGTGAGTATAAGGATATTAGTTATCTAACCTCAAGCCTTAATTGTTAATTTTGGGGGTGAAACCATGATATCTATAATGGTAAGGGGTGGGGTTCGACCCCTTGGTGAAAACCCCCAAGGCCTTGACTAAAAGTTGGTTTAAAATGCTTGTTTATGAAATGATGTTGCTAAAATATGATAACAATAACTTGATGTTGGGTTATGATACTTGAAATAGGGTGAAATATGAACTAGGAATTAACTTATAAATTACTAGTCAAAATGTGCCCGCCAAGTGTTCGTTAAAATGTTTGAATGAAATACGGATTAATAAGTTGTTTTGTGAAAACCACATTCGATAATTTGAACACTTGTATGAGTTGTGTAGGTCGTAGGACATTGATAATGGATCCTAACGATGGCTTTGTTTGCTTGGATAAGCGAATCGAGTGGAATCAAGGAAGTTAAGAGCGAGGTGGACACTCGCCAAAAGGGGAAGCTTTGAGGTACGTTATATGTACGTTGTTTGTATGAATTACTTTACTTAATTCTATAAGTTGTTGATGTGTCATTATTGACAAAGAATTGTTGATGGCAAGTTATGCGATTGACCATGTAGTAAGGTTAGACTTAAGGATTTGTGACAATTGATGTAATTAGACATGATGGGAATGATTGTTGTTTGTAGCTTAGAAACTATGGATGTATAGATAATATCCGAGACATGATACCTTAGCGATTAGCTATGGTAAACTAGACAAAACATGACCATGTGTAGAGTGGTCACCATCTTGATCTTGATATGGGTCAAAATGGATGAATTCATGAATACCGAGCAATCGATGTGTAAGACCAAGGCATAGATCATCGTAGAATCGCCTTAGAACGAGTCTAAAATGGTCAAGTCACTCAACCGAGTTAAGGAAAGTGGCTTAAACTGACCCACGGACATATCAGAAGTTCTGAACGGACGTTCGGAAGGGACAAAATTAGTTAGAAAGTTTCTGTGATGACCGAATGGCCCGTTCACCTAGACTGTGTTGCTTACAGACTTCCGTAGTCGCTCTAATTTGCATTCCAAGCTAACTAACCTTGTATATTATGTGCTTGTCAGGTTGTAGGTATGATGCGGCACCCGGATGGAGGATCAAGCAAGCAAACCGAACTAAATATGTCATCTTTGGAAGTCTTTGTGTAGTGTCGTTTTAGAACATGTTGTGTCTAACTAACTATCTTTTCCGCTACGTTTAAACTCTGTATCTAGGTCTAAAGTCTGTTTGAACTTAGTTCCTGTCCATTTATTTTGATACTTGCATCATCTTAATGGGAATGTATAGCTTAAGCTACGCTTCCAGCGTAAGCTACACTGGCCATTGGATATAATTTCCCGAGAGGGCCTGACGTAAGCTACGCTGCCAGCGTAAGCTACGCTGGCCATTGGGCAGAATTTCCCGAAAGGGTCTGGCGTAAGCTACGCTGGCCACTGGGCAGATTTTTCCTTAAAGGGCCTGGCGTAAGCTAGGCTTCCAGCGTAAGTTACGCTGGAATCCTCTTCTATAAGTAACATTTAGAAATGTAATTACATTATTACCCATTAAATCATGATTAAGATTAGATAAGGGGGAAAGGTCTTACAGGTAAGTCTCATCTCCTTGAATGGTGTTATGTTTAAGGAAACCTAGCATACTTTAATGTTTATATGACAACTCAACATTTTTCTTCTTTTCTTGAAGCTATGGGCCGATTAATCATCACCTCATAGGAGTTAATTGTCACATATGAGGGTTACCTTTGCATCATTGTCTTGTTCCCACTTTGGTGTAAGAAGTATTAGTCATTTGTGGTGCTCTCCTTCTTGTCCCATTTTTTCGGCCCATGTGTAATAAGATCAAGATTAATGTGGCAATGAATCAAGCATTGGAGAGGTGTGTTAGGAAAACAAGGCCTAATCTAGTATAACCATGGTTGTCAAATTGATAGGAACCCATGATTGTTCTTGTTTTGCAGCCGAGTATCATCAAGGAAGGAGGGATTACAAGTACAAGTTGTCATCATGTGTATTGCCATGAACATGGCAAGTCCCTATCAAAAGTGAAGGTGTGTAGGTCTTGTAGGTCGATCTCCATCATCATGTTTGCTGTATTTTCTTTAGGCCGATGAGGAAGGAGGCAAGAAGATCTTCTATTTTTGGGAGTGGATCATGTCTAGGAATGGATTTAGATGGATGGCAAGATTATATAAGAGTGTATGTGAGGCAATTTGTCATTTAGTGTCATGCATGGCTAATGGTGACAAATTCTTTAATGGTGATCAATGAGATGTTGTGTGGGTGTCATTGGCCGTGAATAAAGGGAAATGGAAAGGAGAGTTGTGTTTGTTTTCTAACCAAAAGAGCATTGTGGGTAGTCATGGTGTATGGTGCATGATGATTGCTTTACTAAAAACATGAAAGATTTGAAAGGGACTTGGGCTTGTCTTTTCCTTGGTTCACACACACACACACTCATACGTATGTATGCATGATTAGTTGAGTGGTTCTGTCATTTTGTCAATGTGTTGTCCCTTTCATGTGATTGTGTGTATATACATATATATATATCTATATATATATATATAGAGAGAGAGAGAGGGAGATAGGTTGTTTTGAGTTGTCATTGTCACTAGTGTGTAATGTATTTATGTATAATATTGCTTTTAAGTTTTGATCCTACACATGTATTTGCATAATAATAATATAATTTTAGTTTCATAAAGTATTATGTAAAAGTCCATACATATGTTTGTTTTTGTTGATCCTTATGATGGTCATAGCGTTCGGGTAAGGTTCCATATGATCATTCCAACATTGACGCGTACCGTTCGTTACACATATTTAAGTAAAAATAGTTAATTGTACGGACTCGACTAGTGAATTTTTGGCGGGCGTCACATGCCAGCTTCAGTCTTTTCCAACTTGTTGTCTTTCTCAGCAATCTTTTTCTTCGCATCCATCAAGTCTCCCTGCATAACTAGAAAACCAGACTCTAACCTCTCAATCCGTGCCAACTGGCGATCTCTAGCCTGACTATCCATGATTGAATACTCCTCAGCAGATGCCATCCTAGTATCCATACCCTCAACCCTGCTATCCATAGAACCAACTCGACCATCCATGGTTACGAACCACTCATGAAGCGAATCAAACCTATCACCCATGCCATCCATCCTATGCTCCGATCTATCCATCCTATGATGCAGAGCGTCTGCCCTCCTATCCAACAATACATACCTACTTTAAAGCGTAGTAATCTTATGATCTGTACAGGCTCCACGTGCCACCAACGTAGCCACAGTATGCGCTACTGGCTCACCCGTCAGTATAGGAACACTGGCAGCAGAGGAGGACTCATCTTGCTCATAAGCACGGGGTATACCCCCAATCTCTGCCCAATTGCTCAACTTCTTGGGCAACCACTTCCAACAATCCAGCTGGATCTTCCTAATCTTACAGCTAGAAGAAGACTGTCCCTCAGTACCCAAAGGTCTCTTGCGTATGGGCAACACATCAGTAGATGGGGTACTAGCATCAGGAACTCTAGACTGGGGCCTATCAGATCTAAGCATAGCGAATAAACCATCATTCCGGGGCTCAGAAGGTAACATATAAGCAGGTATGGGCTCACCGGTATAAGGTGCCACTACAAGAGGCTCGGGGTCAACAATAGGTGCAACTAAGGGCTCTACTACAGCGGGTACATCAATCACAGGCTCAACAACAGCCAGTGCAACTATTACCTCTGGCTCAACTAACCATCCTACTCAAGGTATGACATCCTCATTAGCCACTGGGGCTAACACAGGAATATACGGGTCGTGCAGAGGCTCGCTAGAGTCGGTGGATGAGTATGACTCTGGTGGAGTGTCTGGCTCACTCTCGGTACTGGACAAGCTGATATACGACGAAACCATGATACGTGACAAGCAGTTCCGTACTTAATAAGTATATAATTATATAGCATAATTAATCACATAAGCACAAATAATAGTGTACATCGTAAAAACCTAACTATTCTTAATACTATTTTCTGAGGTACCCTACATGATGAATACTAAGACTTAAAATATTTCACAAAATATTTAAGAGCGTTCATGGTTATAGTATAGACCAAAATAGTTTTTATTTATCTATAACCATCGCTCTGATACCAACTTCTATCACACCCCGACAGCGCACAGCGGAAAGCAAGTCATGAGGTAACGGAAATTGTTACCACAAAGTTTAGCAAATCACATATAGTTACATATGGACATCTTGCAACCACCCTCTAGTTAAACATATTTAAGTTTCATTGTCAAAGAAAGTTTAAAAACATCTTCCACCAAGATGAAGCGAAATAAAAGCAAACACGGTTTACAAAATAAAACAATAGTTTTAAAGTTTTATAGTCCCAACATCATGTCCATAGTAGTGCATGCTAAACCCACTCTCTAAGCTCCTATACATCAGTGCCTGAAAAACATGCTTAAAAATATCAACAAATATGTTGGCGAGTTCACAGGTTTTAAGGCAATTAAACATATTTCCTTGTTCAAAAATGTATGATCGAGTACCGACTAAACTGAGAACCAAGTAGACTCGCGAGGTCCTACAAGCATGATCGCAACCTAAGGCTCTTAATCAAACCACAAGTTTTCTTCCCAAACCTGACCTCCTAGAGGAACTTTTAACAGGATATGCTCTCCCGCAGGACCTAGTCCCAGGGAGGGGGTGTCAACCCAATAGATCTACTAACATAATCCACGTCTCTAAACCAAGAGCCAATGATTAAGAAATGCGTGAAAGTATCCTCCCGAAGGGATAGACGGGCGTCCCACGCCTCACGTTGTGCACCTACCCAAGGCCATCAAATGTTCTACAAAGTTCTAGTCTACCCATCATACAAGCATGTTAATCCCCCGATTATAAAACGTTCAAAAACATCTAAAAAGAAAAGGGGTCGTGAAACTCACCTCCAGCTTAGCAATCAAGCAATTCCCTAGTCCAAACCACAATCCTTTACTAACAATACCCTATAATCCATAAGGCTATTTTAGCAACCATTCTAATTATGTCCAAGTTATTCACCAAACTTCCCTCGACTTAGATTAACCAAAAAGATTTGATTTTCCATTAACCCTTACCCTATTGACCCATTTGTGACCTTGACGATTGGTTAAGTTTTAAACCTCATGTACATGCATACCACGTCTAATTACCCAACCCTTAGGTTCACAATTATATGTTCACACATATATCAATCCAAGTTAAATACCACATAACTTGACTTAGTAAACCTATCATTTCATTATAATCAAATACACACATGTAGCACAATAAGACATATTCTAGCAATTTCCATATCAAACAAGTCTCCAATGTTTCATGTTAACCTATGAACATCATATAAACTTAATCTAAACACTAGGACCTGAATATATACCTCAATTCAGGACCAAATTTGCTGCTCTAAAACAGCCACAAAATTTAGTCGTTACGCGCCTCAAAAATCACATTTCGGCGACTTTTATCGCATAGTTTTCCACTGTAAGCATCTGTTACAATGGTAAACATATTATACACCATAAATAATGAATTTTATACACATTTTAATACTAAACAAGCTGTTTTACATAAGATCTGAAAATAAGTGTTTTAAACGCGTAAAACTTGTCGAAAACATGCGTTTTTGCGCATCTTTTGCAATTATATTTAGGTTTTTACCTTAGGTCTTTTATGAACACTTTATTTTACATCAAAATAAGTCATGAAAATCTGTTCTAAATCAGTTTTGAAATATCCCTTTCAAAAGCTCGTATTTTGGCGTTTTAAGCCGAAAAACACGCTTTGATCATACATGCAAGACCTCTCAAGCGTGTAGATCATTGTTAAGCTTAAGAATATCTATTTTAAACTTGTCAAAACCTTTAAAATTATAATCCAACTCAGACCTGTCCTATATCCAAAATAACACATAATCGTCAATAATCAATGCACAAAACTTGAACATAATCATCATCTAAGCCACATTTCAACAATCACATCCCAATACCATTTATTTAGACCATCAAATGCATTCAAAAATCATTTTACATCAGATTCAAAACCTTCTTGCATGTTATCAAAATCAAAGGATCTAAGCATTATTAATCATCTAACAATCAACGCAATCTATTCCACAGACACACACACACAGCTCACACATACACACATATACACCATCTTTTTCTATTTTTCACATCCCCATTGTTTGATTTATAAAAAAATTTGCAAAACTCATCTTTGTTTGGTGAATAACTAAACAAAACAGAAAATATAAAGATTTAACACAAGATTTTAGTTCAAGAACATACCCTTGTAAAACTCTTGCCAAAATAGTGGGTTTTGGTGCTACAAATCGGTTCCTTTCTCTAAAAGTCTTGGATTTTTTTTGCTTCAAATCACCAAAAACACTAAACCATCTATGATTCCTTATCCATTTTTGTGAAAGATTCAACAAAAAAAAGGAATGTAGGATGGTGGTGGTGATACGCTCAAGAGAGGGAGGGAAGAGAGAGATGAAAGGTTTTCTCTTAAGTGTGTATGAAGATGGAGGCGTAAATGAGATGGAGTGTGGATGTAGGTGGGTATTTATATGGAGGATTTTCTAGTTAATATTAATCATTGATAATAATTGATATTATCTATAATCTATAATCTATAATACATTATAAAGGATGAGTGATGTACCATATTGGAATTTTGACATGGGTACAATTTTTAAAGCAACAAGTATAAGAGAATAAAGCTTATTTCATAAGGGTATTATAGGGATATTGGGGACAATTAAGACACTTAGAGGGTTAGTAGAGTAATTTTATCTTTTGTTTTTAGTTAAAAGCTAAAATATCAATCCTATAGTACCCGTAACTCCCTTCACCTTCCCTCTTAGGCCATATGAAGAGCTCTCCTAATCAATTATTCATTGATTGTGTTTTATTTATATTAATCATTCATAAAAAATTCTATTCCATTCCATGAAGAAACTTCCATTGATAGTAATGGCAGGGATGTATGTAAGTTATTGCCCTTATCTCTTTACTATTCACCTTCTATCTTTCTCTAATCAGTTTCTATCAAGCTCAATGCACTCATTCTCCTTCAATTGCCCTACCTATTTATTGTGCCTCCTCTTCATAGACTCTCAACTAAAAGCATAATGTTCTTTGATCAAATTATGATTGTTCTTTTTCCTAAACACTAATTTTTCATTCATGTCTTTTAATTTTTCCGTGCATTTGAAGATGAATTTGTTACTCAATGGCTTCCATTCCTCTTCTATGTGCCTGCTTTCTTCCTCATGCCTCATGTTTACTTAACAGGTAACCAAGTCTTTGTGATTTAATGTTGATGTAGGTTCTAATATTTCTATCAAGTATTGATATTTTACAAGGAACTATTTTAGTTGTGTCTACAGTTTTTTTATGCTTATTGTTGTTTTTTTTTTTGTCATGCTTCTCAACATGTTGTGTCTATTATTTTTGTTCTTATTGTTGTATTTTGCTACGCTTCTACAACATTTGCTTATAGTTTGTTAACAGAAAAAAAATATGGATTTTTTTGTTCAATTTTGTAAACAAAGGAGTTATATGTAAATTTATCATGATGCGCATTCTTTGCACTACAAAGGAGTTATAGGCATCTTATTAAGAAAATTAGCCAGTGTGTCGTTGGGTCTTATTTAAACCCCGCAGCAACGCGCGGGTAAACCCACTAGTTTTTGTAATAGGGGGGGGGGGGGGGGTTCCATGTATGGGGGTGTAGGTGTTTAAGTATTTTTTTTAAACTTATAACATAAACAAGCACATCACATATTTATAGAAACCCTTATATATTAAATAATTAAGGTTTTCACCCATTTGGCCAATAATAATATTCCCCGAATAAAAATATCCATTTTTGGCTAATTTGACTATATTAGAGGTTTCCCTACTGTACCGGGTCTCGTACTCGCGTTAAAACTCTAAAACGCGCAATAATTAGACCAAAGCAATTTAATAACTATCAATCATAGTCTTTATTGGTTTTAATAATATTTCCATCCTTAAAATATTATTCCATGCCAAACCAAGCATTACGGGTCAAACCTAGACATTTTATAGTTAGCCGGGTCGTCACCAATGTTCAATACGGGTAATTTATCACCCCATGATACGATAATTCCTAAAATTCCCAATAAATCTTTTAAAATGTTTGGACTTTTCTATTGCATTTCTAAAGACTCTAATTATCTCCAATTAATTCTAACACGCAATTTTTTTATATTATTTTAATAGTTATTATACTGTACAGATAGTACCTGGATTTTTGGCGGTTATCACAAGAATCAGGTCTGAAGTCATTGTCTATAGTCACATGCTCAGCCCTATCACATGATAAATCAGGTTTACTTGGCTGTTGTGGGCCAGCCAAGCCATCAGCATTATCTGAATTATCAGATTGCTGAGACCCATGTGTTCTAGACTCCTCATTACCATTCCCCTTTCTCTCATCATAGGGATCATTCACCTCTAAGTTTTGTGTGCATTCTGTGTTTTCAAATAAGTCAAAAAAGATTAAAGATTTTATTTCAGAACTAGTCTTACTATCTAAATTCTTTAAACAACAATTTCTTTGAAATGAAAGTAGGACTTAAAAAACTTAACATTTCTTGAGAAAAAAAAAACGGTTTTACTTTCAAGACTAAAGAGTTTGTATCATTTCTTTTCATTTGAATATCCAAGAAAGATATACTTTTCAGCCCTACTTTCAAGTTTATTTGAATTAGTTAAAACAGTTGAAAAACACAGACAGCCAACAACTTTAAGGTGATCAAGAAAGGGTTTAAAACCAAATAATTTCTCATAAGGAGTCTTCCCACTAAGAATAGATGAAGGAGTCCTATTAATTAAATAAGCACCAGTTAGAACACATTCAGACAAGAACTTAATAGGAACATTACTTTCAAATAACAAAACCCTAGCCACATTTAACAAATGTCTATTCTTTCTCTCCACAATACCATTTTGTTGTGGAGTGTAGGCACATGTAATTTGATGTATGATTCCTTTATCTTTACAAAAATTATTCATTTGAGAATTAACAAACTCTGACCCATTGTCACTCATTAGAGTTTTAACAGTTTGTTTAAACTGGGTCAAAATCATATTTACAAAGTCTTTAAGGTTTTCAAACACTTCTGCCTTATGTTTCATCATACAAACCCACACTACCCTAGAGAAATCATCAACAATTGTTAGAAAGTACCTATTCCCTTCTCTATTAGCCACACATCTAAGTGAACAAGTTGACCTAGATGTGAAGTTTTGTGTTCAGGAAATGGTTCCCTGTGTTGTTTACCCTTATGGCACAGGGCTCATGACTATCACCAGACTTTAAGTCACAACCAAGTTCCAAATACTTAAACACTTGACTAGAAGGGTGTCCTAATCTTGCATGCCAAAGATTAGATAAAGCAACACTGTTACAACAAACGTTAGAAGTCAAAGAAGCATTGCCACACATATACAAACCATCCATTTGCCTACTAGTCACCAGGGTTTTCCTAGATGACCGATCCTGCAAATAACATTTATCTTCATCAAAACCAACAAACACTTTGTTATCTGTAGCAAGCTTATGAACAGACAATAGGTTGACAGTGTATTCAAGTACCACAAGGATATCTTGTAAAACCAAGTTTTCAGCCAGTTTTAGTTTACCAATTTTAGTGACCAATGCAAAAGTACCATTTGGATGTTTAATATTTAAATATGATACATCAATATAATTGTAACACCCCAACCGATGGCGGAAACATCGAGGTGTCACGTAGTGACGATTGTTCAATAGCTCATGGACTAAAGTGTAAATTTGAATACATTGATTAAATAATTTATTACATTCAAATGAAATACAACGATTCTAACTGCCGACTAAATTGAAATACAATGAATCAAAATCTAAATATAAATCCGAAAGCTTAAAGGATGCATCTCAAACAACCTGAAACATGTACAAAATAATTTTGGTCAATACAAAAATGTATTGGTGAGCATACCCTGTTTTGAATAAATATAGTAGGAAAAATGTTTAGCAATTCATGTGCGGTACCATTTGCAATTATGTAATAAGTAATATCCGTTCAAAACCAAGCCTATGAATAATGACTAACACATGACTAACCAAATGAATAATGAATTAACAAGACAATGACCAAGATTCTCTCAACAGAGTCTTAAGGGGGTATACCATAGTACTATTCATTGAAATGCTAGGCCGCCTAGCGGTTAATGATTTTGACAAGTCATAGACACACCAATTAACATAAAGCAAACACACATGAGAATTGCATTTAGTAAAAGAAATAGAAACTTGATAATAAGTACATGAGTCACCCCAAAATAGTAAGACAGTAAAAAGGGGAAAGATATACTCACAGTTTGCGAAAGCGATCAAAATCCACTTAAGCGGTTGTGAGCTAAGTAATGGGAATTCCGACGAATTCAACCTATAATGTGTAAGAATACTAACAAGGAAGTGTCTAAAAGTCTAAGGTAACTAGGGTCTAAGGCATTAGGGTTTGCTAAGTCGATTTGGGGAATTAGAGTTCTTATGATAAATCGAATTAATATATAAAAGTTGTATATCAAAAGTAATACGTCAAAGTTTGTAAATGTGGTTTAAGTAATATAATTATTACCAATTGAATATTTAGATAAAAATTATGTTTGACTAATTTAAATAAAATGACGTAGTTAATTACTGTAACTAATTATTGTAAATAAATACAATAATTATAAATGTATAAATAAATGATTTATGAGTTACACAATGATCCAACAAATGATAATACAGACTTCCAACCATAAGAGTATTTCTATTTTATAAGAAAAATATTTATAAAATAGATGTTTAAATAGTATAGATAAATAAATGTTTTATTATGTCTAATTTAAACGTAATAAGACTAATAATACAAGACACAATCCAAAAATACTATTTTCATAGAAAATGGATACCTTCTGATGTAAAGTAATGAAAATAATTTTCTCATAATTTTTATAAACTTATTTATATTTAAAACTGATTTAATGAGATTAAATCATGTTTTAAATGATTAAAGATAGGAAAAATAATAAAAATAAATGTTTTCTGAACCAAATATTTTTATTTCAGTTCATAATGATTAGAAATAATTTATCAAAAATTTTGAGATTAAAATAGTTAAAAATGAATTTTTAATCAATTAAATATGATTAAAACGATTTAATTCAATAAAATATAAAAATAAAACATTTTCCAGAAAATAAAAGTGTGGTAATTTTCTTTATGGTGTCAAGATGCTACACCTAAATTTTTATAATTTTTGGATCAAAAATGAATTTATTATGAATATTCTAAGTTTATATAATATAATACTATTTTAAAATGAATAAACAATTAAAATAAAATAAAACGAAAAAAGGAGATGGGGTTGCCTGGGTTCGAACCCGGGTTCCCCTTTGTGTCAACAAGCAGCACTAACCACTACACCACTTGATCTATGTGTTGTTAATATTTGATTTATAAACTATTTAAACATTATATTCAAAGCCATCTTCTTCCCCAAATCAATCAACTAAGAAACCCTAACCCTAAGTTTTATAATAATCCGATTAAGATAAGATTAAGCCACAAAACCTTAGGGCTTTCGAAGGTGGTAGACAAAGGATCAAAATGGCAATAAAAGATGGAACTTACAACGTGTTTTGATGTTTGTAAACTTGATATACAGGTGCGAAACTTCGTCGTCGATTACCACGTTTCTGGACACGATTTGGAGGTTTTTAAAATTGTTTTGTGATAGGAAACGATGCAGAAACGTTTAGGATTTATCAATTTATATAATAAACGAATAAAACGAGCGTTATGGACCATTCTTAAGATCCGATCGGTTATAGTACTAAACCCAAATAAACCATGATTAAAGCGTATTAATTGCACCTATTATTGTTCTAAACTGATGGAGAAATGAAACCCACCATTAAAACGCATTTAAGACGTGGTAAGACAGCTTTTGCGCGTCATCGGAAAGTCGCCGGCGGCGACTCTTGGCTGGACCCGATCGGACACAGGGAAGAAGAGGGAATAATTATTTTTTTTTGAAAGTTTTGATATATGGCAGAAAAGGTCCTTCACATTCAAACTAAGTTAGTTCTTATCTAACTAGGTTAATATTTTCTTTATAAAAAGTTAACTTAGTTAACTATCTTAACCTAAAAGCTTTTAAAACTTTATAAAATTTGAAATTTTTATAAAATTCTTTTACGAATACGTTTTAACATACGAATTTGATTAAAACTCATACTCGATCCATAATAAATATAAACGATAAATTTTAGTTTGCTCTAAAATTAAATTTGAAAACGACGAAACTTACAGGAAATATAACGAAATATTTGAAGGGCTAATATTGTCAATTAGATAAAAGATGAGGGTGGCGGATGTCACAGTCTCCCCTACTTTAGAAAATTTCGTCTCGAAATTTATTTCAAGTGGAGGCTACTATGAAACTAAAAGGCGTTGTAAAAATTAGCTAGGTTTTTAAAAGAAAATTTCATCATTTATGATTCAACAAAATTTAAAATAGTTATCTAATACCCAAAGTAAAAGATGCAAAATCTTTGACAGTTAACCCAAAGTTAGAAAGTTGAGAATTTTATATGAGAAAGGTTTTGGGAATGTGTAACGGGTAAGGGGCAGAGGTACTCAAGAAGCAGTCTCCCCTACTTTAGAAAAGTTTCTGACTAAACGTTGTTAGAGTTTGCAGCAAGTATTCAATAATCGAGTGTGTAAGAGTATACAAGGTTTGTGTTTTCTGTGTGGGTAGTCGATAAAGAGACTCTAGGAAGGCGAATTGAGGATCGTGTAAGAACGCTCTTATCGAAAATGTTAGTTATTAGTCAAAGATCTAATGAAAAAGTAGTAATGGGTAGATTCTTGGTCAGACTCCTTGTCCGCTCCCGTAGTATCGTTTATGCTTATATACATGGTGTACCGCAGCTGACCCACCACACTCCCGATACCTTGGACTCGTACTGATTGTCTACCAATAGCCTAAATAGAATTACACACCACCCTCATGTACCTGTAAACCCATGATTGCGTTCCGGACCATAATCATCGATTTACCTTACACTTGGGTGTTATGCTTTTCCATAATCTTATCCTAAGTAATACCAGAAACAAAGCGTGCAACCAATATGTAATAGTCATTGTAATGAAATAATGTTAAATCATGACATGGTTAAAGGTCCTTCCCTTTCGGGGTTTCCCTTTAACCGTAATGAGAATATCATGTAAGTATAAGACATGGTTAGAGGTTCTTCCCTTTCGGGTTCACCCTTAACTGGTAACTTTTGTTCACATCGTTGGCTCTAAACACTCATATTGATAGACCCTGAGGTTTACACCATTCCCCTCGAACTGAAGAAATACTCTAATCCGAGTCGTACGTGGGCACTGGCTTAGATCTCATACGAGTTATCAACTAGTATGTTCGTTGACCATGATGATGAACAAAATAATGTAAAGTATAACAGGGTTTTGCTCAAAACAGGAAAGAAAAATATGCATACCAATTATGCGTTCAAGTAAGTATATAAGTATAGCATAAAATTCCGACTGAAAGAATAGTATAACATAAATCGAGTAAATCGCACAATTGCACAAAATGAAAGTAAACGAACTGAACTCTTGCAAATAAGCAGTGTGAAAATAATCACAAATAATGTGTTAGAAATAAACATGAATAAAGTGGTGCAAGAATATAATAATGAAATTTACGGCAAGTGAGAGTACGTAGAACAGACGTATAGTCTACTGACATAAGGGTTTAAAGTTAGTTAGTTTTACATATATGCATTTTATGATAAAATACCATTAGTAATATTCTGATAAGGATATGTCCAATATTTTGTTAGATCAAAAAGTTTTGCGACTGAAAGAGTGCGAGTGTAATAAGATAAATTTTCGTTTATCAAAAACGTAGTTTGCTCAAACTTTGTGATATAGTTGAAAGGATAGTAGTAATGCATAAGGATTTTTTTTTTTTTTTTTGAAATCGAAGTGTGTTTTAGATTCAAAACAGATTTATTTGAAAAATCTTCATAAATACACATTTTCATGTGTTTACGAGAAGTCGAGTCTAAAAAATGTTATAAGGTTTATTATTAGTTGCAAGTTTCTTTTCTCGAAAACCATATAAATCAAATGTGTTTTCAAAAGACTAAGATTTAGAAATGACGTGAATGATAAAAGTCAATGCGACAATAGTGTAAAAGTCACAAAGCATAAATGAAAACAGTGTAAGTTTTAATGCGACAATATAGCGGATAAAAGTTTTAGTAATGATGATGAAAAAAAAATCCAAAAGCGAATGATCAATGAGTATATAAAACATCAAGAGATGAAACTTAAAATCCAAATGTTAAACAGATCTTAAGAGTCAATAATGGAAAATGAAAAAAAAAAATGCACAACTAGCGATAACTATTAATAGAGAAAACTCAAAAGACATAATAACTGCATTATAGAAAATTATGATAAGAGTTTCAAACAACAAATGAAAAATATATCAAAAATGTGATACTGAAAATATTTCTAATGAAACTAGTGACTAGCCAAAGAAATTGAAATATTATTAGTGACTTGTGGGGAGTGTACTTAAACCTATGAGTAAATGGTCATTCTTCCTGATTGTACGTACCCCGTCACTGGTAAGTTTCAAAACTTTTAGCGAGACTTTTAAAACGAGGTGTAGAAATGGATCCTTGAGATGTGGATTTCACTCCTAACTCAAAGATGTATTTCAAAATTGAAAACAATTGTGGAATGAAACCAATCACCAAGTTAAGGATATCACTCCCAGCTTAGTGATTAAGTTTCTTTTTGAAGGAAATACTCTTTGAGGTGTGGATAGCACTCCTATCTCAAAGATATATTCCTAAGATAAATAACATATAGAGGAGTGAAACTAATCACCAAGGTATGGATGCCACTCCTAACTTGATGATATCGTTTCGTTTGTGAAATACGAGTGTATTCTTTTCTAAGCAAAATACCGAAAGAATAACGAGAAAGTATCATAGCAAAAATACCTTGAAAGAAAATATAAGAATAAAGTGAAATATACACGAGAGGACTCGTGAATGTAAGCTTAGTTATAGACTAGGCTAAAAGGCATTCTATTAACCTAATTCCCTATAACCATGGCTCTGATACCAATCTGTAACACCCCAACCGATGGCGGAAACATCGAGGTGTCACGTAGTGACGATTGTTCAATAGCTCATGGACTAAAGTGTAAATTTGAATACATTGATTAAATAATTTATTACATTCAAATGAAATACAACGATTCTAACTGCCGACTAAATTGAAATACAATGAATCAAAATCTAAATATAAATCCGAAAGCTTAAAGGATGCATCTCAAACAACCTGAAACATGTACAAAATAATTTTGGTCAATACAAAAATGTATTGGTGAGCATACCCTGTTTTGAATAAATATAGTAGGAAAAATGTTTAGTAATTCATGTGCGGTACCATTTGCAATTATGTAATAAGTAATATCCGTTCAAAACCAAGCCTATGAATAATGACTAACACATGACTAACCAAATGAATAATGAATTAACAAGACAATGACCAAGATTCTCTCAACAGAGTCTCAAGGGGGTATACCATAGTACTATTCATTGAAATGCTAGGCCGCCCAGCGGTTAATGATTTTGACAAGTCATAGACACACCAATTAACATAAAGCAAACACACATGAGAATCGCATTTAGTAAAAGAAATAGAAACTTGATAATAAGTACATGAGTCACCCCAAAATAGTAAGACAGTAAAAAGGGGAAAGATATACTCACAGTTTGCGAAAGCGATCAAAATCCACTTAAGCGGTTGTGAGCTAAGTAATGGGAATTCCGACGAATTCAACCTATAATGTGTAAGAATACTAACAAGGAAGTGTCTAAAAGTCTAAGGTAACTAGGGTCTAAGGCATTAGGGTTTGCTAAGTCGATTTGGGGAATTAGAGTTCTTATGATAAATCGAATTAATATATAAAAGTTGTATATCAAAAGTAATACGTCAAAGTTTGTAAATGTGGTTTAAGTAATATAATTATTACCAATTGAATATTTAGATAAAAATTATGTTTGACTAATTTAAATAAAATGACGTAGTTAATTACTGTAACTAATTATTGTAAATAAATACAATAATTATAAATGTATAAATAAATGATTTATGAGTTACACAATGATCCAACAAATGATAATACAGACTTCCAACCATAAGAGTATTTCTATTTTATAAGAAAAATATTTATAAAATAGATGTTTAAATAGTATAGATAAATAAATGTTTTATTATGTCTAATTTAAACGTAATAAGACTAATAATACAAGACACAATCCAAAAATACTATTTTCATAGAAAATGGATACCTTCTGATGTAAAGTAATGAAAATAATTTTCTCATAATTTTTATAAACTTATTTATATTTAAAACTGATTTAATGAGATTAAATCATGTTTTAAATGATTAAAGATAGGAAAAATAATAAAAATAAATGTTTTCTGAACCAAATATTTTTATTTCAGTTCATAATGATTAGAAATAATTTATCAAAAATTTTGAGATTAAAATAGTTAAAAATGAATTTTTAATCAATTAAATATGATTAAAACGATTTAATTCAATAAAATATAAAAATAAAACATTTTCCAGAAAATAAAAGTGTGATAATTTTTTTTATGGTGTCAAGATGCTACACCTAAATTTTTATAATTTTTGGATCAAAAATGAATTTATTATGAATATTCTAAGTTTATATAATATAATACTATTCTAAAATGAATAAACAATTAAAATAAAATAAAACAAAAAAAGGAGTTGGGGTTGCCTGGGTTCGAACCCGGGTTCCCCTTTGTGTCAACAAGCAGCACTAACCACTACACCACTTGATCTATGTGTTGTTAATATTTGATTTATAAACTATTTAAACATTATATTCAAAGCCATCTTCTTCCCCAAATCAATCAACTAAGAAACCCTAACCCTAAGTTTTATAATAACCCGATTAAGAGAAGATTAAGCCACAAAACCTTAGGGCTTTCGAAGGTGGTAGACAACGGATCAAAATGGCAATAAAAGATGGAACTTACAACGTGTTTTGATGTTTGTAAACTCGATATACAGGTGCGAAACTTCGTGGTCGATTACCACGTTTCTGGACACGATTTGGAGGTTTTTAAAGTGGTTTTGTGATAGGAAACGATGCAGAAACGTTTAGGATTTATTAATTTATATAATAAACGAATAAAACGAGTGTTATGGACCATTCTTAAGATCCGGTCGGTTATAGTACTAAACCCAAATAAACCATGATTAAAGCGTATTAATTGCACCTATTATTGTTCTAAACTGATGGAGAAATGAAACCCACCATTAAAACGCATTTAAGACGTGGTAAGACAGCTTTTGCGCGTCATCGGAAAGTCGCCGGCGGCGACTCTTGGCCGGACCCGATCGGACACAGGGAAGAAGAGGGAATAATTATTATTTTTTTTTGAAAGTTTTGATATTTGGCAGAAAAGGTCCTTCACATTCAAACTAAGTTAGTTCTTATCTAACTAGGTTAATATTTTCTTTATAAAAAGTTAACTTAGTTAACTATCTTAACCTAAAAGCTTTTAAAACTTTATAAAATTTGAAATTTTTATAAAATTCTTTTACGAATACGTTTTAACATACGAATTTGATTAAAACTCATACTCGATCCATAATAAATATAAACGATAAATTTTAGTTTGCTCTAAAACTAAATTTGAAAACGACGAAACTTAAAGGAAATATAACGAAATATTTGAAGGGCTAATATTGTCAATTAGATAAACGACGAGGGTGACGGATGTCATAATAATCAAACAATACAGTATCATCCTTAATCATATGTTCATTGGCACCTGAATCAACTATCCACCCTATCCTTAGCAAGCTACCATTAGCACTAGTGAAACAATAAACATTTGAACTTATAGCAGAAGCACAGAATAACCTACCAAGCAAATTATAGCTCACATAGGATTCAACAGGTTTCTCACGAATGAGAGTCAAGAGTTTAGTAACTTGATCACTAGTTAAGCCACTAAGAGAACCGTTAGAACACTCAGAAACACTATTATTACTCATAACACCTTTCTTGTTTTGATAACCTTTATTTCTAGCCCATGAAGGATAACCAATCAATTCAAAACACTTATCCACAAAATGACCATTTTTATTACAATGAGTGCACTTCAAGGATTGGTGAGTACCTTTGTTAAACCTTTTGTTATTAAAAATTTCTTGATTAGCCTTAGACAAAAAAGTAACAGTTTGATTAGGTTTACTAGTACTGCCAACACTTGAGTTTCTATGAGATTCCTCTCTAGAAACTAAAGCAAAGGCTTCCTTTATAGAAGGTAAATCAGTTTTGATTAACAAAGTAGTTCTAACATGTTAGTAAGTACTATCAAATACCATCAAGAACTGCATCAACTTAATCATATTAGAATGGTTATTAAAGTCCTTAAAAGCATCACAAACACAAGCAGACAATTGAAGGATTTGATCTAATTGTTTCCACATTGTGTTTAACTTGTGATAGTATTCAGCAACATTCATACCATTTTGAATGAAGGAATTAATCTTTTGGTACAAGTCAAACACAACAGATCCATCAATTTTGTCATAGGTTTCCTTAAGGTCCTTCCAAACTTCAGAGGCAAGTTTGGAATAAACCTGTCCCATATACACTTCCTTAGAAACAGAATTAAGAATCCAAGTTAACACAATACTATTACATCTTTCCTACTGATTAGCAAGCACAGGATCATCAGAAGGTTTAACACATTCTCCATTAATGAATCCTATCTTATTTTTAACCCTTAATGCAAGTACCATAGAATTAGCCCATACAGTATAGTTTTATGTCCCCTTAAGTTTAATGCTAATGACAGTTAAATTTGTAGAATCACTAGCATGCAGATACAGAGGATCACTAGCATCAAGTTTGCTAACCAGAGTAACAGGATTAGCAACTGGACCAGCACCGGCACCATCAGCCATGATAACAACAATTAATAGCAAACAAGAAACAAACAAACAGATCACAAACAATCGAAAAAGAACACACAAAAGCAATCAAGAACACACAAAACAAGATCAAAACATACCAGACAAGGCGAAGCCTCGTGGGTGATCCAGATAGTCGGTTCATCACTCAAAGGGTGTCGTCCCATGTCCTCACGAGGGAGCCACCTATCAATCTAGACTCAACATTAAAGCTAATCACGGGACTCAAGCCTTGAACAACGACTCCTTAGGACAAACCCTAAAAGAAATCAAGTGTTGGGTTATATTGAGACCGTAGTTACCAGATTACAGACTTTTGATAGCCAGTTGTATAGTTTGATAGTTGAAGGACTAGAATGTAATTAATACAATGTTTAGTGCTCAAACCCTAGACTGCGCACTTAATTACACGGGCCCTGCGCACTTATGTTAAGTGCACAGGCCCAGGGGCTTTCCTATATAAAGGATGTGTGTGCACAGCTCTAGGGTTGGGGTTTTGGGATAATCTTTGTAGCACACGTGTATTGGTGCGTATTTGTCAGTGTATTCCAAGGTATTCATCATCAAATCAGTAATGGAATCATCATGTTATTCATTGTGTGTGTCAGTTTTATTCATGTTCATCTAGTATCTTTGTCTTTCTGGATTAATCACTTAAAACACCTAACAAATAGGTGTTTCTAAGTGATAACAATCTATTGCATATCACAAGATCTAGCTTTCGGGACTTACAATTTGGTATCAGAGCCTCTGTGCTCTAGATTGTATCTACTTTAAGATACCAAAACCCTCATCTTGTTAGTTTTTATTATCAAGATTATTTTCTTTATAAACTTTAAAATTTAGGTGTTTTTCTTATATTTTGGCTTCAAATTTCGTGAAAATTGTGTTTCTAAAAGTTTAGAGTATGTTATTTTGATTAGAAAATGTTTTGGAAAGGATTCAGCTGAGTTTTGTGTTTTTCACAGCCTGTTTTGCGCACTTGTTTCTTACAATTTGCGCACTTGTTTCAACAATTTGCGCACTTATTTCATAAGTTGAGCACTTGTTTCTTGGTTTGAGTACTTGGCTCATATATTGCATACTTGTGACTGTGAGTACTTAAATCTCTGATTTTAGTACGCAATCAAGTTTTATGCGCACTTATTGCATTTCCATGTCTTGAGCACTTATTTAGGGTTTCTGCGTACTTAAACAGAAATCTTGGATTTGTGCGCACTTACTGAAGGTGTAGTCTTGAGTACTTGGCTAGGGTTTCTGCGAACTTAAAATCTTAAACGAGAGTTTAAGTGTCTGCGCACTTATTTAGTACGCAGACTGATCAGTAAACACTGAGCACTTATCATGCCCAAGTGTTGACTGATCTGCGCACTTATCAAGAAACACAGCCACACGTATACTTCCGAGCTGCGCACTTAACAAAGACTACAACTTGACAAGGCTGTTTACATTCTTACAGGTTGCTGCATACTTATCTGGACTTGTAACACCCCAACCGATGGCGGAAACATCGGGATGTCACGTATTGATGATTGTTCAGTAGCTCATGGTGAATAATAAATTTCATTAAATGATTTAAATAAATTACATACAATTGTTCTACAAGAATTCGTACATCAAATTGAATAAAACTATGCACACATCTTCAAGCATTAATTCGAATCTTCAAACAAGTAGAACCTGAAACATGTTAAGTAGAAAATATTTTGGGTCAACAAAAGTTGGTGAGAATTACATAGGTTTTGATAATCGAATAAAATTGTTGTGCAATTCATGTGTCATGGCAATCTAGTCCATATGTGAAAACATACTAGAAGTAAATCGAGTGCATAATCAACCTTGTGACTGTTGTATTGTGGTACATCCCATACGCTCATGGTTCACTCGTTTATATTGCAGTAACAAACACCCACGCAACCTTTGTAGGAGGCACGTATCCGGGTGGGATTGTCAGTCCAATAGATCTATCAATGTATACCGTTTGGCTGATGAATGTTTATGCTAGAATTGTGCTTACCCTAGTCATGTTCAAGACATAATGCAACATAGAAATACACATAGACACATTGATGATTGAATTGCATAAATATTGTTGTAACATGTTTCACCCCAAAAATGGTGATAAATAGAAAAGGGGCTATGTAAAACTCACCTTAGCAAAATGTTATGTCTCGTAAAAAAAAATAGAATATTGTGTTGTGAATGTATGCGAGGCGAATCCCAAAGACTCAACAACGTAGCTAGTCCAAATTGAAGAAAACGAAAAAGAAAGAATATCAAGCTTCCAATTTGCCAATTACAAGAGCTTATAATCAAAGCTTCAATTGTAGAAGTAATAGACTATAGAAGAAAGGTATGAGGGAAAGTTTAATCGGATTGAAACAATCTATTTAGAGGTGCAAAGTATAATGGGTCATAGGTGGGTTTTTATACTAGTTTTGGAGTCAATTAGCCATTAAAAATGGTCAACACCATAAAGTAAGGTTTTATGATGAATTGACTATTTGACTAAGACTTTGACTGTTTAACTAAGACTTTGACTAGGACTTTGACTATTTGACTCAAGGCTTTATTTAAAAAAAAAAAAATCTTGTATGTGAAAAAAAAGAATTTAGAATCATATTATTATTATTATTATTTATATACATTTATGTATGTATATAAGTTGTGAGTTAGGATAAATAAAGACTTAGGCACATTTGTATAATATTAATGATAAAGGTGTAATAATATATATATATATATATATATATATATATATATATATATATATATAAGGGCTTTTTATGTATTAAAATTTTGGGGAAATTTTTGCGATGTTACAGGACTGCTGTGAACTTAGCTGTGAACTTACCTGAGCACTTATCTGCGCACTTAGCTGTATACTTACGGACTTGGACATTTTCTGGACTGATAACTAAAATCTGTTTAACTAAATCCTTGAAATTCATCTAAATTATGGCCGGTAACGATAACCATTCAACAGTTAACCCTATCACTCAACAAGAACTTGAAACCGGAACCACAACCAGAGTTCCTAAGTTAAAAGGTGTTGAAGACTATGGAACTTGGAAGAATAGAATGAGGTCATTCTTCTATGTTACAGACTTCACCCAATGGAATTCTATCCAGTTGGGCCCACACATTCCCATGAGAACCACTGCCACAGGAGAAGAGTTTAACCCTGATCCAACCACTTACACTGATGTCGATAAACAATTACTCGAGAGAGATCACAAGGCTTATGGTGCTCTAACCATGGCCTTATCAAACGATGTTTATAACATGTTTGAGGAGTATGGCACAGCACATGATCTATGGTTTGCGTTGAATGAATACTATGAAGGGAACGAAGAGATGCGCCAGTACAAGCAAGACATGGTGCAGAAAGAATATGACATGTTTGGCAGTATTCGTGGGGAAAGTTTGAGCTCACACATTGAGAGGTTCATGAGCATGTTGACAAAGATGAAGAAGGCGGGAATTCCTGTGAACAACAGAAATTCAATCAAGAAGCTGCTAGACTCACTGCCAAAAGAATGGAGCATCCAGTGTATGTTGATCAGGAAAGAATATCTTGACGCCCAGTCTACCTTGGCTGATCTTATCAACACCCTGAAGTCGTTTGAGATGGACATCACGAAGAGAGAGATGAACCAGACCAATTCGAAGGCAGTACCCATCACTGCAATGAAAAACTTGGCATTAATGACTCTAGTGGGTAACATGGGTTCAAGCTCATCTCATGTGTATGCTGATGGAATGATTGGTGGTAGCTCCAGTTCAGGAAAGACCGTTCCATACTCTCAACCCAGTGGCAAGAACTCTCAACCCTCAACTCTCAATCCTCAACAAACAAAGCTTGCTAATGAACACGTTGAACTCTTCAACGCCTTCATGACCAGCTTTGAAGCATTGAAGACAGGTGATCTGAAGAATGATATGATGAGCCCGGAAGATATGTATCAAGTGGATCCCGATGATATGGAAGAGATGGATCTGAAATGGCAAATGGCCATGATTACTCTAAGGGTTAAGAGGTTTCAGGACAGAACAGGTCGAAGGGTTGGACTGGAAAGGCTGGCTTTGATAAGTCAAAAATCAGGTGCTACAACTGCAAAACTCTCGGACACTTCAAATATGAATGTCCAACGTTGAATCAAGCTGAAGTTAAACCTGCAAAGAGAATGGTGGCAATCACGGATGGAGGCGAAGCCAATCAGCAGAAGGCACTGGTGGTTCAAGATTTTGACTGGGGAGAGGAAGTTGTTGTGGCAGAGGCTGAAGTGAACAAGGCACTGATGGCAAAGATCTGCACAAAATCAACACTTGGTGTGAGCTCTTTGGAAGGGTCATCAGCGGAGATGCCAAAAGGAGAAGGGATGGAGAAGGCTGGTCTAAAAGGTGTGTTGAGTGAGGACAAGGGAAAGGAGGCTGCTGCCGAGGAAGCTTTAGTTGCTGAGAAGACTTCCACAAGCAAGGCTGATCAACAACCGCAGAGCATGCAGAAGAAGGTTGGGGAGAGAGACCTGGTAAGTATTCCGCTTGAAATAAAATCAAAGCTGTGCTCACCAAGGTGTGTTACAGCCGTTTCTTACTGTTTGTCCCACAATAGGAGAATTTTAAGGGAGATGGATGACATCCGAAAAATCAACACTGAAATGAAAGAAAATGAGTTAGCATATCAGCGAAAGTTAAATGCAACAATAGCTGAAATGCACACTCTAAAAGAATTTGTTCTCAGAAAAGATTTTTTAATAAATGACTTAACTGAAAAACTAGAAATATCTAGAAATGAAACAAATCATCTCCAAATTGTTGTGGACAAATGGAATGTAAGCAAGCATGCTCATACAGATATCCTTGATTGTTCAAGGAAATCATTCGTCAAAGATGGAATTGGGTATAAGGATAAAAAGGGAATTGTAAAATCTCTATTTTTACCCTTGAGCAAAAGTGAATATATACCCATTCCAAAACCACATCCAAAAAATGATCTTTTCGAAAAAGAATGTGTCACATCTGAGTCAAACTCTAATATAAGTAAAAGCAGTGCAGATATGACCCGACGGATCAGGTGGACGATGATGAAAGTTGTGGTGGACAAACAATGGGGTTAGATCACCCAGGTGCCAATTACTCTACAGTGAATTGGTTCATCTGGAGTCATGACAAGTCAAAAACTTCTTTGAATTCGGATGAATGTAATAATATAACTAAATTGGATTACTGTAATAGTTTATCTAGGATGGATAACTGTAATAGTTTATCTCGGCCGGATGACTGTATTACATTAACTTCTAAACTTGATTTCAAGGGTGTTGTGGACCCTAATGATAGGATGAATCCTATCAAACGATCAGATATTTGTGTTGAAAATGTTATGCCAGTTTGTGTTGATCTTAATGATGCATTCTCTGATAATGAAAATGTATATAGACCATCTCCGTTTGTTCCAGAACTAAAAAGAAACAGGTTTGGGAAATTTCTTACTGAAGAAATTCCAGAGTTTACACCATCATCAACAGATATGTCATGTTCTGAAGAATCACAAAGTGAAACAGATAACACAACTTCTGAAGAATCACAGAGGGATACAGAAAGTGACATCAGCGAACCAGAATGCAACACAAATGAAGAATCAAGCAACAACAGTGATGAAGCATGTTCAAGAGACAGCCCCAACTCAAGCAAATACAATAGAAGAACATCACAACCATCATCATCCAGATCTTCTTCAAAGATCAAGCCTAAACACTCTAAATGCTTTAGATGTGGAAATGAGGGACATGTGGTTAAAAATTGTCATTTGAAACCCAAACCACAAAGTGATACCAAGACCCAAAAATCTTTTTCGGTTCAAATTAAAGATCTTCAAGAAACTATAAGAAGTTTTGTTAAGGTCACAAAAACTTGGAAAAGACAAGAGTCAGTTTTGGGTGAAAATCACGACAGATTAAAACTAAAACAGACCTGGATTCCAAAAGTTACTTAAAATATGGTCTGAGTCGTGATTGTACATAGTGTCTCGTATATTCATCTGTATATTTCTCTTGTTTTATGTGTTTTTCAGAATAAACTACAGAAATGGTTGATTGCCCTGATGAGATATCTATGGCATGTTGATAGCGGGGCGTCAAGGCACATGATGGGACTAAAAGAACTCCTCAAAAACTATCGGTTCATTGATGGAGAGTTTGTTGCTTTCGCCGGCAACGAGAAGGGCGGAAAGATAGTTGGGATAGGAGACGTGATTTCTGATGCACTGACTTTAGAAGAGGTGAACTATGTTCCAGAATTGTGCTACAATCTGCTGAGTGTATCACAAGTCTGCGACAAAGGGATCTCAGTGTTATTTAATGACATGGAGTGCATCTTTCTAAAGCCAGGATTCATACCTCCTACCAATATGATTATGCTTAAAGCTCCTAGACAAAATAATACTTATGTGATAAACATGAGAGATGCAAAGTCTGAATGTCAAATGACATGCTTACTTTCTAAAGCATCCGAGTCAGAGTCACTGCTATGGCACAGGCGATTAGGACATGTTAACTTCAAAAATATTAATAAGCTTTCAAAACTAAATCTTGTCAGAGGTCTTCCTTCCAAGGAATTCCCTTTTTCTGAAAAATGCTTAGCATGTGCCAAAGGAAAACAACACAAAAAATCGCATAAGTCCAAAGCTGTGAACTCTATAGACTCACCTCTTCAATTATTGCACATGGATCTTTTTGGTCCTATTAGTGTTAAAAGTCTAGCTAAAAAGTCTTATTGTTTGGTGATAACAGATGATTTTTCCCGATTTACATGGGTGTACTTCTTGGAATACAAAAGTGAAGCTGCTGAGATATTGATGTTGTTTGTTCCTCTCATTGAGAACATAATAAAGACAAAAGTTAGATCAATCCGAAGTGATCACGGAACTGAATTCAAAAATCAAAGTTTCGTGACTTTCTGCAACAACAGAGGAATTCATCTTCAGTACAGTGCTACGAGAACTCCTCAACATAATGGTGTTGCTGAAAGGAAAAATCGTACACTTATTGAAGCGGCCAGAACCATGCTTATCGACTCTAAATTGCCGATCATTTTCTGGGCTGAAGCTGTGAATACCACCTGTTATGTTCTTAACAGAGTCTTAATTGTAAAGACGCGCGGGAAAACAGGTTATGAATTGCTCTTTAAAAGAAAACCTCTGATTGACTACTTCAGGCCTTTTGGATGCTCATGTACGCTGCTTAACAACTATGAGAACATAATGAAGTTTGATGCAGTTGGAGATGAGTGCTTCTTTGTTGGATACTCTTCAAGTCAAAAAGCTTATAGAGTGTACAACAAACGAACCAAAATGGTTCTCGAGTCTTTTTATGTTGATTGGCAGGAATCCAACTCTACCAACACAGGAGCCGGTCCTGATTGGTTCTTTGACGTTGATGTTGTTTTCAACAATTTCAGCATCATTGAAGAACAACCATCTGAAAATCAAGCAGCCGATCCTTCTCCTCTTGAAGATACTCTTTACTCTTCCGAAGACGATGCTGCACCTTTCACCACCCGATTTTCTCCACTCATAGCTGATCCAATTGTTCCTCTTCAGTCCACAAATGGTGATGCAACTGTTGAAACTACTCCATCTCCTGAAGGTACTCCAGCTTCAGAAGAAACATCTTCAGCACAACAGTCTGCAAATGATCCATCCAGTTCATCAATTCCTGTAGATCACCTTTCTAATCTGCCTCCCCAAATTCAAGAAGAACCAAACACGGGATTTAAGTCTTCTAAGGATCACCCTGTGGAGAACATCATTGGACCAATCTCTGAGGGTGTTTTTACTAGGAATCAGGCAGATAAACTTAATATTGCACTTTCAGCCTTCTTATCTCAGACGGTACCTTTCAACATTGAAGATGTTGTCAGAGATGCAAGTTGGGTTCAAGCCATGCAGGATGAGCTGTATCAGTTTAGAAAGCTAAAGGTTTGGGAACTTGTGGATTTACCTGAAGGAAAGTATCCTATCGGAACAAGATGGGTGTTTCGCAACAAAATGGATGAAAGAGGTTGTAAGGACTCGATTTTTAAAAAAAAAACATATAGACAATATATAAACATCCATTATATACATATTTATATATATCCAAAACGTCATGTCCAACAACGTGCCAACAACCTTGGCGACAATAGTTAAGTTTACAAAAGACAAAGCCTAAGTTGGCTACCATGCGAATCTTTGACCCATATCCAAAACCATCTACAAAACATTAACAACTTGTTTAAAGACTCAAAGATCCTAATATAACCATGGTACCCAACCCAAAAGAACGCGAGCGTGCATAACCCATCCTTGCTTGAGACTTGATCTTCATTCATGTGTTTTACCTATTACAAATCAACAAGGCAAACGTTTAGTAGGTTATAAACCATATGATCGTCTTGTCCAAGGTATCTAAGAAGTCCATAGATCCATAATGAAATCCTTACTTCTACCATTTTGACCCGTTAAGGGTATTCCTACCATTTTGACCCGTTAAGGGTATTCCCACCATTTTGACCCGTTAAGGGTGTTACTACTATTTTGACCCGTTAAGGGTACTTCCACCATATTGACCCATCGAGGGTGTTCCTACTATTTTGACCCGTTAAGGGTGCTTCCACCATTTAAACCATTCTACCAATTTATACCCTTGTGTAGCCACAAGGATACTTCATGTTACTTCCATTCTACCAAATTCAATCACAAAATGCATACACACAACTATGACTAACATACTCATTAGACTACATAGTTGGTAGTAACCAACTTACCTTTGTCGTGCGCACCTTGCTCCTTGTAATCGCTTGTACCTTCCACCTTCACACCTACATAGCGAAGGAATTCATACTTTCGCTTTTTGCACTTTACCCTTCACCATTCTTGGTACAAGGTAGATAAACTAACATATCCACATAGCTACAACATCTACCATCATAGTTATCATGTATTTTCCCACAATTTCACCTATTCTAAGCTATTAGACATTTCATCATACAATTGGTGTGCATATTCCTACATTCAAGTGGTTATACCATTCCATGATACAACATTCCCAATTCTATACTTATACTTACAATCTTCATGAATTTCTTAACAATAAGCATAATCAATTGAGTTCTTATGAGATTAAGGTCCTGTTTGACTTTTTAAAAGTCAACAGAAACCTTCATCCCAACACCCACTTAACACATTCTCAATTCAACCCTATTACAACCAATTAACATACAATCTCTTAAATTTCACACTACTACACATAACAAGCATGCTTTCCTAACCACAAGGAGTAATTATCACAACATAATCATGGAACCCACCAAACTACTTCCAAATCTTACAATTACTAGTTCTACAACTTACCAATAGTATTAGGGCCACTAGATGGTTATGAATTCATAGACATGCAGGGATTTGGGGATGATTCCTTCTCAAGTTTTCAGCTATGGATGGCTGATTTTGAGACCTCCTTGTCGCCTCCCTCTCTCTCTCTCTGCGTACTCTCTCTTTTCTTTTTCTCAAACACCCCCAATTTCCTTCTAACCCCCTTTATTTAGTTAGTCTTTTAATTCCTCCCAAAACCCACCCCTCAAGATGAATGTTGGGTCATGTTTAACCCCTCCCCTTTTTACCAACTAAGTTTCTACCAATTAACCAAGTAGCTAACTTGGTAATTTTTGTTACATGTACAACTACCAATGCATTACTTACAACTAGGGCTACAACATATACACATACATACATATACACGCATACATACACACATAATCATTCTTATACACAAATAATACATATATTATTTTTTTCACCACCCTTATTATTATTACTTTAACGTTTTTGGGGTGTTACAAGTCTACCCCCCTTAAAAGAGGTTTCGACCCCGAAACCTAGATACGTACCGAAAAGAGCAGGGTAGTGTTTCCGCATTTCTTCCTCGGATTCCCATGTAAGATCCGAACCCTTCCGATGTTGCCATTGGACCAAAACTTGGTTTATGGTCTTATTTCGCAACCACTTCACCTTGAAATCTTTTATAGCCACCGGTTTTTCTACATAATTCAACTTGTTGTCTACCTCTATGTCTTCAAGAGGCACGTACGCGGTTTCATCTGCGAGACATTTTCGTAACTGGGACACATGAAAGGTGTCATGGATCCCACCCAAAGATGGCGGTAGCTCCAACCGGTAAGCCACTTGTCCGACCCGCGCCAAAATTTTGAAGGGTCCTATATAACGCGGGCCTAACTTCCCGCGCTTACGAAATCTGATAATGCCCTTCCAAGGGGAGACTTTTAATAACACAAAATCTCCCACTTGAAATTCGATCGGGCGTCTTCTACGATCCGCATACGCCTTTTGTCGGTCTTGAGCGGCTTGAATTCTAGCCCGTATTAGGCTAATTTTTTCGTTAGTGAGAGCTACCAAATCACTTGGAGCTAACTCCCGCTGACCCACTTCTCCCCAACACACCGGGGTTCTACATTTTCTCCCGTATAACATTTCAAATGGTGCCATTTGGATGCTACTGTGATAGCTATTATTATACGAGAATTCCACTAATGGTAAGTGTTCATCCCAACTTCCCCCAAAATCTAGGACACATGCCCTCAACATATCTATGAGGGTTTGAATGGTTCTTTCGGTTTGTCCGTCAGTTTGGGGGTGGTAGGCGGTACTAACCAACAACTTCGTACCCATTTCTTCTTGGAACCTCCTCCAATACCGGGATGTGAATCGAGTGTCCCGATCCGACACAATAGACACGGGTACACCACGCCGGGATACAATCTCATTCACATAAATTTCTGCCATCCGTTCGGAGGTGTAGGCCTCCCGGATAGCCAAAAAGTGAGCGCTTTTAGTGAGTCGGTCCACCACTACCCAAATCGCATCATAACCCTTCCTTGTCTTTGGTAATTTTGTCACGAGATCCATAGTGATCTCCTCCCACTTCCACACCGGGACCTCAAGTGATTGTAATTTCCCGTAAGGCTTTTGGTGTTCGGCTTTGACTTGAGAGCAGGTCAAACATTTCTCCACATACTTAGCGATGTCGCGCTTCATTCCCGGCCACCAATAGTCTTTCTTTAAATCCTGATACATCTTGGTCGCCCCCGGGTGGATTGAGAACCGGGACTTGTGGGCTTTGTAAAGTAGTGAAGTCTTGACTTCACATGTCCAAGGGACCCATACCCGCCCATATCGGGTCTTCATCCCATCCGCATTCTCTTCCAACTTGTCTATCATCCCTTTCATTCTTATCTTCTTTGGGTCATTGGCTTGCAAAGCCTCGACTTGGGCCTTTCGTATCTCACCCAAAAGGGTAGGTGTAATTACAACACCCAAGGCCTTAACTTGTATCGGGGGTGGGTATTCCTTCCGACTTAGAGCATCGGCCACCACATTAGCCTTGCCCGGGTGGTACACGATGTCACAATCATAATCCTTGATCAACTCTAGCCATCTCCGTTGCCTTATGTTGAGATCTTTCTGTTCGAAGAAATACTTGAGGCTTTTGTGATCGGAATATATGGTACATTTTGTCCCATACAGGTAATGCCTCCAGATTTTCAACGCAAACACTACGGCCCCCAATTCCAAATCATGGGTTGGGTAATTACATTCATGGGGTTTGAGTTGTCTTGATGCGTAGGCGATGACTTTCCCCCGTTGCATCAGAACACACCCCAACCCTTGATGCGAGGCATCCGTATAAACTACAAAATCATCCGACCCTTCAGGCAAGGTCGGAACAGGCGAACTGGTCAACTTCTCTTTTAGCATTCGAAAGGCTCTTTCTTGGTCTTCGCCCCACACAAACTTTTCACTCTTCTTTGTCATCCGGGTCAAAAGTAGTGCCACCTTTGAAAAATCTTGTATGAATCTTCTGTAATAACCGGCTAGGCCCAGAAAACTTCGAATTTCGCTCGGGTTCTTAGGAGAAACCCATTCCACCACCGCCTTCACTTTCGAAGGGTCTACCGAAATGCCCTTCTCATTCACTACGTGCCCCAAAAACTGGACTTCCCTCAACCAAAAGGCACACTTAGAAAATTTAGCATGAAGCTTTTCCTTTCTAAGCGTCTCGAGGACTTCCCGTAAGTGGTCCGCGTGATCTGATTCACTTCGGGAGTAAATCAAAATGTCGTCTATAAACACTATCACAAAACGATCCAACATCGAACGACATACCCGATTCATTAAATCCATGAATGCGGCCGGAGCATTTGTCAACCCGAAGGACATTACTAGGAACTCGTAATGCCCATACCGGGTCCTAAACGCCGTTTTGGCCACATCTTCTTCCCTTACCTTCAATTGATGGTACCCGGAACGAAGGTCAATCTTTGAGAACCAACTCGCCCCTTGAAGTTGATCGAATAAATCATCAATACGGGGTAAGGGGTAGCGGTTCTTTATTGTTAATTTATTCAACTCCCGGTAGTCTATGCACATTCGCATAGACCCATCCTTCTTTTTCACAAACAATATAGGGGCTCCCCACGGGGACACACTCGGGCGAATGAAGCCCTTATCGAGTAACTCTTGAAGTTGTGTCATCAACTCTCGGAGTTCGGTGGGTGCCAACCTATATGGTGTTTTTGCAACGGGTTGAGCCCAATTCAATTTTAAACTCCACTTCGCGTTCGGGAGGAAGCCCCGGAAGATCATCCGGAAAAACAATCGGTACTTCTTCAATCTTGGGGGTGGTGATAGTGGTATCAACCACATAGGCCATGAATGCCCTTCCCCCATTACGCACATGTTTCATGGTCTCCACCAAGGTGTATAACTTGGCTTCGACCTTTCTATCCCCTATAAAACTTACCCGCCGCCCACTAGGTGAGGTAACGTATATGGTTTTATTCTTACATTGGAATTCCGCGTGGTGTTCGGCCAACCAATCCATGCCTATCACCACTTGGAATTCCCCCATTGTCATGGGTACCAAGTCTACCCTAAAATCCTCCCCTTCTACCGTGAGAGTACAATCTCTACATACGTTGTGTAATAAATAGTTTTTACTATCCGCAATTTCTACTTCTAATGGGCTTGACAACGTTTCTATGATAAAGGAGGGGTGGTAAATCAATTTGGTAGACACAAAAGACCTACTTGCCCCTGTATCAAACAACACATACATAGGAGTGTTGTTGACTAGTAACATACCCGACACCACCTCGGGGTGGTTCTTTGCTTCTTCGGCGGTGATTTGGAACATTCTTCCACGAGCCTTCGAAGCTTCATTCTTCTTTCCTTCTTTCGGCACCTCCTTCTTGAGCTTGGGACAATCCGCCTTGAAGTGCCCGGGTTCATAACAATGATAACACAACTGAACCGGACTAGGGCATTTGTAAAACGGATGTCCCGTCTTCCCACAATTGTAGCACGTCTTTTGCCCCAAGCGGCATTCCCCCGTATGCGGTTTCCCACACGTTTTACAACTCGGTGTTTCTCCCTTCTTAGGATCCTTCTTGCCTTGTTCGTGCCCCTTAGCCTTCTTTGGCGACTCCCAAGTCTTTTCGGCCTTCCTCTTCTCACCCTGTTGTTCTTGTCGTTTTAATTCCGTTTCTCGTTCACGAGCCCAATCGATGAGTTCACCCAACGTGTTGCATTTTGATGCAGTGATAAACTCCCGGTATTCTGCCCTTAACATGGCATGATACCTGTTAATCTTCATTCGTTCCGTTCCCACCAATTCTGGACAAAACTTCATTTTGTCAAGAAATATGTTTGTGATCTCATCAATGGTTTCAGGCTTCTGGCGGAGGTGTAGAAACTCTTCCTGAATGCGATCAATTACAGTCTGAGGACAATGATGCTTCAGGAAGGGCTCTTTAAACTCAGCCCATGTCATGGTTCTTACTCGTTATTGCCCCACTTCCTTACTATAACTATCCCACCAATCCTTCGCGCGGAGTCGCAATTGCCCCGTGCCAAACATTACTTCATCTTCGGCTTCACAATGGCTTCGTGCAAACACCCCCTCCATATCCGAGATCCACCTTAGACATTCAAGTGGATCTATTTCTCCCTTAAACACGGTGGGGTTGCATGACATGAAGTTTCGGTATGTACATCTCTTAACATTCTTGGAGCCGGACGACCCCTCTTCAATCAATTTCTTCAATTCATCGAACTTGCTTGTCAACATACCTTCCACTATCCCCATGATGTTACTCTCCACCTCTTCTATTATCTTGGGGAGGTTTACTTTTATAGCCTCCCCCACTTCGGTTGCTACCATCTCCTTCACCTCACCATGTTGGGTACGTTCCCCCACCACGTTATCACCTTCGTCCGCCATGTTTCTGAAACATCAACAATCATTTAGCATGTATACCATATCGCGGTATTTCAATCAATAATCATTCATTCTTTCTACAAAAGTAAAATTTTTTTCTACTCCCAATAATTTGGGCTACCACATTCTCTACTACATGTATACACGGATTCGCAATCCCATGTGTATAATTGCGTCTAAGAACAAGTTTTGGAGTTGCTCGGGCGAGGTACGGAGGCATAGCAAGCTGAAAAATCAGAATCCAAGGCTGGCAGGGAGTTTGGCGTAGGGTACGCCAAAAATGGCGTAGCCTACGCCACTAGCGTAGGCAAAAGGAGGCAGGGTAGCGTAGGCCAGGACAGATTGGCGTAGGGTAGCTGGGTCTGGCGTATCCTACGCCAAAACTGGCGTAGGGTACGCCAAGTGTAGGTTTGCTCGACGATTTTCCCTTTTCAATGCCATATCTTTCCTGCTGTTCCTACCCGCAATTCCCAACATTCCCGCTGTTCATTTGGTAACTCTCCCACCCCTTATTCCACACATACCTTGATCAAGTCTTGGATCGAATGCACGCCCCTACGAGCTTCCGGTTTGAGTTCAAGTATCTAGTATGCTTGCTTCGCTCAAACCTTGGCTCTGATACCAACTTGTAAGGACTCGATTTTTTTTTAAAAACATATAGACAATATATAAACATCCATTATATACATATTTATATATATCCAAAACGTCATGTCCAACAACGTGCCAACAACCTTGGCGACAATAGTTAAGTTTACAAAAGACAAAGCCTAAGTTGGCTACCATGCGAATCTTTGACCCATATCCAAAACCATCTACAAAACATTAACAACTTGTTTAAAAGACTCAAAGATCCTAATATAACCATGGTACCCAACCCAAAAGAACGCGAGCGTGCATAACCTATCCTTGCTTGAGACTTGATCTTCATTCATGTGTTTTACCTATTACAAATCAACAAGGCAAACGTTTAGTAGGTTATAAACCATATGATCGTCTTGTCCAAGGTATCTAAGAAGTCCATGGATCCATAATGAAATCCTTACTTCTACCATTTTGACCCGTTAAGGGTATTCCTACCATTTTGACCCGTTAAGGGTATTCCCACCATTTTGACCCGTTAAGGGTGTTACTACTATTTTGACCCGTTAAGGGTACTTCCACCATATTGACCCATCGAGGGTGTTCCTACTATTTTGACCCGTTAAGGGTGCTTCCACCATTTAAACCATTCTACCAATTTATACCCTTGTGTAGCCACAAGGATACTTCATGTTACTTCCATTCTACCAAATTCAATCACAAAATGCATACACACAACTATGACTAACATACTCATTAGACTACGTAGTTGGTAGTAACCAACTTACCTTTGTCGTGCGCACCTTGCTCCTTGTAATCGCTTGTACCTTCCACCTTCACACCTACATAGCGAAGGAATTCATACTTTAGCTTTTTGCACTTTACCCTTCACCATTCTTGGTACAAGGTAGATAAACTAACATATCCACATAGCTACAACATCTACCATCATAGTTATCATGTATTTTCCCACAATTTCACCTATTCTAAGCTATTAGACATTTCATCATACAATTGGTGTGCATATTCCTACATTCAAGTGGTTATACCATTCCATGATACAACATTCCCAATTCTATACTTATACTTACAATCTTCATGAATTTCTTAACAATAAGCATAATCAATTGAGTTCTTATGAGATTAAGGTCCTGTTTGACTTTTTAAAAGTCAACAGAAACCTTCATCCCAATACCCACTTAACACATTCTCAATTCAACCCTATTACAAGCAATTAACATACAATCTCTTCAATTTCACACTACTACACATAACAAGCATGCTTTCCTAACCACAAGGAGTAATTATCACAACATAATCATGGAACCCACCAAACTACTTCCAAATCTTACAATTACTAGTTCTACAACTTACCAATAGTATTAGGGCCACTAGATGGTTATGAATTCATAGACATGCAGGGATTTGGGGATGATTCCTTCTCAAGTTTTCAGCTATGGATGGCTGATTTTGAGACCTCCTTGTCGCCTCCCTCTCTCTCTCTCTGCGTACTCGCTCTTTTCTTTTTCTCAAACACCCCCAATTTCCTTCTAACCCCCTTTATTTAGTTAGTCTTTTAATTCCTCCCAAAACCCACCCCTCAAGATGAATGTTGGGTCATGTTTAACCCCTCCCCTTTTTACCAACTAAGTTTCTACCAATTAACCAAGTAGCTAACTTGGTAATTTTTGTTACATGTACAACTACCAATGCATTACTTACAACTAGGGGTACAACATATACACATACATACATATACACGCATACATACACACATACTCATTCTTATACACAAATAATACATATATTATTTTTTTCACCACCCTTATTATTATTACTTTAACGTTTTTGGGGTGTTACAGAGGTGTGGTAATTAAGAACAAGGCTCGTCTGGTTGTTCAGGGCTTTCGTCAGCAGGAGGGTATTGATTATGAGGAAGTGTTCGCTCCAGTTGCTCGACTTGAAGCCATACGTATCTTCCTGGCATACGCCTCATACAAGAACTTCAAAGTCTTTCAAATGGATGTGAAGAGTGCATTCCTATACGGGAAGATCAAAGAAGAAGTCTATGTTTGTCAACCCCCAGGTTTTGAAGATCCTCATCATCCCAACAAGTACTACAAACTGGATAAGGCTCTCTATGGACTTCATCAAGCTCCTCGAGCTTGGTATGAGACCTTATCTTCATACTTGCTGCAGAATGGGTACACCAGAGGGAAGATTGACATGACTCTGTTCACCAAAGAAGTCAACAAACACTCTATCCTTGTTCAAATTTATGTTGACGATATTATCTTTGGCTCCACAGATGAAAACTTATGCAGGGAATTTGAAAGCATCATGAAGTCTCAATTTGAAATTAGCATGATGGGCAAATTATCGTTTTTCTTAGGCTTGGAAGTGCAGCAGAAAGAAGACGGAATTCTCATCCACCAAGCCAAGTATACAAGAGACATTCTGGCAAAATATAACATGACCGACTGCAAGCCGTCCAATACTCCTTTTGCGGCCCAAACAACACTTGTACCAGATCTTCAAGGGCCTTCAGTGAATCCTCACACTTATCGATCAATGATTGGCTCTCTGATGTATCTAACAGCTAGCAGACCAGATATCATGTGGGCAGTTGGATGCTGCGCGCGTTTTCAGTCCAATCCTAAGCAATCGCATGAAACTGCAGTGAAAAGAGTCTTCCGCTACCTCAAAGGAACACCAAAACTTGGTTTATGGTATCCTAAGAGTGATAACTTTGATCTAATCGCTTACTCTGATAGTGATCATGCAGGTTGTAGGATTGACAGAAAATCTGTCTCTGGTGGTTGTCAATTTCTGGGTAACAGGCTAGTGTCTTGGCAGAGCAAGAAGCAGACTACAGTGTCCATCTCCACTGCTCAAGCTGAATACACAACTGCATCCAGTTGTTGTTGTCAGGTGTTATGGATCCAAAATCAACTTTTGGACTACGGTTTGAACGTCATGCATACACCTATTTTTATTGATAATGATGCATGTCGTGACATCGTGAAGAATCCAATTGATCATTCTAAAACCAAACACATTGAAATTCGGATTCACTCAATTCGCGATGCTCACGACAAAGGATATATACAGGTGTTGCCTATAGATACTGCTGATCAAAAGGCAGATATCTTTACAAAAGCTTTCGATAAAACCCGGTTTCATCAGTTGGTTACATGGCTTGAGATGATAAATTTTGAATAAAAAAAAAAAACTTTACTTGTGCATATTTTATAGAAAAATCTTCTTTTCTTTTAAAACAAGATTTTTGGGGGAGAAAGTAAACCAGTCCATTCCTAATGCAAAATTAATTCAGGAAATGATAGGAACTAATCATATCTCGTCAGCATGTAAATAGGACCCAGAGGATGTTGTGGCCTCAAGCAACGATGTGTCGGTAGATTCAGCCTGGAATCAAGTAAACTGCTATTAGGTGATTAACAATGAAGATCTACACGGAAAGCTGGATTCCCACTGTGCTTTAGGTCTGCACAAGCTGAGTCCGGTCATACATTGGTTGAGAAATTAAAAGACACAGAAAATTTTGTGCATAGGTAAATCAAAAGACACCTAAGAGTGCAAGCTACCAATGCGGGGCTAAGAAAAAGAAAATTTTTGAAACTGAGCAGCAAAAGACACGCAATGTTAGTGACGTGCAAACATATCTAGATAGCTCACCAAACGATCAGATGATCATCTTCTCTGCTTATGGTAACATAGACCTGAAGCTCTCATCATTATATTTCAATAAACCTTGAGGATCGGTAAGCCAATACCTAGCACACTGTGGGGTCCATAAAATTTTCGTCAATATTACCGAAAAACATGATAAACAGCATCGCCAAACACATGTTGAAAGAGAAAAGGCATGGATTTAAGTGGACAAGCATACCGACAATTGTTCTTAGGCTGCAGCTATCCAACGAGAAGTTGAAACGGGTTCTGGCAGGTATGGTTAGTATGATCTTGAATGCAGAAGGTGAGACTTGGTAAAACCCCACTTATCAAAATGGATTTGGGCTTTAAAACTCACTTATTGGGCCAAAATTTGACTGTGCGTACTTATTGGGCCCTGCGCACTTAACTCAAGTGCGCAGGCCCATCTGTTGTGTATATATACTCAGTTATTTTTTTTAACAGTTTATTCTAACCCTTATTAACCCTAACCATCATCTGATCATTATCATCTCTCATCATCATCACCGTTCATCATCATCTTTCATCATCATTATCAAAACATAATCACCCCAAAACAAACCTAATCAACCCAAATCAAACCCCACTCTCTTTATTTTGTTGATTATATTCACTGATTAAGGTAGTTACCACGTACTAATGTTTTATTGCTTGTGATTACAGGGACTAAAAGGATGATTTTGATGCATCAGTTGGGATTTTTAGTTGTTTTGTTGGGTTTTTAAACTTATGAAGTTCTGCGTACTTGATAATGAACAAGTGCGTACTTGTCTCATAGAGACTGCGCACTTGTCTCATAATCATACAAGTCTTCAAAAACCCTAATATCCTGCGTACATAAATGTGAACTTGAAAATCTTGAACGAAGGTTCAAGTGTTTGCGTACTTGCCTAGTGCGCAGACTTGAATGAGTTGCCAAGGGGTTACCATGCGCACTTGATTTGGGCTTGCGTACTAACCAAGTGCTCAGTCAAGTATGTGCGCACTTGACTGAGTACATGACTCTTTTGACAATGACTTGGACTGCGCACTTGATAACCATGCGCACTTGGACTTTAAACAACATGGGACATTCATTTTGACCCTTGAGACACTTGAACGGACTGCGTACTTAAACTCGGACGTTAATTATCTTAAAACTAAAAATCAAACGAATCATGGACACTGATGAAACCAATCCTTCAAACCTTAATCCTATGACTATTATAGTTACAAAACTTAAAAAATATATATATATATATATATAATAATAATAAAATCTGAGTCTGAGTTCGTTGTCCATCTAAGTTTAAGTCTAAGGTAAGCTATTGGAAATCTAATTGGCTTTTCGTGCTCTTGGTTAAACAGATGGCACTCGACTGGGATCCGAGAGGCATGCACAATCAGCCAATGAATCTGGAAACTAATGATGTCAAGTTTAAAGACGTAGTGACTTGGATAAAACGCAGCAAAGTCAGATATGCTGTGCAGACCGTTGTACCAGTCTACGTTTCCCACATTAAAGACTTCTGGAGGTCAGCGCGAGTTGACTGCATCAAGAGTCAAGAGAATCAACACTACAGTCCGAAACAAGGCTGTAGTCATCACTGAAGACACTGTTCGAAACGTGCTGAGACTGCAAGATCAACCAGGAACTGTCAGATTCATGCCCAAAGCAGACATTCACCAACAGTTCAAGAGTTTCGGCTACAAGGGTGATTTCGACAAGAGAGGCGACATCAAGAAGAGCCATTTAACAAGAGACTGGAGACTTATTAGTCATGTATTTATAATGTCGCTATGTCATAGAAAGGGAGGCTACAACGCGCTCAGTGCTGAATGGTCAACAGCGATGATAAAGATTTGCAAGAACGAAGCGTTCAACTTGTCAGGCATTATCTTTGATTACATGGTAAAGAAAGCAGAAGCTGGGTCAGGCAAATGGGTGATGTACCCAAGGTTTGTGCAGATGATGATCAACGCACAACATGAGAATCTGCCCCTCGGTGATCAATACAATTTCACCAGAGGTGCACGATTCTTCACTGAATGCAACACGCCTGACTGGGAACCAATGCTGGAGAATATGTATGCGGCCCAGCGATATCCATTTGTCATGGAGCTGTACAACAAGATCAGGAAAAGAAGGTCAGATGCTGCTGAAACTCGACAACAACCCACAGCCGCTCCTGCACCTGGACCATCTGAACCCACTCCTTCAGCCCAGCCAACTGCTGAAGAAATTGCCCTAGAAAAAGCAAGGGGCAAAAGAGTGGCGACTGAACCTGCTCCATCAAAGCCCAGCAAAAGGACAAGACCAGCTGGTTTATTACAAGAAGGGAGAGATACATTGACTCCTGAGCAACTTGAAACTGCAGCAGCCTTACAAGAAGTTGCTGAGTTTGAGAGGGCAGCGAGAAAGAAAAGGAGAGAACAGCTACCTGAATCAGATATTCCTCGTGTAGTGACTCAGGATGATATTGAGGAACAAGTGATCTTAGAATCCATCTTTGGGGCAGAACAACCGAATCAACCAGGGCCTTCCACTGCTGCTGCTCCAGTCCAACGATCAGCTGAACCATCCTCATCAGCTCCTGCTACACCTCGTCGCAAACCGGTGCATCAGGAACTATATGAGAAGCTTGTGAAAGAGGTTGGTAAAACTGCTGCCAGGGAAATCTGCACTCTGAAGAGTGACGTGCACAACAACCAAGAGCTGAGAAAGAAAGTAAAGAAGCTCAAACACAAGAACCGGAACATGGAGAAAATAATCAAAGATCAAAGATACCTGATCAAGTTTCAGAATCAGGTTCAAATGCAAATGTTTGAGATGTTCCAAGATTTCAAGAAGCAGCAAACTGGTGCTCCCAGCACTACATTTGATGAGACTTTTGATTTCGGAAAGTTTTTGGAAGAAGAGAAAGAGAAAGAAAGAGTTGCCGAGGAAAGTGAGGTTGATGAGGTAAGTGAAGATGAGATGCCAGAGAGATTTGTGGAGATGGGAATGGATGAAGAAGTTGTTTATGAGACGTCTGATGGGCACAAGTTGGATCCTGAAAGATCAACTTGGTTTCCTAGAAGGCCCATCACCATTCCAGCCTTACATCAGAATATCCATCACACCAAGTCAGCTCACCAGGAGAAGATCATCTCCTGGAAATATGATGAAGAGAAGAGATTGTTTGCTGTGAAGAGAAGAGGGGGAGTGATACAATATTTCAAGGGTCAAAAAGAACTGAAGTCTCTCCCCCGATGGGATATCAGGGAGCTCAGCAGGGCCCCATTCATCAATCACTCCCTCGACTCCCAGGCGGCCATGGTCGAGTGGTTTATCAAGAAAGAGTGTGACACTGATTTCTAAATCCTGAAGCCGCAAAAACCAAGAAGGAGGATATCCAAGAAAAGAATCGATCCAGCAACCGGACGTGGCATGATAACTTATGTGATTGACCCTCCTCAGGTCGTCACACGAGTTCCTATTAGATCTGAGCTTCCAGTGATGCTGAGGGACTTTAAAAAGTGGTTTTACGACAGCAACACTGGTGAAGCGGTCATTAAACTGCAGGACGATTCGGAGGCTTTGAGGATTTTGGATCCAGTAGACGTGTTTGCACTTAATCTGTCAGATCTGAATATGCTGTTTGCAAATCAGATTAATGTGGGTGCCGGGAACGCGTTGTTTGAAGAAGCGGTGTTATTTAGAAGGGCTGTGGATAGAGCTATGAATCTGAAAAGAGAGCTGCTTGAGATAATCGACAGGATCAATGCAGCAGATAAAGAAAAGGATGACAGGGAGAAGGCTGCTCAAGCTACTGCTGCTGCTGCTGCTGGTGCAGAAATTACTCAACCTGAAGTCGAAACTACTTCAGAGGTACAAACAGAAGATCCTGCAACAGTAGTCGATCTTGAAGGAACTGCAACAGAATCAACTTAAGCTCCTCAAGCAGTTGAAGAAGATCCAGTCGCACTGTACATGCAAGACCCCCCTGAACAGGTTGAGGGGGAGCAAAGCGAGGTCGAGATAGATTGAAGATTGAAGAACTGGTAGATGTGGTCTAGGGGGAGTATTGTTGGGTTATATTGAGACCGCAGTTACCAGATTACAGAATTTTGATAGCCAGTTGTATAGTTTGATAGTTGAAGGACTAGAATGTAATTAATACAATGTTTAGTGCTCAAACCCTAGACTGCGCACTTAATTACACGGGCCCTGCGCACTTATGTTAAGTGCGCAGGCCCAGGGGCTTTCCTATATAAAGGATGTGTGTGCACAGCTCTAGGGTTGGGGTTTTGGGATAATCTTTGTAGCACACGTGAATAGGTGCGTATTTGTCAGTGTATTCTAAGGTGTTCATCATCAAATCAGTAATGGAATCATCATGTTATTCATTGTGTGTGTCAGTTTTATTCATGGTCATCTAGTATCTTTGTCTTTCTGGATTAATCACTTAAAACACCTAACAAATAGGTGTTTCTAAGTGATAACAATCTATTGCATATCACAAGATCTAGCTTTCGGGACTTACATCAAGGTATTAGAAAGATCTCACCAAACAGACCCAAGTTAGGGTTTCGCCACAAACTCGTAGTTCATAACCTTTACTTAGGGCTACGAACCAGAAAGCAAGAAAATATGTAAATCCAAGCCAATAATACCAGATCCACCAGATCAGAACAAGGCTGACCAGATCCAAGCCTTGAACCACAAACCCTAATCAAAATAGCAGTGGAGAAACAACCAGAATCAAGAGTATATAGCTCTTATACCATGTCAAATTTATAGTCGGCACAAATTAACTCTATTTATTAACATACAAAACACAAAGAAGTTCAAAGATCTGACATAATACAAAAAAAAAAAAAAGAAAAAAAAAATCCTCACTATAACACTTAAACTCTCAGATGATTATCAACAAGATAGTCATCAACAAAATACACGAAGAGATTACACAGTTTTCAGATTAAGATGATCAGAAAGCAAACCCTAATATTTTGTAAGGGAGAATACAGGAGATAACAAGTGAGAGATAATATCAGAGAATCAAAAGTGTTAAATGGACGAGAAAGTGGGCAATATATAGCTGGCCAAATGTGTTTCTTCCTCATGATCAACGACCAAAATAAGATCATCCAACAACCAGAAAACATTGTGTTTCTTTCACCCGAATTGCCACATCATATGGTAAGATAAACAAGCAGATTAGGCCATGGGCCAATCAGACTGTCTAGACACAATCATGGGCCAAACACAAAAACACCTGGCTCCAACAGACTTAAAACCAATGTTTTAAAAACCGGTAAATACCGGCCGGTTATCTTGGTATTACCGTTTTCGAATGGAAATCCGGTACGAAACACTCCGATAAATCTTGGACACGGTATTGATTTTATACCGTCGGTAAAATCCGGTATACCGGTTTGAACCGCTATACCAGTACCGGCATAGGTTAGTTTTTAGCTTATTTTTAGATTATTATTTTTTATTAAGGAATAACTTTTAAAAAATTAAGAACTTTTCGATTATCTTTTGAATATTTTTTAATTATTGATTAACTTTTTAATAGTATTTTAGTATGTAATTATGTACTTTTAGATTATTATTTGTGTTAATCTCAAAACATGTTAATGTTTTTATACATACAATTCTTTCAAAATAAATGACAAATTACATAAGGATAACAAGTAATTTGCCATTATATAGCTAACTAATGAACCCGGTTGAACCGCCCAGTACAACGCGGTTCAACCGGTTAAACCAGTTTTTAACTAAATCCGGTATAATTAAAAAATGGTTTTTAAAACATTGCTTAAAACAGCAACACTTCAGCATCACCAACAAATACCTGCAAACACTTATGCAAAATATTTTATATATATTTAAAAGAAATAAAATTGTAAAAATAAAAATATAAAGGAATGTTATATTTTTAATATATGATGCATTCGGTACTAGTATTTTTCGTTCCGTTTAATGATCTCGCCGTAACGCGCGAATAATGATATAATAGTATGAAATTAAATAAGCAAATACATTTTCAAAGTTTTGGCGTGGAGGCACGAGAGTGTATGTCGTGGAGGAGTGTTTCATCAAACGATTTTTTCAATAAATGACAGCTAATGTCATTATTTAAATTATATATACTATAATTATAAGACACTTGAACAGTTCCTACCGCCTATTGGTTTACGTACTGGTTCTTCATTGGACCATTTTTCAGGTAAACGTAAAGGACATAATGTGTAATTTACCCTATTTTATTTATTCTGTTTGCAGTTGATTTAAAACATTTATTTTATTATTATATCATATACATATATTTCTAAAATGTCATTTTGTTGGCCCCTATCTTGTTAACGTGCATCAACGTACTATGTTAACAAGCACCGTCTTGATTTTGCTAACTTGCACCAACTTTTTTGGTAACATTACCCCTAATTTGCTAACATGATCTTTCTCAGGACCGTTATTGGTGCCTGTTTTTACCGTCTATGAGGACTGTTTTCGCGGCAACGCACGGATGTAAACAGTGTCACACGACGATGCGCAGGATGTTTGCCACAATAATAATGTCCTCCAAACGTTCAACGAAACAGACGCCCCCGCAGCAAAGCGCGGAAAACTTAAACACTAGTTAAAGTGTATATATATATGGATGTAGAGGCTACATGTATGTGTCGTCTTTTGGGTCGGGTCATGTTTTTCAAATTTAAGCATTGAAAATTTTATAATAAAATAAAATATTTATATTTTTAACCATAAACTATTTAATAAAATTGTCCCCAACAAACTTCTTTAAATAACTGTATTCATGTAACTTTGTTGAATAATTACCCGAATAGTGAACAACTAGCAATGTACCCGTCCGTTAGGACAGGTTCCTGAAAATTTGAACATTTAAACTGTGCACATTAAAGATTTCGATAACGTCTTATCTAATTGGGATTAGTAAGCACCGAAGTCGGTTAATTCCCGTACATATTAACTCAAATTTTGTTATTTAGTTGGTTCAATTTAACATCGTTGTTTTGTTGTGTATAATCAAGAAATTTCCAAGGATTATATAGGCTTGAATTTCAAATGCATGAAACAAAGACAACAAAAATGTAAAGCAAATGCAAAATACAACTTCCCGAATACTAAACATCTGTTGAAACTACAGTCTCGATATAGATTGCACCATTGACGCTTGATAAGAGGTGCAAAAGGAAAAAAAACCATGAATTCATTCAACATTCGATCTTTTGAAGAACATCTCCCCACTCCAACATCACAAGACATTTGCCAATTGCATTTCACATATATAACGGTGGACAATTACCCGAATAGTGAACAATTAGTCAAACCACAAATCTATAAAATTCATTAGATATAACTTTAATAATATTTAGATAAAAGTAGTGATTGCATAAATACTTTTACCCCCCACTCTTAGGAGAGTGCGCAACGCTTCCTATCACATTGTTATTCCACTTCACTAATTTCACTGTCTTAAAACACTAATTTAGAGGCAGCAAAATCCTGAACTACTACTATCTTGAATTGTTTTTTTTTTTTTTTTTTTTAGGCTTAATGTAAGAATTTTGAGAACTCCTATGAGTTGTGAGAACCATAAGAACTCACTTTATAACCACATACTTTTTTTAATCAAAAATAAATATGTGGTCCATAAATAATCAACAATAAAATAATGAATAAAATATTAATATACTTATACGTGGATAAAAATCTCTTGCACCGGTGTAATTTGGCGTATATTAAGGTATTTTTTTTATTTTTTTTACAGCGGGGGTTATGTGTTTTTACACGAGTGTGCAAAAAATTTTTTTTTCGCATTTTACGTCGAGTTCTCACAACTCATCGAGTTCTCAAAGTATCCTAACCCTATATATATATATGTGTGTGTGTGTGTGTGAAAAACAGTCATATGACCGTTAAAACCTTTAAATAAAAAAACTTACTTCTAGTTCAAAATTAATACGTACCTAGATTAAAATTAATACATACCTAAAATTAAAATTAATCCATAACTAATTAGACATTTAAACACACAGTTACATAAATTAGTAAGCAAAAAGGGAACCGGGCGACGAACAATCGATCACTATCACGCCCGTCCAACCTCTCCTATTGATATCCAAAGCTTTCAGATGATGGAGCAACTATTTAATCATCCGAATTCATTACGTATTCGGCCAGAGAACAGCTTCGTACCCTCCAGCCCAAGTTGGAGTGCTTGGCACTGTAAGAGTGTTACGCACTGGCATTGTAACAGCGTCTCCAGTTCATACTGCATCTAATTGTAGTAGAGCCATGGTATAATCACAAACATAGTTCAACTTTTTCACAGTAGAATCTTCAGGATGTTGTGGATGGTAAAGTTCAAACGTTGAAGGGTTTGAAGTCGGTGGGTTAAAAGGTCGACTGTTTGCACGATGACAAGATGATCGTCGACGATATGATAATCCCAACCACGTTGGTTCAAGCAGAAACAGATAACCCCCCCCCCCCCCCCCCTCAATTTAAGATAAAATGTGAAGAAATTAAATGGAATGGTAAGAAACAGTTTAAATAAAAGATGGTGTGGTTTGAATAAAGATGATAAACTGGTTTAAATGAAGATAGTTAAATTTAAAAAAAAAAATTAAAAAGCAACATGTGAGGGAGGTTGGAGCAAAGATTTAAACTAAAAGTGAGAGAACCGTTGCCCATAACCCATGTCTTCTACCTGTCCCTTAACACCCAGGACGCCGTTGAGGATGTTCCTGTGGGGTAAGAGGGATACCCTTAATCAATTCGGGTGGTAGCCTGACCCCCTTATAGGTGTTAAATTGTCCGTTCAAAAAAGCTAAGAGACTTTATAGGTGTTAAATTAAGAGACTTTGTTGAAGATATATATCATGGATGAAGTTATATCATATATGCAACATGTACCTCCGTTTCTTCTACTTGTCTCTCAATAACCATGACACCGATGGGGATGTTCCTATGGGGTAAGGTAAGTAGTACCCTTAATCAATTTAGGTGGTGGCCCGACCCCCTTATAGATGTTAAATTATCCGTTTAAAAAAGCTAAGAGATTTTGTTGAAGGTATATATCATATATGCAACATGTACCTCAGTTGAACATAAACACTTAATTGTACGACAATATGTTCCGGAAATTAGTACTTTCGAGTGCCGATCTTGATGATGTTTGGATTTATTTTATCCATTTTTATTGTTATCATTGCAGTATGTTGTATTGTCTCTCTATCTTGAACTTTTGATGCATTACAAAATAGGGATGATATCGGTCGGTATTGATATCGAATTTTCAGAAAAGTGAGTAATAAATACTGTACCGAATCTTTTGATATGGTACCAGTTTGGGACAGTATCGTTATGAGACCAGCATTTGTTTCTAAATGTTCTCTTTATATGGTATTTGGTACCAAATTGGTACCGATACCGAATTTTTGAAAAAAGTGGGTGAAAAAGAGGGTATCAAATACCATACAAATTCTTTCAGTACGGTATCGGTTTGGTACAGTACCGGTATTTGGAAGCAATTGCTCGTACCAATATACATTTGTTTGAATCTTGACGGATTAATTTGTTGCTTGTGGTGGAAACAAAAATTTTAAATTTGTATTTTTTTTCCTAGTATTAACATTTTGATTAAAAAAAAGTATGCTTGTACAATCTTCGTGTCACTGTTTTAGGGGAGTCGGGGCACTACCAGCAATAATTTTCCGTTCACTGATTTCAACCAATACTGTACTGTCACATCATTTCATTGATTCACTTCACTGAAACACAGTTTTGAAGGCAGCACTACCCTGAACCACCCGACCCATAAAAAAAAACAAAAACAAAAAACCCACACACAAAACACTACTCACGGTCCGTTAACTAGAATCGTGAAACCTACCAGCAAACCACTACCCGTGTCACCCGGGGCAGTGTTACTGTGTTTGTGACACCCGGCATATTTGGCTTAAACATTTTAGTAACATCTAAGTCTACCTTAGCGGGAAACATTTATAAATGGACTTAACTAGGTTAGTTGAGTCGGGTCAAGTTAGGATTGTCCAGGGTTCAATGATCTGGAGGATCATTGGGAGTCGTTTTGGAAATACACTAGTACCGGGTCCCGTTGTTGGTGAAATTACATAAACTAATTAAGTGTATGTGTAGATTAATTGTCGTGTGGTAGATTATATGCATAGATGTGTTTAAACGATGCGTAGATAATCATCCATGCTTAAATATGTTAAACATAGACTAAGGTTGCATGCTCATATGTTAAGGTGCGTTAAAATGCGTTAAACACGACAAATTGGAAAACTGGAAAAACATAAGTCCTGGTTCGACCACATCGAATGGGCAAACCTGGGAAATAATCTTGGTTCGACCCTTATCAATGGGGCGAACCTGGAATGTGGAAATGAAGAAGTTTCATTCGACCAGAACATGTACATTCGACCCTGTGAAAGGGGCGAATGTGGGCTAGTATAAATACCATACTTTGTCATTTTTCACCATTTCACAAACCCTAACCGTCTCAAAACACTCTCAAACGATTTTAATCACTAAGGAAGGAGTTTTTGCTCTTCTTTTTCATAATCTAACCTATCAACAACATCTAATCAAGAATCCAAGGCGTGTTCTTAATTCTAAACCTTTTTCCAAGTATTTTAATTCGTTTTTATCTAACCCTAAATGTCCAGATCTGTTCTAAGGATGTTTTTATCAATAAAAACCTTTTAAACATCTTTCTAAACCTAAACCCTATCATTAAACATAGGTTTTCATATCAATAAACATATGTTAATTATGTGTTATGTGATATTATGTGTTGTTTAATGATTTGCTACTGTGCTAATGCTAGAAACATGATCTAGGGTTGCTATTGATGATAGTTTAGGAGTATAAAAGGTTATAATTAGATAGATGATGATGATATCAAGTCTAAATTGGGGATTTTATTGAATTTAGGGCTTGTGCATGTTAGTATTATCAATAAAGCGATTGGGGGTTTTCGATTACATGATAAACTGAACATTTTAGATGATTATGGATTAATATTAAAAAAGTTTCCAAATTGGGTAAAGATTACATGCATGATGTGACACTTCCATAATCTTTGCCATTTTGGGAAAGGGCTGAAACGGATAGGTTTTGGGGCAAAATTGGTGGGGTTTTGTTGGGATAAGTTATTCATGCTTGACTGCAGTGTTTGGTAATGTTTCGGGATGTTTTCGGATGTTTTTGAGGCGTTTTGGGAAAAATAATCTGTCAGGGTCGAACCTGGGCACATTCGACCGGTCGAGTGGTCGAATGTGGAATCCCAGGGTCGAACCTGGACAGTTTGGTTGAACCTGTTAAGAACAGTCGAGGGTGGCTTTTAAAGGGGCGAAGGTGGGTTAAAAACGGGCGAAAGAGGATTTATCTTTCTGGTTCGACCCTTCTTATTCAAAAATGAGATTTTTGATACAAATTAAGTGTTTTATGCTTGAACCTTGTGTGTAATCTATGTGTGCTTGAATAGTTAGGGTAATGAGTCACCAACGGGATGTCGGGTCAGTCTAGTGTGTCGGTTAAGCACTTAAACACGTTTTAAAACATACTTGGTTACGATCTGGACAATCGAGGACTAGATAACCTTATGGTTATTAGTCGGAACACTTATGTGAACATTTTGATAGATCTCCGGTAGAGGGATTATCAAGGGCTTAGCATTTTATTATTCACCGAGGAACGCAATTTAAGGTGAGTTCACGGCCCCACTTTTATAGCTTTAACTTTTGGGGGAGAAAACATGCGCTAAACTATTTTTGGTGACATATGTCATACTATAGTTTTAACTTACATTACTATACGATCATTTAAAGTCCCGGGGGAAAACCATGAATGTGCGGGGATGCACAACGGGGGAAGTGTGGATAGATCTATTGGGCGTGACCTGCCCCACTCGTCGGCTTGGAGGGCCGGGCGGGTGCATATTGTCTCGAACTGGTAACATTGGTATCATGCTGAATATTCGAGCTGAACATTGCTAAACATTGCTAAACGTGTCTAGTAATGGTTTTCCAATCGTAGTAGTAATAAAACATACGCCTAGCTAGCGTACTTGGTAACATTAGTACAGTATGGACATGGTAACGCTTTGGTAACTATTTTGGTAACATATTGAACAAACATGTGAACTCACCAGCATTATATATGTTGACGTGTTTTTAGCATGTTTTTCTCAGGTCGCTAAGGTAGCATCGGTTGGACTAGGCGCACGGGTCTGCATTGGCGTCTAGGCTTAGTGGCATATTTTACATAAGTGTCTTGAAACATTTTGGAACACAGTTTGTAATCTTTAAATGCTTCCGCTATATTTTAATGGTTTGATAACCAAGTTTTGAGTTACGTATTTCATATAGTGTTGTTTATTGTGACCATTGACTTGGATCATGGTTTGTCATGCGCCTTGCGGTAAAACTCCGCAAGTGAAAATTTGAGGGTGTGACAGTGTTGGTAGATGGTACTAGCACCGTTTGTTGGTGGTGCCTCGTCCCCTTATATGTTTGTGGTTCTTAGAGCATTCACATCCCATCCCCAATCCCCATTTGTATAATTTACCAAAAAATCACTAGTTCCTAAATTTATTTATTTTTTTCTAAAAACACTCCACATCCCATTTCCCCATTCATATCCCCTATAAGCTTTTTTTTTATCATTTTTTTTCTTTTCTTCTATTTATAATGTTACCTACAACTATTTTGTTCTATTATAACTTTCTCTTATATCAAGAAAATAAGGGAAGTATAGAAGCCCCTAAATATAGGGCTCTTAAAAGATTTTTCAAAATTTAAGAATGGTGTATGGGGATGGGGTGTGACATTCGGCAAAAATCAGTGTATTTCCGTATGTAATTAGTATATGTAATTAACGATATTTAAGTGCAATTCTAAGTTAACTGTATTAATTAAGCCTCTAGAGAATAGCAAATTCTCCATATGATGCATAGGAATGCATTTGTTTAATTGAAGACACGGCGAAATCGCGTGAAAATAAACTTGTCCGGAATGGACGTTGGTGATTACCCGATAACAATTAATTAACCAAAAACGATCCCGAACACCCTGGATATAAAATAAAGGGTATTTTCATGAAATATTATGTGTTTTGGTACTCCAAAACCATGAATGGAACTCCAAATAAAAATCTCCCGGTAACGAATAAAGTTCGCGTATCGCACCCGATATGCGCGAAACTTATAAATTCACCCAAATAAAGCCTAAATAACTTACCAATGCCTAAACTAGTCCACGTTTAAGGGTAATTGAGAGTCAATTATATGTCCAAAATAGCTCATAACAAACACGCAATAGACCCCCGAAAACCCGAACCGAAACATTTGAAACATAACTAGATGAGTTAGGAGATATTTTGGCAAAGTTGGTGGGTCCCACAAAGGCCATTATGCCGGCTCCTAGGTATGGCTATAGCCACCCTAGTGTTGCTTCCATCCCATGCTAAAATCATCGTGTTTAAAGCATGCTTGTACCTTCATTTGTCCTAATGTAAGTCTAGCATATTATAAGTCTTTAATCACCACATAATATCATCAAACAATACAAAACCTCTCTCTTGAACCTTCCTTTGCCGTGAGTTTTGTGGAAGCACCCGCATTCATCCATTTTCAAGTTTAAACCTCAAAATTCTTCCATAAACATCCCATTTTCAAGTGCCATTGGTGTGTTATCAAGCTTGGAGCTTAACCCCTTTGGAAGAACACCCTAAACCCCATCCATATCAAGAGTTTTTGTCTTCCCTAGCCTTGTGCTAGTAGTTAGCTTCTTGATCTTGTCTTTTAAATTTTGAATGTTCATGTTTTCATGTTTTAAAGGCAAATTGTACAAGGGGTAGGATTATGGATTCTAACATAGTAAAATACATGTTAAACCAAAACTAAAATAAGCGTGTAAAGATGATATTATGGGCCGTAGGTTTCACTACAACAAAAATGGGTTGTTAGTACGCACAAAGGCGTCCTAAAATGTTATTTTATAGGACCTTTTATTTAATAGGACCAACGGTAAAAGCGTTTTATGTAAAGGGGTTGTAATAAGTCCCGAAACTTAAAAAGCGTCCTAATATCTAAAATATGATTATGAAACCAATTTTATGGTCGCGTAATATGTATATAAACAACCCAAAAAAACTCCTAATAAAAACATATTAGGACACTTTTACAATGTTCTAACATGTACTTACATACTTTTGATCTTTTAATACACATACAAGCATCCTTAAAAATTAATTTATAGGACCCTTATGATGTAACATTTTAGGTATTTTAGTACCAAGAAAGGTGTCCTAGTATTCCAAATAAGATTATGAAACCAATTTTATGGTCGCATAATATGTCTATGAACAACTCATATAGCGTCCTAAGAGATGCATATTCTAACACTTTTACAATGTTCTAACAAGTTTAATAGGACAAAAAAAAGTCCTAACAAGTCATATGATACAACGCTTTTTTAAACATCCACATACAAATTTTACCATATGGTTATGGACATCCAAATAATGGTTTTTATTATACAATAAAAAAGCCATCAACATATATAACGCTAATACTTATTCAGCATATAACATCAACTAATGAAATAAATAAAACTTTATTACATTTCAAATAAGCATATTCATAACAAAAACACTAAACATAAATAAGTTATAGCATTATCCAACATAAAGTCTTGTAATACTTAACAAAGAAATTAAAAGCAATGAAAGAAACAAGCAGCATAGAATCATGAGTCATCATGCGTCCTCAATCCTCACGGACTACCTACAAATAAACCATCCATGTATAAGCATTAAGTTTCAGATTATTAAAATTATTCGTATCACAAATTTAACAAATAAACCATCCATGTATAAGTATTAAGTTCCAGATTATTAAAATTATTCGTATCACAAGTTTAACAAATACATACCGAGATGAAAGGAAGGTCATGCAATCGATACACCAATATAATCTTGAATTGTGGAAAATAACCCATATGGTCTCACCAACTTTTCATCTATTTTTATTGGTATTAACTCATACCATTCCGGTCCAATCTCTTTACCACCAACTAGCTCATTTGGGTCCAAACTCTTCACACATCCTCTTGCTACAGTCTCGGTAGAGTTTAGAATGCTTTTGAGAAAAACTCCATCTACGACCTAGATTTTAGTTTCCAACAAACATTTATCAAACTCTAGTCACAATAGTTCAAGTAACATTTCACAAAATAATAAAGTTATACACTAGTATGCTAAGATTTTTATAGAAAATACTAATATGAAAAAAAAAAAAACAAACATCAAAAGACATTGTTGTTTTATACTGTAGCCCAATGTAACCATTATTTAATCATCAACTTACAATCATTTTTGGGATGAGCCTACAAGTTAAAATCTACCTCTATTTCGCAGTTTCTACATATTCCATAGTCTAACAAAGTATCCAAATTACAACCGAACTCTACCAAACATAACTCATATTTTCAATCAATTAGCAAAATCATGCTAGCAATTTCATACAAATAAAACTAATGTAAAAACGGAAGCAGATAACAAATAACACTAATGTAAAAATAGAATCAAATAAGTACCGAGTAGAAGTATAACCCGACAATAATAACTATGTTCAATTATACCGAGCCAGTAACATAATGAAAAAAAAAACTACCATGTAACTCAGCATAACAAAGGCTTTTTTTTAAAATCAGTTAGCAATTAGATACATCAGCTAGCAAACCGAGCAATTAGATAGTATCTACAAAAACATACAATATAACCATAACTTGTCAATTGCGTAAGCTTCCACTGGTAGCACAAAATCCATGTTAATAATTCCAAAACTAGTTGCTATGTAATTCATTGCTCAGGTAATTCAAAATTAGTGATAACACATCAAAGAATTTATTCATGTCGTACTGGATGGTCTATTCATTTTCAATCTTGATAATTGTCATCCCTACCCGAAACAACAAAACAAAAACAAAACAAAAACCTTTAACATGTTGTCAAATTGAAATCATTAAATGTTTATGAAATCTCAATGAGTATCGTCAGGTCTAAATTTGTATAAATCCAATCAAAAGAAAAAACAAGTGTAAAGTAAACCTAAATGGGAAGCAATAACTCACGTGAATTTAATCGAACAGATGGTCCCCATTAGCAACGATTCAAAACTGAAAGGAAAACTATAAAATTAGGGCACCAAATAAGAACTATAGTCCCCATTAGCAACGATTCAAAACTGAAAGGAAAACTATAAAATTAGGGCACCAAATAAGAACTATAATGCAACAGGGAATCACGAAATTATATTTTACATAATGCAAATTTGATGGACGATTGAGAACATTAAATCGTCTAAAACTTGACATCTTAAAGACTACCGAACGATGATGAAGAGACTGTTGAACAAGGATGTGGGGCTGCTAATGCAACAGGGAATCACGAAATTATATTTTACATAATGCAAATTTGATGGACGATTGAGAACATTAAATCGTCTAAAACTTGACATCTTAAAGACTACCGAACGATGATGAAGAGACTGTTGAACAAGGATGTGGGGCTGCTGAATGGTGGTGCTAAGTCATTCACCACCCCCTTGGAAATTAATCTAGATTGAGAGAGAGAAAAAGAGCATACAGATTGGATTTGAGGCGGGTAGATGTTTAAAATTTTGAGGAGGAAACTTTAAAATTTTCATTCTCGGAGGGGAGTTGACTGTTTAGTGTTTACCACATTAGTATTATTAATTAAAAATAATTGGATTATAATTTTGATATCTTCTCGTAAAGCTTTGTTCTATACCTAATTTTGGTTTTAATATTATAACAGAACATATGATTGGAGAATTTGAATACCACTTACCTTTGTTTGATCATAATGAGCTATTTTTTTTTATCAATTTCAACCATGGTTAACTAACTTCAATTGTGATTGATTATGTTTACATGTATTTATGCTTTGCGTTATGGAATAACTATGATTTATTATAATCGAGTTGTCTCACGGATGGTGTCAATAAACAAACAATAGATCTAACCTCCTGTTAGGGATCACTAGACCACTGATCCATAGAAACGATCCTTCATTGATTTCTGTAGTGTTGAATAAACCTGAAACAATGAAAAGGTATTTGGGTAGGTAAATGACTACTTTCATATTTGTTTATAACAAAAACTTGTGATGATGGATACTATGTGTATAGCTTTTAGGGTTAGCAAAAAAGTGTACTCCCTAAAAAGGTCAAGACCTCCTTATAAAGGGTTAGCGCCTAACCCAAGTTAGTATAGTAGTAATAATAAAATAACCAATAAGGGATTAGGAACATGTACTGCCTTAGTCATGTGCCACGTGGCGTTACCCTAGGAAGGAGAGACATTACTATTTCACGTCTTGTTTGATTGCCATGTAGAAATGAAATAAATCATTCCTTTTTGTTGTTTGATAGGCAGTAGAGACAAATGAATAAAATTAATGCTGAGTGATAGTGGGTGGTGATATGTGTCGGTGGTGCATGGCCGTGGCGGCGGTGGTGATGGGTGGCGGTGATGGGTTGCGGTGGAGGTGGCGGTGGGTGACGGTGGCGGTGGAGGGGTGGTAGGTAGGTAGTCATATGTGGTGGTGATGATGGCAGCGGTGGTGGGCATAAGGGTGGGGTAGCGGAAACAATGATGGGTGGCGGCAACGACGGTGATGGGTGGCGGTGGTGGTATGGGCGACAATGGTGGCTCGTGACGGCTACGGTGGGTGGAGGTGGGTGACAGGGGCGAGGGTGGGTGGTGGATGTCGACAATGGTGGGGTAGCGACAACAATTATGCATCTCATTAAAGCTTACCAAACACTATCTAAAGGGTTAAATCGGTTAATGGGGAATCACAATACATTATGATGAGCAATAACATGTCATACATGCCCATTGGCGGACCCACACCCTAGCCAAGGGTGCGGGTGCCCACCTTGAAAAAAAAATTGTGTTTATATATACCTGTCTATTCCGTCCGCACCCCATAAAAATTTTCAATCGCACCCCTTGGATTTTTGAAACCGAGGAAAGGCAAGGAAACAAGCTTTCCTCTCCCCCTTTATAAGCCTTAAAGCTAAATCCGCGATCCATGCACTTGGTAGAAAGGTAGGTGTGTATATGTCACACCCTCAAAATCCACTTGCGGAGTTTTACCGCGAGGCGTATGACAAACCAGGATCCAAACCAACGATCACAATAAACAAGTCTAAATGAACATATGCAATTTAAGAAAACATAGTTTAAAATCCCCAATTACAGCGGAAGCTTATTCAAAACATAAACCAAAATAATCCAAGTGTTCAACGTTCGAAAACCATGCAATCCTAACTAGACGCCGTGCAGACGCGTGCGCCCTAGTTCCATTGTGCTACCTTAGCGACCTGAGAAAACATGTAAAAGTTTACGTCAGCACAAAAATGCTGGTGAGTTTACAGGTTTTGTAATCACAGTACCAAGTTCAACCTGTCCATACTATAACAAATCGAAAACCAAAGTACGCTAGCTAGGCGTATGTTTTGTTACTACTACGATTGGAAAACCATTACTAACTCGCAAACCAAAATGTCGTGCCCGATGTAGTAACCTGTTGTTCCTGTTTGAGACAATATGCACCCGCCGACCCTCCAAGTCGACGAGCGGGGTTGGTCACTCCCAATAGCGCTATTCACATTTCCCCGTTGTGCAAACCCGCACATTCATGGTTCCCCCCGGGACTTCCAAATATCATATAGTAAACCATAGAAACCCATAGTATGACAGTAGTTACCAAACATAAGTTTTAACACATGTTTTCTCCCCCGAAAAGTGAAACCAGTTAAAAGAGGGGCCGTAAACTCACCTTAAGTTGCGTTACTCCGTAACACGAATAAACTCAGCAGCTATGCTAGTCCCGTAAAGCGGCGACCTAACATATGACAGTTACAAGTACTTAGACTAATAACCCGCAGGTTAGTTAGTCCCTAGATGTCCAGACCATAACCAAGTTCGTTTGAAAACACCGTGACTGTTTAACTGACCCAATGTACAAGACTCGACATCCCATTGGTGACCCGAGACTCCCCGTGTTATGTTTACGCTCTCAAACATACAATCATGCAATCACACTTAACATACGTTAACGTCCAACAAGTTATCGCACGTAGTTCACGTATCACATAATTACATCCAAACATATGTTACCAAGTTATTAGATATGTTACGGGGTTCCTAGCATGTTCCTAGATGTCAAATCGGGTCTCGGAATGCTAATTTACACTTACAGCAGCAGTACACGCGATTAGGAAAAGTCAACTAGCATTTAGGTTGGTCAACTGGCATTTAGGAAGGCTAATTGCATGTAATATAGGCATTTAGGGTCATAAGACATGTAAATCTTGACTTTATAGGCGATTGGGTCTATAAGACATGTATTTCAGGACTTAACTAGCATTTAGGATCACAATTGCATGTAATAGAGGCATTTAGCCCCCAATTGCATGGTATATAGGCGATTAGGGCATCTTTATAGGTGATTGGCCTCCTAATCGCCTATAACATAGGCGATTAGGGTTGCTAATCGCCAGTAACCCAGCTGTTCCGGTTTTTCGCGCGTTTAACACTCCAAATCAGATCCAGAACGCGTGTAATCATCCAATATCGATCCAACAACTATAACAAACATGTTTAAACCAAAATCCTTCGTTTAGCATCGTATTATCAGCCCTGCATGCAACCATGTAATCCAAACACAATACACATAGCATGAATCATCACATTAGCATGCATAACTATAACCCTAACGAACAATTACTCAGATCCTATCATCATGCCATCATTATTAATCTGAAACTAACCTAATAACATGAAATCATCCATCTTGAATCATAAAAACCCTAGCTTTTGATTGAAAACCCACATACATCATGCATGCTAGTTAGAATCCAATTAACAATGATTATTAACGATTTTCAGAAGACTCATACGTTTTAAAACAGGTCTGGACCGTTAGGGATTTAATAAAAACGTTTATAAAAATTTCATGGATGAGAATCACACCTTAGATTGTGATGGTTTGATGAAATAAGCTTGAAACCTTGTGTTTTGATCCAAAATCACGTTCCAGAGGTTGTGTGTGTGTTGGGGCGGGTTATGGGACGACTAGGGTTGATATTATGAAGTTTAGGAGGTCAAGTATTGTATTTATAGTCGTTTTTAGTCGTCCAGCACGTAACACGCGATTGTGCAGCAGCTATACGCGATTAGCATTGCTAATCGCATGATATTTCATGCATTTAGGGCTAATCGCCTATCATTTCATGCATTTAGCCCCCTAATCGCATGAAATGATCCCCAATTGCATACCCTATAGGCGATTAGCCTCCCCTAATCGCCTATAGGGGCTGGTTCTGTGTATTATGCGCGTTAAACCCCGTTTTAACGTATGTTAACACATTTTCACATACCGACAAGTCACATAATGATTGTAAACACATAACACTTGCAAACAAACATATTCACACTCGTTCACCAATTCCCGGGACTCGAGACTTGTATGTTCCGTATGACCTGACGATTCTACGAATCGTCACCATTTGTACACTTGGTTAAGGACTGACATCTAATGAACCTCTAGACCAACATCCAATGATCTTCTATACTAAACCGGTAGTTCCCGAACCATAACACGACTTAACTAACCCAGTTAAGTACAATATACGTGTGACTCGCTAAGGTAGACTTTCATCTAGACAACGTTGTTAACCAGAAATTGCCGGATGTCACAGTATATATTCCTTGTTTTTTTCGGCTAGCAAGGATTTGGTGGAAAGGTTGCATGTCTCTCTTAATTTGATGTGAAGAAGATGAACTATTTTTTTTAGTGCAAGAAGTCACGTTAACTTTTAATATGCTTTTTGTTATGCACAGTTAACGACGTTTAAAATTTTTTTGGCTTTTGGTTTCCTTTTGTTGATTATATAATTTTAGTATTATTATTTTTGGTATACGAGTCGACCCGACCCGACCCATGTCACTTGATGGATAAACGACCAAAGGGTTTAGAAATTACGCACCCCATAAAAAAAATTCTGGATCCGCCACTGTAAATGCATTAGGGGCTATTTGGTAACTTATTAATGAACCATAATGAGCCTAGATATTTGTTAAAGCTTATAATCATGTATTTGAAGGCTTACAACGTATTGGCAGTCATTTTGGACCCTAACCGGGCAATATTGACTAGTGTTGACCCTAAATGATAATTAGCAACTCTGGATCCGCCACTATAAATGCATTAGGGGCTATTTGGTAACTTATTAATGAACCATAAGGGGCTGTTTGGTTGATTAAGTGCTGAATCATTAATATTGACTAGTGTTGACCCTAAATGATAATTAGCAACGCTATGTGTGCTATTATTTTTGTAAGATAAAAAGATAAACATAATCTTACATGTGTTAAAGATATAAACATAATAAGTAACATGTGTTTTGAACATGAGATGTCATATGTTTTACAAGAATGAAATGTATGTTTAAAAACATGAACAAGGTTCATAGGTTATGGCCATTAATGTTAATGTTTTTGTAATTTTAAAAAGTTAACGTAAACATATGTTCAAAGATGTTTTGAATGGTTTTTATAAAAATAACCTGAACACACTTAATAGTGGTTTTGAACACCTTAAAATGACCATCTCAGACACAATGTTATGATGAATTTATAAAATGTAACAAGAAATAAAAGTTCCATATTCAAAGTTACTAACTTTGGAACCTCAAAAGTGGACATTTTGGAATAAAACTACCAAATACACTATTATTATTCTTAATAATATTATTATGGACTTGTGATAATGTCGGATCATAATAATAACCATATTGACAAAATTGTCAAAACTAAGTTACTAGTTTAGTAAGAACTTGTCATTATTGAAAGAATAAGGATAAAAATGTAACTTTTAAAAGCTGAGGATGTTGCTTGGTAACTTTAAAAGTTAAGAGGTGTAAAATGTCAATTTAGAAACTTGAAGTCTAAAAATGTGACATTTGAAAAGATTTGTGTTTAAAATGAAAAGTTGTGTCGGTCAAAGGTTGTTCATGAAAATGTTTTCAAGACTTACAAAAAAATGGAATTTTATAAAAATATAAATTACCAAAGATGTTAAGGAATATAAAAACAAAGGTTTTTATAACTAAAATTGGTAATTTAAAGACTTGAAAAAATTGTATAAAAACGAACACTTTTATATCTATGGAATGTAAAAGTGTTTGAGCGTTTTTGTGATGTGAATAATCAAGTCTTGGTTTTAAAAATATAAAAGTTATTTTATCAAAATATGTAGAAATTAAAAGATGAATAATTTCAAATAAAACATATTGATGGGAATTTAGGAAAAATAACTAAATATATAATTGGAGTAGGAAAATAATATTACAATGACAAGTAATCATTACTACAAAATATATATATACATATATATATATATATATGAATAACTTGTATTATTCGGGACGCGAGAATATATAAATACAAATAATGGAATTTTGACGTATTTTTATATTACGACGTGTAAACGGACAAAATGTGAAATGGACGGATAAGTATATATTGTATAACTTCCTACAAGATACATATATATGTTATCGCGTCAAATGTGGACATGAATATATATATATATATATATATATATATATATATATATATATATATATATATATATAAGGGAAGGGTAAAATAAAAACACACTTTTCGTAAAAAAACTACAGAAACACACTTTTCCACCACACACTTATTTTAATCAAAAAAGAATGTGTGGCTCACAATTAAAGTTGAATAAAATAAAAAAGGGAATATTCCCTTGCCTAATAAGACAAAATACGGTGGGCCATGGTCGTTTACACTGCTGTAAAATATATATATTTTTTTTTAACGTCGAGGTTACCCGTTTTTTCACCGGTGGAAAATTTTTTTTTAAAAATTCACATTTTACGTCGGTGTTCTCGTGGTTCTTTCACGAAAAGTGTGTTTTCATTGGAACCTAATCCTATATATATATTTGGAACTAAAATGTATAAGGTTACTTATGGGTGAAAAATGTGCAACACTTTCCTAAATGTTGGAAAATATTCGTGGGAGAATTAACGTTAAATCATCCATAGCGATTACACATTTAAAACTAAGTTAACTATGTGGACTTAACAATGTAAAATATGTTGTCGAATCGGCAAGATCGTAGTATATTTATTTAATAGGAAAATAAATATATGGTAAAGTGAGTTGAGTCGAGTGTTGAAGGTGAAATATCGATCGACAAGATCCTAGTATAATTATTTAATGGGAAAATAATTATACTATAAAGTGAGTTGAGTCGAAGATGATGTATTGTGAGTTAATTAATACATAAATATAAGTGTAACTTATAACGAGGGTAATCTATCACCAACAATCCTAGGACATATGTTTATCTAAACGGGGAATTGTGTCTAATAGTGGTGTTGGGAGTTGGGCGTATAACTTGTCGGATAACACACGCTATTGACTTAGTGACTTATACGCACTAGGATGTTCGTAGGTGCTTGACCTCGGACTTGCTATTCTCTTCTAGGTGATTGCACGCTGTACTTAATGTGAGTTTCACGACCCCTTTTTAATGTTTTGTTTTGGGGGAAAGATATGTTTGTCAAATGTTGTTACATGTCAAAATGTTTTTAAATATTAAAATGTGATAAGTGGCATCATGAGTACTTGGGTTTTGTCGTTTGTACACCACTCGGGGTAAGTCCTCGCTACTGTAACCATTTACTCGTGTTTTGTGTGTGTGTTGAAATCAAGAACCGAAAGAATATTTGGATAGTACTATTGGAGCCTGACAAGGCCCACCCCTAATCGATAGCGTCGATTATGCAACTGTGTATGCCAGGGGTGCACGTATTCTGAACTAAGTTGTTATTTTCCGAGAAACAAATTCTGCTCACGGGGAATTATTAGTCTTGGTTTGGTTATGGGCTCAAGGGATTGCTTGTCATCGTAGTTTTGTAGGAGCTAGCTACTCCTTACAAAGGCCACTACTTGTGTTTGTTCCGCACATGTTGTTGTTAAAATGTTGCTGTTATGGAACTAAAACCTGTGAACTCACCAATATTTTATATATTAGCATCTTTTTAAACATATCTTTCAGATATCCAAGTGTTGAATAGGTATGAGGCTAGTACAATGGAATTTGGAATGTCAGACACTTATCGGGGGTTTCAACTAAATTACCATTGGGTTGGGACATAGACGGAAAAACCCCATGTTTGTACCTTATGTATGTTTTTTTTTTGTGTAATGTTATGACAAGGTACTCATTTTTGACATCTTAATGAAATGATATTTTCTAATTAAATATGGTTGGTGTTAATCTTGACTTTGATATGCTTTCGAGCGTTGCGCCACGTGTTTCCGTCATTGGCGTGATGTGACATGGGGATGGGATGGAGTGAGGTTTTTATATGATTTTCTTAAATTTTAAGAATGTGGGTTGAAATGGGGGATGGGTTGTGAATGCTCTTATAATGTATTAGGTGAAATCTCGTGTGAAAACACGGGAAAACTATACCATTTTTAAGGTCAGTTTACTAAATACCAAATCAAGAAGTCAATCATCTGTTGTAAGTAAAATCTGTTTACTAATTTTCCTTAGATGATACCAGTTGATAGATACTAATAAGATGTTAATACTGAAGGGTGTTACAACCACGGAGAGACAAATGAACATGCGCATGAAAAACTCTGTTGGGATAACAAATATTAAAAAGAAACAGACAAACTTAACCTTCAACTCAGATTTCATTACTCTATTTACCAATATCTGTTGACTTGCTAACAAATTTGTCAAACAGATGTTATAAGATTCAAACTTATTATTACAATTACATAATTTCAATGAATATATGAGTTAACAAAACTACATACAAAATGGAAGACTTATAAAAGAACAAATCCAAATATCTCTAAAAAACTGCTTTAATATTAAGTAACACATTTACAATAGCCGATTAACAAACTACATACAAAATACAAGCAAACATAAAAGAAGTCTTCTAACAAACAAACCCAAGAGAATGATCTTCCTTACCATTGTCATCAGAACACAAACACAAACACAAACAAAAGCAGTACGACGACAACCATTCGTAGATAAACATCATCAACTTCGAAAATCCTAAAGTTTTGTAAACAGGCTCTGGATGTAGTAATGATGGATTGATGTTTCTCTTTGATTGTAAGAATCTTCGAAAAACACCAATTCCAACTTCATTATCAACGGATTGTTGGTAATCCATTTTTTTAGTGTAAGAATCTTTGAGAAGACTGTGGAAGGGCATTTGAACGTAATATCATTATGCATATGGGATGGAGAGTTGCAAAGTGAAAATAGTTGAAGGGATATAAAGTTGAAAATGACTATTGGGAATTCCTCCCCTTTTATTGGGTGAATAAACTACTTATCTGTAAAGTTGATTTTCAAGTATAAGTTGCATTTCAAGTAAATATAAAGTTGGAACTTACTTTTGGGACCTTTTTATAGAGTGAAAGACAATTGGAACACAAAAATAATAAAATAACATTCTTAATAATTTGAAAGCATTGATACTTTAATAAACTAAGTTCAAAATCGTAATCATTAAGTTTGGAATTCGAGCCTCTGTTGAGATAAAATAAGAAGCTCTTTGACCCATTTTACAGTATTGAAAGATATCCTCATTTTGTTGTATATACTCTGTTTCATAACATCTCTTGACTTGTCAACAGATGTTCTCACACAAAGTTTAAGTGTTTAAAGTATCCTCATTTTATTCTATATCCTGATTACCACATATGTTGACTTGTTATTAAATTTGTCAAACAACTGTTATAGCGTTCAAGCTTATTATTACACTTACTTAATTTCACTGAAATATTTAAGTTAACAACTAAATACAAAGCTTATTATTGCACTTAGGGGCTGTATGGTAAGCCTCTTAATGAGGCTCTTAACCATTCAGCGCTGAATGATTCAGCATTCAACGCGTTTGTTTCAGCTTCTGAATTGAATGGTTAAGACTGAACTATTAAGATTTGAGATGTTGCTGAACCATTAAGCACTGAACTAGGCTGAACCTTAATGAGACTCTCCTATCAATGTGGGACAAGAATGCTAACCATTAAGAGGTCCAACTTAATAATTCAGCACGTAAATATTTAGACCTATTAACAATTCAGACATCTTAATAATTCTCCACTTAATCAACCAAACAACCCTTTACTTAATTTCACTAAAGAGTTGATGTGGTTTAACTTTAAATCATTAAATGTTGATTTGAATGCAAGTTGTTTGCGAGTCTTATGAGGACCAGGCAGGCAGGGGTCGAAATTATTTATTCCGGGTTATTTATATTTTGTTTTTTTTTTTTTTATGAGAAAAAAAAGGAAAGAAATCATTTCATGTCAACTTAGACATGCATGTTTTAAGTCAAGTGTTGTTACGGAGCCATGTAAACAATTGAGACCATAAGTAATGGTTCATGTTTTTTATGGGGCATTTTCTATCACATTATTATTATAATGCCCTTCAAATAAATATGTAATGGTTAAAGTCATTTAATGCCATTTTTAGTTATTACTTTCCATATTTTTTATCCTATTTGGGCATTATACTAGAAATGTCTCACCCTCATAATGCCCATATAATGCCCATTACACATGGTCTGAGAGTAAATTGTAGGTTCTTAGAAGTTACGACGAATTCTACCTAGTATCTGACTATAAAGATTACTTTTCAAAAAAAAAAAACTGACTATAAAGATCATTTAAGTAATTTGATATTGTATAATACTTTTTTTGAAACAGCGAATTTCTTTTAATCTTTTTCCTTATGAAACTTGAATCCGTGACCAGTAAAATATTACTTTCACAATTTTATTGCTTTCACAAAATGAACTAGTAATTTAAGCAATTTTTCCCAAAAAAAAAAAAAAAAGTAATTTAAGCTTTTAAAGATTATTTGTGTACCTATATTTAACTTCGGATCATTAAAGCGGCTGCTTTTTGTGAAGTGAAGATCTATGCACATGTTTTAAAATTTTAACACATAAATCATTTTTTTAAGGAATATTTCTTGTTTGGTTTGATTATTGTAGGTTGTTGGCGTCTTTGGCGTGTGAGAAATAGACTGAAGTTTGAGAATAGATTGGTGCGCATGGAAAATATTATTGGGGAGGTCAAGGCGGTTGATTATTTGTGGGCTAAAAATAGAGCAGGATTAGATGATTTATCATGGCTCGACTGGTGTAAATTTGTAATTATGTAGTTGTTTGTGCCGCCCCGTTTTGTGGGCTGTTTGTTTGGTGGTTTAATGAAATATATTGTTAAAAAAGGATATATACTTATTAGGCGGAGGGGTGTGGTACCGACCACCCCAAAGCCTATTCGCCACCTCATCACCAAAGGAGGAGAGAGAGATAAATGGAAGAGAGAGATAGAGAGAATAGGTCGGGGAGACGGGGAAATTACCCCATTTGCACTGAAATTCCGGCGGAGGGGTGGGTTGTGTTCCGCGACAGGGGAGGTGCCACGCCTGCTCCCCGTCTCCCACACCCCTCCGCCTTAGAAGAATAAATGTAGCATCTACATGATAGGGGTGCTTTAGTGAGCAATAATTTAAATAACATGGAGGACCATGGGTGTAGTGACGACCATGTGTCACGGCTCCCTAAAGCATTCAATTTCTCCGGATCATGTCTCTTGGATATTATTTCTTTTACAACTTGTACGCGGTGCATCTATACTTGTACCAACTACCAACATCTATATCACTTTAAAATCAATTATCATGTTAATAAAATTTTATTTTTATGCTTATAATCACACATCTCAATAATATGCAACAAACATTATTTATGTACTAGGTATGACAAGTTTAGTTGTTCATTAAAAATAATTGATTTGACAAATCTGATTCATAGTATATTATAATTTGAAAATAACTAACATTAAGCCTTTTGTGTTGCGTTACTAGAATCATAATACTGAGTTAACCAGCATCAATGTTACACTGTTGTCAACGACAAGAACTCCGAAAAAACTCATAAAATAAAAATAAAAATAAAAAGTAGTAAAAATTTATAAAAATGAACAAAATGTAGACGTAAAAAAGTTGAATCATACCATTGCGCCTGTTGCGGCATGTTAATGCGTAAAAATAAGACCAAAACATAAAACACAACGCGACCGTTAGACAGGAAAAAATAGAGGTAAAAATGTTGAACCACATACGCACCTTTAGGTGTGTTAACTCGAAAATTTTGGATCGAAACATAAAACTAAAAATTTGTTAAGATAAAGAGCATATGGGATAAGTTGGAGTGAAAACACTGGTGGGGTTAAATGTAACAAAATAGAAACTATTTGGGTTAAAAGTAAAAAAGTAAAGAAAATACACAATCACAAATCATGACGTACAACACTCTCATGCATAACACACTTGTTAAACATTAAATACAACGCGATAAAACACTAACAATTTGTAAACTAAAATATATGTGTATATAATAATGGTGGTGTGGGGCGTCATCACTTGCGTCACACACATCAATAAACTTCAACTAATTGTTAAGTGTCACTTCAATCTATCACATTTTATTACATAATCATTAAAGCAGTGGCAACACCCATCATTAAACTGTTTTTCATCAACAACTTTTTTTAATCAATAGGTGCCTACATGTAAATTATTAATCTTTCTCAAACGTCTTACAAAATATTGTCTTTATACACAAACCTTTACATATACATATATATATATATATACATACATACATGAGATGGTTATAGAGAAAACCCATTCAAATTGAGGAAACTCTGGACACTCCTACTTCCCGAGATTTTTATTATCTGAAAAAATTAGGGCATAATACATGTTTTTAAGAGTTTTGAGCCAAAAAAATCAAAAAAAAGCGCCGAGTGATTTTTTAAAAGAAATAATAAGTTTTTGTGTTACATATGTTACATGTCCGTAAAGTGTGTGACATATGTTACACAACAAAACTTATTTATTTTTTTCAAAATCCACTCTGTGCTTTTATTTTATTTTTTGGCCCAAAACTCTTAAAAACATGTATATTACATGCCCTAATTTTTTCAGATAATAAAAAGCATGGGAAGTAGGAGTTTTCAAGGTTTTCTCAATTTGAGTGGGTTTTCTTTCTATACTTAGCCTATATATATATATATATATATATATATATATATATATATATATATATGGTAGGGTTCAAATAGGAACCATACCTTAAGTAGGAACCATAGAAACCAATCTTAGCCATTGATCTCTAATGGTATGATTGTAAATAAGTAAACCATTAATTAAATATTTAATTAAATATTTAATTAAATGAAAGGGCAATGTGGTAATTGTATATTGACTATTAATAACACATGTTTAATTAGTTTCCTCTATAATCCCATTATTTTAGGAAAGTAGTTATTTTTTCCCATGGTAATCATTCTTCATCAATATGTGTATTGATTGTTTGAATGGTATCAAAGTACGTCAAAAATCGAATGTGCAGTACATGATGTTATATAGTTTTGGATAATATACGTTGGTGTATATTATATGGAAAAGGTAATCAATCAAACCTTAAATAAGATAACGAGGGCAAAAGATGATGAGACGATTTATTATTTTCAACTGCTTATACACTAGTGTATAATATACGTTGTTGTATATAGGAGACTGTATAAATAGTAGTTATAATCAAATGTATCAATATACACTGATGTATAATTATACACTGGTAAGAATGGTAGTATTAAATACATATATTATACACCGATGTATAATTATACACTGGTGTATAAATAGTAGTGATAATCAAATGTATCAATATACACTGATGTATAATTATACACTGGTAAAGAATGATAGTATTAAATACATATATTATACACTGATGTATAATTATACACTAGTGTATAACAACTAACAACAAATCTTTTCATCGCTGTACAACCTAATAACTACATATAATACACCAGTGTATAACTATATCGTCATTACGTAATACACAGAATTATGCCCTATCGGCCACCACTACAACCCCCTGAAAACCAACACCCAAACCCACGGTTGTCATCATTACCACCCAAAACCACCACCTTAACCCGACCCCCTGAGCCGGTCCATGACCAAACACCCCACCTCCCGGTCGTCGTCCCCACAACCTCCAAAAACTACGCATCCAAAACCCCATCGGCCGTACAACCCCAAAACAAACTTCGATCGAAACCCATCACCATCGTGACCTCAATCGGACTACAATACCTCAACCATCACCCACCTGTCACTTAAGCGAAACCACCACAACTGGTGGTTGCTGTCAATCGGATGAGGAGAAAGGGAGAGGAAGGTTGAGAGGCGATAGATGGATCGAGATAAGAAAGTGACAAGGGAGCGAGAGTTTTTTTTAGAGAAACTGATTAGGAGATTGAATTGGGTGAGTTTTTTAAGGTAACAAAAAATAACTGATTAGATTATGAAATAAAATTAAAAGAAAAATGATAATTATTTAAATGTTTAATTACACTCTTACCCTTTAGATCAAGATCAAAGACGGAGGGCTAAGATTGGTTCCTAAGTTCCTAACTAGGCTCTTGGTTACTATTTTATCTTTTTCCTATATATATATATATATATATATATATATATATATATATATATATATATATATAGGGGAGGGTTATCTTGAGAACGCTAAATATTGTGAGAACCGTGAGAACAAGTAAAAAAATCAATCAAAACCAATTTTTTTTAATACAAACCTCATTACAATCAAAATACAACATTAATAAATGAGTTTTCCTTCCAAATAATACATCTTTTCTTGCAAAAACACTTTCAAATTAACTTTTTACACATGTGTAAATGAAACAGTTTACACATGTATAAACAGTAAATTTACACATGTGTAAAAACAATTTATTTTCGTATACGTTTAAATTTTTACGCGTAAATTGTGTTTTTGGGATTGTATTTTAGTAATAAAGATAAGTGTAAAAAGAAATTTTGAATTTGAATGGTTTTAGATGCCGTTCTCACGGTTCGCACGAAATATAGGTGTTCTCAAATTAACTTTCCCCTATATATATATATATATATATATATATATATATATGTATATATACAGGGTAGGGTTCCTGTAGGAAAATAGTTTTGCGTAGGAAGTGTAGGAAGTGTTTTCAACCATTAGATTTAAGGATGAATGGTGGAGATTAAAAGATGGGATGTGTTTAAAATCTAATTAATATATTATGGTAATTAAAGGTAAGATAGTCAATATGTGTTTTAATTGAGGGTATCAAAGTCATTTTCTATCAAAGTGTTTTAGAAACTATATTAATGTTCCAACATTTATGGCACTCTCTCTCATCTAAATATTATTATAATTAATAATATTCAATGCTCTCTCTCCTACATTCAAAATCTATTCATCTTCTAAAAAGAAAAAGCAACTACACCCACAATATCTTCTGCGTTGGCTTGCATTCATCTTCAATCCAACTTTTGCGCATGTTTTAAACCTCCTACTAGCAGTGTTTTAAACCTACTCATTCGCATCTGTTTAAAAACACTACGGACTCGCATATGTTTGGCTTGCATTCATCTTCAATCCAACTTTTGCGCATGTTTTAAACCTCCTACTAGCAGTGTTTTAAACCTACTCATTCGCATCTGTTTAAAAACACTACGGACTCGCATCTGTTTAAAAACACTACCGATTCGCGTCTGTTTAAAAACACTACTGCTTCGCATCTGTTTAAATACATAACTGATTCACATCTGTTAAAAAACACTCCTGTTGTTATCCTTTTGTGAAAATGCTTGTTATTTTATATAAAACACTACTTATTTGTATGTGTTAAAAAACACTACTGATTCACATCTGTTTAAAAACACTACTGATTCACATCTATTTAAAAACACTACTGATTCGTGGATTTCAATAATTTGTTGATGATTGTATGGAATGGATCGCTGATATGCTTGAAGAATCGAACAAATTTTTGAGATATTGATTGAATTAATTGATATGAAGATGTTATGAATCTTATGAAAATAAGGAATAATGAGTTATTTTAGGATGATAAATCTTCATAACTAACAATATTAAGTTGCTAAATTAGTGGGTTTGAGATAATTAAAAAATGGACAAAAAGTCTAGAATGCCCTTCATCTCAAGATTTGATCCAATGGTTGAAAATACTTCCTACACTTCCTATACAAAACAATTTTCCTACAGAATCCTCTACATATATATATATATATATATATATATATATATATATAGGATTTGGATCATTTGAGAACCACCATTTAGGGAGAGAACCAAAGAACCAGTGTGAACAAGTGGCATTTTGTAAATATGAAGGTGTCTACAAAAACCCCTCCATAAAAAAATAAAAAAAATTAAAAAAAATTTTATATAACCTAAATAAATAAAAAAATAAAAAAAGTAAAAACGCCAAAATTATTATTTTGCATTATTAATTCGAAAAAAAATAAAAAAATTAAAAAAATGGGTTGTGACGTCGTATGACGTCATCCTGATGCACATGTGCATTTCGCTGTTATATATATAGAAATACACCTTATGCACATGTGCATTTCACTATTAAATCACATTTTTGAATGAATTATCAATTACTATACTTAAATGATTATAAAATGGACGCGATACAGATATATAAGGGGTCACAAATTCTATTAAATGATCATTAAATGGACACAAACTGAGATATAAAATACACTCGAACTCGTTCAGTGTTTAGTCATGCATATTCTAACATAAATTGAAAATAAAACACGTGTATGACAACAAACATGAATAAACTTGAAACACCTCTATATAAGACCTATAAAATAGGAAACGTGTATTGCATGCACATGTGCATTTCAATAATATTTTTAGATTTTTTAGTGGTTTAACTTTCAGGCATACATATATGCATGCATCATTCTTCAAATAACAAAGTTTTTATACCAATTTGTCTTTATCATACAACTACATATAGTCTCTACCAAACGTATTAACTCAATAAAATAAACGATAACAAAAAAATATCCCTATTACAAACCAACTATGTTAACCACCCACATACAAAATTCTAATTATCTCACAACCTCACGTTCACCAACATAATAAAATGTTAAACCAAACATACATTACACAAAATGTTATACCAACTTCTTTGTTTGGTTGACAATTTCCTTATACCCAACCAAAGTTGACGTGGTGTAACGCGTGTTCATATCGGGCGCCAATTTTCCTTTTTCATAACATTCTTTTGATTTGTCTTCACTGCCACCGTTTTAACACGCTTTGTTTTATTTGTTCTTTTTTGTATTTGCATCTGCACACACATTTGTCATACAACACATTATATCATGTTCATCCATAATGATGCACATGTGCATAATCAACTATATATGTTAAATATTTCACAAAACAACATACCATCATTATTCACGGCTTCAGTATGTTTCCGTTTGTTTGATCTCATTTGAACCTTTTTTTAATTTCAAATCTGCACATATAATGTTTTGTGTTAGTAAACATCCAACATTTAATATTTTAACAAGTATGTGCACATGTGCATTTCTACATAAATGTACTTAAATAAATAATAACAACCTGATTCATCTTCTTGACAAACATCCATTACATTAGGGGTGAGTAGAAATCGGGTTGCCCCGAAAAAAACCGAGACCCGGACCGAAATTTACCTAGAACCGAACCGAATCTAAGTAAATAGTTCTGTCTTCGGTTCCTATATTCACCAAATTTCGGTTTCGGGTCGGTTCTCGGGTAAGGACGGAGGGTAACCGAAGTTTCCATGATCGGACCGAATGGAACTATCCAACCAAGGCAATCAGTATGCAACCCAACAAAGGCAAACCTTTAGTAGAAAGCTGGGACCGGTGAAGTGGCTCTCGATCAGTGGTGGTGTTGGTGAGCCTTTGCTTCGATGGCTTCAAGGTTCATATTTGCATGTTATATGGTCGTTTGGCTGTTGGTAGTGACCTTAGATACAAAATCACTGAGTTTCCAATTATCAACGGTGAAGTGTTTAAAACTTTGAATCAATGGTCGCCATATAACAACGGTGTTTTGTAAGAAAGAAAATATAACATTAATGAAAAAAGATAATTGGGATGATAGCAGGAGTTTTGATTCTTTATACATGGCCATTAAATGTCTACTGTGAGTTTCTAATTTCTATACACTAATAAACTATAAAAATAAATTTTATTAAAATAATATAGTTGCAAATAAAGCAATAAGTGAGATGATATTTTTAAAAAATCATTATAATAATACGCTACAGTAACTTTGAAAACGAGTATAGAGCATGCGTGTATCGTTGGGAAATGGTGATTTAGACGTGTCAGTAAAATGCCACAGATGTTTAGACCATTGGGTATGGGGGGCGGCATAGGGAAGGCATTGATTTGTCGGGCCTAGCTACACCACCCCCAGGGGCGGCATAGGTGGAGGGGCGGCATGGGAGGCATTCTTTTGCCGCTGATGCCGGGCCAAAATTTGGTTTTTAATTGATTTTTTTTATTATTTTTAATAATTCTGACTAATGAGGAGGCCCGTCATCATGGTGCACACCACCCCCTTGGAGGCCCATCATCAAGATGCCTCTCCTCCCACTCCTACGTGGCGGCCCATCATCAAGATGCCTCTCCTCTCCACACCCAATGGTCTTAAAAATTTAAAATCAGCTTGCTAAATTTATTTATATTTCTTTTAAATAGATGAGAACTGTTTCTCTTGCTAGTTTATCTCTCCTGTATTTAGTACTCTCTTCCTTATCACAAACCCACTTCTCTAAGTTCTTCAAAAAAACATTGGGATACTACGTTCATCGTTCCTATCGCCCCACCGAAACAATAATTGAACAAAGCAGGGATTGTAAAACCATAGGCTTGAAGTTCTATCCTGTTGGAAGTATAAAACTATAAATCGGTTTCGGTTCTTCTTTATTACCCGATCTCCAGAACCGGTGGTAACCGACACCGAAATTGAGTCTAGCGGGCCAATCTTCGGTTCTTGTATATGTGGTTCCTCGGGTTTCGGTTCGGGTCGGGTATGTCTCAGTTCGGGTCGGTCCCAATCAAATGCTCACCCCTACATTACATTATCAGTTTCTGCTTCTGGGATAACAAACGGATCTCGATTAGTTTCTGCTATACAATAAATAAAGAACATAAATACTAAAAGGAATAAGGAAAAATACCAACTACATCCTGACTAAACAAATAATGCCAACCTGATTCACATTCCTGATGACCAATTCTGTCATTATCTTCACTTGTATCATGTAACTTTTTTGTTCCTTTATCCCTTGACTGTAATATAAATGTTACTTTCTTTGGTTTTTTCCCCATCTCTTATCTACAAATATTATAAACGCATAAGAAAACCGATATTTCGTCATGACTGCACATGTGCAACACCATTACTTTATTAATTACAACAAAACACATGCAAGTGTGCATTCTTATAGTTAACTTAATAATAACAATATGTGATATATCATTAATTTTAACATTAGAATCTTGCACAGGTGCATTAACAGCATAAAACGAATATATCTCAATTAATAACAACATAGAATGATGCATCAACAATCTGTACCATTTACGATCATTTACGGCTATCCAAAATTGCTATAATCAAATAATAAGAACCACTTCCATGATACCCATATCTAAATAATCATAAAGCGACTTTCAAATCCCAATGCCATAGATAGTAGAACTCGTCAATAAAGGAATTAAACAATAAACACCAATTAAGTTTAGCGGAAGTAACTGAGGCACAGAAGCTCTTTATAACATTAACGTGTCAAAACAAATTATCATCTTATAAACCTGTTATCTTCAAGGTATTTTGTAATGAAAATTGAATCGTTAACATCTAAACAACCAAACAATTTCAACATAACACTTGATGAATCAGAATTACACAGACACATAAACCAAAATAAAAGGAGGTAGCGATTAATTTATAGATATTGAATGAAAACGTATCACCTTCCGTTGTCATCATATTCTTCTTCCGACCATAATTGAACTATAAATTTAGGGAACTACAACATCAATTTAGGTTAGAATTTCTTAGTCACGCCGCCCATAAAAGTCGCACAATCCTCCTCCACCTTCGGTATGTCTAGCCGAAATTTCCAATGTGGGTAGTTTCAAGTTGGTGATTGTGAGTGTGTAGTGACAGGAAAGAGAAAGAGAAGACTTTATCATTCAAATGGTTGTCAGACTGTGTCATCAGAACTAGTATCATCATCAGCATCTGTATCACCTTCGTTCTTCATGAATGGTTAGACCTAAAACATCATGAATTGTTCGTCTTCTTGTTGGATTTTCTCGATTGTTTGATCTAAGATCTACATAGATCGTTTGTTAAAACTTACAGATCTGTCAGTTTTTGTTAACTAGCGCTTGAAGATTGTTGGTAGAAGATTATTAGGGCTTTATTGTTCAATGATATAGGAGATATTTGATTGTGTTTGTTGAAGATGTTATACAGAATGTGAGAGAGAGAATACATAAGGAGATATATTGGGTGAAGAAGATGAATGTCTTGTATTTGTTTGTTTCCCCCTTTTTTTATTTCTTTAACATATTTACTAAAATGCCATCTGTTCACACTGGTTCCTTAGTTCTCTCTCTAAAGTTGGTTCTCGTATGATCCCTACCCTATATATATATAGGGTAGGGATCATACGAGAACCAACTTTAGGGAGAGAACCAGAGAACCATTGTCAACACAAACAAAAAAACCTAAAAACCCCACCTTCACCCCCTAAAAACCTAAACCCACCCACCTCACTCCCTAAAAACCTAGACCCCCCATCCCCCACACCGCCCCAACCCCCCCCCCCCCCCCATTGTGAAATGCACATGTGCAGCTAACCCCACACCCCCCAAAAACCAAAACGCTCCATCCCATCCCCCCCCCCCCCAAAAAGATACCCCCTCTTCCACCATACCAAAAAACTAAACCCTAAAGCTAAACCCATTAAAAAACTTAACTATAATAGTGAAATGCACATGTGCATGTAGTACAATTATCTTATTTTATAGTTTTATATAGGGGTTTTTTTAAGTTTATTCACCAACAACCCCAAAAAACCTAACCTCATTCCCATCATACCTAAAAACTAAACCCTAAAGCTAAACCCATGAAAAAAAAAACATAACTATAATAGTGAAATGCACTTCGCGTTTATTTAAAGATCATTGAATAAATTTTTTTCCACCTTATATATCATATCACGTCCATTTAAATGATCATTTCATTATGGCAATTGATAATTTATTCAAAAGTGTGCTCTAATAGTGAAATGCACATGTGCATACGGTATATGACGTAAATATGACGTAAAAAAAAGCCATTTTTTGTTTTTTTTATTTTTTTTTGTATTTTTTTATTTTTTTTTCAGAAAGATTAACACTAAAAAAACATTTTGGTGTTTTTACTTTTTTTATTTTTTTAGGTTATATAATTTTTTTATTATTTTTTTAATTTTTTGGTGGAGGGATTTTTGTGTTCACACTTGGTTCTTTGGTTCTCTCCCTAAATAGTGGTTCTCAAATGATCCAAATTCTATATATATATATATAGGGGAAAGATCCGGTACAAATAGCTTTTTTGGTAAGAACTGTGAGAATCAAAGGAGGGTTTTTTTTTTTAATTTTTTTTTTTCAAAATTTTTTTTCCCATATTGTTAAACATGTATTATAGTATTGAAAACTAAAAAAAAAAAAAAAAAATTGGTGTAGAGTAATTACGTGTAGAGTAATTACATAATTACTCTAGTGTAAACTAATGTATTTACCTTAATGACGTAATTACACTAAATTTTTTTTTTTTTTTTTTTTGTATTGTTCATCTAGAAAGAATGTTTAAGCACATGGGAAAAAAAATTCTAAAAAAAATAAATAATTTTTTTTTACCCCCTTTGATTCTCACAGTTCTTACAAAAAAACTATATGTATTTGATCTTTACTCTATATATATATATATATGTATATATATATATATATATAATGGAGAGTTTAAATGAGAAGAAGTTTTCTTGTAAGAAGAAAAAAAAGAAATTTAGACCAATAGAAATCTTCCATTTTAATAGTTGTATTTAATATTAAATAAATTTTTAAGTTTTTGCAACTCCCATAAACTAGTTAAATAAATGAAATCATAATTCATTTTTAAATATATATCTTTAAAGCAAGCATAATTTATAGTGAAGGATAAATTTCGGTATGTGCAGGATGAATTTCTGCATGTGTAGGATAAACCTAATGATAATTTCAATATGTGTAGGATAAAAGTATGACAATTTCGATGTGTGTAGGATGAATTTTGATATGTGTAGGACAAGTTTTTATTTGTGTAAGATAAAATATTTAAAAGTTCTTAATTGAGTAATTAATGTGAAGTGAGTTAAAGTATTTAATGTTATTTTCTTCTTTTTCTTCTCAAATTGAAATTTTTCTCAAATGATCCCCCCTATATATATATATATATATATATATATATATATATATATATATAGAAAGTATAAATTGAAAACCCTATTGAGTTAAGAAAACTTAGAAAACCCATGTAAAAACCGTCTAAATTTTTTTTTTTTTTGAAAAAATTATACAAGGTAACATACATGTATTTAAGTGTTTTGGGCCAAAAAAATAAAAAAGCACCAAGGGAATTTTAAAAAAAATAAACAACGCAAATTTTGTAACAGCGTTGTTAACATATGTTAGAAGGCAGAAAACATATGTTAACAGCCCTGTTAGCCTGTTACATATGTTAAAAGACAGAAAATATATGTTAACAATGCTATTACAAAGTTTGCGTCGTTTATTTTTTTTAAAATATCCCATCGGCGCTTTTTAAATTTTTTTGGCCCAAAATGTTTAAAAACATGTATGTTACCTTGTGTAATTTTTTTTAAAAAAAAAGTTTTTTAGATGGTTTTTACATGGGTTTTCTAAGATTTCTTAACTCAATGGGGTTTTTCAATTTATCCTTCCCATATATATATATATATATATATATATATATATATATATATATATATACGGGATGGATTAAATAAAAACCCACCTAAATTGAAGAAACCCACTAAACTCTCTTAGAACCATTGATCAAACTAGATCAATGGTCCACATTTATTCATGATTATTGATTTAAGTTTTTTACCTTTAATAGACTAGATGACAAAAAAAAGGGCACAATGGTCAAATGCCATTTTTCTGAAAAAGCACATATGACAAGTGGACCCCACACATGTCACATCATCTCTCTCATACTTTTGTGACAATTGTCTTAAATCTGTCAGCACGTCATGTTACATATGTAACATATGCAGTGTTGCGTACGTTAAAACACATAGATTGTATATAAATCAATTAAAAACTTTATAGATCAAAAAACATTCAAATGTACACAAGAATTGTTTCTTACAAAGTGCTAAAACAAACAAAACGGTCATTACAAATCGACAAAATGCTAAAAAAAACTATCATAAATAAAAAAAATTGTCTACACTTCATTCTTGATAATCATCTTCATCTTTAATGCAAAAAATATGCTCACCTGCAAAAATAAAACAAAATTAATCAATTTACATGTAAAAATCAAAACTTTGTATCTAGTAAAAAAACAGAAACTAATGTATACCAACTTAGTGGTGCTGTTACATACGAAAACATACTCAAACATAGATTTCATCCCATGATCAATGACATTCCATTCAAGAGTTTTTTTCCCAATTCTTCCTCTATAATATGCAATATTACATTCCTGATAAGTGACTTTTTTTTTTATTAACATATGCAACTGCTGTTGAAAGAAAAACATGTGTACCTCATGAAAAGTCAAAAAATCAAACATTTGTATCTGGTAAAAAAATTGGTAACTAATTTATACCAACTTAGTTCTGTTGTTACATACGAAACAGACACAATATAGGAAACAGATGCAAACATACATTCCACACATTATAATATTCATACAAACATGCACATACTGGTAAAAAACAAATCAGACATATTGTTGCATATGTTAAGAGACACTAAAATTCACCAATTTTGATTAAAAACATATTAATAATAATAACATATAAAAAGGGTTAATTAATATCCTATATACGCAACTTAGTTCTGCTGTTACATACGAAACAGGCGCAAACATAGATTTGATCCCATGATTAATGACTTTTGTTTTAATTAATATATGGTAAAAAAAAAATTAGAAGCTAATTTATACCAACTTAGTTATGTTGTTACATACGAAACAGATGCAACATAGATTTCATCCCATGTGTAGCTCATCAAAGTCAAAAAATCAAACCTTTATATCTGGTAAAAAAAAAAACAGAAACTAATTTATACCAACTTAGTTCTGATGTTACATACGAAACAGACACAAAAAAATTTGATTTTCATCCCATGATTAGTGACTTTTGTTTAATATATATATATATTAAGAAAGGTTAATTAAATTACTGTATCATTGCACACACTCCATATGAAATTACTGTAACAACCCGGTCATAGGGCCCAGAATTTTTCACGCTTAAAGTATTATAACAACTAAATAAATAATAAATAATTATGAATACATAACACGAAACCGAACTTGAGAGCTAAATAATTATTTTTGGTGAGATAAAATAAACATTGAACACTAATAAGCGTTACGAGACCGAACCGATACCCGATCACGAACCCACCCGACACCTCTTTGGTGAGTCACTAGGGAGGACAAGTGTCCTCTCCTTGTGGTGACAACACACCAAAAACACTTGATAAAATCCATTTTAACTCAAATGGTTTTATTAAAACTATTAATCCCAACCACTATAAAAACTTGTGATCCACTCACCTCTCATATTCTGTTCATAGTAATACCTTCTGAGAAAACACCACGCAGAATTAGAGAGAGAGGAAATAGAAGGATGGAAGACCTCCGGCCACCAACGGAGGAGATCCGACGACCGTTCGTCCAGACAACAAACCCACCACTCTGTTCCTATTATAAGAGCTAGAGAGAGAAAGAATAGGAGCCATATGGCTCTCTGCCACCGTCAATGGTGGCTCTGCGGCGGAGCTGCTCCCCACAACACATACATCACCCCACCTTCTAATTTGATCATAAACACTCATCTAACTTAGAGAGAGACAAGAACAGGAGAGAGAGAGAGAGAAAGAACAACAGACGAAGAAGAGAGAGAACACGGAGCAGAGAGACACAGAGGAGGAAAACGAAGACGGTGACAGCGGCGATTGGAGTTAGGGTTCCGATTAGGGTTCCGAGCAACCAGGTATAAAGGATCCTTGATTCTTGATAACGTTTGCATCCTGAAACTCATTGTGTTCTCTTGGTTTGGTGGATCTGAATGGAAAGTGTGTTGGATGGATTATTATTATTATTATTATTATTATTATTATTATTATTGGGTTGAAGAAACAGTGAGGTTAGGGTTTATTATGGTGACCGGAGATTAAAATTGGTGGTGGTGGTGGTGGCTATATTAATCTGGATGGAGAAGGTGAAAGAGAGATGGAGAGAGAGTGTGTGTGAGTTGTTTATATAGGAGGGAGAGACAAAAGATTCAAACTAGTAAAAGAGGGGAAAATGTAAATTTACTAGTTTACCCTTTTTTATTAAAATAATAGAGGGTGTTGTGGATGAATCTAGACCACAAGATGGGTTTGTATGGGTTTTTTCAAAATTTTGGGTTTTATGGGGATACTTAGCCTATATACCTATATATATGGTAAGGTATTAATAAAAAACCTCAAAATTTTGAGAAAACCCCTAAAAAAACTACTTCTTGAGCTTTTTTATTTGAAATTTTTAGGGCATATAATATACATGTTTTTAAGAGTTTTGAGCAAAAAAAAACAAGCGCATCGTTTTTTTAAATACATAAGTTTTGCATCGTAAAAAAATAAAAAAAAGTAGTGTCAATCCTTCAGACCCCACAACCACCACATTCCATCATCCAGCCCCAAATGAAAACTTTCCATCTCCTCACTTGTCACATCCAACCCCTTACCTTTAACTTCTTACCGCATTTCCAATGTTGCAAACCCCCTACAGTCAACGTTACGTGCCACTCAATTTAAACCCTAGCCCCCAGGTTTACAAGTGTGTACGGAAGGTGGGTGATGGTGGCGCCGAATATTGTGTTGGTGTTCGTGATTTGTGACTTTGAATGAGAAGGGATGATGAAAATAAAGAGGAAGCGTGAGAATGGTGGTAGCGGGGGCAGCTGGTGGTGGTTACGAGTGGGGTGAAAGAAAGAAAGTAACTAAGACTAATGAGTAGGTGTGTGTCTATACATATATACATACATACATACATACACACACTTGAAAAATATTTTTATCTATAAATAGTTTTTATATAATTAAGAGTAAACTGCCATTTTCGTCCTTGTGGCTTGACAAAATTGATAGTTGAGTCCAAAAATAATTTATGCCAGTTTTGTCCTTGACATTTCCAAACCATGCTAGTTTAATCCAAAAATTTAACAACCGTTAACTTTGATCGTTAAAGGAGGGGTAAAATGGTCACTTTTACTAGTCTTTCTTTCTCTCATTTAATGAAGAAAAAAATAAAAATAAAATAAACAAGTAAAATGACGTTTTTACCCATCTTTTAACAGTTATTTTTAAAGGTGGCTAACTTTTTTAGATTAATCTGCCACGTTTTGAAAACGCCATAGACGAAAATGGCACGGAAATAAAACTTGGACCGAATTTGCAATTTTTTCAAGCTAGAGGGACGAATATATCAGTTTAGTATATAATCAAATTACAAAAATAGTCTTTTATATGTAAATAGACCAATTAGCCCTCATGTGTCTTACACATGACTTAATTTAACTTAAATTTTGTAACGCGGCTAGTGAAAAAGGACAAGAGATATAGTAAACTATCGAAAAAAAAAAATACATAAAGGGTATACTTGGTAAGAAGCTTTTAAGAGTTTATAAGTTCAAGCTTTTAAGAAAAAACTCATTCTCAATAAAAAGTCTGGTTTGATGAGCTTGAAGCTTTTAGGTTATGAGAAAAATCACTATATTGAAACGATACTAGTAATAAAAAAAACTCCTACTAGCTACAAGCGTGTAACGAGTAAAATGACATAAATACCCATTATACCATAAAAAAACAAAAAAAAACATGCATACAAGCTTTTAGTTATGTCCATTTTGATCATTTTATACATGAAGAAACAACGAGTATAGCCTACCTTAAAGATGGATAGGTTTGGGTTGATACTCGTGTTTGCTCAGGGTATAATCATTCGCTCACACTAATGACGAAACCGAAACCCTAAGAGATGAGAAAGACTGTGTCATGTGTGGTGAAGGTAAATACACAAGAATATAAGTGGTTCGGTCTAAACGACCTACGTCCACTGTAAAGAGAGAGTTATATTATTGCTCGAAAATCGTACAAGAATTTTCTCTATGCTAATCCTTTCCTGGAATGATCGATCCCTTGTAAAGGATATGGAGTCTCCTTTTTACAAGGTGAAGCATAGGCTAACCGATTTGGTCCAAGAGAGGAGTCACCGATCTGGGCCTTGGTTCAGGCCCAGATGTCTTCGGCCCAGAAAAATGGCGGGAAGATGTGCCCATTAATGATAATGTGAGAGAAGGCATGAATTGGACTGCAGAAGATCCACGTGGCGTCGTCTGATTGGGCTCAGGCGACGCTTCCCTCTGACACAGCATGGTTGACCACCTACTGGCGTCTGACGTGACGTCTGGCAGCAGGCAGACATGCTTGTACAGTACTCTGACCAGCACTGTTCACACCAGCATGGTGGAAGTATGGGAGCAGTCAAGTCGCCATTACCTATCAGTGGTTGTTGGACCACTCTTGACACGTGTTGCTATCTGAGTGGCGCAGGACATGTTCAGATCTGACCAAATCTTCTTAATTCTTGATCGTCCGTACCTCGTACCAAAAGCTGAGTTTGAGCGAATATTCTGCGCGTATATATAAGCGCGGAGATTCCCGTTCGTTGGTGACGTCATAGAGCTGAAATCATCTCACGCGTGAGTTGGTTACCACGCGCGAGACTAGTTCCGCGGTAATCTACCTAGTTGTCACGCGGAGGCTTCCTTCCGCGGATTAGGTTGCCGCGGGGTTTTCATGGTGTTTTTTTTGGATATAGACGCTATCCGCGCCAGGATCCGGTACCCTATCCCTTCAATACATTTTATTAAAAGTTTCAGCTACTCTGTCAAATACTAAAATATATTTAAAAAAGTACAGCTACTAGCTTCTAATCATCAGCCACTGGCTAGTTTTTCTAAACATACCCAAAGTAAAACTAAAACTTTTAAAGGAGTTGTTCATAATTTTGAGGTTTATAAAGGAAAAAAAATATATAATTATAAATACTCTATTTACCAAATCTTTTGTGCTTAGATGCGTTCTACATCATGCTTAGGGGGTTTTAAAAAAAATTGATGTTACACTTTTGGCTTATATGTTTTTCTTTTTTACTTTCAACACAAATATTTTTATCTTTTACAATTTAACACTAACAATTTTGATTTTTCATTTTTAACACAAGACTTCTCATTTTTTTACCTTTTATCCAAAGATTTTCATCTTTTACAATTTAACCCTAACACTTTTTTTACTTTCAACTTTGGTCCCACATAATTTTCATCTTTCGCAATTTCTTCATTTTAAGTTTTGTTATAAATTTTGCGAGTTATAACAAGTTTGTCGCAACACGCGGGTCATAGACCGACTTAGTTACTTCATATTAACTGTAGTTGTTAAAGTAATTGATTTTACGCTTTTTGCATTAACACGTCGTAACGAGTGTGCTTGATTCTACGATTTTACGTCTTCTTTTCATTCGGTGTTATTTTTCCTTTTTTATTTATTTTACTTATATGAGCCTTTTTTATGTTGGTGGTCGTTGACGGTGGTGTGGCATTGATGCTATTTTACCCGGTTTTACGCCCCACCACAACACGCGGGGCTTAATACTAGTTTTATCTAAATATAAAATGACATGATTAGTATTTTAATCTTAATTCAAAAGTAGGAATTCTTTATTATTTAGGTAACAAAAAAAGGTAGTGACTTTTGAAAATTGATACGGAAACTAGTACGGACTACGGATAGTACCACCACCGATCTTTACTGGTTTGATTGGGTGTGGTAGGGCTTAGGGGACTAGGATACTGCCAAGTTTTCATTGTCCACTATGAGTCACATGCATGTGTCACCACCTCACATGATTTGCTGTCCTCTCTCAAATAATTATGTCAATCTTTTCCTGTATTTTTTTCCACTTGTAAAAAGACAATATTTATTTATTTACCTCTTAAGGAAAAACTAATTGAGGGACAAAAATTAATAGAAAAAAAAACTTATATTTACGGACATTCCAAATTATCGTCGAGACATCTCTTCATATAAGGGAAGGGTTTAATATCAAATACACAATGAAAAAAATTAGTAAATCATAAGGCCCTAGGGTATCAAACGAAGTTCGATTGAACTCATTAAAGCGACATTGAAACTATCTGAGCCGTCTCCGAGAACACTAAAATTTTTTTGGGTCTCGAGCGAAAAAAAAGAGACAAGGATTGAACTTGAGACCTCTTCATTAAATTAAAATGGGTTTTCTAACTCCACTAACAAGACTTTAATGTGTAAAAAACAAATATATCCTAAATATAGAATTTAATATAGATATGTGTATATTTTTAAAAAAAGTTCGGGCCTATTTGAGGGTCGGTCCTTGAGCTGGCGACCACCCGATCCATGCTCAGGGCCGGCCCTAGAAACCATCTCATCGAACATTACAATCTTAGTTTTAGATTTTCGTTTTTTTATCTTTACCTTGCAGATTTTAGAATTTACGTTATATCATTGTGTCTTTTATGTACATTGTGTTTTTTTTACTTTCATTATTGTGTCATTTTTGCGATTTAGTGTATCTTTTTTCTTCAGCATTGTGTTATATCTTGTGACTCATTGTGTCATAATTCGTGATCCATTGTGTTTTTTGTATCCTTCTCACTAGGGCTGCAAATGAACTGAACTTTCAGCGAACAGTTCATGAACCGTTCAGCGGGAAGTTCGTTTAATAAATGAACGAACACGAACAAAAAATTTGTTTGTTTAGTTAAACGAACGATCATGAACAGAGGCCGCGTTCGTTCGTTTATGTTCGTGAACGTTCGGTAACGAGTTCGTTTAATGCCATGGGTAGAGGGGAATACCGGGAAAACGATTTGATTTCGGGAAAATGGACCGATAATAATAACTGATGTCATGCGTTTTTGGAAGTTTATCAACGTGTGGAGGACAATAAGGGTAGCGGGGCTAGTGATGAGAATGTATTAGCAAAAGCGTTGGAGGAATTCAACACAACCCGTGTGACGTTCACATATATGAGGTGTTAGGAGCTCCTAAAAGAAGTCATAAGTGGTCTAACGTACCGGCCATGGGGCCTGCTATTAGGCGCAAAGCAAAACGGAGCAAAACCTCCTCGTCGTGAGATCCTGAAACATCCACTTCCGATGCTCAATACGTCAACTTAAATGAACCTCTTATTGGCGAGTGGGAGGAGGAAAATGAATTGGCTCGATCGCCCGGTAGAAGAGTGGCCGAAAATAAAAAGTTCGTCGCGATCCAAGAATCGAGGCAAATGGAAAAAGATATCGAGTTTTTTTTGTCTAAACCGATCGACCACCTCCAAGGAGACGCATTACGCCTAGCACAAATTTATAGGCAACAAATTCGTGAGAAATACAACCTTTAGAAATGTTTCGTTTTTTAGTATGTTTCGTTTTTTTATGGTATTGTATTTTTTTATTTATGATATTGAAATGTTAGTTGTTTAATTTAAAAAAAAGTAAAATAATTATTGGGTAATCATTAGGGGGCATTATAGGGCTTTAAACCACTACACCCCATTTTCTTTTCAAGCCCCCCCCCCCCCCCCCCCCCCCCCCCGCTGACTAGGATGCCGCGTGTCGCAATTTGCCCAAATTGAAGCTTTAAAATTAGCCCCACTACACATGGTCTAAGGATATATCAATATTAACTCTCTATTTTCATTGTTATTTTTTTAATACTGGAATCAAATTTTATTAAAATGGGAGAGACTAACAGGTGGCTAGATATCGTCCAAGAGTTACAAACATCTCTTAGATCATCGGTAGTGGGCGTTTTGAATGCTCGTTATGGGGCGCTATGGGGGTGTTATGCATTGAAGCTTCATGAAGATAACGAGAGATATTGCATTGGAAATAGTGATGGAGCCGTTGGGATATTAGACCATTTCAAACGGTCGTATGTATAAAAAACTATTATATATATAGGGTTGAGATCCTGTGCAAAGTGTGTTTTGTGTGAGAAGGGTAAGAAGTGTTTTGGACCATTAGATCATCTTAATCTATGGTGTGGATTAATTGGATGGCATTTTTGTAATTAATATTATAATTTTATTATTTGATTATACCATTAAGGGTAAGATAGTAAAATACACACTCTAATTAATTGCATCATTAAAAACTCATCTCTCACATCTCTCCTCCTATTTATTATGATTCTCTCCCTTTCCTCCTCTCTCTCATCAATAATTACAGATAAAAAAAAAGACTAAGAAAACACTGTTGTATCGTAAAACACTATACTACACTGCTGTATCGTAAAACACTATACTACACTGCTGTATCATAAAACACTATACTACAATGCTGTAAAATCACAAAAAACATAAAAACACTGTTGTTTCGTAAAACACTATACTACACTGCTGTAAAAATCACAAAAAACATAAAAACACTGCTGTTTCGTCAAAACACACTATACTACATTAAAAAACGATGATATGTATCTTAATATAAAAACTAAAACACAGTACGAACAGTTTTGAAAAAAAATATAAAACACATTAATATGAATTGATTCGAATAAAACACACCAATATGATCGTGAATAATACAGAGAATGAATGATATTGTGTTGAATGTTAACAAAAAATCTGTAAAATAATGTAGAGGATGTGAAAACAAGAATCCCTAATAATGCTCGGTATTAATCACGAATTAAATGAGATATTATCTCCTAAAATAAGATTATCAAGCCAATTTACAATCTTACCCTTTTATGTAATATAATATGCCTTCATGTTATTGGTTCTCACACTTCTCACATAAATTAAGTTTTTCACATGATCCTAAACCTATATATATATATATATATATATATATATATATATATATATATATATATATATATATATCACAAATCATTCAACTTCTACACAAACAAATCATCATTTAACTTCTATACAAACAAATACCATTTAACTTCTACACAATTCACAAACAAATCACCAAAATGTCGTCTCCTCCATCCGAAGACTCGTTTACCGATCTTTATCAAAGGTTTTTTCACCACGACGGCGCGGAAGAGAAAGAAGTGGTTACGAGTGCGGTTACGCTAGCGGTGAACGCCATGCAACATGTAAATAATCCTCCCCCACGGGAGAGATTGACTAGGGAATATATACAGCGAGACCGTGTATCCGCCAATGAGCATTTAATGAATGATTATTTCAATCCTTCGGTGGTTTACAGCCCTGATATGTTTAGACGACGATTTCGGATGAGTAAAGGGTTATTTTTGCGCATTACCGAAGATTTAGAGTCAACCTACGACTACTTTAAGCAAAAAACCGATGGTGGAGGGTGTTTAGGATTCACCGCAATTCAAAAGGTCACTTCCGCGTTACATATACTCGTCTACGGAAACACATACGATATCAATGACGAGTATTTGAAGATGGCGGAGAAAACCATACGCGATACCTTGGAATATTTCGCCTACGGTATATTTACAATTTTATATATAATTATAATTAGTAGTTACATTTTATATATATATATTTTTATTTTTTTAGGTATATGCCAATTATATTGAAAGCGATACTTGAGAAACCCGACATGGAACGACCTTCAACAACTATACGAAGTGCATTTACAAAAACATGGCATACCCGGCATGATTGGTAGTATAGACTGTCATCAATCGCGGTGGTATAGCTGTCCATCCGCATGGCGAGGTCAACATACACGCGGTGACCAAAAGGGACCAGCATTGGTTTTACAAGCCGTTGCCTCACAAGACCTTTGGGTTTGGTCGACCTTCTTTGGTCTCGCCGGGTGTATGAACGACATAAATACTTTTCAGTTTTCGCCATTGCTAAAATCTTACATTGGCGGAATGATACAAAAAGCTGGGTTTTATGCAAATATTAATTACTACGAGCATGGATACTACTTGGTGGATGGTATATATCCGGAGTATTCAATGCTCGTCAAAACGTTTTCTCAAACTCTCGATGAAAAAAGACAAAACTTTAGGAGACTTCATGAGTCCGCAAGAAAGGACATCGAGAGGTGTTTTGGGGTTCTTCAAGAACAATGACATTTTGTTAGAAATCCTTGTCGTAATTGGGAAAAAAGAAAGAATTAGAATGGTGATGCATGCTTGTATCATAATGCATATCATGATACTTGAAGATGAAGGAAAAACAATATGCCAAAACTATTTTCCGGAATATGTTGTTCAAGGGACGCAAGCAACAATGAAGCAGAGAATACAAAACAGTACCATGTTACATTCCAAGGATAACATAACACGTTGAAGGCGGATTTGGTCGAGGAAGCATGGGCGATTCGCCCGATTCAAAACAACGAAGACAAAGAAGAAGAAGAAGAAGAAGAAGAAGACGACGAGTAGTATTTGTCCTTTTTTATTATTTTGTAATTTTTTTATTTAATGAAATATTATTTAGTATTTAAACTTGTTATTTAATTAAAAAATAATAATTAAGCAATGAACCCAATCATTTATAAAGCCCCATAAAGCACACGCCAACTACACACACATTTTCTCATAAAGCCCCATAGAGCCCCCTCATAATACTTTATAATATTTTAATCCTATGAAGCCCCCAACTACACATACACTTAGTGTATGTGTAGGGGGCTTCATGGCCAAGCACCATGGGGCGTTTTGCACCTCCATAGCGCCGGGAACACCACCCCCCCTCGGCGCTATGGAGGCGTTTCGGGCTGGAGGGTTATGGCCATAACGAGAGATTTGCACCTTGGAATTTGAAAGTGACCGTTTGGTACCATAAATGATTTGAACGTTTGGGTGGTGGTTGGTTGAAAAAGGAACAGTAAAAAAAATAAACTTTTGCATATATATATATATATATATATATATATATATATATATATATATTTTGAAGAGTTCAAACGAGAAGAAGTTTTCTTGTAAGAAGAAACAGAAGAAATTTAAACCAATAGATATCTTCCATTTAATAGGTGTATTTAATGTTAAATAAATTTTTAAGTTTGTGTAACTCAAATAAACAAGTTAAATAAGTGAAATCGTAATTTTTTTTAAATATATATCTTTAAAGCAAAGATAATTTATAGTGAAAGATAAGTTTCGGTATGTGTAGGATGAATTTCTACATGTGTAGGATAAACCTAATGATAATTTCGATATGTGTAGGATAAAAGTATGACAATTTCGATGTCTGTAGGATGAATTTTGATATGTGTAGGACAAATTTTGATGTGTGTAAGATAAAATATTTAAAAGTAATTAATTGAATAATTAATGTGAAATGAGTTAAAGTATCTAATGTTATTTCTTCTTTTTCTTCTCAAATTGAAATTCTTCTCAAATGATCCCCCCTATATATATATATATATATATATATATATATATATATATATATATATAATACAAACACAAATACAAACACAAACACTTCAATGGCACCGTGGACTAATAACGAGCAGATCGCATTGTTGACGGCCTGGATCAATGTCAACGGGAATCCGCCAAGCAACAGGTCTGATTTTTGGCGCAATGTGTCGGAGAAATTCAATCAAATAAGCCAAACAAACAACCGCAACACTGATGAGATCGCCTGTAAGTGGCAGGATGTACGCTTAAAGTGTACGAGATGGAGCACCTTCTTTCAAGCCACGATGGAGGCACACCCTGGCATTAGCCAACAAATGGGAATCCAACTCACACAAGACATCTATCGGGAGCAGTACGGAACCGACTTCGCTATCACCCATCTTCTATCATGGCAATTGATCCGTTATTTTAATGTTTAATGTTTAATTATTAATGTTTAGTGTTTTTTTTAGTATTTAATGTTTAATATTTAGTTATAATGTTTAATGTTTTAGATTAATGGTTAATGTTAGTTTAGACAATGATACTTAAAAAGATTACATAAAATTTGATTAAAATATTACATAAACTTCATTACATAGAACATTACATACTCCTGCGTTAAACATTAATTAAAACATTTATTAAACCTGAATTACTTAAACACACCTACGGAGAGTAGTTATCCCAATCCTCCAGTGTATACTCCGGTGACGACACAGAACGATCGCTATCACGACCGTCCGACCTTAAATCCGAGCGGATGCAGCCAAAGTCAGGACTTGGAAGATAATATGGTTCATCATCCATACTTATATGCTCCCCACCAATGTCCGCTTTGTACCCTTCCTCATTTGGAACCAAAGCAGGAGGGTTTGGGGTGAGGTTAGTTTGGGTTGGGTTGGGTTGTGTCTCCACAAGTTGTAGCTGCCCTAATCCCATCATAGCCATGGTGTAGTAAATAGCCCATATACATTCCCTCATCTGTAAGAGGAGCATCTGGATCAATACCAGCCGAACATGTTAAACGAGGAATGGTTGTTACTCGACGAGGAGGAGTGTACACTGTAGGAGGAGGAGGGTACACTGGTTGACGAGGAGGAGTGTACACTATAGGAGGAGGAGATGACATTGATTGAGGAGGAGGAGGAGGAGAGGACACTGCCACACTGGTTGACGACGTCTGCGGCGAGAGTATCGCCGGAGATTGGAATATCCGGCAGCTTCGTTAGGATAACCACCACCCATATCTTTGAATGTTTGAGTGATAATTGTGACTGATAATTGGTTTTGTGTCTTGTATTTATAGGGTTAGAAAAGTAGTCGTTTGAAAAGTAGCCGTTAGAATAGTAACCGTTTAACTAGCCGTTTGAATATTATTATTTTTATTTAATTTTAAATATTATTTTTTTATTATTTTTTAATTTAATAAATTTTCTTTTAATATTATTATTATTATTAATATTATTATTTAAATAAAAAACAATAATTAAGTAATAATTATACAATCATTTATAAAGCACTATACACCTATTTCCTATAAAACCCCCTAAAATCCCTTCTAATACTTTTTATGAAAGATACCAAATTACATCGAATACTAAAAAGTTAACATGCACCAATTTTCACAATTAATCTCCGACATCTATTTTCCTAGAATCTAGCTAGCAATATTTTATATATGAAGTGATTTTTTTTGAAGGCGAATTTCATTAAAAAACATAACCCGCGACGACGATCTCTAAGAAAGAGATCGCCGAAACACGGAAAAAGATTACATCAACGGAAAATTAAAATAACACCAATTCCTCCGATTAATCGAACCCTCCGTATGTCTACTCTTGAACCAAAGATACGCCAATGACTTCACATCCGAAACAATGCGAACGACATTGACATTCACTCCGTTAAAAATCTTTTCGTTCCTAGCCTTCATATATGAAGTGATTGATGTTAGAAAAAAATCTCCAAACTAGCTTTGATTTGTTTTTAACCAAAAGAAGGACATGGATTTAATATCTTCAATTATTTTTTTCATTATTATTAAAAGGGTTTATCCAAAGTCTTTTTTTTTAGATTTAAGAGTCACGTTTTATCCTCTTCAAGTCTTTATATACTTTCGAGCAATCAAAATTAATTATTTAATGGGAAAACCAATATAACTATTTAATTAAGGTATTTAGGAACCATACACCATATAATTAGGATTCATACCCCTTGGATCACATCACAGACCAATAGGAAGGTGCCACATACTCAGAATGTGATGTCATACCCCCTAAATGTGATGTCACATGGTGTATAAATCCTAGAACTATTTAATTAAACAAATATGGATATACGTATTTAATGATGAATTGCTAGTGTCCGGATGGGTATGTCAAGTTTGTGTAGGGTGGTTGCCTTGCATGCCTCTTGTGAATTAGTGAGACTAATGGTGTCGACAATATATACCTATGAATGTCCATTCTTGCTTAACATATTTGCCCCACACACGACCATCACTACCCACATGTCTACTTGCCATATTCTCTATTTAAGAGTTTATAAAAATATTGAGAAGTTTGAAATCATACAGGATATTTTGAATATATTTGTGGTATACCTTTTTTTGTTTTTTTTTTTTTCAAAAAGAGGTATAGTTAATGACATTGTATGTATATACGCATGTATGTAAATATGTATTTAACATTCTAATTCTCTTATGATGTTGAAATATATTACTTCAATAGGATAAAGTTTATTTTTTTGTTATTACCTAAATACTAATTTTTTCATTAACAAATGCAAAATTTACATAAAAATAGCAGGCAGACCGGCAAAAATTTGCGCCGCCACTCCTTTTTGAATTGCGAACCATAATTTACTTAAAGACGAAACATTGTCCCCAGGAGTTGAGATGTTGCTATGGATAACCCGTTGAATCCTGGTCAGGAACTGGATAGCTTCCGGTGCCAGGGAGCCGAAGGTATCAAAAGTTAGGGAGATGAAAACATGTTGGTTCTCTTCACAAACTTGAGCAAGCTTTCCCACTTTCTTTGTTTCCACTCTTCTCATTGCTTGCCAACTACAAACCAATTGTCCCTCAAACCAGCCAGAGGGGATACTTCTGTGAGGTCAACACAGGCGTGTTTTCCTCCAGTCCAACCAAAGACGAGCAGATCTGTCGATTGCAGAGTGGATCTCCCTTCCGCGAGATTTGTAAGAAAGTTCACAAGAACCCCTTTCTTGGCTGAAATCCTAGTCCGCCTTAAAATGTCCCAGATAACGTCTATCACCCAGTCATGTCAGTTATTAGAGATTAAACCCTTGCCTTCTCTACTGGTTATCATCACTATAAATAATACATCATGGCCCTTAACTTTAGTAAGGGATAAATACAAATAAATATAAATTAATACTTTACTAAATTACATTATCTATTACACCCCCGCAGTCGAAGCGGGAGGGGACCGTATGCTGAGACTGGCCCGAAAATCTTCAAAGAGAACCCTGGTAGACCTTTAGTGAAGATGTCTGCAATCTGGTATCTGGATGGTACATGGAGAATGCGAACATGACCACGTTGAACCTGTTCCCTAACAAAGTGGATGTCCAGTTCGATATGTTTTGTACGCTGATGTTGAACTGGATTGCTGGAGAGGTAAATAGCACTGACATTATCACAATACACCATGGTGGCACGGGAGATAGGGACTGACAGCTCTAGTAAAAGGTTACGTAGCCAGCAGATTTCAACAATGACATTAGCTACACCCCGGTATTCAGCTTCGGCGCTAGAGCGAGACACAGTCGGTTGACGCTTGGAAGACCACGAGATGAGGTTATCACCAAATTAAATGCAGTACCCGCTGGTGGAGCGTCTAGTATCCGGGCACCCGGCCCAGTCGGCGTCAGTGTATGCTGTCAAAGTAGTGGACGCCGATGGATCGAGAAGTAGACCATAGGATGCCGTACCTTGTATGTAGCGAATGATACGTTTCAGGGCATTCCAGTGATCAGTATGAGGAGCGTGCATATACATGCATACCTTACTGTACGGCGTAGGTGATGTCAGGACGGGTAAAAGTGAGGTATTGTAGTGCTCCAGTCAGGCTCCTGTACAATGTAGGGTCATGACACAACTCGCCAGGAGAAGCCCCGAGTTTGGAATTTGTGTCAACGGGGGTAGCAACGGGGTTGCAAGATTGCATACCAGCACGGGCTATGATGTCGGTGGCATACGACTGTTAAGACAGAAACATGGTGTTTTGCTTACGAGAAACTGAGATGCCCAGAAAATAACTTAAAGGACCGAGGTCTTTCATGGCAAATTCGCTGGCAAGGTTTGCTAGAAGACGTCGGCGAAGGCTGTCAGAAGAAGTGACACGAAGGATGTCGTCCACATAGAGTAGCAAATAGGCGGTATCGCCGTCCCGACTATAAGTGAATAAGGAAGTATCACACCGACTGTTGAGAAAGCCCAAGTGAGTAACATAATCCGTAAATTGTTGATAGCATGCCCGGGGTGCCTGTTTGAGGCTATATAAAGATTTGCGAAGGAGGCAGACATGATTAGGGAAGCGGCTGTCTCGAAAACCCATAGGTTGATGCATATATACTGTTTCATGAAGATGACCGTGCAGAAATGCATTTGTGACATCCAACTGGTGTACATCCCAACCCTTAGATAAAGCAAGTGATAGAACCGTGCGTATGGTGGCCGGTTTGACAACCGGACTAAAAGTCTCCCCGCAATCAATGCCCACTTGTTGTGAACGCCCGTCACAGACCAATCTAGCTTTGTACCGTTCAAGTGTCCCGTCCGACCTGTACTTATGTTTAAACAACCACATGGAATGAATAATATTCATAGACGGCTCACGAGGAACTAACTCCCATGTACTATTTCTAATTAATGCGTTATACTCGGTAGTCATGGCCGCGTACCATTCCGGGGTAGCTAAGGCATCAGTGGGTGTTTTTGGTATAGGTAGGATGGGTGGTGTGGTGGATGTGTGGAGGTTAAAGGGTTGTTTAGGTTTGAAAATACCACTCATAGAGCGTGTATGCATGGTGCGGTTGGATGGTGGGATGGTCGAGGCAGTGGTGTCAGGGATGGGAGTGGATGATGGGTTTGTCGAGGGCTGTGAGGTAGTTGAGGGAAGGGTAGTGGGATGGGTAATGTTATGGGATGGAGGTGTTGGGCCTGATGAGGAGGGCGTAGGGGTTGAGGGAGTGGGCTGGCTAGTTTGTCGAAGTGGGGCGGAGGGGGTAGGACGTGTATTGGGTTGGTCAGTATGTTGGGCAGTTGGGGCGGGCTTATGGTGAGGGATATGTGGACAGAGGTGGAAGGGAAAAGGTGTGTCAAGGAAGGTGTATGATGGGGTGGGTCCGATTGCTTGGGCAAACGGAAAGGTGGTCTCGTCAAACGCGACGTGGCGCGAAATGTAAATTTGTTTAGACGAGAGGTCAAGGCATCGGTATCCCCGGTGAGTGGGAGGATAACCAAGAAAGACACATGGGTGTGAACGGTGTTCAAGTTTATGGATTGTTGTGGGTGGTGTGAGTGGGTAACAAAGACAACCAAAGACACGAAGGTGGTCATAAGTGGGTGTGGACATATATAATAGTTCCGTGGGGGTTTTGTTCTTGGTGGTTTTGGAGGGTAAAATGTTAAGCAAATATGTTGCGGTTTCAAGTGCAAAATGCCAAAGGTGGGTGGGTAGAGAGGCATGGGCCATCAATGTGCGTAGCATATTATTGATAGTTCTAATTTTACGCTCGGCCTTGCCATTTTGGGAGGAAGTGTAAGGGCAAGAGAGACGGTATAAAATACCGTTAGTGGTGAAAAAGTTTTGGAAGGAGGTATTGACGTATTCACGTCTGTTGTCACATTGGAAGGTTTTAATGGTTTTGTTAAATTGTGTTTTTATTGTGGTGGCAAATTGTGTAAAGGCTTGAAAAACTTGGGATTTGTGTGTAAGGGGGTAGGTCCATAAAAAATTGGTGTAGTCATCAAGGAACAAAACATAATATTTATGGTCTGAGGAACTTATTATTGGTGAAGTCCACACGTCACTATGTATGATATCAAATGGTTGCAATGTAAAATTTGGAGAATCAAAAAATGGCAATCGTATACTTTTACCAAAAATGCAAGACTGACATACATTATTAGAATTTAAATCAAAGTCTAAAACATTGGATTGTTTAAGTTTATTCAAAGGTTCTCGTCCTGGATGGCTAAGACGATGATGCCAGACTTGCGAAGAAATAGCAGCAAAAGCAGATGGTTGGTTGGTGGAAGACCCTAACACCAGGGGATAGAGATCACCGCTGCTGTTGCAACGCAAGAGGGGTGCCTTGGTCTTGTAATCCTTCACAAGAAAACCAAACGGGTCAAATTCAACGGAAACCCAATTGTCCGTTGTAAAACGACGAACAGATATTAAATTTTTAACAAGGCGGGGTGAGTATAGGACATTTTTTTAGAACAAAAGGTGGGAATGGCTTGGGTAGGTATTTGGTGCCTTGACCTAGGACCAGAATGGTATCGCCATTTCCTACAATAATATTACGAGAAACGCAAGAATTAGAAAAAGTATGAAAGTCACTTGACTCGTGAGACATTGTTGAAGATGCTCCGGTATCCATGTACTGTGTGGGGTCCGGCTGCAACAGGCTCATGGTGTAAAGGGCCTGCTCAATGTCTGTTGGACAATAGGCGGTATGGGCCTGCTGTGGTTTTGGGCCGAGAAGGCCAGGCTGAGAAGCATTGCTGAAAGTGGGCCTGTTTGGTGTAGTTGGGTACGGACAGCTAGGTGGAGTCCACTGCTGTTGGGCTGAAGGGTATTGACCGGATTGGGCCTGATTGTAGTCGGAGGGGACAGAAGCCCAAGGTGAAGAATAGGGCCAGAAAGGAGCCCACAGACTAGGAGGAAAGGGCGACCAGTTTGGTTGTGGGCTGTATCTGCCTCGGCCAAAGTTATGGCGGCCTCCCCGACCATGTCGGTTTGACCGACCACGGCCGAAGGCTGCTGGGTCAGAAAACTGGGAACGGGCAGAGGGCTGGTTGGGTGGACGGATATTTTCGGTGGGGTTGGAGCGGGTAGTGGTGGCGGTGAGGGCGGAGGAGGCAGTTTGAGAGGCATGGAGGGCACGCTCGGCTTTGTCAGTTTTGGTTTGAACGAGTTTGGACCGAGCGTTGTAAAAGGAAGGTAGGGGATCTTGGTTTTTGAGGATCGTGGATATGCCGTCATATTGCTTGGGTAGGCCCGCGAGCAATTGTAAGACTAACCGATCGTTGTCAACCGGGGCATCCACGTTGGCAAGTTTGTCGGCGAGGACTTTAAGGGCTTGGCAATAGGCGGACATGGAAGAAAAGGATTCAAAACGGGTGTTAGAAATTTTTTGCATGAGATAAATTGCGCGAGCACTTTTATTATCATGAAATAAATTTTCAATAGCCACCCAGGCTTCATACGCATTGGATATATTATTGATGATGGTGTGGAGGAGATCATTGGATATCGTACTATATATCCATTGTAAAACAATGGCATCAATATGATCCCAATGATCGTGGGCGGTGGAGGATTCGGGTGCGATTTGGTCATCGGTTGTGGGGCGAGGCTTGAGATGGTCATCAACCATATAAGCTTTGCAATGGATTTTGAATAGGGTGGCCCAGGAGGAGTATTGGGAGGATAGTATTTCGACCTTCTTTGACGCATGTTCCCCCAATAGTATGAGTACTGACTTGTTCGTAGAAAAGAAGAGTCCTGACTAGTATACCGTCTGCTATTCTTACTAAATCTCAAGATTGAATTGGTAGTTGTACAATTGAACACGGTATGAGTAGGAGTCAAGTGAAACATAGAATTGTTTGTAGTCAAATTGAACATATAATTGTTTATTGACAAGTTTGTGGGTATGTGGTTTTTGCATTTCGTTCAATAGGGGGAACACGAGACCTGTAAAGAAAGGGGAATACAGATCAATTTTTTTTATATTTTGACGCATTAGTAAGGTTTTGATATTGGAGACGGTGGTGGCGGGGTGAAGCTTGGACTCGACAGTTATGGCTGGGATTATGGTGGAAGAGGTTTGAGGAGTGGTAGACATGATGAATAGGAGGAGGAGGGGTAGGAAAAATACGGTAGCAGGGAGGTTGTGAGAGAAGTTTTACGGTGGCAGAAGGGTGGCGATGGGTGGTTTACAGCTGAGATAGGGTGGCCGAAGACTTTTAGGAGAGGTGGTTAGAAGAGATTAATGGCCTGGTCAATGATACCATATTAGAGATTAAACCCTTGCCTTCTCTATTAATAATCATCACTATAAATAATACATCATGGCCCTTAACTTTAGTAAGGGATAAATACAAATAAATACAAATTAATACTTTACTAAATTACATTATCTATTATCGGTATTTAAACCCAGGTAGCTCCTTGCAGTGGACCGCGTGTTCCCCATATTTATCGAGGTATGCCTTGTGACGAACCGGACAGGTTTCGTCATCAGGGTACATAGGAACCATCAAAAAATACTTAAAAATGGCAGTGTATTCGACAGCGGACATGCTTTAGCCCAAACCCATCAATCAGTATAATGGTCATAAAGTCTTGGGCATGTGGACCCTGCAAGCATTCAATAATCGCCTTCTGGCGGGTGGACAAATAAAAAAACTTCTCTCAGGCTCTGAGCTATTTTGCTAAAATAGGGCATTCGTCAAAGTTTTCTGAGGCTTGGGGTGTCCTTATTAGAGAATCCGTCAATATCAAAGTCTGGGAGAGAGTCACTTAGGCGTTTGAGGGCTTGCACGCAGTCCAGGTCCGAGTCAACAACCCCGTTATTCTGTAAAATGATCTTGCAGTTTCCACGACGCCGCAAAAACATAAATTGAAACATCCCAAACTGGAAGAAGGCTTAACCCTCCCATGCGAATTGGCAATGAAGCCAATCGCCAAGTTTATTCAATATATTTTTTATGGTTTAGATATATATTGTGAAAATTTATCTAAAATGTTGATAGATACCAAATCATGGTGAAAACAGTAAAGACCACTTTAATACTGTTTAGCGAACTTAAAATGGCATTTGAAAAGGCTGAAATTATTTAGTTATAGGTTGATTCACAAAGAAAACTAAAGGAAGAAAAGCGTAATTAGTGGCGAAGCTTGGTTCTCAAATCGGTGGGCGCCGGACTCAATTTTGTTCGATCGGTGGTGGCCGGACTCAACCTGGACTCAAGTTACCTACAAAAATCGCAAAATTCCACCTTTGCGCCAAAAATCGGTGGAGGCCGGGGCCCCATTGGGCCCTAAAGAAGTTGCGCCCCTAAGCGTAATGACTGATGACCTAAAGCAAGGACCAAGCTAAAAAATAGCCGCTTGTTCCTACCCTTATCAAGTAACTAGAAACAACTAATTGTCATAAACCTAACTCGTGTTTTCTATAAATTACTCTTGTTTGAGTGACGAAGCTTGGTTCTCGAATTGGTGAGGCCGGACTTAATTTTTTTCGATCGGTAGTGGCCGGAAAATCAAATCGATGAGGGCCGGACTCAATTTTTTTTATGTGCTGAATTGATGAATTGAGACATAACATGTATATTTATTTGTGTCAAAGACATTAGCTTAACCTAAACACCCCTCAAATCATGCAACTTGGGCATGATATGTGTAATCAATTTCGCTAAACAAGTCAAATCGGTTGATATTGTATACAAAGTTTTTTGTGTTCTAATTTTAAACAAGATTATGGGTTGACATATCTATAAAAACATATCAAACACGCAGACTCAAACACAACTATTTAATAAATGTGTTAAACAAGGCAACTCGAGGTCGCTTCATAAAAAAGCCAATCACGTATGACAATCTAAATCAGTTGTTTGCATGTCATGTTCCGGTCGTGTTAGAATTGTGAACCCTAATTAATATAAGGCTTATTAAAAATGTATTTATTAAGTTAAAATGGTGATTAATAATCATCTGATGTGATGTGTATAGACGTTCTAGAAAGTGGTACAAACTCGATGTAATAATCATCTGGTGTGACAGGAATGCAAGGATTTTCGAAAAGCGCACAATGCTGGCTTCGGACATCATGGATGCTATTAAGGAGTCCACATATTTTTGTCTCAAGATTCGAGCGGGATGAAAGTTTTTGACTTTAGATAAGTGATACAAATTCGATATAAATATGTTCTAGTTTTAGGCATTGTTTGGTGGACTTCGTGTTTGGGCCCGTTTAGCGTCTTATAAGAAGGTTTGCCGTTATATTAATGAAAGCTAGTTTGTTCAAGAAAATAAAATAAACGTTCTAGAAAATAGTCAAATGACGAATGGTGTTAAATGTTATCAAGGATTAGAAGAACGCCTACAAAGTTTAGGAATATATATATATATATATATATATATATATATATATATATATATATAGGGTCAAGATCGTGTACAAAGTGTTTTTTTTGTGAGAAGTGTAAGAAGTATTGAAAATTGATACTTAGGCATCATTTTTTGAACTTAGTCGTGATGTTATGGATTGTTTTGCCTATAAAAACACCAAACATAACAATTAAAAACCGAAAACTATGTATTTTAGGCTTAAAACTTAAAACACCATGCTAAGAACATTAGCAGTGTGTTTTAAGCGTTAAAGTAGTGTGTATTAGCGGTTTTCTAAATTTAATGACTATAATACATTGTATTGTGTTTTAGATTGTTGTGTTTGGTGTTTTTCAAGTTAAAACAACCTAAAACATCATTCCTAAATCCAAAACATGATGTCTACATGTCAATTCTTAGTCATTCTCACACTTCTCACGAAAAATGTACTTTGTACAGGATCCTAAACCTATATATATATATATATATATAGGGTAAGGTTCCTGTAGGAAAATTGGTTTGTGTAGGAAGTGTAAGAAGTGTTTTCAACCATTTGATCTAGAAATGGATGGTTGAGATTAAAAGGTTAGGGTTGTTAAGATTCTATTAATTATATTTTAATAATTAAGGGTAGGATGGTCCAATAAGTTTTTAAATGAGGGTAGTAATGTCATTTTCTTGTATTTGATATAGAAACTATTTGATTCTCTCCCTTAATTCATGGGTCTCTCTCTCATCTTAATCTTCATATTAATTATAGTTTATAATCTCTCTCATACATTTAAGGCTGTTTCATCTTCCATAGAGAAAAAAAAATACAGAACACCAAAACCTTCTATGCGCAGGAGATTCTTCATCTTCTATAATCATCTACACACCAATTGTATGCTCATGTTTTATAACACTCTTGATGTTGAAAAACATTGTTGATGTCATATAACAGCCCATAAATCTTGTTTTGGTAATATTTTGGTAAGATTTTACGCACGGCTATTGTATCATGTCTAAATCTTGTTTTTATATCAACCATAAAGGTAAAAAAAGGATTCTATTTGACACTACTGACTCATAACATGTTAAAAACACTACTAATTCGTATAAAACACTACTTATTCGTATAAAACACTACTGATTAATATATGTTAAAAAACCATTCGAATTCACATTTGTTAACCCCCTCCTCTAAGAACATTTTACTTAAATAGTCGTTATAAAACCCAAACAATATGATGTTATAGATCACATGTTAATCAATACTAGCATGTTTATATAACACTCTTGATATTGAAAAACACTGTTGATGTCATAAAACACACCTGATAAGATGCCTACTACTTATTCGTATAAAACACTACTGATTCATATTTTTCAGTTTTCAAACACCTAAAATATAAACAATAAATTCACACTTATCAATTTTGAAACCTGAAACAATTTACAAACAATTAAATCAAAGAAAAATGAATGAAAACCGAAAAAAAACCTACCAATCGAATCGTCTTGTATAACTTCTACCATAACAATAAACAATTGGTGTTTCTAATGTGATCGAGATGTATGAATGAATTGATATGCTTGAAGAACCGAAATTTTTTTTTTGGGATAATGATCTTTAGTTATTTTGGATAATCTTATGAATCGAATGAATTGATATGAAGATGGTATGAATCATATGAAAAGGAAGGAGTATTCACTTATTTTAGGATGATGATCTTCATAACTAACCAAATAATATTGCTAAATTAGTGGGTTTGGAAGAATTAAAAAATGGTAAAAAAGTCTAAAATTCCATTCATCTCAAAATTTGATCCAATGGTCATAACTCTTTCCTACACTTCCTACACAAAACAATTTTCCTACCGGATCCTCTACCTATATATATATATATATATATATATATATAGGGTAGGGATCCGTAGAAAACCCTCATTATCTAGAAAACTCTGGAAACTCTGACTTCCCGAGCTTTTTAGGGCCTGAAAATTTTAGGGCATGTAATATACATGATTTTAAGCATTTTGAGCCAAAAAAATCAAAAAAGCGCCGAGCACTTTTTTTTTAAAAAAAAAATTAAGTTTTCGGGTAACACATGTTAAGCGAAATTAACATGTGTTAACAATGTGTTACCCGAAAACTTATTTATTTTTTTAAAAAAAAAATGCTCAGCGCTTTTTTGATTTTTTTGGCTCAAAATGCTTAAAATCATGTATATTACATACCCTAAAATTTTCATATAAAAAAAAGCTTGGGAAGTTAGAGTTTCCAGAGTTTTCACTATAACAAGGGTTTCCAATATATCCTTTACCTATATATATATATATATATAGGATTTGGATCATTTGAGAACCACCATTTAGGGAGGGAACCAAGGAACCAGTGTGAACATGTGATATTTTTGTAAATATGAAGTGTGTCTAGAAAATCCTATCCATAAATAATAATAATAATAATAATAATAATAATAATAATAATAATAATAATAATAATAAAATTATATAACCTTAAAAAATTAAAAACACCAAAATTATTATCTAGTATTAATATTTCAAAAAAAAATTAAAAAAAAATCTGATATGACGTCATATGGCGTCATTCATGATGCACACGTGCATTTCCCTGTTAAATATACTGATGCGTGGTTGAAAAACCCGCCTCTATCGAATCTAAAATGGTGTGATTATTTGAGACGGAATATATCACTTTGATTTGATTTGATGTTTCAGGTTAAAAGCGCTTATTGAGTGAAGTTTACACAATGCTAGAATGAAAGATTGGAGTTGAGAAGCATTGGGAGAAATAAGACCAAGAAAAATACAATGAAGGTTTTGGCCGCCTCTGACGGCAAACATACTGTCTCTGACGCCGTCACCGTACCTGACGGTAGTCTCGCCGTCTTTGACAGTGTCATATGACAAGATTTGGTCAAACATAGGATTTAATGCAGTTTTTAATGATTTTAATAGGGGTTTTGACTAGATATTGGAGGGTGGCTATAAGGAGATTTGAGTATTCAAAGAACAAGAATGACCATGTGCATCAGATTCCTTTGTTTAGTTGTTAGTATGAAATTAGTGAACTTGTTTGCTATTTCGATTAGAATGGGGGGGGGGGGGGGGGACATATATGGTTGTGGTGTCATCACATTCCCATAAAACATAACGAATCCTTCTTCACATTGAGGACAATGTTGACCTTAAGTGTGGGGAGGGAAAATTTTGAAAACTGAAATCCTTCATTTAAATTCTACACATTGAGGACAATGTTAGCCTCAAAGTGTGGGGATGGGGGAGAAAATGGCTAAAATTTTTCAAAAAAAATCGAAAATGTCCTCAAAATTGCATTTTAAAGAACGCGATTAACAGAATATGTATCGTACTCTCTCGACCAGGTCATCATAAGAAACTTACAGGGGATGTGTGAACCATTTTGGTCCTTTGTCATGGTTAAACACAAGAAAGCCCACGTGATAGATGCTTGATTATAATTTTATAAAAAGAAGTATGAGTGTTTACTTGGAAGTAGGTCTCTTAATGAAGTTGATTATCCACACATATGTCACATACCCCACCAAATTCCAATTGTGAGTAATTGAGCCACCATAACATGCTACATTTCACATACTATTACATCTATTTGCATGTTATGTTCATTTGGATTTGAGTGTGCCTATATGATCATATGTGGTAGAATTTGCATCATTTGATACGCTTGAAACCATTAGCCAATTTTATGCACAAGAATAATTAAGGCATTAGGTTTGGCCTTTTTATATTTACACCACTTTTATATCTTTGACCCAAAAACAACCTCCCTTAGTTAAACAATCTTGAGCCTAAACCTTTCTTTTGGAAACACCTGAATTAACCCATTTGACCCATTCAAACTTTTTGTTTTTAAAACCCGAGTAATGAAAGTTCGATTCTAGGAGGTTCTTGTATTGTAAATAGTTAGCAATGTTGCCGTTAAAAAAAAAAGACGCTCAAGTTAGTCGTTGAATAAAAAGGCGCATTATTGCCTTTTAGTTAAGCTAGTTTGTTTGTTATTGTAAAAATCTTATGTTAAAAAAAAAAAAAACTGAAAAAGTTGTGAAAAAGAAGAGAAACATCAAAAGCATGTATTGTCTTTGAGGAAATAAAAGGCACAATATCGCCTTGTAGTTTTTAGATTGTTTAGATTGCACATAGGTTGAGTTTAAAGTAATAAAAATCGAACTTTCGTTACCTTAGTCACTTTCAAATTTCCCATTCCATACCCTTTCACCAAGGCCCGTTACAACCCTTTGGAAAGACCTTTTGACTTGTGTAATAACTTTGTGCAATTTGGTGAAGGGTGATTGAGATGCAAACTTATGCTAACATGGGTCACATTTGGCTAAGAGTGTTCACACACATATACTAGTACATTAATGCTAGTCAATTTGAACCGAGTGGAGAGAAAATTGCGAGGGATGTGTGTGCTGGAACACTAACTATTGAAGGAGATCTAATTCTAGATAAACACTTGTTTTGAGCATAAAAATCCTAAGTATATCATGACATTCTAAAGCGTGTGGATAGAATGAGTTGGGTATGACATAGGACCTTAACTTGCAATGTCTAAGGATGGTAAGCTACCTCATGTTTGATGAATGTGAAGTGTGAATTGAATTTGCTTGAGGACAAGCAAAAGATAAGTGTGGGGATGTGATGTGTGGTTGAAAACCCATCCTCTATCGAATCTAAAATGGTGCTTTTACATGATTATTTGAGACGGAATATAACACGTTGATTTGATGTTTCAGGTTAAAAGCGCTTATTGAGTGAAGTTTACACAATGCTAGAACGAAAGATGGGAGTTGAGAAGCATTCGGAGAAAGAAGACCAAGAAAAATACAATGAAGGTTTTGGCCGCCTGTGACGGCAAACATACTGTCTCTGACGCCATCACCGTACCTGACGGCAGTCTCGTCGTCTCTGACGATGTCATATGACAAGACTTGGTCAAACATAGGATTTAATGCAGTTTTTAATTGTTTTAATGGGGGGTTTTGACTAGAGATTGGAGGGTGGTTATAAGGAGATTTGGTTCATCATTCCTATTCATCTTCATCGTCACTATTTTCCAATCATTATAATAAAAGCATTCTTTCATATACAAACATATACCGTATGCACATGTGCATTTCACTATTAGATCACATTTTTAAATAAATTATCAATTACCATAATTAAATAAGCATTAAATGTACACGATATGAGATATAAGGAGGCAAAATTTTTATTCAATGATCAATAAGTGGACGCGAAGTGAGATATAAAACACATTCAAACTCGTCAATTGTTTAATCATGCATATTATAACGTAAATTGAAAATAAGACAAGTGTAAGGCAATAAACATGAATAAACTTAAAACAAATATATATAAGAACTATAAAATAAGACACGTGTACTGAATGCACATGTGCATTTCACTATTATACTTAGGTTTTTCGAGTGGTTTAGCTTGGGGCTTAGTTTTTAGGTATGGTGGAAGGGGGTTAGGTTTTTTCAGGGGGTGGGGTGGTGGGTTTAGGTTTTTGGGTGGTGGCGGGTTTAATTATAATTATGCACATGTGCATATGTCAATTTCCTTATCATACAAATTTACATATGCTAAAATAATAATCACAAACATAATCAACCTATCAACCACCATATAAGACCACCCACAATATACACATGTGCATGCATCATCCTTCAAACAACAAACTTTTTTGTACCTATATGTTTTTATTATACAATTGCATGTAGTTTCTACCAAACCATCAACACAATAAAACAAATGATAATAGAAAAAAATAGACAGAATTACAGAAAACAACTTTTATGTATACCTAAAACTGCAGCTTTCACCTTTATCTTTAAAAAGCTCGCTAATCAACCTTTACCTTTACTTTTTGTTGTGAGAATCAACCTTTGTAGCAAACTCAGTTTATTTTCTTTGTTAACTCACCTCACATGCAAAACATGTGAGGGCATTTTGGTCTTTCTATATCCTGATTTAATATTTATTATTCTTTAGTAAAGTTAAAAAAAACAACAAAACCCCAATCTCAATATCATTATCATCCAATCCTTTCTATGATGACAAAGCGTAGAGAAATCAGGGCCTATGTCCAAAGTCCAAACAAATCTGATCAGAGGTGGTAATCAGGTCAATAGCAGTAGGCGTAGTCATATCTAGATATCGATTTGGTTCTATGGCTTACATATAACCCTAGAAGACGAAATATTACACACATTGACATAAAACTCAACACCTAGTAACCAATTAGCCTTCAAAACCTCAACGGACATGTTTTTAACAAACTTATAGGGAATAAGTTTGGAGTATTGGGGTTAGGGAATTGGGATTGATTAGTTGAGTTGGACGGTGTTTTTATTTTTATTGAAGTGGGCATCGCCTAAGAGGAGATCTGTGGTGATGTTTGGAGTGTTGGGGTTAGGGAATTGGGATTGGAATTGGATGAGGAAGTGAGTGTTGGAGATAGAGATAGGATTATTAGGGTCAGGATAAAAACTGGAAGCCAAGACATTATCAATGGCGATTTTGTGAAGAATCTTTTCTTGTGCTGCTTCTTATTGGTAAAGTTCATAACAAGGGTAGTGTTGTTCTTGAAGACTTGGGAATTTAAAAGGCAATATGTGTTGTACTCTGTGCATTAAAAAAGGTAATCTATTTATGGGTAAACCTGGTCATGTATCTTTTAATTTTCTTTCTTTCCTAAAAAAAGCATGAAAAGGACATAACTTTAGAAGAGATCATGTGACTAATGTAATGGAAAGAAGAAATTAGTGATGATTAATTACAACATATTTTTATTTTGTATCACAAAACCAAGAGAATTGAAAAATGGATGGTGAGAGCACCAACAGAGCCTATTTTCTTCTTGAAAGACTTTTTTTGTGGGTTTTATTTGATTAGTTATATACGTTTAGGATGATCAGTTTGGGATGATCAATTATAACAGTTAGGGTCTGATCAGGTTAGGGTCTAGTTATTGTTGTACTTTGGGAAGATGATGTATATAGGGTTTTGTTTAAAATTAAAAAAAATTACTAAATCACCAACACAAAAAAGACTAAAAAAAATTACTAACTCAGTTTGTGTAAAAGGTTTATTTTTGCAACAAAATACAAACGTAAAGGTTGATTAGCGAGTTTTTGAAGATAAAGGTGAAAGCTGCAGTTTTGGGTATACATAAAGGTTGTTTTCTGTAATTTTGTCAAAAAAATATTCATATTACAAACCAACCATGTTACCACTAACCACCTAACAATAAACTTCTAATTATCTCATAACCCCACGTTCACTAATAGTGTTCCCTTCTGTTGCTTATTTGTCCCCATTTTCATCTTCTTCCTCTTTTACTTATCTTCTTACAACACTCTTCACATCTGATTGACGCCTCATCTAACATCTCCCTTGTTTTTTCATCCGTCAACCTGAACAACGTATACTTCTCAAATTGATCACATTATTCGTGTGTTAAAACAACTAATAATTAACATTTACGTTAACATGATAAATATACATATATGCACATGTGCATATATAAGTAAATTGCTTAAATAATTAACACCGATCTTTTTTAACTTCCTGATCAACGATTATGTCATCATCCTCAATTGCATTCGGCAACTTTTTTTGACCCATTATACCTCGATGATAACACAAAAGTTACATTCTTTGATTTTTATCGCATGTTTGACTACAAATAATAAACAACACATAAGAAAACCAAAATTTCAATCTTAATGCACATGTGCATTAGCGTTACTTTTTTAATTACCACATAACATATGCACATGTGAATTATAATGAATGACCGTAATGATATTAGTATAAATACACATGTGCATTAACATTACTTTTATCAGTAGCAACTACGTTATGCACATGTGCATTAATATTCTTAATTCATATGTACATATCAAGAAATGACACCTCTTTAACATGCTTATGGTAAAACAGATAAATATAGAACAAACATACCTAAATTAAATGCATAATTGTCACAACATCATACTTCAATCATAATTCACCAAACACATATATGCAGACATTTCATCATCAAATACACTTCAAACCTGATTCTCCAAACACAAAATTAGTACATCACTATAACAACACCACTATCTAGCTGATGAATCGATCTCTCCTAAATTTCAACAAAAATAAACAATTCAACTAATCAGATTCACAAAACACACACAAACACACACATAAAATCAATCATTAGCCACATTCTGTAACAAAATAATAATCCTAAAACTAACAAAAAATCATCTATATTGCTCTAACTTCTAAGTTATTTCATGAACTATTGCAAATAACAATAAACAACATATTTTATCATAATTCCACCAGATCGATTAACAATACAATTTCAAGAGCTCACAAATCAGATTCAGATCGATTAACAATAGTAGACATTTTGCTGAAGCAACTGGTATGCACACTTTAAATACATATTACTAACAAAAATTTTACTTCACCTGATGAAAGATGAATAATTGGAAATTAAATTATCCTGAAAATCAACTTCTGATGCTTGCTTCAGCACAATCAGTTCTAAACATAGATGGTTGATCCCCTAAAACTAATAATAATAATAATAATAATAATAATAATAATAATAATAATAATAATAATAATAATAATAATAATAATAATAATAATACCTAATTCAACACAATGTCTACATAATAACAACAACAACAACAACAACAACAACAACAACAACAATAATAATAATAATAATACCTAATTCAACACAATGTCTACCTTGGCAGTCATGGATGCAAGCTCATCGGATTCGATATCCGACTCCTCATCACTGGTGAACGAAGACAACTCAGTGCTTGTATCGCCAACGAGAGATTCGTCGTTCTCCATATGACTATTACCATGATCTCTGAACCAAAATTTTAAGGCAGGAGATGTTTCCATATGTTGGTCTTAGATGTAATAGAGATCTGAAATATGTGAATGATCCTATGAGGAGATCCGAATCTAAAATTTGTGCCATTTTGTTTGAAATTTTCAAGAAAGATCTTCGAAGCAACGATGCAACGATGAATACACCATGGATCTTCGATGATTATGATGATGATGATAAATTTATGATGAAATTGTGCAAGAAGGATATTTGTTCAACACAGTGGTATGGGTTTGTTGTTTAGAAGCTGAATATTTACAATAATGCCCCAGGTTCACATTGGTACTCTCCCTAAAGTTGGTTCTCACATGATCCCTACCATATATATATATATATATATATATTGTGACACCCGACAAACTCAGGTTAATACTTTTTACGAACATACACTACAAGAAAATGAAGCTAATGCAACCCCGATAAAATGTTGCATTAGGCCTTGAAAAGGTAGCATTAGGCCTAATGCAACCTTTTACCAAGGGCTGCATTAGGTGAAGTTGCATTAGACCTGATGCAACCTTTTTGTTAGATAATGCAACCTCGTTTGAAAGGGTTGCATTTACTTTTTAAATGCAACCTTTTTATAATGCAACCTTTTTACATGCCAATGCAACTCTTTTTTACTTAGATGCAACTTTTGTTACCTCAAATGCAACAAGTGCAACCTTTATTACATCCAAATGCAACTATTATTATGCTTATAGTGGAAAATGCAACCTTTTTTACATCAATTGCAACATTTTTTTAAAGATTTTAGTTATAACCAATGCAACTTTTTTATAGTCAAATGCAACTCCATACCAACATTTTATGAAATACTATAATTTCTATTAATAACAATAGTATCTCAAATATACCAATACAATAATAACATAAATATAATAGATATCTTATATCTTAATTTAACAAATGTCAAAACTCATAATAAACAATTTAATCAAAATAACAACCACCACCGACTCATCTCTAAGATCCTGAAGTACTCCAACATGTAGAGTTTTTTTTTTTATAATACTTCACATCGTAGCTTTAAATTTGCTCTAGGTCATCATTTCTCTGTATTCATGGTGGCATACAACAATATAAAACAATCAGCATCTTGAACAGTATAAACACATATGACAAAAAAAAACACAACACCCGGTAAATCCCACAAATAGCAAAACTATTGGACATACAAGAAAAATGACATATTACCAAGAATATGTATGCTTAAGAACTTGAAAGATCAAGAAAAATGACATATTACCAAGAAAAATGACATATTACCAAGAATATGTATGCTAAAAAAACTGAACACATACCAGGTGACCTGATAATGTTGTAAATTATTGTACTTAGGAATAGGTTGCCTGTTAAGAATGGTGCTCTGCAAAATAAGAATCAACAATCAAGAGATGATACTTTAATGCATAAAAATAGCTATCAAAAGAATGGAATAGTTAACCAACATTTAAGAGATGATATTTGAGCATGTGGTTTCTTAATTTTATTTAATAATAATTAGCATTACTAGAAATATACAGCTTAGCCAGAAATTTCTCACTTGCAGCTTTTGTGCTTTACGCCACAGTTTTAAACCTCGCTACTTTTGTGTGCTTCTCGCTTTTTAAATCAAGGTTGTACCAAAATCAAATAACTCTTATAAACATATAAAGATAGCCAAAAGTTTTAGCGGGTCAACTCAATATTGGGATATAATTTGTTTTTTAACCTAAGTAGTTTTGACTGTCCCATGCCCATCTAGTCTCATCGAATTGAACCCGTCAATAGTTGTTTTCAGAAGCTTTTTATGACTAGGTCACTAGTATTATATTTGTAAATAAGATCTTTGGCTGATTAACAACAAAAACTCAAAAAGACATACCTCCAATTTAGCCGATAAACCAACTGCATAAGGTGTTCTTTGGATGCGTGTTTGATGAAAACTTTTTGCGTCATCCATAGAGTTAATTCTGAAATGAGGGTACATGTCTTCTTTCTCGCCCAAATCACAATTTATTCCCTGATTCATATTATCATTTTTGTAAAACAAGTCGATCACATCTAAACACCCTTAACGTTATTAAGAAAAATAAAATACATAACGAAAACGAAACCTTACGATGAAAATCCATCACCGGAAGTAGCAGACCAAGCTTGGATCTGACCAAAAATGTTTGCTTCAGCAACTCTAAATGATTTAATTTCAGGGTCATGATTACCATTTAGTTGATCTGTCACCTTTGTTACACGTTCCTATGCTATCTAGTTAACAAAAATATAACACATTAAGCTCAAAGTACACATGAATGCTAACAAAGAGAACTTTAGATTATAGTGGACACCAATATCCTCTCTTGGCACTTCGAGTGACGTCAAATGAGCAATGCATCCATCTAAATCTAATTCATCAACCACAAAATCAGATTATTTGTAAACACAAAACATATCAAAACAAGCATGAAGGAATCCTATAAAAACTTATGAATATTGAGGCCTAAAAGGCTTGGCAATAAGTTCTGAAAAAACATAAAAAACAAACAATGAAGCTTTGAGTTCATAATTAGATATTTAGTGTATAATAAAATGTTTCCATTATCAGGATTGAATGGAAATATAGTGTTTCATTTGAAGAAAAATACGGTGAAACCTTGGTTTAAAAAATAGCGCCTCGGGCGCGCTTTAAGCTCTTGAGGCGCAAGGCTCCAAAAAAATCGCTTTTTTGTCGAAAAGCCGTGGGATACATGAAGCTCTTGGGGCTGCGCTTTAAGCCTGACGCTTAAGGGGCAGTCAAATATATTTATTGCGAAAACAAACTAACCCTTTTCAATAACATGATTAAGGAGTTTTTTTTTATACATTTTAACATCTCGAATGGCTTTTAACCCGATTGACCCATTTACAACTTAGTTGCTTCCTTTTGCTTAACACATTTGATTCCTCAGAGGTAAAAGATAACTCTTTGCCATTATGTTCAAATGTCAAGAAAACAACATTTTCTATAATGAATTTTCCAACCAAAATCATTAAAAGGATATCGTGAACAGGTATGTGAAGACTGTACCACTTGCACAATCCAATCTAAAAAAACATAAAATTATAAGCTTTCGTGTGTTCTTTAACAAATCTATCTGTCATCACCCGACACAATCAACATCTTCGCCATATCATACGCTCCCCACTCACATTTCTATTCCTTCCTTAATTCCTCCTAAATCTTCACCACTTTTTTTTTTAAATAATAATATAATGGCTGTAAGTATTTCTAATCTTCTTTTATTGCACTTTCATTACCGGGTTTCGGGTTCAAGACATAGCACAGTCAAATATGATTTAGGTGTTAAAATATATTTGTAAAAAAAATCGTTTTTTTGTCGAAAATATAGTGTTTCATTTGAAGAACAATTACACACACAAATAAAAGTACCCCTAACAATTGAAATGAACACAGAATAAGCTAAATAGTTAATGAAATGACAGAGAGAGATGATATCATTGCTCGTGAATGCTTCAAAACCAGGGAGCGGGGAGATATAGCACAAGATGTTGACGTCGAATTCTTCGAGGGGAACTTTCATGGCTCCCAATTGGGGGTGTGAACTGTGAAGTCGGTTAATTGTGTTTGGGATAGGAGGTAAATCAAAATTCAAAACCCAAATTGGTTTAATTGAGGGGATCTGATTTTGGGGCGGAGGGAAAACAAAATTATATTTCATAGTTAACAAATAAAAATAATAAACATTTTTTTTTTGAAAAGAAAACTTCGTTCAACACAAAAAGGCGAAGTCCTCAAAACAAGGACCACGCACGCCAAAAATTACATCATATACAACAGGTTTTTTACCCAATCGTTCCAAACAAGCCTATGGTTCTTAGATCTATACTTTAACAAAATGAAAGACATAGCCTTGACCAAAGAAACCACCTCCGGCACTTTCGATTCACCGTTTTGAAAAACCACCTTATTACGCTCTCTCCAAATAGCCCAGCTGGTGACCCAAAAAATCCCACCGATTATCTTTTTATCCCTAGCAGACCTGGAACTCGAGCTCGGCCATTTAATAACCGATTCAAAGTCTGGGAAAGAAGCCGTTCCCATCTTACACCAACTCCAAACCAAAGCCCACACCCCAGATGCGAAGTAACATCTAAACAACACATGACTCACCGATTCATCTGTTGAACTACACATCGGACAAATCACACTAGGCAACTGCACATTCCTCCTGGTCAGCTCGACTCTCGTTGGGATTATGCCTTTATCTAATCTCCATACCAACAGATTTATCTTGATCGGGACCCAACTACTCCAACGAAAGACTTGGCTGGAACAAACAGGTTGGTGTTGATAGATGGATTCTTTTACCGCAGCCACCGAGAAATCCACTGCAGGTTTATTATCCCATATCCACCTATCTTTGCAGTCTTCAAAACGGACCTGTGATAACATAAACAAAACATCTTGTTTCTCCGAAATACCTTCAACAGTAGAGACACCCGAAGCCCAGCTATCCGACATCTGATATTGAGAACCATCAAACATCACCCGAGAGCTTACTGCACAATCCTAATCTTGTTCCAAAGCAAAGAGAACTGGCCATCTAATGAATAATGGCGTTTCGCCAAACCAAACGTCCTTCCAGAAACTGATTCTGTAAGGCTCGAGCTTGGGCTCGATAACTAAATGAGTCATATTTCAAGCTCGAACTCGAGCTCGGGCTCGTTAAGGCTCGGCTCGTTCGAGCTTTTTACCGAGCCGATCCCGAGTAGCTCTCGAGCCGCTACGTGTCATTTACACCCCTATGTATGATCATATGCTTTGTAAAAATATCAAATAAGTTAAATAAAGTATTAGCTTCATCTATATAAAAATTTATAAAATATAAATATATGTTAACTAAATTATAGATGTTTTTACAAAACATATGTATGAGAAGATAGAAGAAATTCAAGTTTGGTGTGATTGTCGAGTTTAATTAACAACTATAAATTAATGACTAAATTTGTTTAAGATTGCTAATATAATTAGTTTCAAATTTTGTAGACCATGTGTATGATCATCAGATTCATCGATGTGGGACTTTAATTTATTGGTAGTAATTTAACCGACTCGACCTGGTGTTTACCCGAACTGCCCCGAAAATCAATAAGGGTATTAGATATCAAAACTTTCTATACTTTGCACCTTTTCAGTTTCGTCACGTTAGGCAACTTTTTTAAATAAAAGTTGCATATAAGTTTTAACAACGCAATCTTTTTTCGAAAAAGGTTGCAAGTTTAGTATGATTTGCAACTTTTAAATAAAAAAGTTGCAATTTCAATAAAGTTTTGCAACCTTTTTATGAAAAAGTTGCATTAGATCTTATAATGCAACCTTTATGTTGGATGGAGTTGCATTAGAGTCAAATGCAACATAATTAGAAAGGGTTGCATTTAAAAAGTTGCATTAGCCTCATTTTCTAGTAGTGATATAAGTCTACCTTAGCAAAACATTTATTTAACATACTTAACTGGGTTAGTTAAGTCGGTTCACACACACTACGGTCATGGTTTCGGTGATTCGGGGAGTCACCAATTAGCACACACAAGTCTCGTATCTCGGACGTTGGTGACATAACTAAATAAGGATAACTCATTGCAAATCAAATGTCATATAATTATTTATAACTTGCAAATACGTGTTTATGTGAGTTGATATGATAATAGGTGTTTTACATGTTAATACGTGTTATCGGGTTGGTAACCGACACTAGACAAATCGGGTTAGAGAATTAAACATGGTTGGGCAATAGAGAAGATGCCAATTAGTGAAGATGCTAACCCATCTTCACTGAAGATTCCAATTAGTGAAGATGCTCACCCATCTTCACTGAAGATTCCAATAAGTGAAGCTGCTAACATATCTTCACTAAAGATGCCTTAGCGAAGATGCTCACATATCTTTGCTAATATGATGGGTTTTAGCTATAAATATCACCCTTAAACTCATTTTTACAACTTTTGAAACCCCAATCCGCCCCCAAACACCCCTATAAAAATATTAACGTCTGAAAACACATTTTATCACCCAAACACCTCATTTTTGAAGATAAACAACCTCCAAAATAATCACAAGTGAAGATCCAAAGGTGTGTAACCTATCTAAAACCTTTTTAATCAATTTTAATGATGTTGTTTATAAAACCCAAATGTCTAGATCTGATTTATGTGTGTTTTCCTCATTCAAAACCCTTCCAAATGATTTCCTAATTAGATCTAAACATTAAAAGTGAGTTTTCTCAAAGTAATGAACTTGAATGATAATGGGATGGTATTGGTGCCCTAAAAATTGGGGATTTATGTTATTTGTTGGTTGAATAATAATATGATGTTGTTTGAATGATTTGTGATGAGTTAGAAGCATGTTTAGGTTGTGTTTGGCTTGTGTATGAGATTTGACCCGTTTGGGAGTTTATTGTTAGATATAGGGTTGTTTATTCAAGTTGATTGATAATAATCTAATAGGAACATGCTAGGATGATTACACAACAGATTTAGTCATAATATGCCATTTAGGGAAAAATATGTGTTTTATGCAAAGAATCGATCAATAAATGGACCAAGTTGTTGTGTGAGGATGTTAGCACGTTAATCATGAGGTTCATGCTATCAAATCGGATATGTGCTATTCGGAAAGGTGATTTTTAGCCCAACACCCTGCTGCAGGCGAAGATGCCTAGCAGCAGGCGAAGATAGGGCTGGGTGAAGATACTCTATCTTCGCCCAAAAACTCAAATTCGTTAATAATTATGTTCGTTGTTATGCATTTTTGTTAAATGTCTATCTTCGCTCATAGCATCTTCGTTTATGACAGAATCATATGATTACATGTGTATTGCATGATCGGTTATCTGAAAAGATATTCATGATTTATAAACTTAGATAATGGGTCACCAACGGGATGTCGACTCTTGTGCGGTCGTGTCAATGTCAAAACACGTTTTCAAACATACGTAGTCATGGTCTGGATAATCGAGGACTAGTTAACCCATGGGTTATTAGTCTAGATACTCATATACATTTTATGATAAGTTTCCGGTATTAGGGACTATCATCGCATTGTCGGTTTATCTTATTTTTCAAGAACACAACCTAAGGTGAGTTTCACGGCCCCACATTCACACACTTTTTCGTGGGGGATAAACATGCAACACATTTTGGATTCATAAAGATCATATTATACTATCGTTATCTGTTGTTTAGTATACATAACGGGGGAAATGTGGATAGATCTATTGGGCCTGACTAACCCCACCCGGGTCGACTGTAGGTCGGACGGGTGCATATTGTCTTTAACTTTCGGTCCTACCAGGGATGACGGTAGCCCAACATGGGCAGCACATACGGAACATCATGTCAGTAATGGTTTCTAATCGTAGTAGTAACATACATAACGTCAAGCTAACGTTCGCATAACATAGTAGTAACGGGATTGATCTTTCAAAACTTATGGAAACGTTTTTATAAAACATGTGAACTCACCAGCATAGTATGTTGACATTTTTAGCATGTTTTCTCAGGTTGCTAAGGTAGCATCATTTGGATTAGGCGCACAGAGTCGCATGGGGTCTAGGTTTCATGCATAACTTTTAAAAATTTACTTTTACTTTCATTTGGAGTTGTAAACTATTTTGCTATTTTGGTTAATGTGTTAAAACTGCATGTTCTGGTTTACGTTATCTTTACTCATATAGTTGTCGTTTATTGTGACCGTTGACTTGGATCTTGGTATGTCACACGCCTTGCGGGAAAACCCCGCAAGTAGAATTTGAGGAGTTGACATATTTGAAGCACAAACATATGTAAGTCTCTGAACTATATATTCTCAAAGATCCAGAACTACTTAAAAGATCCAAACATTAGCTCTATCAAGTCAAATATTGAAAGATAGAATCAGCAAACGGAAAACATGAAAATTATCTACAAAGTTGCTAGCACATGAATTTGTGAGACATAACAAACATCGAACAATTTATAAAGATAATGTTCAAATTCATCTTTCCCCAAAAACTCTAGAAGATGAGAAAACATAATACAAAGCATGAGAAGTTTTAAATAAAAAGGATTCTAATTGCAGAAAAGATAGGGAAAATTTTGGGGGTTATCTAAAGAATCAATAGATTAGATTGAGAGATTAAATAGGATGAAATTTACCATGATATTTTGAAATTTTATTTTCAAAAGTATAACAATAGTGTACTTATACCAAATATGAAAGACGTTTGGTTTTATGATATAAGTTTTTTGAAAAGATGACACATAAGAAAGTTACATAAGTTTAAAAAATGAGGGGAAATAGCAAGTGGCATGTGCATGTTTCTTCGCAAGTGCATATCTTTTTTTCTTCTCTTGTACAAAACTATCATTTCCACTTGTTTATTCCTTGAAAACATGTCACTCTCTGGCTATGTTTGGCAATGAGCTTTTAGAAGTTTATAGCTTTAATCTTTTTAGAAAACTTATACCCAATAAAAAAATTTGTTTGGTTGAAAAGGCTTGAAGCTTTTAGATTAGGAGAAAAAACTCTATATTGAAATGCTACTAGTACTAGCGTTTAAGAAAAAACTACTAATATCTACAAGTTTTTAATGAGTAAATGACACAAATACCTATTTTACCATAAAAATAAATAAAAAAACATGCATACAAGCTTTTAGTTATACCAATTTTGGTCATTCTATATAGTTTATTAAAAGTTCTAGCTGCCAAACACCAAAATATATTTAAAAATCTACAGCTACCAGCTACAACTATCAGCTGCCAGTTTCTAGCCACTAGCTATCAGCTAGTTTTGCCAAACATACCCTTTGATAACTTCCTACATTTCTTATTTTTTTTAGTCTTTGTATGATAACTAAGAGATATTATGGGGGAGGCTAACGTAAAAAGCAGATTAGTGTAAAAAGTATAAGAAGGATTATTAGCTATAGATTAAATTAGATAATTCATTGCGTTATTAAAGTTTCACCCCCATTTTTAAAATGGCCATAACTTTTTTCGTGCGACATTATTTTTTGAAAAAGAAACTATACCATAAAAACAAGTTTTTCATCTTCTTTCATTTGCATACCATATTGCTATACTTTTTACAAAAATTTTTTTTACTGGGTTGATAACTTGTGTTTTATTGAGGGTATACTTGTGTTTTAGAAACGCAAGTTATGACTGATAAGACGACCTGATAAAACGCAAGTTATAAATGATAAAACAAAAGTTATACATGCTAAAACGCAAGTTATGCATGATAAAACGTAAGTTTTATCTGTTAAAAAGATGCAAGTTACACATGATAAAACGCAAGTTATACCTGATAAAAAAGATGCAAGTTATATCTGATAAAAAATGCAAGTTATATCATGATAAAATGCAAGTTATCAACCCAACATTTTTTTAAAGTATAGCAATAGGGTATGCAAATGAAAGAGGATAAAAAGCTTGTTTTTATGGTATAATTTTTTTTAGAAAAATAATGTCGTATGGAAAAGTTATGGACGTTTAAAAAATGGGGGTGAAACTCAACAATTGTGGTTTATACCTATTTTGTCCTTCTACTTAGACGGCCCGGTATGGAGATGCACACCCCCCCCTGTCACACCCTCAAAATCCACTTGCGGAGTTTTACCGCGAGGCGTATGACAAACCAGGATCCAAACCAACGATCACAATAAACAAGTCTAAATAAACATAATGCAATTTCAAAAACAATGTTTAAAATCCCCAATCACAGCGGAAGCTTATTCATAACATAATCCAAAAGTAAACCAAATGTTCAATGTTTGAAAACCATGCAATCCTAACTAGACGCCGTGCAGACGCGTGCGCCCTAGTTCCATTGTGCTACCTTAGCGACCTGAGAAAACATGTAAAAGTTTACGTCAGCACAAAAATGCTGGTGAGTTTACAGGTTTTGTAATCCAAGTAACCAAGTTCAACCTGTCCATACTATAACAAATCGAAAACCAAAGTACGCTAGCTAGGCGTATGTTTTGTTACTACCACGATTGGAAAACCATTACTAACTCGTAAACCAAATGTGTGCCTGATGTAGTAAACCTGTTGTTCCTGTTGTTCCTGTTTGAGACAATATGCACCCGCCGACCCTCCAAGTCGACGAGCGGGGTTGGTCACTCCCAATAGCGCTATTCACATTTCCCCGTTGTGCAAACCCGCACATTCATGGTTCCCCCCCCCGGGACTTCCAAAGATCGTGTAGTACACAATGGAAACCCATAGTATGACAGTAGTTACCAAATAATCGTTTTAACACATGTTTTCTCCCCCGAAAATGTGAAACCAGTTTAAAAGAGGGGCCGTAAACTCACCTTAAGTTGCGTTACTTCGTAATACGAATAACTCAGCAGCTATGCTAGTCCCGTAAAGCGGCGACCTAACATATGACAGTTACAAGAACTTAGACTAATAACCCGCAGGTTAGTTAGTCCCTAGATGTCCAGACCATAACCAAGTTCGTTTGAAAACACCGTGACTGTTTAACTGACCCAAAGTACAAGACTCGACATCCCATTGGTGACCCGAGACTCCCCGTGTTATGTTTACGCTCTCAAACATACAATCATGCAATCACACTTAACATACGTTAACGCACAACAAGTTATAGCACATAGCTCACGTATCACATAATTACATCCCAACATATGTTACCAAGTTATTAGATATGTTACGAGGTTCCTAGCATGTTCCTAGATATCAAATCGGGTCTCGGAATGCTAATTTACACCTACAGCAGCAGTACACACGATTAGGAAAAGTCAACTAGCATTTGGGTTGGTCAACTGGCATTTTGGAAGGCTAATCGCCTCTATTATAGGCGATTAGGGCTATACCACATGTAATTACTAGCAATTAGGGCTATACCACATGTAATTACTAGCAATTAGGTCATAAGACATGTATCTACTAGCAATTAGCTCATAAGACATGTATCTACTAGCAATTAGCCCCTACTCGCATGAAACATAGGCGATTAGCCTCCTAATCGCCCCTAACATAGGCGATTAGGGTTGCTAATCGCCAGTAACCGAGCTGTTCCGGTTTTTCGCGCGTTTAACGCTCCAAATCAGATCCAGAACGTGTGTAACCATCCAATATCATCCCAACAACTATTCTAAACATGTTTAAACTAAAATCCTTCGTTTTGCCTCGTATTATCAGCCCTGCATGCACCCATGTAGTCCAAACACCATACACATAGCACGAATCATCACCTTAACATGCACAACTATAACCCTAATGAACAATTACTCAGATTTTATTATCATGACATCAATATTATTCTGAAACTAACTTAATAACATGTTAATCACTCATCTTGAATCATACAAACCCTAGATATTAATCATAAACACACATAACACATGTATGATTCTTAGAATCTGATTAACAACACTTATTAACGATTTTCAGAAAGCTTTTTCGTTTTAGAACAGGTCTGGACCATTAGGGATTGAATAAAAACGTTTATAAAGATTGCATGGATGGAAACCAAACCTTAGATTTGTGAAAGAATGATGAATTAAGCTTGAAACCTTGTGTTTTGATCAAAAATCGCGTTCCAGAGGTTGTGTGTGTGTTGGGGCGGGTTATGGGACGACTAGGGTTTGTATTATGAAGTTTAGGAGGTCAAGCATTGTATTTATAGTCGTTTTTAGTCGTCCAGCCCGTAACTAGCGATTGTGCAGACTTACACGCGATTAGGGATCCTAATCGCATGTAACTTCATGCATTTGGGCCTAATCGCCACTTAGGTCATGCATTTAGCTCCCCAATCGCCCCAAATGAAGCCTACTCGCCTCCCCTATAGGCGATTGGGCTTCCCTAATCGCCTATAGGGACTGATTCCGTGGGTTTTGCGCGTTAAACCCCGTTTTAACATATGTTAACACATATTCACATACCGACAAGTCACATAATGATTGTAAACACATAACACTTGCAAATACACATATTCACACTCGTTCACCAATTCCCGGGACTCGAGACTTGTATGTTCCGTATGACCTGACGATCCTACAAATCGTCACCATTTGTACACTTGGTTAAGGACTGACATCTAACGAACCTCTAGACCAACATCCAATGATCTTCTAGACTAAACCGATAGTTCCCGAACCATAACCCGACTTAACTAACCCAGTTAAGTGCAATATACGCGTGACTCGCTAAGGTAGACTTTCATCTAGACAACGTTGTTAACCAGAATTTGCCGGGTGTCACACCCCCCCGTCTCCCCCAGGACGCCTGGGATGCATGCATTAGGTGTGAGCATTTATTTTTTTGAACGTTAGCTTCTTGACCGTTTGAAACGGTCATATTTAAAAAAAAAAGTTTTTTTTTCAATTATAAAATTATATCACTTTCCTCATTTTTTTTAATACCAAATACACTCCAATACACTCTCTTCATCCCTTCTCTATCTAATATTTTTTATAAACACTCCTATTTTAAAAAAAATATCATGGATTCATTCAACTCATTCAACCAAAACAACCCAAACAGCCCGAATCCAAACCCGAATCCAACGATGTGTTACACACCCGGTGATGGATTCACCACTCTCACAACAAGTACCTCCATTAACGGCGATCCAACAAATGCAACAAAACCCGATAGCTTTCTCTCAATTCAACCCAATGCAATACATGCAAATGCAACAATCATTTCAAACTAGCCAACAATTTTCTCCACAACCACCTCCGGCAACAACACGTATCGGTCCGTCTCAACCCATAGACGTGGAGGATGACGATGAAGAAATAATTCCACTCAAGCTCCGCCACTCACCGAAAAAGCTAAAGGCAAACACAAAGGTAAAGCTAGAGAAAAAGGTACGGGACGTGGTAATCCAAAATATGGAGTACCCAAGCCATGGTCCGATAATGAAGAGGAGGCGTTAGCTAAGGCGTGGGTTACTTCGTCAAAATGCGCCGCAGTTGGTAATAATATTTTCCCCTCGTCTTATACTTGTGCAATATATATATATATATATATATATATATTGTTTAAATATTTTAATTATTATTTTTTAATCATAGGTACCGCCCAAACGCAAGAGGCGTTATGGGACAAAGTTGTTGAAAACTTTCATTTGTATGAGCAAGCCGAGCCGTATCGACTACAAGATGCTTGTAGCTCGAAGTGGAGAAAGATCAACACAGATTGTGGTCGATTTAAAGGTTTTTATAACAAAATTAAGTCGAACCCGCCTAGCGGTTGGAATGAGCAAAATATTTTCGAGGAGGCTTTGCGCAAGTATAAAAATGAGTATAACAAATCTTTCTCGATGATTAGGGCTTGGTTGGTCTTGAAAAATAAACAAAAATGGACGACGGTCCCAAACGAGACTCAACGGGCCAAACGAGGAAAAACAGTTCAAAAAGGAGGTCCGTCCGTTCAAAGTGATATTGATATGAACGACGAGCCCGAGTTCGACCGACCACATTTTGAGGAGGAGCCACGCCCTATAGGTTTATAAATTTATAGATTTTTTTTACATAATTGTTTACGTTTTGTTTCTAACATATAAATATTATGAGTACTAAATGTAGGTCGGGATAAAGCTCGAAAGGAAGCGGCGGCAGGAAAGAAAATGGCATCAGGTAGCACGAGCGGGAGCGCTTCAAGGCTTGACACTTTGTCGGCACAAGTAGACGCTTTCAACCAAGCTAACCAAGAAAAAATAAAAATCAAGAAGGAAAAGCTTAGGTTGATAGAGGAAGCGAAGGCGGTGGAAGAGTGAAAAATTATGTCGACCGACATCTCTACTTATCCTGAAAAACAACGCGCCGCGTTGAAGAAAATGCAAGACAAAATTCTTCAAAAGTGGAAGTAGTTTTTTAAAATTTTAAGAAATCCTATCTTTTTTTTTAATTGTAGTATGGTTTGTAATTTGTGTTTAGTTTTAGTATGGCTTGTATTTTTTTTTATTAAATCTAGTATTTATTTTAACATTATTTTGTTTATTTTGTTACTCTTATATATAATTAAAATTAATAATAAAAAAAATAAATTAACTAATAAAATGCATGAGACATGGAGTTTTGAGTGTTGTTTGTTTTTCCACAGGAAAAGGTCTGCAGGAGAAAAAGTGGACCAAAGGTATGCAGTCTTCAAGAAGAATACTGTTTGTTTGTTAACATCTGCAGGTTGCTGAAATAAACTGAAATTTTAATAAACTGATTTTTTTACAGCAGTCTGGTGGTGGACCGTGGTGGTGGTGGTGAACGGTGGTGGTGGACCGTGGAGGTGGTGGTGGACGATGATGGTGGTGGGTGGTGGTGGTGGTGGACGGTGGTGGTGATGGGTGAGGAGAAGTGAAGAGTAGAAGACCTTGGAACAAGTCTGCACCAATAAGAGACCATGAAGACCTTTTTTAATGAAAGGTCTTCCAAAAAAAACAAACAATCTGCAGACCCCAAACGTCTGCACGCATCTGTGCGGCGCAGACAAAAACGGTTAGAAGTGCTTCTGAGCAAAAATCAAACAGCCCCGTGGTGTCTCCACACCTCACTCATGTCTCAAGTAAGAGAAAAATGGAGGTAGATGAGATGGCATCCTAGGTAGCATGAAGACGTCAACTTTTTAGTATCTCCAGATCCACTAGCCTTATTTTTTAAAAACTCAAGGTATATTTTTTTTCCATTTTAATCTCATCAATTATTTATGTTGATAAAAGGCCAAAATCTTTTCTAACCCGTGAGAGTTTAGAATATCAATTCCTAATATGTTCTAGCTAGTGTTCAAATGTTTAATACTTTAATGTGTTCGTGGTTATCCAAATTATGTGTATTTTAGAACAAATCCGTCCGTGAATCAACATCCTGTTTGATACGTGTTTTTTCGTATGTATAACTTATAATAATAAAATAAGTGAGTTTGTATGATGTGACATTTAATGGAGGTCGTCATGTGGCATCATGTGAAGCTTTCTTTTAAATTTATTTACTAATTTTTATCCCGGGAGCGTCCCGGGTTGAAGTATCTAATATGACAACATAATTAATGACTTGCAATATATGATTAATGAATATTATTATTATTATTATTATTATTTATTTTAAACAAATCTCTGCCATAAGTTATCATATTATTGTTTTAAAAAATTTATAGGTATCACCTAATCCCAGGCCCGATCTAAACCCATATTTTTTTAAACTAATCCCAAACCTGACACAATACCTATCGGGTTACAAAAAATAGTCATTTTTTTCTCCGTTTTTTATATAACACTATGGTACTCGTTGGAAAGATAATAAAACGCTCGTTAATTTGGTGTAATTTTTTCTTTAAAAAATCTTGTATATAAAAGATATTAACGTTTAAAAGTTACGGGAGAAAACATGAGAGATAAAATAATAAAGGTTTAATATTTACATTTGGTAGATTAGGTATTTAATAGATTAGGTTAAACCATATTTATTCTTTTTTTAATTGGTCTAGAGTTACCACATCACATCTTATATGGCATCTCTCAAAGGAGAGATTGCATAATATTATGACATGTAGGATTATTAGCTTTGCAATATATATATACTAGATTATATCCCGGGAGCGTCCCAGGTTGAGAAATCTAATTTGAAATATCAATTTTACATCTAAAATAGACTGATGCGTTTTACAGTTACATGCAGGAAAGCTTTGGGTAGCACTTAACCTAAAACAATTAACAATGTATCTCCAATGTTAGTGCATAACCTTAAACAATGTATAACTCTAATATTAAAACCTAATCTAACCTAAAACAATGTACAACTCCAATGCTAACACATGTTGTAAACATAACTAATGACTTGCCTACACATGATTAATGAATAACCTGAACACTTTGTGTTTTTTTTTCCTGTATGAACAAAACCACACAAAAAAAGAATAGTCGTTTAATAAAACGCTCGTTAATTTGGTGTAATTTTTTTCTTTAAAAAATCTCGTATACAAAAGATATTAACGTTTAAAAGTTATAGGAGAAAACATTGAGAAATCTAATTTGAAATATCAATTTTACATCTAAAATAGACTGATGCGTTTTACAGTTACATGCAGGAAAGCTTTGGGTAGCACTTAACCTAAAACAATTAACAATGTATCTCTAATGTTAGTGCATAACCTTAAACAATGTATAACTCTAATATTAAAACCTAACCTAAAACAATGTACAACTCCAATGCTAACACATGTTGTAAACATAACTAATGACTTGCCTACACATGATTAATGAATAACCTGAACACTTTGTGTTTTTTTCCTGTATGAACAAAACCACATAAAAAAGAATAGTCGTTTAATAAAACGCTCGTTAATTTGGTGTAATTTTCTTCTTTAAAAAATCTCGTATACAAAAGATATTAACGTTTAAAAGTTATAGGAGAAAACATTAGAGATACAAATCTAATTTTGTTTTTAAATTTTAAATTATTATTTTCCTAAAATAAAACCCTTGCCACATGGGATGACACATGGCACACTCAATGAAGAGAATATCCTCTTTGAATGCCATGTCATTAAAATGGCTTTGGTTTATTATATGTATAGATAGATATAGATTTTGTATTTTTAAATAAAATCTATATCTATATTATCTTAAAATTTTTAATATGTTAATTAATATCTTTTCCTTATTTTCCTCTCACATTTTTTAAATGTTAGTGAACTATTAATTATTTTAAAATTTAAAATATGTTAATTAATATTTTTATCTTTATTTTTTTTATTTTCCGCTCACGATTTTTAAACGTTAGTACCTTTTATGTATGACATTTTTTTGAAAAAAAATTTACACCAAATTAACGATCGCTTTATTATCTTTCCAATGAGCAACATATATAGTGCTATACAAAAACGGAAAAAAAATGTGTTTTTAGTGAGTTTTTGTTCATGCAGAAAAAAAAACACAATGTATTTAGGTAATTTCTTATATAGATAAGTCACTAATCATGTTATGATAGTATATATGTTTTTGAACCTACTATTACATATATGAATTGCCCATGTTCATGTGCTATAACGATATGCTTAGCATTAAAAGAGGTTGAGATTTTTTAATCTGCTGGGAACGTAGCATGAGAACCCTTTTGATAGTATAAACATTAGAACAACTTTCTTTAACATTAAAAGAGCTTGAGACTGTTTAACTTCTTTTATCCTTTTTTATTAATTAATATTAGATTTTTTTTAACCTTGGAACACTCCTGGAGTAATCAGCTAGTACTTTTTATATGATTATTACTTTTTTCATTATATACTTTTATATAGTCGTCTGATTTTAATAAATATTTAATCAGTGTTTATGTGTACACAGTACACCTTTAAGTTAATGGAATTTCAAGCTGTTGAGAAATTTTGAGAAATTTCAAGCTGTTGCAATATAAAGATATACAAATAAAACAAAATCACGAAAGATTATCATAGTACGAACTGAATATATTGCTTTAACTTTAAGTTAATGGAATGGTGACATCAAAAATTCAATTATTTATCTATTGCTTGATGGCATCGTCACTATTATAATCATCTATCTTTATTAAAGACAATATTCAATTAGTTTTATAATAATTATTAGAGTTTAAAGTTACCACGCTTCGCCGCGGGGTTAACAGTTATCTTTCAGGTCGCCAGACGATTGTAATCTTCAACATATCCACGAAGTCCTCATGTCGCCGCCTCACGCTCCACTGCCACAGTTGTTGGCTGTCGAAACCCTCTTCGTTGTCGTGTCAGTTTACTTTCCCTGGTTTGTATAATTATCGACGCATATATGTGGTCCTTAAATTCCCGACAACAGAAACATATAAGCAGCAGGCGATGCGGTCAGTTTAATGCAGCCAGGTAGTAGCAAATTGTTTATGTATGATCAAAATCCTCATCAAGAAAATAATGTTGTCGTTGTATTTGTTATACTTTGGCTTGCAATATAATAAAAAAAAGATTTGCAGCCAATAAAAGTGAACCACTTCTAATTCTTTCCTCAATGTGGGCCTATTCTTCACATGCGTAGCCATTTGCAATACAATATAATACAAAAATATTGGCTTGATTGCCTGCCTCCACAAGCAGCCAGTAAGCTTACGTTGCCGTCACAAACATCCAATCAAACTTGTTTACTATAGAAGTGTCTTTTGTTTAATATAGAAGAGAACTATAGTATTTTATCCGTCAAATGGACCAGAACATTAAGGTCATAATGTTAACACTACATCAAAAGGACTTGTGTCTTACTCAAATTATTTCAATTATCTCTTACTTGATTACTTATTGCTAGCATTACCATGAACAAATAAAGAACATTTAAAAATAATGATTTTTTTTTTTTTGTGGGATGATTAGGACCGCAAATTCTGCAAATTGATATTAAGCCTTTACTATGATTGTTAAATCATAAAATCATAACCGATGGAAAGAAAAGTGGTTTCAATAAAATCATAATGATTTGTATTGATAGGGTTACAACTTCAAATCTTCCCGGAATTATTTGTGTAGGACTTATATTAGTGATTTATACAGTTGTCATCAAATATTGTACAACGGAAGTATAAAGGAAAGAAAATAAGTAAAAGTTAGAGAATTATACTTAGTGGTTTTAAGATGTCTTCTTAAAATGGTTGTGAAATAGCCATCAAAGCCTTCCATTCTCTTAATTAGGTAATATAGATTAGATAGATATACGTGAAATGTTCATAACCAAAATGAACTGTTACAAGGATATTTTTTAGAGTTAACAGCCAAAATCGTCCCTGAGGTTTAGTTAGTTCTTATTGATACATATGTGTGGCTATCGCTTTGGATTCAATAATAATAGGTGTTTAAGTTTTGAAGATTGGAAGATCAAGACTCATTCGACCAACTGTAGGGTCGAATGAGATCCACAAGAGGTCGAATGAAGAATTTTGTTTGTTATTATGCTTATTCGAGCTAGGTAGAGGTCGAACGTGCTCATTCGACCTTTGCATGGGTCGAATGTGCAGTCTATATATAGGTTAAGTTTGTTTGAGAAGTTGAGTAGTTGTCTCATTTGAATGTGTGTTTTGTGTGTCTTTCCAGGAGAGGTCTAGAAGGTTCTGTGTGTGTGTTTATCATTGTAATCAAGGTTCTTAATGCTAAAACAAGTTTGATTATTAATGAGAATGATGATTGAAATGGATTTCTACGTGTCTGATTGATTGATTGATTATCATATTGCATATGATTTAGGGTTTCCGCACCTAGATTGTTCTACTCGTGTGATATATTGTGTGTTTTCTATAAAATCGATCCTTTAAAAAGTGGTATCAGATCTTTGCTCAATCACACGACTGCAATTTGATAGTTTTTCATCAGATTTTTACTCAAAATCATCAAAATTTATTTATCTGTTTTGCATGTGTTCTGCATGAACATGGAGATTGATTGATTTCAAGTTGTTTTTATGGATAAAATCAAAAATTCTTTCACAAAAGTTAATCTCCTATGAATCCGAAGCAAAACCTGCTAAAGATCATTGAAATCCATCAACTTTTGAAAAATTCAGATCAAATTGAGTGATTTTTGGAGAAAAATGGTTTTGAAATGGGTCGGGTCGAACCAGTTATGTTTTGGTCGAACTTGTGTGGTTTTTAGGTCGAACCAAGTGTTTCTAGGTCGAACCAAGTGAGTTTTAGGGTCGAACCTGTGTTTGCCTTTCATTCAGAGTGTTGTGTTGTTTCATTCGAAACTATTTTTCTCATTCGACCTTACGGGAGGTCGAGTCAGTTTATCTTAGAGGTCGAATCAGACTCTGGTGTGTTAGTCTTTCATTTGATCTTATACTAGGGGCCGAACCAACCAAATTTGTCTCATTCGAACCCCCCGTTTACACCTTTTAGGTCGAACCAGAATCCAGTTTACAAATTTTTCTAAGTGTTGTCATTTTAGACGTCATGGATAACATTTTGGGATTTCCTACAACATCAAGACCTGCTATGACACAACAACAACATGTACCAATGAATCCTTGGGCTGTTGCAGCTACGAAGAGAGCAAACACACAACCTACACAACCAATGAATATCTGGGCCGTTTCCACACCACCCCAATCAATTACTAAGCCTCCTCCACAACCAATGCCGGACTTTTGGGGAGTAGCAGCCCCAGCAGCAGTTCAAAGTCAGACTACCAATGCCATTACAACCTTGGTGAAAGATCTATCTTCGGGAAATGGGACAAGACAACCAAAGTTGCTGGACATGAATGAATACTACTCATGGCAAAGGAAGTTCAAGATACATTTGGAAGGTATGGGACTAGATGGTGGGGAAGCATGGCAGATGATCGAGAAGGGATATGTGGCACCTACAATTGAGAACTCTACAAACCCAATAGCACTTAGTGACCTTTCTGATGATGAAAAGAAAAGGTTTGCAGCAGAAAAGAAAGCATTCTCACAGCTTTCTCAGGCATTGAACACAGATTTACTACACCAGTTTGGAACATGCACAACTTCTAAGCAATTGTGGGATGTGTTAAAGAGTGGGCATGACGGGAATGAAAAGACTCGAAAGTTGAGAACTGAAGAGTTGAAGAAAGAGTTTGAAAACTTCAGTTACAATGGAAATGAAACCTTGAAAGAAATTACTCCAAGGTTCTTTCACTTATTGACTGAGTTGTCCAACTATCAAGTTTCCTATCCGATGACAAAGATTATGGAAAAGTTCACAGATGCACTACCACCGTATTGGAATCAGCATATTGAAGTTTTAAAGGAAAAAGTTGCTTACCAGTATTGGACGATCAGTGAGTTTATTCAAAAGTTAGAAAACAATGAGATGGAAACTAAGAGGAAGGAAAAGAGATCTACGATTCCATAGAATCCGGAATTATATTTTGCTACTACTTCTACATCAACTTCTATTCCTAGTGGAGGCATGGGTGTTGCACCAGCACCACAAACAGCTTTTGTTTCAAATGTTGAACCTCCAAATTACTTTGAAACACCATCTTACACACCACCTCCATCAAACTTTCAAGTTCCTAACTATTTTGGCACATCATCTGTGACTTTGCCACAACCACAATCACAATCACAAACACCTATTGTTAGTCAAGCTACTACAAGTTCAGGTCTAGTTGTATTGGAAACATCAAACATGAACAATGTAACAGTTGAAGTTGCACAACAACATGTTGCATTGGTTTCTGCATTATTAGCATCATACAATGGACTGGTGGCAAGTCAAATTGGGAATAACAATCTCACCAATGAAGATTATGCCCAAATTAACAAAGAATAAATGGATCTGATTAATATACAATGGGCGTTTGCGAGTGTCATGAGAAGAGCAACAGAGTTCATTGAGAAGATTGGGAGAACAGATCTTGCTACAACAACTAACACAACCTATGGTTTCAACAAAGCTAAAGTAACTTGTTTCAATTGTGGAACCAAAGGTCATTTTGCTAGAGAGTGTACCCAACCAAAACAATAAGGTAAACGCAACCCATTTAACTCAAACTATCAAAACCGTCAATCACAAAACCAAGTCACTTTCCAAAACCAAAACACCAACTATCAAAACCAAAACAATTACCAAAACCGACAAAACACCTCACAAAATTCCAACCAGAGACAAACAACATTCACAGCCAACCAAAACCAAACAACACCAAAACAAGTTAGAACCATTGTTCTAGTTTCTACAGCAAACACTCAACAGCAGAATGATAATCAAGCTTTGGTTATCCAGAAGGACGAAGGTTTTGATTGGAACACAATGCAATTGGGTGTTGAAGAAACTACAAGTGGCAATGTTGCTTGTTTGGCTCAGCAAATGGCAAGTGAGGATCCGGTGATAGTTGAAAATGAAGTGATTGATGAGAAAGATGTTGAAGTTATTTCTGAGAAGGTAGAGGAGCAGGTGACTGAAGAAGTTGTTACAGAGTCTTCTGATGATCATGATTATTCTGATATTGAGAGTGATTCTGATTCCGAATCAAGTGTTAATTCACTTGATGATGATATTGAGCAACTTCTGGCAGAATCTGATTTTATGATGACCAAGAAATCGTGCATGGTGGATGATTCTTTCTCCAAAGTTGATTATTCTAAATTCTTTGCAGGAAAGGAAACTCACTTTCCATTGATGGCAATGATAGAAGCTCCGAAACCGGTAAGTTCTAAATCTCCATCTGTTAATTATGAAAATTATTGTGGTTCATGTGATAGACTTGAAGAAGGGGTTAAGGACTTAAAGTATCAACTTGAAAGTGCTAGAACCATTCAGTCTTGTCACAAAAATGAAAAAGATGTTAATAAGCTGCTAGAGAACTATAAGAAAGACATTTCAGATTTAACTAAAACATTGTCACAAAAACAAACTGCCATAAATAATTACATTAATGAAATTGAAGAAACAAAATTAGAAATGGCAAAAATGAAATGTTTTTCAAATAAGATAAACAAAAAGCTTGAGAGTTATCTGAATGTAGCTTATGTTTTGGACCACATAATTGAAGAACTAAGCCCTTCTGTGAGTTACAAATCAGTACAGTCTCCAGTATTGTTTGAAAATCACAATTTGTATACTATGACACCGGAGAGTAATGATAAATCTAGATCTACGTCGGAGAATGAGTCAAACACTTCAAGTGTTGGTGATCCAAATTCCAATGTAAAACCGATTTTGGGTATTTACAATGAGGACGTTGAGGCTGTAACTGATGATTCTGACACTGAGGATGAGATACCCAAAAAGAATGTTGATATTCCTCCGGAAAATCACATTCTAACTAATGAGTCATACTCAAAGGTACAACATTCTCAGAAAGTTAAACAAAGTCAGAATCAATCGGTGAAAAAGAATGAGAAATGTGACGACAAACTTGTGAAAGTGTTTTATCGGATGGAAGGATCCGATAAAATAATTTCTGATGAAGAATATCCTATTCAGTTCGCTAATTACTCTAAAATTGACAAAATTTGGCAAGAAAGCACAATCTGGTTTCCTAAATCAGAAAGAACAAATGATATGCCACCCGATTTAATCAAGCAACTGTATGGTGATAATTTTAAAACACCAAAGGTTCATGTCACAAAATTCATAAAGCCAAAAGATAAAGTAAATGGTTTTGTTGAACCGACTTATTCACTAGAGCCCGCTCCTGAGAGCTTGAGGCAAGAGTGTTATAAGAATCAATATCCGGTCAACACATTTGCTAGATCTGATGATGAAAACTGTTTTGAAGAGTATAGAGCCTGTTTCAAGTGTCGAGAAAGAGGGCATTTACTTGCTCACTGTCCATACGTGAGACGTAAAAGGCAAGAGGTTGAACATAGGCAAATTAATAGAAGTTCAAATGTTGGTGTTCCTCAAAGAAATTTTTATCATCAAAACCAATTTCAAAATCAAAATAATTTTTACCAAAGAGGAAACCGACCGGTTATCTATGATAATCGCAATCGAATTGCTATGAACAATGGTATGAGAAGACCTATGATGAATCCGACTTTTGAGAAACAAAAGGTTTATTCTAAACCCTATGCTAATCAAAATGTTGGGCCTTCGGTGGTTTAATCAACCAAGGTTTCTAAGAATGTTCCATCTGAGGTTGTTTCAAAGAATTCTAACAATGAACAACCAAAATTTCAAACTCAAGTTAGAATTCTAAAACGATCGGAACAAGTTTGGACATCAAAAAGTTCTCTCGGAGCCTCAAGTTCATCTTCTAAACCGGTAAAAGAAGTTCCTAAGACAAATGTTTTGGAAAAACCGGTTAGTGAAAAGAAAAAATGTTGTTGAGAAAAAGAAGGAATCTTTGAATGTTTCATTTGCTGATACTTAAAGACCCAAGACCAACATGGCCTGGGTCCCCCAAAAGAACTAATCAAGTTTGTGATTCACACAGGGAGTTTCAGCTGGCCCTGTGAGCAGTCTTTGGATTGTTGACAGTGGAGCTTCCGGGCACATGACAGGACATATGTCTGACGTGCTTGTCGTGGTACACGTAAAATTTCCCAATTACAACTAATGTATAGTGGTAAAAAGGTATCGAACACAGGGAGTTTGTGGAATATGTGTAAGCTAATAACTTTGTGAATTAACTAATATTTAACTACTAACAAGATTAAAGATCAAAGATTTGTTGATTGCTCTGGGTTTAGACTTTAATAAAAAGAAAACTAAATTAATGATTTGAGATGAGTTTTGTTCTTCCAATTAACAAACAATGACCATCCTTGGATCCATTTTCCTTAAACCTTTATGCAAAAGTTCCACTAGAAAGAGTTACATAGACATAACTCGTGTTTAAACAATTATTGTGATAAAAGGGAACAAAGTACTCGGATTATAGCAATGCGAGGTTGTTTCCCGATGACCGATTAATCAATTATCCAACCCAAATCCTTCCCGCAATATCCCGGTTGTTAACAACACCAAGAACGTACGATTAAGACTAGAAATGGAGAAATTAATTAACTACTACATGCAATTGTTCAAACACCATAATAATCAAGCAACATGTACGAAATTATCATTCTAGAAATGCAAGGAACAAACATAAAAGAGTTCAAGAAAAACTTCACCAAAGATGATCATCTAAAGTTCTAGCCAAGCATGACTTGATTGATCATCATAACAACCATAGAAATGTTCATATGAATCAAAAGCTAAAACCAATGTTTGTGATAGGTTCCCAATGCTTTTCTTTAGCCAAAAATCGCCCAAAAGTGTGTTAGAAACGTTTCAAGTGGAAGAAGTAATGATAAGTCTCTAATAATTGCCCTTTTAAAGAAGGAGTTACATAATTCTGCAGGTCCACCGTAAGGGTACGGTGGTCTTCAAATCTTAACGGTGGTTTAACACTGCCCTACGGTGGAAATCAATGGTCTGAGGCCACCGTAACCCTTCGGCCAGGCCGTAAGGGTACGGTGGTCCTGTTAATTTCTTCATTTTTTTCTTCTTCTTTTTCATCTCGTTCCGATGCGGTCCGGTCCACTCCCAAGCCCGTTTTTCGCCATTTTTAACTCCTTCTTACACCTGCAACCAAAATAACCGTAGTTACCCAATTCCAAGCAATAACATGAATAAATGTAGATAAAATAAAAGTTTTAACACTATTAAAGGGTGTTCGTTGAACCACCCGTCACATCCCCACACTTACCCATTGCTTGTCCCAAGCAATCTACTACCACTTCTTTCCACAAATAAGCGATCATTTCAAAGTCAAGTTAAATGTGCAATCCTCGTACTAACCCATCCTCAACACCCCAATCAACACACCCCTCACAATATCTCTCCTCTCGGTATCAAATAAGCTCTAGCAAAGATACGCTTGACACACAAAAGGCAAACGGGTAGTTGTACAACCATAAGCTTGTACCTAAATCAATAATCCTCCTAACATGAACATGAATATAAATCAAAGGGACTTAACGGTTGTAACTTGGCTAGGTGTGAAGGTAGGGAATAGGACATATAAGTAGCGCAAACTTTACCCGGTCTTTTTATTACAACACAAACACACGCGAACAAAGAAACACTACTATATACAAACACAAACATAACTTAACTTGCTCTTTCTTTTCTTTTTTCTTTTTCTCATTTCTTTTTTTTTTTCATCTTTCTATTTTTTCTTTTCATCATTTTTCTCAATTTCTTCTTCCCCCCCCCTTTTTTTTTTTTAATACATCAAGAAACACTAATACATACACATACGAACACACTCAACTAAAACTTCAACTTGTAATACTAAAATAACACACTAACACTCTATTTAAACACACAAGACCGGGTCAAGTTGGGTATTGATTTAGGGAACTAGCTAAAGGGTTAACAATCGATAGGCTTTTAGGCTCAAAGATGGGCAACTAAATGTCCAAACCCCCGCCCCTCTCGCTACCTTGCTCATATTTGTAATGTATGAGGTCCAACCCCCCCCCCCCCCCCCAAAACCCACACTCGCACTCACATGATGAGGCTACCTAATACCCTTATCATTTTTACACTCATGTTCAATCAAGGATTCAAGCTGTATTCAGGCACAAGTTCTAGTGCACCCCCACCCGTTGCCACTCTCACAAAGGAAGAATTTATTTATTTACATGTGTGGCTTCAACTCTCACCAAGAAAAAGAAACGGGTATTAAGGGTTGCCGATGTGTCTAATGGGGGTTAAATCAAGGTGTTCCAATTTTTGCAACATTGCACTTGACCTCAAAATTTTTTTTTTTTAAAGTTTTCCAAAAATTTCCTCCCATCCCCACACTTGGGATGCATTGTCCCAATGCATGGCTTTGGAAAGAAATGCTCGTATACTCAAACCACAAATTTCTTTTTGTATTTTTTCATTTTGTAATTTTTTTTAGATTTTTCATTTTTTAAAACAAAAACACACATCCAACTACCACAACCCAAACTCATCAACAATTCTACATGATTCAATACACCACCCAACCACCCGAAACCCAAAGGTAAAAACACAAGCATAAACAACAAAAAATAAAACTATGTACAAGAAGCACGACCTGATTAATAGTAGCGCGGCTGAGGCGGCCCGAACACCGAAGTGAACAAATCATTCCATTCGCCAAAGCCGAATGCTCCATCACTGCTTCCTCCTTGATCTGTGGGTTGCTGTTGCTGCTGAGGATTGACCCATTGGGAATGGTGGATTGGTGGAGTCGGATAGGAGATGCTTCCATCATACGGCGGTAGGGACCCATAATCCACCGGTGGTGGATTTGCGACTACGGGCCTCCCCGCGTGCCAATCATCATTCATTCTCCTGTTCTGATCATCAATGTATCTGTGATTAATCTCCACTTGCTGAGCGTAAGCGTGTCCACGGTTCCATAATTCTTGACGATCAAAACCTTGTTGCATTCTTCGCTCCATGCTAGCTCCCATCATCGTTTGATGATCAAATAATGTTCGCTCCGACCCCGACCAAGTATCAAACACCGAGGCTGGGGGGCGTTGACTTTCAATTACCTCATTCATCGATCCCCCAAAGGCCCAACCATCCACATATGCCCTCTCGGTAAAATCATAAAATCCTCCACCATGATATCTACTCGAACTCCCTTGGCCAATATCCAAATGTCCACCCGCCGGATTGTCTTCATATTCTTCATCATCACTTGGTGGCGCCTCAGCTCCACTTTCGGGTTCATCCTCCTCACCGGGCAAAAGTGCCCGTGCATCTTTCTTTAACATCCTCCACTTTTGACCTCCACTTTTCAATTTATGGTACCTTTCAGATTCAGAATACACCCAACCAGAACCCATTATTGCCAGATCAATAGGTTTAAACTTTTTCCTCTTTCTTCCTTCATCTTCATCAGTGATTGCACCTTGTTGTTTCAACAATCCAGTAATTATTCGACAGTAAGGAATGATTGTCCTCTCTGGTGAATTTCTACATATCCACACATGATTCAAGACCAAGTACCGAAAAGAGAATTTTGGACCACCGTGCATCAACGCATATAAAATAGGAACCTCAGAAAAACGCACTTGTTCCTTATCAGCGCGTCTCGGTAATATGTTCAAGATGGTGAAATTCAGCAACAGTTTAGGCTCTATCTTCAAATTTCTTCGATATAAAGTACCATGATAAGTACCCGGCAAAAATAAATCACTCAACATGTCCATCCAACGTGGATGCTTGTCCGGATTAATCAACAACTCGTCAATGCTCGGATTCTTATATTCCTTCGCCGGTAAACTGTCAAACTTTGCAAGCCTTCGTAATGTCTCGTAAGACATTTCCACCTCTATTCCATTTACCTCACCAATTAGCTTCATCTTTGACGGTGAATCATATTTCGGACATCGTAGTGTGGTCATCCATTCCTCTACCTCGTCCAAAAATACCCTTCTATCTTCTTGATCATAGCAATAAAGTGCAGCTTCCCATCCTAGCGCCTTAAACCTATCAAAAACCCCAAATGGCTCGAAATCTTTTCTGTTCACCTCCCTTAAGTTAGGATTCAACCGTCTTTGCGCTTCTCTTGTGGGCTTTGCATCTTCATTGGTGATAATCTTGTGCATCACAATGGATGGACTAATTCCTTTGAGATCGGCAATCGTCCACCCAATAGCCCCTTTGTTCTCTTTCAACACTTCCAACAAAGCTTGCTCTTGAGCCATCTCCAAATTAGAGGCAATAATGACCGGTAATGTGTCATTATCCCCTAGAAAAGCATACTTCAAATGGCTCGGCAAGTCTTTCAGCTCCAACTTTGGTGGCACTTCTAATGAAGGTTTGGTGCCCGAATCAATCTCCACTGGCAAACTATCAAACTGGTGGGACCATGGTGGTCGACCCTCCTTCAAGGCTAGCACATCTTGCTTTTCTTCTTCATTCTCCAAATCAAAAGCATGTACCTGTTCAGAAAAATTACAAGCACACAGTTCCATTCCATCTTTCTCATACTCACATGGATTGCATCCCTCAATGACATCTGCCATAAAACATTCTTCAACACCGGAATCATTAGTATTGTTAGTAAATACATTTAAACGCATTTTCCGGTTTCCAAATGTCATGTCGACCGTGCCAAATCTACAATCAATTACCGCATGTGCGGTGTTCAAAAATGGTCGACCCAATATGACATTTTGTTGTTGTTTTGACTCGGCGGATGAGTAATCCAATACCAAAAAGTCAACCGGGTAATAAAATTCATCAATTTTTACAATGACATTTTGAACCATCCCCCGGGGTAACTTATGGGACAAATCGGCTAAAACAACCTTTGTCTCCACCCTAGCTAATGGACCAAAGTCATATTGATCATACAACCCACCCAGTAAAATACTCACCCCGGCTCCAAGATCTAGCAACGCCTTTGCCATTTGAAAATTTCCAACTTGAATGTTTATTAATGGCGTGCCCGGATCTTGAAGCTTAGGCGGAAGCTCCCCGTTTAAAACTGCACTCACTTGACCCGTAACATTTACCCGCTTAGGCATTTTTTTCTTTTGTTGCCTCTTTTGTGTACACAATTCTTTCAAAAATTTAGCGTATGCGGGTACTTGTTTTATTGCATCAAGTAAAGGAAGATTTATTTTTACTTGTTTAAACATGTCCCACATTTCTTCTTTTTGGGGACCTCTTGATGCAATAAAATTTTTCTTACCCGGATCAAGTAGAGCCGATGGAAATGGAACTTGATTCGGCTCATTTTCAGTTTTCTCAATCTCACTCGCTTCCAGTTTTTTAACATTTATTTCTTTTTGTAAAACCGGTGAAACTTCATCATTGTCACTTTCCTCACCCGTGACATCCTCAACCACCCCCTCGACAAAACTTGGTGACAAGTCCGCTTTAAATTCTTTCCCACTTCTTAAAACACTTACATGATTAACATTAACATTGTTACCTCGTGAAGAGCCATGTGACGGATTTACCTGCGTATCGCTAGGAAATTTGCCTTTACCTTTCTTCAACTCCGCCACATCGGTTGCCAATTGACCCATTTGAGTTGTTAATGCTTGAATGCTTTTATCACGAACTTCATCCTTTTGTATTCGTGCTTCATCAAGTTGGTTTCGCCTTTGCATATCTTGTTGCATAGCTTTAAGCATCTCAATGACCTCATTTCCGCTTGACGAATCATGACCCAAATTTCGTTGTCCAGTTCGAGCTTGCCCTTGGTAGCCACTATTGTATCCGCCTCTATAAGTCCCTTGGTTGTATTGTTGACGAGGCACAAAGTTACCTTGAGCAGCTTGAAAATTCGGGTTGGCTTGATTAGAAGCATTCCCATATCTAAAGTTGGGAGGATTTCGTAACCCGGGGTGGTAAGTGTTGGAGTTCATGTCATAGTTTCTCCCACCCCCTTGAATAGCATTCACTTCTTCACTTGGTGCTTCTTGCACACCCACTCCACAAACCTCCGCCGTGTGACCTATCTCTTGACAAGTGCTGCAAACATTATACAATTGGTTAGTATTTTGCACATTACCACCTTCGACCGCATGTACCTATGGTCTTTGAATCACATGTCTTGCCCTTCTTGAAGATTGGGCCTTCCTTTTTGAAGTCACCGCCATTTCCTCTAAATATGCCCAATCATCTTGTTCAAAATTTGTACCAAAAGTACCATTTGTGATGGACATAAGATCCCGTGCATCCTCCGATGTCAAACCTTCATGAAAAGCATTTAGCAATTCCCATAGTTGGATACCATGGTGAGGGCAATTTCGTAGAATCATGTTAAACCTCTCAAATGCTTCATGGAACATCTCTCCCGACTGTTGTTGAAAGCTTCTCAACCCCCTCCTTGCATCATTGGTCTTTTGCAAACTATAGAATTCATCCAAAAAGATTTGTTGCATATCGGCCTATGTGAAAATTGATGCGGATGGTAGAGTGTGAAACCATCTCTTTGCTTTATCTTCCAATGAGAATTGGAAAAGTACCAACTTGACATCATCCGGAGTAAATCCTTGGCCCCCAATAGTGTTGCAAATTGAATCATAAGTTTCCAAATGAAAGTAAGGCTCTTCCGTTGCTAGCCCCTTGAATTTTGGTAGACTTTGAAGTGCGGTTGTTCTAACTTCAAAAGTTCTTCCATTTGCATTTTGCGGAATCACTATGGGTGATGGATTATTAGTGATGATAGGCCGAAAATGTGCTTCAATTCCCCGTACAACATCACGGTGGAGTCTTCTAGGTGCTCCCAATGGCGCTCTTGGTTGACCCATTTGCCCTTGCATTGCACCTTGTGGTGCAAATTGTTGTTGATGTTGATTCGGATGCATAGGTTGTTGTTGGTGATTTGGCCTTTGATGTTGAGCTTGCATATTTGGAGGCCGCATTTGATTGAGTGGCGTGGGACGTTGAAACTGCAATCCTTGTGGTCTAACATGTTGCACACCAACCGGTAGTCTTGACGGATCTTGAAATTGTAAAAGTGGTTGACTTACTTGACCCGTTTGAGCTTGCGAACCCACATATGCACCTTCTCCTCCATAGTAATAACCCTCTTCATTGTACCCACTAAACTCCTCATCATCATACCCCTCGTCATACACATCTCTTTGAAATCTTGAATTTGGACCGCCTTGAAAAGATGAATGGTAAAAACCCGATTGATTAGGTGGTTGATAAGAAGATGTGGTGTGGACAATTGTTGAACCTTGTCCTTGTGGGTGTGGAATGGTAGAAGATGATTGACCCGTAGTTGGAAAAAAAATGGGAAAATGGTGGAATGGTACATGATGGATTAAAGTTAAGGTTTGGATCAAATTGGGTGGAACTCGGTTGGGTGGTATGGCTTGGTGTTTCAGGACTAGTGGAAAAGTTAGGTAATGTGGTGTTGGGTGAAATGTGTGAAGAAGTAGGCATGAATGGTGAGGACGTTTGACCCGTTGTTGGTATGTGAGAGTCTTGCATTATGTTTCTTGGGGTGAACGGTGAAGTAGGTGAATCAATGACTTTGTTTCTTCGAATCAAAACTCGGTTCTTTCTCAGTGTTCTTTCAATCTCCGGATCAAACAAAAGTGGTGATGACTCGTGAGAGCCCCTAGTATGCATACACGTGAAGTACCTGCACACTAAACACAGCCCGTGTAAACCCGAAAATAACAAATAAAACTAAAAGCTTAACACACGTTGCGCACTACTCCCCGGCAACGGCGCCAAAATTTGACGTGCTTGTCGTGGTACACGTAAAATTTCCCAATTACAACTAATGTATAGTGGTAAAAAGGTATCGAACACAGGGAGTTTGTGGAATATGTGTAAGCTAATAACTTTGTGAATTAACTAATATTTAACTACTAACAAGATTAAAGATCAAAGATTTGTTGATTGCTCTGGGTTTAGACTTTAATAAAAAGAAAACTAAATTAATGATTTGAGATGAGTTTTGTTCTTCCAATTAACAAACAATGACCATCCTTGGATCCATTTTCCTTAAACCTTTATGCAAAAGTTCCACTAGAAAGAGTTACATAGACATAACTCGTGTTTAAACAATTATTGTGATAAAAGGGAACAAAGTACTCGGATTATAGCAATGCGAGGTTGTTTCCCGATGACCGATTAATCAATTATCCAACCCAAATCCTTCCCGCAATATCCCGGTTGTTAACAACACCAAGAACGTACGATTAAGACTAGAAATGGAGAAATTAATTAACTACTACAAGCAATTGTTCAAACACCATAATAATCAAGCAACATGTACTAAATTATCATTCTAGAAATGCAAGGAACAAACATAAAAGAGTTCAAGAAAAACTTCACCAAAGATGATCATCTAAAGTTCTAGCCAAGCATGACTTGATTGATCATCATAACAACCATAGAAATGTTCATATGAATCAAAAGCTAAAACCAATGTTTGTGATAGGTTCCCAATGCTTTTCTTTAGCCAAAAATCGCCCAAAAGTGTGTTAGAAACGTTTCAAGTGGAAGAAGTAATGATAAGTCTCCAATAATTGCCCTTTTAAAGAAGGAGTTACATAATTTTGCAGGTCCACCGTACCCCTACGGTCCCACCGTAAGGGTACGGTGGTCTTCAAATCTTAACGGTGGTTTAACACTGCCCTACGGTGGAAATCAATGGTCTGAGGCCACCGTAACCCTACGGCCAGGCCGTAAGGGTACGGTGGTCCTGTTAATTTCTTCATTTTTTTCTTCTTCTTTTCCATCTCGTTCCGATGCGGTCCGGTCCACTCCCAAGCCCGTTTTTCGCCATTTTTAACTCCTTCTTACACCTGCAACCAAAATAACCGTAGTTACCCAATTCCAAGCAATAACATGAATAAATGTTAATAAAATAAACGTTTTAACACTATTAAAGGGTGTTCGTTGAACCACCCGTCAATGTCGCTCCTTTTTTACATCAAAAACATCAATGGATGGTATGTTGCATTTGCAGAAATTAAAGGAGGTTATATCACCATGGAGGGAAGTGTTAGTAATGGGATAGTAAGTTTTGAGAAGATTTCGTACGTGAAGCAGATTGACTACAATTTACTCAGTGTATCTCAGATCTGTGACAAGAAGTTTTCTATACATTTTGATGAGAATTCTTGCTACATCCTGAAACCCGGATTTGAAATACCTAAGGAGTGGATCATGCTTAAAGTTCCAAGAGTGAGCAACTTGTACATATCTTGACATGAGCAAAGCAACCACGACTCAAGGTCAAGTTACGTGTTTTCTGTCGAAGGCTACCGAGAAAGAATCTATCATGTGGCATCGGCGGATGGGGCATATTCACCTTAGAAAGATGAATTATTTGGTGAAGAATGGGCTAGTAGAAGGAGTTAATGTGAAACACTTTCATCTGAATGATAAGTATGTGAGTTGTAAAAAGGGAAAACAGCACAAACAGTCCCATAAATCTAAGAAAATGAACTCAGTTACCATTTCACTTGAGCGTTTGCATATGGATCTTTTTGGCCCTGTCAAACGTAAGAGTAATTATGGAGAGCTTTATTGTCTTGTGGTTACAGATGACTATTCAAGATTCTCGTGGGTAATGTGCATGCAACAGAAAAGTGAAACGTTCAACAATCTGAAAGTTCTGTTTACCCGGTTGGAAAACATCTATGGTTTGAAGATAAAACGCATACGAAGTGACAACGGGACGGAGTTTAAGAATTCTCAGATGGATGCATTATGTGAAGAGAAAGGAATTCATCATGAATATAGTGCACCATATACTCCTCAACAGAATGGTGTTGCAGAACGCAAAAACAGGACTCTAATCGAAGCGGCTAGGACAATGCTTGCAGATTCAAATCTTCCAGTAATGTTCTGGAACGAGGCTATTCATGCAGCTTGTTACACTCTGAATCGTGTGTTAACGGTGAAGAAGTTTGGAAAGACTTCTTATGAACTGCTTAACAGATGAAAGCCGAACTTAGAGTATCTAGAACCTTTCGAGGCACCATGTACAATGTTGAAACCTACTGAAAAGTTTGGAGATAAAGTAGAAGAGGGCTATTTTGTTGGATACGCGACACCACTTAAACGCGTCTTTAACAAAAGAACTCGTCAAGTTGAAGAGTGGGCGAATGTAGATGTTCAACGTTACACTCAGAATGTTCAAGGAAGCGGGCCCGATTGGATGTTTGACTATAAAGATTTCTTTGAGTCATTCAATCTAGATAGCTTGGTTGAAGAGGCTGTACTACGGTTATACTACGAGTGTGAGAACGCAATGACTTCACCATAACTCCTCCGGTAGCTTCTAATGATACCAATGCTCCTGTGATAGAAGAAGAAATTTATCAAGAAGCTTCTACAATGTTGGATTAGTCTGAATCAGAAGATGATGATGAAGTTTTCAGTGAAGCTATCTTAGATCATGCTACAGTATCACCTCCACTAAACCCAAATCCAGATGTTGCATCTTTATCAAATACGGGTAATGATCTGGACATAGCAAAAAATCTGAATGTTCCAGCGGTGATTCCAGTACCTGAACATCCGGAATCTCGGATTCATCAGATTCATCCACTAGGACAAATCATTAGAGATCCTGGTAGTAGTGTGATGACACGTGGCCAACTAAGGCGTGCATCATCAATAGAAAATATTGGAGCCCTTGCCCTATATACACAGATTCACAAGACAGGTGAACAAAATAAATGGTCTTTTGCTTGTTATGTTTCGTAGGTAGAGCCGTGGACGTACAAGGATGCTTTATTAGATGAATCTTGGGTGGAAGCTATGCAGCAAGAAATTCAACAATTTCAGAAACTCGGAGTCTGGACGTTGACTGATTTACCACCAAACAAGAAGAAGATTGGTACTCGATGGGTTTTCAAATGCAAGAAAGATGATAGAGGGGTTATCGTCAGAAACAAAGCTCAATTGGTGGTTCAAGGATTTAGTCAACAGGAAGGAATTGACTATAACGAAGTCTATGCACCGGTTGTGCACATTGAAACAATTCGAATGTTTCTTGTGTATGCATCTTACATGAAATTCAAGGTGTATCAGATGGATGTTAAAAGTGTTTTTCTATACGGTGTGGTGAAAGAAGAAGTTTACGTCAGCCAACCGCTGGGTTTTCAGGATCCTATCCACCGGGATAAGGTCTATAAGCTGAATAAAGCGTTATACGGCTTACACCAAGCCCCGAGGCAGTGGTACAAAGAGTTTAGCAATTATGTTCTTTCTAAAGGATTCAAGAGAGGTTTGGTAGACTGTACCCTGTTCACGAAAAGAACAGAGGGTGACTTGCTTTTTGTGCAAATATATGTTGATGACATTATTTTTTGTTCTACTAATGAACTTTTATGCAGGGAATTTGAGAAAGTTATGCAGGAGAAGTTCGAAATGAGTGCTATGGGAGAAATGCAATTCTTCTTAGGCTTGCACGTGGATCAATTGCCAACGGGCATCTTTATTCACCAGACAAAACACTAAGGTACACAAAGGGTTCGTAATAGAGATTATTTAAGTGTATTTCTCTGTGTACGTTTCTTAAGTCTTGAGCCGATTCCAGAGGGATGATTTGAAGCCTATGGATACTCCTATACAACCCAATCACGGGATTGGAGTTGACGCTAAGGGGGAGCTTACTGATCCCTTTACTTATCGTGCCATTGTCGGATCTCTCATGTATCTAACCGCATCACGGCCAGATATAATGTTCGCTACATGTCTTTGTGCACGTTATCAATCGAAACCGTAACAAAGTCATCTTATTGCAGTCAAACAAATCCTTCTTATCTGAAGGGTACCCCGTCAAGAGGGTTATGGTATCCTGATGTGTTGCAAAACACGTCTCTTTTCCTATGTATTTTGTATATTATTTGGTCATATTTTTATTAATTTCGTGTCGTTTTTATTATGTATTCATTATTTTAATTATTTTGTAGGTGTTCGTGTGAAATGAACTCAAAACGAAAGAATTTTAATCGAGACACGAACACTTGAGAGCAGGTGTTTATGGACGTTGGAGCATAAACGAGTAACTTTGGTCGAGCCAAGAACACCCGAAGCGACATTAGAGTATACTACTACTAATAATAATAAAAAAAAAGAAAGAAATCAAAAGACTTGGGCTCGTGGCCCAAGTCCAAAACCAACATTGAAATAATGGAGCGGCATTTTATTTGGAGGAGATTGACACAAATAAGAACAATATATAAATCCATATTATTATCGAGTAGAACAGAACATAACAGCCGCCTTGAAGGGGAGCCGGATCGAACAAGATCACAGAGCAGCAGTCTTTGAAGGAATATTTAGAGGATTATTTTGAAGGGCAGGAAGGCTAGGGATCGAGGTTACACAGTATTGGTTATTTTCGTTTATTACTTTGTGTTCTAAACTTTATGACTATGTGTTACTTTGGTACCAAGACCATGTTTTTATCGTTTGTCATGAATATTATTGGCTAAACCTTTTAAGCTACCTAGGTTGTATGATGAATACATGTTAATTTTTTAGATCTCGGTTTTTGGGATTATTTTGAATGGTTAATGTGTTGGTAACGATTTAGTTGGTGTTTATTATGATGTGTGTGCGTACTTAAGTTTGATTTATTATTTTTGAGAGTTCCATAAACGTCTTAGTGAATGTCTTTCATGTTTGGATGTTTATTAGGGTTACCTGCTTGGTGCTTGTAGCTTAGTTTATGGTTTTGGATCCGAAAGCCATAGGAACTTGATTAGATAATTTATAGGACTTAAGTATACTTCCATTCTTGAGACCGGGAGGTGATGGAATGTTGGGTTGTCTAGAGCTTTAGGTGTTGGATTTTAGGTGAGACCGGGAGGTGATCCTATCCTAGTTGTCTTTAGTTTCTTGCAATTCCAAGTCATAGTTAACCCAATTAAATTACTCCTTTACATCTTAGGGTGTAATGTGATTAGAGAGACCGGGAGGTGTTAGCGTTGTTAGTGAGGTGAGACCGGGAGGTGATCCGAGCTAGATAACCAGTGTTTTATTCCTTAGGATTCTTTGGGGTGTGTTAGTGAGACCAGGAGGAGATCTAGTACGTCTTAAGGTTTCTTAAGTTATCTTTAGAATCTGGCATCCATTCAGTTTTCCATTACCGAGAGTTGTGAGTTTACATGTAGGATTCTTGACCTAGGTAGCTACCTTCCTATCCTGACATTTTCCTCAGTTATCATTGCTATCTTTTTATCTTATTTATTTACTTTATTTATTTTATTTAATTAAAAAACCAAAAATCAACTTTTAAATCAAATCTTTTTAAGTCTTAGTCAAGTCTAGTTTTGTTTTCTATTAGTGTCCTATGGGTTCGATACTCGGACTTAGTTAGTCTGTACTGCATTGATAGGTACCCTTGCCTGTCGTGTGGTCTAGTTTAGTTGAGTCTGTTTTATATTACTAGGTGTCTAGGTTGTTTATATTTTTAGACCATACATAGCACATCATATCCTAAGGATGATAACTTAGACTTTATTGCCTTTAGTGATTCTGATTATGCAGGTTGCGATATTGACGCTAAATCCACAACGGCTGGATGTCAATTTCTGGGCAGCAGGCTCATGACCTGGCAGTGTAAGAATACGTGCAATTTCTGTTGATCTGTCAACATGTGAAGCAGAATACGTGGCAGCTTCGAGTTGCTGTTCACAAGTGCTTTGGATACAACAACAGATGTGCGACTACAGTTTGCAATTTCTTAGAACCTCCATTCACTCACTAAAGACACTATCAATCATTTCAAGGCTATGCATATCCAAGTCCGTTATCATCTTATTCATGATTGCTATGCTAAAGGATTGATTGACATGGTCAAAATCCACATTGATTATCAAAGAGCCGATTTGTTTACCAAAGCTTTTGATAAATCATGCTTTGAATTTTTATTACAAGCTAATGGTATAACAGAAAAACAAGATTAAACTCCACCCCAGGTTATCAAATTTTTAGTTTTGTTTTTCTTTTACTTTTTCAGAAAATCAAAAACCCAAAAAATATGTTTATAATTTTAGGGGGAGCTTTTATTTTCAGAAAAACTAAAAACATTGAAAAATTCAAAAATTCATAAAAATTAGAAAAATCAAAAATGATTTTCCAGGAGTAAAAGAGGAAATGATAGTACATCAGTGAGGATCTGACGCATGCTAAAGAATGGTAATGCTAAATCAGACGTGTGTTGATTTGTGTGATGTGCCGGTAGGCTTCGTAGACTTATTACTGCGTGCTTGATACAAACATATCAAACTCTTTACCATGTGGATGAACACCTCATGGGCATATGGTCTTGGTACCATAATTTCGTTTGATAGGGTTTGTACAAAATTCTAAGGTTTCGGGTCCTTATGTTATTTGTTATTTGGGGATAGCCTATCTGATCTTTTGTCGTAATGATTTACGGACCTAGATCAGACAGGGTATCTTAATAAAAGAGCTTTAATGCCAAAACCCAAAGTTACCGAATTGAGGAACTTTAAATGTGTTATGATAATCAAAGTTTATCTAATGCACCGTATATAATCACTGATGAAAATCATGATTGATATAAGACCTCAACCTGGTAGAGTGCACATGTTACTCTGTAGCATTGATTTGCTGACCTGTAAACCTCTGTGCCTCATACCTTGTAATTACGGATAACAATAGCATAATCACGCATTACAATGGATATTTGTGCAAAATTCCTTGATACGGGAGTATGTCGCGTGTGTGGGAACCACAGGTAAATTAGTTTATACTATAAATACTAGTATCAGTATAAAGCATTGCTTAATGGGCTACATGTGAGTGTATGTGGACAACAATATCAGCAATTGCCGAATCACACATTGTCTTTAATGATAAATATATTAAAGATCAACGGTGTGATCAGATTTCTAATAAACTGATATGATCCTCTTACCGAAAATCACAAAATGTTTACTGCTTTAAATTTTTCATTTTCTTCATACATACAAAAACACAAAAAGATTTTTGGTGTGTTTTGGTATAAATTTCAGAAAATCCAAAATTTTTACATTTCTGTGTTATTTTCGATAACTGATGTTGGATGATAGTCATTTTCTGAAGTTTGATGAACCAATCTGAGTTTTGTATCATTTAAATGAGAAATTTTGTAAATTTAAAGGTTTTCAAGGTTCAAAATGATAAACCGAGATTCGAATCGGACATTTGATAAATTTTAGTTTTCAAAATTCTTGATTTGACCTTTCGTTAGATCGAATGAAAGTTTTTGTGCTTGATTCGAACCTTATCAGGAGGTCGAATGAGAGAGTTCATTTGATAATTATTCATTCGAGCCATCATTATTTCATTCGAACCTTTCAGTAGGTCGAATGAAGTTTTGATCTTCTCATTCGAACCCTGCAAGGGTCGAATGAGCTGTGTCTATATATATATATATATATATATCCAATTTCTCATTCGAACCTGCACATAATTTTTTTAAAAATTTTTCATCTTCGCCTCACCTTGTTGCCCTGTTTCTTTTCACCTTATAATCTTGTTCTCTGGAGTTTACTGATCATTTTCATACTAATTACACAGGTATTCATCCAAGGAATAATTCAAAATCGATGTTTGAAAGTGTGAAACCCTAACTGCTTGATTCATGGATTTAACATGTTTCTGGATATGAATTGTCCTTAGATTCTTCATTATCGTTGGTTTTAGGGGGAGAGTTACACAAAATCAAGGGTTTAATCACATGTTTCATCAATAATGATAATGATTAACCCTAGATTTGGGGAAAAACCAACCATAATGATTAATTGATGAAATTGACACTTAGGTTATGTTAGTCGGTCGTTTTAGGATGAATGTATATCAAAATCAGAGGTTAATTTGGTCTAAACAATGAAATGTAATTTTTGAATCATTACAGGTTCTCATTCGACCATATCAGAGGGTCGAATGAAGAAATAAAGGGTCGAATGAGCTAAATTTAAACACATTCGACATACACAAATCTCATTCGAACCCTCGTAGGGTCGAATGAAGCTGTTTTTGACCATTTTTATTGTTTTGTCCGTTTTAACATGTTTTTATGATTTGATTGTTTGTTTTGCAGATAAATGGTAGACAAAGTACAACAGAATATTCAAGAACCTGCAGTTCAAGAGAAGGAACCTCCCAAAGAGCTGAATTTTGAGCCAAAGCACAATTGTTGTGCGTATGTTGGTCCAGTTGGAAAGTATGCTAAATTTGATGGGATGATAAGCTTTCTGAAAAGGTGCAGAGTTGTGTATGCTCTTGCACAGCCAGTGACTATTTACAGAGACCATCAAGTTGATTTTTGGGAAAAGGCAGCGATTACTTTCTGGGAGAACAATTCAGTGATACAAAGCAGAATTCAAGGTCATCTGGTATTAGTGTCTGAACAAGGTATTAGAGAAGCCTTACAATTACAAGATTCTCCTTCAGATCCTATTGAGCTGACATGGATTGAACAGAGGAAATGCTTTTTAAGGATGAAGTATAATGGACCAGTAACTGATTGCATGTTACATAAATCCAAACTGTGTCCACCGTACAAGTATCTGTTACATGTGATTCTACATGTATTTGGACCAGTTAGTGGAGGTTACGATGTGCTAAGAAAGAGTTTGTGCTCATTGGTGGTAGCTTTGATTTTAAACAAGCCTTTCAATGTGTCGGGGATGATTTTCCATCACATGAAGGAAGTGTTACAAGGCTTAAAGGGTGAAAAATTCCTGATGTACCCTAGATTCTTACAAACGGTGTTTGATCATAAATACCCAGATTTAAAGAAAGATCATTTGCAAGTTATCAATCAGGTGCATATGAACCAAGCTACTTTGAGCAGGATGATTGCATATAAGGGTGTACCTAAAGCAGAAAAACCACCAAACAAGAACTTATTTGGACATTTGAGAGATGTTGGTTACAAAGATCCAGGTAAAGACAAAGCAAGACATGCTGATAGCAACTCGGATTCTGATAGTCCATTATGTCCAGTGGATAAAATGTGACATCCGTCACTTTTCATTATATATATATATATATACATATATATCTTTTTAATAATAATAATAATAATAATAATAATAATAATAATAATAATATTAATAATAATAAAAAAAATTCAGATCATATAGATATATTTTTTTCTTTTTCTTTTCATTCTCTTCTCACCATTTATAAACCCATTAACCAACCAAACCATAACCCACCCCTTTCTCCTTCTTCTAGCCCAACAGTGTTTACCCAGCCCAAATCCCGGCCCACCAGAACTCGGCCCAAAGCCCTCACCCCCTCCCTTCTCTGTTTTAAAATGAAACAAAAAAAGGGTGTTTGTGCCGGGTATCGAACCGGACCACCCCCACACTCAACACACATGCACGAACCAGCTGGGCCACAACCCTTTAGTTGGTTTAATGCCAACCTAATATATATTTAACCTGATTTTTATCCTCTGCTTCCCTCTTCCCTGTTCGCGTATCAGCAACAGCAGCTGATATAATTATTTTTTTTTATTTTTCGTAAATTTTGAATATTTAGCCATGATTGATTATTGTTGACCAACTAAAACGCGATCTCCGGCCAATCATCTACCATTACACGTTCAATTAACATTTAAAATCATACCAATTATAATTATTAACGCGTCATAATTGATTCAAGGTCAACAATTACCATTTTGAACACCAAGATGTTTTCCCTATAAATTGAACATGCTACCTCAGTCACAACTCGCCATTATCCTTCTCTCAATCCCCAATTCTTCAGTTTAATTCTCTGTTCATTGATTTTGATCGCATGTTGACTTTTGAGTTGACTGTCTATCGTGTTCAATTCGTCATTTGTAAGTGTTATTTTTGATATGGGTTTCATTGATCGGCACCCACACAACAGAAACCCTATGATTAATTGGGTTAAAGTTGTGTGGATTGCCCAATTGCAGATTCTAGGGCTCGATTGAAATATTTGGGGAAGAACACAAGGTTTTGTTTATCTTATTTATATTTGATGAACAATAAACAAACACAACCATCAATTCAGACCAGATGGTTGTGCCCGTTGCCTTCCATCCGAGCCATCCGAGTTCGAGTCCCGGCAGTGGCGGTGTTTTTCCTCTTTCATTTTTTTAAGGCAATCAAACTTCCTTTAATTATATATAATACATATAACTTTATAAATTCATTTTTAAATATTAAAACTCTTTTATAACTTCTACAAAAATTATATCATGTTGATCTGAGATAAAAGTTTAACTTACAATTTTTAGTTTTCAAAAATTTATTTATTTAATATATATAATAAATAAATCAAGTTTATTCTATTTTATTTATAAAATTCCTTTAAAATATCAAAACGATCTTATTAATTTCCACAAAAATTATCCTTAGTTTTTATAACTTTAAACTTTTCAGAAATGATTTTTAATTCTGAAAAATCATTTATTTTATATTTTTAATCAATTTTTGTTAGTTTTAATCATAATTAAATCATAATAAATTCATTTTACAATATTTTTATACCAAAATTTTACATAAATTATTTCTATTCATATAGAATTGAAATACAATTTTTGATTCAGAAATTCTTTGATTTTAATATTTTTAGATATTAAAGTCATATTTTGACAATTTGAAATAATTAGATTAAATATTCTATTTTCAAGAAAATAATTTTATAAAAATTATTTTCATACTTAAAATCTTATGTTGTGACTATGTTCAACTTAAAATTTTACAAAAAGACTTTTATTTATTTATTCACTAAATTTCTTATATTTAATAAACAATTTGCTTATTAATCAAATAAACGTTTATCCCCAAATCGAAGCCCTAGAAATACATGTATCCTAGAGTTATTTCACTCACACATTATCGATTACTTTAGGTTAATCATTTGGGAGAAATCTCAAATTCATATTTCGTTGTCCAGTCCAATTTCAAGTTACTACGTGAACAGTGAGTACTTCCTATCCCCTTTTTGCTTTTATTCATTTTTGGGGTGTTACATGTACACTATTACAAAATTACAAATACAAGTTTACATTTTCACAATACAATTCTAGTACTATGTGCAATTGCTTACAACGTGCTTTATGCTTAGACAATACATGTAGAATACATTTGTACTTAGTGAAATCATTAACATGGTACAAGCCGACCTTAACATTGGATAGCGCTATTTGGATTGACAACCCGCCTAGGTTGATTCTCCCCCTTTTTCATCGGAGAATCCGTGGCCATTGTTAAGTTATTATCCACTAGTTGGATAAGTACACTACAGTTCATACAGTACATTATACAGTCACAGGGTTGATTTTGCTCATTTGTTTGATACATGGTTTACATATTTGCACTGTAGCTTGCACTTGAATTGTATATCTTTTAACCTACTATATATATATATCAAAACTAGGAATACTCACCAACATTTCATATGTTGACCAAATCTATTTGTACATGTTTCAGGTGCAGTTTGATCTAGTGCTTTAGCAAGAGATGTTTAGTGCTTTATTTAAATTCAGTTATTTCAATATTTACATTTCATTTAGACAATGTATTTTCCATTTCCATGTAAGACAATTTTGATTATTCAATAATATTTACATTTTAGTACCATGAGCTTTTGAACAATCGTCACTACGTGGCACCTCGATGATTCCGCCATCGGTTGGGGTGTTACAGATTGGTATCAGAGCCATGGTTATAGGGAATTAGGTTATTAGATAAAATGGCCTAGACTATAACCGAACTTAAACTTGCATGCATAATATTTTCTGAATTACCTTACCCCTCTTTTCCCTCTACTTTCCTTCTTCTATCTTCCCCTTCTTCTCTCTCCATTCTTCTCATGGTGCATAGAGATGGTGTCCTACAAGAAGTGGAAAGTCTACATCATTATGGAACAGGAACAGTACCTTTCATGAAGACACTCTTAGATATAATATCTACTCTTATTGTTACTCCTTCGAAGTTGTTGAACTTTAATGAGTGTGATAAGGACACGTGCAATCTGGAAGGGTGGATGCCTGTACACTGGGTTTTCTGGCATAGGCAAGCATAGCGCATAAATCCATTTACGGACCTGTTATGCTTACCTGGGGATTCCTGGAGTGAGTGTCCACTTATAGGCTAAATCACGTCTTCTTTGATCACCATTGGGTTCAATTCCTTTGAAAAGTCAACGTTCTTGTTGGGCTTTACAGCTAGACAAGGGCACTCCAAGCATTTTATGCAAGCTTTTTCAATAATACCCTCTCGTTTCATATACAATACTTTGCATATCATGATTGCTTACAAGATCACATCTTCATAATCAGCTGTACGATTATACACTTACATTTTCTAATCTCATGATTATTATTTGACTACCTCATAGATGTCTGCTCGCCGCATGCTCCGTGATGCCAGCCAACGCCCTGTTCGTGCTTCGGGACGACGTTCTGATCGTCGCCTCGCATCTTTAGTCGCCGAACAAATTGTTGCAGTGATCCCAAACCTTGTCAGTGAGATAACCCAGAATAGTAACAGTGCCAACACCGGGAGTACGACTCAATTTCGGTGCACTTTCAAACACTTTAACTCCTGCAACCCCACAAAATTCACTGGTGAGGAGGGTGCTACTGGCCTCCTCTAATGGTTTGAAAGCATGGAGAGTACTTTTGTGAACAGTGAATGTCCTGATGAACTCCGCGTTCGCTATGCTACCAGTGTCCTTCAAAAGGGAGCGTTAACCTGGTGGAATGGCGAAAAACGCAATCGAGGAGCTGATGTTGCTTTATCTTTATCTTGGGCTGAAGTTAAGGAACTCATGATCGCCAAATTTTGCCCTAGGAACGAAATCAGGAAACTGGAGGAAGAGTTCCATGGACTGAAACAAGACAGTGGTGAGAATCTTGCGTATAATACCCGATATCACGAACTTAGCATACTGGTTCCACACATGGTCACCCCAGTCTCTCGAGCAATCGAAAAATATATCGAGGGATTACCTGACCTGATTCAAGACGTTGTCACTGGAGGCAAAGCCACTACGGTAGAAGAAGCCATCCAACTTGCAGCCACATTAACAGACAAACACGTAAGGAAAGGAAACTTGGTTAGGAAGGGCACCAAGACACCCACTGAGAAAACCACCAATGTTGTTGAACAACCTAAGATTGTTTTAGCAAAGGTCGCCACTACTGCTTCGAACTCTAAGAAACGAATGGGCGATAATCAGAACCATGCTGTTGTTGATCCGGTGGCTCAGCCTCCTATCAAGAAAGCCTACACGGGAATCCATCCTCAATGCAACACCTGCAAATATCATCACCCTGCAAATCTTCCATGCCGTCAATGCACTAGATGTGGGAGGTTTGGACACCTTATTACCACTTGTCGAGTAATGGTTGGAACACAGAGTAATCATCAAACAGCTGCCCAGGGACCACTACAGATTACTAACGGTCGGGCATGTTATCATTGTAGAGACCCTAATCACATGCTACCCCAATGTCCCAAATTGAACAATGTAAACCTGGTGGCACATGGACGAGCTTTCAATATCAATACCAACGAAACAACTGATCAGGATGACGTTAATCCCACTGGTTAAGCCATGGATGAAATCTTCCCAAGACTCGAGAATCCAATACTTGTGTTTTCATTTTCATAATTCTATTTTCATTTTGTATCCAATTTTGTCGCACTCATTAGCATACAACATCTAGAAATTTCCTTGCGTATTATTGTGTATTAACACAGATTGGAAATTTATTATATTTATCATACAAGACTCTACCTTGCATTTATTTGAAACGTTTGGACTTGATACTTGATCTTACAGTGCTTTTCTAAGAAAACATCATTGGTTATTACATGAAACTAGATTTTTCTCTTAATTTGACTACGCATTAAACACCTAATTATTCATGATACTCGTAAACATTTAATTATTCATGATAACACTTACACTTAATGGTTGTAGTACTTACAAACTTGCTTGCATAAACATGCTATCAATTTGCAATCTATGTGAATAGTAATTGCTGCACTTAATAGAGGTCACCATGCCTTTTTCAACAGTCGGGAGAGGCCCTACAACCTGCTCCACGACTGGTGGAGGCTATCAAACATACTCAACGATTGGTAGAGGTCACTATGCCTTTTCAAACAGTCGGGAGAGGCCCTACAACCTACTCCACGGCTGGTGGAGGCTATCGAACCTGCTCAACAATCGGTGGGGTCATAGAAGGACGCAAAACTTTAATGTAAGGTAAATTGATGATTCCGGTCCGGAACGTAATCATGAATTTACAGGTACATTAGGGTAGTGTGAAATTCTATTAGAGTTTTTGGTAGGCATCCAGTACGTTTTCGAGGTATCAAAGGTGTGGTGGGTTAGCTGCGGTACACCCTGTATACAAACACTAATGATGCATTGAAAGTGAGACTGGAAGTCGGACCAGGAACAAACTCTAGTTGCTTGGTAGTTCATTTATAGTCAATCAACCCGTACATTTATTTTAGGATTCCTAAAACTTGCAATTTAAGTGATTTACTAGATTCTTATTCTCCTTATTATTCGAGACAAACCTAATCCAATCCTTAACTCACACCCCATCAAACCTCATATCCAAATCATTCGAATTTTTTTTTTACTACAGTTATCTTAATTTTTTTACCCAAGCATCCATAACCCTATGTTTCTAATAACTTCGGGACGAAGTTTCTAAAAGTAGGGGATGCTGTGACATCCGTCACTTTTCATTATATATATATATACATATATATCTTTTTAATAATAATAATAATAATAATAATAATAATAATATTAATAATAATAAAAAAAATTCAGATCATATAGATATATTTTTTTCTTTTTCTTTTCATTCTCTTCTCAACATTTATAAACCCATTAACCAACCAAACCATAACCCACCCCTTTCTCCTTCTTCTAGCCCAACAGTGTTTACCCAGCCCAAATCCCGGCCCACCAGAACTCGGCCCAAAGCCCTCACCCCCTCCCTTCTCTGTTTTAAAATGAAACAAAAAAAGGGTGTTTGTGCCGGGTATCGAACCGGACCACCCCCACACTCAACACACATGCACGAACCAGCTGGGCCACAACCCTTTAGTTGGTTTAATGCCAACCTAATATATATTTAACCTGATTTTTATCCTCTGCTTCCCTCTTCCCTGTTCGCGTATCAGCAACAGCAGCTGATATAATTATTTTTTTTTATTTTTCGTAAATTTTGAATATTTAGCCATGATTGATTATTGTTGACCAACTAAAACGCGATCTCCGGCCAATCATCTACCATTACACGTTCAATTAACATTTAAAATCATACCAATTATAATTATTAACGCGTCATAATTGATTCAAGGTCAACAATTACCATTTTGAACACCAAGATGTTTTCCCTATAAATTGAACATGCTACCTCAGTCACAACTCGCCATTATCCTTCTCTCAATCCCCAATTCTTCAGTTTAATTCTCTGTTCATTGATTTTGATCGCATGTTGACTTTTGAGTTGACTGTCTATCGTGTTCAATTCGTCATTTGTAAGTGTTATTTTTGATATGGGTTTCATTGATCGGCACCCACACAACAGAAACCCTATGATTAATTGGGTTAAAGTTGTGTGGATTGCCCAATTGCAGATTCTAGGGCTCGATTGAAATATTTGGGGAAGAACACAAGGTTTTGTTTATCTTATTTATATTTGATGAACAATAAACAAACACAACCATCAATTCAGACCAGATGGTTGTGCCCGTTGCCTTCCATCCGAGCCATCCGGGTTCGAGTCCCGGCAGTGGCGGTGTTTTTCCTCTTTCATTTTTTTAAGGCAATCAAACTTCCTTTAATTATATATAATACATATAACTTTATAAATTCATTTTTAAATATTAAAACTCTTTTATAACTTCTACAAAAATTATATCATGTTGATCTGAGATAAAAGTTTAACTTACAATTTTTAGTTTTCAAAAATTTATTTATTTAATATATATAATAAATAAATCAAGTTTATTCTATTTTATTTATAAAATTCCTTTAAAATATCAAAACGATCTTATTAATTTCCACAAAAATTATCCTAAGTTTTTATAACTTTAAACTTTTCAGAAATGATTTTTAATTCTGAAAAATCATTTATTTTATATTTTTAATCAATTTTTGTTAGTTTTAATCATAATTAAATCATAATAAATTCATTTTACAATATTTTTATACCAAAATTTTACATAAATTATTTCTATTCATATAGAATTGAAATACAATTTTTGATTCAGAAATTCTTTGATTTTAATATTTTTAGATATTAAAGTCATATTTTGACAATTTGAAATAATTAGATTAAATATTCTATTTTCAAGAAAATAATTTTATAAAAATTATTTTCATACTTAAAATCTTATGTTGTGACTATGTTCAACTTAAAATTTTACAAAAAGACTTTTATTTATTTATTCACTAAATTTCTTATATTTAATAAACAATTTGCTTATTAATCAAATAAACGTTTATCCCCAAATCGAAGCCCTAGAAATACATGTATCCTAGAGTTATTTCACTCACACATTATCGATTACTTTAGGTTAATCATTTGGGAGAAATCTCAAATTCATATTTCGTTGTCCAGTCCAATTTCAAGTTACTACGTGAACAGTGAGTACTTCCTATCCCCTTTTTGCTTTTATTCATTTTTGGGGTGTTACATGTACACTATTACAAAATTACAAATACAAGTTTACATTTTCACAATACAATTCTAGTACTATGTGCAATTGCTTACAACGTGTTTTATGCTTAGACAATACATGTAGAATACATTTGTACTTAGTGAAATCATTAACATGGTACAAGCCGACCTTAACATTGGATAGCGCTATTTGGATTGACAACCCGCCTAGGTTGATTCTCCCCCTTTTTCATCGGAGAATCCGTGGCCATTGTTAAGTTATTATCCACTAGTTGGATAAGTACACTACAGTTCATACAGTACATTATACAGTCACAGGGTTGATTTCGCTCATTTGTTTGATACATGGTTTACATATTTGCACTGTAGCTTGCACTTGAATTGTATATCTTTTAACCTACTATATATATATATATCAAAACTAGGAATACTCACCAACATTTCATATGTTGACCAAATCTATTTGTACATGTTTCAGGTGCAGTTTGATCTAGTGCTTTAGCAAGAGATGTTTAGTGCTTTATTTAAATTCAGTTATTTCAATATTTACATTTCATTTAGACAATGTATTTTCCATTTCCATGTAAGACAATTTTGATTATTCAATAATATTTACATTTTAGTACCATGAGCTTTTGAACAATCGTCACTACGTGGCACCTCGATGATTCCGCCATCGGTTGGGGTGTTACATAAAACAACAAAGAGAAAAAGACAAGTGATCAACAAAGGAGAAAAGTCTGGAAAGGGAAAACAAAAGGTGATTGAGACTGAAACAAAAACAACGAATGTGACAAAGGCAAGAGGTAAAGCAAAAATAATGTTGGTTGATGAAGCAGATAGTGAAGAGACTGAAGATGATGAGGAATGGGACTCTCAAACTGAAACAGTCATGGTTACTAATCCTAAGGCCACTAAGATTAGTACACCTGAAGCTATTGATAAGATTGTTGAAGAACATCATGGAAAGACTGTGACTGGAGAGGATGTTGAAGTGTTACTAGATTTGGATGGTTTTCAAGGTTCACTAATCACAGGTGCAAAGACAGTAAGATGTAGAAAGAAAAGTATGTCAAAGAAAGAGAATCCAAGAAAAAGAGGAATAGAGAGATTGATTTACTAGTTCTTGGAAAGAAAGTTCCTAAAGCAACTAGTTCTAAAGCAACAACACCAGCAGCATCACCAAGTTTGAAGAAAAAGAAAGTTTCTGAAGTTATCGTAACTGATCCAACATCATCACTGAGCCCTGAGAATATTTCTGCAACCCTAAAGAATGTTGTAGCAGAAATGGAAAAGAAGACTAAGAAACCCAGAGCTGAATCAAGTTCAACACCAAAGGTTACTATTTATGAAGAAGTTATGGAAGCAGTGAACAGACAGATTGGTAATGTGATGAAGGCTTTCAATCAACAGCAAGCAGAAATTAAACAGTTGAAAGAGAATGAAGCCAATATGTTGAAGATTGTGATATCATCTCAGAAGCAACAAGAAGAGTTAGAAGAAACCATTGAAAAGCTCAAAGCTTCTGATGAAAGAATAAAAGAAAGATCAAGCTAATTGAAAGCAAGAACAAAGAAATACAGAAATTGATTGACAAGTTATATTTTGAGGCACCACAACTTGAAGGTGGTGAAGAGGAGGAAGAGAAAGAAGAAGAGCAAGTTGATTTTGAAGATTCAGATGATGAGGGTGATGATGATGATGAAAGTGATCATGATTCAGGAGATGATGATGACAATACAGGAGGTAAGAGTTCAACGAATGATAAAGAGTCAAGTGATAGAGATTCTGATGACAATGATGATGATACAAGTCGATTCAGATTCAAGAAAATAGATTCAGAGAAAAGAAGCAAAGACGAATCCAGATCTAAATAGAAGAAAGGTGGAGAAACGGTTGATGAAGATCAGTCTATCTACTAGACTGAAAAGATTCGTGATTTTATTGATGAAGACAAAAGATTATACAGACAGATGCTTGAAAGAAATGTCTGGACGATAGAATTAACTGGAAGATTTCCTGAGATCTTTGAAGGTGAAGATATGAAGTATCTCATAGATTACCAAGATCCTGATCTTGAAGATGGTGAATTGTTTGCTGCTATGTCTAATGAGATACTTGAAGGACTAGCAAAGCAGGTTGGGAAATCATTGGAAGATATAATGAAAGATCAACAGATTCCAGGCATTCCAGTTAAGGAAGTAGGAACACATTCGGATGACCAAGATGCTCTAGTATTTGAAGATATTGAGATTGAGGATATTTCTCATGAAGAATATCCAGAATACTATCTGATGAAGACGAATGTGGTGATTCCTGAGATAAATGAAGAGAGTTTGAATGAAGCTGAGAAGTTGGCAAAAGAAAAAGGAAAGAAAGTGTTAGAAGCAGTGTTTGGTAAGGATGCTGACAAGAAAGAACCTTACAAACAATCTGATGAGCTAAAAGATTTATTAAAGAAGCTGAAAGAAAAGGAAGCAAACAGACCAATAGCAGAAGTTCAGGGTGCCTTCTACAAGCTTCACAATCAAGTTTTCAAAGGAAGAGCTTTAGGCTGGAAATACTTTTCACAGCTAAAGTGTGTTGGTATTAAATGGGAGAAGGGAATTCTATATTTCTATAGATTTCATGACATCAAGACACTTCCTTATTGGGTTGTGAGGGTTGTTTGTAGACACACTATGGGCGGAGCTTCTGTGAATAATTTAGTAGTTGGATGGTTTGCTCATAAAATGAGTTGGGAGAGCAGAACAAAATAGAATATGTTTAGGCCTCAATATCCTAAATGTATTGTCCATAAGAATGAAATTGATCCCTAAATAGGTTTGAACAAAGTGACTCTGAAGTATAAACCTCCGGTAGTGATGAAGAGAATTCCTTTGATGCCTATCCAACAACACTTCACCAATGATTTTGTGTTTTGGTATTATGATTGGAAGACAACTGAAGCAGTGATTGTTTTGAAAGATAAAGATCCAAAGGTTGAATACAAGAAAATACGCATTTTTGACCCGATGTGGTTAATTAACTGTTCAGCAGACGACATTAACATACTATATTTCAATTCAATCCATTTTGAATTTCAAGATGTGGAACAGGTGATAAAATTTTATAGAGTCGTATGTTTCTGTTTCGCATGGGATGTGAATGCTGGTTGTGATTACAAGAAGTTGCTGGGTGATTATGTGAAGATTAGAGATGCAAAGAAAAATTCTCTCAAACAATAAGCTGAACCTGAAATGAGCGTAAAACAGAAAAAGATATCGAGGATTAAACTAATGAACAAGGCGCTTGAGTATGAAGAACAACAATCCAAGCAATAGCCAAGGGGGAGTTTGTTGATACATATGTGTGGCTATCGTTTTGGATTCAATAATAATAGGCGTTGAAGTTTTGAAGATTGGAAGATCAAGACTCATTCGACTAGCCGTAGGGTCGAATGAGGTTCACAAGAGGTCGAATGAAGAATTTTGTTTGTTATTATGTTTATTCGGGCTAGGTAGAGGTCGAACGTGCTCATTTGACCATTGCATGGGTCGAATGTGTAGTCTATATATAGGCTAAGTTTGTTTGAGAAGTTAAGTAGTTGTCTCATTTGAATGTGTGTTTTGTGTGTGTTTCCAGGAGAGGTCTAGAAGGTTCTATGTGTGTGTTTATCATTGTAATCAAGGTTCTTAATGTTAAAACAAGTTTGATTATTAATGAGAATGATGATTGAAATGGATTTCTACGTTTCTGATTGATTGATTATCATATTGCATACGATCTAGGGTTTACGCACCTAGATTGTTCTACTCGTGTGATATATTGTGTGTTTTCTATAAAATCGATCCTTTACAGTTTTGTTGGTTACATCCAATATATGTGTGTGTGTGCGTGTGTGTGTATATTTGACACTGGACACTTGAGGTTGTAATTTGTTGCCATTTCTGTCCATTTTCCTAACCCGGTTAAAAACTAACGTTAACTGATGGTCAGATTTGTCCTTTTGAATATTTACCTATTTATTTTTGTTTTCTAATATATTTAACTTTGGTTTTACATTTAAATGAAAATAATAAAACTATTAATAAAACCCTCTTCCTCGCCCCCACCCTCACCCCTGCTGTCTTTTTTCTCTCTAATTTGCCTACTCATGTCTAGATCTACACAAATCCCATATCACCATTCACACCCCACCATTCATGTTCAGATCTACAGTTCCACACAAGTGATGCAAGTCGATGCGTCCGCAGTTTTGGAGTCGGAGGTCTCAAATGTTGGTTTGGTGGTGGTGGTGGCGGCAGATTAATGGTGACGTGGTGATGTGGTGGCGGGGTGGAGATAATGGTGGTGACAGTTGTGGTTTTGATGTGTTAGGAGGTTGTAGTGAAGAAGGAGGTCTCAAATGTTGTGGATGGGTGTGTAACTGGGATTTAGGGCAGTGATGGTTGCGAAGGTGTCGATAGGTGGATAGTAATTGTGGGATTGCCGTAGTGGAGGTGGGTTGTGAAATGGTGGTTGATGTGTGTCTGGGAGAGGGAGGGGGTGATGAATGACTTTTATAAGTAGTTTAATTTTTTTATTTAGATATAAAAGAGAATGAAAAAAATTAGAAAAACAGAAAAATGTAAATTGTCTAAAATACCCATGACTTAACAGAAAAATAAACAGATTTAGCAAATTGGATGAAAAAGACAACAAATTATAAACCTCAAGTGCTCAGTTGATTTTTTTTAATCTTTTTTGGATGTAAAAAAAAACGAAACAAACCTTAGGGATTGTGGTTGTTAACTGTATTTTTTATAAGAAAAGTAAAAAATGTTTAATTGAAAAAGTACACTGTCACGTTATGTAAGGGTATAAATATTAAATATGTTTATGTTTTTACCAATAAATATGTAGGCTAGGAATCAAATAAGAAGTTTGATCCATGTAGGAACTGTAGAAAGCCATCTTGGCCTTACTCATGTCTAACTGCACAAAATAAGGATACGGGTATTTTGGTCCACCAAAATAAGGATATGGGTATTTGTGAAAAAAATACACAATGTTACATCTATACTATGCTTCTGCAGAGGACCTTGACACAGTAGCTTGCTTCTTGCTTTTCCAGACCACTAGACACTTTCCTAAGAATACACAGAACCTAGTGACTAATCTTCTGGTTTCTGTACATTTAGCCCAGTTTGAATCAGCAAAGGCTGCTAGACTGAGATTATCACTTTTGTTAAATATAACCCCTTTACCAAAAGCACATTTCAGGTACCTAAGTAACCTAAAAGCAACTTTCAAATGTCCATGTGTTGGTTTGTGCATATATTGACTTAAGTAGTGCACACTGTATGAGATATCAGGCCTTGTGTGAGATAGGTAAATCAGTTTACCTACTAACTATTGATAGCCAGTTGCATTATCCAATAATTTGTTATCATTTTTGACTAAATTAGTCAACACATGATTTTGTTCTATTGGACAAGACACTGGTTTGTAACCCAACATACCATATTCACTAAGTAAATCAGTGCAATTCATTCTTTGTGACAAACATATTCCAGTTTCTGTTTTTAATACTTCTATTCCTAGAAAGTATTTGAGTACACCCAAATCCTTTATTAAAAACTTTGTTTTGAATAATGACTTAATGTTTTCAATTTCTTTTTCAGAAATTCCAGTTAGTATAATATCATCAACATATACTAACAACATAAGAAAAACATCATAATTACTCTTAGCAAACATGTAATAGTCACACTTACTTTGCACAAGCCCAAATTCAGTTAAAGCTTTAACTAACTTCTCATTCCACATTCTAGGAAGGGACATATACACATCTTCATATAAGTCACCATACAAAAAGGCATTGTTCACGTCAAGTTGGAAAATTTTCCAATCATTATGAACAGCTAAGGTAATTAAACATCTCACAGTAACCATTTTTACCATAGGTGAGGATGTTTCATCATAGTCTAATCCTTCTTTTTGAATATATCCCTTAGCTACAAGTCTAGCTTTATACCTATCAATTTCTCTTAATGACTTGTATTTAATTTTAAATATCCACTTACATCCTATTTTGTGTCTACTATTTGGAAGATCCACAACCTCCCATGTATTGTTCCTATAAAGAGCCTCAAGTTCTTCATTCATGGCTCTGACCCAATTTGGGTCTTTAATAGCATCAAAATAAGTTTTTGATTCAACACTTTTATCAAGTTTAGTCACAAAACACTTATTTTCAAAAGACAACTTTGACATGTTAACCACATTTTCAATACCGTATTTAACTTTACTTTCATCCACATAATCACTAAACTTCTTTGAAAAGCTAATGTTCCTAGTAAACCTTCTAGACTGACTTTGTTCAAGTTAAACAGTTGTGTCACCCTCAGACATTTGATTTAAATCATTTTTAGTACTCGCATGTTTAGCCCTACCAGTTTCTTCACCGCCATTACTAGGCTACTGTAAATCAGCCAAGCCACTAGATTGGCTTGATGAAGTTGGTTGCTTTTTGTCATGTGTTCCTAAATCTTTTTTACCTCTACCCTCCTTATCATTATTGGGATCACTCACATAAGGGATCTGTTGAACTTCTGTCTCTTCAAAGATGTCAAAAAAGTTTAAGGAATTTATTTGTGAATCAAAAACAGTTTATTCCTTAAATGGAAAACAAGATTCAAAAAAGTTAACATCCCTAGAATATAGTACAAAATTACTGTCAAGACTATATGCTTTGTAACCCTTTTTTTTCATGAGAGTAACCAATAAAAACACATTTTTAGCCCTACTCTCTAACTTATTTGACTCATTTAAAATTGTACAAAAACACAGACACCCAAAGATCCTCAAATGTTCTAAGAAGGGTTTAAAACCTTAAATTATTAAATAAGGGGACTTTCCATTGAGCACAGAAGAAGGGATCCTATTAATCAAATAAGAAGCATTCAATATACATTCAGTCCAGAACCTTTAGGCAAATTATTTTGAAACAAAAGTGACCTAGCCACATGCAATAAGTGCCTATGTTTTCTCTCAACAACCCCATATTGTTGAGGGGTATATGCACAGGTTGTTTGATGAACTATCCCTTTTTCCCTCCAAAAGTTTTTCATTTGAGTATTGACAAATTCTAAACCATTGTCACTCCTTATGGTTTTAACATTTTGTTTAAATTGTGTTATAATGATTTGTACAAAATCTTTAACATGTTCAAAAACTTATGTTTTTTGTTTCATCAAACAAACCCATACAGCCCTAGAGAAGTCATCTACTATTATTAAAAAATATTTATGACCTTCTCTATCAGTAACCCTATAAGGTCCCCAAACATCTAAATGAACCAACTGTTCTATATAAGAACACTTGTGATCACTAAGTGGAAATGGCTCCCTATGTTGTTTGGCCCTTTTACATACATCACAAGGGCCATTGTTAACTAAAGTTTTTATTTTAAACTCAGGTTTTAAAATGTGTAAAACCTGATCAGCAGGGTGTCCTAATCTAGCATGCCAAACATCAAACATACTGACACTGTTATAACACACCTTAGAGAACACAGTAGTACTGCCACACATGTACAAACCATCAACCTGTCTACCAGTCACCGGGACTTTCCTTATTGACACGCCCTGAACATAACATTGGTTTTCATCAAATCTTATAAACAGTTTGTTATCTCTAGCCAATTTATGAACAGACAATATGCTAACATTGTATACAGGAACCACAAGAACATCTTGTAATATTACATTTTCAGCTAATTTAAGTTTGCCAAATTTTGTAACCAAAGCAGATGTACCATTGGGATGTTTTACTTTAAATCAGATACATCAACATATCAAACAATCCATTATCACTTTTTACCATATGTTCATTGGCCCTTAAATCAATTATCCACCTAATACCAATTAACTTCCCATTAGAACTAGTGAAACAATATACACCATATCCTAAAGCAGAAGCACAAAACAAACTACCAGATATATTGCAACTATGAGTGGATTCAGAACTCTTATCATTAATCAAACTTAACAGTTTTGCCACCTGATCACTAGTTAAAGCAGTAATAGTAGTATTAGCCTTATCAGAAGATACACTATTATTACTTGCAGCTACCTTCTTCCCTTGATATCCCCTAGGTTTAGCCCAATTGGGAAACAATTTCAAAGCACTTGTCTATTGTGTGCCCAGTTTTATTACAGTGGGTACACTTCAGAGACCAATTTGTTGTTTTAGAAAACCTTTTGCTATTAAAACTCTCACTTCCTTGACTTAATTTAGACACAAAACCAACTGTAGTAGTGGTTTTGGAAGGATTGCTAGACTGTCTATGAGATTCCTCTCTAGACACTACAGCAACGGCTTCCTTAATTGAAGGAAGTTCAGTTTTAATCAACAATGTTGTTCTTACATTTTGATAACTATCTAACCCCATTAAAAACTGCATTAGTTTTATCATATGATTATAGTTGTTAAAATCTCTAGAGGCTTCACAGGTACAAGAAGGTAGTTGAAGTATTTGATCAAGTTGTTTCCACATTACATTAAGTTTATGATAGTATTCTGAAATTGTCATGCCATTTTAACTAAAAGAGTTTATTTTTTTGATAAAGATAAAAAAACAACTGAGCCATCAATTTTGTTATAAGTTTCTTTCAAATCTTTCCAAACCTCGGAAGCAAGTTTGGAATACACTTGACCCAAATACAACTCTTCAGAAATAGAATTCAATATCCAAGTTAGCACCACAAAGTCACATCTATCCCACTGCCTAGCTAACACATTGTCATCAACAGGTTTAACACAGTCACCATTAATGAACCCTAATTTGTTTTTAACTTGAAGTCCCAATATCATAGCATTTGCCCAAACTGTATAGTTCTCAGTTCCCTTTAGTTTAATACTAACAATAGTAAAATTGGTAGAATCACTAGCATGTAGATATAAACGATCACTAGCATCAAGTTTGCTAACAAGTGTAACATTATTCACTAATGCACCAACATCAGGTCCCTGATTAACATCGGGTCCCTGATTATCAACATCATCATCAGCCATGATTAATCAACTACCAAACAATAACAAACAATAATATGAACCACACAAGAACAACAATCTGCAATTAAGACAAAACAAACAATCACACAAATAAATTAATATCAATCACACAACAAAGACTCAGGCGAAGCCTTGTGGGTGATCCAGATCGTCGGTTCGTCACTCAAAGGGTGCCGATGCAGGTCCTCCCAAGGGAGCCACTAAGACCTAGACAAACCCTAGAGCTAAAATAGGGACTCAAGCCCTAGCAATTGACACCTTAAGACCAACTCTAAACAAAAACTTGTAAAACCAAAAATATCTCACCGAGGAGTGCCCCAAGTTAGGGTTTGCCAACAAAACTCGTAGTGTTACAACCTTCACTTAGAGTTATAACACCAAAGAGCAAGATAATATGCCTCCAATGTCCAACCACCAGATTCAACCTTCTTGAATATCAAGAAACCTTAGATCTGATCAAATATTCCCAAGATCCAACGTCTGCTCTAGATCGAGATAGATCTGTTCCAATCAAAGATGAACAAGATTAATCAAAGACAAACAGATCCAATCAACAGGACAGACGACATGAAATCAAGAACAGAAATAGCGGAAGAAACCAAGATCAAGAGCCTATTAGCTCTGATACCATGTCACAAACATGGAATCACAACAATATAACTTTTATTCACAAGATCCCAACCCTAATTGTGTTAAAAACACTTACAAGATTGTCAGAACAACTCTAACTCATAAATCTCTCAATGCAACACAACACTTAGAGATTATCACTTAATAATCTCAAATACAAGACCCAACAGAACCAAAATGAATCTGATGATAGTCCTAGATCAAAACCCTAATTGTGAATGAGAGAGATTACAAAGTGAAGAAGAAAACAAAGACTGATAGACTTCAATAGCTGAGGGGAGAGAGAGAACCAAGTCTTTTATATCTAATGGCCAAAACTCTCTCATCGAGAACATCCAACGGTTCAGATGATCTAATTATGACTTGATCAACGGTATCAACACACTTGTGTTTCTTTGAAAAGGATTGCCAAATCAGCAATCAGACTTGGACTAGAAGAGCTGGGCTTCACCTCACGAAGTTGGGCTAGACCTCTGCATTCCCTTGGGCTTATATCAACATAGCAACACATTATTGGGCTAGACCAGTAACCTGCGCATGCTTATGCAAAATGATGAGGACAAATATTATTTATCAAAAACATAAATTTATTGTATATTTTTAGGAAATAAAATTGAGAAAAAATATTTTTATAAAAAGTTTATTTTATGAGACGTGTTTCTGTATTCTCAACAGAAATGGCATCATGAAATTGTTGAGTACGAGTGCCTCACATATATTATTGTTAAAAGTATGAGATACATTGTTATAATTCATATGTTTGTTATTTATAAAAGAGTCCATGTATGGGCTGAGTATAAGCCCAGTCCATGGTGTTTGCTCTTTATGTAAGTCCCAAATACTAGATCTTGTTAAGTGCAAGAGATTGTTATCACTTAGAAACACCTATGGATTAGGTGTTTTAAGTGATTAATCTTCTACAACAAAGAAACTAGATGAATATGATAAAAACCGACACACAAGATGAATAAGAACACGATTTCATTACTGATTTGTCATTGAAACACCATGAAATACATACAAGTACGCACCGTTCAATCTTGTGCTACAAAGATAACCAAAAACCCCAACCCTAGAGCTGCACACTAACATTTCTTATATAGGTAGGCAGATGGGCCTGCGCACTTAACACACGTACGCAGGGCCCGTCCCCTTGTGCACAGCCTAGGGTTTCACCATAATACTTTGTCTTAATTACATAATTAGCCCTTTAACTATCAAACTATACAACAAGCCATCAAAAGTCTATGATCTGGTAACTGTGGTCTCAATATAACCCAACAATACTCCCCCTAGACCACAGCTACCAGTTCTTCCATCTTCAATCAATCTCAACATCGCTTTGCTCCCCCTCTGCCTGTTCTGGGGGATCTTTGTAACACCCCAACCGATGGCGGAATCTTCAAGGTGCCACGTAGTGACGATTGTTTAAAAGCTCATGGTACTAAAATGTAAATATATGATTATTGAATATTGTTTTACAACATGTGAAATTAAATACAAGACAACAAAATAAAGATAATTGATTGATTTAATCTAAGTCCAAAGTCCTATGTGAAGCGTCAAGCAGCTTATCCTGAAACATGCACGAAAATAATTTTGTCAACATATGATGTTGGTGAGTACTACTTAGTTTTGTACATATAGTATAAGTTTAAAAGGTAGTACAATTTATAATATTTATTATATAATTTAAATAAATGATTTTTGAAAAACTAAAAATGGGACAACAAAGTTTATCATTGGAATAACATAAGATAAATTTTGTAGAATTTATAAAATAGTTTTAGATTTTAAAACGATTTTAAAAGATTAAAGGTTAAGTATATATATATGAAAAGAAGAAAGAAAAAGGAAAAAAAAATGTTTTACACTTGTGGGACTCGAACCTGGGTCAGACCCGGTTCGTTGTCTTTAGCCAAACACTGTGTTACCAACTGATCTGTGTGATCAGTTGGTGATAATTTCTGTTTCGTAATAATTATATATATTATCTGTATTACATGTTCTTCCCCAATTTTAATAAGAACAAGCCCTAGATTCGCAATTGTTTGATTCACACAACAATAACCCAATTAATCAGAGGGTTATTGTTGTGTGAATGCCTATGAACAAAACCCACAAGAAAAATATAACTTACAAACACAATCCGTGCGAATTTGTTTGGTCAACAGAAAAGTCAACTCGGCTTGATTTTTGATTAAGAACGATTTGTTAATAGAAATTGGAGGTGAGGATATGTTGTTCGGCTCTTTTAGATTGCTATCAAAGGTTCAATTTATAGTAAAGCCTAGGGATTAGTTGTTTTAGAAAGTTTTGACCCGTTTATGACATAGACGCGTGATTAGTGTATAAAACTGGAATGCTTTGACCGTGTTAATACGTGAAATTTGCTGTCCATTCATCACGCGAGTCAATCACTGGTTAACTGCCATGCTTAGTTTAAGAAATCGACCAGCTTCTTTTTTTTTTTTTTTTTTGCTGCGTTCACGTAACAGCAGAGGAGGAAGAAAAGGATCAGCGTTTTAGATGGGTTAAATATAATTAGGGTTGGGTTTAAATCAATAACGAGCTTGTAGCTCAGTGGTCATGTGCGTGTGTGTGTTAAGGTGGCCCGGCTTCTGCCCGGGTTCGAGTCCCGGCAGGGGCAAAAACTTTTTTTTTTTTTGTTTAAAACAGAAGTGGAAAGGAGAGATGGAGATGGGCCGGACTAACGGGCCTGTTGTCTGGGCTGGAAAAGAATAATAAAGGTGGGCTTAGAATTGTCAAGGGATTGGATTTGGGTTATGTTGGGTTTCAAAGGATGGGTTTGGTTATAGTTTAGTTTAGAGATTTAGTCTTTTTATTATTATTATTATTATTATTATTATTATTATTATTATTATTATTATTATTAAAATAAAATAAAAAGTGACGGATGTCACAGCATCCCCTACTTTTAGAAACTTCGTCCCGAAGTTATTAGAAACATAGGGTTATGGGTGTTTTGGGTAAAAATTAAGATAACTGTGGTTTGGAAAATTTGAGTTAAGGCACGACGTAAATTTATAGGTAACAGAGTGAATTGTTTCGAGAGATGTGAGTTAAGGATTGGATTAGGTTCGTCTCGAAAAGGTAAAGAGAGTAAGAATTTAGTAAGTCACTACACTTCAAGGTTTATGAATCTAAAATGAATGTATGAGTTGATTGACTATAGAAAGACTAAATGAACTACCAAGTAACTAGAGTTTGTTCCTGGTCCGACTTCCAGTCTCACTTTCAATGCATCATTAGTGTTTGTATACAGGGTGTACCGCAACTAACCCACCACACCTTTGATACCTTGAAAACGTACTGGACGTCTACCAAAAACTCTAATAGAATTTCACACTACCCTAACGCACCTGTAAATTCATGATTAAGTTCCGGACCGGAATCATCAATTTACCTTACATTAGGGTTTTATGTCCTTCTATGATCCTAATCTAACACACATTAAAGCAAATAAGTTTCACAAGAAGATGACACAACAACACGTTTATCAATGAAATGAGGCTATGTAATAACGAGGTCAATTGCATTAGTTTGCAATGACTTGTAAGAATAACAGTGTTTACGTATGGGCTACTACTCACCCGAGGAGCCCTTTAAGTGAAATGTTTGTCTGAGTTGAGTGGATAATGTAGCAATTGCCTTTCATAGATCAATATGCAAATTTATAATACACACCTTGCAAATAAGTTTATAAGTACGACAACCATTAAGTGTAAGTGTTATCTTGGTGGCCTATAGAAATAGTTTATGAGAATCATGAATAATTAGATGTTCAATGGATAGTCAAATTAAGGGAAAAATCAAGTTTCATATGACAAACAATGATATTTTTAGAAAAGCTCTGTAGGATCAAATAAGTAGTTTGATTTTCATGGAAATCAAGTCCAAATGTTTCAAACAAATGTAAGGTAGGGTCTTTAAACTTCTACGATTAAAATAAACATAATCAAATATGATAAATTTTCCAATCTGTGTTCGTACACAATAGTATGCAAGGAAATTTCTAGATGTTATATGCTAGTGAGTGCGACAAAATTTGGGTACAAAATGATAATAGGATCAAGAAAATGAAAACGTAAGTGTTGGATTCCCGAGTCTTAAGAAGATTCCATCCATGGCTTAGCCAGTGGAATTATCGTCATCCTGACCGTTTGCTTCGTTGATATTGATATTGAAAGCTCGTCCATGTGCCACCAGGTTTACGTTATTCAATTTAGGGCATTGAGGTCGCATGTGGTTAGGGTCTCTACAATGATAACATGCCCGACCGTTAGTAATCTGTAGTGGTTCCTGGGCAGCTGTCTGATGATTACCCTGTGCTCTATCAATTACACGACAAGTGGTGACAAAGTGTCCAAACCTTCCACATCTAGTGCATTGACGACATGGAAGATTTGCAGGGTGATGATACTTGCAAGTGTTGCATTGAGGATGGATTCCCGTATAAGCTTTCTTGATAGGGGGTTGAGCCACAGGATCCACAACAGTATGGTTCAGATTATCGCCCATTCGTTTCTTAGAGTTCGAAGAAGTAGTGGCGGCCTTTGCTAAAACAGTCTTAGATTGTTCAACAGCATTGGTGGTATTCTCAGTAGACGTCTTGGTGCCCTTCCTAACCAAGTTTCCTTTCCTTACGTGTTTTTCTGTTAACGTGGCTGCAAGTTGGATGGCTTCTTCTACCGTAGTGGCTTTGCCTCCAGTGACAACGTCTTGAATCAGGTCAGGTAATCCCTCGATATATTTTTCGAGTGCTCGAGAGACCGGGGTGACCATGTGTGGAACCAGTATGCTAAGTTCGTGATATCGAGTATTATACGCAAGATTCTCACCACTGTCTTGTTTCAGTCCATGGAACTCTTCCTCCAGTTTCCTGATTTCGTTCCTAGGGCAGAATTTGGCAATCATGAGTTCCTTAACATCAGCCCAAGATAAAGATAAAGCAACATCAGCTCCTCGATTGCGTTTTTCGCCATTCCACCAGGTTAGCGCCCCCGTTTGAAGGACACTAGTAGCATAGCGAACGCGGAGTTCATCAGGACATTCACTGTTCACAAAGGTGCTCTCCATGCTTTCAAACCATTGGAGGAGGCCAGTAGCACCCTCCTCACCAGTGAATTTTGTGGGGTTGCAGGAGTTAAAGTGTTTGAAAGTGCACCGAAATTGAGTCGTGCCCCCTGTGTTGGCACTGTTACTATTCTGGGTTATCTCACTGACAAGGTTTGGGATCACTGCAGTAATTTGCTCGGCGACTAAAGATGCGAGGCGACGATCAGAACGTTGTCCAGAAGCACGAACAGGACGTTGGCTGGCATCACGGAGCATGCAGCGAGCAGACATCTATGAGGTAGTCAATGAATAATCATGAGATTAGAAAATGTAAGTGTATAATCGTACAGATAATTATGAAGATATGATTCTTGTAAGCAATCATGATATGCAAAGTATTGTATATGAAACGAGAGAGTATTATTGAAAAACTTGTACAAAATGCTTGGAGTGCCCTTGTCTAGCTGTAAAGCCTAACAAGAACGTTGACTTTTCAAAGGAATTGAACCCAATGGTGATCAAAGAAGACATGTTTTAGCCTATAAGTGGACACTCACTCCAGGAATCCCCAGGTAAGCATAACAGGTCCGTTATTGGATTTATGCGCTATGCCAGAAAACCCAGTGTACAGGCATCCACCCTTCCAGATTGCACGTGTTCCATCACACTCATTAAAGCTCAACAACTTTGAAGGAGCAAAATAAGAGTAGGCATTATGCCTAAGAGTGTCTTCATGAAAGGTACAGCTCCTGTTCCGTGATGATGTAGACCTTCCACTCCTTGTAGGACACCATCTCTATGCACCAGGATGAAAGATGAGGAGAAATGGAGAAGAAGAGAAGATAGAGGAAGGAAAGTAGAGGGAAATGAGGGTAAGGTAGTTTAGGAAATATTATGCATGAAAGTTCGATTATAGTCTATGCCATTTTATCTAATAACCTAGTTCCCTATAACCATGGCTCTGATACCAATCTGTAACACCCCAACCGATGGCGGAATCATCGAGGTGCCACGTAGTGACGATTGTTCAAAAGCTCATGGTACTAAAATGTAAATATATGATTATTGAATATTGTTTTACAACATGTGAAATTAAATACAAGACAACAAAATAAAGATAATTGATTGATTTAATCTAAGTCCAAAGTCCTATGTGAAGCGTCAAGCAGCTTATCCTGAAACATGCACGAAAATAATTTTGTCAACATATGATGTTGGTCAGTACTACTTAGTTTTGTACGTATAGTATAAGTTTTGAAAAGTAGTACAATTCACGTGTCTAGCATCACCAAGGCATTATGTAAACACGCAAGTAACCAAACAAGACAAAGATCACATGTAAAGTTGTACAATGAAATTGATAATGAGCACCTCAACACGTGTGAGTCTAAATGAGCACCATAACATAAGTTATGTCTAAATGAGCATCGTAACATAAGTTACGTCTGTATGTAAAGAGCACCATAACATAAGTTATGTCTGTATGTATGATTTTGTATGTAAGCTACGTTCATGTTCAAGCATAAGCACAAAGATAAACAAGACACGTATATGAATTGTAAATAAATAAAATGTATGTGTAAATGAATATAAAAGTTCTGTATACTTGTGCATGAATCACCCCAAAAGTTGTGAAAACGGAAAAAGGGGATAAGTAATACTCATCTTAGCAAGGTGGTAAGTCTTGTGGAGTTGAATAAGTATAATCCAACGTTGCCAAGTATTACCCTATGTATAATGTAACAAATAAGTCTAAGTCTATTTGGTCTATAAGTATTTTCTAGGGTTTCGAATTGGGGATAAACGTTTATTTGATTAATAAACAAATTGTTTATTAAATATGAGAAATTTAATAAATAAATAAATAAAAGTCTCTTTGTAAAATTTTTTAGTGAATATAGTCACAACATAAGGTTTTGAGTATGAAAATAATTTTTATAAAATTATTTTCTTGAAAATAGAATATTTAATCTAATTATTTCAAATTGTCAAAATATGATTTTAATATCTAAAAATATTAAAATTAAAAAAAATTTAAATTAAAAATTGTATTTCTGTTCCAAATGAAAAGAAATAATTTATGTAAAATTTTGGTGCAAAAATGTTGAAAAATGAATTTATTATGAATTATTTATGATTAAAACTAACAAAAATTAATTAAAAATATAAAATGGACGGTTTTTCAGAAATAAAAAAATAAATTCTGAATTGCTTATTGTTATACAAGTTTAGTATAATTTTTGTGGAATTTTATAAAATCGTTTAGATATTTTTATTGAATTTTATAATTATAAATGAATAAATTTGTAATATTTATTATATAATTTAAATAAATGATTTTTGAAAAACTAAAAATGGGACAGCAAAGTTTATCATTGGAATAACATAAGATAAATTTTGTAGAATTTATAAAATAGTTTTAGATTTTAAAACGATTTTAAAAGATTAAAGGTTAAGTATATATATATGAAAAGAAGAAAGAAAAAGGAAAAAAAATGTTTTACACTTGTGGGACTCGAACCTGGGTCAGACCCGGTTCGTTGTCTTTAGCCAAACACTGTGTTACCAACTGATCTGTGTGATCAGTTGGTGATAATTTCTGTTTCGTTATAATTATATATATTATCTGTATTACATGTTCTTCCCCAATTTTAATAAGAACAAGCCCTAGATTCGCAATTGTTTGATTCACACAATAATAACCCAATTAATCAGAGGGTTATTGTTGTGTGAATGCCTATGAACAAAACCCACAAGAAAAATATAACTTACAAACACAATCCGTGCGAATTTGTTTGGTCAACAGAAAAGTCAACTCGGCTTGATTTTTGATTAAGAACGATTTGTTAATAGAAATTGGAGGTGAGGATATGTTGTTCGGCTCTTTTAGATTGCTATCAAAGGTTCAATTTATAGTAAAGCCTACGGATTAGTTGTTTTAGAAAGTTTTGACCCGTTTATGACATAGACGCGTGATTAGTGTATAAAACTGGAATGCTTTGACCGTGTTAATACGCGAAATTTGCTGTCCATTCATCACGCGAGTCAATCACTGGTTAACTGCCATGCTTAGTTTAAGAAATCGACCAGCTTCTTTTTTTTTTTTTTGTTTGCTGCGTTCACGTAACAGCAGAGGAGGAAGAAAAGGATCAGCGTTTTAGATGGGTTAAATATAATTAGGGTTGGGTTTAAATCAATAACGAGCTTGTAGCTCAGTGGTCATGTGCGTGTGTGTGTTAAGGTGGCCCGGCTTCTGCCCGGGTTCGAGTCCCGGCAGGGGCAAAAACTTTTTTTTTTTTTTTGTTTAAAACAGAAGTGGAAAGGAGAGATGGAGATGGGCCGGACTAACGGGCCTGTTGTCTGGGCTGGAAAAGAATAATAAAGGTGGGCTTAGAATTGTCAAGGGATTGGATTTGGGTTATGTTGGGTTTCAAAGGATGGGTTTGGTTATAGTTTAGTTTAGAGATTTAGTCTTTTTATTATTATTATTATTATTATTATTATTATTATTATTATTATTATTATTATAAAAATAAAATAAAAAGTGACGGATGTCACAATCTTGAATGTACAGGGCGACCGGATCTTCTTCAACCACTGGAGGAGCTTGAGTAGATTCTGTTGCAGGTCTGTCCGGATCAGCTACTGTTGCAGGATCTTGTGTCTTCACCTCTGAAGCAATTTCGGCTTCAGGTTGAGTAACTTCTGCAGTAGCAGCAGCAGCTTGGGCAGCTTTCTCCTTTTCTTCTTTTTCTTTGTCTGCTGCATTGATCCTGTCAACTATATCAAGCAACTCCCTTTTCAGCTTCATAGCCCGATCCACAGCTCTCCTGAATAGCACAGCTTCTTCAAACAGGACATTTCCAGCACCTACATTGATCTGATTCGCGAAGAGCATATTCAAATCCGATAGATTAAATGCAAACACATCTACCAGATCCAGGATCCTCATGGCCTCCGAATCGTCCTTCAATTTGATAACCGCTTCACTAGTATTGCTGTCATAAAATCTCTTCTTAAAGTCCCTCAGCATAACTGGAAGCTCAGATCGAATAGGAACTCGTGTGACGACCTGAGGAGGGTCAATCACATAAGTTATCATGCCTTGTCCTGTTGCTGGATCGATTCGTCTCTTGGAGATCCGTCTCCTCGGTTTCTGCGGCTTGAAGATCTGGAAATCAGTCTCATACTTCTTCTTTATAAACCAATCGAGCATGGAACCCGTGCTATCGTTGGTGTGGTTGATGAATGGGACCCTGCTGAGTTCCCTTATGTCCCAACGAGGGAGAGACTTCAGTTCCTGTCGACCTCTGAAGTACTGTATCACTCCCCCTCATCTCTTCACAGCAAACAACTTTTTCTCCTCATCATACTTCCATGAAATAATCCTCTCCTGATGAGCTTCCCTGGTATGATGGATGTTTTGATGTAGGGCTGGAATAGAGATGGACCTTCTAGGAAACCATGTTGATCTTCAGGATCCAACTTATGGCCATCTGACGTTTCGTACACTATATCTTCTTCCATTCCCATTTCCACAAACTTTTCTGGCATTTCATCCTCGCTGATCTCGTCCACCTCACTTTCTTCAGCTATTCTTTCTTTCTCTTTCTCCTCCTCCAGAAATTTTCCAAAATCAAATACCTCATCGAATGTTGTGCTAGGAGCACCAGTCTGCTGTTTCTTCAACTCTTGGAACATATCAAACATTTTCATCTGAACCTGATTCTGAAACTTGATCAGGTATTGTTGAACCTTGATAATTTTCTCCATATTCATGTTCTTGTGCTTGAGCTTCTTGACTTTCTTTCTGAGCTCTTGATTGTTATGCACATCACTTTTCAGGGTACAGATCTCCCTAACAGCTGTCTTTCCAACCTCTTTGACTAACTTCTCATACAGTTCCTGATGCACCGGTTTGCGGCGTGGTGCAGCAGGAGCTGAGGAGGATGGTTCAGCTGGCCATTGAGCTGGTGCTTTGGGGGCTGGAGCAGCAGTTGTGGATGGCCCTGGTTGTTCTTCTGCCCCGAAGATAGACTCCAAGATCACTTCTTGCTCAATATGGTCCTCAGTCATTACACGAGGAACTTCAGACTCATGCAACTGTTCCCTTCGCTTCTTTCTTTCGGCCCTCTTTAACTCAGCAACTTGTTGTAGGGCTGCAGCAGTCTCAAGTTGTTCTGGTGTCAGTGATTCTCTGCCCTCTTGTAATAATCCAGTTGGCCTTTTCTTCTTAGTGGGCTTAGATGGAGCTGGTTCAGTTGCCACCCTTTTGCCCCTTGCCTTTTCACGAGCAATCTCTTCAGCAGTTGGCTGGGCTGAAGAAGGAGCAGTGGATTGTTGACGAGCTTCTGTTACATCTAGCCTTCTTTTCTTAATCTTGTTGTAAAGCTCCATGACCAAAGGATATCGTTGTGCTGCATACATGTTCTCCAGCATGGGTTCCCAGTCAGGCGTATTGCACTCAGTAAAGAATCGTGCTCCTTTGGTGAAGTTGTATTGATCACCAAGGGGCAGATTCTCGTGTTGTGCGTTGATCATCATCTGCACGAATCTGGGGTACATAGCCCATTTGCCGGAGCCAGCCTCAGCATTCTTCACCATATAATCAAAGATCATGCCCGACAGGTTGAAGGCTTCATTCTTGCAAATCTTTATCATGGCAGTCGACCATTCTGTGCTGAGAGCGTTGTAGCCTCCTTTCCTATGACATAGAGACATGATAAACACGTGACTGATGAGTCTCCAGTCTCTGGTCAGCTGACTTTTCTTGATATCGCCTCTCTTGTCAAAATCTCCTTTGTAGCCGAAATTCTTGAACTTTTGGTGAACATCGGCTTTGGACAGAAATCTGACTATTCCTGGCTGATCTTGAAGTCTCAGCACGTTCCGAACGGTATCTTCAGTGATGATTACAGCCTTGTTTCTGACTGTAGCGTTGATTCGCTTGACCCGTCCAGCAACTTCAACTCGAGCAGATCTCCAGAAGTCTTCAATGTGAGAGCAGTAAACTTGTAAACTATGCTCCACAGTGTATCCGACTCTGCTACGTCTGATCCAGGTCACTGCGTCTTTGAACTTGACATCGTCGGTCTCAAGATTCATCGGCTGATTGTGCATTCCTCTTGGATCCCAGTCGAGTGCCATCTGTTTAAACCAAGTGCACGAAAAACAAATTAGATCTCTTGAATATGAATCGACGACCAAACGACTGACCTAGACATGGACTTTGACGGACAACATACTGAGACTGTATTTGTATTACTTATTTTATATATATATATATATATATATATATATATATATATATATATATATATATATTTCTAAGTTTTTCATGCATTGTGTTTTGCCTAGGATTAAGGTTTGATGGATTTGTTTTATCAGTGTCCATGATACGTTTGATTTTTCAGTTTAAGATCATTAACGTCCAGGTTTGAGTGTACGGGTAGATAAGTCTAAGTACACAGTCCGTTCAAAATGTCTGAATAGTCCAGTTAAGTGCGCAGTCCAAGTCAAGGGTAAAGATCTAAGTACTCAATCAAGTACTCAGTCAAGTGCTCACACACTTGACTGAGCACTTAGGTTAGTACGCAGTCATCAGACACGAGATCACAAGTGCGCAGATCTTGTAAGTACTCGGGCATGGTAACCCCTAGTCAACACAGTCAAAATCTGCGTACTAGACAAGTACGCAGATACTTAAACCTTCGTTTAAGATTTAAATGCGCAGCATAAGTGCGCAACATTATTAGGGTTTCAGTTGCTTTGAATATGTTTGAAACAAGTGCGCATGCTCTATGAGACAAGTGCGCACTGTTCAACATTAAGTGCGCAGTCTTCAAAAAAACCTCCCTATGTTCAAAACATAAACCCACAACAGATTCCTTTAAAACATGTTGATCATCCTGTAATCACAATCAGTAAATCAATTAGAACATGTAATTTACCTTAACAGTAGAGAAGATCAACAGAAAAGGAGAATAAGTGAACGGATAATGATGATTTAAATGTGATTAGATGGTGATTGTTGGTTAAAGCTTGATGATGAACGATGATGATGAAGATGATAATTTGATTTGGTAAAAAATTAGGGTTTGTAAAAACTAACTACTATTTTAAAAATTTACTAACTATATATATACAAGACATATGGGCCTGCGCACTTGAGTTAAGTGCGCACGGCCCATTAAGTACGCAGGGGTTAGTTTTTAGCCCAAAGAGTGTTCAGAAGCCCAAAATCATTTTAATAAGTGGGGATTTACCATATCTCACCTTCTGCATTCAAGATCATCCTAACCATACCTGCCAGAACACGTTTCAACTTCCCGTTGGATAGCTGCAGCCTAAGAACAATTGTCGGTATGCTTGTCCACTTAAATCCATGCCTTTTCTCTTTCAACATGTGTTTGGTGATGCTGTTTATCATGTTCTTCGGTAATATTGACGAAAATTTTATGGACCCCACAGTGTGCTAGGTATTGGCCTACCGATCCTCAAGGTTTATTGAAAAATAATGATGAGAGCTTCAGGTCTATGTTACCATAAGCAAAGAAGATGATCATTATCTTGATCAGATGATGAGAGCTTCAGGTCTATGTTACCATAAGCAGAGAAGATGATCATCTGATCGTTTGGTGAGCTATCTAAATATGTTTGCACGTCACTAACATTGCGTGTCTTTTGCTGCTCAGTTGATAAATTTTCTTAGCCCCGCATTGGTAGCTTGCACTCTTAGGTGTCTTTTGATTTACCTATGCACAAAATTTTCTGTGTCTTTTAGTTTCTCAACCTGTGTATGACCGGACTCAGCTTGTGCAGACCTATAGCACAGTGGGAATCCAGCTTTCCATGTAGATCTTTACCGTTAATCACCTATTAGCAGTTTACTTGATTCCAGGCTGAATCTACCGACACATCGTTGCTTGAGGCCACAACAACCTCTGGGTCCTATTCACATGCTGACGAAATATGATTAGTTTCTATCATTTCTTGAATTAATTCTTTTGAAATTTTGCAGTAGAGATGAAACGGTTTTACTTTCTCCCCCAAAAATCTTTTTTTGAATAAAAAGAAGATTTTTCTATAATTTAATATGCACAAGTAAAGGTTTTTTTTTTATAATCATTCAAAATTTATCATCTCAAGCCATGTAACCAACTGATGAAAACGGGTTTTGTCAAAAGCTTTTGTGAAGATATCTGCCTTTTGATCAGCAGTATCTATTGGCAACACCTGTATATATCCTTTGTCGTGAGCATCGCGAATGGAGTGAATCCGAATTTCAATATGTTTGGTTTTAGAATGATCAATTGGATTCTTCACAATGTCACGACAGCCATCATTATCAATGAAAATAGGTGTATGCATGACGTTCAAACTGTAGTCCAAAAGCTGATTTTGGATCCATAACACCTGACAACAACTGGATGCAGCTGTGTATTCAACTTGAGCAGTGGAGATGGACACTGTAGTCTGCTTCTTGCTCTGCCAAGACACCAGCCTATTACCCAGAAATTGACAACCACCAGAGATAGATTTTCTGTCAATCCTACAACCTGCATGATCACTATCAGAGTAAGCGATTAAATCAAAATTATCACTCTTAGGATACCATAAACCAAGTTTTGGTGTCCCTTTGAGGTAGCGGAAGACTCTTTTTACTGCAGTTTCATGCGATTGCTTGGGATTGAACTGAAAGCGTGCGCAGCATACAACTGCCCACATGATATCTAGTCTGCTGGCTGTTAGATACATCAGTGAGCCAATCATTGATCGATATGTGTGAGGATTCACTGAAAGGCCTTGAAGATCTGGTACAAGTGTTGTTTGGGCCGCAAAAGGAGTATTAGACGGCTTGCAGTCGGTCATGTTGTATTTCGCCAGAATGTCTCTTGTATACTTGGCTTGATGGATGAGAATTCCGTCTTCTTTCTGCTGAACTTCCAAGTCTAAGAAAAATGATAATTCTCCCATCATGCTCAATTTAAACTGAGACTTCATAATGCTTTCAAATTCCCTGCACAAATTATCATCAGTGGAGCCAAAGATAATATCGTCAACATAAATTTGAACAAAGATAGAATGTTTGTTGACTTCTTTGGTGAACAGAGTCATGTCAATCTTCCCTCTGGTGTATCCATTCTGCAGCAAATATGAAGATAAGGTCTCATACCAAGCTCGAGGAGCTTGATGAAGTCCATAGAGAGCCTTATCCAATTTGTAGTATTTGCTGGTATGATGAGGGTCTTCAAAACCCGGCGGTTGACAGACGTAGACTTCTTCCTTGATTTTCCCGTACAGGAATGCACTCTTCACATCCATTTGAAAGACTTTGAAGTTCTTGTATGAGGCATATGCCAAGAAGATACGGATGGCTTCAAGTCGAGCAACTGGAGCGAACACTTCCTCATAATCAATACCTTCCTACTGACGAAAGCCCTGAACTACCAGACGAGTCGTGTTCTTGATCACCACACCACGTTCATCCATTTTGTTGCGAAACACCCATCTTGTTCCGATAGGATACTTCCCTTCAGGTAGATCCACAAGTTCCCAAACCTTGAGCTTTCTAAACTGAGACAGCTCATCTTGCATGGCTTCAACCCAGCTTGCATCTCTGACAGCATCTTCAATGCTGAAGGGTACCGTCTGAGATAAGAAGGCTGATAGTGCAATATTAAGCTTATCTGCCTGATTTCTAGTGAGAACACCCTCAGAGATTGGTCCAATGATGTTCTCCACAGGATGATTCTTAGATGACTTAAATCCCATGTTTGGTTCTTCTTGAATTTGGGAAGGCAGATTAGAAAGGTGATCTACAGGGATTGATGAGCTGGATGGATCATTTGCAGACTGTTGTGCGAAAGATGTATCTTCTGAAACTGGGGTACTTTCAGGAGATGGTGTAGTTTCAACAGTTGCATCACCATTTGTGGACTGAAGAGGAACAATTGGATCAGCTACGAGTGGAGAAAATCGGGTGGTGAAAGGTGCAGCATCGTCTTCAGAAGAGTAAAGAGTATCTTCGAGAGGAGAAGGATCGGCTGCTTGATTGTCAGATGATTGTTCTTCAATGATACTGAAATTGTTGAAAACAACATCCACGTCAAAGAACCAGTCAGGACCGGCTCCTGTGTTAGTAGAGTTGGATTCCTGCCAATCAACATAGAAAGATTCGAGAACCATTTTGGTTCGTTTGTTGTATACTCTATAAGCCTTTTGACTTGAAGAGTATCCAACAAAGAAGCACTCATCTCCAACTGCATCAAACTTCATTATGTTCTCGTAGTTGTTTAGCAGCGTACATGAGCATCCAAACGGCCTGAAGTAGTCAATCAGAGGTTTTCTTTTAAAAAGCAATTTATAACCCGTTTTCCCGCGCGTCTTCACAATTAAGACTCTGTTAAGAACATAACAGGCGGTATTCACAGCTTCAGCCCAGAAGATGATCGGAAATTTGGAGTCGATTAGCATTTCTGGCCGCTTCAATAAGTGTACGATTCTTCCTTTCAGCAACGCCATTCTGTTGAGGAGTTCTCGTAGCACTGTACTGAAGATGAATTCCTTTGTTGTTGCAGAAAGTCACGAAGCTTTGATTTTTGAATTCAATTCCGTGATCGCTTCTGATTGGTCTAACTTTTGTCTTCACTATGTTCTCAATGAGAGGAACAAACAGCATCAATATCTCGGCAGCTTCACTTTTGTATTCTAAGAAGTACACCCATGTAAAACGAGAAAAGTCATCTGTTATCACCAAACAATAAGATTTTTTAACTAAAATTTTAACACTAACAGGACCGAAAAGATCCATATGCAATAGTTGAAGAGGTGAGTCTATAGAGTTCACTGTTTTGGACTTGTGCGATTTCTTGTGTTGTTTTCCTTTGGCACATGCTAAACATTTTTCAGAAAAAGGGAATTCCTTGGAAGGAAGACCTCTGACCAGATTTAGTTTTGAAAGTTTATTAATGTTTTTAAAGTTAACATGTCCTAATCGCCTGTGCCATAACAGTGACTTTGACTCGGATGCTTTTGAAAGTAAGCATGTCATTTGACATTCTGACTTAGCATCGCTCATATTTATCACATATGTGTTATTCTGTCTAGGAGCTTTTAGCATGATCATATTAGTGGGCGGTATGAATCCAGGCTTCAGAAAGATGCACTCCATGTCATTGAATAATACTGATATTCCTTTGTCGCAGACTTGTGATACGCTCAACAGGTTGTAGCACAATTCTGGAACATAGTTCACATCTTCTAAAGTCAGTGCGTCAGAGACCACATCTCCTATTCCTACTATCTTCCCGCCCTTTTCATTTTCGGCGAAGGCAACGAACTCTCCATCAATAAATCTATAGTTCTTGAGGAGTTCCTTTAGACCAGTCATGTGTCTAGAAGCCCCGCTATCAACATGCCATAGATATCTCATAAGTGCGATCAACCATTTCTGTAACTTATTCTGAAATACAAAAGAAAACACAAGAGATACACATATAAATACAAGAAACTCTATGTACAATCACGACTCAAACCTTTACTTAATTGAATTTGGGAATCCAGGTCTGGTTTAGTTTTGATCTGTCGTAATTTTCACCCAAAACTGACTCTTGTCTTTTCAAAATTTTTGTGGTTTTATCAAAAAAATTTACTGTTTCTTGAAGGTTTTTAATCTGATCAGAAAGACAGTTTAGTGCTTTGACGTCACTGGATTTTATATGACATGTTTTAACCACATGACCCTCATTTCCACATCTAAAGCATTTTGAGTGCTTTGGCTTGATCTTTGGAGAGGGTCTGGATGATGATGGTTGTGATGCTCTTTTCTTGATCTTGCTTGAGCATGAGCTTTCACTGGAACATGGTTCATCAATGTTGTTGTTGCTTGATTCCTCATTTGTGTTGCAGTCTGGCTCGCTAATGTCGCTTTCTGTATCACTCTGTGATTCTTCAGGAATTGAGTTATCTGTTTCACTTTGTAATTCTTCAGAACATGACATATCTGTTGATGATGGAGTAAACTCTGGAATTTCTTCAGTAAGAAATTTCCCGAACCTGTTTCTTTTTAGTTCTGGTACAAATGGAGATGGTCTATATACATTTTCATTATCAGAGAATGCATCATTAAGATCAACACAAACTGGCATAACATTGTCAACACAAATATCTGAGCGTTTGATAGGATTCTTCCTATCATCAGGGTCCACAACGCCCTTTAAATCAAGTTTAGAAGTTAATGTAGTACAGTCATCCGGCCTAGATAAACTATTACAGTTATCCATCCTAGATAAACTATTACAATCATCCAGTTTAGTTAAGTTATTACATTCATCTGAATTCAAAATAGTTTTAGACTTGTCATTACTTTAGATGAACCAATTCACTATAGAGTAATTGGCACCTGGGTGACCTAACCCCATCGTTTGTCCACCACAACTCTCATCATCGTCCACTTGATCCTGTTGGGTCATATCTGCACTGCTTTTACTTATATTAGAGTTTGACTCAGATTTGACACATTCTTTTTTAAAAAGATCATTTTTTGGATGTGGTTTTGGAATGGGTATATATTCACTTTTGCTCCAAGATAAAAACAGAGATTTTACAATTCCCTTTTTATCCTTATACCCAATTCCATCTTTGACGAATGATTTCCTTGAACAATCAAGGATATCTGTATGAGCATGCTTGCTTACATTCCATTTGTCCACAACAATTTGGAGATGATTTGTTTCATTTCTAGATTTTTCTAGTTTTTCTGTTAAGTCATTTATTAAAAAATCTTTTCTCAAAACAAATTCTTTTAGAGTTTGCATTTCAGCTATAGTTGCATTTAACTTTCGCTGATATGCTAACTCATTTTCTTTCATTTCAGTGTTGATTTTTCGGATGTCATCCATTTCTCTTAAAATTTTCCTATTGTGGGACAAACAGTAAGCAACAGCTGTAACACACCTTGGTGAGCACAGCTTTGATTTTATTTCAAGAGGAATACTTACCAGATCTCTCTCCTCAACCGTCTTGGGCACGTTCTGCAGCTTTTCATTTGCTTTGCTGGTGGAGGTCTTCTCAGCTACGAGCGCTTCCTCAGACGTGGCTTCTTTTCCTTTATCGGCCACTAGCACTCCTTTCAGACCTGCATTCTCTAGCGTTCCACCCTTTGGCATCTCCGCCGACGACCCTTCCAGAGAGTTCACGCCGTGTGTGGATTTGGTGCAGATTTTGGCCATCAAAGCCTTGTTCACATCAGCTTCAACCGCAGCAGCCTCCTCTCCCCAATCAAAGTCCTCAACCACCAACGCCTTCTGTTGATTCGCTTCCCTTCCATCAGTTATGGCCACCATCCTTTTTGCCGACTTGATTTCTGCTTGACTTAGAGTGGGGCATTCATACTTGAAGTGCCCAAGAGTCTTGCAGTTGTAGCATCTGATCTTAGACTTATCAAAGCCCGCTTTTCCCATACCAACTCTTCGACCAGTTCTATCTTGAAACCTCTTCACCCTCAGAGTAATCATGGCCATCTGCCATTTCAAATCCATTTCCTCCATATCATCTGGGTCAACCTGATACATGTCTTCAGGATTCATCATCTCACTCTTAATTTCACCTGTCTTTAAAGCCTCAAAGCTAGACATGAAAGTGTTGAAGAGTTCAACATGTTCGTTTGCAAGCTTTGTAAGCTGTGGGTTAAGTGTCTTAGCAGCTGTGTCAGAGTATGAGACAATCTTTCCCGAACTTGAACTACCACCACCCATTGCATCCACATATGCATGTGACGAGCTTGAACCCATGTTACCTACGGGAGTCATTAATGCCAGATTCTTCATAGCCGTGGTGGGCACAGCTTTCGGAGTAGTCTGGTTCATCTCTCTTTTCGTGATGTCCATTTCGAAAGACTAGTGTTGATGAGAGCAGCTAATGTAGATTGAGCATCTAGATACTCTTTTCTGATCAACATGCACTGTATGCTCCATTCTTTGGGCAGGGAGTCGAGCAGTTTCTTGATGGAATTTTGGTTGTTGACGGGAATTCCTGCCTTCTTCATCTTGGTTAACATACTCATGAATCTTTCGATATGCAAGCTCAAGCTTTCACAACGAATGCTACCGAACATGTCATATTCTTTCTGCACCATATCTTGCTTATATTGGCGCATTTCTTCATTCCCTTCATAGTACTCATTTAATGCAAACCACAGATCGTGCGCAGTGCCATATTCCTCAAACATGTTATAAACAACGTTTGATAAGGCCATGGTAAGGGCACCATAAGCCTTATGGTCTCTCTGAAGTAGCTGTTTATCGACATCAGTGTAAGTGGTTGGATCAGGGTTAAACTCTTCTCCTGTGGCAGTGGTTCTCATTGGAATGTGTGGACCCAACTGGATAGAAGTCCATTGGGTGAAGTCCGTGACATAGAAGAATGACCTCATACTATTCTTCCAAGTTCCATAATCTTCTACACCTTTTAACTTAGGAACTCTAGTTGTTGTTCCGGTTTCAAGTTCTTGTTGAGTGATAGGATTTACAGTTGAGTGGTTATCGTTACCGGCCATGATTTAAGTTAATTTTAAGAGTTTTGTTTATCAGATTTTAGTTAGCAGTTCAGAAAAATTTGTCCACAGTCCTTAAGTGCGCAACAAGTACGCAGATGTCCAGATCAAGTACGCAGCTCCCTATAACAATGTAAACAACCTTGTCAAGATGTGTGTTTGTTGATAAGTATGCAGCCTTGCAAGCACACGTGTGGCTGTTGTTTCTTGATAAGTGCGCAGATCAGTCAGCACTTGGGCATGGTAAGTGCTCAGTCTTGACTGATCAGTCTGCGTACTAAATGAAGTACGCAGACACTTAAACTCTCGTTTGAGATTTAAGTGCGCAGAAACCCTAGCCAAGTACTCAAAACCACACTTCTCAATAAGTGCGCACAAAACCAAAGATTTTTGTTTAAGTGCGCAGAAACCCTAGTTAAGTGCTCAAGACAATGAAAGGCCACAAGTACGCACAAAACTTAGTTGCGTACTAAAACACAAAAAAAAAAATCTAAGTACTCAGATAATCACAAGTATGCAGTTTATGAGCTAAGTACTCAAACCAAGAAATAAGTGCGCAAAACGTATGAAATAAGTACTCAACATATGAAATAAGTGCGCAAAACGGGCTGTGAAAAACACAAAAACTCAGCTGAATTCTATCCAAAACTTTTTCATTCCATTCTGAAGTGCTTGGATGAAATTTCTACTTAAAATGAACCACTTTTAACTTTCAGAAACATAATTTTCACGAAATTTGAAGCAAAAATATAAGAAAAATACCCAACTTTAAAAGTTCATAAAAAAAATCTTGATAATAAAAACTAACAAGATGAGGGTTTTGGTATCTCAAAATAGATACAATCTAGAGCACAGAGGCTCTGATACCAAATTGTAAGTCCCAAATACTAGATCTTGTTAAGTGCAAGAGATTGTTATCACTTAGAAACACCTATGGATTAGGTGTTTTAAGTGATTAATCTTCTACAACAAAGAAACTAGATGAATATGATAAAAACCGACACACAAGATGAATAAGAACACGATTTCATTACTGATTTGTCATTGAAACACCATGAAATACATACAAGTACGCACCGTTCAATCTTGTGCTACAAAGATAACCAAAAACCCCAACCCTAGAGCTGCACACTAACATTTCTTATATAGGCAGGCAGATGGGCCTGCGCACTTAACACAAGTGCGCAGGGCCCGTCCCCTTGTGCGCAGCCTAGGGTTTCACCATAATACTTTATCTTAATTACATAATTAGCCCTTTAACTATCAAACTATACAACAAGCCATCAAAAGTCTATGATCTGGTAACTGTGGTCTCAATATAACCCAACACTTTATATTAAATCTGATGGTTGTGGCCCATTTGTGTAAGGGGCTTTGATAACATAGGATAGATAATCATTAAATAAAAAACCGATTAACTTATAAATTACACAATAAAAATATAACTAAAGCCGACCCAAACATTTGGACCGGTAGGCCGATAGACGATGGACCAATAAGCAATACAAGAATCGGAACGGACCACCGATACATAATGACTGAACGGACTGACCAGAGGACAATAGATGATGGACTGATAGGTAAAACCGATACAGGTGACAGATCGGTCTGACCATAGGACAAAGGACGATGGACCATCGGACAATAGCAAGACGGCTTAAAACCATCAGATAAATCAAGAGGGCCTATTACCCACCGGTATATAGCCGCAATAAAATAAAATAATAATAAAACCCATATCTCAACGTCGGCTACAGTGACATCTTTCACTGACCACGCCGACCGAATCATGGCCTCTCATTAATGCATAGCTGCCACCAGCACTATAAATACTGGGTGGTTGCAAGCATTTAAGGAGACATTAACACCCCTCGGAAGTACTTACGCTTCCGAACCAAATACTCATCTATCCTAAACGATCTTACTTCAACATTTTGGCGCCCACCGTGAGGCCCGAAGATAATCCACTCGAGGATACTTTGTCCCCACATGTCTTCATCAAACCTACCGGATCCGGGCAACATTACCCCTTCCGAGGGTAATGTTACCACACCGGTCTACCATAGTGCCGCCCCGGGGGCCGGTTTGACCGTATCGCCCGAACTGGTCCGGTCCAATTTTCTGCAGATACGGCAACTTATGAATGATTACGTAAGGGAAGAGAGGGCTAAGGGCCTGGCCCTTCGGTTATCTTTCGACGAAGAGGAAGTCTCTCCCAATGTTAGTATTCCACTGCCACCCCAAAGTCAAGGGCCTGCCGCGACGCCCACATCATGGTTGACTGACATGGTGCACCAGAATGCCCGAATGTTTAGCACCGGACAAGCCACCATCATAGCACCTACAACCCATGAGCCGGAGCCGATCACCAGGGCCGAACGGTTTGAAACAGGTGGCGAGAATGATCTGAATAGGCCGTACAGACCTCCGGAAGGATCAAAGTTTACCGCCCGGATAGCGGACTTCGTTCCACCGGTACGAGTCAAGATGCCATCCAATATGAGGGTATATGATGGAACGGCCGACCCGGAGGATCACATCTTACTATTTGATAGTGTGGCACGCAACGAAGGATGGCACATTCCTTCCTAGTGCCACATGTTTGTACAAACATTGGTTGGGGTAGCTCGGGTGTGGTTCAACAGCATTTCGCCGGGAAGTTTAGATAGCTTCCACGATCTGAAAGTCAGATTTCTAGAACACTTCCGGCAACAGAGGAAGCACATGAAAGATCCAGTGGAGCTGCACAACATCAAACAAAAAGAAGGGGAAGGTTTGAAAGAATTCGTGACCCGGTTTAAGGAAGAATCACTGCAGGTGAAGGGAGCAGATGAGAAGATGCGGATTTCCGGTTTCCTACACGACATCCGGACGAAACAACTGGTCGAAAGCCTGAACGCCTGAGTTCCGGAGACCATGGAAGAAGCTATCGAGCGAACAGAAGCCTTTGTGAGAGGAAAGGAGGAGGTTCAAGCTATCGATTTCAAAAGGAAACCAGAGGATCCCCATCGGAAGGGGCCTTACCAAAAGAGAGACCATTACCCTCAAAAACGTTACCGCTCTGAAGGAGACAAGGGACCTTCTGACGACCGAAAAGAAAGGGATGATCGGAATAGGGGTTCCGGAAGAAAGGAGTTCGTCTTCACAGAGCTAATAAAAACCCCACAAGAAATCCTGGCAACAGAAACAAACGTCAAGTTTAAACCACCATATCCGTTACAGAAAACGGCCAAACAGCAAAGCTCCCGGAAGTATTGTGAGTTTCACGAAGACAAAGTACATGACACGAACGAATGTTTCCAGCTAAAAAAGCAAATCGAGGAGGCCGTTCAAACGGGTCTGCTAGATCATCTGGTCAAAGACATCAAGAATCGAAAAAAGAAAGGTGATGGGAAGAAAGACAAGGCCATCTTAGTCGTACGGCCTACCGTGGCGTTAAAACGGCCTAGGATCCTATACGAGAGCGAAGGGGAGATGATGCATTGGAGTGAGGTTCCGATACATTTTCCATCGATCAAGCCGCACGAAGCAAAAGAAGATCCACTAATCATTAAGGTGATGGTAGGAGGCCAGCCGGTCCATTGAGTTTACATAGACGAAGGAGCTGCCTCTGACATAATGTATGAGCACTGTTTCTTACAGCTGTCTGAATACATGCAAAGGGGGATCATTCCGGTATCCTACCCACTGGTGGGATTCTCCGAAGAACAAGTCGCCCCAAGAGGGCAAATACAACTTTATGTGGGGATCGGAGAAGAGCCGGAGAAGAGGGTCGAACTCTTGAATTTCTTCGTGATTGTTGGAAACACCCCACACAACATGTTGATCGAAAGACCGGGGATACGGATCTTCGGTATGGTCACGTCCAGCAAGCATGGGCTGATAAAATTTCCTACATTGGCTGGGATAGCTACGATGAGCACTATGGTACAGTATCCGGAGGTGGGGTTCGCAGATACCGAGGGGGCACCTGAAAAATGGCAGATTAATCCCGAGTACCCGGATCAGTTCGTGACAATTGGGAGTACTCTAAGTCCGGAATGCAAGAAGCAGTTGTATCGGTGCTTGAGATGCAACCTAGACGTGTTTGCATAGACCCCGAGCGACATGACGGGGATACCACGGTACATCGTCGAGCATCACTTAAATGTACACCCTCATTGCAAACCAATCGTTCAGAAAAGAAGGTCCCTCGCTACCGATCGAAGTCTGGTAGTAGCCGAAGAAGTGCAAGCATTAACCGAAGCTGGAATCATGAAGCCGGTCTAATATCCCTCATGGGTGTCGAACCCGGTAATGGTAGAGAAGTCGAACGGATCATGGAGAATGTGTGTGGACTACAGGGACCTAAACAAGGCATGTCCTAAGGACCACTACCCTCTACCGGAGATCGATGCCAAGGTAGAATCGGTGGCACGTTTCCATTTCAAATGCTTCCTAGATGCGTACAAGGGCTATCATCAAATACAAATGGCGAAGGAAGATGAAGAAAAGACTGCGTTCCATACCAGTCAAGGATTGTTTTGTTATCGGAAGATGCCTTTCGGTCTCAAGAATGTTGGAGCTACGTATCAGCGACTGATAGACAGGGTCTTTAATGACCAGATCGGAAGGAATATGGAAGCATACGTAGACGATCTGGTCATAAAAAGTGCGGATGAAGAGAAGCTCCTCCTTGACATTACGGAAACGTTTAGTAACCTGAGAAGGGTCAACATGAAATTAAACCCCGGGAAATGCCACTTTGGAATGGAAGAAGGAAGATTCCTGGGTCATATTGTAGCAAAGAAGAAAATCCGGGCCAACCCGGACAAAGTCCGAGCCATACAAGAAATGAGATCTCCAAGAACCCTAAAAGAACTCCAAAGCTTGAATGGAAGACTCGCAGCACTCAACAGGTTTCTGTCCAAACTTGCTGAACGATCTCTCCCTTTCTTTAAAATCCGCAAGAACCATACCAAAAGGACAAGTCTGAGCTGGACCGATGAAGCTGAATCAACCTTCCAGGAGCTGAAGCAGCACCTATGCAACTTACCATCATTGATCGTCCCAGAGACGGGGGAGACCTTATTCGTATACTTGGCAGCCGGACCAGAGGCTGTAAGCAGTGTATTATGTGCTAACCGAACAAAAGGTTTTATGCCTATTTTCTTTGTCAGCAGGTGTTTGAGAGAGGCCGAGACATGATATTCCCCGATAGAAAAGCTGGCCTTATGCTTAACCCATACGGCCCGACGACTCCGAAGGTATTTTCAAGCGCATCACATCGTGGTGCTAACAAATTCGGTGCTTCGGGAGGTACTGAGCCGACCTGAAGTGGCTGGAAGACTAACCAAATGGGCTGTAGAGCTGGGAACGTTCGGCATCGAATTCAAGCCAAGGGTGGCGATAAAGGGGCAAGTGTTAGAAGATTTTTTGATGGAAAATACCAATCCAAGTGATCAAATGATCATGGACATCGACCGAGATAAACCAGTGCTGAGGGTAGCCGTACAAATGGGAATAAAAGACCTGGTGGTCTTCGTCGATTCCCAACTAGTGGCTAGTCAGGTAAGTAACGAGTTTGAAGCAAGGGATGCAGTTATGAAGCAATACTCTGAATTGGTTAAAGAGCTAATGGCCCTATTCAACACTTGCCATGTGGTTAAAATACCCCGAAGCAAGAAGAAAGGGGCGGATGCCGTCAGTAAGATGGCGTCCGTTGCCTTCGCACATTTAACAAAAATGATCGTGGTAGAACAGTTAAGGGAACCGTCGGTAGGAAGGACGTCAGAAAGAGCGATGTTTGATGTACGAAAGGAAACTGATTGGAGGGAACCCATTGTTAACATACTAAACGGAAAGGCAGAAGGAGCAAACGAACAAGAAGTATGGCGGAGCAGTGCTTACGAGCTAAATGGAGGATTACTGTTCAAAAAAGGGTACCTCTCCCCGTCGTACCGATGCGTCTCGTCCGAAGAAGGAATCAAGGTATTGAAAGAAATCCATGGAGGGTTATTCGGTACTCACGTGGGGGCTAGATCACTACTTACCAAAGTGACAAACTTGGGATACTATTGGCCAACGATGAGGAAAGATAGCGAAGAGCTCACCAGGAAATGTGAATCATGCCAGATACACGCCCCCGTCCCTCGAATGCCGAAGCATGGGATGGTCCCAATCACTTCCCCCTGGCCGTTTTACCAGTGGGGGATGGACCTCCTAGGACCTTTCCCCACAGCCAAAGGAGGAGTGAAATACTTGCTAGTCGCGGTTGACTATTTCACAAAGTGGGTGGAGGCCAAGCCGCTGGGGACCATCACGGGAAACCAGATAACAAATTTCGTATGGGAAAGTTTGATATGCCGGTTCGGACTGCCAGGAAAGCTGATCACCGACAACGGTACCCAGTTTGCAGATCGGCAATTCACGGCATGGTGCAAGTGTTCGCATCGGTAGCACACCCTCAAGCCAACGGACAGGTGGAACGAATGAATCAAAGCATCCTAACCGGATTGAAAACTAGGCTGGGACGGAAAGGAAAAAATTGGTTGGCCGAACTACCAAGCGTACTGTGGGCAATACGAACCACAGAAAAAACAAGCACGGGCTGAACACCGTTCAGCCTAGTCTTCGGATCAGAGGCCGTTATCCCAGCAGAAGTGGCTGTGCCAACCAAAAGAGTACTTGACACGCGAGAAGGAAATAATGATGAAGACCTGAAGATCAATTTGGATAACCTGGAGGAATACCGCATGAATGCTTCCCTACAAGAGGCTCGATACAAACAACAGATGAAGCAGTACTATGACACGAGGGTCAAGGAAATGACACTACATCCGGTGGATTTGGTACTACGGAGCAACGAAGCGAGCCGGAGAGAAAACACTAGAAAACTCGGACCCAACTGGGAAGGTCCGTACGAGGTCGTCGAGGTACACGAAAAAGGATCTTGCAAGCTCGCCACTATGGAAGGAGATCTGATACCAAGGCACTGGAACTTAGCACAGCTCAAGAAATACTACATCTAGTCCTATACCGCTAGGTCGGTTTTCAATAATGTACTTTCTAAAAACCATCAGTATCGTCTTGTAATGAGAAGGGAAAGTCTTTTATTATGAAAAGTCTAATCATGAAAAAGGTTGGAAACCTCAAAAAACCATACTAAAAGGCTCGGCCCCTTCGAATATAGCCGATCGAGCATACTTCTCGATAAAAGGGTCCGGCCCCTTAGAATAGCCCCAAAAAACTAAAAGCAATCAGCAAAACCTTGTAAATTAATATGATCCGGACCACGATTCGACAAAAGGGATAATCATGGACGCATCGTCCAAAGTTACCCAAACTAGGGCCGATCAATCACAGGGTTGGAGCGACCCACAAAATATAATAACATTAATAAGATTACGGATCAGCCTTAAGGAATAAAAGATAACTAGTCCGGCTAGCCGATTCAAGACCGGCTGAATAAGTATACTTACAACCATATCGAATAAGTTAACTAGTCACAAGACCGGCTGGCCGGTTCAAAAAATAAATTGTACGATTACAACCATATCGAATAAAAGGTTAAGTAGGAGGCGGCACGTCCAAAGGAAGGAGTTCCTCAACTTCCTTAATGGACTTCCCTGCCATGCCCTTAAACTTCTCTAAAAACTCATACGAAGTGGCATCCCAAGCCTTCGCTCCATCTTCATACTCGGCATTAGCATTCAAGTTATATCCGTCCACACTTTCGATCGGCACTCCATCATCCTTTGCTTGAAAACCGGCCACTAATCCGTCGTGAAAGCCGGTGTTGTAAAGTAAAGACTCCATCTCCCCAAGTGGCTGGAGAAATTCGGAAGACTTCAGTAATTTGTAGGCTACAGCAGGAATGACTGAGGTGACCAGATGATCTCGATCCCTCTCTGTGTCAGCTAGGAGCTGTTCCATGGCTTTATCACGGGCTTCCAGAGCCTTCTCATAATCAGCACGGCTTGCTTCCCACGACGTTTGCTCCTCGGCAGCTTTTTCCAACCGACCCTGTACAAAAATAAGTTAGAAAAAGTAATAATAGCCAAGAAAAGTCTAATGACGTACGTACCTCCAAGCTAGACACTGATTCAGTCAAGACGTGTTTTTGTTCTTCGGACACACGAAGCTTCTCTTTCAACTCTTCCACCTCTCTTTCACGATCTGACAACCCGGAACGTGCCTCCGCCATCTCTTTCTCATGGGTCACCTTCATCTCCTCCATGGCCCGGATGGCTTCCTTCCCCTTCTTGGCACTAGACCGATCCCCTTTCTTGCGTTTGGCCAACTTAATAGTAAGCCTTTCCACCTCAGTCCGGTATTCGACAATCTTATCCTTCAGCTTCTGCTCTAGGGTTTCCCTCCTATAGTGGTTTTGAACAAGCTCGGACACGAAGCACATGGTCCTCACAATCGATACACCAGCTCCGACGGCAGCAAACTCTTCCCCTTTGCTCCTAGTATGATCTAATTCACCTGGGGGGATGGCATGATGGAGAATTTGATGACATACGGTAGGGTCGGACAAAGTGTCCCCGTTCTTCACTTTCCATCGAGGAGTGTACGGCTCAGTTATGTCGTACAACTCCTCGGACTCCACAGACACTTGCACATCACCATCAAACTTCACCTTTTTCCCAGAAGGCTCCCCAGCTTCAGATAAACCTTTTCTCTTCCGGTGATGCTCCTTACGAGCGGATCCAGCGTCCGGTACAACGGTTGCGTTTACAGGAGTTTCGGATGAATGACCTTTGGACACTTCATCACCATCCTGGGGAGGAACCGGCTGAGAAGGATCTGGAGAAGCCAGCGGAGACAATCTTGAAGGGTCAGGAACTGGGCCGGAACCATCACCACGAGGCATGCGAGACACGTCATCTCGTTCGGTATTCGGAACATTGTAGACAACGGAAGCCGTCCTATCAAGGATGTTCTCTTCTCCATCGGCCAAGGCACGAGAAGTTAGCTTGGCCCCCTTGCCTTTCCGTTTCACAAACCCCAACACACTCATTTCTGCAAAACACAATCATGGTTAGTAAGGAAGTCGAACGAAATAAAATTTGCAGGGGACGGGGGGGCATACCCTTCTTCCCCTTCTTAATTACAGGCTCAGCATTTGGGTACGGCCACATCCGGCTGATCCCCGATAAGACAAGAACGGTCTCGGGAAACCTCTGAAGAGGAGTGGGGGTTTCCAAAAGCAAATCGTACAACTCTCCGTCAAAGGTATCTTCTTGTGTAGGGTTGAGCGCGTACTCAGAATCATGCCACGGCATCCGAAACGGAACAACGTTGTCCGGCATCCAGAAGAAGTGATTCTTCCAGTTCTTTAGGCCGGAAAACGTCTCAGAAAGCATGGATGTTTGTTTGGAGAGCTCACCAACGGTATACCAGTCACCAGCCGTCGTCAAATGGAAAAATTGACGAAAAAGGCCGATGGTCGGCTCGCCCCCCAGAGCACGACACATAATTTCAAAGTGAACGACCTTTTGAGCACCTAAAGGACTTAGTTGCCGAATATCTAATCTATATAATTGTAGAAACTCAAGGAAAAAGACGGACAATGGAAGACGGACGGAAGAAAATTCAAAGTGTTTTGTATAGAACCCAACATGACCGGGTGGACAATCGGTGATTCGATCCGTAGGGTTGGGAACAATCGGCCTATATACATTCGTATCAAAGTATTTTTTACAGAAAATAGTTAATGATGGCTCGGATACGGCCGACGTATGCCTGTGCATATCTCGTCTACCGACCATCATTAAAAAGGGAAATGCTAAATAAAGAGCAGAATAGACGAACCTGGTGACCGATCGGGAAAGCTCTGATGACGATCAAGGAAAGGGTAAAAAAATTTTACCCCAGAACTGTATTATTTATAGGAGGATTTGGGAAGATTTCGAGGAAAAAACGTCTAATCAATGAACAAACCCTCGGTAACCGACACGACCAATCAGAACATGACACGTGTCCATCGGAATAAACAGTAAAGCGAAGCGTCGAAATGACACGGCTATTACGGACCCGAACAAGGGAAAATCAAGAGTTTGACGATCCGAATTTCAAAAACGGAAAACCGAATCGACAAACTGGGGGGCTGATAACATAGGATAGATAATCATTAAATAAAAAACCGATTAACTTATAAATTACACAATAAAAATATAACTAAAGCCGACCCAAACATTTGGACCGGTAGGCCGATAGACGATGGACCAATAAGCAACACAAGAATCGGAACGGACCACCGATACAAAATGACTGAACGGACTGACCAGAGGACAATAGATGATGGACTGATAGGTAAAACCGATACAGGTGACGGATCGGTCTGACCATAGGACAAAGGACGATAGACCATCGGACAATAGCAAGACGGCTTAAAACCATCAGATAAATCAAGAGCGGCTATTACCCACCGGTATATAGCCGCAATAAAATAAAATAATAATAAAACCCATATCTCAACGTCAGCTACAGTGACATCTTTCACTGACCACGCCGACCGAATCATGGCCTCTCATTAATGCATAGCTGCCACCAGCACTATAAATACTGGGTGGTTGCAAGCATTTAAGGAGACATTAACACCCCTCGAAAGTTCTTACGCTTCCGAACCAAATACTCATCTATCCTAAACGATCTTACTTCAACAGGCTTCAAAGGCCCATTGTGCAACTTGTTGGATATTTGTTTCAGGTGTGATTATAACCGTTGGATGAGATTTAGATCAATGGTTCGAATTGTGATCCGTGTACGAGCTGGTTGAAACTTCGAGAGTCACTATAAATAGATTGTTATTTCTCTCTCTTGATTCATTCACTGTATTCGTCTCTCTCATTGTATTTTTTAGGGTTTGTATAATCTTCATCTTCTTGGTCTGTATAGAGGTGAAGAGGGTCTTGTATTAGGGATTACTCATCAGTAATCTTGTGTAGATCGAGTGTTCGATCAGGTGGTCTTATTTGTTTGGTCTGTAAGTTGTATTTCGTGGATTATTATTCTGATCAGAGTCAACTGGTCTAAATAACCAGTTGAATCTGTTATCATTTTAGAGCTTCTCTCGTTTGAGAGAAGTTCAGGGTATTGGGGGGAGATTTTTAGGGTTGGTTAATAATAAGATTTTGTCGCTTGTTTTGTCACCTAATTCTGGTGTTGTTCATCTTGTTTAATATTGAGTTTGTGTTGGCTTAGTTTGTCTTTGTTATTCTTTGTTTATACTATAAAATTTTACATGGTATCAGAGCCTAAGGCTCTCTTATCACTACTGGTCTTTGATTCTGGTGTTCTTCCGCTGTGTTTCTTGTCTTGTTAAGGATCTGATCTAAATCATAGATCTGATTCTTACCTATCTTTGTAAATCCTTTTATAAAAGGTATTGTCTATTATTGCAGTCTGCTGGTTGTTTGTTGTTTGTCTTGCAGGATCTGTGGTCAACAATTGTTGGCAAGGACCTTGGGTTGATTGGATTGGAGTATTATTGTTTTTAGCTTCAATTGCACCCATAACTCAACACCCTAAGTGAAGGTGTTGGTTGTGGGTTTGGCGAAACCCTAACTTGGGTTCCCTCTCACTGTGAGATCGTTTCATCTTGGTTTTTTAAATTGTTGTTGTGTCTAGGGCAACTGACCGGGTTAGGTGGACCGGTATTGTGCCAACTATTTGTGGTCTTACTTGTTTGTCTTGTGTTCGTTTCTTATCTTGTTTGTTCTGTTGGTATATCATATATATATATACATATATAGTTAATAAAGATCTCCTGTGTTAAGATCTGGGTGGGCACCTATGAGTGATGAACCCACTATCTGACCCCTGACACATCTTCGATCTCTTATGATTTGTCTACTATTGTTTTGTCTTGGTTAGCTCTCTGCTAATCTATCTTTTGTCTGTTTGTCTTGACTGTTGGCTGTGATTCTTGATTGTGTGTTAATATGAATGGTACTGTGGTTGGTCCTCAAGGGCCAGAAGCACCACAAGGTCCTCAGGGTCCTACAGGACCTCAAGGACCTGGTCCTTCTGATTCTTCTGGACAGGTTGGATCTCTGATTAGCAAGTTGGACATCAGTGATCCATTGTTCTTACATCCTAGTGACACTAGTAGTTTGTCTATTACTAGCATAAAATTGAAAGGAACAGATAATTACAATGTTTGGTCTAGTTCTATGAAATTAGATTTAGAAGCTAAGAATAAGTTTGGGTTTATTGATGGTACTTGTGTGAAGTCCGAAGATGATGAAGTGTTAGCTAGGCAGTGGGACAGGTGTAACTCTGTTGTCTTGTCTTGGTTGTTAAATTCTATTAGTGAGGAGTTATACTTAGGACAGGTCTTCTCTAAATTTGCTAGTGAAGTCTGGTTTGATCTAAAAGAAACTTATGATAAGGTTGATGGATCTGTTGTGTCAATCTGTATCAGAAAATAAATAGTGTTAAACAAAATGGTAGCTCTGTCTCTGAGTACTACCATAAGTTGAACACTATGTGGAAACAGTTAGATGCTATTTTACAGTTGCCTACTTGCACCTGTAAGGCATCTAAGGAGTTTAATGATTTTAGTGCTTTAATAAAACTTATGCAATTTCTTATGGGTCTAGATGATGTGTACCAACCAGTTAGAACCACCTTGTTGACTAGAGAACCATTACCTAGCATCAAAGTTGCTTTTTCAATAGTTTCTAGGGAAGAGTCCCACAGGGGTTCTGTGGGAACAATAAAAGGACAAAATGTTGCTTTTCTAACTAAAGGAAATCAAAGTTTTGATAATAAAAAGAGAGTAAATAGAGGTCCTAATCCAAATTTAAAATGCACCCACTGTAATATGCTGGGACATACAGTTGACAGGTGCTTTGAATTGGTTGGTTATCCACCAGGTTTCAAGAAGAAGCCTGTTGGACAAAATTTTAAAAGTAATATGTCTAACAATGTTTCTAGTAGTAAACAGGGTAGTTCTCCTGCTACTACTGTGTCTGGTTCTGCTTTGCCCTTCTCAGCAGAACAAGTCTCTAAGTTGTTACATCTGATCAGTGAGAAAAGTGGACCTGAGACTCAGAACTCCAATGTTGGAGGTAAGAGTGTCAATGTCAATGGTTTTTCTAGTATGTCATGTATGTCTAAGTTAGAAAAAATTTTCAGAAATTTTTCAAACTGTTCTACTTTTGTTAAAACCTTTATAAGTCAAAGCTGGATATCTGATTCAGGTGCTAATCAGCACATGACCAATAATGAAAAGGATATGTATAACTATGTTGATGTATCCAGTTATGACTTAAAGGTTAAACACCCAAATGGAACTAGTGCTAAGGTAACTAAGATAGGTATAAACTTGTAAATGGTGTCATCTTGTATGATGTTTTTCTTGTACCTGACTATTGTGTTAGTCTTATGTCTATGTCTAAACTTGCTAAGGATAGCAAGTTATCTGTATTGTTTGATGAGAATAGTTGTTATATTCAGGATTCCAAGTGCAAGAAAATCCTGGTGACTGGTAGGCAGAGTGATGGTCTATACTTTATAGGAGAGAATGTGAGTTCTGCTAATGTGTGTTTTAATAGTACCTGTGACACTGATTTGTGGCACAGTAGACTTGGTCACCCATCTGATCAGGTCTTAGCCATTTTGAAAGGTAGCCTTGTTATTAACACAAGTAACACCAAACCTTGTGAAGTCTGCCATAAGGCAAAACAAATAAGGTTACCTTTTCCACTAAGTGATCATAAAACTAAAGAGTTAGGAGATGTTATTCACTTAGATGTCTGGGGTCCCTACAGGGTGACTAGTAGGGAAGGTTTTAAATATTTTTTAACTGTTGTTGATGATTTTTCTAGGACAGTTTGGTGTTTTATGCTAAAAGGAAAGGGTGAAGTTTTTGATAGCATAGTTGAATTTTATGAACTTCTAAAAACTCAATTTAAAAAGAGTGTAAAAGTGTTTATAAGTGATAATGGCACAGAATTTGTCAATAATCAAATGACTATTTTTTGTAAACAAAGAGGCATAATACATCAAACTACCTGTGTGTATACACCCCAACAGAATGGGGTGGTTGAAAGAAAACATAGGCACCTCTTAAACATGGCTAGGGCTCTCTTGTTTCAGAGTGGGTTGCCATTAAGGTTCTGGTCTGAATGTGTTCTAACTGCTACTTATGTTATTAACAGGCTTCCATCTTCTGTGTTGTTAGGAAAGAGTCCTTATGAGGTTGTATATGGGTTCCTCCCCACTCTCAGTCATTTAAAGAGTTTTGGATGTTTATGTTTTTGTACAGTCCTAAATGAGACTGATAAACTGTCTACTTGTGCTGAAAAGTGTGTCTTAATAGGGTATTCTAGTTTTAAAAAAGGTTATAAACTTTGGAATTTAGAAAGAAAACAAGTTGAGTATTCTAGGGATGTTAGGTTCTATGAAGAGATATTTCCTTTTAAAACAAGTTTAGAAACTATAGAACCTAACGACTTAGAAAATAAAACTGTTAATCATTTAAACTTTTTTGATAACATTGAGTTTCAAACATTGAGAACTCTGAGATGACTGAGGGGCCTTATCTTCCCAATGATGAAGGGGGAAACACTAGTACTCATGGTGAAACTTCTAGTCAGCAACCAGGGTTTACTCCCAGGGCTGACAAAGCCTGTGACCCTAGTCAACAGTCTAACCCAGGTTGCAGTAAACCTGGTAGGGCTGGCAATGATGAAGGGTCACCAAGTGATGAGACTATATCACCTGAGGGAAGTAGTTTTAGGAAGTCTAGTAGAGTCTCAACCTTTCCTAAAAAATTTAGTGAGTATGTGGTTGAAGGAAAGGTTAAGTATGGGGTTGAAAAGGTTGTCAATTATGCCAACTTGTCTTTTGAAAATAAGAGTTTTATTTCTGTCTTAAACAAAACTGTAGAGCCTTCATCTTACTATGAAGCTGCCAAAGACCCAAAATGGGTTGAGGCAATGAATAGTGAAATGGAAGCTTTACATAGAAATAATACTTGGGTCTTAACAGAATTACCTCCTGGTAGAAAACCAATAGGCTGTAAATGGGTATTTAAAATAAAATACAAGTCTAATGGTGAGGTTGAGAGGTATAAGGCTAGATTAGTTGCAAAGGGGTATAACCAAAGAGAAGGTCTTGACTTTGGAGAGACCTTCTCACCAGTAGTAAAAATGGTTACCATCAGAAGTGTTATTAGTTTAGCTGTCCAGAATAACTGGACATTGTATCAGTGGGACATAAACAATGCATTTCTGTATGGTACTATTACTGAGGATGTATACATGAGTTTACCAGAAGGTTATTACTCAGAAGAAGAAACCAAAGTGTGTAAACTAGTGAAATCTTTGTATGGCCTTAAACAGGCACCTAGGAAATGGAATGAAAAACTAACAAAAGTGTTAGCTGAAGTTGGTTTTGTTCAGAGTGTATGTGATCATTCTATGTTTGTTTTGTCCAAAGATAGTGTGTTTCTGGTCCTTCTTGTTTATGTTGATGATATTATTATAACAAGAAATAATGTCCTAGAAATAGAAAGGATAAAGAAGTTTCTTAGTTCAAACTTTCTTATTAAAGATCTAGGGAAGTTGAAATATTTCCTAGGAATAGAAGTCTTGTACAGTGATCAGACTATATGTTTGACACAGAGAAAATACTGTCTTGAGCTTCTCAGTGAATTTGGGTATCTTGGCTGCAAACCTGTGCAGAACCCAATTGAACCAAGTTATGTTGTTAATACTAAAAATGTAAAACATGATAGTGTTTTAGACAACATAACAGGGTTTCAAAAACTGATTGGAAAGCTTATTTATTTGTCTTTGACTAGGCCTGATATCAGCTATGCTGTTCAATGCCTAAGTCAGTTCATGCATCAGCAAACTAAGGGACATCTTCAAGTTGCCTTAAGACTCTTAAGGTACTTAAAGGAGTCTCCTGGAAAGGGTATTTCCTTTTCAAAGAGTGACTCTTTCCAGCTTACAGGTTATGTTGATGCTAATTGGGCTAAATGCCTTGTTACAAGAAAGTCTGTAACAGGTTATTGTGTATTTTTGGGAAACTCATTAGTTTCTTGGAAGAGCAAAAAACAAGGCACTGTATCCAGGTCCTCTGCAGAGGCTGAATACAGAGCTATGTGCTCTGCTACTTGTGAGCTAATGTGGCTCAAGAATCTGCTGTCTGAGTTGAAATTAGATGTTAAGGTCCCTATTAAACTGCATTGTGACAGTAAGGCTGCAATCTCTATTGCAGCCAACCCTGTCTTCCATGAAAGAGTTAAACACTTTGAACTTGACATTCATTTTCTTAGAGAAAAAATTGCCAATGGGTTAATTGAAACAATTAAGGTCAGCTCTGAAAACCAAATAGCTGATGGTTTAACCAAAGGACTTGGTATACAGCAGCATAAAAAATTTTGTATTGATCTTAAACTTGTTGATATGTTTAAACATATGAATTAAGGGGGCGTGTTAAAAGTATGAGATACATTGTTATAATTCATATGTTTGTTATTTATAAAAGAGTCCATGTATGGGCTGAGTATAAGCCCAGTCCATGGTGTTTGCTCTTTATATTAAATCTGATGGTTGTGGCCCATTTGTGTAAGGGGCTTCAAAGGCCCATTGTGCAACTTGTTGGATATTTGTTTCAGGTGTGATTATAACCGTTGGATGAGATTTAGATCAATGGTTCGGATTGTGATCCGTGTACGAGTTGGTGGAAACTTCGAGAGTCACTATAAATAGATTGTTATTTCTCTCTCTTGATTCATTCACTGTATTCGTCTCTCTCATTGTATTTTTTAGGGTTTGTATAATCTTCATCTTCTTGGTCTGTATAGAGGTGAAGAGGGTCTTGTATTAGGGATTACTCATCAGTAATCCTGTGTAGATCGAGTGTTCAATCAGGTGGTCTTCTTTGTCTGGTTTGTAAGTTGTATTTCGTGGATTATTATTCTGATCAGAGTCAATTGGTCTAAATAACCAGTTGAATCTGTTATCATTTTAGAGCTTCTCTCGTTTGAGAGAAGTTCAGGGTATTGGGGGGAGATTTTTAGGGTTGGTTAATAATAAGATTTTGTCGTTTGTTTTGTCACCTAAATCCTAATTCTGGTGTTGTTCATCTTGTTTAATATTGAGTTTGTGTTGGCTCAGTTTGTCTTTGTTATTCTTTGTTTATACTATAAAATTTTACAATTATTCGTGTCAATAACATTAATAAATAATGTGTATGCAACTAACATCATGTAACACATAAATGAGTCGTGTGTCCCATATTCTAGATTTCTAGTCATGTGACCCATTTACTTAAACAATTCAAATGGCTTGGCATGTCAAAAGGGTTAGCGGTCTGTAAATGATCTATAACCAGTTGTAAAATTGTTCAATTGAGTGGAGGAGCTGAACTTACAAATTATAGTTGTATACGTATTGACAAGTTGAGTACGTATTTTTTTTTAGGACAGCGACTTATCAACTTGTTTAGAACCTGCCCCAAAACTTATTGTTTTTTTTTTTTTTTTTTTTAAAGGCGAATTTCATTAAAAACCAAAAAACAGGGGACTCCTAAGATGGGAGACACCACCATACAACTATTACATTACATCAAAATAAAAAGATTTCCATCCCTTCCAGTCCACCCCACCAGTTCTATCCCTACTACAAAACCATAGGTAAGTCAAGGATTTCACGTCCGCCACCAATTCCACCACTGTCGTCGACGTCTGGCCAAAAATTCTCTCGTTCCTAGCTTTCCATAGCCTCCAACAAGCAACCATAAAAATCCCATACAGAATCTCCTTTTTCCTGTTAGACCACCCCGAACTACTAACCACTTGCTCAATATCTTTGACAGAAAAGAGATATACAGGAGGAAGATGTACCCAATTAGCAGTACCCTGCCACATATTTGTAGCCAGACCACAGGCAGTAAAGATATGATCGATAGTCTCGTCCGCGACCCCACAGTAGTCACAAAGGCTCTCACCGTTCAAAATAATCCGTCTTTGAAGGGCCACTCTGGTTGGAATTCTATCCAACATCATCCTCCACATGAACACATTACACTTTAACGGGACCCATTTACACCAATTGAACCCACTAATCACAGTATGGCTCCCCACTCGGTCTTTACTAACCCAAAGTTTTGCATCATGGACCGTAAAATCCACCGGGCCCGTATCATACCAGGCCCACCTATCCACACTATCATTAATACTATGGCCCACAAGAAGCCGATGACATTCAATAAGCTCCGTAATCTGCTGGGCCGACGATGGGTATTCCTTCCAACACCATCTAACCGGACCACCCCCATCAAAGCCCTCCAATCGATCAGCGACTATACACCATTTGTATCGTTCAAGACGGAACAAATTAGGGAACAAGACTTTCAGGGGGTTAGAAGATATCCAAGGCTCGATCCAAAACTTAATATTTCTACCATTCCCCACCAATCCCCTTATCATATGCGACCCGATCATGTCACCAATTTTAATCCTGTTACAGCACTTAACTATCTTGGACCAAGTACCAGGAATAGAATTTTTACTCGGGTATACCTCCCAACGACGAGCCGAACCATGTATAGCGTCGATAACCCTTCTCCACATAGAATCACCTTCAACCCTATACCTCCATAGCCACTTTAAGAGAAACGCATTGTTAGTTTCTCCCAAGCGACTAATGCCCAGCCACCGTACTTCTTAGGAAGCGTGACCCTCTCCCAGGCCACCCAATGAACCTTCCTAGAATCCGAGTCCCCACCCCACAAAAATCTTTTAATCAAGGACTCTAAACACTCGATAACCGCAACTGGCGCCTTGTATAAAGCAAAATAATACGATGGTAAGCTCTCCAATACAGATTTTATCAGCACAAGCCGGCTACCAATAGATAACACCTTAGCCTTCCATTTAGACAACCTAGTCTTGAACACCTTAATCACCGGATCCCAATTACTGATCCTACCCATATTAGCTCCTACAGAAATTCCCAGGTATGTGAACGGAGTAACCCCTGAACAGCACCCCAATGACCTAGCCATCTCCTCAGTCGCGTCCAAACCCACCCCTACCCTGAACAACGTAGATTTTTGGATATTGATACATAGGCCCGAGCATAAATGAAACACTCTAAGTAATCTACGTAAAGTATCAAAATTATTGTTCGACCACTCTCCCATAATCATAGCATCATCCGCATAAAGCAAGTGCGATAGAATCAAACTACTATTTGGAAAGCGAACACCATTAAAAGCACCCACCACACAAGCCTTTCTCATCATCCCTGCAAAAGCTTCCATCACAATAATGAATAAGAAAGGCGAGATAGGATCACCTTGTCTCAACCCTTTCTCACAAGAAAACTCAAACGTAGGGGAACCATTCACCAGAACTGACGACCTAGCTGAACCCAAAATACCTTTAATCCACATACACCAAACCTCTGGAAAACCCATCTGTCTCATAGTAGACACTAAAAATTCCCAGTTCACATTATCATACGCCTTAGCGAAATCAATCTTGAACATAAATAACTCCTTGCCACACTTTCTAGCCCAAGAGAGAAGTTCACTAATAATGATAGGACCGTCCAGAATATACCTCCCTGCAATAAATGTTGACTGCATCTCAGAAATTAACCCATCAATCACCTTTCGAAGACGGTTAGCTAACACTTTGGAAATAATTTTGCTAACAACTCCAATCAGCGTAATAGGACGATACTGTCCCAACTCCACCGGATCCTTCACTTTAGGCACCAACGTAATAAATGAAGAACCCACCCCCTGTTAATAACACCTGTCTCCGCAAATGGCTTAAAAATCTCCAAGAAATCACCTGAAAACAAATGCAAAATTTTTTTTTACAAAACGAAAATTAAAACCATCCGGACCTGGCGCCTTGTCACTACCACAATCCCACACTGCCTCCTTAATTTCCTGCTCAGAAAACGGGGCAATAAGACCATCAGCAGCTGAGATATCCAACGTCTTCAGGTCATCAATAATAAGATCCGGCCGAATTTTAATATCTTCCACGAACTTGGCTCTAAAAAATTGAAACACCTCTCTCTTGATCGCATGAGGTTTAGTCACCCATTCTCCATTAATGAACAACCCGGGAATAGCATTAGAGACCCTGCGAGAATTAATCACACCATGAAAGAACGATGAGTTCGCATCCCCATCCTTCGCCCACCTGATTCTAGCTTTCTGCTTCAAGTCCCGAATTTTAAACCCTTCCAACTCTTTGATACGTTTGTTCGCTTCTTCCATGACCCAGCATTCAGCTTCCGTCAAGTCACGGCTCTCCAGAGCCAACTCCAGTTCCCTAATCTCACTTCGAAGGCCATCAACCTCTTCCTTTTCGCGAGAAACAAGGCTGTTGTACCAGTCTTTAATTTTCGACCGCAATCTACGGAACTTAACCAACACATTAATGTCCGGCTGTTCTGAACACCCCTCAATAGCCAAGGATTCCTCAACCACTTTTTCCAACCCATCTCTATTAAACCAAGAATTATAAAATCTAAACGGTTTGGCGCCAAAATTCTTCGACTCAATCTTCAACAACATCGGGAAATGATCAGACTCGACCCGGTCCAAAACTCTATATTTCGCATTGCTCCACTTATTCAAAAAAGACCACGACACAAACATACGGTCAATACGACTAAGTTTATTCCCAACAATATACGTGAACCTACGACCCCGGAGAGAATACTCATGCAGCCCCACATCCTCTAAGAACTCATTAAACTCATTAGTCGCCCCTTGATGAAACTTAGAATTTCTACGTTCCGACCGATCCCTAACACAATTAAAATCACCCGCGACTATCCACAACTCATCATCATTCGTGACCAATCTTTTAATCTCCTCCCAAACCAAACGCTTATCAACTAATTTCTGAGGACAATAAACATTGACAAACGACACCTTCTGACCATCATTTTTCAAGTACCCGAAACCCCAAGCACATACCTATTCTTAACCACTGACGACTTCGTAAATAACTTAGGATCCCAAATCGATAAAAGCCCCCCAGACCGACCAACTGCGTCCACGTATTCATGCTCGAAATCTGCAGCCCCCCAAATATTACCAACATTCACACCATTAAGCGACTGGAATTGCGTTTCCTGTATCATCACAAACCCAACCTCATGAACCACCTTCAGATTCTTTAACCATACACCTTTCGAAGCCGACCCCAGCCCTCTAACATTCCAAGAGATGCAATTCATGATGAAACCAATTGAAAACCTTCATCATTAACCATTTTCCTGATCGGGTCAACAAAGCCGTGAATGTTTTTAGCACCCAAAGTCTGTCCCAAACCAACCGTTTCATTTACCTCAACGTCAAGATCCACCCTAACATGTTCCACAGCTCCCCTACCCTCTAGAGCTTCACCAGCCATGTCCGATGAAACCATACCCTCGTGATTCCCTTCAATATCGCCCAACCCATCATGACTCTGTTGAACGTTAAAAATGAACCGGTCTATGTCATAAGGATCGTTATCATCCCTGGCTCTCTTTTTCGGTCTCTCAGCACCAGTCGGAGAAGGGGACTTTTCAAACCTGGATTTTTTCCAAAAACAACCACGCTTCTTCTTCTTCTTACTAGCTACGATCTCACTCAACTCCGGCATACAAAAACCCAACCCGTCAACATCTGGAAGATTACCTTCACAATTGTTCAAAACAGGTTGTTGGACACCCACGTCCTCCTCTACCTCATCCCCATGCACCCCACTATAATCATTAATCTCCCGTTCATGCACGTCCTCCACATCTACATTCATAGCCACATTATCTTCAACTGGCCTCTTACCACGTAAGTCCTCATCCTCAAACACCACATCATCCATGCCAATACAGTTCGGATTCCATTCCCCAAGCTCTTCCTCAACTACCACGACAAAAGACTCCTCTCGCCATCTCAAACTACAAACTTTATTAAAACGTTTCACCGAGTTAGTTAACACCCCAACCATCACATACGAGTAATCTTCCGTCGTCTCATTAATGTCTGCCGATTGTACGACTCTACCAAATTTAGAAGCAACCATGTCCACCGCCCTCTCATCAAACAAAAACAGTGGAATGCCGAAAATTTTTAGCCATGCAATACGTTCAACCAATAATTTTTGACCCTCCCATAACACCAATGAGCTAAACACTTGGCTCCATGCTTCTTTAGTACCCAGGAAATCCATCATCACCTCGTTTTCTTCGAACACCAAAACCACTGATAAGCCCCCTACATATCGAATCTTGACGTTATGGAGTCTCACAGATTGAAGCCAATCTTTTAATGACGTCAAGGAATCAAGATCTTTCATAGTTCCAACCAATCCCCATCCCTTCCACAACGCATTACCAACAAAACCCTCATCTAAAACAATCTCCTCCAAAGCTTCCTCTTTCTCCTTACCAACAAGTGTATCCCTAAAGGATCTACCCTCAGAAGGAATAGTACGAGAGTGAACGTCAACAGCAACCTGAATAGGTTCATCCGCAGTGACACTCTTCTCCTTAACCGGAATCCAACGCTTTTCATCCCTTCTAGTAACCCTCTCCCCATCCACAAACCTTGCCAAGACTATGAATAACTTATATGAACCTATCCACACATCCTTCATATCCCTCTCTAAACTTATCGGATCCTTAACATTAACGAATGAAACAAACCCGAACCGCTTACCTAGCTTATCAAACTTCCTTGCAATATACGTCCCTTGGATACTCCCGAAGCCTTTAAGCACTGCATACAAGTCAGACGACGCACAACCTGTAGGAAGGTTAGAGACAAAGAATTTCGTAACCTCAACCCCATTCTCCTTCGTTCCATCATGATCGTTACGTCTGCCGCCCTTACGTATTGGTGCATCATACCAGGTGTCAACCTTGAAACGTTCCCTGCCCATCAATCTTGAAATCGGAATCCTGTTCGCCGCTGCCGCCTCCGAGGAAATCGGAGGATTAGGTTTTACTTATTATTGTTATATAAGGTATTTGACGTGGTTGAATCTAAAACAAAATATACAATCGAGTAATTGGCCATATGCCAATTTGTTTCAACTTTCAACCTCAATATTCATATATAGCAGTTGTAATATTTTTTAACACGATATTTCATTGTCTTTATCAACTGGAAAAGATGTCGTCTTTAAAGATAAGCTATACAAAATGAATATTCCTTTAAGGGTGGGCGGGTGGTCCGTGATGATCACGAACACTGCCCCGCCTATTCCGTGATGCCACCGTGATGTCACATCTTTACCACAACCGCGACCACCATCACGGAGTCCTTCTCTCCCATGAAAATTCTCTCTACATAATTTCTTTAGTTAAAACACCCTTTTGTTGTAAAATAACATGTTATACACGTATTATAACATTATAATCTGATGATCGGGTCCTTCATATTAGTTGAGCTCATGAGACTTGGATAAAGAACTTTGAAGACCTCACCCATTATCCGATTAACCATGTCTGTACTTAACACTTTCATTTAAGCATGTTTAACTGTGAAGTTTTTTTTTTTTTTTTTTTTCCAATGTACCGCCAATGTGGCCAAAATATATTAGTGACATTTGAGGTCGGACATTTTTTTATGTCCCAACATCTCTATTGCCCACACTTTGTATGTGATTTACTTAGGGTGTTACACGTTGGTCGGCGTTGAAGGACAGATAAAAAATAAGAGTTTTTAGAGTGTTCCGAACTACCTTATTAGATATGGCAAGTCGGGCGTCGAACCACGAGGAGTGTTGCGAAAAATGTTGTTTTTAGCTATTTGATTAAAGGAGTGGTGGATTTAAATAATCCCAACTATTAGCAATTGGCCGCCACTAGTCTCAACTAAGAAAATATGTGGTGGTACCAACTTTTAATATATTGGTCACTAATGGACTATGACTAATATAATACTAAATGATTTTCTAAATGGAACATATTTATTTTTAATCATAGTTCGTTGGTGGCCAAATGTATACCTAAATTGGTGGGTGGTGGTGTGCCTGTTCGGGTATCACTTCCCGACAAAGAGTCACGGAGGTTGAAGAACACCCTACACATCCTACGACTGTGTGTTGTGGGCACGCGAGCGAACATGCGCGAGCAGCCACAACAACCCCATGCTCACCCCAGCCACAACAGCCCCGCACTAACCCGACGCAAGCGAGCCAACGCGAGCAGGCACGCAGGCTCACGACGTGAAGAAAGTAATTTATGTTGGATTTGTAGGCTGTGGTCGCGCCGGTGCTTACCTCTCGCCACAATAACCTAGCGAGACTGAATTATTTGAGAGCCACATTGGTGGCTCGCGGCAGTATTCACCGCGAGCTACAACTTACAGCCTAATAAAGGAGAGGATACACCAAGTCAGGAAAAAAAAGTGATGAGTTATGTTTCAGAACCTTTGATTAAGGGAACCCTCACCTAAAACAAACAAAAATTGCATTTATAAAACTCAAAATTAAAATAAACAACCGGTACCAACACGGTAGATATAACCAGCAAAATGGTTTACATGACCACTACCAGCGTGGGTGGTAGCGGTGTTACGGTGCTGGTAGTGAGTACTCGTACTGGATAATTCGGGTGGCGCCCCGTCCCCCTGATATCTTTTCAAATTGAAATATTTTCTTTTATTATATACCCTTTGTCTCTTTCCTTTCTAACGATATTAATTTTTGTAGTGGTTTGATTTTTCTGCATGCGTTTTCGAATATTATCAAGGCTCTCGCTATAAGTGTGGGTTTACCTAGAAGTTTTGTTTTTTCACATAAACTTACATTAATTTTTAATTTTTCCCTGGTTTAACTAACAAAATTTGTATTTAAATTTCTTCTTTCATGTCTTTTTATTCTTTAGCCGCGATTAGCCACGATGTGTGGGGTCATATTTACTAATTATATTTACTAATTAAATTTATTTATTATCTAAGGAGAAACGTGGAGAGGAAGATTAAGAGGGTGTTTGGGATTGCTTTATAAAACTGACTAGTTTTTATTTCGGGAGCGTCCCGGGTTGAAATATCTAATATAACATAATAAAATATATTATTATTATTATTATTATTATTATTATTATTATTATTTTAAACAAATCTCTGCCATAAGTTATCATATTCCAATGTAAAAAAACGAATCTCTGCGCCGGGGTATAAATCTAGTGCCATTACAAATAAATTCGGAAGTTTGTAATCGATCATTCTAAAAAGAACTAACATGAAATAAGAAAAAAAAAGTTAATTATTGAAATATCGAACGCATTAGTCTAAGGGTTATGTGATGCGTTAAAAAATTCATGGGTATATGATCGGGTATGTAGTTCGGGTATTTGGGTATGTTGTTTCGGGTAATCGGGTCGGGTATCACCTAATCCCAGACCCGACCCGGCCCAAACCCACAATTTTTTTTAAACTAATCCCAAACCCGACACAATACCTGTCGGGTTACAAAAAATAGTTATTTTTTTCTCCGATTTTTATATAGCACTATGGTACTCGTTGGAAAGATAATAAAACGCTCGTTAATTTGGTGTAATTTTTTTTCTTTAAAAAATCTCGTATATAAAAGATATTAACGTTTAAAAGTTATGGGAGGAAACACAAGAGATAAAATAATAAAGGTTTAATGTTTAGATTTAATATATTAGGTTAAGATTATAATAGATTAGGTTAAATCATATTTATTTCTTTTTTTTTAATTGGTTTAGAGTTGTCACATCATATCCTATGTGGCATCTCTCAAAGGAGAGATTGCATAAGAGCATGACATGTAGGATTAATCCCTTTGCAATATATATATATATATATATATATATATAGATATAGATTATGTGTTTTGTTGCAGTAGGGGTGGAACTACTTTTATGTTATTGCGTTTTGGTAGTCTAAAAATCTATTTCAAAACTTAACCCCAAACACTAAAAACTCATTATTTACGTTTTCAAAACACAATAATCTAAAAATCTTTTTCAAAATTCAACTCCAAACACCCTCTAAGACTTTATTTTAAGTTGGGGCTTTCAAATAATACAAAATATAAAAAGGCACTTGTTTTGTTTCGTTACCTTTTGTTCCTAGTTTAATAAACTGATAGAAAAAAAAAATCAAAGAGAGAAAAAAAGAGGAGACAAGAGAAATGTACATTATTTATTTTTTATATCTAAAGTATGTTAATATTTTAAAATTTTATAGCTTTCAGAGTAAAATCTCCATCTTATGGTTCATCTATATTTTCACTCAGAAACACTTATTTTATTCCTTTTCTTAGATACCCACAAACATTTATAGAGATGAATATTGAATCTTGATATTTGAAGAATTACCATTCATGAAACTCTGAAATTTAGAGATAAAGGTGAAGATTACGAAGGATATACAAAATATAAAAATTGAGACCCAAATATTACATTACATGTCAATATCTGTATTTAATTAAGTATGTTTATTTTATTTTATTTATTTTTTCTTTTTTCTCACTCACAAAATATGAAAAAAAACATATCGACAATGAAGTGCGAGTCATAAATATAGAAACTAAGAAGCTAGGGCATTCACATCCTATCCTATCCTCATCTCCATCCACATAAGTACACTAAATTACACTAAGGGTATGTTTGGCAAAACTAGCTGGAGGCTGGTAGCTGAAAGCTGCAAGCTGGTAGTTGGAAGCTTTTTAAATATATTTTGGTATTTGGCAGAGTAGCTGGAGCTTTTAATAAAATGTATAAAATAACCAAAATGATCATAATTAAAAGATTGTAAAGAATGTTTTTATTTTATTTTTAAAATAGAATGGGTATTTGTGTCATTTACTAACTAAAAGCTTGTAGCTAGTAGAGCTTTTTCTTAAAAGCTACTACTAGTAGCTTTTCACTGTAGAGCTTTTTCTTTAACCTAAAAGCTTCCAGCCCCTTCAACCAAACAAGACTTTTTATTAGGTAGGAGCTTTTTCTTAAAAGCTTGAAGCTCCTAAAAGCTCTTAAAAGCTCCTTACCAAACATACCCTAAGAGGGTGTTTGGGATTGCGTTTTGAATCTGATTTTTAGATTATTGCATTTTGAAAACGCAGATAATCAGTTTTTAGTGTTTGGATTGCGTTTTGAAAATGCAGATAATCAGTTTTTTAGGCTACCAAAACACAATAATCTATAAGCAGCTCCACCCATGCTTTTCTAAAACGCATAATCTGTTTTGAATAATCAATCCCAAACACCCCCTAAATCATTATATTTCTCTATCATTTTCAGTTAAATAATACTTTGTTTTATATCTTTATCATTACTTTTTTGTTCTTATTCGCTCAAAATCACTTTAAAAAAATATTAAAATGCACGAGAACAGTGTCTTCCCAATTTATAGAGAACAATAAAATTTTCTTTCTTTTTTTTACTCATAGCCACTTTTTAAATATGAGAGATCCACTCACAAACATGCAAGGATGAGATACGAATGCTTTTACTTTCTAAATTTCATCCTTATTATGTATGTGGAGTGAGAGATAAAGACCATAAAAATTTTCTTTAAAATTAGTTGGATTGGTTAAGATTATAATTGCTCTTAGAGCATTCACAATAGCTTATCCTTATCTTTATGAATGAATTCCTCATATATTAGAATGAAGTTGTGAGTGATTATGAGTGACGGAGATTAGGAACCTACTATTTATCGGTATATTTTGGGATATTTGGATAAATACAGTTTTATTGAATTTCTGTTACATTTATCTTTTAATACTTATTAATGTGGTTGTGAGTAGATGAGAGAGAAAAAATAATTTTTTTTTGAACGGTGACTTTCATATGACTATATGAGTGACCCAATGTTACACTGTCTAATCGGCAACCCTAGCCAAGGTCTGCCCCAGACTACGTTGTCTTAACCGGGTCCGTGCTGGTGTATCAAACTTGGTTACACCGTTCCCCCGAAAACTGTACTGCTTCCACATGAGTGTCCTCGCTAGAGTAACAGCCGGGTGAAAACCGGGGTGCGACTCAGGATCGAACGCTCATCGGTGCGTTTGTCACCATCATTGCCCGGATGCCGCAAAAAATAATGAGGAGAGTGAGAATTGAATCTAGGTCACAAGGAACACAAAGTCTTTCCCCAACCACTCTGCCACTACCTCATTGAGGAGCGATTGAGAATCGAACCTAGGTCACAAGAAACACCAAGTCTTTTCGTAACCACTCTACCACTACCTCACTGGCAGAGAAAAAGTTATTAATAAAGGTATAAAAATGTTATTTAATAAAATAGAAGACATAAAAAATAGTAATTTTTAATGTAGCATGTGATTCGGGATGAAGAATCTATTCTCATTCTTCATTTTAAAGAGAAAGGTATAAAAAAGTAAATAAAGAGTGACTATATCTATATCTATACTATCTTATAAAGCATTTCCTAAGGACCTCTTAATTTTAACTACTTTTTAGGGCATTTATGTCTTTTCAAACATGACTTGCACATATACCCTTATTAGTTACAGTTTTTCCCTTATCTATCCATACTATACTATAATTTTATGCAATACTTACATATTTGCCTCCATCAACTTTACACAATTTCTGTTTATTTAAATACTAATTACACATTTTTGCATATTTATTTTAACAAACTACCCCTACGATCTTTAAACATACATAACTTTTTTAGACGATAATATTTTCTTAATATTATTACACCGTATAAAAGAGCATTTTATTCTATTTAATTTGAGTATACTATTGCTATAGTTTTTTTATTTTTTAAAAATTTATATGTTAGGGTTAAACAATAACCGAAACAAAAGAAAAAAAAACAAAAATGAACTGAAATCATCTAAACTTTATTATAATACATTTTCGGACGTCTTAAAATTCAAGTTGTACATGTATAATTGCTTAGAGCACAACACACAATGCACATGTTAACTACTTACACAATAATTATTACACTTTTCACCCTTATTTTAACCAACTATCCCACGATTGTTAAATGTCCATAATTTTGTCACACGTTAATATTTTCTTAATATTATTACACTGTATAAATGAACATTTTTTTTCTTTTTAATTTGTGTATAGTATTGCTATAGTTTTTTTTTTAAAATTTAAAAAATGATATGTTGGGGTTAAGTAATAGCCAATCTATATCTATACTATATTATAATGCATTTCTCAATGACCTCTTAATATTTAAGTTTTACAATAACAAACCATATGTCTTTTATACAATAAATACACATTTGTCACATCAGCTTTAATCAAATTTAATTTATTTAAATAGTAATTACATTTTCACACCCTTATTTTAACCAACTACCCTCACGATTTTTAAACGTCCATAATTTTTTCATTCGTTAATATTTTCTTAGTATTATTACACCGTATAAACGAGCATTGCAATCTCTTTAATTTGAATATAGTATTTTTATAGTGTTGACAATTAAAAAAAAATATGTTAGGGTTAAGTAATAACTGAAACGAAAACGACCTGAAATCAACCAACGTATCTGTCTGTTATAAATGTCGAATTAACATTGTTTCACAATTTCAGGTTAGATTATGTATTTCCGGACAATCAATGTGTTTACAATTAGGGTTTGTCGTTATATGTGTAACTTCCCAGTTGCTCATGATCACCCTAATTTTTTGCTTAGCGTTTCTCCCAGTTATTGCTATGTATATATTCATATGCTTGCACTTCCTCTAGCACATAGGATTCGAATGTTTCGATTGTGGTTAATGCAGTTCAAGCTCTGCTAATGATTATGCAACACACTAAAACAAATATTTTGGTTAATTGATTATGGCTTAACGAAACCGTTATAAATGTTGTTTCCCGCCGCAACGCGCGGGCACCCCACTAGTAACATGTAACATAACTTAGAGGGTGTTTGGGATTGAGTTTGGAGATGCAAAAGTGCTTTTGGTTAAAAGTGCTTATTGGCTTATGACTTTTTGAAAAGAAGTTTTAAAAAAAGTGTTTGGATTAGCTTTTGGGATGAGAAAACGTCAAAAAGTCAATAAATTGTTGTTTTTTAAGTGTTTCGCTTAACTTATTGTGAATATTGGTTGTATGGGTGATATATTTGTAATTTTTTTTTTCAAAAGTCAAAAGCCAAAAGCCAAAAGACAGGATTTCTAACTTTTCAAAAACAGTTTTTCCACCTTAAAAGCCAAAAGTCAAAATAGAAAGTGTTTTTGGGTTACACAAACAGCTTATTGACTTATTGGCTTTTTGAAAAAGCCAGCCAATAAGTTGTTTTGAAACTCAATCCCAAACACCCTTCTTAATATTTAGTAACTGTTACAACAGTTTTTATAATAAATCAATCAAATACAAATAAAATACAAATACAATACAATTTATTTAAAAAACATTCGGGTATCCAAACGTTCCACTCCTTGTAGATTTGGTATAGGTGGCCTCCCTCACTCTATTTCCCAAACTACCATTCATCAAAAAAGATTCTGCCTTTCTTCTCTTTTCACAATCTTTTCTGTTAACTTAAACCTCTTTTCTTCATCTTCATCTGCAACTAAACTAAACTAAACTAACCTAAACATGGGTGAAGCAGAGAAGCCTGAAGTTCTTGAAGCTGTCTTGAAGGAGACTGTAGATTTGGTAATAATATTATTAATAATGGGTTATGGATCTGTCTAGTTTCTCATTTTCATTTTTTCTTTAATAATATTTTGTGGGTATTTTAAAAGTTTTGATTTTTATGTAATTTGTTTGCAGGAAAGTATACCCATTGAAGAGGTTTTTGAGAATCTGAGATGTAGCAAAGATGGTCTCACTACTTTTGCTGCTGAAGAAAGATTAGTTATTTTTGGACATAATAAACTTGAAGAAAAAAAGGTACACTTTAATGTTTGTTTTTATATATATTTTTGTAATTTTTTTATAATATTTTTTTTTTATAAATTTGATGAATTTATGATGTGGGTATGTTTAGGAGAGCAAATTCTTGAAGTTTTTAGGGTTTATGTGGAACCCATTATCATGGGTTATGGAAGCTGCTGCTATTATGGCAATTGCCCTTGCAAATGGAGGAGTAAGAACCCTAATTGAATCCAAGTTTTTTTTTTAAATTAAAATTGCCATTTTTTATTTTTTGAAATTTTTGTAGGGAAAGCCACCTGATTGGCAGGATTTTGTGGGTATTATTACTCTGCTAATTATCAACTCCACAATTAGTTTTATTGAAGAGAACAATGCTGGTAATGCAGCTGCTGCTCTCATGGCTCGTCTTGCGCCGAAAGCAAAGGTATAATTTATATAATTTGTTTTTACATAATTCAACAGTTTGAGCATAATGGTTTTGTTAATGGTTAGTTAATTATTTTTATTTTGAATTTTATAAAGATTTTACGCGATGGGAAATGGAACGAGGAAGATGCTTCTATGTTGGTCCCCGGTGATATAATTAGCATAAAACTAGGGGATATTGTTCCAGCGGATGCTCGTTTGCTTGATGGTGATCCTTTAAAGATTGACCAGGTGAGTGGTCAACTGTTTGTAGTTTTGTATAACTGTTTCTTGAATCTTGATTGAATTTTGGTATTTTGTACTGAACGAACCGTCTTTTGTAGTCGGCTCTTACGGGCGAGTCTCTTCCGGTCACAAAAGGTCCTGGAGATGGTGTTTATTCAGGTTCAACTTGCAAACAAGGTGAAATCGAGGCGGTCGTGATTGCCACTGGGGTACACACTTTCTTTGGTAAAGCTGCTCATCTTGTTGATAGCACAAATCAAGTTGGTCACTTTCAAAAAGTAAGCACAAAAAAAAAAAAAAAAAAAAAAATCGAGCTTTACATTTAGTCATTTACGTTCGAGGTACGAGATATTTTATTTTTCTTGATTTTACATATATGATTTTCTTGTTAGGTTTTGACTGCAATTGGGAATTTTTGCATATGTTCTATTGCTGTTGGAATGATTATTGAAATTATCGTAATGTTCCCGATTCAAGATAGGAAATATCGGCCTGGAATCGATAATCTTCTTGTGCTTTTGATTGGAGGCATCCCAATTGCTATGCCTACTGTTCTTTCTGTAACGATGGCAATCGGGTCTCATCGATTGGCTCAACAGGTCTCTTGACTTCTTACATGATCTTTTCTTTTAGATTTATGTTATTATTTTTTTTGTGATTTTTGTGGTTGTATTTATATGATTACTACAGGGAGCAATTACAAAAAGAATGACAGCGATAGAAGAAATGGCGGGAATGGACGTGCTTTGCAGCGACAAGACCGGGACATTGACTTTGAACAAGCTTACAGTGGACAAGAATCTTATTGATGTCGGTTTCCTAGATGCTTGTTTCTTTTTCTATGACAAATTGTGTTTTTTACTTCTAGTTTGACCTTTTGAGTTGACTTATTTCATTAGGTATTTGCCAAAGGAGTAGATGCGGATACTGTTGTTCTGATGGCAGCTCGTGCCTCCAGAACCGAAAACCAGGACGCAATCGATGCTGCAATTGTCGGTATGCTAGCTGATCCGAAAGAGGTAAGATTATCTGGAAAAAATATTGTTTATTCTACTAAACTACTTTTACGAAAACTAACTAAAATCTACAAGAAAGGATCCTAATGCTGCCTACACAAAATTGAGATAAAGGCATAAAGCTCCACATATATCCATATATTTGTCGTTCTTATATAGGTTCACTTATTTTGTTTCTTAATAGGCGCGTGCTGATGTTCAAGAGTTGCACTTTCTGCCATTTAACCCTACCGATAAGCGTACGGCCTTGACTTATTTGGACAATAAGGGTAAAATGCACAGGGTCAGCAAAGGTGCCCCCGAGCAGGTCTGTATCTATCCAAACCAAAGAAATAGGTTTTTTTGTACATATTTCTTTGGTTATTATTAATTTTGTTATAAATTGGTGTAGATATTGAATCTTGCACACAACAAATCAGACATAGAACGCCGAGTTCATGCTGTTATTGATAAATTTGCAGAGCGTGGGTTAAGGTCACTTGCTGTAGCATACCAGGTGATCCATTCGTGCTTTTTTTTATATATACATAAAAGCTTGCTTTGCTGTTTTTTATTTATTTGTTTTTAGGGTTCAGTTGTTGACTGTTTATTTATTGATGTAAAAATAGGAAGTTCCAGAGGGACGGAAAGAGAGCGCTGGAGGGCCGTGGCAGTTCATTGGGCTAATGCCGCTGTTTGATCCGCCACGTCATGATAGTGCTGAGACGATTCGAAGGGCTTTGAATCTTGGAGTAAATGTTAAAATGATTACAGGTGCATTTCGTTTGGGAGTATTTGTTTTTTACTCATTGTGGTCAAACATATTTATTTAACTAAATACTATTCCTTCGTTTGCTGGAAAAAACGACAAGGATAAGTGGACAATAAACACAAATTACAATATTATCATAATAAAATCTTTTTTAATCCAAAAATAACCTGTTTCGACATGCAATCATTTTACACGTTAACTTTGAACAGGGGATCAACTGGCAATCGGGAAAGAAACTGGAAGACGTCTTGGAATGGGAACCAACATGTATCCTTCCTCGGCTTTGCTCGGTCAAAACAAAGATGAGTCAATTGCAGCTTTACCTGTCGATGAACTAATAGAGAAAGCCGATGGTTTTGCCGGTGTTTTTCCAGGTATGTATTTGTATTTTCCATTTAAGTTGATAATAAGTAAGATAGTATAACAGATTTAACGCTATTCATAATTACATAACCTTGTCATTTGTTCCAGAACACAAATACGAGATAGTAAAACGTTTACAAGCTAGGAAACACATATGTGGTATGACTGGAGATGGAGTAAACGACGCCCCTGCCCTCAAAAAAGCTGATATCGGAATTGCAGTGGCTGATGCAACGGATGCAGCCCGTAGTGCTTCTGACATTGTCCTTACTGAGCCCGGGCTTAGTGTCATCATCAGTGCTGTTTTGACCAGTCGGGCCATCTTCCAAAGGATGAAAAATTACACAGTAATGATCCGCTAACCTTCTCTAGCTTTTTTTTTAAAGATTTAATCTGAGCCTAAACTTTATTTGATTTTTGCCAGATTTATGCAGTTTCGATCACTATTCGTATTGTGGTAAGTTATGCAGTGTCATCATGTAAATGTTATGTTTTATGCGTATAATCTTGATATTGTTTAACCTTTTCTTTTAATTCTTGTGTCAGCTCGGTTTTATGTTGCTGGCTTTGATATGGAAGTTCGACTTCCCACCTTTCATGGTGCTTATCATTGCAATCCTTAACGATGGTTCGTCCTTTTTCTCTGTTCTCTAATCCATTTTATTAAATAAAGATCCTTTATTAAGAACAATAATATTATAATATTTGCAATCTTCGTTCAGGAACCATAATGACCATATCAAAGGATAGAGTGAAGCCATCACCTCTTCCCGATAGCTGGAAACTGGCCGAGATTTTCACCACCGGGGTGGTTCTTGGTAGTTACTTAGCCATGATGACTGTTATATTTTTCTGGGCAGCTTACAAAACAGACTTCTTTCCGGTATGTGCATTTATACTTTAGCATCTTACCCTACGCCTTCCTTCTCTAGCCTCGGTTGCAAAATTGGCGGGCCGGGCCGGTTGGGTTGCTTGGTCCAAAACACTTAAAAAAAACCACGTTTGTAGAAACCGGAAGCCTGTTGATCAATAACATGGCATGAGTTGTCATGTCCTCGTTTACGTCAGTTTCTATGTGTACAGACGCTGACATGTCATTTTTTTTATTAATGCTTCTCCAGCGTACATTTGGTGTGCCAACACTTGAAAAAACAGCTCACGATGACTTCCGGAAGCTGGCGTCAGCAATATATCTCCAAGTCAGCACAATCAGCCAAGCTCTCATATTTGTAACAAGATCTAGAAGCTGGTCATTCGTGGAACGTCCTGGTTGGCTGCTTGTTATTGCTTTTGCCATTGCCCAATTGGTAAATTAATATTCTTTATTCTTAAACATGTAGACAACCATACATAAATTAGTAGTAATAATAATAGATATTGTCTTCTGTTTCTACCAGGTTGCTACATTGATTGCGGTTTATGCCAACTGGAGCTTTGCTGCTGTAGAAGGAATCGGGTGGGGATGGGCCGGTGTCATCTGGCTGTACAATATTGTATTCTACTTCCCACTTGATATCATCAAGTTTTTTATCCGATACGCGCTTAGTGGGCGGGCCTGGGACCTTGTTATTGAGAGGAGGGTATGTGCCGACCTTTTGTGTTATAATTTATAAACTTGGCCGAAAATGCTTGTTTTTGTCTAATGATGGTTTTTTTTTTTTTTAAGATTGCATTCACGAGACAAAAGGATTTCGGGAAGGAACAACGTGAGCTCCAATGGGCGCATGCGCAACGAACCCTTCATGGGCTTGAAGTTCCCGACACTAAAATGTTTGGCGACCGCACCAATGTCACTGAACTAAACCAGATGGCAGAAGAAGCCAAACGGAGGGCTGAAATTGCAAGGTATGGCTAGCTGAACCCGTTGTGCGTTGTTAATGAGCCAGTTTCGGTTCAATATCTTATAAATCTGTAAATTTGGATATGGTTTCCGTTTTATCTCTAACAGGTCAAAACCTATCCTCCTTATAAAACCTCCTAAATCATTTTTCATATTATTACTAAAAACAATATTATTTTTGGAATCATGACTCAGTAAAAGAACACGTTTTGACCCGTTACCCAACATACGATATTCTGAATGGTGTTTGGTTTTTTGTTAGGTTGAGAGAATTACACACGTTGAAGGGTCATGTTGAATCGGTGGTTAGACTGAAGGGTCTTGACATAGAGACGATTCAACAATCATACACCGTCTGAGATTATTATTATTATTACACAGTCGGCTGGCTGTTGGTTAACGTTGGAACAGTCGTTTTTTGTTTTCTTATTTAGTCTTTGTCTCGTTATCCCATATACTTGTGAACTGGGAAAAAGAGAACCCGTAATATGTTGTGCATATGGCGTTGGCTTCATACTTACGAGTAGCTGTTATAATTTTGACGCGTTTATTTGAAAATCGTATGGGTTGTGTTTTATTCCAAACGAGTCAATTTTTTTAAAAAAGGGCGACTGATGATGAATCGAGTCAATATGGGTAAGATTGAAGTATATTTTATGTTTAGTTACACATGCACAAACACTCTACTGCAATGTTATAAAAACTGGCTTGTACCGGTTGATCTTGCAACCGGAAGCCGCAACCATGTCCATTCCTCGGTATAAGTTACGTGTTTAAAAGATCATGTTAGCCAAATGATCTATAAATCAGGTGGTGGAAAGACTTGAGTTTTCCTTAGGAGACTCAGGTTTAATCCCCATCTGTATCAAATAGTGAGCCAAATTTGCACACTGATGGTGACAAACCCACCGAGAGGGGTTCAATCCTGAGCGTCACTCCGGTTTTCATCCAACTGTTTCTTTAGCGAGGCAACTCGTGTGGAGGCAGTACGGTTTCAGGGGAAATGCCACCAAGGTTGACAAGCCGGTCCGGATCCGATAGAACATGGAGTTTGGCCAGCCTTGGCTGGGTGACAACTTTGGTCGGCATCGTGACAATGAGTCCAGTGTTTTGAAAACCTGACCGGACCGGCCGGTTGGACCGGGCTCCGGGACCTGGACCGGCCCGGTTCGGGTGGTTGGACCGTTTCTGCAGCGAACCGGCTTCGGACCGAAAAACCGGCCGGTCGGACCGGAAAACCGGTGGTCGGACCGGTTTTTTTTTTATTATTTTTTTGATATTTTGGGTTTCGAAGCATTTTTTGGCCCGGTTCGTTGGACCGGTCGAACCGGTCGGACCGGTGAACCGCCCGAGGGTCCGGTTCGACGTCCGGTCCGGTTCTAAAAACCTTGAATGAGTCACTCATAAAAAAGTCATGGTTAAAAAAAAGATGTTGACTAAAAGCCTTCTTAAACAAATGTTAGAATTTTTATAAAAAAGGTTTGTCTTATCACATTGTATGGATAAATCTTCTAACAAAAAATCAATGCTTATACACATTAATTATTGAACGTACTATAACTTTATTTTACATGCTTTCAAGTTGGAAAGAATAGAAACGTGTCTATGTCTTTTTGTGCACCCTCGGTTTGGTACGGGTGGGGTTCATTGTAGCGTGCGTTTGATACCCTTAGAACCGCAAGTGGACATGTGAGATCGCGGTCTCCTGTTGCTTATCCTTTTTGTCATAATGACTAGGGAAGGCAGCCTAGGCCACACGATGGAAGGAGAAAGGATATACGGGTCATACGACGTGTTGCATTATTGGCAATAGACTTGATGAGATATTATTAGATATATAAAATAAAATAAGGTACACTTATTACATTATTGATAATTGATAAAAAGTAGATCATGAAATAAATGCTTTCTTCTCTCCCGTCAATTATTGTTCCAACATGGTTGTTTAAAATCTTGTCGCAACTGGCTTTTACAACTTTGATGTTTTTTCGACTGGATTTTCCATTTATAACATTAATAAAAATAAAATAAATCGGTGAAGTAAAGTACAAATAAAGTGACCAGGATAACCAATATCTATCGACGTTGAGCAACCATATATGATGGTAACAACGCAACTACTAAAGGTGTCCGAGACGTTTTGTGTTTGATGATTAAGAGTTGTTTGAAATGTAGATTATCTCTTATTGGTTCATTGCCTTTTAACGGTTAAGATGTAGCATTTTAATCATTAAAAGGTTACCAAACAACCCATTAGTTAATTCAAGGAAATTACATAATTAGTCCCTTAGGTTTGTAAAAATACTAGTAAGCCCTTCTGTTTAACATCATAATTTAATAGAGTTATTCGGGACTGAAATGACAAGAAATAAAAACCACAAAGAAGGGGGATTAAAACCAACATTTTCACCAAAAAGGAAGGGTAGAGATATTAGTGGGCAATGATAGAAGACCCATGGGATCCTAAACTCAATATAAATGAAACTCAATACCATTACAGTGTAGGCACGGCGATGAAAACCCTAGCCCTTCCTTGCCTCCATCCATCTTCTCATTCTCCTGCCATTTACGCACCACCATCAGTCCACCACATCCCAAACCCTAAACCCCCTGTCTCTCTTTCTCCTGCAACTACAACCGGAAAGAACCCCATATATAACCCCCCACCCTTCTCTCTTCCATGCGCACACACACCCGTACCCTCACAAATCTCTCACACACACACGTTAAAGAAGCAAAAAGAAAGAGAAAGGAGGCGGTGGACCTCCTCCACCCACGACAGAACTCCGGCGGCACCACCCCCGACCACACAATCCACAACCCACACTTACCACACTCTAGAGAGAGAAAGAGAGGGCTGATATATATATATATATATATATATATATATGTATATATATATATATAGAGAGAGAGAGTAGTAGAGGAGAGAGAGAGAAAGGCGAAGGAGAAAAGGTCACAGACGCTGGTCTCTGACCGACCGGTTCTACTCCGGTGACAATGATGAGGCGACTCGCGGTGGTGATTTCTCCGGCAATAAAGGTAAACTTCCAAACCCACCCTTTTATCCTAGATAATAATCGGCATTGGTGATGGATTATTATGAAGTCGATGATGGATATGGCTGACTGTTGTGGAAGGTAGTGACGACAGAGGGATATGATTGTGGTTTGGATCCAAAAGATGGAAAACAAAGCAGTGAATGTTGATATGAGTCGGAGGTTGGTTCCAATGGTGGTCACGATGATGATTGATTTGTCGTTGGTTGATTTTTTTGCATAAGGTTCATAAGCTTTGCTCGCCTGTCTTTGATCCCCGGCTCGACCGACAGGTGAATTATTGTTTTCTAAAATTTTCTTAATATTTTGATCGAATTTAAAAAATAAAAGCTAAATGTTTAACATATAATAAATAGAAAATTGAAATCGGTGTGGTCATACCAATTCCAGTATTCCAGATCTTATTTTTTAAAAGGATATAAGGTTTGAGTAAGTTTTTTTTTTTTTTTTTTTTTTTTTTTTGGATTTATGGACTCTTCTGGTGTTTTTGTTAAATGTAATGACTTTTTGAATAGTGGGAGCTTACTTAAGTGATTGTTTAGTTGATTAGTGGTTAGGTTTTAAGTTAGGGAATATAAGAGTTATTACTGATTAGAATATTATGGACATGCAGTGATTGAGTGTGAGAGTTTAGAGAGATGTGATTATGTTTATGTAGTTTGAGACTTTGAGTAGATCTTTGCCAACAATAAGTTTGAATTTAGCTGTATTGATGTTAAATAACTATAAGTAAATGACTACTGGTAACTGGTAAGTTCAATTTAGTTGAATTTATTGTTCGTTGGTTGTTGAGGGTTGACAGTAGGTGTAGAAAAGTGTTGACAACTACGAAATATTGTGAGGTTTAGATTTTTTGTTAGATTTATTGAGATAGAAATAAAAATGCATACATTGGAGATCCTAAATCCTAATAATTGAACTAGAATCTGTCTATCACTAGACGCTTCTGAGGTATACATTGTTTTAGGTTAGATGTTAATATTAGAATTATACATTCTTTAAGGTTAATTATTAGCAATGGAGTTATACACTATTTTAGGTTAAGTATTAACATTGGAGTTATACATTATTAATTGTTTTAGGTTAGGTGCTACCCGAAACTTTCCTGCATGTAATGTGAAGCGCATTAGTTTATTACATATGTAAAGTTGATGTGTCATATTAAATTTATCAACATCGAGACACTCCCAGGTTATAATCTAGTAACTACATAAGCAAAAGATATTTTATTTATAACATGTTAAAATGTTTCCAAGATTGATATCTCCTTTTTTCTTTTTTGAATCACTAAATAACACACTATTCCTACTAAATCTAAGCCATATGTTTAAGCTATATGTCTCTCATGAGAAGTGGTGAACACATGAGAAAAACACATATTCTTACACACCTATTCGTGGAGCTTATGTATGGCCAGGGGTGAACATATGAGAAAAACATATATTCTTATGTCTTTCTCTGTGTTTTTATTCAATAGTGCAAATTTACATGTTTTCATTCGAAAATTTTACACGTATTGACTATTGAGTCCGCCCCCTGTTTTTTGTCTGGTACTTTAAATTACGCATTTCGTCCGAAAATTTTATATGTATTAAATCAAGCCTCCTAATTTAATTTAAGAGTCCCGTACTTTTACCCTCTATGCATATGTTCAAGCCCCACAATTATAGCTACCTAGATTCCTCTTAAAAAAACCATTGATAATTTGATATGCTATACGAGGTTGCATTACTATATAATTTAAATAAATTTAAATTAAATATGTAAATTAAACTTCATGCGTAAATGACCTTTCAACTATACATATTATTAAAGCTATTAATAAGTCACCTCAATTATTTTTGAGAGTGATGGCAGAACCAAGTAACCCACCGTTAAAACTCGCCGGCAAAATAACCATAATCACCGGCGCTGCAAGCGGAATCGGCGAAGCGACAGCGCGTCTGTTCGCCAACCACGGCGCGTTCGTCGTAATCGCCGATATCCAAGACAAACAAGGACAACAAGTAGCCAATTCCATAGGCTTAAAACATTGTACCTATGTCCACTGCGACATCTCCGACGAACAACAAGTGATCGCCACCGTCAACTTCACTGTCAAAACTTATGGCAGACTGGACGTCATGTTTTGCAACGCGGGAGTAGTAAGCACATCCAAACAAACAGTGCTTGATCTTGATTTATCAGAATTTGACGCGCTGTTTAACATCAACGCGCGTGGTACTGCCGCGTGTGTGAAGCACGCGGCGCGTGCGATGGTGGAATAGCGCGTCAGAGGATGCATTATTTGCACGGCGAGTGTTGCTGCCTCGAGAGGCGGGAGTATACGGACGGATTACGTGATGGCGAAGCACGCGGTGCTAGGCCTGGTATTGTTTTACTAATCTTGCATAAGTTTAGATAAAAAGTGACAGACTTACAAAATTCGGGTAAAAAGTGAACGTATTATTAACCTATGATTTTGAGATAATTTTTTTATTTTAGTTTGAATCAAGTCTTTTCTATAGATTGAAAATAAATGAATTGCTAGTAGTAGAATATTATTCTCGTCAGACTTAAACCTAAAAACTAATAAGAATAAGGGTTCAACCAATTTTGCTCCCTTTCAGCGAGGTAAGTTTCGGTAAAAAGTGACACAAATTACAAACATAGTGAATTCTCAAACGGTTTTTATCTTAGTTTGATCAATCTTGGTTAAGTTTAAGTAAAAAGTGGCCGACTTGTGAAGTTAATGTAAAATGAGACCGAAATGGGTTTAGTTTTAGACTTGAGATTAATATCAAGACGCGAGTTTTTGAATTTATCGTTTGTTTACATGTGTTACCAATTATAATAGGTACGATCTGCGAGTAAGCAGCTGGGAATTTACGGAATAAGGGTGAATTGTGTGTCGCCTTCCGCGGTAGTGACGCCATTGTCGCAAAGGTCGCCCGAGGCTGCAAAGAAGACAATGAGGTTGTATGAGGCGCTGTCGAACTTGAAAGGGGTGGAATTGAGTGTGGAAGACGTTGCGGAAGCGGTTTTGTTTCTGGCATCGGACGGTTCGGCGTTTATTACGGGACATGATCTAGCGGTGGATGGTGGTTTGACGAAATTACCGGACGCGGATGATTTGGCCATGTATGATTGTTGATTTGGTCATGTACTTGCATGTTGTTGGCTGTGAATATAACAATAAATAATACAATTTTTAATAATTTTGTTTTGAGGGTTTCAATCCGGGATAACCCAATGGTAAAAGACGACTCTCATAAGCAAGCTCGCAAATGTAGACAACGTTGGTAGCCTAAGGCCACCATCTTCGGTTTTGGCGAAACTCGTCACTCAAAGGCCCATTGTGGGATCGGATTCGAACTTGAGATCGACTACTTTCCTTTAGCACAAATATTCACTTCCCCTTCAATATCAGTTGAGCTACAAGTCAATGGCAATTGTTAGATAAAACTCATATAAGAGTATTGATAAACAATGTTATATAATTTGAATGAAAGTAACGGCAAATAAAAACTCTCATACATCTGATCATATTTTAAATAGTCCACTGATACGATGAGAAATGGAGCAATCGGTCAAGATGTTTTTGTTGGATCAGCCCCGGATCAGACACACAAATAGTGAATTGGTTTATGTAAAACTCACGAAGAAGAATATGTTTATTGAACTAACTTACTCTCATTGCATTCATGGAAAACATACATTAAATAAGGTAAAAACAAACGTGCAAAATACAATAACTTAACAAACACAACAAACTCCTTTAATCTTGGCGATACGTGTGTGGACTTGGCTGAATCAATAACCCACGTTTCACAACAACAACTTCCATGAAAACCGGTACCGTATTTGAACCATTTCAGCACTGACTTGACGCTTTCAACTCATTCGAGACATTCATTTCAGCTCATGACCCATACTTGATGACCCGTAACACGGCACATCAAGATTAATCTAACATTCACCCCCTTAATCTTGATGTGGTCTTGCTAGCTATCTTTCCCACGTCTCGCTCCAACCGATCTTTCTTACCAAACTGGTTACTTGCTCGGTTCTTGCTCTTTCTAAACGAACCTCTAAGCTTCGATTCTTTCTTTCTTCCTTCCTTCGAATCATCTTTCTTTCTAACTTTCTATTTGAACGATAAGGTTCGTCTTTCTCTTTCTTTACGAACAACACGTGTCCGCGCTTTCTTTCTTTCGTTTGGTTGTCGATTTCATTCTTTCTTTCTAATCGACGCTCGTAGTTTCTTCTTTCTAGCCGACGCTTTCTCTTTCTTTCTTACTACATCGGTCTCTTTCTTTCTTTCTTGGGAGGCCATATTTCTTTCTCAAGAAGTTACGCCGGCCTCTTTTTTTTTTCTTTCTTCTTTCTTTTGGCGCCTCTTCTTTCTTTCTTTCTTTCTTTCTTTCTTTCTTTCTTTCTTTCTTAAGGATTCAAGGATTTGAACCCGTCTTTCTTTCTTACTTAATCTTGCTTCTTTCTTAAATCGGTTCACAAAGATCCGACTAGACTCGAGCCTTGCTCTTGTCTTGCTTTCTTCTTTCTCTCCCGCGATGCTGCTGCGGTCTTCTTTCTTTGTCTTTCTCTTATTCTTGCTGATCTAGTCTATCAGCTTCTTTCTTTGCGTGCTTGCTTCAACAGATTGATTAAGTCCTCCTTGCTTAAATCATCAACGTACTTGCTTTTAGTTCCACAAAGACCTGCCTCCTAATAAATTCCATTCTTGACCTGCTTCTTGCTTCGTTTTCTTGCCTATGATTAATCGGGAGTTACTAATTCTTTCTTTTGATCACACAGAGTTCGTCTTCAATCGGACTCGACAAATCATGGTGCGATCCCATGGATCGCCTTCTTCCTCGTCTTCTCCCGGACTTTAAACCGTATTCGGTTCACTAAGAACCTCTCTACTTCTTTTGTCTACTAATCACAATATTTGTGATCATGCCCTTTCTCCTTTCTCTCAATAGTAACCCCTACCACAAGACAACGTTGCTTTCCTTTACAATCTTCTCAGCCCTTTCAAAGCAGTTTGAAGGGGCTGCCACCCTCTTGCTAAAAATGACTCTCAAAACAGCCTCTCATTCAACCTTGCTCTTTCACGCCTAGACCTCCACCAACTGACACACCCGCCGGTGGTGGAGGCTTCCTCCGGTCTTCAAACCCGTCTACTACGAGCCCTAGGCTCTGATACCAATTGTTGGATCAGCCCCGGATTAGACACACAAATAGTGAATTGGTTTATGTAAAACTCACGAAGAAGAATATGTTTATTGAACTAACTTACTCTCATTTCATTCATGGGAAACATACATTAAATAAGGTAAAAACAAACATGCAAAATACAATAAGTTAGCAAACTCAACAAACTCCTTTAATCTTGGCGATACGTGTGTGGACTTGGCTGACTCAATAACCCACGTTTCACAACAACAACTTCCATGAAAACCGGTACCGTGTTTGAACCATTTCAGCACCGACTTGACGCTTTCAACTCATTCGAGACATCCGTTTCAACTCATGACCCATACTTGATGACCCGTAACATGACACATCAAGATTAATCTAACATTCTAAAAGCAAGTACGTTGATGATTTAAGCAAGGAGGACTTAATCAGTCTGTTGAAGCAAGCAGGCAAAGAAAGAAGCTGATAGACTAGATCAGCAAGAATAAGAGAAAGACAAAGAAAGAAGACCGCAGCAGCATCGCGAAAGAGAAAGAAGAAAGCAAGATAAGAGCAGGGCTTGAGTCTAGTCGGATCTTTGTGAGCCGATTTAAGAAAGAAGCAAGATTAAGTAAGAAAGAAAGACGGGTTCAAATCCTTGAATCCTTAAGAAAGAAAGAAAGAAAGAAAGAAAGAAAGAAAGAAAGAAAGAAGAGGCGCCAAAAGAGAGAAGAAAGAAAAAAAAAAAAGAGGCCGACGTCACTTCTTGAGAAAGAAATATGGCCTCCCAAGAAAGAAAGAAAGAGACCGATGTAGTAAGATATAAAGAGAAAGCATCGGCTAGAAAGAAGAAAGTATGAGCGTCGATTAGAAAGAAAGAATGAAATCGACAACCAAACGAAAGAAAGAAAGCGGACACGTGTTGTTTGTATAGAAAGAGAAAGACGAACCTTATCGTCAAGATGTTTTTGTGTCTATCCCTACTCTTGGTGTCACACCCTCAAATTTCCACTGCGGGGTACATACCGCTAGGCGCGTGACATACCAGGATCCCATAGCCATAACTTATAAGAACGGATCTAAATGCCCAAACCATTTAATTCATTATTGAAAATCAAGTTTAGCGTTTATCAAAAAGTTTAGTTAAGTTGCGGAAGCGTAAATCAAACATAACTGTTTAAGTTCATGCGCAAAACAACACGCCCAAAATAAAACTGTTAAATGTAAAGCAAAGTGTATAAGTTAAATAATATTCACAACCCATGACACAATGATGCATGTCCTATCGTGCTCCGAACCTAGAGACCTGCAAAAGCATGCTAGCGTGTGTCAACATAAAGTCAATGAGTTCACAAAGTAAGGTAAGTAAAAGTGTAGGTTTCCCAAACCCGAAAGTAAAAGCGTAGGTCTCCAAGACCACATAACAACAAGTAAAAGCGTAGGCCTCCAAGACCTCGTAACCGCTAATTCACATGCCAAGGGTAGCTAACCCATTCATGATAACTAAACAATGATATACCGAATTGCTACTCAAACGTTGCACTCGCCTCGCGAGCTGGTTTTTGCCTCCCATCATTGCCTATCAACAATGATAAAATCTAAGGTCGTAGTTCACGCCCGGCTCCCAGCACGGTGTGAGGTTTGTCAAACCTAATAGCGCTATCAACTAGTGACCTGCTTGCCACCCGGCAACTCATTCGGTAAATAGTGAAGGACTTTTGTGATAGAGTGCAGTTTAGTTCATCAAGGACACAGAGTGTGAAACTAGCAAAACTCGAGATAAAAATAGTACTCCCAAATCTGGACTAGAAAAGTAAGTTGTCTCCCCGAGACGCATGCTTTTGAGAAAAGAGTAGTGAGACTCACCTTAGTATGCAAACAATTAATCCAAACTTCCAAAGTAGGGTGTGCTACCGACTCCCTAATACATGTATCACTAAGTGAGTATATGTGTAATACCATTACACCATATAACCCGTTTGTCCAATACGTTTAATTGTTCAAAACCGTGTAAGTGACACCTAGTGATTCTACATGCATAAGTAAACCCTACGGACCCGTTGGTGAATATGTTGGTTATCATCAGTTTTACACTTCATCTGCATCTCATATAAGTGCCAATTCAAGTTCATGTCAATTACATACCATAAAAGACTCCAAATAGTCACATAAACACTCAATACACAATCTGCGTTTTTAGGACAGATTATGCGCCATGAAAACTTATTTATTAAAAATACTTATCCAGTGAGTTAGACTCCCAAAATGTTACTAAATATTCTAGGGGGTCTACTGGACAAATCCATATTATTAGTTTATGATAAAACCATGTACAAAAATTATGAAAAATCACGCAACACAGTTATGTTCAGAAAATACACACAACAGATCAGTTTAGTAGAAAAATTCCAAAAATTGTGTATTCATCCAAACGGGATGAATCCACTTGGAAAAGCCAAGTTATTCGAATTTTAATCTACTGTCCAAATTTCATAACTTAATTCCTTGTAAAACTCGAGTTATGATTGTTTAAATTGACTGAGTTTGTTAATCCGAAAATCTGATATGACCTTTAATCAAAGAAAATTCCAAAAAACATATCAAACGACATCCAAATCAGATGATTTTGCCCATTATAAATAGCTAAGACCATGTACAATCCATTTATGCAAAGAATCGATCAAAACAACTATTTTCAAGCCACGTAACAGACCCTACAAGTCGACATTCAGATTCTGTCCAGATTTTAATCATGCAATATCATCAATTATATCAAACCCTAGTTGCATATTATCAATCAATAACACCTAATAATCATTATACAACATTAATTAGAGCCACATCTGATCAAAACCCTAATGATACATCATAAACATCATCATTCATAAACCCTAGGAGTCTAAAACATCAAGAACATGCATAATCATGCAACCTATCAATTACTAATCGCATAAGATTATGTTTAACCCATTCAATCTTTATAAGCCTCAAGTTTTTATCTTTATGAAAACGTTTCAGACCTAGACAAACTTAGTTATAAGGTTTTATAACATATTAAGGAAGATTAAAACACAAGAGATTGAATGTTATACCGCAAGCTCTTCAAAACAATCAACCGAATGCTCTCCAAGCTTCTCGATCGATGTTCTTGCTCCTTAGTAGGTGTTAGGGGTTGATAATTTCGTAAAAGCGCAGTAGGGGGCAATTAAGGTTCGAGTTTAGGAGATACAAGAGGCTTAAGGTTGCTTAAATAGTGTTTTAAGTCGGTTTGGTGGAGTCTGTCACCCGCGCGCGGCCGCTTGGAGGGAGTGAGCGGCCGCTCACTCCTCTTCGGCCCGCACCGGGTGGCCTGTTTCATTGTATAGCGTTTTTTCTTCGATGTTTTCGCTATTTTGAACCATAATAAGTGTATCCCCATGTGTTAAGACCCCAACCATCCTAATGGTCCACCTTTAACGATTTTTATTAACGTTTTCGGTTTAAGTTCACGTAATCACATATAGTTTGCACATAGTTTCATAGAGTTTCATAGAAGCGCGTAATTGCAATCAATCTCAATCAATTAATTCACAATTATTTAATTTCATCGTTCACCAACGTCCGAGGTTCACTACTCATGTATACAGTCTGGTAATTCCCCGAATTACCACTTCATGCAGTTATTAACCTATAACTGTGCGACGTGTGACTTAACTAGCTAACCCTAGTTAAGTAGAATGCATACAATGTAACTAGAGTTCAGTTAAAGTGAGAACGTGAAATTGCGGGGTATCACATCATCCCCAAGTTGAAAAGAATTTCGTCCCGAAATTCAGTAAGTAAACAGTAAAGTTGGCATCAAGTGAATGTCAAGTAAGAGAAAATTCCGAAAAAAATTTCTGGGTGTCACACTTGGGGTCTTGTTTGAATCGGTTCTAATAACAATGTTGGATAATGATGATAGTTCCTAATATATAGTAGTTAAAATAATTATATTGATGAAGAGGATAAAAGTATCCTCCGGTTGGACTTGGTTCTAAGGGATCAATTAAGGATGAAATGCGAATGATCAACATGTCTTAGATCTAGTTTAACCTGCAAATCAGAAAACTGTTAGGCTCGTCACAGAGGAGAGGGAAAGTCTCTTTCTGATCACTCTCCGGCGTAAGAATAAGTATAGGTTTCTCAAAGGATAAAGTAAAGAAATAAATACTTACCCAATTGAGAATCATTTGCGTTAATAGGTGATTTTGGAAAAAGAGAGTTCTTTTAAGCATTGCATGGAATTTTTTTTTTTTGTGTGAAAATAGGTAGTTTGCTGATTCAATCAGCGAACTTCATCAAGTTCGCTAAACGAATATGCAATCTTCCACAAGTTCACTTATTGATTAAAAAACCTTCCAAAGGTCGCTTATTGATTAAATCACCATCGTTTCACGAAGAACCATCATAACCGGTTCAACCCTGTTTCGAAAAAAAAAAAACAGAGGCAGACACAGAAACAATTTCATCGAAACATTGTACAGTTTTGGCAACCCAAACGGACAAGAAAAGATCATTACGAAGTTGCTGCAGATCAGACGTTAAGTGCTGAATCTGACCCAACGAATCCATAGAAACACTGTTCCTTTTCCACGACCAAGACAAATAAATCGGTTCTTCCCTGATCATCCTATCGGCCACTACACAGTCTTTAACATTTTCCAATTTAAAAAGGTCCTGGTACCTGTCCTTAAGAACCCCATCAGGCGTCCAATTGTATAACCAGAATCTAGTATTATCCCTATTACCCACTTCACATTTCAATAGATGAATAAAGGACAACCCATTAATCTTCATTTTATAACCTTCCTTAGCAATGTTGGCCCAACCACTGGAATATACGTTATTAATGGGGAACATATCCCACTTGCGCATTGACTCATGAATAGTATCAATGATCATCTTCCACATCGAATCTTTTCAGAAATATATCTCAAAAGCCATTTAGAAATAAGCACTCGGTTGTAGTAAAAAAGCCAGGACAAACCTAAACCGCCACTATCCCTACTGCAAGCAACCGTGTCCCAAGCCACCCGATGAATCTTTTTAACGTCCCCCACTACCTTCCCACAGAAACTTCTTCATAAGCGCTTCCAAAACGTCAATAACTTTCAAGGGAACTTTATAAATAGAAAAATAATATGTAGGTAAAGCTTCCAGAACCGACTTGATCAGCACGAGACGACCTCCTATAGAGAGAGTATCCGCCTTCCATTTACTCAACCGACATCTGAATTTCTGGTTAACAACGTTGTCTAGATGAAAGTCCACCTTAGCGAGTCACGCGTATATTATACTTAACTGGGTTAGTTAAGTCGTGTTATGGTTCGGGAACTATCGGTTTAGTATAGAAGATCATTGGATGTTGGTCTAGAGGTTCATTAGATGTCAGTCCTTAACCAAGTGTACAAATGGTGACGATTCGTAGAATCGTCAGGGCATACGGAACATACAAGTCTCGAGTCCCGGGAATTTGGTGAACGAGTGTGAATATGGTTGTTTGCAAGTGTTATGTGTTTACAATCATTATGTGACTTATCGGTATGTGAAAATGTGTTAACATATGTTAAAACGGGGTTTAACGCGCAAAATACATCGAACCAACCCCTATAGGCGATTAGGGAGGCTAATCGCCTATAGGGCATGCATTTAGGGGAACATTACATGCGATTGGGGGGCTACTCGCATGTAATGACATGCGATTAGGCCCAATTGCATGTAATGTCATGCGATTAGCATCCCTAATCGCGTATAGCTGCTGCACAATCGCGTGTTACGTGCTGGACGACTAAAAACGACTATAAATACAATACTTGACCTCCTAAACTTCATAATACCAACCCTAGTCGTCCCATTACCCGCCCCAACACACACACAACCTCTGGAACGTGATTTTTGATCAAAACACAAGGTTTCAAGCTTATTTCATCAATCTTTCACAAATCTAAGGTGTGGTTTCCATCCATGCAATCTTTATTAATGTTTTTATTAAATCCCTAATGGTCCAGACCTGTTCTAAAACAAATAAGCTTTCTGAAAATCGTTAATAAGTGTTGTTAATCAGATTCTATCTATCATACATGTGTTATGTGTGTTTATGATTAAAAGCTAGGGTTTTTTATGATTCAAGATGGATGATTACATGTTATTAGGTTAGTTTCAGATTAATAACGATGGCATGATGATAGGATCTGAGAAATTGTTCATTAGGGTTTAGTTATGCATGTTAATGTGATGTTTCATGCTATGTGTATTGTGTTTGGATTACATGGTTGCATGCAGGGCTGATAATACGAGGTTAAACGAAGGATTTTGGTTTAAACATGTTTGGTATAGTTATTAGATTGATATTTGATGATTACACGCATTCTGGATCTGATTTGGAGTGTTAAACGCGCGAAAAACCGGAACAACTGGGTTATTGGCGATTAGCAACCCTAATCGCCTATGTTATAGGCGATTAGGAGGCCAATCGCCTATAAAGATGCCCTAATCGCCTATATTCCATGCAATTGGGGGCTAATTGCCTCTGTTGCATGCAATTGTGATCCTAAATGCTAGTTAAGTCCTGAAATACATGTCTTATAGCCCTAATCGCCTATAAGCTCAAGATTTACATGTCTTATGACCCTAAATGCCTATATTACATGCGATTAGCCTTCCTAAATGCCTGTTGACCAACCTAAATGCTAGTTGACTTTTCCTAATCGCGTGTACTGCTGCTGTAAGTGTAAATTAGCATTCCGAGGCCCGATTTGACATCTAGGAACATGCTAGGAACCCCGTAACATATCTAATAACTTGGTAACATATGTTTGGATGTAATTATGTGATACGTGAACTACGTGCTATAAGTTGTTGGACGTTAACGTATGTTAAGTGTTATTGCATGACTGTTTGTTTGGGAGCGTAAACATAACACGGGGAGTCTCGGGTCACCAATGGGATGTCGAGTCTTGTACATTGGGTCAGTTAAACAGTCACGGTGTTTTCAAACGAACTTGGTTATGGTCTGGACATCTAGGGACTAACTAACCTGCGGGTTATTAGTCTAAGTACTCGTAACTGTCATATGTTAGGTCGCCGCTTTACGGGACTAGCATAGCTGCTGAGTTTATTCGTGTTACGGAGTAACGCAACTTAAGGTGAGTTTACGGCCCCTCTTTTAACTGGTTTCACTTTTCGGGGGAGAAAACATGTGTTAAAAACTTATGTTTGGTAACTACTGTCATACTATGGGTTTCTATTGTTTACTATACGATCTTTGGAAGTCCCAGGGGAAACCATGAATGTGCGGGTTTGCACAACGGGGAAATGTGAATAGCGCTATTGGGAGTGACCAACCCCGCTCGTCGACTTGGAGGGTCGGCGGGTGCATATTGTCTCAAACAGGAACAACAGGTTACTACATTGGGCACGACATCTGGTTTGCGAGTTAGTAATGGTTTTCCAATCGTGATAGTAACAAAACATACGCCTAGCTAGCGTACTTTGGTTTTCGATTTGTTATAGTATGGACAGGTTGAACTTGGTACTTGGATTACAAAACCTGTAAACTCACCAGCATTTTTATGCTGACGTAAACTTTTACATGTTTTCTCAGGTCGCTAAGGTAGCACAATGGAACTAGGGCGCACGCGTCTGCACGGCGTCTAGTTAGGATTGCATGGTTTTCAAACATTGAACATTTGGTTTACTTTTGGATTATGTTGTGAATAAGCTTCCGCTGTGATTGGGGATTTTAAACATTGTTTTTGAAATTGCATTATGTTTATTTAGACTTGTTTATTGTGATCGTTGGTTTGGATCCTGGTTTGTCATACGCCTCGCGGTAAAACTCCGCAAGTGGATTTTGAGGGTGTGACAGTATCTATCACAGGTTGCCAATTGACCACCCTATTCATATTAGCCCTAACTTTAACACCAAGATACGAAAACGGAATCGACCCCGCCTTAAAACCCATGGTTTCAAAAATTCTTTTCACCAACACCATCATAATAGACTTACTAAGATTAATTTTGAAGCCCAAACAAAGATAAAAAATTGTCAGCATCCTTTTCAAATTGGTGAAGTTAAACATGGACCACTCACCAAGAATCATAACATCATCCACAAATAAAAGATGAGATAATCTCAAACCTCCATTTGGCAATCGAATACTATCAAAAGACCCAATAGCCTCGGCCTTCCTAAACATCACTGAGAGTGCCTCCATGACAATAATAAAAAGAAAAGGCAATAACGGGTCACTTTGTCTAATGCCTTTAGAGCATCCAAACTCAAACGTAGGAGACCCATTAACGAGAATAGACGCTCTAGAGGAAGCTAAAACACCACTTATCCACTTACACCAAATCAGGGGAAACTTCATTTGTTTCATAACATCAATAAGAGATTCCCAACTCACATTGTCGTAAGCCTTGGCGAAATCAATTTTGAACAAAAACAACTCCTTACCCGCCTTCTTAGCCCACACGAGAATTTCATTGAGCATAATCGGACTATCTAAAATAAACCGGCCTCCCAAGAAAGCAAACCGTGCCTCAGAAATAATATTACCAAGCACCGTCATCAACCTATTCGCCAGAATCTTTAAGATAACCTTGCTAATAACCCAATTGACGTAATCGGCCTATGATCGCAAAGAGAGGATGGATCTTTAACCTTAGGGATTAGCGTAACAAACGAAGAACCCACACCATTATTAATGCGACCAATATAAAAAAACTCTCACATCACATATGCAAAGTCACCTTCAAAACAGCTCCAAAAAGTCTTAATAAAATGAAAATTAAAACCATCAGGCCTTGGAGCCTTATCATCCCCATACTCAAATACAACAGTCTTGATTTCTTCGTTTGGGAAGCTACAAGAAAGAAAAGTCGCTTCGTCTTCAGATAGTGTCTTCAATCCTTAAAAATCCAGTTTCAGTCTATTAGGCATATCTTCCACAAATTTTGCTATAAAAAAAGTCGAACACCGCTTTTTTCACTTCCTTTGGTTTCAACTTCCACACCCCATCGCTATAGATACCTGGAATAAAGTTAGAGGCGTGTCTGTTGTTAATCAAACCATGAAAAAACTTACTATTGGCATCCTCATCCTTAGCCCATTTGTTATGAGCACGTTGCTTTAGATCTTTAGTACGAAAGAACTCCAATTGCGATAATCTATTCTTCCGTTCCTCCCATGTCCACACCTCCTCCTCCTCCAAGTCTCTGACCTCTAGAACTGTTAGTTGCATTTTTAGGCATAATTTATCATTCATTAAGTAGCTAGTTTAGGCGTTTTTATGCATTTAGGTTGTACATATTGCATTATTTTCGTGAAATGCATGTTTTGGTGGAATGGAATCTACTTTGGCTTGTTTTTGGTTGATTTTGTAGGGGTGAAGAATTGAAAGAGGCAATGGCGAACATTGACGAGGCTAGGCCGCAATTTACTTGGACTTTATTGGCGTCTTTGAGAAGAATTTTAGGCCGCAAGCAGCAAGGAATGAACTAGAGGGGGCCGAATTGGAAAGTCACTAATTGAAGGAATTAAAATGAAAAAAATAATAATAATAACAAACCTGGAGACAAAAGTGGCGAGAGTTAAATGGGCTGCTTATTATCTATAGAAGGAATTATCTTGGGGAGTAATTAATTCATTGATATCTTCTTGGGGGCATTATCGAACAGGAGAACAAGAAGCAAAACACTTTGGCATTTATTTTGGGTTTAGCATTGAAAACAATTGTTATTTCATTCTATTTTTCGTAGCTTTAATTTTGATGTTTTCTATTATAGTTATTTTGATTGAACTAGCCGCTATGTCCGGCTAGAACCTTTTTAATTCCGGCACTTTGGTATGTTTACTTAATTTTGATTCGTAAGCTTATGTGAAACTCTTATGAGATCCAATTCTTGAATGGTTTGTTTGGTTGGTTCTTGATTTTATACCTTTAGGTAAAATATTAGTTGGTTGATAAAATTGGCCACTTTGTTAATCATTCTAATAGTGTTCATCAATCTATAACACTTTAATCGGTTTTATATATTTGATAAAAGGAACAAATAACGGTTTAGGTTTGTCTATGAATTTAAATTTGTTATAGAATTAAACAATATAGTTAAGCACTCCGAACGGCGTGAGTGTTTGATTGTAATCGATACTTCTATCGTTGCAACCCGCACGCTAAGATCCGAACGGCGTGAGCTTGGAGTAGCGGGTTGGCTCTAATCAACGAACGGCGTTTGGTTAGACTTTAGATGGAGTGGATGTCCGAACGGCGTGACGTCTAGTATTGATACAAACCGTTTAATTAAAGGATCATTGCACCATAATTGTTAATGATCATAAGTCCGGGTCAAATTAAGAAACTGCCTTAGTGTTGGAATTAGCTTTAATATCTGAATTTATCTCACAATTTAGTTAAGGTTTTTTTTTAGTTATTCGTTTTACTAATTTTAGTTTTATTTTCATTAATTTAAAATACACCAACCCCCCTTTTTTATATAGTCGTATTTGTGCGAAAAATAGTTTTTGGTATAATCAGTTGATCTGTATCCCTGAGGACACGAACCTTACTTTCACTCATACTAGTAGGTTTATTATTTATTTATTTGCTGGATTCGACACCCAACAAATTGGCGCCGTTGCCGGGGATACGTCAATTCTAATTGTTTTATTCCAAGATCTTCTCGTACAGGTACACCACTTGAAGTTGATCCGGAAATAGAGAAAACTGCAAGGAGATTAAGGAAGCAAGCAAAACAACGAAAGAAGTTAGCAAGCTCCCCAACCTCTATCACTTCACCCCCGATCACTAACATTTGGCAAGACGTACTCTTGTCAAGTGAATCCGAAGCTGAAACCGAATCTCTCTCACATCCACAAACATCCATTACTCCACCACACTCACCCACCCATACCCATCAAGAACCAAACTCACCCGAACCAACAATGGCAGCTGAACAAACCCTTAGACAGTGGGCAAATCGTGATGTCCCACAACAACCACTCTGCATCAACTACCCTGCAATGGAAGACTTCGAACTGAAATCCGGGTTGATCCATCTGTTACCCGTTTTCCGAGGTTTAGAGAATGAGGACCCACATAAGTTCCTTAAGGAGTTTCATGTTGTGTGTTCAGGTATGAAGCCACACAACATTACTGAAGACCAAATCAAACTAAGGGCATTCCCCTTCTCTCTTCAAGATTCAGCAAAGGAATGGTTATATTACCTGCCACCGGGGTCGGTAACCACTTGGAATGAACTTGCAACACTGTTCCTTGACAAATACTTCCCGGAAGTCAAAGCTTCAATACTCCGTAAAGAGATCATCGGGATCAAGCAAATCAAAAGGGAAGCATTGCACACCTATTGGGACAGGTTCAAGAAGCTTTGCGCTCGATGCCCACAACATGGCATATCTGAGCATCAACTCCTTCAGTACTTCTGTGAAGGATTGGCACCGATGGAGAGGCGTTTGATAAATGCCTCTAGTGGAGGAGCTCTACTTGATAAAACTCCTACTCAAATTAGAGCTCTAATCACATCAACTGCTGAAGACTCAAAGCATTCAGCACATGAGGAAGAATGGTATGTTGATCCGCCAAGGGGTGTCAAAGAAGTGAATACTCCTCACCTTGAAAGCCAAATTGCTGAATTGACAAAAGCCGTGATGCTACTTACCAAAGAAAAAGGTGTTGAACAAAAACCAAAAGCTTGTGGGATATGCCTACAACGTGGACACCCCACGGATATGTGCCCTACATTGCAAGATGATGTTGCAGACGCAAATGCCATTGGTTATTCGGGACAGAATTTGAGGCAATATGAACAACCACGAGGCAATCAGAATTGGGGACCTCCCAACATGAGTTACCAGCAGAGACCTCCACAAAATCAACAACACCAAAAATTTCAGTCTCAACAACAACCACCTGCACAACAAGAGGGAAGCTCGGGTATGTCATTGGAAGATATTGTAAAAAGTTTGGCTACTAGCACCCATACGTTCCAACAGGAGACTAGATCTAGCATCAAGAACTTGGAACAACAAATGGCTCAACTTGCTAGCTCGGTGAGTAAGTTAGAATCTCAAGGTAAATTACCCGCACAAACCGAGAATAACCCAAAGCACAATGTTTGTGCCATTACCTTGAGGAGTGGAAAGAACTATGATGGTCCAAGTGTACAAGAAGAAGAGGAAATTATTGTTGAGAAGAAGGACCAGGATGAGAAGAAAGTACAAGAACCGACTAGAAGTGAAGTGAGATTCACTCCTATACCTCCATTCCCATCAAGGCTACGAAGCACAAAGAAGCAAAGGGAAGAGCAGGAGATCATGGAGACATTCAGGAAGGTCGAGCTAAACATTCCACTCCTTGATGCCATAAAACAAGTCCCACGATATGCCAAATTCCTCAAAGAACTTTGCACATCAAAGAAGAAGCTTAAAGGTAATGAAACAATCAAGGTAAGTGAAAATATTTCAGCAGTGCTACAAAAGAGATTACCTCCAAAGTGCAAGGACCCAGGTGTTTTCACGGTTCCTTGTAAATTGGGGAATATCATTGTCCCTAAAGCTATGCTGGACCTTGGAGCCTCTATTAATGTCCTACCATACTCGATTTTCAAAACACTTAATGTAGGACATTTAAAGAGGACCGGGGTAATTATTCAATTGGCCGATCGATCCATAGTACACCCAAAAGGTGTACTAGAAGATGTATTGGTTCAAGTGAACGAATTAGTCTTTCCAGCTGATTTTTATGTGTTGGACATGGAGGATGAGGTCGCCCCAAATTCCAGTTCAATTTTGTTAGGGAGGCCATTTTTAAAAACCGCAAGGACTAAAATCGATGTTTATAGTGGCACCCTTTCGATGGAATTTGATGGGGAGGTAATCAATTTTAATATAGATGATGCTATGCGTTACCCGAGTGATGTCTTATCTTTGAATTATATTGATATCATTGAACCACTAACCAATAAATGTTTTGAGTTGTCTAACCATGAGGTTCAAGAGTTAGTGTTAGATGGAGGTATCGCTAAGGTTGCAACCGAGAGATATATTAACAAGTTCAAGCTTGGGGACGGGTTGATGGAAGTCGATACATGGAAAAAAGAAAGGCAAAAAGCACCAAAAGTAAAAGTATCAAGCACCATCCAAAAGTTTTTTCCGTTTATTGAGCAAGCACCAGATTAATTAGACTCGGTCTAAGTCTAGCCAAAGACGTGAAAGAAAGGCGCTGCACGGGAGGCAACCCGTGGTTCCGTATTTAGTTATTTTTATTTATGTTGCAAAAAAAAAAAAAAAAAAAAAAAAAAAAACGACCCGGGCGTGTCAGGAGTTCACCCGGCCGGGTTGAAGGACTTTATTTTGGCCAAAATTTAGCCCGGGCGGGTGTCATAACGACCCGGGCGGGTTGGAAATTCTGAAAAGGGGCCGAAAATTTACCCGGGCGGGTGTCACAACGACCCGGGCGGGTTAAGATTTTTTAGAAATTTTTTTTGAGATGTGCGAAAATTGACCCGGGCGGGTGTCATAACGACCCGGGCGGTTTGAAAAAGGCCTCTAAATTTCGAAAAATGACCCGGGCGGGTCAAACCTTTACCTGGCCGGGTAATCTGAATGTTTGAAAAAAAAAAAACATAATAATCTGATATCTCCTTCTCTAATCTTCAACTCCTTCTTTCAAACCCTACTCCAACACAACCAAACCTTCATCCTCTTCTCCACCATCCTACCTTCAACCACACCTACAACCACCCCCACCTCCACATCGCTGCCCCACCACCCTTCTTTTCCGGTCACCATCAACCCCACCACAGCCACCATTATCCGCCGCCCTCCTCAGCCTCAGCCACAGCCACAACCGCCACCATCTCCACAGCCACTCGCCGCTCGCCACCAAGTCAGGTATGTCCTTTCCCTCTCTCTCTCTTCGTCTCCAACCACCAATAGCCACCTTCTTCCACCCCACATCACCCATAACCACCGCCGCCCCTGACCACCTTTCCTCCCGGTACCCACTGTCCCCTGCCCTCATCACCTCTGTCAACCCTCCGCCGCTCACCCACTGTCCCGAGTCCCCTCGGTATGTCAACCCTTAGTTCAAATCTTGTTATTGGTTTAAGCCCTAGTCCCTTTTGCCTAAGTTAAGCAGCCTTAATTCCGTTTATTTTCACTTTATTGTGCTTATTTCTCTTGCTGTGTGAATAAAAAAAATGGTTGAACACATTTGTTAATGCTAATGAGTTTGCATGATTTTGTTGATATTTGTTGAATCTCATGGGTTTTTGAGGTAACATACCAGGTTTTGAGATGCAGATATCAGCAAAGCATGGCTCAACCGCGCCATCACAACCATTGGCAAAGCGGGCAAAGACAAAGCCAAATCAAGAGCAAGTATCTGCCACCTCTACCGCCGCATTAGATGCCTTCCGTCCTCGTCTCTGAGCATTGTGGACACTGCTTTATTCAAGCTTGGGGAGAGGTATTTTCTATTTCTTTTGTTTGCATTAGTTTGTTTATATTTCATGCATTATTAGTAGTCATTCTGCATAAAAAAAAATTGAGAAAAAAAATTTCCCAAGGTTATCTGATTGCACACGAAAGGCACGTCTCATTCATTGTAAAACGTAAGCTGAAGGCGAGTCGGTGTGGGCTTACACGCTTTAGGACGCAAATTCTTTAAGTTGCGGGATAAAGTAGGCCCAACATAGTCATTTTTTTTTAGAAAATATAAAATGTTTGGGGTACTTAGGATGGTGTAGTTGACTGGATAGTTGATAGCTATGCATAGCTTGTATCGGCAGCCCAATTCCATACGTTCAGTGAGTTTTGAGCCTTAAATTTTCATATATATATTCATTGTTTCGTTTGATGTGTGTGTACCGACATGATTCATCGTTTTAGAACTTGTGCATTACATACATTTTGAGACCTTAGGTTGAGATTTGACATAGAAGTGACAGAGGCATTAGGATTACCCATATGTTGAGCCTTTTCATCATCTTTATTTTCGTTTATTTTGTTATTAACCCAATTGAAACATTCCCAATAGTAGCCCCTTTGAGCCTTGACCTTTTCTTTTGATTTAACCCATGATTCGTTTTCTACATCCGGTTTAACTTGTGTTTACATCGTGAGTTTATTGAAGTATATAAATAAGACAGAAGAGTATGTTATGTGATCAAAAAAAAAAAAAAAAAAAAAAGTGAAAAAAAAAGAAAGAAAAGAAGAAAAAAATAGAATAAATTGTTGAGTCGAAAAGACTAAGTTTTGCTATGTGTTTAGAAGTTTTGTTTATTAGACCGGATTGTCTTTTCTTTTGTTTTCGCCATTTCCCCAAATTTTCCCTACCTTTAGCCCTTGCCAACCCAAAAAGCCCTCTTGATCTATGTTAAGTTTTAACAATTAGGTGTAGATTTGATTAATGTACACGCTTATGTTAACGATGTTTTCATTGTCTGGTTTTGAGAGAATCACTCCAAATTGCATATATATAACCGAGTGTTGAGTGATTATTGTGAGGGGTACATGCTATGTATGGTTAGATTCTTGAAAGGAGGCGAAACTTGAATAGGTACGCCCATGGTTTTTAAAATTGGTACCATCTAGACTTGTTGGGTCGTAAATCTATTGATCGTTGCAAGTCTTGTGAATTAATGTGTTCCTACGGTTTGTGGCTTATATTCGACTCTGTTTGATGTTAGTCGTCTATGTTTTGGGAATGTGTTGGACGTGTTTAGCATGAAGTTATGCCAAGGGACAAAAAGAAAAAAAAATTCATTTCAAGCATGCATATGTGTTTTGTTTGTTTTCGTGTTCGCTCCTCGACTTAGTTTTATTCTTGACTTCCTTGAGGACAAGGAAAGGTTTAAGCTTGGGGAGATTTGTTAGTTGCATTTTTAGGCATATTTTATCATTCATTAAGTAGCTAGTTTAGGCGTTTTTATGCATTTAGGTTGTACATATTGCATTATTTTCGTGAAATGCATGGTTTGGTGGAATGGAATCTACTTTGGCTTGTTTTTGGTTGATTTTGTAGGGGTGAAGAATTGAAAGAGGCAATGGCGAACATTGACGAGGCTAGGCCGCAATTTACTTGGACTTTATTGGCGTCTTTGAGAAGAATTTTAGGCCGCAAGCAGCAAGGAATGAACTAGAGGGGGCCGAATTGGAAAGTCACTAATTGAAGGAATTAAAATGAAAAAAATAATAATAATAACAAACCTGGAGACAAAAGTGGCGAGAGTTAAATGGGCTGCTTATTATCTATAGAAGGAATTATCTTGGGGAGTAATTAATTCATTGATATCTTCTTGGGGGCATTATCGAACAGGAGAACAAGAAGCAAAACACTTTGGCATTTATTTTGGGTTTAGCATTGAAAACAATTGTTATTTCATTCTATTTTTCGTAGCTTTAATTTTGATGTTTTCTATTATAGTTATTTTGATTGAACTAGCCGCTATGTCCGGCTAGAACCTTTTTAATTCCGGCACTTTGGTATGTTTACTTAATTTTGATTCGTAAGCTTATGTGAAACTCTTATGAGATCCAATTCTTGAATGGTTTGTTTGGTTGGTTCTTGATTTTATACCTTTAGGTAAAATATTAGTTGGTTGATAAAATTGGCCACTTTGTTAATCATTCTAATAGTGTTCATCAATCTATAACACTTTAATCGGTTTTATATATTTGATAAAAGGAACAAATAACGGTTTAGGTTTGTCTATGAATTTAAATTTGTTATAGAATTAAACAATATAGTTAAGCACTCCGAACGGCGTGAGTGTTTGATTGTAATCGATACTTCTATCGTTGCAACCCGCACGCTAAGATCCGAACGGCGTGAGCTTGGAGTAGCGGGTTGGCTCTAATCAACGAACGGCGTTTGGTTAGACTTTAGATGGAGTGGATGTCCGAACGGCGTGACGTCTAGTATTGATACAAACCGTTTAATTAAAGGATCATTGCACCATAATTGTTAATGATCATAAGTCCGGGTCAAATTAAGAAACTGCCTTAGTGTTGGAATTAGCTTTAATATCTGAATTTATCTCACAATTTAGTTAAGGTTTTTTTTTTAGTTATTCGTTTTACTAATTTTAGTTTTATTTTCATTAATTTAAAATACACCAACCCCCCTTTTTTATATAGTCGTATTTGTGCGAAAAATAGTTTTTGGTATAATCAGTTGATCTGTATCCCTGAGGACACGAACCTTACTTTCACTCATACTAGTAGGTTTATTATTTATTTATTTGCTGGATTCGACACCCAACAAGAACATTCTCTAAAGAATCCATTTCCTGAACCAAAATCAATTCTTCCTGCTTCTCCATCACATTAACCTCGTCTCTCCATGTAAGAATCGCCAGCTGCATATATCTAAATTTGTGCATAAGACGAACATCCGCATGCCCATCAATCAAAAAATCTTCATTCACCTTAACAATAATCTCCTTAAAATCGTTATGATCCATCCAAGAATTAAAAAAACGAAAAGGTTTGTGACCAAGATTGCACGAGAATGTATGCAATAAAATCGGGTTATGATCAGACTTTCCCCTCGGCAAAATCTTATAAACCGAGGTCAGCCACTTATTAACAAAGTTCTCACGTACAAGAAACCTGTCAATCCTACTAAGTTTGTTACCCACTGCATAAGTAAATTTACCGCACTTCAAACCGAACTCCACTAGGCCAGTTTCAACGATAAGTAGGATAAAGTCGTTGGTGGCAGCAACATTGAACCTGGAGTTTCTCCTTTCATCCATACACCTAACCGAATCAATGTCTCCACCCAAAATCCATAAACCCTCATTCGACGACACAATCCCAAGAAGAGTATCCCATAAACACCTTTTATCAACCGATTTTTGTGGGGCATATATGTTTAAAACATTAACAATATCCCCACTACGCTTTAAGGTTCCGGAAATCAACAAGAAATGTCTATCTTTCGTCACCGAAGAGAGTTAAAAAAATACAGTCCCATATAGTAAATAGGCTGCCCGATCTCTTTGTAGGGTCAACAACCTCAACGCCAAAAACACCCCTACCCCAAAATGTTTCTAAAACCTTATCCTCAATTCTCGTACAAAGAGATTCCTGAATAAGCATGAAATTAACCTCATGATCTTTCCGTAATTTCCTACACCACCTGCTTTGCCTTCCACCCCCGTCCCTCTCACATTCAAAGAGAGTAAATTCATAAATTCACCTCTTTAAATCCTTCATCCTCTACCAAGTTACGTATCTGCGCTTTAAAATTACCCAAATTCTGAGCACCTAAAACGGTACCCAACTGAACAGTCTCGGTCGCTTCCTTCTCTACATTTTCTGAACGGTTTCCTGTAACTCGATCCATTACTAGCAACAACATTAATAACAAGATCCATTACTAAATTTAAAGGTAGTCCATGCACTTTGAGCCATGCAACATGTTGAAAAGGAATTTCCTAACAATTCCATTTATCTAAACTCCCAAACCAAACCTTCCAATTGTCGTCTATATCTCGAAAGTAAGTCATAATCTCTTCATCCTCAAGCAGTAGAAAAACACAAAAACCATCTAAGTATTTAATCTTTACCTTGTCATACCCACAATCATTCAACAAGATCCGAAGGGTTGTAAGAATCTTGAACTCGATAACCCGTCTTACCAACGCCTTATCATACCAATGAACAAAACTATGAGCATTACCATCGATTCTCAATGTCACTACATCGGAACCGTGCCTTTTGTTAACTGCTATATCACAATACGATCTATTAACCCTTCCAGCATCCCCTACCGGCTGTTGAGTCTTCATCTCTTCAGTCGGTTTCTTTCCTTCATCCTGACGTGTATCATCAGACTGCTCATACTCCACTTTTTCCCCATCCACAAACCACGCGAGAATAATAAAGAGTTTGTATGATCCAATCCACACATCCTTTAAATCCCCTTCTAACCTTTTCGGATCGGAAACATTCTGAAAAGTGGCGAAACCAAAACATTTACCGAGTCTATCCAACTTCCTAGCTATATACGTGTTATCAATCTCCTCATACCTTTTCAAGAGGTCAAACAAATCCTTAGATGAAAACTTACCTGGGAGGTTAGACACAAATACCTTGGTTATCCTGTCCTTCTTCTTAGATGATTGATTGGATTGCCTCTTCCCATGCCTTTTGATCGGTACATCCTGCCATTCGTCTGTGTTATCGTGCCGCATTCCAAAATTTTCAGAGAGAAACCCTATTCTATTAACTTAAAAAATTAATTATTGGATGTACTATCCAGGGGAACTTGTCTCGTCCGTTGAGATATTCTAGCATCTCCGTTTAGCTTTCATACATCAATTGTTCCCAACAAACTTAAACATGCCAAGTCTAGGCTTCACGTATAATTATATAAATATAAATAGGGAAAATCACTAATCTAGCCTTTGACCAAGGGGAATTACCAAACTAGTCATCTCCTATTTTTTTTGGAGAGACGGTTCACATGTATCGAGGCGTCACCGAGACCGGAGATGTCAAAAAGAGAAGTTTTGAGGCGTCACCGAGACCGGAGACATCAAAAAGAGGTGTTCCGAGGCATCACCGAGAATGGAGACGTCAAAAAGACGTTAAAAAGGGAAGCAACGCTTCAGGGATACCTCTCCGGTTGACATCTCCGGCACCACCACCACCTGTTCGGTCCCTTCGTTCTCTCTCCTCCTCCTCATTCGCTGCCCTACCCCGGTTTCGATGACGTCTAATCTTGGGCCTTTTGTTAAGCCAATCGTTGCTAGTGACGACCTTGCCGCCATATATCTCCTACACCTTTGTATTGTTGGATATGACGAATGGGTGTGCAACGCCTGATACAATTTGACTCAGGTTGACATTGACTTAGGTGGTTAATGTTGGACATATAGTGTGTCCGATAGTAATTAAAGTCGAGATCAATGTAACCCGACTCGGTACGATCCGAAGAGTTACACGTTGGTACACGAATCAGATAAGTTCACGTGTATGTGGATTATTATTTGTGAAATAATAATAGTTTTGAACTCGAGTGACTAAATATTAATTAGATTAATATTAGGGAATATTATGGTATTTAACAAGGGGGCTTAATATAAGTTCTTATTTTATAAAAAGGGGATTAAGGTGCAAACCCTAATCATCAGTTTTAACAAAACAACATCCCTTCCTCTCCAAGCAATAGGATCGGCCACCCCAAGGAGCCGTCACGTCCTTGTAGCCGATCAACCACCACATGCCATCGCCTTCCTCCTTGCAAACGGTTGCTCTCGGTTGGCTCGTGCTCGGTTGCGAACTTCCTTCTAGCTAGGATTCGTTGTAACTCGCGTGTTATAATTCCAGTGTAGTCGTCAAAGGTTGACTACTAAACCCCCTATGGTTGTCAATATTATTTATTTGTTTATACGCGTTTAACTGAGATCCTGATTGAGAATATTTATTAATTGGATTAATAAATCAAACTAATAGTTTGTATATATATATATATATATATATATATATATATAGAGAGAGAGAGAGAGAGTAAAGATCAAATACATATAATTTTTTGTAAGAACTGTGAGAATCAAAGGGGGTAAAAAAATTTATTTATTTTTTTAGAATTTTTTTTCCCATGTGCTTAAACATTCTTTCTAGATGAATAATACAAAAAAAAATTAAATTTTTTTAGTGTAATTACGTCATTAAGGTAAATACATTAGTTTACACTAAAGTAATTATGTAATTACTCTACACGTAATTACTCTACACCAATTTTTTTTTTTTTTTTTTTTTTTAGTTTTCAATACTATAATACATGTTTAATAATATGGGGAAAAATTTTTTGAAGAAAAAATAAAAAAAATACCCTCCTTTGATTCTCACAGTTCTTACCAAAAAAACTATTTGTACCAGATCTTTCCCCTATATATATATAGGGTTAGAATAATGTGGAAATCCATCCTTATACGGTAAACTCTGGAAACTCTGACTTCCTAATTTTTTTTTTTAAGAAATAGGGCAAGTAATATACATGATTTTAAGCATTTTGGGCCAAAAAAATTAAAAAAGCGCTAAGCACTTTTTTTTTTAAAATAAACTTTCGACTAACACATGTTAAGCGAAACTAACAAGTGTTAACCATGTGTTAAATATATGTTAACAGAAGACGTTTTTTTTTTTAAAAAAAACCGTTCGGCGCTTTTTCGATTTTTTTGGCCCAAAATGCTTAAAAAAATGTATATTACATACCCTAAAATTTTCATTAAAAAAAAGTCGGAAAGTTAGAGTTTTCAGAGTTTACCATATAACAAGGGTTTCCAATATAACCTTATACTATATATATATATATATATATATATATATAAATCGGCCACTATATATAATGTATATATAATTCGTTTTTGTTAAATAGATAAACCGCTTCCGCTTCGTATATGATACCATGATTCCCAACGGTTGATGTTGGTAATAGTGATGGGAAGTTGAAGGTAGGAAGATGAAGTTGAAGGTGGGAAGATGAGGTTAATAATAATAATAATAATGATGATGATGATGATGATGATGATGATGATAAGAACGTGGTGACGGTTGGACTTTGGAGAGTCTGACTAGGGATGACAATCAAACCCGAACCTGATGGGTAAACCCGAAACCCGATATATTTGGGACGGGTTTGGGGTCGGCTAATCGGGTATGGGTCCGGGTATGGTATTAGTTTTTATTTTTTTCGCGGGTTTGGGACGAGTTTGGGATTTGATGATATACCCGTTTACCCGACCCGATTACCCGATATAGTATACCCGTTTACCCGATTAGATACCCAATATAATTTCTAGTATATGTTTTTAAATATGTATGTATAATATATCAAATTGTCCATCTAGACTGTCATCTTGTGTTAAAAATTAAAAAAAAAATAGTGTATACTATTTGTTATTTATGTCTTTGAGTGTTTTTATAAGATTTAAATATTTTATATTTATACATTGTAATCATTTACATATATATTTAATAATGGTAAATGTAATTGGTTAATAGTTACCTAATAGATACCCGTCGGGTCTTTGGTCGGATATACTCAATAGGTAAGTTTTAAAAATTAATGGTTTACCCGAAACCCGCGAGTATACCCAATACCCGATGGGTAATTACCCGACACAAACCCGATGGGTTTTGGGCTGGGTTTGAGACAAGCATACCTAATCGGGTATGAGGTTGGGATTACCTAAACCCGTCCCAAACCCGACCCATTGCCATCCCTAAATCTGACATAGAAAGAGAAAGAGAAAGAAAAAAACAAAGGAAAGAGAGAGAAATGTATGGACACGTGTAGCATAGTAATTGGTCCATCCCTGAAGTCTCTCGGGAGATGTCTGCGATGCCTCGGAAATCATGAGCCGACTCTCCCAAAAGATGGGGGTGGCTATTTGGTAAAAATGTTTGGTCAATGGTTAGATTAGTCATTTTCCCATGTAAATATGCATGTATGTACTGTTGCGAAAGTGGGACTCCTTGGCCGAGTACGCGGCTTGTACTCAGTAGTCGGCTCATAACCTTGGAGAGTAATTGCAAATCGGCCTTTATAAGTCGGAATTGGTCAACTTGGCCTACTCGGTCATCTACTCGGCCAACCCGGAAAATAATTACAAATCAACTTATTTTGACATATATATAATATATAATAATTATATATATTTTTTTTAATATTTACCATATCCAAATATTCTCTGAGTACTTCCTGTCCTGAGTACTCTTAACTCCGTAGTCGACGAGCGCCTAACGATTTTTGCAACGTTTTACATGCATGTACGTTTTATCACGTATGTATGTAGGGCTGTTCACGAGCCGAGCCGAACCGAACGGACCTTTGCTCATGCTTGGCTCATTTACAAACCGAACCGAGCTGAGCGGCTCGTTTACAACCGAGCTGAAAAGCGAGCGAGCATTGTTCGAGCGCAAATTTTTCGAGCGAGCGTCGAGCGAGAAACGAGCGAAAAGTAATTTGGACAACCATGAAATTGGGATGTTATCTTCAATGTTTTCGTTGCCGAGTGACAACTAAGGTGGAACTGTCCGATGAGGACACTAATATTGAGGTCCGAGTGTGCAAGAATGAGGCTTAGGTTTAGGCAATGAACATACTACAGAGAACAATTGTCGCTTTGTAGCATAAGGTGATATCAAACGACGACTAGGGATGGACGACTAATAGCATAAAGAAGTCCATTTTACGACTTAAGGTTTTACTATTAAACTTAGTATTAAATTTTTATTTGATAAAGCAAGCTAGTCATTTTATTTGCATATATTAGGCCAAATGTTATGTATAAATCTGTAAATATTACTATGATTTGTGGGTATATATATATAATTATATATATAATAAATAAATAATAATTTATTCGAGCCGAACCGAGCCGAGCGGGCCTTTGCTCGTGCTTGGCTCGTTTACAAACCGAACCGAGCCGATCGGCTCATTTACAACCGAGCGGGCGATCGAGCGAGCATTTTTCGAGCATTTTTCGAACGAGCGGCGAGCGATTTGAACAGCCCTATATGTATGTGTTAGATTTGATATTATACTTTGCATCTTATGAATCCATCATCCCTCCCTTGTTTTGGACTTTAGGCGAGCTTTTGGCAAATGCTGGGCTCAGTGGGTTGTACTTCAACTTTAAAATGGGCCATTTGGATATTTATATGACTATATGTCCATTAACAAAAAAGTTCGAAAACAACTTTTTTTAAGGCTGTTATAAAACAACTTAAATTGTATTATATATATGAATCATAAATCATAATTTATCTAGTTATACGTCCATTTAACGTTACATAAATATAAATATAAATATATATGAAACAATTAATATGCAAACTTAGTTAAAATTCAATCTTCAACAATTGACTTATGCTACATGTATCACCTTAGAAAACAAGATACCGTGTTTGATTTTGCACGACATGATTATCCTTTTGTTTGTCGCCACTCGTCGCATATATTTCATAAAAGAAAAGTTCAACTGGCTAAATAATGTGGATATTATTTCAAAATTCGCTAACTTAATTGATCAAAAGTTGAAAACACTTTGGTTGACATTAGAAGCGTTGAGAGCTAAACAGTCAAAATTAAAAAGTCAACACGATGTTAATAGGAGTTTTAGGATGGTTACTTCATACTCTTATTTTTAATTCAACTAATATGGCATTAAAAAGCTGGCCTTAGATCATACGTTTGACTATTAGGCATTATGGAGATACCTCCTATATATGACTTTTCTAAATTAAGCAAAATATGTCAAACATATTATTATACTTGTGTAGTATCTCACTTTCCAAGTGGGATTCCATACATTTCATATTTTAAATAATTTAAGAATCTATAAGTATATGTTTCAACTTCAATATTAACAATGAAACATTACAAACATGCTTATTAAGAAAATGCTAGCACAAAACATGGACATTACACAAAAAGAAAGGAATTTTGTAGCCAACTAGCCCAAAAGCCATTGCATAAAGTACTGCTTCGATGGTCAAATACACCGAAGCATAGTACAATAACTCCAAACTTAGGGAAAGTACAACTTCTCTGACCAGTATAAATACCCTCATTACAAGTATAGGTAGGTAACACACACGAACTCTCACACTCCGAACCTCACTTTCTCTCTCTGAACAAATATTTATCCTCACAACCGGAGGGTGGTCACAAAGAGGTCCTCCATCCTCCTCTGTGGCGATCCTAATGGTTTGTTACTTGTGCAGGTTCATTCAGAGTTCAATACCTACAAGATCTAATTAGTTTCATACTAGTTCTTTGACTTTTTACGGTCTCGGACTAGTTTTTGGATCTTTAGATATATTCAAACTTTCCTCCTCCGTCTCACAAACCTGGCACAACACACATGGGATGTCAATACCTCGATACACCAAATTTGATCTATTTGGTAGGCGGTTTAATAGAACACGCCACTTTAATTGAGATGTCTACATTAATAGGGAAGAATAAAAATGTGTGTAATCCGTTGATATGCTGCATGCATGTATGAAACAAGAGTGGACGAACAGCATTCAAGAGTGAAGGCACAAAAAGTGGTCCTGGAACATGTATAGGGTCCTTTAGGGGTGTTCAACGAATCGAATAACGAATTTTCGAATTATTCGAATCGAATTTTTCGGATTTTTAATATTTCTACCTGAATCGTATTCGATTCGTAGTCGCTTAAAATTCAATTTATTCGATTCGAATAAGAAACTCGAATTCGAATAAATTCGATTTAGTTCAAATTCACCATAAATAATAAATTGTTTTACTTTTAGTTTTAAAACTAATACAAACTCATTATTTTTAACATATAAAATACGCGAATAGTAAAGATAGTAGAGAGTATAGTTTGTAAGAGTTTTGTGATATATAAGATAAATATGTAAAATATGGTTATGGTAAAAGTTGTAAAGACTATGAGTTCTTAGAGTTTGACTTAAATTTATAAGTTCTTTTTTTAAATGTGTATATAATAATGTGTATGTGTGTGTATATATTTAAAAATATACATGTACAGTTTATTTTCGAATTTCGAATCGAATCGAATTTAAAATCATAAATTTGTATTCGATTTATTGGACTCGAATTCAAATTAAATATAAACGAATCGAATTCTTGGTAAGCGAATCGAACTAAGTCGAATTTTAAATTTTTCAAATCCGAGTCGAATTCTGAACAAATCAAATGTTTTGACTTTAAAAGGGTCAAACATCAATCTGTTTTCTTGTCACCAACACACCAAGTGGATCTAACATTTTATTATTTCCCAATATTATAATAGTTGTATCATTAGACTTCAAATAGTTAAAAGTCTTGTATAAAATAGTCAAGGGTTAGCTAAAATAAACCTTCAATCGGGTTATATATATTAATTCTATCCTTGGTAATGAATGATGGTTGTGCGTCAAACAAATATTGTGGTCTTTTGAATACTGTTTAAGTCCGTTTTGCTAATATGGCTCGTGGTCCCATTTCCGTATCCATATCCATATCCATATCCATATCCATATCCACATCGGCATATCATGTCTTATATTGATTGAATATTTTAGCGCTAATTTCAAATTGCTCCTAATAAAAAGATATAAGATCAAATGTAGCGATGATGAAGATCTCTAAACGAAGAATGTGATTGGCCCTTAAAAAAGGAAGAAATTTCACGCCGTGAAAATTTTCATGCCAAAGCCAAAAAAAAAAAAAAAACGCCACGGGGCGGTGTTGGGGCATTGTAGGGTGTTTACGGGGCAATCTACGCCCGTTTCACATTATTACTACACCCGATCTAAGTACGATTATAGTAAAAATGACATTTGGTTAGTCATAATGGTGTTATAACCCTTAGGGGCTGTTTGGTTTATTAATTACTTACTGAATCATTAAGAGGTCTGAATAGTTAAGAGGCTCTAAATGATTAAGTGCTGAATGGTTCAGCTATGCACCAAGTCTGAATGATTCAGCTCTTAACCATTCCATTCAGAGCCTTTTTTTAAGGTTGAAACAAACAGTCTGAATGTTGAACCATTCAGAGCTGAATGGTTCAGAGCCACATTAAGAGGCTACCAAACAGGTCCTTAATTTGCAAAGTGCGTCTTATTTGTAGTCAATTCATAATACACCAGCATGCAATTGTAATAATGTGATGTAGAGTCTTAGGGTCGAATCCTGACGGGAGACGAACTGTGGCACCGATTCAATATGGCAGTAATATGCCAAGCACGGAATTTCTACAAAGACCAAAAAAACCTAACCAGGTGATCTAGCCATCCGATAATAATAATAATGTGATGTAGAATTATTAGTTATTAAATGAGTAGAGATGCATGTCTTAAATTTTGTCTTTCATCATAAATATGTACAGAAATTTGTTCTTAATTTTTGAGTTCTTACTAGATTACGTATTTTTTTTTTTTTTTTTTTTGAACGGCCAACGAATCAATTCCGAGCACTCTCGGGCACCCTTTTGGCGAATCAGGTACTCGAGAGTATCCGGGTCACCAATTGCCACCAATTCCCGGCAAAACCCGACCACTCACCCGCCCGAAGGCACGACGGTGAAATAGTCGGTAAAACCGGTCGGGATCAGGACTCGAACCCAAGCCAATGGCCAGGTCATCCCTCATTTCCCATCCACCAATGTCCTCCAAATGTAGCTAGTGGGAATTGAACCCAAGCCTCCCATGAGAAACTTTAGGCCCTCAACCAACTAGGCTACGTATTTTGTTTTTATTGTAGATTATAAATTTCCTTTCAACAAATGTGAACGGTTCGTTATATGTTACACATTTATGAGTCGACTGCAAACGCGCACATGCTAAAACATAGCATCATCTTAATATTATAAGTGTATATATTCTGAGCCTTTTTTTCTAATGTTGCCTGCATATCATTTACATTATTATTTATAATTTAAGTTTTAAATTAAAAAAAAAATGAATTTTGAAAACTATCACCCTCCCCAGTCTTCACATGCTTACCCCCTCCTTAATTAAAATTTAAAACATATAATAACATATTATAGACTTTGGAGACCTAAAAGTTGACTTTCTAAATTCAACTCTCGTCCTTTTTTCTTCCTATGTTTTTTTAATACTCTATTTGTTGGGTATGGGAGTGGGCAGGGTTTATGAAGGGACATTTTTGTCTTTAAAAAGTTTACATGAAGTCTAAGAATTTAAGGATACATTGATGAAACATGTTAAGGTGATACTAATATCACTGGCGCAGCTTAGTTGGGGCCGGCGGGGGCGGCCGACCGCCGCCCCCCCTCCGAATTTTCGTGTAGAAGTGCCGATTATATAGTATTCGTATCGAAAATTTTGGAAATATAGGGTTTCAACCCCCGAAACTTTTGGTAATATAAATATCAATTTGATTGAATATCTATATCTGATGTTATATCTATAATCTATAATCTATAATACATTATAAAGGAGGAGTGATGTACAACAAGGTAATTTGTATTTCCGTACAACTTAACAAGCAACATGTACAACATATTTAAGCAAGAAATTTAAGGGTATTATGGGCATGATTAGGACAATTAAGACACTTAAGAGGGTAATATAGGCATTTCATCCACCTCTTCCTTTACAATATCAAAAGACTTTTACAATACTACCCTCCTTCTTCCATCCATACCCTTCAATTGTTTGCCTTCTTCCTTCATCAATATAGATCATTAACCTCTTGTCCCTTCAAGTTCCGTAACCCTAAGGATCAAATTTAATGAGATTGATTGTGAAATTCAAGTCCTCTTCTTATAACATTCAATTGAAGGCCTACATGAACCATCTTGCTTTCAAAAAATTGCTTGTGTAAGAACTATTACTTATTTTACTATTTGCATTTTCTTTGTTTGTTGCACAAAGTTTGCAATGCTTTATATTGTTTTTTTTATTTATGCACCTAGATTTGGACAAGCACATTGCAACGAACAATTTTGACTGCAAATCAAATTGTTGGATTCCCCAAGGTTAGTTTTACATGTCACATAAATTGCTTCTTTGATCACTTATCATTCGTAAAATTTGTGTACTTTCTTTACGTTATAGATACAATGGCGTGCACTTGATGAGATAAATGCTGGTGTATGAAGAAATAAAGAAGAACATGCCTGAAAAATACGAGTATGTTAAATATGAAATATTCGATTTTTTTTTGTAATTTTATACCTTTCCATTCAATGGTCTTCTTTTTAAAGGTCAAGGAAGAAAGACAAACTCAGGTATCAATATCCTCGTGGAGAGTCGTATCTCGATGTGATACAAAGGTACTGAATTCAAATACAAGGAAGAATCTCTGTTGAAAATATAGAAAGTAAATAATTAAAGTTTTGGTATTTTAAGCAACGTCAAAAGTTTGCAGTTGTGTATATAATAGGTTGGAGCCGGTTATTATTGAGTTAGAACGACAACGCGCGCCTGTTGTAGTCGTATCTCACCAGGTAAGACAAGGCAACCACAAAATTTTACCTCCACAAATGGGTAAAAAAACTAAAAATAAAACGGGTTAAACGTGTTTGTAAAGTGTATTTTAATACGTTTATGTACAATATAGCTTTTGAATGATATTTAGGGCATTAGTTTTTTATTAACATTTTTAAAACAAATGAACTTTATTTTTGGTGGGCGTGGCTCAAACTGTATGTAAATTACATGTTACCCAACTCATCCATTGAAAGATTTGTGCAATGCAAACATGGGTTTAATGGATTTGTGCATTGCAGGCTGTTCCAAGAGCTTTACATGCCTATTTTGCTGATAGGCCATTGAAAGAAATTTCACACATAGAGGTAAACAACAAAACATTAGATCAATCTTTTCGGTCTTTTAATCTTTGAAAACACGTTAACACGTTTGAATATCGGGAATTTCAGATGTCACTTCATAGAAAGTTCTGGTACCGAAAAAAGATACTGACTATATTTTCCTCGCGTAATGAACCCGCTGCAACGCGCGGGCATTACCACTAGTATTACCAAAAGTATATGAACAAATAATGCTTCATCCAATTTTTTTTCCAAACCAACCCAACCCTTATAAACCTATAAAAATGTATTTACAAGGATGACTATATTTGATTAACTTCATAGTATCTTTGTGTAATTTAAATTCCAAACAAACTCATTATGAGATTAGTTTTTGTTTTAAATTGATTTTTTTCAATAAAAAGTATCTTCTGTAGTTTTTTTATTTTTAAATATCTTTTATAAACATCAAATTTTAAAGCAAAAAATTACTCTATATCCAAGGGCCTATTCATCAAAGGGGTGTTTTTTTTTGTTTGGATCTAATTTTTCCTAAACAATAAGGGTGCATATAATCAACCACATTTGATTCAAAATCCAAGGGCTATCACACATGACAACTTATCTCAATCCACATATGTTAATTTTACTACTCCCTAGCTACCCCTCAAACGGATGAATTCATTTACATACTTAAAGAAAGGTGGTTTTGGTAGAAATCAAGAACTACGTGATGAATTGAAATCGCGTCCTCACTAAAACTTTTGCATAATTGAGACGAGAAACTGAATAGAATGGGCAGTTACCTACCACTGAAATCGCCAATTCAATGTAGGAGGAGGCTAAAATCCCCTCCATTTATATATATGACAATCCTCATTGGGGAGTCCCAATTTGCAACTGCAGTTCCATCCTTTAGGTTACCTCACCTCTATTTTCCAACCACTCATTGATTTGTATATTATTTATGTCATTCATGTTTCAAAGATCCATAAAAACCACCTATAATTGACCCACGCCGACTTCTCCCTTGAAATCAACACTACTAGAAAAATACCCCTATCTTGACACACATTTAATAACACGCGAGAACTCATGACACGCAAAAGCGCGTGTCATTAAAAAATCGTCGTCTTTTAAAAAAAATGGTCAAACAATGACACTTTTTTTTGCGTGTCAACAACCTAATGTCAAGATTTTAAAAAACATGACAGTATAAGAATTGGGTGTAGTGTCAATATTTCGCATTTTTCATTTCCCTCCCACACAATCTTGCACCTCTCTCTCTCTCTCTCTCCTCTATTATTATTCCCAAATTAAAACACTTGATCAGAAAATCAAACCTTCTTCATCAGTTCTAAAAAAAACCCTATGCAACCAAAACACATCGATGTAACCCTCTGCTAACAAACCGTCTTCAACTTCAGAAGCCATCATCGCGTCTTCAACTTCAGAAGCCATCATCGCGTCTCTAAGGTTAGGGTTTATCATACTTCTTCCTCAATTATTACGGTTTATTGTTAGAGCTGTTGAAATGTGATACTAATCAGCCACATTTACAATGTCAGACCCATTTCAGTAACAAGCAATCGAACCCTAGCTCCTCACTTCAGCAATCGAACCTAGCTCCTCACTTCAGTAAGTTCAATCGAACCCTAGCTCGTCACTTCACTTCAATTGTCGTGTATTGAAGGCATGTGATAGAAGATACAAAATAAAAAATAAGGTTTTTAAGAATATGGGAGTTAAATGCATATAATAGAAGATACAAAGGATATATGGCTAAAAATCTATGTGGTCCCTTGTGTAACTGATGAATATTGTGCACGACATATACAAAGGTGAAGGTTAATATTTACGTTGATTCTGTTTGGCATTCGTAATACATTATAATATTTATAACTGATGTGATCTCATAAAAGGGATTAGGAAGAAAAATGTATATTGCTAATAATCTCTACACTTTCATGTATACATGTTGTTCGATGAAATGCTTCCATGAATTGTTATGTTTACTAGAAGGATTCGATGTGTTAAAACTAAACACTATTAATGAGAAGCCTAAACCATGAGTTGAAGCATAATAAACATGTAGATTTAACGTTGTATGATTAATGTATGAATTCACATTACAATAATTTTTCTTGAATCTTGATAAATGAATAAAGATTTTGGTAATTAAATTGGATTGGTAACATGGTATGTTGGTTGTAGGAAATCATCGTGTTGGAACCATCAAGCAAGAGAACATGACTCCACAAGACAAAGGTGAGTACATGATGTACTCTAATTATATTGTTATGGTTTGCATTTTAATATCATGTTTTTTTTAAATATTGATGAGATCAAGTATAAGCCTTTAAAGATATTGGATTTCACTTACTGAATACTCTATGTGAGTTAAGATTTTAAAGGAGGTTCATGTCTGAATGCAACAAAGGATTTAAAAAAAAAAGATTATCATCACTTTCTATGGATTTTTAATGGATTGGATATTAATGTTTATGGTGAAAGAATGCATGTCCCAGACTAATGATCTATCGTTGGTTGAAAACGGAAACAAAGAATTAGATTTTTTTTATTGTTGCATACTTGAATACTTAAGATTTAGCACCAATTGCACTTTTGTCTATGCGTTTTCTTTTTCCGCCCGCCTCTCGCATCACGCACTACAACAAAAATGAGTTTTTAGTACGCACAAAAGCGTTCTAAAATGTTATTTTATAGGACCTTTTATTTAATAGGACCAACAGTAAAAGCGTTTCATGTAAAGGGGTCGTAATAAGTCCCGAAACTTAAAAAGCGTCCTAATATCTCAAATAAGATTATGAAACCAATTTTATGGTCGCATAATATGTCCCAAAAAACAACTCTTAATAAAAACATATTAGGACACTTTATAATGTTCCAACATATGTTTACCTACATTTAATCTTTTAATACACATACAAGCGTCCTTAAAAATTAATTTATAAGACCCTTATGAAGTAACATTATAGGTACTTTAGTACCAAGAAAATGGTCCTAATATCCTAAATAGGAATATGAAACCAATTTTATGGTCGCATAATATATCTATGAACAACCCATATAACGTCCTAAGAAAAGCATATTCAGACACTTTTACAATGTTCTAACAAGTTTAATAAGAACAAATTTCAAAGTCCTAACTAGTCATATGATACAACGCTTTTTTAAACGTCCACACACAAAATTTTCTGATATGGTGTATATAACATCAACTAATGAAAGAAATAAAACTTTATTATATTTCAAATAAGCATATTCATTATAAAAACACTAAATATAAGTAAGTTACAGCATTATCCAACATAAAGTATTGTAACATTTAACAAAGAAATTAAAAGCAATGAAAGAAACAAGCAGAATAGAATCTTGAGTCATCATGCGTCCTCAATCCTCACGGACACCTATAAATAAACCATTCATGTATAAGCATTAAGTTCCAGATTATTAAAATTATTCGTATCACAAGTTTAACAAATACATACCTATAAAAGGACAAGGCTAAGCAATGGATGCACTAATACAATCTTGAATTGTGAAAAATAACCCATATGGTCTTACCAACTTTTCATATATTTTTATTGGTACTTAAACGTTTATCTCACACCATTCTGGTCCAAATCTCTATACCACCAACTAGCTCATTTGGGTCCAAGCTCTTCACACATCCTCTTTCTACATTCTTACTAGAGTTTAGAATGCTTTTGAGGACGATTTCATCTCCGACCTAGATTTTAGTTTTCAACGAACATTTATCAAACTTTAGTCACAATAGTGCAAGTAGCATTTCACAAAAAAATAATAATAAAGATTTATATAGAAAATTACCCGTAAATAATAAAAATTACCCGTCCATTGGTTGCAATGGGGAAATGTGGTGATGTAAGAGGTGGAACACTAGAACCATCCCTCCACCGTTTAATCTTGTAACTGGACCATAGTACTAGTAAGTTCTTCATATATAAATTTCAATTAGATGTTTTCTCCACGACATGTTAAACGACTTGGTATTACACCCGAAACATCAGAAGCACAAACATAGGTCAAGAATACAGTAAAGAATGCAGCCAAAAATGTGTCAAATTTGTCGTAAAATAGGTCAAGAATGCAGCCGAAAATGCAACCAAAAAATATGTCAAAACTCCCGTACCCAATAACCCGTTCCAACTGATCTAAGCTACGCCTGTATCCAATCATCCATGTTAAACAAATATCTTAAATCTAGGGACAAAACATTGTCCTAGTTATTTAATCAAATCTAGAAAAATCATAGAATAAAACAAAGCTTATGTGTGTGAGTTCCAATACAGATTTCTTGACCTACTGATTAAATAGGAAGGAATAGAAATGTATAATCACCACACCTTCATTTTCAACCATCATGAAACCTATTATTCGGTTTGTAAGTCTATGGTTACAAACAAATAAAAACTCAGTATGTAATCGACTTTTCTTATTTTGAACACAATAACCAGTTACTTATCCAAACATAACCTTACGTAAATCAAATTGCAAGACTGTTCATTACTCCTTGATTATTCATTCCCCACGGAACATAATTACAAATGACAGAAAACCACTAAAAGACTCATTCTCCTTAACTATGTTCAAATCAATATTGGATTTCAAGGATGGATCAAGTATTTTAGCCTTGTGAGATATTCATGTTATCCTAACCCAAATATATATAAAAACACACAAAACATGTAGAACACGAAATAACCATAATCAAAATCCAAATCTAAAGCCAAAATTAAAGAGACAATTGACTGACCTTTAATATGAAAAGTTTGTTAGGTTTAGGAATGCGGGATGGAGATCGGTGTCAGCGAGAAGATTGCTTTTAATATTATTAATACGATTTATTAGAGAAAACAATAAAATAGCAGAGATTAAATTGAATGACGTCCCTGTTCTTTCGTGAGTTAGCAATTCAATATTTTGGAAATTCCCACCCTGTTTTTTTAAGAATTCCCGCTATTTAAAAACAAAAATTTTAAAAACGTACGGTTTTTTTTAATGAATTTAATCAAAATGTGTTAAGATATGAGCTCCTAATTGGTTAGTCGTAAATTAGAGATATATATGATTTCAAGTTACGGATTTTAGAATTTATACCAATTTCTATTAGTGAATTTAAAAGTAAGTGTTGAAAGAATAATTATTATTTTTAATTAAGAAAAAGATTTAAATATTGAATTTCACCGATTCATCCTTGTCATCTATCACTAAGGGTATGTTTGGTATAAGGTAATGGAATGGACAAGGTAATGGAATGAATTATTACCATTTCATGTCATGTTTGATTGTCATGTGAGAATGAAACAAAGTAATACCTTGGCGATTGTGGGTGGTGATGGCGGTGATGGTGGGTGGTGGTGGGTGGCGGCGACGGCGGTTGGTGGTGGTTGATGGTGACGATGGTGGGTGGGTGGCGGTACATGGCGCCAGTGGTGAGTGGTAGTAGTGAATGATGACGACGGCAGTGGTGGGTGGTGATATGTGGCAGTCGCGGTGGTGGTGGGTGGCAGCACCAGTGAAGGATGGCGGCGGTGGTGGTGGAAGGAGGTGATGGAGGTGTCGGTGGCAGGTGCATGCGATGGTGGGTGGTCATAGTGGCGGTGGTAGGTGGTGGTCGAAGGCAGCGGTGGTGGGTGGCGGCTGCGGTGGTTGGTGGTGGTTGATGGCGACGATGGTGGGTGGGTGGCGATGCATGGCGCCAGTGGTGAATGGTGGCAGTGAAGGATGGGGACGGCGGTAGTGGGTGGTGGGTGATGATATGTGGCAGTCGCAGTGGTGATGGGTGGCAGCATCGGTGAAGGATGGCGGCAGTGGTAGTGGAAGGAGGTGATGGTGGTGCCGGTGGCAGGTGCATGCGATGTTGGGTGGGTGACGGTGGTGGTTGATGGTGTTGATGGTGGGTAGTGATGGTGGTGGGTGGTGATGGAGGTGATGGTGGTGCCGGTGGCAGGTGCATGCGATGTTGGGTGGGTGACGGTGGTGGTTGATGGTGTTGATGGTGGGTAGTGATGGTGGTGGGTGGTGATGGAGGTGGTGGATGGCAGTTAAGGGGGTGGTCGCGGTTGTGGATGGGTGGCGGAGAATGGCGCCAGTGGTGAGTGGTGGCAGTGAAGGATGGCGGTGGCGGTGGCGGTGGTGGATGGTGATATGAGGCGGTCGCGGTGATGCTGGAAGGAGGTGATGGTGGTGCCGACGATGGTGGGTGGTGACGGTGGTGGCAATGGTGGGTGGTGGTTGATGGTGTCGATGGTAGGCGGTGGTGGTGGAAGGAGGTGATGGTGGTGCCGGCAATGGTCAGTGGGAGACGGTGGTGGCAATGGTGGGTAGTGGTTGATGGTGGGCGATGGTGGTGGAAAGAGGTGATGGTGCTGCCTGTGCATGGCAGGTGCCAGCGATGGTGGGTGGGTGACGATGGTGGCAATTGTGGGTGGTGGTTGATGGTGTCGATGGTGGGTGGTGATGGTAGTAGGTGGTGACGGGGGTGGTGGATGGCGTCGGTGGTGGGTGGTGGCTGTGAAGGGTGGTGGGTGGGCGGCGATGCATGGCACTAGTGGTGAGTGGTGGTAGTGAAGGATGGCGGCAACGTTGGTGAGTAGTGATATGTGGAGATCGCGGTGATGGTGGGTGGCAGCAGCGGTGAAGGGTGGCGGCGGCGGTGGTGGTGGAAGGAGGTGATGGTGGTGCCGGTGGTAGGTGCCGGAGATGGTGGGTGGGTGATAGTGGTGGCAATGATGGGTGGTGGTGGTACTATATACTTCGTATTTCATTAAATATTTGTATCGATATTAGTTTAATTTGAATACATAATAATCAACATACATAATATTCCGAACGACCATAAACTATCGATTTGGTTTTAAGTCTAATAGTTAGGGGTGTTAAATGCAAGTATTTACAATTTTAAAGGAACAAAAAATTGCAAGGGTGTTGACAATGGAGTTGGTCCATTCGATGTCCACACAACGGCCACTCCAGTTTTTGTATTAGAATTTAAGCTGAACGTGTAAATCATGTTTACCGAAAGGTATTAAATAAAAGAAAGAATCTTTCAAAAATAAAATAAATCTCTTTTTTGGTTTTGAAAACTACAAATGTTTTATTCGAATATAATTAAAATGATTTTGGTTTATCATAACAGAGTACTTATCGTTTAGTTTTTCATGATTTTGGTAAAGACTTTGAGGGTGTTTTGGGATTGATTTTTTAAAACAGCTAATGTGTTTTGGAAAAGAAGAGGTTGAGCTGCTTTTAGATTATTGCGTTTTGGTAGACTAAAAATTCATTTCAAAACTCAACCCGAACACCAAAAACTGATTATTTGAGTTTTCAAAACGCAATAATCTAAAAATCCATTTCAAAACGCAACCCCAAACACCCCCTTTATATATGTGAGTATATGAGGTTAAATGTGAAAATTGTTAAAGCAGAATCGATATTCATCAACCAAAATGTTGACAACAAAATAAAATTGTCACTAATAATCTTGTTACCAAAATTTTTTGTAACCAAAATCAAGTTTAATTTTGAACTGTCAACCACAAAACGTTTTCACTAAGGGTGCGTTTGGTTCGAAGAATTGTTTGGAATTGGAATTGGATTTGGAATTCAAACATTCCAAAAGGAATTGGAAATTGTTGGAATTGGATTCTCAAATCCTATATTATTGTGTTTGGTTGGTTAATAAATTGGAATCTATCACCCTTACCCCCACGACCCGCATCGCTGTGACCCGTACTGGCCTGAACCGTTTCGCCCCATACCGGCCCGTACCGTTTCGACCAGTACTGGCCTGTACCGTTTCGACCAGAACTGTTGATACCTCTATCGTTTTGACGTGCACCGTTTCGACCCGTGCCGGTTCGGGTCGAAAACGGTACCGGTCGAAACTGGTACGGGGCGAAACGGTACCGGTGAAAACTGGTACAGTCCGAAACGGTACAGGTCGAAACGGTATCGATCGAAACTGGTCCGAAACGGTACCGGTCAAAACTGGTACGGTCCGAAATGTTACGGGTGAAACGGTACAGGTCGAAACGATACCGGTCGAAATGGTATCGATCGAAACTGGTCCGAAACGGTTCGGTCCGAAACGGCACCGGTCAAAACTGGTACGGTCCGAAACGTTACGGGTGAAACGGTACAGGTCGAAACGATACCGGTCGAAACGGGTCCGAAACGATACCGGTCGAAACGGTACGGTCCAAAACGGTACCGGTCAAAACTGGCACTGTCCAAAATGGTTCGGTCTGAAACGATACCAGTCGAAACTGGTATGTTCCGAAACGGTACCGGTCGAAACTTGTACAGTACAAAACCGTTCGGGTCGAAATGGTACCGGTCAAAACTAGTACAGTCCGAATTGGTTCGGATCTAAGCGGTTCGCGTTGAAATGGTACGGTTCGAATCGGCGATGCCAACCGTTCGAAGATTCCAATAAATTGACTTGAATTCCTTCTAATATTGGAAGGATTTTGAATTCCCTTAGGTAAAGGAATTTAAAGGAATTCATACCAAATTCCCATTCCAATTCCTTTGTCAACCAAACACACAAGATTGGAATTGAAATTCTAATTCCAACAAATTCAATGAACCAAACACCTAAAGAGTTGGAATTTAAATTCCAATTCCATTGAATTCCATTCAATTCATGCGAACCAAACGCACCCTAAGAATTTTGTCACTGAATCAACCAAAACTGCAATTTAATGACACACCGAATCACTTAGAACTCAATCCCTAACTTCAATTTACATGTGTAGCTTCAATTTAATGTACTAAACGTCGCCGAGTCGAATAATATTCACACTCAAATATCACGTGTTCTATTACGATGTATTATGATAACACCACTATGATTAAGCGCCCTACAAAGGTTAAAGTTATAAGACTTAAGTCTCCTATTAAATTATGTTATAATAAGACTCTAGCGAATAAACGTCCTATAAAACAGATGTTTTATGACTCAAATATCATGTGTCCTATTACGGTGTATTATAATAACACCATAATGATTAAGCGTCCTATAAAGGTTAAAGTTATAAGACCAATGTGTCAAGTGTCCTATAACATCGAAAATTTATGACTTAACTACAAAGTGTCGTATTAAGTTATGTTATAATAGGACCCCGGTGATCAAGTGTCCTATTACATTACCACATAATGGGACACCAACAACTAAATATCTTATAAATTACTTTATTAGGATCTAAATTTTAAGTGTCTTATTAAGTTATATGATAATAGGATCCCAAAGAATTATCCATCCTATTAAATAGCTTTTTAGGACACCGGTTTAGTAGTGTATATTATAAAAGGACCCCAAAAGTTCATTCGTCCTGTTATATAGTTTTTTAGAACCCCATTTTATAAGCGTCCCACACAAAAGGTCCTTAAAAGCCCTTTTTGTTGTAGTGACGCGTGCCTTTTTAAAGCAACCTTATGATTAAAATGGAATTTTGTTTATGGTTAGTGAATATGATGGGGCCGTAAAGTTCCTCGTGTTTTTAGTAACAAACTTATAAGTCAATATGTTACAGGGGAAATATTACAATATGTTTCAGGGGAAAGATTATTGATGCAAGAAGCAAAATCCGAAGCTCCACACAAAATGGACAAGAACATGTGGAAGAACCAGGAGCAGATTGAAGAAATTAGCTCTTGCTTGAAAGCTCCCACTGGCCAAAAAATGTAAGATAAAAGGTTTTATCAGTTTGTTACTCTTGTTCTTAGACAACTAAGAATTAAGTTTGAAGGCGCATTAAAGGTGGTGGAATCATTCCAAGCCAAAAATTCTAATAATATTTAGTGTGTGTCCCTTGTTTATCAGGTTGATGGCCTTATTCGGCTTACTGAAGGAAACAATATTGGCCCGATCAACCTTGGGAATCCAGGTTAGCATTACTAATATAGTAATATACATATATTAATTCACAAGCTCAACTCAAAGTAGAGTTTTACAATTAGGTTTGTCCTAACGCAGAATCAATTGTTACAAATATTGTTTGCGATGCTGCAAAGTCTGAACATCGGATGCTGCAAACCATCGGATAGCTGCTGGCTTGCTTAGGGTTCACTTCCATGACTACTTTGTTGAGGTTCGCTCTTACAAACACACTTATTAGTACAACAATTGATTGTTTTAATAGTCACAAATGGTCGTTTTTAGTAGTGTTTTTACACTTGTGTGTATTATTGTTTAGATGCCTGCATGTTGCTTTCGTAAGTTAAACAACACAATCTTAAAAGGCGCCTTCATAGGGGATTTACAAGCTGTACCAATTACATCAAGATCACCACTGACAAACATGTTCCTTTGATAACATTGACTCTTGAAAGTCAAACGCATATATACCTAATCACTCTAATTCCGTCATTTGTAACAATTAAACAACACCAATTTGTTATTAAGGTTTATTGGTATTCATCACTACATGCCTTGCTAGGAGTGTGAATATTTGATGGTCATAACATTGAATACTAATGAGAATTATGCTTTGAAATTGGTTTTTAATAATTTGAAAATCAAGTTGTGGGATTTAGCATTTTCCACGGTTGTGGTGTTTTGGATCGATATTGAGGCTTGAAACTCACTTTTTTGTGGTATGTTTGGCTTCAAAGTTGTCTTTCATCATAAACTATATAAAACTTTCATCACCAACAGAATTAGCTTCGACTTTTGGGTGTTAGGTTTGGTTTCATTACTGAGACAAGGCTTGGATGACCTGTGTAGAATTATCCAGCTTTATAAGCTTTTTTCGGTCAACCCTGTTTTCGTCTGTTTAGCCGCTTGAACCATTCAGCCACCACAATCCTTACAGTAAGATTTCCCACAATTTCCAACGTTTGTCAGAAACCCTGTATAGTCGGACCTCATAACGCTCAGCCGCCTGGTCATTTACTCGAATCGGTTGACCTTAGTTGGCCCAGCTTGGTCGGGAAAACAGTTTTTCCCTCTCTTTGTGGCGGTTTGTGTTTGGATATTGTACTAAACATGTTGTCACCTTTATATGTGTAGGCTAGAATGATTGTTTGTTGTTATGCCTTTGGGAATATCACTGTCCGTTTAAATCCGCATTATTTTAACTTTGTGTTTGGTCTTCTGCTCTGTCCAGATCTTTGCCCCGCGGCTTTCATGCGTTTTCTTTCCTATGTTGGTATGTTTTCCTCCTTTAAACTCTCCTTATATACCAGTGTCTAAATGTATTTTTAACTGCCATCATTCTTTCTTTTCCTCCTCACTTGCTATGACTTTAGGCGCAACTTTTTTTGCGTTTATTGGCTTTTATTAGAGTTGTCGCGTATTTTCTGATCGTTGACCGCCTGTGCCTTTCATTGCTGCATATTATTTTCTATATGTGTTGTGTGTTATGGATTATTACGCATCTTTTCTGATCGTTGAGCGCCTGTGCCTTTCACTGCTGCATATTATTTTCTGTACGTGTTGTGTGTTATGGATTATTACGCATATTTTCTGATCGTTGCGCGCTTGTGCCTTTCACTGTTGCATATTATTTTCTATGCATGTTGTGTGTTATGGATTATTTGCTGCTTCTACTTTTACTTGCCCTGAATATGTATTTCCTAGGCTTCATCTACTAAGCAAAGGCGACAAGCGGGGGACGACAACACTCGCTGGTATAATAACCACAGTTTTGTACACCTTGCTTACCAAAACAACAATGAAACCAGTAAACGCATCCAGTTAACACATCGCGCAACGCACGTTCTTTAATGACCCTAGTTTAATGAATAGTTGATGTATGAATTTTGTTTAAGAAAGGAACAATCTTACAAAAGAAATGTTAATAAAACAATTTGAGTATGTTGTTTTCAATTAAAAGTAGACTTTTGAAGTTAATATGAAGTCATGAATTGTGATAAATAACATGGCAAGATTTGAAAGAGATCGTTACGGACGGACTTGGAATATTGGACAATGTAAGTTGATCGAGTCAAATTCTAGTCACTCTTGTTTTCTTTAAACTAAAACCATTGCGAACCTTAACCTTTAATCTTATTAATTTAATTGTGTCTCAGGTTGAGGGAGGAGTGGATGTTTACACGGATGCGGATATTGATTTTATCCGTGAAGAATGGTCAAGTTATGCCACGACCTTCATTTTCAAGTGATCTGTATGTTTAGGTCTAGATCGACTAACGTAATGTATTGACACAATGTTTTTGTAACTGTTAATACTTGTGATAGGATTTGACAAATGATTGTAATGGGTTTTTTTGGTGGTATATATAATATATGCAGTTTTATTATCAAATTTATTGATTTTGTAATTATAAATATAAATCAAGGGATATTAGTTATTTGCAGAATTTTTTTTTAGGTAAAAAAAACCATGACACGCAAAATGAGTGTCACAAAGGCGTCCTTAGACGTCCGTAGCTGTCACATCATCTATCGCATCATATCCTTACAAATCCTTAAAAACGTTCGTATCATATCCAACCCTACAAATATAGAAATGAATTAAATAAAGGTGACCGCATGTTTAATATTTATAAATTATGCTTGAAGTCGTACATTTCTATATTTTAAAATTTTGTAAATTTGTGAATTGTGACTGGATACGTATTATATATCTAATCTTAGTTGTGTAGGATGCAATTTTCATAATAGACAGTAATATTCTTAGTCTTGTTTTTCGTTTATGAAAATTCAAATGTTTAGAAAAGGCATTTGACACGTATTTTGGCATCTCATGTCCTTCGACCCTTCGTTGTAGTCTATCAATGCAAAAAACACAATGTCAACGCTCATGATCCAAGAAGAAGTTACTCATGTAAAACAATAGAAGAAATTGGTTATGTAAGGGAGTTTTTTTTTTTTTTATCTAATTCACATGCATGTTAGACAATTTAATTAATTAATTAAATTATTATTTAAGATCAGTTTGTTGGGAATGCAGTAGCATATATAGTCATATACGCTGCTGGTGATTATGTTTACGAACAGGGGTGTCTCCTTTGGTGGGACTTCGGGATTCGGGGTTTGTGGCAGGGCAAGCAGTTTTAAAGGCTGAATCCAAGAAAGTTGACAAACATGAAACTGCTTGTCTTGAAAACCAACACGTCTTTGTGCCCTTTGCTTTTGACACATTTGGGGGCCTTGCTCCCGATGCAATCCGGTTTTTAGATCGAGTGCAGAAGGTGGTGTAGAGTAACTCTCCTGCGGCCAAGGACACAAGCTTTATATTTAATAGAGTAGGCTTTGCTATTCAAAAAGGGGTTACGGTGCAGCTTGTTGCCCGTCTACCCGCGCCTCACTTGTAATTCTTGTTGCTTTTAGTATGAAATGAAAAAAAATAATCTAAAAAAAAAAATTATATATACTTACCTACATTTTGAAATGTGAACAGTAATTGATAATTGATAAGTATATATACTTACCTACATTTTGAAATGTGAACAGTAATTGGTCTGTATTGCTTTGCATGGGGTGGCAGGTGGATTTTCATGTCAACCAAACACCAACTTTTGTAATTAATTTTTTTTTTACCACTACTCATTCCAATTGGTAAGTGGTTGTTGAAAAAGTTTAATAACTAAAAAACCATCTTGAATCAGAACTTCTTACAACTCTATTATTCTAGTAGAGAAACTGTGCATTGCGGTGAAGTTGACAATACAGAACAGAAACGTAATTCATACCTTAACGATTAAAAGAATCAATACGTAAGGTATATGTTTATGTGTGTGTAAGCACATGTGCTTCGTAAAGGCTACAAGGAGACATGATAGCATGCTACGTACTATATACCATATGCAATACATGACGGTAAAAAAATGGAAGTAGCGGTTTGACTCATTAGCAATTATTATTATACTAATAGTCATACTTAATATGTTGAAAGATATCTACACATGCCATTTTACATGAATTTTAAGATGGCATAGGAAAAGTCTCATGTTAATAAGTAATAAGTCAAAATGCTACTTCCATAGCATTATGAAAACTCCACATTTGACACTTTCAACATACTAGTAGCAAAGCCCGCGCGTTGCCGCGGGTGTGTAATTTGTATTTTTGCGCTCGTTTTATAAGTGAGTTTATGTAAGTTGTTTACAAATTAAGTTGGTTATATATGTGTTATATATATTGAAGATTCTTAGTTGAGTCTTAGCAAATAAATTTTCACAAAAGTCAAGAATATATAATAAATAGTCGTTTTAATGGCGCATTGAGGCGGAGGCACAATGTTTGCTAAATTTGTTACGACAATAATCAAACGTTAATTGTATAAAAAATGAAGCATAAGCTGGCTATAAATCAGATTGTCGCATAACAAAAATCTCTTGTTGGACATATCAGAGGGTTGCACCGGTACATCTGATTCCTGTAAATCAAATTTGTAAGAATTAAATTTGAGTAGCAAACTCCCACTTCCTATTGCTATTTAGAACTGGTATAACATAATCAAATGCAATAAAGAATTTATAGTGGTAACATGTTAATTCTCAAATCATGTTTTTTATAGTTAATGTATTACATATATTGGATTTTGAGTTGTTTTGTAGTATTCCATTGCCCTTTATACATATAGATAATAAAATAAAGAAAAAATATAACAACAATAATTGATTAAAAAACTGAAACTTGTGTGGAAAATACAAATTGCAAATTTCATATGTGATAAATAAATATACTATAAACAAATAAAAGTATTAACAACAGGATGGTAATTTGGTAGGGATTAATGATTATGTTATTGTTAAATTATTAAATGAGTATAGTAATTTGGTAGGGATTAATTATTATGTTATTGTTAAATTATTAAATGAGTATGCTACAGCTCCGAAGGCATGTCAATGTGAAAACATCTTAGACATCGAAAAAGAAACAGAATCACATAAGGCATACCTGTGTGCTTCTGGATTGTTGGCTGCAAAACATGTAACAGTTGAAGACGGTAAATTGTTTATGATATCCCTGCGGCACAAGTATATAATAATAATCACCACTAAATAGATTGACAACGAATTGATAAACAATATATATGTATATATGTATGCAAAAAGAGTGTAGGTAACCTGAAAGTAGCAAATGTAGTCTACATAATTAACATTGGTGAGTATATAATAGGGGTGTACAAAAAGCTCGCGACTCGAGGCTTGCTCGAAACTCGCTCGAAAAAAGCTCGAAAAAAGCTCGGCTCGAAGAGGCTCGTTTTGTTTTCGAGCCAAGCCGAGCTGGCTCGTTTTGTAATCGAGCCGAGCTCGAGCCAGGGGTGTTCAGCTCGTGGCTCGACTCGTGGCTCGGCTCGATGGCTCGACATATGGCTCGACTTAGGCTTGTGTAATTTAGAAAAATATAAAAAATATACATGATTATGTGTAATTTTATTTAATTTTATTGTTTTTTATTTAATAAATATTTGTAAAATATATATATATATATATATATATATATATATATATATATATATATATATATATCGAGCTGGCTCGAGCCAGCTCGAGCTCGGCTCGAACATTTACGAGCCGAGCTCGAGCTCGACTTTTCAGCTCGATCAGAAAAACGAGCCGAGCCGAGCTGGCTCGGTTTAGGTTCGAGCTCGAGCTCGAGCTGGGCCTGGCTCGGCTCGACTCGGCTCGTGTACAGCCCTAGTATATAAAGGTAGGGGGTTGAAAATGATTTGAAGATGGAAAGGATTTGTAACTAATGAAGCATTGAATAGGGTGTTTCAAGAACCATGGTTACAATGTTTATAAACAATCTTTAAAGGGGATATTAATTCCTAATTTCATAACCAATGGGAGAATTGAAATGCGAGTTAATGAGTCTAGGTAAGGGATTTGTATCTAATCAAGCATGGGATAGGGTGTTTCAACAACGATGGTTACAATATTCCTAAGTTCATAAACAATGGGAGAATTGAAATGCGAGTTAATGAGACCAGGTAAGGGATTTGTATCTAATCAAGAATGGGATAGGGTGTTTCAACAACGATGGTTACAATGGTTATAAAAAAACTTTAAAGGAGATATTAATTCCTAAATTCATAACCAAATTGAGAATTGAAATGGGAGTTAATGATACCAATATTTAGGCATGGAAAAATCTTAGTATTACTATTTAAACCTCAACACCCATTATGGTCTTCATTCATTAGAAATGATGCCTTAATGTTCTGTAATGAATGGTTTGTTAATGTTGAAGAGTTACAAAAAATATTGACATCAATCACTTGCATTAGGTACTTGTAAAATTATCATAAAAAGTTGTATCATAGGGGCATAAAGGGAACAAATGGTGTAAAATATGGAGAAAATAGTTGTGCCCCTTCACATGCCATCTTAAAATTGAGAAGAAATTACCTTTTTGTCCGTCGAGTTTCTTTAATAATAATAATAATAATAATAATAATAATAATAATAATAATAATAATAATAATAATAATAATAATATAGATATAGAAATATAGATAACCAAAAGTCATGAGTTAACTTTCATTATTGTTACACTTATTAAAATTTAAATAAAAGCTATTTTGTTTAAATGAAATTTAACAAATCTAATTATTAGATTTGAAAGACAATATGATATTATGTAGAATGGCAATTTTACCTCTTTACCAAGTTAATTAAGTATTGTATCATAAGCATAAGATATTGTAATTACTTAAATTTTGTAGTCATCCTTCCCAAATGCTTTATAATATAATACATACGATATTGTAATTACTTAAATTTTGTAGTCATTCTTCCCAAATGCTTTATAATATAGTATAGATATCGATATTTGCCAAAGAAAATATAGAATTCATGATGATAGAAAAGTACTAAAGAGTCAAGAATCAAAATTAAGAGAATAAAAACATAAAGAGATGGCACGTATAGAATCTTATAAAAAACATGTAGCAAAATGCTTGATACTTATAAAAATTGGTACATAAAACAAAAATCACCTCTGCTTTTGAAAACCTTTATAAGAGTATAAGGAGATGATGAAACCTTTCGCGTTATCCCCGGTGATCTCGAATCCATCTTTTGCCATTTAGAGACATTGTTAATCCCACCTGTCAATTATCATCAATCACCATAAATCCACAAACTCATTTTTTTCTATTAACACAGTTTCATGCTTAAAAAAAACTATTTGACCAACTAAATCAAGATTCCTAAAAAAATACTAATTAACATCACAATGTTTGTGTATCAAGCTTCAATGAAATGCCATAGAGAAAAAAAACAATAAATAAAATGAAAGATAAGGAAATGAAATAATGTTTGCGTATCAAGCTTTAATGAAATGTCATAGATAAAAGAAAAGAAAATGATAAATAAAATGAAAGATACGGTAAGGAACCTGTGATGATAGAAGGGTTTTGAGGCGAGAAACAAAGAATTGCGTTTGGTGATTTATGTGGTGATTCTTGTTGTTGTTGACCCCATATAGATAATATATAGATATATAAGAGGAAGAAGTTACTAATGAATTAATCATGATGATGATGATGAAAGGTTGATAATTATGATAGGTTGATGATTAAGAGGGGTTGAAAGGTCTCAAATTTAAGATGCATCATAGGTTGTATTTTGTATTCTAAATGTTGGACATGAGGGTAGAATTGGGATAAGATTTTAGGATGTGAGGTATTGGATTATGGTAAATTTACTATTCTACCTTTCTAAGTGTCTTAAATGTCCATAAAGTTCCAATTATACCCCCATCATGTAAGCATAATTCAATTATACATGTTGCTTGAATAGTTGGATGCTTGACAAAATTACAATCTTGACCATCACTCCTCCTTAATAAGATAATATAGAATATTGAGTAGGATTTTAAGTTTCATTTTATAACTTTATTCCATAACATTTTGAATTAGTCTTAAATTTGATAATTTTGATTCAATGCTAATAATTTAATTAACTAATCATAATCTTGGTGTTAAAAATCGCGAAACGCACAAAAGCGATGAGGTCTAAAACCGAGGCACAAAAGCGGTGAGCTTTTTGTACGTGAGGCGCAAAGCGATTATATAATTTTTTATATATATCCTATAAACTTTTAGCATTCCTTACCGAAAATATAAATATAAATAACGTTTATACATGATTTAGCTTAAATTTACAACCTTTTTACCTAGATGTATAATACTTTAAAGCACAAAAACATCCCACGTACAAGATAAATACACCACAACAAAAATAAAGATAGTTGATTTATTTGATCTAAGTCCAATGTCCTATGTGAAGCGTCAAGCAAGCTTATCTTGAAACATGCACGGAAATAAATTTTTTGTCAACACATAATGTTGGTGAACATTATCTAGTTTTGTACATATAGTATAAGTTTGAAAAGAGGTACAATTCATGTGTCGAGTAGATCAAAGCGCTATGTGGACATGTAAGTAACAAACAAATAAGATTCAAGTATATAGTTCACGAATGTAATATTGAGCACCTTAACACGTGTAAAGTATAATAGACCACCATAACCGAAGTTATGTCTGATATAGCACCATAACCAAAGCTATGTCTGATAGAGCACCATAAACGAAGTTATGTCTGAGTTTATGTATAAATATGTAAGTCATGTTCATATTCAGACACAAGCATGAAGAGAAACAAGACACGTATATGAATTGTAATTGATCAAAAGTATATGTATGTGAATGTGCAAATTTAGATAAGTGTGCATGAATCACCCCAAAAGTGTAAAAATGAAAAAGGGGATAAGTAATACTTATAGTTTATGCAAAAGCTTGATTTTACCGAACAATGAGAGCTAAAAGATAGCAATCCCAAAGGATTAACCTAAAGGGATAAACGTTTATAAGGGAATAGATCTTAAAGTCTAAGATATCGATGATTCGGCACTTAGGGTTTTATAGACTAGAATTGAGGATTGTAAGGACAAAGAAGATTGACGAAACCACTTTTGATACCTTAGTCTAATTCATGTTTCTGCTGAATAATTCTAAGTATAGAAACTGCTGAAAAAGAAGACTAAAAGTATTGAAGAAGAATATATCAAGTGCTGAAGAGTAATGATCAGAAGTTCTGAAGACCAACCAAACAAGTCTCTATAGAACTGCTGAAGACAAACTACTCATCAGTAGTTTGTCACTCATCAGATGTTTGATAGAAGCTTCTAACCGACTTATACTTCAGTAGTTTAGTATAATATTAGTATTGTTAAAGTCTTTGTACAAGTACCAATGCTACAGCCTGTTGTAGTATTTGTACATATTATATTGCTTCAATACTTCTCATGTACGTTTACTTTTGGTCTATAAATAGATGGGTTCATCCCACTATTTTAGACATTCCTTTTGTAGTTATAATTTCCAATATATATGAGAATCATTTGAAGCATTTGCTATTTTACTCATTAACTGTCTTAGATTCTCATTTACTGCTTTAGTTCATACATCAAGGGGGAGTAATAACTCCTGTTTAAAGTGAAGCTTTAACTTGAACACTTTACATTTATTACGCTATGCAAAATTACTTTGATAGTTATTAAAAACAAGTGTTCATGATAAGAATCTGTTTATATATAAGAAACTGATCCAACAATTGGTATCAGAGCATCTGGTTCATCTGATCAAATATCAATCTAACAAATTGAGAATCAGACATATGCTCTTATTGATATTCAATATAGGATTTCAGTTCACTTTTTAACCATCCATCACTTTAATAAACCATTGATCAATCAAATTTCTTAAAAATGGACCCTCATAATACTGGATCTGCCAATAAGCCTCCTATGCTAGTAAAAAAATGAATATAATATCTGGCAAAGGAGGATGGCACATACTTTATCTCAACAAAATACTGGATGTTGGAAGTCTACATCAGAAGTTGAGACCCTAAAAACTACTGATGTCCAAATTCTATATTTAACAACTGTCAGTACTTTGCCTTTCAAAACTCCTGAAAATCTGAAAGGAAAGGCAAAATCCTGTGAAATTTGTGGTCTGTTTAACCACAAAACAGAATTTTGTAGATATAGAAAAGGAAATCAGTACAACAAGAAGATTTTACAACTGGTTGTGGGAAAACAAATCAAACAAGATTATGAAAACACTTTCTATCCCATCAAACAGCAACCAAGTAACACCTTTTCTCAGAGAAAGACTAAATCTCAGCCACAGTCTTCCTCTCAAAATTCTTTTTCAGAAGTTAGACCAAAACCTTCAGTAGTTTCACAAACTGCTGAGGTAAAAGATTTAATAAATTTGGTTAAACTTCTGATGATCAAAGTTGATGATGAACCTCAAAAAGGTCCCACCATGGTTCTTAACAATAAATCCATTGCCAAAAAGACATGGATTTCTAAAATTGGTCCACAACAAACTGCTACTATTCCTATTCTCAAGAGTAAACCCAAAGCCAAATTGGCTTAGGTTCCTAAATCTAACTAATCTACTCTTTATGCAGAGGGTCTTCAGAGGTCTAAATAGCATTTGGTATGTTGATAGTAGAGGCTCAATGCACATGACATGATGCAAGTACCTGATCAACAACTTCATAAGTCAAAGAGAAGGATTTGTGTCCTTTGGGAACAATTCCAAGGGATATGTGCTAGGATATGGCAAATTGGCAATGTATCCTCTGGCAAAATGCAGTTTGACAAGGTCAATCTGGTTGAAAACCTTGAGTACAACTTGCTAAGTGTATCACAAATGTGTGATAAAGGATATTCTTCCTTTTTCACCAAAACAGCATGCAAGATCATATCATCAGAAGGCCAGAAGTTGATAGGGAAGATCAATGAAGATCATACTTTGCTGATTGCCAAACGATGTGGCAATGTCTGTGCAGTGGACATTGAAAAAGAGAAAGTACTGAACAACACTGCCGGTTTCTTCTCAAGGGCATCAACTTCAGAGACAGACCTTTGGCATAGGAGACTTAGCCATGTGAACTTTAAAACCATAAATAAATTCACAAAAATGGGCTTGGTCAGAGGTTGAAGGTATACCAGTGTCAAGAACACTATGTATCCTGTCTTAAGAGAAAACAACATAAGTCATCCTATAAGTCTATTGAAGAATAAAAAACAACTGCATGCCTTCAACTACTCCATATGGACTTATTTGGGCCAGTTAAAATCATAAGCCTTGGTATGAAGAAGTACTGCTTGGTCATCATTGATGACTACTCAAGATTCACATAGGTCTTCTTCTTATTTTCCAAGGATGAGGCAACTGAAATTATTAAGTTCTTCATTCTACAAGTAGAGAAACAGTATTCTCTCTCTATCAAAGTCATAAGAATTGACAATGGGACAGAGTTCAGGAACAAAACTCTTGAAGAATTTTGTTTGTCTAAAGGGATTGTTAGACAATTCAGCATTCCCAGAACTCCTGAACAAAATGGTGTGGTAGAAAGGAAGAACAAAACATTGATTGAAGCAGCAAGAACTATGTTAGCTGATTCAGGCCTACCTCTTTATTTCTGGGCTGAAGCAGTCAACACACCTTGTTATGTTCAAAATAGAGTCCTAATCACCAAGAGACATTCCAAAACTGCATATGAAATTCTTCATGGCATTAAGCCCCTTATATCATTTTTCAGGGCTTTTGGATGTCAATGCTTTATCCTTAACATCAAAGACTCTATTTCAAAGTGTGCTACTAAAGTTGATTCAGGTTACTTTCTTGGTTATTCTTATACTAGAAGAGCCTATAAGGTATACAATTCCAGAACCAAGATAGTTGAAGAAACACTGAATGTCAAGTTCAATGAGTCAAAACATGCACTCATTCCAGCACATCCTGTTGAACTCTTTGAGCTTGACAGTTTTAATTTCCGACCTGAAAAGACTGTTAATTCATCTAAACCCACTTATTATGGTGATTAAGGGTTTAATGATGATGGTCCTCCATCATGGACTCCTAATACAGTCATTAAATCAACTTTCAAGACATCAGAAGTTCATCAAACTTCTGATTCAACAACTACTGATGAACAACCTCAAACTTCTAATTCAGCTCCTACAATTACTGAAGATGTACAAACAGCTGAACCAGATATTATAAACCTCAGTGGTTTGTTTGAAGAAGTTCAAGAGCCTACTCTCATCAGTGGTTTACAACAACTGATTGAACACAAAGATCATCCATTGGATCAAATCATGGGTGATATTGCCTCAGGGTACTTACAAGAAACCAGCTTTCCAACTTTTGCTTATTCTCAGCATTCATTTTTCAGTTGGAACCAAAGAAGTATCAGGAAGCCCTCAAAGACAATAGTTGGGTTGAAGCAATGAAAGATGAACTACTGCAGTTCAAGAAGCAACAGGTTTGGGAAATTTGTCCCTTACCTCCAAACAAACAACAAATTAACAAGATGGGTTTTCAGAAATAAACAAGATGAATCTGGTCTAATTATTAAGAACAAGCAAGACTGGTGGTACAAGGTTATTCTCAAGAAGAAGGAATTGACTATGATGAAACCTTTGCTCTAGTTGCAAGGCTTGAAGCCATCATGTTATTTTTGGCTTATGCAATTTCCAACAAAATTTAAAGTTTTTCAAATGGATGTAAAGAGTGCATTTTTATATGGAAAAATAAAAGAGGAAGTGTATGTTTGTCAGCCACCTGGGTTTGAAGATCCTTTTCATCCTGATTAGGTGTACAAACTTGACAAAGCTCTTTATGGGGTAAAACAAGCTCCCAGAGCTTGGCATAACACACTTTCCACCTTTTTACTCAAAAATCACTTCACAAGAGGCCACATTGATAAAAAAAAAAACTTTTCATTAAGCATGTTGGAAGTCACATCCTAATTGTTCAAATTTATGTTGATGACATTATTTTTGGTTCAACCAATTCAAAACTGTCACACCACGCCTATGGCGGAAACACGTGGCGCGACGGTTTAAGAGGATTAAGCCAAGATTAATGCAAACCACAATAATAATTAAACAAGCGGGCATTTATTCAACGCCGAAAATCATGTCAAATTATTCGTACATAATCTTAAATTGTTTTTGAAATAAATAAGGAGGCTCCTCCCTATACCCCGAAGTCCTTGGGATAGAGAGATGAGACCCCTTCATGACATCCAACGCCCGATTTGGAGATTCCCCCGACCCTGCTTGCCATGCTAACCTTCATCAGTCAATTACCTGAAAGATATGTTTGAAAATCGTCAATATATAAATATTGGTGAGTTCACAGGTTTTGATTTAATAAAACTTTATTAAGTGGGAATATCCTTGTTATGACATTTATAGGAGTTGCAAAGTCCTACAATTCACTTGAGCCTATAACCAAACCAAGACAACTAATAATGCCCCCGCCCCAAGTCGTTACTCGGTATTCCTACGACTTGATTTCAGAATACGTGCACCCCAGGCATACGCCGATGCATAATCGACGCTATCGATTAGGGGTGGGCCTTGTCAGGCACCAATAGTACTATCCAAATATTCCTTTGGTTTCTCTTTCCTGAATTAATGATTATAGTGGGGAGGTCTCAACCCCGAGTGGCGATCACAACTCAAGTATCCAACCCGTCATACAAATCCCAACATATCTTTCCCCCGTAAAAACGTTAAATAGTTTAGAAATGGGGCCGTGAGACTCACCTGTAACTGTGCTCGGCTCAAAGAAGAAAATAGTAAAGTTTGTGATCCCGTACCTACAAATGTTCTAGGCGTATAAGTCACTACACCTATGGTGTATGTGCCTTGGCAAGTTGTACACCCAACTTCCCGACCACGTCTTTATCCCAATTCCCGTTTAATAGTTTCGTATCCTAGGTTCAATGGCGATGGATTACCCTTTCCTTGTAAGTCGTATATTATTCTTATTAATATTCTTCGTGACTTGTACACTATTATTCTCGACACGATTCTACCCAACGTATAATTATTTTCCCATTTAAATAATTATACTTAGGATCGTTTCGCTCGATATAATGTGATTTCCTTCATCCAACCCGACTCACTTTGCCACATATTTATTTTCCCATTCAAATAAATATGCTAAGTTCTTGTCGTTCGGTAACATATTCTTAACGCCCGACTAGACTCACCACACCGTACGTTTATTTTCCCATTTAAATAACTGTACTAGGATTTTGTCGGTATTCACACGTTTGTAGATATATTTCGCCTACTCGTCTCGGTTTTCCTTCTCGCATATCTATTTTCCCATTCAAATAGATATACTAGAATTTCGTCGAAAACGAGCATATGTACACCTACCATCGCGTGGATACTACATGTGTCGTTTTAGCGTTTCTAATTCGTTACGTTGTGTTTTTCCTTTCCCACGATTATTCTTTCTACACTTAGGAAAGTGTTACGCACGTTTCACCCTTGTCATATATATTTTATCTCTTAAAATATATATATTTATTTTCATCTTGCCGCAATGGCATTTTTCTCATATGTCCGTTTACGTTAGCTCATGTAACTAAGTTCGGTAGTTAGCGTTTTTCATATTTGTTTCCATTGCGCGTTTTTATGGAAAATATACTTTGTATGTTTAGCCCAACTTGTCCAACTTGTAACCCAAAAATGTTTCCGATACTTTTATATTCCCATTTATATAAAAGTATCCATTTTTGTACAAGTTTTCCCAAGTCTTTACTAATATTTTATAAAATCTTATTTTTATAAAATCCTTGTGTTACTTCTTTTATTTTTATAAAACTTCCATTTTTTTATAAAAATGCTTCCTTTAGTTCACACAAGCAAGTTTCTCATGATTGTCAAAAACTACACTTGGAAAGCTATTATTTATGCTTTTGACACCGAACTCTTTGTTAATGCATTTTTGGACTAAAGTTTCTAAAATACATATTTTAGTCCCTTGACTTTCCAAGTTCCAATATTTGTCCTTTAACTTATATTTGTTGCACTTTTCATTTCATCTTGTAAGGTTAGTGCTTCTCTTCCACTTTAGTGGACTTTGAAGACCCATTTTCTTAATGCTTCATTGTTTTTACTTCATTCCACTTTTAATGATCTTATAATCCATCCTAAATGCTTTTAACATGTTTGTTCCATATTTTTATCCAAAATATCAATTTTTCGCTTATTCAAGTGAGTGGACTTTGAATATGGAACTTTTTCACCTATGATTATCTAACCCATTTTAATCTATTTTTGTCATTAACTTATCATCTTATGATGATAAAAATCATCTTCCATCTCATTCAAGTCCTTCTCATTAATCATACCCAAATCATCAACTTTCTTAAGTGTATGTACATTTCATCACATTTTCTCCAAATATTACATTTATTAATATAAATCCAAGATTCATCTAAGTTATTATTATTCTTCCATTTTTAATCTAACAAAACACATCATTTCTATAAAATCCATTTTATTACCCATCAATGTACAACTTTCTTTCAATAGCACAAGACATGAACATCTAAGAATAAAACAAGGTAATACTTACTACTAGCTCAAGGCTAGGGAAGACAAAAACCTTGGATTTGGGTGAGGTTTAGTGTGTTCTTCCAATGGGTTAAGCTCCAAGCTCTTGAACACACAAAGGGGGTTTTGAAGGATGATGATCTAGAGGTGATTTGGAAGTATAAAAATTGAAAGAGAAATGTTAATGTAGGGGTGCAAACCTACGACCAAGAGGAAGAAGGAAGAAGAAGTTGGTGATTTTTGTTGTTTCAAGTGTTTATATCTTGATAATATCTCTTCAAATCTTCAAAGATTATCTAGTATCTTTAGTTGGATTATGCAATATCTTGGAAGGATTTAGGGAAGATTACACTAGATATGGAAGAAAAAATCTTTGGAAGATTATTATGGGGGTGTTTGGCCGAGTTTAAGAGAGAGAGGGAAGGAGGTGATTAGTTAATCTCTTGGCCAATGACAATCCATGCATGATCATGATTATGTTCTAATTATTAGATATTAAGGAGATGAAGGGTTTAAAGGAGATAATTAAAAGCTTTTACCCATTTGGGTGGGCCATGGCCGGCCCCCAAGGGGTGTTTGGTGGGGTCCACTTTGCCAAATATTGTCCAATATTATGTTTAAGTTACTTGGTTCGGGTACCGTCCGGGTATTCTTGGGTTTTTAACCGCGTGTCACCCGAATATTAAAATACCATTAATATTCCTTAAATTTTGCCCAGTTAAATTACTGATAATTTATTTCGGCTTTTGTCGGGTGAAATTACGTGTTACGCGCGTATCGGGTGCGGTACGCGCACCTTATTCGTTACCGGGAGATTTGTACAATAAGCTTTCACGCATGGCTTTGGGTTTCCAAAACTCATTATATTTTGTGAAAATATTATTTATTTTATATTCCGGGTGTCCGGGGTTCGTTTCGCTTATTAAATTTTTACCGGGTAATCGCCAGTGTCCATACCGGATAGATTTGCTTGCGCACGATCCTATCATGCTTTGCCATTAAACTTATGCATTCCTATGCATTATTTGGGAACTTCTATCTTTCTAAGGCCTTAGTTAAACAATCAGCACATAATTACGTTTAATTACGTTAATCGCGTTTAATTAATTAGTACGGAATTACCTTAATTTTGCCGGTTGTTACAAAAACTGTGTGATGAATTTAAGAAACTCATGCAATCAAGATTTGAGATGAGTACCATGGGAGAACTGCAGATCAAACAAATAACAAGTAGAACTTTTATACATCAATCTAAATATGTTTAAGAATTATTGAATAAATTTTCTTTAAAAGACTGTAAATCAGCTTCCACTCCCATGAGTCTAACCACACAAGTTGAACTAAATGATTAAGGAAAACAGATTGATAAAACCATGTATAGATGTATGATAGGTTCCCTACTTTATTTAACTGCATCTAGACCAGATATTATGTTCTCAACTTGTGTCTGTGCTAGATATCAATCAGCTCCAAGGGTATCACACCTAATTGCAGTCAAAAGAATTTTCAGATATCTGAAAGGAACTCCTACACTTGGAATTTGATATCCTGCTTCTAGCAATACTAAATTAACAGCTTTTTCAGATATTGACTATGCAGGGTGTAAAATGTCAAGAAAATCAACATCTGGTGGTTGTCAATTCTTAGGAAACTATCTAGTGTCCTGGCAATCAAAGAAGCAAACATATGTGGCAACTTCAACTGCTAAAGCAGAGTACATTGTAGCTGCAAGTTGTACATCACAGATTTAATGGCTTTAATATCAATTACTTGATTATGGAATCAAAGAGACCAAGACCCCATTGCTTGTAGACAGTAAATCTGCCATTAGCATAATTCAAAACCCTGTTCAATTTTCAAAGACAAAACACATAGAAATCAGGTATCATTTCATCAGGGATTTCTATGAAAACGGCAAGATTGAGGTGAAACATGTGACAACAACTAATCAAATAGCTGATATATTCACTAAACCCCTTGACACATCAACATTTCAGAAGTTAGTATCCATGCTTGGGATGCTAAATCTTGAGTAAGTACTGTAAGTGTTTTTCATTTTCATGCACATATTTTGCTTTCACTTACATTATTACTAATCTGTCACAAACCTCTTATGACCAAAAAGAGAAGAACTTCTGATGTACAAAAACATTGGAATGGGGATATTTTCAGAAAAATGACTAACTTCTGATTAAAATAATCTTCAGAAGTTATAAAATGTGTTTATAAATTTTTCTCATAATTTTTTTCACAAACTACTAAAGAGAAAATGGAAACTACTGATGAATAATCTGTTTCATCAGCAGTTTTGTCAATAAGGGCAAATCAGACATTTCTCATTTCAGAAGTTTGACCTAGGGCGGTTATAAACTTCTGATAAACACCATTTCTCACACTTATCCATTCAAAAAGCAAAAATTCCCTCTTTCTCTCTTAAAACACTCACAAAACCTCCCCTGCAACATCAAAAACACTGTTCAATCAAATTACAGCATGGCTCTCGTACTGAAACGGTGACACAATCAAAGAGGCTACTTTGTGAAAGATTCAGCCTGGTCCCAATATGACGAAATCATTGATTTAGTCGTCAAATCTCAGTTCTACACAGCTTTCACCATTGATCCTCCTATTCACATTCAAACTCTAAACGAGTTCTGGGCTAACGCCGAGGCGGTGACTGTGAACAATAAAGTGATTTCCCTCAAATCAACCATCCAAGGGAAAGTTATGCCGATCACACTAGCTACTTTAGGAATAAGACTTGGTCTAGATGATGCTGATGCACTAGAACAATTTCCCAATGCTGACATTCAACTAAACATGACTGAGTGTGGTTACCAAGGTACTCTTTCACATGCTACAATTTATACGAAATTTTTTGATGCGAAATACAAACTTTTGTTTCATTACATCATCATGTGTTTAAGTCCTAAAACTGGATCTTATGATCAGATGCCTTCTACTTTTCAACCTATTTTCCATTCAATTGTGAATGAGACTAAATTCAGGGCATCATTAGTTTTCTTTAATGAGTTAGTGTTGCATCACCAAAATGATAAAAAGAATTTTTTGTTGTACCCAAGATTTTTGATGCAATGCATAATAAAAGAACTTGGTGATGGAATACTTGTGGGTGAGGCTGCAAAGCTAAATCCTTGTAACACCCCAACCGATGGCAGAATCATCGAGGTGTCACGTAGTGACGATTGTTCAAAAGCTCATTGTACTAAAATGCAAATATTTGATAATTGGATATCGTTTTACAACATGTGAAAATAAATACACGATAACAAAAATAGAGATAGTTGATTTATTTAATCTAAGTCCAAAGTCCTATGTGAAGCGTCAAGCAGCTTATCCTGAAACATGCATGAAAATAAATTTTGTCAACATATGATGTTGGTGAGTAGTACCTAGCTTTGTACATATAGTATAAGTTTGAAAAGTGGTACAATTCATGTGCCTAGCATCACCAAGGCATTACGTAAACACGTAAGTAACCAAACAAGACAAAGATCAAATGTAAAGTTGGTAAGGTAAAATTGATAATGAGCACCCTAACACGTGTCAAGTCTAAAAGAGCACCATAACATAAGTTATGTCTAAATGAGCACCGTAACATAAGTTACGTCTATATGTAAAGAGCACCATAACATAAGTTATGTCTAGATGTATGATTTTGTACGTAAGTTACATTCATGTTCAAACACAAAGCACAAAGATACACAAGACACGTATATGAATTGTAAATGAAGAAAAAATGTATGTGTAAATGAATGTGCAAATTTTGTATACTTGTGCATGAATCACCCCAAAAGTGTAAAAATGAAACTGGGGATAAGTAATACTCACCTTAGCAAGGTGTTAAGTCTTGTGGAATAAAATAAGTGTGATCCAACGTTGCCAGGTATCACCCTATGTTTAAGGTAATAAATAAGTTTAAGTCTTTCTAGTCTACAAGTATTTCTAGGATTCCTAATTTGGGGATATGTAATTAGTTGATTATTAATTAGGTAAATTGTTAATAAATGAGAGTAATTCGGTAAATAATTAAATAAAAGACTATTGTAGGTTTTTTTTATTAAGGATGGTCATGTTATAAGGTTTTAAGTATGAAAATAATTTTTATAAAATTATTTTCTCAAAAGTTGAATATTTAGTATATTTATTTCTATTTGTCAAAGATAAAATTTTAATATCTAAAAATATTAAAATTAAAGAAATTTCAAATTAAAATTTATATTTCTGTTCTAAATGAACAAAAATAATTTATGTAAAATTTTGGTATAAAAATATTGAAAAATGAATTTATTATGATTTATTTATGATTTAAAATAGTAAAAATCAATTAAAAATATGAAACCAATGATTTTTCAGAAATAAAATTTATTTCTGAAATGCTTATTGATCTACAAGTTTAAAATAATTTTTGTGAAATTTTATAAAATCGTTTAGAATTTTTATAGAATTTTAAAATTATGAATGAATAAACTTGCAATATTTATAATATATATTAAATAAATTCTTTTTGAAAGTCTAAAAATTGTATGGTGAACTTTGTCATGAGGTTAACATAAAATAATTTTTATAGAATTTATAAAGCAATTTTAGTCTTTTAAAACTATTTTTAAAAGAATATATAAAGTATAAGTATAAAAAGAACCAAAAAAAATGTTTGTTTGTGCCAGGGCTCGAACCCGAGTTCCTGGACGAATCAGTGTCTTAAATTACAAGCCTAGACCATCTGGTCTAGACCCTGAGAACGATTAATATGGATTTTAATTTATTATATGGGTTATCTGGTTTGTGTTTATATGTGGTTTAAAAAAGAAAACAAAAAAACGCAGATCGTGGGGATCGAACCTTGGCCTTCGGCCGGTTCTGTTTCCTTAAATCAGTGTGCATTACCAACTGATCTATGGATCAGTTGGTTGATATCTTTGTTTTGAAATATATTTATATACTGTCTGCAGCGAGGTTTTATCCCCAAATCGTTTAAACATAAACCCTAATCATCCTTTACAATTCGAAATCAATAGCCCCTGTAATCATGGGGCTATTGTTCGTGATATGCCGAAGAGTAAAACCAACCAAGAGATTGCGACTTACAATGCTTTAGAGGTGTGATTGATCGGGTCAAAAGAAAACGTCAAACGCGGACGATTGCAGGTTTATCACAAGGTTTTGATAGAATTTGAGAGTGGGAAGATGTATATCGGCGCTTTGAGTCTCTAAGGGTGGGTTCAATTTATAGTGATAGCCTCGTATTGAAAATTTGGAATGCTTGACCCATGTTTAATGTTTAAACGCGTAATTCCTCTATAATTGGTATGTTTTTAACTGTAAATTGGCGTGAAGAACACGCTGATTGTTGATTATCATTATACCATATATAATTTTGATTCAAAAACGCGTGATTGATGATTGATTTGGAAAGGGTTTCGCAGGTTGACTTTCACAAGTCAACTGTGCGTGTTTTGGGAAGGTTTATGTTTGTTTGAGTTGGATAAACTTACACAAAGATGCTATGGCTCAGCTGGTTTGGTGGTTTGTGTTAAACCTTGAACCGGTTTGGGACGCGGGTTCGAATCCCGGCCCAAACATTTATTTTTTTGTAATTAAAACTCTATTATTTTATTATAATAATGTCATAATATCATTATTAGAGTCTGAAAATGTCACGAGATATTTTTTCTTTCTTTTTCTTTTTTTTTTGTGTACTAGAAGGATAAAATTCGGTGTTTTATAGATTAAATAATAAACGTACAAGATAGGAGATACGAAATGTTAAAATAAGAAAACGAAAGGTGACGGATGTCACAATCCTTTAACCTCACAAGTATTTTCTAGGCATAATAAACCGACACTTTTGCCAGAAGATGACCAAGGGGAACAAGCCACCGTCCCCAAGGAACAAACATCTTCAAAACCTACTCCTAAAAAGCCTAAATAGCCAAAACAACAAAAATCCAAACCTACCAACCCAAAAAGAAAAGCTGTTCAGGAGGTAAGATGCCTGAACCAGCTCATGTGCAATCTGCACTTCAAGAAGGTGTGACTGAAACTTCCTCTCAGTCTCATCCATCTCACACCCCTCAAAGAGCTCCTATAACCATTTTGTTTAAAAGGAAGAAACTCAAAAAGACCATAACTACTGATCCTTCCTTGGAAACTACTAAACCTTTACCAGAAACTACTTATACTGAACTCTCACATCAAGTAGTAAAAATAGCTCAAATTCTCTCTGGGCTGAAAGAAAACATCCCATCTGAGAATGTCAATCCCTAACAACTACATAAAACAGGGGATACAACCTTAGAAACAGATATGGATGTGGATGTTATCAGCCCTATCCCAAGAGATGAGGATGAACCAAGGTCTCTAAGCCCAAACTTAGATACTTTAGCTACATTCGAGGATGCTACTACTCTCATACCACCCAGTGGTGGATTAGAGGACAATAGTACCATAACTAAGACCTCAAATGTGGCAACTACTGATGAAGGCTTTATGCCTGAAGTAGAAAAACCTCAGTACCAAGAAAAAGAGGTTCATGAGACTACTAGGTTGGGCCTAGCTCATGGTTTAACTGATGACATACTCATTGAGGATGTCACCAGGGATTCAGATGCTTCCATTAGTTTGGATGATGTTTGAAAATCTCCACAATATGAATTGACGGCTGATTGTGAAGGTCCTGCATCTGATGTATCTAAGCTCAAAGAGCTAGTCACAAAGGATCAGGTTAAAGACCACATGAACCCTAATTCCCCTAAAGTGGCATCCTCAGTTCAAACTGAGGATCACCCAAAAACACCCCCTCCACAGCAAAAGCCTACCCAATTCCCTGGGTCATCAAGCATAGACTTGAACCATCTATGTAGCCCAGCTGGTCCCCTATCCCAGATGATACATCAACTCATTTCCTAACATCTCAAAGACTTTATGACTGCTATGGAGTTAAAGAACAAAACTCAACTTGAGATGATCAATAATGCCATAGACCACAAACTTGGTGAGTTGCCACGAAAAATGGAAGACAACAGAAGACAACTTGCTCATCTATCTGGTGTAACACCTCCACCTCCTAGGTTTCTAGAAGTGGATGAAGCCAAAAAGGGGGAGATGTCTAAGGAACCAAAGGTTGTGTCTCTTGAAGCCTCCAAAAAGGCCAGAGAATCAAAGGTTGTGTCTCAAGGATGCCCAAAAGCAAACAGTCATGACAAGACAAGAAATAGCTTTGAAAGATAGACATGACTGTAAAGAAAAACAAGAAAGGCTCCTTGGAGATATAACTGAAAAGAAATCCCAAGGCACTAAAGAAGAAATTGCTGAAGGCCAAGACAGAAGTACTGAAGACAATCCTTCAATAGTTGATACTCAAATCAACCCTTCAGTAGTTGACACTTCCAAGATTGAAGCAGAGTAGCCTTCTAAGGCAACTGAACCTACTCCATCTGATATTCCTAAGCCTGTACCTACTCAAACAACTGTTTTAAACCCTACTCCCATAGCAATTTCAAAGAACTTATTGAGAAGAGTTTAAAGGCAGCAAATAAGAAGGCCATGGAAGATGAGATCAGGAACAACCTAGAAGCAAGGGATGACTTAAGCTACAATGAAATATTAACAAGGTATGAACAGAAATTAAGTGAGTTGGAAGAACAAGAAAGAGTTGCTGAAGAAGACAAGAAACAACAGCTGATGACCTTCATCAACAAAAACAACAAAACAAAAAAGTACCCACTTAAAGGGCTTTCAATTGAAGAACTTACACACATAGCACAACTTATATCTGACAGGCTTGCAACTGAGAAGGATAGAAAATTGAAGAGAGCTGAAATCATATATGACACTGGAATCAAGTGTCAAGACGGAGAAAAGATAAATTATATGACACTTACAAGAAATTCAAGGCTGATAGACTTGCTAATCCAGAGAAGTTTAAAACTTCTGAAGTTTCACAAACTTCAGTAGTTAAAACTTCTGGTGTCAAACAATCAACAAAGCCTACTACCAAGAAGAAGCCAGAGGAAACCATCAAAACAGATTTCAAAATGGTATTGCTTGAAGACAACACCATTGTACAAGGAGACTTTGTGGTTGAAGAAAAACCTCTGCTCACACAATTCAGGGATCCTTCTACTTTTGCTTACCAACTACAACAAACCATAACTGACAAGAAACACACTAAGGTAATTACTGAACATCATCTTCCAACTTTTAGTAATGCACCTGATGTTGTGAACACTGAACAACAAAGGGAATCCCACCCGAGGGTCACTGAAATGAAAGATACTCCCAAATCAGGAACAAACCAGGAGACTAGCATGGTCCCCTATACTCTAGACTTTGACCAGTCTAAAGTAAACATAGTGAAATGGTCATTCATTGATTCAAACTCAGTGATGGTCACAAGAAGAGATCGTTCAAGTAAGGTCTTCACCTTCATAGATGAACTGAAGAATCTTTCAACAAAAGCCTGCTCACCATCTAGCATCTTGAACCTCAACAAGGATCTCTTACTGATCAACAAGCTCACCAACTCAAGACCTCCATGGTCAGAGAAATATGGAGGATTCTTGATGGCAGAAAAAAGGAATAAAGGATTAGATAAGGTTTTGGCTTCATCAATCCAGGGGGAGATTGTAAGGACAAAGAGGATTGACGAAACCACTTTTGATACGTTAGTCTAATTCATGTTTCTGTTGAATAATTCTAAGTATAGAAACTGCTGAAGAAAAAGACTGAAAGTACTGAAGAAGAATATATCAAGTGCTGAAGAGTAATGATCAGAAGTTCTGAAGACCAAACAGACAAGTCTCTGAAGAACTGCTGAAGACAAACTACTCATCAGTAGTTTGTCACTCATCAAATGTTTGATAGAAGCTTCTAACAGACTTATACTTCAGTAGTTTAGTATAATATTAGTATTGTTAAAGTCTTTGTACAAGTACCAATGCTACAGCCTGTTATAGTATTTGAACATATTATATTGCTTCAATACTTCTCATGTACGTTTACTTTTGGTCTATAAATAGATGGGTTCATCCCACTATTTTAGACATTCCTTTTGTAGTTATACTTTCCAATATATCTGAGAATCATTTGAAGCATTTACTGTTTTATTCAATAACTGTCTTAGATTCTTATTTACTGCTTTGATTCATACATCAAGGGGGATTAATAACTCCTGTTTAAAGTGAATCTTTAACTTGAACACTTTACATTTATACCGCTGTGCAAATTACTTTGATAGTTATTAAAAACAAGTGTTCATGATAAGAATCTGTTTATAAACAAGAAACTGATCCAACAAGGATTTTAGGGTTTTTGGATTAAACCCTAATTGGTTTTAAACAAATTTTAATATTTAAATAAAATTGTTTGACTCTAATATCTTTTATTAATTACTTTAAATTATGAAGTCGTGTGGAATAATTAAATTTGTAACTTACAAAGTGACTTGAATTTGAAATATTTGATTTTTTCGAATAAAATGTGAATTAGGAGTGGAAATAAATAAATAATAAAACAAATAAATATAAAAATTTAAAGTAAAGTTTATTCTGAAATAAATATATATATATATATATATATATAGGGGAAAGTTAATTTGAGAACACCTATATTTCGTGCGAACCGTGAGAACGGCATCTAAAACCATTCAAATTCAAAATTTCTTTTTACACTTGTCTTTATTACTAAAATACAATCTCAAAAACACAATTTACGCGTAAAAATTCAAACGTATACGAAAATAATTTGTTTTTACACATGTGTAAATTTACTGTTTATACATGTGTAAACTGTTTCATTTACACATGTGTAAAAAGTTAATTTGAAAGTGTTTTTGCAAGAAAAGATGAATTATTTGGAAAGAAAATTCATTTATTTATGTTGTATTTTGATTATAATGAGGTTTATATTAAAAAATTTTGATTTTGATTAATTTTTTTACTTGTTCTCACGGTTCTCACAATATTTAGCGTTCTCAAGATAACCTTCCCCTATATATATATATATATATATATATATATATATATATTAGAATTTTTACACTCAGTAGAATTTTAAATTGATTTATTATTATTAATAATGAAAATTAGGAAATAAATACAAATAAAGTGCAAAAACTATATTTTTTTTATTTTTGAATAGTAGTTTGTATGTGTTACAAGTGGGAAACAATTTTATAAATTTTTTTCCATATTATTTTCATTTAAAAAGATATTTAATTGAATTTAATAAATATAATATAATTAAAATTGTGAAAACGGTTAAAAATAATATTTTTACAGAAAATAACTTACAAAAAGTTTTATATGGTTAGAAATATCTCCAAAAATATTTTGGTATTATATTGATTAAAAATGTTTTTTCTGAATTAATTACGATTTAAACTAAATAAATACATTAAAAATAATAAATAAATATTTTTCAGAAAAACAAAATTGTAAACATAAACTTTAGAGTTTTGTGAAGCTATGATAATTTTTATAAAAATTTTGGACTAAGTTTGCTATTTTTAATAATTAAATGTATTTATATGAGTATATATATGTATATATATATATATATATGTGTGTGTGTGTGTATAAAAGAATGAAGCAAAAAAACTGCATAAAAATGGGGGCACAAAACCAGCCCTTTAGGGGCTAGAACCTAAGACCACAGGCTTATAATGCTACGCCCAGACCAAGTAGTCTGGGTGTGTGTTTGTTGTTTAACCTGTATTCAAATCTTACTTATTCTAAAACCTGAAACAAACAAAATCCCCAATTAAATCCTATGAACCCTAATCCACAAATCAACTCAATTTGTCTCGAGTCCAATACAGTTAACAAACAATATTATAGGGCTTTTATTCCTTGATCGAATAAAACCGAATCAAAAGAAACAAAAATTAAAAATTACAGTGTACCGAAAGTGGTTGCAAGTCGAGCACAAGGTCATGGCTGAACAGGCACAAATTCGAACGATATAGAGCACAAAAGTGAGAGGTTGATAACGGGTTCTCTTAATCGCTATTGTCTGAATGTGTGGGTAGATTTAATTGCGATAAAACACTCGTTTTATAGAGATTAATAATTGGGTTTTTGGAAGCTTTGAAATCGAATGAGAATTAATTAATTGTCCCGAAATTAACGAGATAACCTTCTTTGCATATAATTAGGCCTTAATTACACACATACTATCTTCCTAGAACATGATCCTTGCCAAAACTAGAAGATATTGATATATATTATCTTCGGCCGAAACCCAAGTCAACAAACATCACAAGTCTTTTTCCAATATATGATCAAATCTTGCACCAAAATGGAAGTGACAACCTATCGCCAACACATTCCTAAACAACTATAACTTCTCCATATATTAATGACAACTAGTGGTCAAGTAGAAGATAAGTTTGATCCATCATTATCATCCAACTATCACTAAAGTAGTTAACATCTTTATACACTATCACCATTCCAAGAACCATGAGGCTATCCTTCTTGATTCCATCCGATCGACTATAAAGGGGGTCAAGAAGCACTTGAAAGTCTTGCACCAAAGATTCACACACAAGCTCACATCTCTCTCTCTCTCTCTCTCTCTCTCTCTCTCTCTCACTTCCCATCGACCCTCACCCATAAAAACTCCACCATCAAGCCATTCAAGGAAGAACCAAGGCATCATCCAAGGGTACAAGATCAAGAACACTAGTTATGTTAGATAACCTCCCTTACCCACATAATATCTTTCTTATTATCGACCCTAATGATCAACCCGACCCATGTCCCTTGTAATCTTGATTTAATCGGCCTAACATGGCAAGATAGTATGATATTGTCACAAAACTCTCAATATCTGTATCTTGTTTTCAAAACTTATCATAAGGTTTATATGTATATACACGCATACACACAAGGAGCACCCACCTTAATGGATCAGCTACTAAACATGAGAACTAGTGTTGGTAATCCGAGACAAGTTACCTGATAGCTTGATTCTAAGTTCACCTTGTGTTAATCCATATATATATGTACACACTCATACATACGGACACATACATAACACACGTATCACATACATATTGATTACACAATAGCCGAACATTGTATGCATGTGTTGACATCACATCTTGGCAAGAAATCTGATTTTTAAACTAAAAAACATAAAAACTATATATATATATATATATATATATATATATATATATATATATATATATAAGGATGTAACCTCTTTTTAAATATAAAGGTGCACGCTTATGTGGAGTATTATACCATCACATGTTCGAAACCTACTTTTACTATCACGAACAATTTTCAAGAATTTAATCTTGCTTTACACAAGTCGAATTCAGATCAAAACATTGTGTCAAAGTTTCGGCCATACTAATGAACACACGTTAGGGGGTACCAAACATATGTTAAAACTAGTTTAACACTACTACATAACATAACATATGTTAAACCTTTGAATTTCCATAAACACGCCACACATGTTAGATTGGGGAATTTTATATTTCCTATGATGACGTGTGGGCCCGTTTTATTGACAATAGATACGTTTTTACAATAAAACGCCCAAGATTCGCGAAACCGTACACTTTATGACGTACACATGAAACAAGTAATAATTTTCACGTGCACGAACTATGGCCCACATATAACTAACAAGGGTCCGCAAGTCAGGTGAGCAACTTGTATGGTAAACGACAAGAACGTATAACTTACTATGTCCTTGATGATCATAGGGTATCATTTGTTAGGATGGTAGCTATTCCACTTTTCTGCTTACTAGACCTTATCTTCAGCCATCAGGTGAGTTTTTCGGCCCTATTTTACTGTTTTCTATTTTAGGGGATAAACATGCTACATTCTAGTACATTTCAATTTAGTGTGATATTCTATCGTGACTACCATGTGGAACATGAGACATTCGGTTCATGAGCTGAATACTCCTCGTACTTACATTTACACTGTAACCATTAGCTATCAGTAGCCATGGAACACTTTAATAGATCTATTGGGATTGACACCCCCACTCTTGGTTAGTCGCTCTAACCAGTTACATACAAAAGAGTGTTAGTATTCTACTATACATACGTTGTCTTTATTGTACAATGCGTGAGGCATCACAGTCAAGAGGTTTGGTTATGTGACTCATGGTTTGCACATTAATCATTTGCTTAGCTAGCTTATGATTGGTCATACACGGATTTCACGAGCACTTTAGATAGTACATTAAAACCTGTGAACTCACCGACATTATGTTGACAAATCTTTTATGCATGTTTTTTCAGGTAATTGATCATGCGGGGCGGAGACTTGAGAGAAGGGTTTGAGCATGCACTCTGTGGTACCATCACTGGATGGGTTACGTTACTGTTAGCGTTATTATGTCGTGGTATTTGAACAATGTCAGACAATATCATGTTTCTTTTAATAATTTGTGACAATATCTAATGTATTGCTCGAACCTTGTGCTTGAAAACCTTTCGAATCACATCCCCATGTTTCCGCCTTGACGGTGTGTAACAGTAATTAGCTGCAGATAATCTGGAGTAAAGGATTCGACCATTATGGAATGTTTTGATTTCGAAATCAAAGGAAAAAACGTGTGCAATTGATCAGTTTGTCTAGGGCTGGGAAAAGAAAAAAAATCATTTTTTTAAATTAATACAAATTTTAGTTACATAATTTTTTATAATTAAATAAAAAATGTGACTTTTTAAATAATGTTGAAATGAAAATTTGTAATTATTTGTATGACAATAACATGAGAGAAATAAGATGAAGTTTTATTGAATAATTGGAAAGTAAATATTGAATAAGTGTTGATACGTTTCGTGTTAAATAAATAAACAATTAAATAAATAGATAGGAAGTTAAGAATACGATGATGTAAAAAGTAAAATTATAGATTTTTCTTTTATTGCATAAAAGTGTCTAGATACAAGGTTTTGGACTGAAAACACAATGATACATGAGGGACTAGTATTGTACAATTGATAAAAGTGAAGGTGACGGATGTTACAACACAAGGCGCAGGACTTCGCGCCTGAGGTCACCTCGCACTTAAATGCGTCTCATGCACGCTTTTTAAAAACAAAATCATAATTATGATCCAAAGTTAATGATTTAATTAACTAATCAAGTTGATTAACATGGTACCGATATCGATATTATCGTAACCGGTAACGACCTTTGTTTTATAGTTTTTGAACAAATAAAACATGTGTCAACATCCTTTGGGCATTTTATTACTTTAGTTTTTGAGTTATGTTTCGGTTGCCATAGAGAGCGATACGGATTGAATGCCCGCAACGGAGCATGAGTATCGCACTAGTTTGTACTAAATAATAACTCTAAAAATAATATAATTAAAAAGTATATCTTCAATAAATTGATTCTACGTACCTACATAACCTACGTGGCGACATGTCGCCACTAATGCTAAAGCCCAGGTTGCACAGGAAAGCGCCACGTGGTATGACATGTAGAAAAAAAATCAAAATTAAATAACACGTCGAAATAGGTATTAACGGCGGCGCCATTAGCGACGATAGTGAGCTTTAACGACGAATGAATAGTGGTGTGACCATTAGCGGCGACACGTCGCCGCTAATGCTCTCCTTCCTTGTAGTGCATTGAATATTCACCGCTAATAACCATTGATCATGGCAGAGATTGTTGTATGTTGAAGCGTTTAGGGTTGTTGATTAATGGGAAGGTCCAATGGCTGGGATCCAATAGTACATGAAGCAATAGCGGCTTCATGTCGTCGCTATTGCTTTTGAAATGTATTAACGGGGAAAACCCTATTGTCCCCTATTTATTCCCTCCATTCTCCTTCCTTCTCCTCCTCCTCCTCTGTTGCGTTAGGGGTGCTAACGATACGAACCAAGCCCGAGCTTGATGAGGCTCGAGCTCGATTGACTTATGAGAGCTCGAGCTTGGATCATTGGAAGTTTGCCAAGGTCGAGCTCGGCTCATTTATTTTCTATTCCTCAATATATTATATGAATATAAGATAAATAGTTTGTTTATTTAGGCTCGTGACCTCGATAAGTAAAACTTGAGCTTGAGATCTTTTATTAAACAAGTTTATTTTTAGGTTTGGGCTTTGGTTTGTAAATAAGTATAAGTAAGTTCGGCTTGTTTACGAAACAACCTTAAAGTGCATATTATTATTAAATATTAGTAAAACTAAGATTAAACTAGGCTTGATAAGGCGAGCCTCATACGCCAGGCTTGAGCTCGATAATTAAATGAGTTTTGTTTTAGGCTCAAGCTCGGCTCGGGCTCGATAAGGCTCAGCTCATTTCGAGCTTTTCACCTAGCCGAGTTCGAGTAGCCAGCGTCACCCGCTCCCCGTCATCTGCCGCCACCAAACCGCACCATCCACCTCACCCTGTGACCACCCCCCGTCACCTCACCTGTCGACACCACCATCACCTATCTCCTCAACCATCAACACCTATACCCCTTCTCTCAGCCGTCCACCACTTCTGATTACAATTTTTATGTTAATTTTTTTTTTGTATTTGTATCTTTAACTTTTTGTTAAATCTTTTGTTTAAATTGTTGTATTTTCTTGTAATGTATGTTGATAGGAGCATCGCTCTACGACCACCACCGCCATAGTGCCTAAACGACCACCACTTTGGCTAGTCGTCGCTAATTTAAGTTTTAATGTTAAACAAATATGAAACGAATCATTGTGTTTTATAAATCCCATACCAATAAAGAAGATATTTCTCACGACCCGATAGTCGAGAAGAAGACTCGTTCAAAGGCAGTGGTAAAAGAACTTGGTTAGATATTGGTGAACTCTTTCATTCAATTCGGTTGAAGGCAGTTGACAAGTTATCTCTTCTTCCAATTAATCGAGTTATGTTATTGTTTATGTTTAAAGGTGGTCATAAAATGTATCTTTTCTCTTCATCATATCCGGTGTTAATGCTCATCCAGCTTTGGTTTAGGTAACGACAAAGATTTGATTGAAGTAGGTTTGAAGGATAGTTCAAGTGCTACTTGTAACACCCCAACCGATGGTGGAAACATCGAGGTGTCACGTAAGAATGAGTATACAGTAGCACATGGTAACCAAATTTTAATTGAAATAAATTTAAAGTGCAAATATCCAAAAATAGAAATACATAATGAGTTTTAATGTGGAAATCTAATACATCACAAAGATCAAGCAAGCATAGACTTCAAATTGTCTTCTCATGAAAATACTCTAGCCTTCATGCATCATCATTTCCTGTTGAGTTGTAAAAATGGGGGGGGGTCAACTAGAAGTTGGTGAGAATACATAATCCATGTTAAGCAAATAGTTTAAGTATAAAAGTTTAGCAATTCATATGTCTATCGTAAGTTTAAGTCTACATGAATAAGCATAATATGTTGAATCGACATAATCAAACCTCCGACTAGTTTAGGTCCATCCCGTCATCTACGGTTCACCTTAGTAATATGTTGGAATTTATAACAATCACTCACGCTACCTATGTAGGAGGTACACGTATCCGGGTGGGGTTGTCAATCCAATAGATCTATTATTGAGTATCGCCGGCTTGGCCATAGCTAATGATTATGTAATGTTGAAACTCGTTGAAACTCGTTGAAACTGTTGTTGACTAATTCATGAGGCAATAAAATTTACAACTAGACATGCATGTTGAATTGCTTAAATAAAATGTTGCAAGTATAAAGAATCGCATAAACATGGTTACGTAAACTCACCTTAGTATATTATTAGGTCTTGAGGAATAGTAGGAGTGTAGCCCAATAGATTGCCAAGTATTACCCTATGTATAAGGCAACAAATAAGTCTAAGTCTATCTAGTCTACAAGTATATTCTAGGGTTTCGATTTGGGATAACCATTTGTTGAATTTATAATAAAATGTTTTAATAAATAAAAGAAAATTTGATAATTAAACAAATGAAAGTATTTTTATAAAGTTTGAATTTAGGATGGTCACAATAATGTGTTTGAAGTATAAAAATAATTTTTATAAAATTATTTTCTTTAAAATAGAATATTAATTCTATTTATAACAAGTTATCAAGATTTAACTTTAATATATAAAAATACTAAAATTAAAGAATTATTAGTTTAAAATTTATATTTCTGTTCAAAATATTTAGAAATAATTTGTATAAAATTTTGGTGCAAAAATATTAAAAATTGAATTTATTATGATTTAATTATGATTAAAACTAACAAAAATTGATTAAAAATATTAAATAAATGATTTTTCAGAATTAAAAATCATTTCAGAAAAGTTTATCAATATACAAACTCAGAATAATTGTTGTGGAAATTTATAAAATTATTTTGATATTTTAATGGAATTTTATAAATATAATAGAATAAACTTGATTTAATTATTATATATATTAAATAAGTAAATTTTTGAAAACTAAAAATTGTAAGTTAAACTTTTTCATCAGATTAATACAAAATAATTTTTGTAGAAATTTTAAAAGTGTTTTAGTATTTTAAAATGAATTTTTAAAATATAAATAATTATATTTAAAGTTTGTAAGCAAAACAAAAAAATGAAAGGAAAAAGATGTTGGTGCCAAGGTTTGAACCCGTGTGGGTTGGTCCAAGAACACCAGACACAACCACTTGGTCTAGACCAGTGGTTGTGTTTGTTTTCAGTTTGTTTAAAATATAAAATGTATAAGAAATCAGTGTTCTTCCCCAATTTGTATGTACAAGCCCTAGCTTTTGCAATTACGTGATTCACACAACAATAACCCAATCAATCATGGGGTTATTGTTGTGTGATTGCCGAAGGATAAAACCCACAAGAAAAACTTGACTTACAAACACGTTACGTATGAGAATTGATCGGTCAAAGCCGAAGTCAAACACGATCAAAATTCACGAATAACAATGAAAGAAAGAGGAAAATTGAGTGTATGTATGTGATTATCGGCGTTGTTACATTGTCTAGAGAGGATCGTTTTATACAGAAAATATTTAGAGGAAAGTTTTTAATGTTTGACCAAAGAATGGTCAAACCGAGTAATTCAACCTTCAGATTAGCTGTTTACGCGTAGGATTGAGTTGGATTGGAGCAAGATCATCGCGTTGATTGTTCAATATAATTATATTGTTGATTCCTTACCATAATTGATTAATTAAAAGTCAACCAAAGTTTTGTCCTTGGCTGCGTGAACATCGAACAACAGCAGAGGGGAATAGTTTAATTTGATTTAAAATGTTATAAAGGAATTAATGTCTAGTTTAAATCACAACTTGTTAGGTGGTTCAAATGGTGTGGCGCGTGTGTGTGTAGGTTTGACTCGGGTTCGAGCCACAGAAGAAGCATTCTTTTCTTTTTTTTTTTACAGTAAAGGGGAGGGGGAGGGACAAGTGGGCCGGATCAAAGGGGTGGGCCGAGTTTTGTTTGGTTTGGACTTGGGTTGGTGGGCTGCTTGCTTGGGCCAGATGAGTGTTGGGTTGGGTCCATCCTATTGTGTGCATTGTTTAGCCAAGAAATTTTTATACAACATAATTTAAACAATCAGATTATTATTATTATTATTATTATTATTATTATTATTATTATTATTATTATTATTATTATAAACCTTTATATATATATATATATATATATATCTATATATATATATATATTTTAGTTGTGTGGTAGTAAAATAAAGACTTAGGCACATTATAAAAAAAAAATAATATATGTATTAGAATTTGGGGAAAATTTTGCGATGTTACAGTCTCCCCTACTTTTGGAAACTTCGTCCCGAAGTTAAAAGAAAACACCAAGTTTACAATTGGTCGACTACCGAAAACCTTGATAAAATTTCACACTACCTTAATGTACCTGTAAATTCATGATTACGTTCCGGACCGTAATTTCCAATTTACGTTACATTAGGGTTTTGCGTCCTTTTATGACTTTACCAATTGTTGAGCAGGTCTGATAGTCCCCACTAGTCGTTGAGCAGGTGGTAGGGCCTCTCCCGACTGTTGGAAAGACATGATGAACTCTACCAATCGTTAAGTAGGTTGTTTGGTAGTCAACTAATTGTTGTACAAGTAAGCAAGTATGATTATAGATATAGCAGTTAATTCACATTCAAACAAGCATGCACTAAGATGTCATGATAATACTTGAATTTATTACTTGGATCAAAAAGTGTCAATACATAGAATTAAAAAAAGTTGACATCATTCAAATGGTGAGGTTTGCTGTTAAGTAGCTGGAGGGTCTTGATCTCTGTTTAGTTTAGGGCATCGGTTACGGAAGTGATTTGGGTTTCCACATTCATAGCATTGACCATAGTTGTAATTACCAGCAGGGTTGGTTGATTGGTTGGTATTATGGTTTGGGGTCTTGCGAAATGTATTGACCAGATGGCCATACCTACCGCAATTGGTGCACAAGCGACATGCTGAAACAGTGGGATGATGTCGATTGCATGTGTTACACAATGGAAAGTTTCTTGTATAAGGTTTCTTGTTAGAAGTTTGTGTAGTGAGGTTTACATCAGGATCCCTGGTCTTACGCTTCCGGTTCTCGGTAGTTACTGTGGCCACAATACTTGTTTTCTCGCCTTTCCGAACTAAGGTCCCGTTCTTTACGTGATTTCCAACGCCATTTCCATTTCCATTGCCGTTCCTATTCATTGGGATGACTTGAGCCAACAAGTTAGAAACCAGAGTTGTGATTTGTTGCGCCATTTGTTGGGAAATAATCGCAGCTAGTTGGGCATCACTTCCATTATTGTGGTTAGTGTTGTGGTCGTTACTATTCACTTCATCTTGATTGTCACGAGTGCTGCGACGTGGAGACATAATCTGTAAGGGACATAATGAAGTTTTAATGGGGTATGAAGTGAATGAGGTAATATAAGGAATGTAATCATTTATTCATTTATTAAAACGAATAAACGAAAACGAAAACGTTGACTTATCAAAGATTCCGGATTCTAATAACATATGAAGACATGCTTTAGTCTATAAGTGAACACTCATCCCGAGAATTCCCAGGTAGGCATCCGGGTCCCTCGTCTGATTGGGATATATGCGCAATGCCAGCCTAGACAGAAGACTCAGAATACAGCCGTTCACCCTTCCAGATTGCACGTGTTCGTTATTAAAATCTAGAACTTCGACGAGATCTCAAGGTGGTTCAGGTTAAACCTGAGGATTTTGTCCTATTAGTCTAAGAGTAGATCCTGTGATGGAGAGCAACCTTCTTGTAAGAATGAAAGTAGGGATAAGAAGTAGGAGGGGGATAGAGAATAGCAAGTAAAAGAGCAGATACTGGTTATAATCCTATGGTTATAGACTAGATTATTTTTCTAATAACCTAATTCCCTATAACCATGGCTCTGATACCAATCTGTAACACCCCAACCGATGGCGGAAACATCGAGGTGTCACGTAAGAATGAGTATACAGTAGCACATGGTAACCAAATTTTAATTGAAATAAATTTAAAGTGCAAATATCCAAAAATAGAAATACATAATGAGCTTTAATGTGGAAATCTAATACATCACAAAGATCAAGCAAGCATAGACTTCAAATTGTCTTCTCATGAAAATACTCTAGCCTTCATGCATCATTATTTCCTGTTGAGTTGTAAAAATGGGGGGGTCAACTAGAAGTTGGTGAGAATACATAATCCATGTTAAGCAAATAGTTTAAGTATAAAAGTTTAGCAATTCATATGTCTATCGTAAGTTTAAGTCTACATGAATAAGCATAATATGTTGAATCGACATAATCAAACCTCCGACTAGTTTAGGTCCATCCCGTCATCTACGGTTCACCTTAGTAATATGTTGGAACGATAACAATCACCCACGCTACCTATGTAGGAGGTACACGTATCCGGGTGGGGTTGTCAATCCAATAGATCTATTATTGAGTATCGCCGGCTTGGCCATAGTTAATGATTATGTAATGTTGAAACTCGTTGAAACTGTTGTTGACTAATTCATGAGGCAATAAAATTTACAACTAGACATGCATGTTGAATTGCTTAAATAAAATGTTGCAAGTATAAAGAATCGCATAAACATGGTTACGTAAACTCACCTTAGTATATTATTAGGTCTTGAGGAATAGTATGAGTGTAGCCCAATAGATTGCCAAGTATTACCCTATGTATAAAGCAACAAATAAGTCTAAGTCTATCTAGTCTACAAGTATATTCTAGGGTTTCGATTTGGGGATAACCATTTGTTGAATTTATAATAAAATGTTTTAATAAATAAAAGGAAATTTGATAATTAAATAAATGAAAGTCTTTTTATAAAGTTTGAATTTAGGATGCTCACAATAATGTGTTTGAAGTATAAAAATAATTTTTATAAAATTATTTTCTTTAAAATAGAATATTAATTCTATTTATAACAAGTTATCAAGATTTAACTTTAATATATAAAAATACTAAAATTAAAGAATTATTAGTTTAAAATTTATATTTCTGTTCAAAATATTTAGAAATAATTTGTATAAAATTTTGGTGCAAAAATATTAAAAATTGAATTTATTATGATTTAATTATGATTAAAACTAACAAAAATTGATTAAAAATATTAAATAAATGATTTTTCAGAATTAAAAATCATTTCAGAAAAGTTTATCAATATACAAACTCAGAATAATTTTTGTGGAAATTTATAAAATTGTTTTGATATTTTAATGGAATTTTATAAATATAATAGAATAAACTTGATTTAATTATTATATATTTTAAATAAATAAATTATTGAAAACTAAAAATTGTAAGTTATACTTTTTCATCAGATTAATACAAAATAATTTTTGTAGAAATTTTAAAAGTGTTTTAGTATTTTAAAATGAATTTTTAAAATATAAATAATTATATTTAAAGTTTGTAAGCAAAACAAAAAAATGAAAGGAAAAAGATGTTGGTGTCAAGGTTTGAATCCGTGTGGGTTGGTCCAAGAACACCAGACACAACCACTTGGTCTAGACCAGTGGTTGTGTTTGTTTTCAGTTTGTTTAAAATATAAAATGTATAAGAAATCAGTGTTCTTCCCCAATTTGTATGTACAAGCCCTAGCTTTTGCAATTACGTGATTCACACAACAATAACCCAATCAATCATGGGGTTATTTTTGTGTGATTGCCGAAGGATAAAACCCACAAGAAAAACTTGATTTACAAACACGTTACGTATGAGAATTGATCGGTCAAAGCCGAAGTCAAACACGATCAAAATTCACGAATAACAACGAAAGAAAGAGAAAAATTGAGCGTATGTATGTGATTATCGGCGCTGTTACATTGTCTAGAGAGGTTCGTTTTATACAGAAAACATTTAGAGGAAAGTTTTTAATGTTTGACCAAAGAATGGTCAAACCGAGTAATTCAACCTTCGGATTAGCTGTTTACGCGTAGGATTGAGTTGGATTGGAGCAAGATCATCGCGTTGATTGTTCAATATAATTATATTGTTGATTCCTTACCATAATTGATTAATTAAAAGTCAACCAAAGTTTTGTCCTTGGCTGCGTGAACATCGAACAGCAGCAGAGGGGAATAGTTTAATTTGATTTAAAATCTTATAAAGGAATTAATGTCTAGTTTAAATCACAACTTGTTAGGTGGTTCAAATGGTGTGGCGCGTGTGTGTAGGTTTGACTCGGGTTCGAGCCACAGAAAAAGCATTCTTTTCTTCTTTTTTTTTTTACAGTAAAGGGGAGGGGGAGGGACAAGTGGGCCGGATCAAAGGGGTGGGCCGAGTTTTGTTTGGTTTGGACTTGGGTTGGTGGGCTGCTTGCTTGGGCCAGATGAGTGTTGGGTTGGGTCCATCCTATTGTGTGCATTGTTTAGCCAAGAAATTTTTATACAACATAATTAAAACAATCAGATTATTATTATTATTATTATTATTATTATTATTATTATTATTATTATAAACCTTTATATATATATATATATATATATATATATATATATTTTAGTTGTGTGGTAGTAAAATAAAGACTTAGGCACATTATAAAAAAAATATATATATGTATTAGAATTTGGGGAAAATTTTGCGATGTTACACTACTTGAATGGTGATCGAGGGCCTCCTGAAGTCTTATCAAAATGGTCACATACTCCTGAAGTCGCTCAGGCTCTACAGGATGAAGTGGCGTTGTGACTACCAGAAGAAGTGATATTAGTATTGTTAATGATGTTGCAACCAAGGATGATAATGGTAGTGTCTATCAAGATGTCGATGGAAGTCATGTGTTTAGTGAAGATGTTATGGCCAATCGAGGTGCATCAAGTCATGATTGAGAGGGAGACTTGTGAAAGTTGGAGTTGAGAGGGAGTGTGAAAAGTTCGACACCAATATCATTTGAGTTTTAAATCGGTGATCAATGTCAATATTGTGATGGGGTGTGAAAATCCAATACCGACTCATTAAGTGCAAATTCGAGAATATTAATATAGTATTAATAGTTAGATATAAAGCTAAAGTCGAAGGGCTAAACAAGTAAAATAATAATCAAGCTTGTTTAATTAATATTTGAATTACCTTAGTATTAATATTAGGTTTGAGTTATGTTTCCTATTGTTTTGATAAGTATCGTTTAGTATTATAGTTCTAGTAGGATTAGAATAGCTATTTTATATAAACCTTTGTTTTCTATGCTTTTAGTCATTCAATAATCGTTATTCAAAAACTAATTCGAATATTATTTAATTATCGCTTCTGCTCCAAGTTTAATAGTTTTATTTGAAGTAAATAGTGTTCTAATGTGTTGAAGTTATAACATTTTTAATGGCTTGATCAATTGACAATATGCATAACTGTAAACCCATAAGACTTGCGTTTGATACGGCTCACCTACGTTAAGGATGTTTTCAAGTAGAAGTTGGTGAGGCCTCCCATGATTCCGAAAAATACAAGCCTCCATTCCACTAAAGGGCATAGAAACCGGGGATCGAACTCTCTCGTCATCTTAGAAAGTTCGCTCGTTATTCATACCACATGTGTGACTCGAACTCAGTACATCTCACTGACCTCAGGACTAGCTTCATTGTTGTTACCAACTCAACTAGCTATCATTGTTTAACTAACTCACCCTTTACTTATCCCATTGTGGTTAAATTTAACTAAAAATTAAAAATAAAAACAAATAACAAAAAGAAAAGTGTGCTTGATTGATTGGGTCCGGTGGACCCTACAATCTTACCCCTCTAACGCTAGTTAATGACTTGGCGCGGGAGGTTTTGGAACCCGGCTATGGCGCCGCTAGGTGGCTGGGGGCATTATAGCACAACGACCCGTCTTCTTATAAACGATGTCCTATAGAGATAAACGTGTAAATGATTAAAAAGAAGTCAAAAAAAGGCCAAGAGAAAAAAAAAACAGGCTGTTTTCAGTTGTAACCTTTTTTAACTTGACTTCCGTATGAAGCCGAAACCCTAACGACTACCACCGGAAATAAAAACGACGGTGACGTAACTCTCACCGCGGTTCATTAAATAATTTTTTCTTTTTCTTGTATTTTTGTATCTTTGACTTTTGTATGCAGGAAACTTCAACCATATGATATGTAGCTGTTTATTGGCTATAAACAAATAGATAAATTAATAAAATAATGGATTAGCAGTCAGCATATAGGCCCGTTTCTTGCGGGTCTAACATCCATAATCTAAAAGACCTAAACGTTGAAGTTGAATTCTTCAAGTTAATCATTCACATCTTACCTATTTTTTTATTATTATTTCTTCTGCTTGCAAGAACTATATATATTACAGCTTAATTAATTCATGGACTAAGATTTTCATTCTTTTTAATTATATACTAGGTTAGAACGGTTTATAAGTATAATTTTGTATAATACGATTTAAAAAGTTGCATTTTTAATAACCTGTGTATTGTTAATATAATGTAGTTTATTAATATGTACAGTGAATTACATTGATGTAGTAAATACAATGTAATTTGTTAACATATATGGTCGTTAAAATATTTTTTTGAAAAAATCAACTTTTGTGTACCGTTTACTTATTATAACATTTTACTCTATTTTTTTTCTTTATTATTGGTGAAAAAGATAGACTTTGATGTATTATTTAGTTTTTATAATGTTTTACTTTATTTTTTTTCTTTATTATTGATTGGAAATTTGTGTATTACAAATGTTATAACATGTTACTTTGTTTTTTTTAATTTATTATTATTATGTTCAAAACTTGTGTGTTATATGTGATTCGATTAATGACATATAACTATTGGAACATAAAATGGGGTCAAATTATCATACACAATGTAAAAAATATGAAAGATGAGAATGATACAAAAAAACACAATGGGTCACAAAATATAACACAGTGTCACAAAAATTATAACACAATGCTAAGAAAAAAAGACACAATAAATTGCAAAAAGGACACAATGACGAAAATAAAAAAAGACGATGCAACATAAAAGACACAATGATAAAACACAAATTCAAAAAACTGCAGCCTAAAATTTTAAAAAATAAAAACCTAGAAACTAAGATCATAGGGTTCGATAAGACGGTTCCAATACTGCTTAAATAAGTTATAGCAAGTGTCTATATTTGAAGATTCAATATAACATCTCTAAATTTTGTTTAGCTTTTAAAATCTCCTCACATTTTATTTCCCAATCTATCTCTAGAAATAATAATTTAGGTGGCTTTTTTTACCAGTCTTCATATCTTTTCTCTAAATTGTAAGCATGTATAATAAAAACTCCAAAATGAGTGTTCTAATACAACGAGAAGAAAATAATAATTAGAAGTTCAATGAATATATAATTATATATCTGTATTGTTTTAGTTTATAGAAATAAACTAAGTCATGTTTATTACTAAAAAATGGGTACTAGTAGTAATAAAATAATTTATAGGTGATGCCATGCAATCGGAGCATTGACATTTTTCCATGTTTATTTTTTAAGGAAAATATTGAAAGAGAAAACGTATGTACATACAAGTCAAACATTGCTGGCCCCCCTCATTATAAGAACAGATCTAAGTTGCTATATCTTTCTCATTTATAATTATTCTACTAAAGTCATTCAAAAGCAGCCGTGAATATTTTGAAACATAGGCAGACATGGAAGTTGATCTAAGAAAAACAGCCGAAATCAAGCAGGAACAACACAAGCGAGACGAAGATCACCATAACTGCAAACAAGAGGTTAGTCTTCATGATGTTCACATAATTAAAGCTCGAATTTGTTTTCATATATGTTTTGTATAACGTTGAATTCTTGCTATTTTCAATAGCATGAAGATAATGTTCTTACTATAATTAAGGATCACTACAAGATAATGTTCTTACTATAATTAAGGTGTGCATGAAATTTTAACTTCTCTTTTGTATCTTTTTTTCTTGTTGGAAATTAACTTGTTCCTTTAACAAGTTGACTTGTTATTTCATCTTCAAAGATGAGAGTGTTCTTTCTGATAAATCTATCTTCTTCCACTTACCTTTTCCATTTATAATTTATTTATTTATTTATGTATATATGATAAATTAGTTTGCTTATATAAGGTCTGTATTTGCATGTAATTGTTTAATCTATTCTTTTTTCATAAAATAGAGAGAAATTAAACTGATCATAACTTGAAACTTGAAAGAATCAGAAACTAATTAATTTTCGATCTCTTGTTTATTTGATTATTTCTTATACTTAATACTTTTTATTTGATTCTTTCTTATCTTCTTGGGTTCGGATCCTGTGGGTTATAAATTATAATAACTTATATATCTTAACTTCATAAAAATTCAAGATTCGATATATAGTTAATATTGGTGTTCGATTTAGCATGAAAATTTGTCAAGATCTCTAGTTTATTTTATACAGCAGTCTTTAAAAAATTCAAATATATATAAGATGAACACCAGGGCCGGCCCTGAGGGGGTGCGGGGAGGACACCCGGCCCGGGCCCAATTTCTAAGGGGCACTTTGAGCGGCGACGAGTGTAGAGTGTATTTTTTCTGCAAGTATTTTCTATCTGTTTTCAACCCAAAAAAAGATCTATCTTAAACATCACTGGTTATAAACGCAAGAAGGTGAAGAGTATATAAGAAAGAAGATGAGTCATACATGAAAAACTATATTTGAAGGATATGACAAAATTTTTTTAAAAAAAAGTTGAAGTGTGTTATTTGAGATTTGTATTGTGGTATAGTAATTGTGCAGTCTTTGCAGTAAATTTTAATATGTAGTAGTACTACAAAAAAATAATTGTCTCACGCTTGTACACATGATTCAAGTCAAATTCATTTCATTAAAAAAACTTTTGAAGTCTAGACGTAAATAATGGCCCTTCAGATTATTATGGAATTTTAAGAAATTGTGGTTTTTTTATGAGCCAATTAGTCAAACATATTAATTTTTATAATTATTACAACACTTTTAGTTCTATATCCGGTTCGACCGGTCCGACCAGGGAACCGGTAAGGACACCGGTTCAACGTCCGCTTCGGTTATAAAAATATTGCTTAAAAGACCTAAGACTAAGGGGCACATATTTTTCGGCTCAACCCGGACACCTGAATTTTCAGGACCGGCCCTGATGAACACTCTAGCTAATTAATCGCAATTCTTGAGTCTTTTACATGCATGTGTGAAAGACAAAATAAAAAATTAAATAATAGATTAATGAGAAAGAGAAACAACTAATTTGATGTTAGTTTACACACTATAAACTCCATTTAATTTCCAATATAAAAAACAATATTTATTATTGCTTATCTGTTTGCATGCTCTTCACAATTGTTTAAAGCCCATAGAAAAAGCTATTAAATATAACCCAACAAACCATGAAAAAAAGTCTAAAACAAAAGGTTGAGATCTTTATAACCCTCATTATGATATGTAGAATTGAACCATACGACAATAAGTAATTGGATTTCATGTCATTTTAAAGCTGTCCATTTTCAACGTCTAAAACTTAATCATGCATTAATTTTACACAATTTTATTTTTTGTGTTTACTCATCATCCAAAATATTAAACACAAATAAGCATATGATCATGTACCATTTCCCAATATTATAATACAATAATAAAACTATATCTAGTGTGACTTTGTGACACATATAAATTTGTATTATAGTAGGAAAATCTAAAATGGTTCTAATTAATATATTAATGCAGGATGAGATGCAATTTGAGTTAACCAAAGCTGAAATGGGTGAGGTGAGGGCAGAAAACCAAAGACTTAGGTTGCACTTGGACCAAATCATGAAGGAATACCAAACACTTCAAAAGAAGTTCCAAGATACATTCCATCAACAACAAACTTCAAATGCAATCAACCATAACAATGACGAATCCGAAACCAACGATGAATCCGAGCTTGTTTCCCTCAGTCTTGGAAGGACTTCATCGACCGAACTCATCAAGAAAGATAAGAGAAGTTCAACTCCTCCAACCAAAAGTGCAGAAGGGTTGGATCTTGGACTTGAGTGTGGAAAATTTGAACTATCATCAGCCACACAAGCCGAATCTTCGGTTGTCCCAAGCCCGGATAATAGTTTGGAAGAAGCTAAAGATGAAGGTGTGACACAGAAGCCTTCAACTCCAAAGAGACATGGAGATGATCAAGAGGTTTTGCAACAAACCCCTGCAAAGAAAACTAGGGTTTCTGTTAGGGTTCGATGTGACACCCCAACGGTAATCTTTAACTTAATTCCTATATATGTTTTTACTAAAGTCTACAGTTCATGTATAAAAAACTTATAACATTTGTATATTATATGTGACCTTTCATATGAAGTTAAAAGAGTACTTAATGTTAGGTTTTTATTTCACAGATGAACGATGGATGTCAATGGAGAAAATACGGACAAAAGATCGCAAAAGGGAATCCTTGCCCACGGGCGTATTATCGTTGCACCGTTTCTCCGACTTGCCCGGTTAGGAAACAGGTATAGTTTACCAAAATAACGAATTACTCTAGTGATAAAAAAAATGTTTTCATAACTGGACCGGTTTCAGAATGATCATGATATGATATTTATATATTGGTCAACTAGTTTAAAGAGACATAACTAGCTATATAATATAACTTATTTAAATATAAGTCTAAATAAATAGTATATGAAGTCTCACATAGTAAATCAATTAAATTTTGGATGAAAATATTGGATTTAGTTAAACCTTCTATTATTTATTGTTATATATATCCTAACTTATTTTTCTTCATAATGTTGTATAGGTACAAAGATGTCCTCAAGATATGTCAATTTTGATCACCACATACGAAGGAACACACAACCACCAGCTTCCAGTGTCCGCCACCGCTATGGCCTCCACCACCGCCGCAGCCGCCAGTATGTTAACTTCGGGCTCCTCAACCTCCAACTCAAACTCAAACCCGAATCCAAGCACAAGTTCTCAAAGGCTAAACTTTTACCTCAATGAAAACTCGAAACTAAAGCCAATTTACTTGCCACATTCTTCGATAACCCCCTCGCCCTCGTGCCCAACCGTCACACTCGATCTTACCTCAAACACGCTTTCGACATCATCGCCTTACAACTATAACCGATCACAACCACTTACCTCCATTTTCCCACCAAGATATTCAACCACAAACCTCAATTTTAGCTCTTTGGACTCTAGTAATGCATCCCCAATTTCTTGGATCAATGGGTCCTTCAACTATAGGGAAAATCCAATGGGGTCCCTCAACTTTGGCTCAACACAATCTCAAGAAAACATGTACCATTCTTTCATGCAAAATAAGCCCATGATGGGAATACCAACCACTACTCAACACTCTCTACAACCAGACACCATTGAAGCTGCCACTAGAGCAATCACATCAAATCCTAATTTCCAGTCGGTTCTACAGGCGGCTTTGACATCAATAATCAGTGGTGGTGCAAAGGGAAGTCAAGCCAGAGATGACAAATCCGGGCAGACTGTTAAACTTGGAGATACATTTCCAGTTCTTTCGAGCTTTCCTTCATCGTCAAACACAAATAAATGTTCGACAAGCTTCATAAATAAATCAATGACGGCGAATACATTGAATTCTCAAGCTGTAGGTTCAAACTCGTTGCAATGTTCTAGCTCAAGGAGTAAATCTACTTCACCCGAAACTAGCCGAGACCATGTCGTTTGATGGAGATAATTAGGATTGTTTTAATTGTATTTTTTGTAATTTTTGACTTTGATGGCTTATAATAGTTGATGGTCTATGATCATCATACAAAGATAAAATTGTAATTAATTTACAAAAATATGTATTGTAACATTTATTATACATAATAATTGCCAAGGGATGATGCATGAGTGAAGAAAATTGTGCAAGGTTAGATGGTGATAGCAGCCATAGTAAATGAATATAAATAGTTTCATTATTTGTCATATTAGGCTGTTACAAATCATTAATATTATTGTTACTTTGGTTTACTTTTTTGAGAAAGATTTATTTACTCGGTTTATTTTTAAATAATATAGTTTAAGCTCCATTCATACTTTCGTAACATATATTTAAAATGTGTTCGTTTTCAAACATAAAAGGTCAAAACTTTAGTAGATAAAGTAATTAAAATGGAACTACACAATGAATTGATATGAAATATTATTGTATTGATTTCTAAATTTATGAAGTAGTAGGCATTCAGTATATTTGAACATATTCATTTTCTGTATAACTGATATTAAAACTGTTGGTAATCCAATAGCAAATCAATGTGAAAAACTTATGTAGAATATTGAGATGTATGTTCTGGGCTGAGAATAATCTAGGTGAAAACTTAAAAAGCATGATCAGTGGAGTTGGATCGGAGAATGCTGAAGTGAGTAATCTAGCAACTGTTATTAACTGTAAAGTACAATTATCAAAAAAAAAAGTTTGTGGTTTGGAGCTCACTCAGACTTAGCTCGGAAAAGCTCGCTCGATATGCCTCGGTTTGAAACTGAGACGAGCTGACTCGGTTAGAAATTAGCCTAGCTCAGCTCGGTTTGGCTAGCGGATTAGCTCAGCTCGGCCTAGCTCGGATTATTTTGCCTATAATATATTTTATTTTTATAGACATGTAATATAGTATAAAAATGGTTATTATTTGCATGTACTTATGAGTAGTTGGAAATCTTGTTGAAATTATGTATATATAATTCATACGTTTGATATAATATAACATGTTACTAAGTTGTTGGTATTATTGGTCAGTTGGGCCTAATTATGTTTGGGCTTTCATGATGGCCAGTATAATATGATTGGGCTTATGGTGATATTAGGGGGGACGGGGCGCTATCAGAATTGGTCACGGGTACCCACTACCAGCACGGTAACACTGCCGCCACCCATGCTGGTAGTGGTCCCGTGAACCAAACTCGGGTTCTAGTTACCGTGCTGGTTCACGAAGGTGGCACAAACTTTCATACAATTTTTTTTTTATGGTTTAGTCTCTTCTTTCTCTCTCTCGATTCTTTAGCTGCAAAGTTTTTTTTAACCCTTATGAAAGCTTGAAGATGAAGATGAAGATGGTAATAGATATAGTTGTGTATGTATAGATATGTGTATTGTGTGTGTAGTATATAGAGAGAGAGAAAAAGTCAGTACTTTTCTTTTGACTTTTGAGGCTTGAACTTTCAATTTTTTAATTTTATTTTCTTTTGCTCGTGACTTACAAAAGTCACTAGTTTTAATTATTATTATTATTATTATTATTATTATTATTATTATTATTATTATTACGTGTGAAAATAATTGATAGTTGGGTAAAGAATCAGTGGAGTGTTGCCTACAAAAAAGTGTTTCAATGAAGGAAATAAGTGAAGTGATGTGGCAGTGCAGGATTGGTAGAAATCAGTGAAGTGAAAACACTTTCAGTGGAGCGCCCCTTGTGCCCTTATAATATCATGGTTATAGTTGTTGGCCCATGGCCCAGTTGTATTGTTATTCCACATGTGTTATGTCAATGGTCAAGATCTTTCAGATTGTTGAGAATCAAGGGTTGTGATATGTTCGTATTGTTCAAGAGCTGAAAGCTTCTAGCAGGAGTATAAAAGGATTATTATCCTCTCCCTCTCTCTCTCTCTATCTCTCTATTCAGTATGTCATTGTATTCTAGGGTTTCTTAGCAGTTTCTCTCTCAAGTATTGTATTGGCTTTCTGATCATATTTAAGATCTGTAAGCCTGTATTTCATTGTTTTGTATTTTGTTTGTGATCAGTTGCTTGTTGATATCAACTGATCTTGACTTTGTATGTTTAAGATCTTCTACGATTTTAGAAGATCTAGGGTTTTGGTTGGGTAATCTTTTGGTTTGGGTAAATAAGATTTTAGTCACCTTTTTTGTAACATCCCAACCGATGGCGAAAACATTGAGGTGCCACGTATGAATGATTGTTCAGTAGCTCATGGTAGTACACAAGTTTAAATAATCCTTTATTACATTACAATATTGAATTACATTAAAGTCTACATCAAGTAATCAACAAAACTTCAAATATCTCCTCATGCTAGCTCTAGACTTCAAGCATCAGTATTTCCTGTTGAGTTTGGAAAAATGGGGGGGTCAACTAGAAGTTGGTGAGAATACATAATCCATGTTAAGCATATAGTTTAAGTATAAAAGTTTAGCAATTCGTATGTCTATCGTAAATTTAAGTCTACATGAATAGTATAATATGTTGACATAATCAAACCTCCGACTAGTTTAGGTCCATCCCGTCATCTACGGTTCACCTTAGTAATATGTTGAACGATAACAATCACCCACGTTACCTATGTAGGAGGTACACGTATCCGGGTGGGGTTGTCAATCCAATAGATCTATTATTGAGTATCGCCGGCTTGGCCATAGCTAATGATTATGTAAATGTTGAAACTCGTTGAAACTCGTTGAAACTGTTGACTAATTCATGAGGCAATAAAGTTTACTACTAGACATGCATGTTGAATTGCTTAAATAATTGTTGCAAGTATAAAGAATCGCATAAACATGGTTACGTAAACTCACCTGAAATTCACTGTGTAAATACTAGCAAGATAAAGTCCGAACTTGGATTAACTGAACTCTTGTGTCCTATTACAAATAAAGGACGTCTTAAATTCTAATGCAAATAAGCTTGTTTTGCATCTTAGTTGTAAAGATAGTTGATCCAACTACCTAGACTCGCATTGAACGAATGCGCGTCTTAAAGTGTGCATGACTTAACGAACCGACAATAACTTGGTTTGGAATCACGAAAGTATTTGCGTATTATTAATTTATTAAAATAACTACTTTATTATAGTATTCAAAGTCGTGTCTTGAAATTATTGCTAAAGAAACATTTTGGACAATGAAAATAATATTTGAGTAACTCGACTTAAATGTTAGCTCGTTTCGTAGATTGAATCATATTACGAACTTATTAATAAATATAAATATTTCTATTTTTGACGACGTAAGACTTGAAGGTTAGAATTTATTTGTAAAACCTAATTTCTTCTACACATAAACATAAACTTGAAAGGCCGATTTGGTTCTTATATTTTATAAAAATTTGGGCAGAGTTTCCTTTGTTTTTGTAAGAAACCAGACAACACAAGTCGTCTATTTTAACTCAAAACATCAATTGTCCAATTTCACAAAGCGCAATACAATTTAACTGAGCTTTTATATGTGACGATTTTATTAAAACTATAATGAATGTGAACGATATGCTTCGATAAGAAATATATGTGTATATATGATTTAGCGTTTGACAGTTGACAAAATAGCTTGTATAAGTGTAAGTTATTATTCATTAGTCCGAAGACAACCCGGTAAGACGACTAGTACTAGACTTGAAAAGTAGTGTAGTTAATATAAATATGTAAATAAATGTTATAAGTTTTAACTATCCAAATGCCTCGTATATTGTTAAGTGTTAATCGTCCAATTCTATAACTCGAAACATACGCTTAATAGGCCTCTAAATAAATAGACGAAGTGTTTTGCTAATATTATGTTTGTATAATGGCAAAAATATGTTTTCATATGTCTACTTCAACAACTTACTAGTTCGCAATATCAATACATACGAGTTTATGTGTGAGTATATGTGTATATATATATACATGGTAACCATTTTCTTTGTCAGCTCGATATCACTTAAGGCGTTTTATAAAACAAGTCGGTTCGCTTCAACGATTCACATTTAAAATATGTATATAAGTATACGAAATAACGCGAAAGCAAATAACTAATGACAAGGTGCGCGTTATACCTTCCTGTTATTCAAACTCGCGAACCGACACGTGCACGCCTCGAACCGAGTGTTAACAGATCTGACTAGGATTGACCAGATCTGTACGTTTGACTTTCGTTGACCGGACCTATCTTGACCAAATCTGAACCGTAAGAAGCAAGCAAGATTCGAACACGAACGGGCTCATTGTCGCTACACCAAGAACCTGACCCGGACCAGCAAACAAATGAATATTACTGAACTTATTAAAGAAAACCAATTGTCGCCGCCCCTGTTAACCTTCCCATCTGTAACCCATGGTCGAGCCACTTAAAACCCGATACACAACGCCTGAACAGCACCACCGAACACCGTTGTCACCATGTGCAGCCACCATCGGTGCTGCACCACCCCACTGAAGCGTCTGCAGCCATGGCCACCTTCGTGGTGGTTGTGGCCGGCTGCAACAGGAAGAGGAGGGAGAGAGGTCGAGGAGAGAAGGAGTTAGGGAGGTTATAGGGGGGCTGACGATTGTTGTTGCTGTTGCCGCACTGTATCAGTGACGAGGTAGGGGAAGCATTGTTTAGAAAACGAAAGGGGATGGGTTGTTATCGTGGGGCTCGGGTGGTGGTTGGCGGCGGCGCCGCTCAAGGTGAGAGAGAGGATGAAGGTGTTGTTGTTGATGGATGAGTTTAATCATAACCCAAATCTGATCTAGGACTAAATAGAGGGAAATAGAGTGGGTTTAATGGTGGTGGAATGTGGTGGGCGGCAGCTTGCAGGTCACAATAAGGTCTGCTTTGAAGAGATTAATCAGGGGAAGCATACAGAGGGTGCTGATGTTTGCTTCTAGATGGGATTTTATAAGAAATTGCATTCCATATCAAGCAATTGTATGTTTTGGAAAGCGTGAGTTATGGTTCCAATTAAGTTGTTAAATTGGTTGTCAAATGCTCAATAAAAACGTGATTGACTGATTTAGAATCTTTATAACATAAATTTGGTCAATGCTGCACTAAAAACCCCGAAATCAAAGCTTAATTTGATGAAATTTTTTTTTTTGTGTTGTTAAGGATTTTCTATAAAGGGTCGGGTCAAGGGTAAACGGGTTGTGGAATCGTTTGAGTTTAGTTTCGTTTAGTTTGTTTAGATTCTAAAATGTATAGTTTGTAAAAGTTTTCACTATGATTATTATTATATTAGGGAAAAGCTGGACGTTACATTTTTTGTCGCTAAATCTTTTGTTCATTGTTCATTTTGTGTTGGCTCTTTATTGTTTATGGTGTATTGAAATCCTAAATTTCAACATAGTATCAGAGCTCTTGAGCTCTTGATCCTGGTTGTCTTGTCTTGTTTTCACTGTGATTGTTAAAGGCTCTGATCCCTGTGGATCTTATCCTGTGTCTACAGATCTGAAAAGATCTTGTCGATTCTTCTTTTGGATGTGTTTGTCTTTGTTTGGATTGAGTCTTCAAGGATCTAATCTTATTGTGTAGATCTGGTTCTTGCATGTGTATAATAATAGATTTGATATTTGAAATATAGATCTTGTCTATTATCTGATGTCTTCTGTCTTTTGTCTTCTGGATCTTAGGATTCTTGTGGCCAATTGTAGTTGATCTGTGCTGGAATTATATCCGGTAAGTTCTGGATTGGAAGCTTGCAATCTGTAAGTCTGTTCTGTCTCTATTCTTTTATAGTTTTATTAATTGTTGGTTTGCTGCTTGGAGTTTCTGTAAGTCTTCTTCCCTGTATCTGTTATTGTGTCTAGGCGTCTTTAGCCGGGTTAGGGTGGAGTGGTGGACCGGCAGTTGATCTTTTGTGTATTTATCTGGTATTTGCTTGTCCTTATTTGTTATTGTCTGAGTAATATTAATTGTTTGATTGTCTGCTTCATTGTTGATTATTATGCCTATATATACGTATATATAGATAATAAGGGACTCATGTGTTAAGATCTGGGTGGGCACGTATGAGTGATGAACCCACTATTTGAACACTCACACAGCTTCGTCCTCTTAGGGTTTTCTCTGGTTTCTGTTTATTTTATTTTTTTAAATAGCTCTTGCTAACTGTATGGTATTCTTGTTTGCCTCTTGGTTCTGTATTGTTTGTTTGTTTTTCTGTGATCTGTCATGGGTGAACCTGCTGGACCCCAATCTGGTGGAGGTACAGGACCCCAACTTGGTGGGGGTGCTGACCATTAGGGGTCACCAATACTCTGATAAGCAAGTAAGATATTGGTGATCCTCTTTATATACACTCTAGTGACACTAGTAGTCTGTCTATCATTAGTATTAAGTTGAAAGGGACAGAGAATTACTCTGTTTGGGCAAGTTCCATGAAGCTTGCCCTAGAGGCCAAAAATAAATTTGTCTTCATAGATGATACCGCTGTTAAGTTGGTAGAGGATGATGTTTTAGGTAAACAGTGGGATAGTGTTGTAGAACTCGCTAGGCGCTAGTCGGGCGATGGGGTACCGACTAGGGATTAATCGAGATTAATCGGATTAGATTTTTATATATATTTTTCTAAATTCATACATATATAATGCTAATTTTATACCTTATTGTATAAATTTAGAAGTTTAGGGGCCAAATATAAACTAGTGAATATGGAAGGGGGTTAAATATTAAGATACCTAAACTTAAATAACCCTAATCACCTCCATCGTTCACCACATCCCGTTTTTCTGCCCATTCCTTCTTTCATCGTAAGGAACCATCAGACACAACTAGGATTCATGGAGTTTCATAAATTTTGCTTCTAAATCATGGATTATCATCCAATTTTGAGGTAAGAACTTGTTTTATTTGATCGATTTGCTTCAGTTTTAACCCATTCAAATTCATTTTTTTACCTAATTTTGAGTTTTTTAGGTTCGATTAGGACCAATTTGATCCGACTAATCGGTGATTAATCGCGACACCGATTAATTGAGTGATTAGCCCAAAATTAATCAGTAAAGTGAGGACTAGCGATTAATCACCGATTAATCGGGATTTTTACAACCTTGGATAGATGTAATTTTGTTGTCCTTTCTTGGTTACTTAATTTTGTGAATGAAGAGTTGTTCCTTGGTCAAGTGTTTTCCAAACTGGCCAGGGATGTCTGGTTAGATATTAGGGAAATTTATGACAATGTAGATGGATCAGTTGTTTTTAATTTGCATCAAAAGATTAACTCCTTAACACAAAGTGGGAGTTCTGTTTCAGAATACTATCATAAAATTAATACAATGTGGAAGTAATTGAACTTTATTGTTCAATTGCCTTCATATTCTTGTTCTGTGTAAGACCCTAACCCGTAATCACGTGATTAACGTCTAATCTTACGGGTTTTGACCTTACTTAAACCACTCCCGATTTAAATCTTAGATATTTAAGAAAAACTTAAATTATCGTGATAAATACTTCTTGATTTCTACACTTCAACTATTACAACATATGATGAGATTTCGAAATTTCACGGGAGACTCTTGAATTCTATTGCGGAAGCTTGATGAGTGTTCGGGCGTGTTCAGTTCTTCTCGTGACTTGATCCTTGCTCCGGGACGTCCATCAAATGTTTACCTAGCACCACCACACAAATAATGGTTAGTGGGTTGTCGATAATACAATTAAACTAGTATGAGAGTCGTTACACGTCGAAACGGAACGAACCAGGCCAAACGACCCTTATTCAGGAGAACAAACTGCTGCGACTTTTGCGCAGCAGCTGTTCGGATCGCTTTTATCCCTTCTAAAACCCAAAATATGACTTCGACTTTCAAATAAGAATTGTTCTCCGCTCCGAGAGCTTTCCAGGCATATAAAGAACGTCCCCTAACGATTTTTCTACGATTTTATATGAAATTTTGAAAATCAGGTTGTCAGGCTGTCAATCCGCGCGGCCGGTCGCTCCAACCGAGCGGCCGGTCTCTTAGACGCTGACATTTCTGAGCCCTCTGTGAAGGCTGAGCGGCCGGTCACTGCTTCTGTTGCTTGTTTGGTAATTTTTAAGCATGGGAATCATATCGCAACTGCATTTGATGATTCCCTAAGCCTAAGTAATGACTTACCGACTAAATAAACCTTTGTTTGACTGAAATTATGTTCCGGTTTATGTCGCCATGATCCGGTTCTTAGTTTTGAATGTTTATGGTGACTTTTACCCAATTTGACCCCTTTTAGACATTTAACTTATCCAAAACACCATTTGATCATGCGCAATGCATCTAGTTTATGTTGTCAAGTCATTATTGTGACACCCGGCAAATTCTGGTTAACAACGTTGTCTAGATGAAAGTCTACCTTAGCGAGTCACGCGTATATTGTACTTAACTGGGTTAGTTAAGTCGGGTTATGGTTCGGGAACTATCGGTTTAGTCTAGAAGATCATTGGATGTTGGTCTAGAGGTTCATTAGATGTCAGTCCTTAACCAAGTGTACAAACAGTGACGATTTGTAGGATCGTCAGGGCATACGGAACATACAAGTCTCGAGTCCTGGGAATTGGTGAACGAGTGTGAATATGTGTATTTACAAGTGTTATGTGTTTACAATCATTATGTGACTTGTCGGTATGTGAATATGTGTTAACATATGTTAAAACGGGGTTTAACGCGCAAAATACACGGAACAGGCCCCTATAGGCGATTAGGATAGCCCAATCGCCTATAGGAGGGGCGAGTGGGGGACCTTAGGGGCGAGTAGGGACTAATTGCATGACTGTTCATGCGATTAGGCCCCAATTGCATGGACTTACATGCGATTAGGCTCCCTAATCGCGTGTAAGGGCTGCATAATCGCGTGTTACGGGCTGGACGACTAAAAACGACTATAAATACCATACTTGACCTCATAAACTTCATTATACAAACCCTAGTCGTCCCATAACCTGCCCCAACACACACACAACCTCTGGAACGCGATTTTTGATCAAAACACAAGGTTTCAAGCTTAATCCATCATTCTTTCACAAATCTAAGGTTTGGTTTCCATTCATGAATCTTTATAAACGTTTTTAATCAATCCCTAATGGTCCAGACCTGTTCTAAAACGAAAAAGCTTTCTGAAAATCGTTAATAAGTGTTGTTAATCGGATTTTAACTAGTATACATGTGTTATATGTGTTTATGATTAGAAAGCTAGGGTTTTTATGATTCTAGATGAATGAGTGACATGTTATTATGTTAGATCAGAATAATAATGATATTATGATGATAAAAATCTGAGTAACTGATTATTAGGGTGATAGTTACGCATGTTAGTGGTGATGTTGCATGCTATGTGAATGGTGTTTGGAATACGTGATTGCATGCAGGACTGATAATACGAGGCAAAACGAAGGATTTTGGTTTAAACATGTTTAGAATAGTTGTTGGGATGATATTGGATGGTTACACACGTTCTGGGTCTGATTTGGAGCGTTAAACGCGCGAAAAACCGGAACAGCAAGGTTACAGGCGATTAGCAACCCTAATCGCCTATGTTAGAGGCGATTAGGAGGCCAATCGCCCATCTTTCATGCAATCAGCCCCAATCGCTAGTTTTTACATGCAATCAGCCCTAAATGCTAGTTTTTACATGCAATCAGCCCTAAATGCTAGTTTTTACATGCAATCAGCCCTAAATGCTAGTTTTTACATGCAATCAGCCCTAAATGCTAGTAGTTACATGCAATCAGCCCTAAATGCTAGTAGTTACATGCGATTAGCCTTCCTAAATGCCAGTTGACCAACCTAAATGCTAGTTGACTTTTCCTAATCGCGTGTACTGCTGCTGTAAGTATAAATTAGCATTCCGAGACCCGATTTGACATGTAGGAACATGCTAGGAACCCCGTAACATATCTAATAACTTGGTAACATATGTTTGGATGTAATTCGGTGATACGTGAACTATGTGCTATAACTTGTTGTGCGTTAACGTATGTTAAGTGTGATTGCATGATTGCATGTTTGAGAGCGTAAACATAACACGGGGAGTCTCGGGTCACCAATGGGATGTCGAGTCTTGTACTTTGGGTCAGTTAAACAGTCACGGTGTTTTCAAACGAACTTGGTTATGGTCTGGACATCTAGGGACTAATTAACCTGCGGGTTATTAGTCTAAGTACTTGTAACTGTCATATGTTAGGTCGCCGCTTTACGGGACTAGCATAGCAGCTGAGTTTACTCGGGTTAAGGAGTAACGCAACTTAAGGTGAGTTTACGGCCCCTCTTTTAAACTGGTTTCATACTTTCGGGGGAGAAAACATGTGTTAAAACGATTATTTGGTAACTACTGTCATACTATGGGTTTCTATTGTGTACTACACGATCTTTGGAAGTCCCGGGGGGAACCATGAATGTGCGGGTTTGCACAACGGGGAAATGTGAATAGCGCTATTGGGAGTGACCAACCCCGCTCGTCGGCTTGGAGGGCCGGGCGAGTGCATATTGTCTCAAACAGGAACAACAGGAACAACTGGTTTACTTTTCGGGCACAACATCTGGTATGCGTGTTAGTAATGGTTTTCCAATCGTGGTAGTAACAAAACATACGCCTAGCTAGCGTACACTAGTTTTCGATTTGTTATAGTATGGACAGGTGGACTTGGTACTTGGATTACAAAACCTGTAAACTCACCAGCATTTTTGTGCTGACGTAAACTTTTACATGTTTTCTCAGGTCGCTAAGGTAGCACTACTGGACTAGGGCGCACGCGTCTGCACGGCGTCTAGTTAGAGTCGCATGGTTTTCATATGTTGAACATTTGGTTACTTTGAGATACTGTTTGAATAAGCTTCCGCTGTAAACGGGGATTTTAAACTATGTTTTGAAATTGCATTATATTCATTTAAACTTGTTTATTGTGATCGTTGGTTTGGATCCTGGTTTGTCATGCGCCTCGCGGTAAAACTCCGCAAGTGGATTTTGAGGGTGTGACAATTATACACTTGATCAACAAAAGCGTATGTCCGATTTGTTTCATTATGACTTAGTTTCTTAGAATCAACCTTTATTAATCCTTTAAATCCCCAAAATGCCCCTCATGGTCAAATCTTTCGATTTAGCCATTCGTGGCGAAACTTTTTGTTTCAAATCCAATGTTTTTGACTCAATGACTTATTTAAAAACCTCTATGTCCTTCCGGACTTAGAGTTTCATCCCATCTCAAGTTTTCACTTGTTAGTAGATTCTAAGCGCTTTTGCGCGCATTAGACATAGTTAGGGAGATAACTTACTTGATTTGCACCCAGGCTTCATGTGGGTAGTTTTAATACTCTTGTTTCCTTGCCCAAAGGCGTTTAATTAGCTACAGTCTTACCGGGTGGACTTGACCATATCCATAACTTGTGCTTAGCATCCATGATTCTTAGCATCAAGCATGTGTGCGCAAGTGCATGTACCTGCGTGCTTTCTAACTAGACACATTATGTTCTAAGAACTCAAATGGTAAAACCTTGCCATTTGATCCGTTTAACCTCATAAATCTTAACGCTTGAAATACAAGCATCAAGTGTTGGACTCAAATGGTGAGGTCTTCACCATTTGACCCGTTTAGACCCATAGTTCAAGATACTATATTACATAAGTTTTTACATATGGTTCAAGTGATACAACTTGACCCATTTAACATCATGCTTAACAATTTCATTCAACTGATTCCATTTGGATTAAAACATCATTTTCCACATCTCATTATTGATTGACCCGTTTGATGAATTTCACCATTCGGTCACAACTCATTGTTTCAAATATATGTCATAAACCTTGTTTGTTATGAGTTCATGTGAGGCAACTCATTTAATACATTTCACCCCTCGGGAGTTTACCTTTAATACATGCATGAGATTTATAACCAATATATACGACTGGGGGTGAACAAATCCAAAGAACCGACCCGACCCGTTCATTACCCGACCCGACCCGACCCGAAACCCGAACACCCTATAAAATTAGAACCGAATTTTGGACCATTAATACGGGTCGGTCTTCGGTCCTGAACTTACGGTTCCAGTCGGTCCATATAGTAATACCCGAACCGAAATACCATCTACAATCTTCATCAAGTTATCATTCGGTCCATAGTTCATCCCCTCATTCCTAACAGTATATTTCATTCCCTCAAATTATCATTCGGATCTGTGGCCATTTAAGGCTCTAAATTGAACCTTCGTGTTACTTTATTCTTCTTATGCCTAAGCAAATTCATTTTATTAAGATTGCTGGAGCCGCTATTAACACCTTCCATTCTTATTCTCTTCAATTTTTCATCTGAACAGACACAAACATTTTCTTTATTGCAGGTTTTGTGTCTGACTAATAATGTTCAGCTAATACTTTATGTAATGCAGACATCAATTGTTATTGTCTTTTAAGTCACTCGAACTTCTGTTTATAATTTTAATTTTCTCATTCTAGTTCAGAAAAAAAAAACTTAGTTGTTACTCCCTTTCAACCTTTAATTCTTGACAAACATTTATACCCTTGCAAGTTGCAACACTACTATTGGATATGGAAATAGAAATTCCGACCCGTTACTTAATTACTTACCAATTAAACAGGTAAAAATCTTGCTAAAACGCAAACAGGTGTACAGATATTGGGTTTTGGCCCATGATTTGGCGCAAATATTTGATTCAGTTACTCTGTTTATTATTAACTTTCGATCCAATTTTTTTGTCGGTTCTGAACCCTTTCAGAACCGACCCGACCCGAAACCCGATTTTGTTGATATACAGGGACCGACTAGAGAACCTAAACTACATATACGGTTCGGTCCAGGTCTAAATTCGGTTCGGTTCTCGGTTTTATTTCGGTCCGGCCCTAATATGCTCACCCCTATATACGACACTTAAGCCATGTTATAGACTAGTAGTGTAAGTAAAACTTACTTGTATTCATTCCCATTTACTTGCACTTTAGGCTCATATCCGCTTGACCCGTTTAGTTCGTTGATCCTTTACATCCAAGCTTGCACCTAGCTTGACAAGATCAACCTTCACTATACTCATAAGATTAGTTAAGTTAGTCATCATATCCAATAACTAACACATCTCATGAGTTTATTCACACCATTATTTTGTTTTTCCCAATTATCATTTGGCTAAACTTTTCATGTATGGTGTGATTCATCTTTTAAACATGTGTTTCACGTTTTATATGCAGGTAATTCCATGATTACCCAAATCAAGTTATCACCTCAATTTGCAAACAAGACTATTGAGGCATTTCATCAAACACTTGGTGTGCACCCACCAAATTCACTTGATTTTCATGAGTTTAAGTTTATCCAAAATATAGTCATGTATCTAATTATTATCATAACAAGATATTTAGGCATTTTAAATAAATTTGATCATTATAACAACTCCTAAGAGTCACCAAAACTACTAACCATGTGTGGTTTCAACCGAGAGGTTAAAACCCCAATTTCATAAGTTAACATATTCATATGAACATAATTAAACACACATATTAAATGTGATTTGTAATCAAATTATACATGTTTAAGGCTCCCCAAGGCTAGGGCAACCTATATTAACCATCAATTCCACGTTTTTATAAAACCCTAGAACCATCATCTTCAATATACCATGGATTTGGATGATTTAAAAGGATCTAGAGTTACCTTATGACGTTTAGAACACTAGATGATCATGAATTCCATCATGCATTTAGAAAAGCCATCGATTTTGGCATGATTTGGGGCTGAATTGGTGGAGGTTCTTTTGTGTGTGTTTTGATGGTGTGAAGAACGATTTGAGTGTGTGTTATCACACATTTTCACTTTTAACCCCCATTTTATTCTAACTTTGCCTAGTTGTCAAGTTCAGCCCCTTCGGTTTAGTACAAGTATGTAATCTTTACTAATTAAGTTAGTTCTCATAATGTTTCCACGTGTGTTTGTAATTCACGGGACTTGTCAATGTCTCATTTTATTATCCGCAAAATATTCCGTTTTTATAATGGGTTCAATATTGTATATATATTGATCCCACCTATTAGCGTAATTAAACGAAACGGGTTTTCGGGGTGTTACATTATGCTTCTCAAAAATTCAATTATTTTAATAGTCTAATAAAATTGATGCATTTTTAATGAGACTTGGTGATGTATATAAACCTGTGAGATCTAATCTCTTAATGCAAGATCCTTTACCCTCTGTCAAAACAGCTTTCTCTATTATCTCTAGAGAAGAATCTCATAGAGGTTCTAGTGGAAGTTCAAAAGGTCAAAACATGTCTTTCTTGTCTAAGTCTAGTCAACCTTTTGATAATAAGAAGAGGGTCACTAATAGAGGACATGATCCTAACCTGAAATGCACTCACTGCAACATGTTAGGACACACTATGGATAGGTGTTATGAACTTGTTGGATATCCTCCAGGTTTTAGGAAGAAAGTTGTTGGTCAGACTCCTAGCTTTAACCTATCTAACAACTTAGGTAGTAACACTAAGTCTTCTATGTCTACTGCTTCTGGTTTGCCTTTTTCATCTGAACAGATTTCCAAGTTGATGAATCTAATCAGTGAGAAAGGAACAAGTGATCTACAAAGTTCTAATTCATGAGGTAAAAATGTTTGTATAAATGGCTTTTCTGCTTTGTCTAAAATTTCAAATTTGAAACAAATATTTGAAAAGTTTTCATACTGTTCAAATTTTATAAAGAAGGCTATTAGTTGTGGGTGGATCATTGATTCAGGGGCAAATCAACACATGACCAAAAGTGATAAATACATGGTTAACTGTGTTGATGTGTCTGAATACAATATTCAGGTCAAACATCCAAATGACACCTATGCTAAAGTCACCAAAATTGGTGATATTAAATTAGCAGAAGGATTCATTCTGTATGATGTTTTCTTAGTTTCTAATTATTATGTCAATTTGATGTCTGTTCATAAGTTGTCTAAGGATAACAAGTTAAGTCTATTATTTGATGAAGATCATTGTTACATTCAAGATTTCAAGTCAAGGAGAATCCTGGTGATTAGCAATCAGAGTGATAGTCTGTATTTTGTTGGTAAGAATGTGAGTTCTAATTTGTGTTTTAATGGTATTGGAAGTTCCAACTTATGGCATAGTAGGTTGGGACATCCCTCTGATAAGGTTCTGGCCATTCTTAGCAATGATTTAAAAATAGGAAAACCTGATTCTCAACCTTGTGATATATGTCACAAGGCTAAACAAGTTAGGTTGCATTTCCCTATAAGTGATCATAAGACCAAACATGTAGGTGATATCATTCATCTAGATGTTTGGGGACCTTATAAGGTCACTAGTTGGGAAGGGTATAGATATTTTTTAACAGTTGTGGATGATTATCCAGGACAGTTTGGTGTTATCTTCTTAAAACCAACGGAGAAGTTTTTGAAAACCTTGTATTTTTTTTATGAACTTTTTAAAACTCAATTCAAAACAAGGTTAAAGGTTTTCAGAAGTGATAATGGTGGTGAGTTTGTTAATGAACAAATGGAAATGTTTTGTAACACCAATGGTATAATACATCAAACTTCATGTGCATACACACCACAACAAAATGGTGTTACTGAGAGAAAACATAGGCACTTACTTAATATGGCCAGAGCTTTACTGTTTCAGATTGGATTACCACTTAGCTTTTGTCTGATTATGTATTAACTGCTACATATCTGATTAGCAGGGTTCCTTCTTCGGTTCTGTTAGCTAAGAGTCCATATGAGGTCTTGTTTGGGTTCCCTCCCACTCTTAGTCATTTAAGAAACCTTGGTTGTTTATGTTTTAATATTGCCTTAAATGAGTCTGATAAACTGTCAATAAAAGCTAAAAAAATGTATCTTAATAGGCTACTCTAACTTTAAAAAGGGTTATAAATTGTGGTATCTTGATTCAAAAAAGGTTGAATTTTCTAGGGATGTTAGGTTCTATGAAGAGATTTATCCATTTAAACAAGACTCTTTTAAAAGTGTTGGTATTCAAGAAGTTGGTCAAAATATTACACATTTAAACTTTTTTGACAGTATTGAGTCTGTTCAAACTGAGGAATCTCAAATGACTAAGGGGAACAACTTTCCCAATGATGAAGGGGAACCAACTGTATCTCATGATGTTCTAGCTAGTTTGCAATTAGTAACTTCTCCCAGGACTGTTGGGGGGGGGGGGGTAGATCTTGATCAGCAGCCTGGCAGTCCAGGTTACAGATTTCTTAATATGACAAACCAGGATGCAGGAACATCAAATGCTGAGATCAACCCATCTGAGGGAAGTATTAGGAAATCTTCTAGAGTATTTACCTTTCCTAGGAAGTTTAATGAGTTTGTTGTTGAAGGAAAGGTCAAGTATGGTCTCGAAAAAGTAGTTAATTATTCACATTTGTCTAATGACAACTTGTCTTTTGTACTGTTTTAAAAAAAAATGTTGAACCAAGTACCTATTATGAGGCTGCCAAGGATCCCAAATGGGTTGAGGCAATGAATTTTGAAATGGAAGCCTTATATGGGAAAAATACTTGGGTTTTGTCTAACTTGCCTGTTGGTAGAAAACCCATAGGATGCAAATGGGTCTATTAGGTTAATTAGAAAGGTATAAAGCCAGGCTTGTAGCTAAGGGTTACAATCAGAGAGAAGATCTTGATTTTGGAGAGACCTTTTCTCCTGTTGTTAAGATGGTAACTGTTAGATGCATCATAAGCCTGGTTGTCCAAAACAATTAGACTTTATATCTGTTAGATATAAATAATGCCTTTCTTTATGGATCTATTACTGAGGATGTTTATATGACCTTACCTTAAGGTTATTATTCAAATAATGATAACAAAGTTTGTAAGTTGGTTAAATCCTTGTATGGCCTAAAACTAGCTCCTAGGAAATGGAATGAAAAGTTAACCAATGTGTTACATGATATTGGGTTTGTCCAGAGTGTATGTGATTACTCTATGTTTGTTTTGTCTAAAAAATGGTGTGCTTCTTGTCTTGGTAGTGTATGTTGATGACATTGTGTTAACTGGAAATAATCTGTCTGAAATTGAAAGTGTGAAAAAATTGTTGAGTACCAACTTTCTTATAAAAGACTTAGGGAAACTTAAGTATTTTCTAAGTATAGAGGTATTGTATTCTGAGAATAGTATTTGTTTGTCTCAAAGAAAGTACTGTCTTGAACTTCTTGATGAGTTTGGCTTTTTGGGTTGCAAACCAGTTAACAACCCAATAGAACAAAACTATATTGTCAACAGTAAAACTGGAAATAATGATGCATTGGTTGACAATATAATTGGTTTTCAAAAGTTAATTGGCAAATTGATTTATTCGTCATTAACAAGGCCAGATATAAGTTATGATGTCCAGTATCTTAGTCAGTTCATGCATAAACTCAATAAGGGTCATTTTCAAACTGCTTTGAGACTACTTAGATATCTCAAAGAATCCCCAGGAAATGGAATCAGTTTTTGTCAAAGGTGATAATTTGCAACTTATTCGGTATGTGGATGCTGACCGGGCAAAATGTCTTGTTACAAGGAAGTCTGTAACTGGATACTACATATTTCTTGGAAACTCTCTTGTTTCCTGGAAAAGTAAGAAACAGAGTACTGTTTCCAGATCTTCAGCTAAAGCTGAATATAGGGGAATATGTTCTGCTTCTTGTGAGTTGTTATGGTTAAAAAAAAACCTTATTGAGTGAATTAGGTATTGCAAATAAACTACCTATGAAACTGTTCTATAACAGTAAGGTTGCTATATCTATAGCTGCTGATCGATGTCGTTGGGTCGGTCAAAAATAATAAAAATGGTAGTATATGGAAGTTGAGTCGTCTCCACAGGGAATTGGTGGAAAGAGTAGTTTTGTAAGTAATAAATTAAAAATCTAATTGATTTGTTGTTTGTTTCAGAATTCTAAGAAAATGAATTTAAGAAGTTGTAAACAATAATGTAAAAGAAGTAATCCCCTCCTGGCTTCTGGTTAATGATCCACCCTACTCTTGTTTAAATGATTGGATACTACATAGACATAGTTTTGTTGGACGGTTCAAATCAAGTGATAACCGAACACAAGTTTTTAATAATAACTTGTACAATTCAATTACCAACCCACAAGTAACACCTACCCTCCCAATTATCAAACTACTCACGATACAAGAAAAACCGAATGTGAATGATAATAAGATAAGCAATTGAAAACAAGTGAATTGTTTAAATGATAAAAACCACAAATATTCTTCAACTAAATGAAAAATAATCCATAAACCAAAGTAAACAAGATTCAAGTTTCACAATTAAACCATATACCCGGAGGTGATTACAAGATGTTTAGCCACTCATAGTAACAAGAAACAACTCAAAAATATGAATAATGATACCGAACATGATGATTGAAATCAAAAGTATGGATGAATGATGGTGAATCTTGATGTTTGTAGCTCCAAAAATCTCCAAAAGCTTGCTTATTTTCGTCCCTTGGTGGCTGAATGATCTTTAGGGTTGAAGGTTTTTAGCTTAAATATCTTGGAGAAACAACTTTCCTTTTTTTTCTCATAACCGCCGTAGGTTACGGCTGAAAAGGAAGGGCTTACGGTGGTCATACTCTGCTCCAAATCCCTTTCATTTTGCTGTTGTGTTGCTTTCTCACTGCACCTCGGCATAGCCTACGGACCCTTCAGAGGATCCTACGGCCAGCATATTTCGATGCTATTCTTTTGCATGATGCCTTCATAATATATCATCCCTTCAAAATAATATCTCTCCACCGACTTCCATTCCTTTCTTGTAATTTGTAGTTGCTTTCAATAAAAAAATTCCAATTCTCTCTTCGATGGGGCCCACTTTGACTTTTGATTCTTTCAATTTTTCCTTCACAATCTCATTCATTATTATTACTAGTAGGAATGTCCGCGCGTTGCGGCGGGTGCATCTGTTTTGCCTCTCGTGCATCGTGTTTGTTGGTTATTCGTTATGATGAAGTAAAAAATAACGATGTATAAAATATATGTTATTAAAAACTGAATTCTATTCCTAGAAGCTTATAGTAGCAGAGAAAACAAAAAAAACCATCGAGGAATATGATGACGTTGATCATGAAGTATCTCTACCATATTTGCTTGTATAAACGTCAAGCCTACATATATCACTCACTTTAATGGGTTGAAACGTGTCATGGGTTGGGTGTGTTGGCAAACTTCAAGCCTACATATTCATTTGTGTGCAGAAGTGTCACATCATACCATCCTGTAACCACATAAATTTAAAAAGAAGATATAAATACATAATATATGATGTAATTTAGCTACTATAAACATTGAAAGATATGTAAGTTATGTATGTGAAGAGTCGCACATTATTTATATACCAAATACATGACCACTATTTATAAGACTATAACATTGATACAAACCTAATAAACACATGGTGGTTATGAATGTAAAGAGTCACCACATTATTGTTAATTTCCTCATCAATTTTATAATTATGTTTAAATTAATTTCTTCAACAATTTAATATTTAGGTAGAAAGAAAATTGTACCCCTAAATGACTTCAATAAGCATTGTACTATAAGCAATAAAGGTTGTATTTACTTAAATTTTGCGGGTATCCTTCACTGATGCTTTATAATATAGTATAGAAGATAAAGATTCGGGTTGATTCATTAGCGTGAGCGTGAATTCATGGCTTTTAAATTTCTTATTTCTTCATTAGCGTGAGCGTGAATTTATGGCTTTTTGATTTCTTATTTCCTAACACAAATAACATAACTAATTAACACATAGTTAAGTTTTTGTTTTCTCTTTATGCTAGTGTTTAATTTATTTTGTTAATTAGAATTAGAATTAGAATTAGAACTTAAACAATATACAATTGCCGAAAGCAAAATAATATTGTGAACCACACTTCATACAACATTTAACAAGAACATTAAATAGATCAACAAATACCTTAAAACTCTTAGAACAAATATAGTTTACATATAAAGTTATTTTTGAGCATGCATATATAAATCCTTTATAGAGTTAACTATTTCATGGCGTTCAAGGAGACCATGTTGATTGAAATTGAGGAAAGTCTTCATACCCTTCTCCAACCATCCTCTCCATCATCTGTCCTTCATGTCCATTTGTTCCCTGCAACATCAGTTTTCATCCCATGCAGTAAGTGAGTAATATTTATAATATATTAGAAATGTATTGGCAAATCTAGAATGTTATATTTATAATTTTGTCCGTTATATTTAGTTAACAATTAACAATATATATGATTCAAGATACACAACTTCTTAACAAGGATAGTTAGGAAAGCCATCTGTCACCTTCATAGGGGTCATATCATCCAATTAAGTAGAATTGAGGTCAATAGGTCATAGAACATGCTGGCTTCTGAAAGCTTCATGGAGAGAAACTAAAAATGCACAAAGAAGAGAAAAAACTGTACTAATTAATGTTGAAAAATATTTTCTCATCAATAATTCTAAATATTGTTTGTTTATTTATTGTTTTAATTGTTAGTTGCACAATTAAATTACCTCAATTTGATTCTGCAACGATCCAACATAGTTGATTATTACATCCAACATCGCATTCCCATTGTCTATAGCAAATAACTAAATTTAAATGGAGCAAAACAATGATACATTATGAAGATAAATTTTTGTAATTGTCAAAGAACATATGAACAAGTAGAAAAAAATGTATATATGCATATAAAGATTAACTCATATCTTTATACCTTGTAGAATCCACGAACCATATCTTGCAAGCGTCTTAACTTCTCATTGATTTTTTTCTCTTCTCATCTAATGAAGACATAATTTTTTTGGACGAAACAATGTTTCAAAGCATGAAATTAGCTCTAAGATTTTGTTTGGGGTTATGAAAAGACTATTAGCATTCAAGAAATTGATTATAATGAAGTATATATAATAATATAGATGAGGGGTTGAAAGGTCTCACATTTAAGATGCATCATAGGTTAGGTTGTATTTTGTGTTTTAAAAGTTGGACATAAGGGCATAATTGGGATAAGATTTTAGGATGTGAGGTGTTGATTATGTTAAATTTACTAATCTACCCTCTTAAGTGTCTTAATTGTCACAACTATGCCAATAATACCCTTAATTTTTTTGCTTAAATATGTTGTACATGTTGCTTGTTAAGTTGTATAGAAATGCAAATTACCATGTTGTACATCACTCCTCCTTAATAAGATAATATAGATTATTATTATTATTATTATTATTATTAGTAGTAGTAGCCCCCAACTCGGGTGTTCTTGGCTTATCCAAAATTCCTCTTTAACGCTCCAACGTCCATGAACACCTCCATATCTTCGGTTCACCATCCAAACTCAACCTCAACCACTTTTAAGCTTCCAAATCCATCCAAATATGCCATTTAACCTATAATCACACAAAGTTGCGTAGTTATCACATTCAAATCATATAAACGCTCAAACGATATTAAAACCCCATAATTAGGCATCTTAAACACCATGATTGACCCCGTCCATCAGCTGCCAATCCTGTTTTTCATGAGAGAGAAACATTTTGAGCTAGACATACATTTTCTAAGTGAAAAGATCTCAAATGGTCTGATTGAGACACTGAAAATTGATTCTCATAATCAAATAGCTGATGGGTTCACTAAAGGTTTAAGTGTTCCACAACATAGAAAATTTTGTTAAGACTTGAGAATGCTAGACCTGTTCAAACATATGAATTAAGGGGGCATTTTGAAATTATTATGTATATATAATTCATATTTTTGATATAATATAACATGTTACTAAGTTGTTGGTATTATTGGTCAGTTGGGCCTAATTATGTTTAAGCTTTCATGATGGTCAGTATAATATGATTGGGCTTATGGTGATAAAATAATATCTTGGTTATAGATGTTGGCCCATGGCCCAGCTGTATTGTTATTCCACATGTCTTATATCAATGGTCAAGATCTTTCAGGTTGTTGAGAATCAAGGGTTGTGATATGTTCGTATTGTTCGAGAGCTGGAAGCTTCTAGCATGAGTATAAAAGGATTATTATCCTCTCTCTCTCTCTCTCTCTCTCTCTATATATATATATATATATATATATATATATATATATATATATTCAGTCTGTCATTGTATTCTAGGGTTTCTCGGTAGTTTCTCTCGAGTATTGTATTGGCTTTCTGATCCTGTTTAAGATCTGTAAGCATGTATTTCATTGTTTTGTATTCTGTATATGATTGTTGATATCAACTGATCTTGACTTTGTATGTTTAAGATCTTCTACGATTTTAGAAGATCTAGGGTTCTCGTTGGGTAATCTTTTGGTTTGGGTAAATAAGATTTTTGTCACCTTTTTTGTCGCCTACATCTTCAGTTCATTGTTGAGTTTGTGTTGGCTCTTTATTGTTTATACTGTATTGAAACCCTAAATTTCTACAAATCTATGTTATATGTTGGTGTTGATTAGGATGCTAATGAACACATATTGCATTTTATGGAAATTTGAAAATTATTGTGTATTCGGTTGAGCTTCAATTCGGCATATAATGCGTTAACTTGAACTTATTTTGAATATTTTGTTTTTAACTATTAACGTTATTTTAGATTACTGAATTTTCAAAACAATAAAGTAATTTTTTTTTTAAATCCAAGCCTAACCAAGCCGAGCCGAGCCCGAGGTTGCCCTAGCTCGGCTCATGAACAACCCTACTATAAAGTGGGACTATTTCCATTTGCCAACTTGGGCTTACAACTAGCTAGGTATGTACAAACATAAATCTAGTCGAGCATTATAAACCGGTATTAGATGTACATCGGCATCGTATTACTCAAAGGAAAATGGCAGCATTCGTCGGAAATGGCGATGGAAAAGGATATCTATGGAAAAGTGAAGGTGATGATTTGCATGAGCTTCATTGACAATAGGAATTCTGTTGTTAAGTTCGAATTGCAGGTGTGTGGAGATGGAACATATCCTTACTCTTGTGTTATCTAGAATGAAAGTTCAGGCTGTTTCAAGTTTGTGCACGGTATATGAGTATGAAGAAACCATTGAACATGTATGTTACAACTTGCATTGTAATGTGGCAAATTATGTTTGCCAATATATTGGTTCGAGCTGCATAATTATAAAACAATATATTTCAAGTGTACAGAATATACTAGGAAACACAAACTTAAATGTGTTTTGGGGAGTACTATTTCGGTATTTTCATCACCAAGATAAACAATCAAATACCATCGCACCGTTCACAAAAAGAAAAGATGACCAAACAGTCGTGAATTTTACGCATAATCTCATTTTGTGTACAGTATAAAACCTACACATTCAATATATTTAAGAGTTTTATCATACAAGATGATATAACATTTTAGACACCAAAGTAACATGAGACAAAATAAACATTCCATGTAACAAACTCTCGCACACGCCATCTATAATCTATACAAAACCAAACCCCAATAATAAAGACATTAAACAGAGTTGATATGTTCCAGCTTTTACTAAAAGTAGAGTATGCTTATGCTTCCAAACTGGTTTCCTCCACCGGTGTAGCATCCTATTTCACATGACAAATCATATTAGCAATATAACGAGAAGCTCAAATCGTTAAAACATATAATTATTCAGAAACATAGAATTTATTTTACATGTTGAATGTTCAGAAAAGATTATTTTCTTTTGATGTAACTAATAATAAGCACCAACGATGGGAAGTTCTTACCACGTTTTCTTTGTTTTCTTCGGTAACTGCCTCTTCAGTGCAACTTATTGCATCTGCAAAATAAGTGTCGAAGGTAAGGGTTATGTAGTGGTGGAAAATGAAAGAGTTGCATAACGGAACAAATGGGTAATTTTGTTCCGAAAATGTGGTTTGGTATATATTATTATCTTATCATAGATGCTTGCAAAAAAATAACAGGTTTTTTATGCATCAAAAACCATTTTGTTCCAAACAAAATGGTCCGAATTGCCACAATGACAGTACCTATGTTTTAAAAGTAGAATGTTATAGCAGAGAAGCAAATTCTATTATGTTAACCGATGTATTTACCCTTTCAATGTTAGCATTAATAGAATCATTTTGATATTAAGTTTTAAACAGCAAAATAATTAGTCACCTTCATCAGCAGATTTCTTTCCCTTGTTCTTGACCAACTGTTTCTCTTTGTTAAACTCTTTCTTGATTGGCTTCTGAAAGTTCTTTTGGATCTTGCGACTTCCGGATTCTGACACAGATTGTTGATTGGTTATTTTCTTATTTGCTGAAGCTTTTGTGTTCGATACAAGTTTCTTCTGGTGATTTTCTTTAACCGATTCTTTAGCAACAGAACTAATATTAGTACTTGAGGATTTTGGCTTTGGTTTTGGTTTGTGAATTTCATTAACAGAAGACAAACTTTGTGCATCTTCAGATGACGATCGTGTACCCTGTACCATGTCTTCTGATATTTCATAGCTCTGGAGAATTTCTTGTGCAGATTCTCCTAAATCAATAATGTTGTGGCGGAGTGCATACGACTTAAGCTCATCTCTCAGTAGTTGGGGATTCTAGCATTTTAAAATATAAAACAAAAAAAAATAGTATTTAACTCAAGAGTTTATAAAATTGCAAGTATGTTCTTTGAGGCATAAATATACCACAGTTGTTAAAAGCGGTCGCCCAAGGCGCCTAGGCGACAGAATTCCTAGAAGCGACCCTGGGTCGCTTTTCCCACCTAGCTAAATTAAGCAATGATTTAAAAAAAAAAACTTTTATCCTTTACCATTTTATAGCTGATTTTTTAAAACTATTAATATCCTTTACCATTTTATTGCTTAATCATATCTTCTATTTTTGGTTATGCATTCTAATCTATATAAACAACCTCTAACCCTATGCCCCATGTACAATCAAAGTCACAAACACAGCAGAGAATCATTATTCAGCAGAGAAGTTTTATTATTTTTTACATTTTGAACTTTTTTTTGGTTTTCAAGCCTGAACATCTTGTTATTTTGATATTTTCGTGGTTTTTAATCTTGGTGCTACTTTATTATATTGATCTTTATTGCTTAAAGTGTTATTTTTTAGTGTTTTTGGTGTTTTTACCCTTTTTTTTAATTTGCGCTTTTCTTTTCTCAGGCCCACGCTTTATTTGCGCTTCTCGCCTAGGCGAGAGGCAGTACCAAAGCGCCTTGAGTGCGCTTTACGCCTTTGACAACTATGAAATATACAGAAATGGATTAAAAGAATATAATGTATCCGCAATAACACTTGATTTGTAAATAAATGTAATACCTCACATGCAGCTTCATGGGCAAGTTTAAAGAAACCAAGTGACAGTTGGTGTTTTCCAGCAGCTTCAGATAGCTTTATGTGCGAGAGCCAATATGAAGCCGAAGAAAGAACACTGAATTTCTTTCGGCTCAGCGTTCTAGAAGCATCTGAAACTGGAGTCTCACTTCTACCCTCAATGTTCCTAGACCTATTTGCTCTGGCCTCAGATATTGGAGTTATGCTTTTAGCCGATTGAGGAGTAGGTCTGGCCGTTGGCTTGGTGGGAACAGAAAGCCTCCTAAGAGGCTTGGCAGATTTCTCTTTGGAAGATAAATCAAGAACAGTGACACTTTGGCTCACACTTGAAGAAGGTCTTACCCTAAATATATATTTATCATGAACCATAATTAATAGAAAACGAAATATAACCAATCAGCCAAAAAGAATTCTAGCCGTAAATCTAAAAGCCTATATGCAGGTGCCGCAAAACAATTTGACATAGCAAATTTTGAGTTCAGAAACTGATACAAAACCAACAGCACAGCATTACAAAGATCCAAAAAAAAACGGAACATCTATATTACTAAATTATGTCCCTTGCTAGTGAAGCAATTCAAACATTAGCAGGATCGAATTATTTAACTACAACTAAACCAACATTTTACCTTCCTAGAATACCACAATCCTTTGAAACATTAACCGTTGTCAGTGTTGTAAACATCAGGATTAATCACAGATAGGTAATCGGTCAAAGGCGGTCAAAATCTATGAAGTATTTAAAAATTGTACTTATTAATCCAATCCGATTAATAAGTCTGAAAAATTATGTATAAAATTTTATATGTATGCATAATTTGAAAATTTACAAATAAAATTCCAATCCGATTAATACCTAATAATCCAGATTAATCGTTAGTCAATACCCCACCGCTCAACTAGCACCTAGCAATTTTTACAACCACGAATTTATTTTTTGATAACAATTTATAAAAATGCTAATACCTAATCCAACAATTAAATAACATAAACCAAAATTCCATAGGAAAATCAAAAGCAACATAGAGCAACACTTATTATAACCAAAAAAAAGCAAGCCTAATTAAAATTCACCAATCATAATCAACAGCATCAAACCACACATACCATAACCAAACAGATGCGCATAGGAATAAAATTTCAAGTGTATAGAACATAAACAGTTAATAAAAACCAAAATTAAACCTTCTAGAAGCAGAACCAGTTGAAGTAACCGCTACAGGAGGCTTTTCATCCTTACACTTAGTAGCCGATCGAAGCGGATACCGAATCAGCTTACCCGATCCTCCTCCCTTGTTCCCTACACACACAAAAAACACACACACACACACAATTCAGTACACAAACAACGATCTCAAACAACGCAATTACACACAAAATCCAAAACCTAATTACCAGAAACAGAAACAGCAGACGATTGATCTTTCAAAGTATTCGCCATGTTATATATGTGATATGAATTATGATGTAACGAATAATAATTGAGTTAAAGATAACTGATTGAATAGAGGTGAGTGCAATTGGTGAAATTATTAGGGTTTATATATGTATAAGAAGAAGGGGGAGTGGGCGGGAATAAGAGTGTTTTTTTCTTCAAAAATCAAATTTGGTCCGTTGAAGGACGCTACACTTTTGTTTTGGACCCTCTTAATATTATTATTCTTTTTGTAACCGTTGCCTCTCCCCACCACTCTATTTTTATTTTAACTTTTTTTCTTCAAAAGTTTCAGTTACATTTCTTTGGTTTTGTGAAATTATTAGGAGGACGGGGCGTCTACCGAATTTTTCACGGGTATCAACTATCAACACGGTAACACTGCCGCTACTCATGCTGGTAGTGGTCTCGTGAACCGTTTTGCGGGTCTTGTTTACCGTGCTGGTACCGGTTGTTTTGTTGTTTTTTTATAAAATGCAAATTTTTCAGTTTACCCCATGTGTTTTAGTGTTTTTTTTATTTTTACCGTTTGTTTTATATGTTTACAATTTAAATAAATAAAAAACATTTCATTAAAACATAAATAATATTAAAGATAAAAAAAATACACTAAAACATAGAAAAAAAACTTAAAGTTGGCGCAACAATCGCCATGCTTCAACATGGTCAAAATCGTTGTCGTATCACGCCACCCAATCATAGTTAGTGAAGCCGATAGCCAAATCCTCATCATGCTCTGGATCCTCCCTCACCGTTTGCTCGTATAGGGTGGTCCACCTCTCACACTTGATGTTGAGGTCGGCCCACTTGAACTGGAGGTCTTGGATGGTTTTGGTGGTGTTGGTGCCAACGTGTTCGATAAAGTCGCTAAACACCCGAGCCCAAAACCCCTCCAGGGGGAGTTGGGCCCTTCTTCCCTAGGAAGTTGTTGAATCTCCGGGTCGTTCGACGCTTCCTTGTGGCAAACCACAAGGGTCATCTCTTCCTCGTCGGTCCACGGGTTCATTTTTTGTGTGTTTGGTTTTTTAAACCGTGGTAAATTGTGGCTTTTAACCCCACGGTTTGATCACTTTATATACAACGACGGTGGCACTGTTAGAATTAATTCGCTGACCGTTTAAGTGAGTTAATTCAATTTACTCGACGGTTTCCAAGATAAATAATTAAATTTGGCTGACCGTTTGGTAGGACGGTTGAAATAGTAGAATTAAATGTTAAAACCGTGTAAAAAATGTAAAAAAAAAAGTTTGGGTATTTAAATGAAAATAAATAAAAGAATCAGTGAAGTGCTGCCTACAAAAACGTGTTTCAGTGAAGTAAATTAATGAAGTGGTGTGGCAAAGCAGGATTGGTTAAAATCAGTGAAGCAGAGAAAAAACACTAGGAACACCCCTTTCACCCTTAGTTGGTAAGTTTAGGGCTGCAAACGAACGGAAAGAATACGAACAAGGCATTGTTTGTGTCTGTTCGTTAAAGAAATTATGTGTTCACGAACAATTCAGAAACACTTACTGAACGAGGTTTTTTTGTTCGTGTTCGTTTGTTAAGAAAACACTCGTGTTCGTGTTCGTTTGTGCTCGTTTGTTAATTTTATTCATGAACGCTCACGAACACAATCGGACATTAATAAACACAAACAAGAAGTGTTCAAGAAGGGAAACAAATTAACACAAAGGGACATATATTAACTTCCAAATATTATTGAATTCAAATATACTAATAAATTAACTAGATTCACTCAAAATATAACCTAGTTATACAAATATACTTAGACTATATGGTGTGCCCCCCCATTCCCCCAACTCCCCCAACTGCCACATCAGCGCCATGTCATTTCCCCCATTTTCTCCCCCAAACTTTGGAAATGGTTTCCCCCAACTCCCCCATTCCCCCTTCCTTTTTTTATTCTTTTTTCTTTTTTTTAATTATATATTTTATATTTCATAATTATTTTTTTATAAAAAATGTATAAAAAACATATAATTTTTTTTTTTAAAACGGCAATATTTTAAAAAAAATAAAAAATAAAACCGAAAAAAAAAACTAAAGATAAATTTCATTAAATTAAAAAAAAATTACAACCTACAATGCATGGAAATTTAAAAAATAACAAGAAAATTACTTAAAAAAACCATCTAAAGCATATCTTTTCCAAGCCACTTGTTCGCGATCATGTTTCTCTTCGCCGCCCACCCCGCTCTTTCTTGCTCGGGAAGATCGTCGATATTTTTGTCCATCATCGCAAACTCCACCTTTTCTTGCTCGTACGCGAGCCGTGCCTTCTCCAACGCAAGCTTCTCCCGCTCTAGATCAAGTGCTTCTTCCTTCTCCTTCTTTCTTTCATTCCATCTTTCATTTTGCTCCGACTTAAACTCGTTAAAGTTTGAAATCAACGAATCTATTCTGTCAACCACACTTAATTTCGAAGCGGAGGCCTTTCCTTTTGAGCTCGATGCGGCTTTTTTCGCGCGGTCCCTTCCAATTGGCCGCTCCAATTCGGGCGCGGGAGCATCATCTTCAAACTCGGGGTCATCGTTTATATTTATAGTACAACGAGCATCGGACCCCCCGCACTATAACTTCCCGAGGTGCTCGTCTTTGTTCGTTTTGCTTGTGCCACTTCGTTTGGCACCACCCTCCATTTATCACATGCTCTCAAAATCTCATACGGCCTCATGTACGCCCACCCCCCACTAGCCTTTTTTTTGCAAAACATTCCAAGCGCATTCTTCAACACGTTCTCGTCGCTTTCACCGGTCTTTCTATTGTTCCAACATCTTTGATAAACGCCCGCAAATTCTCCACATTTTGCGTTCATCTCCCTAAACTTAGTACTAACGGCATGACCGGTTCGATAAGGCGTGCGTTGCATTAACTTGAAGAATTGTTCGCAAACCGAGTTCCAAAAGCTATCTTTGGTTCGATTCGTACCTACACGTGATAAATAATAAAAAAAAATTAAAATCATCCATAAAACCCACGGCCAAAAAAAAAAATAAACTTACTTCGTATCGGGTCGGTAGAAACGTTCACCCACGCTCGTGCTAAGGCCTCCAGCTCGTCTTGAGTCCATGGAACGCTATCCGCCTTAGTAGTGGCACGTTTCTTCCCCTTTGTGTCTTTTTTAGATGTTGTTTGAGTTTCGGGGATAACGTCGTCAACGACGCCTAACGATATAAAGTCGTGTTCGGGTTGAGTTTCGGGTCTAGCGGGGACGGTTGGCATTTGGTTCGGGGGTAGCATTTGCATATGAAAGTGTTGTTGGTGATGCATTTGCATTTGCCATGGATTTTGTGGTTGACTAAAACCGCCAAATCCGAATGTGTTTGGGTCGAGCGGTGTAGCGGGGAAGGGAAAGTTTGGAGCTTGTGTCAAAGGAGTAGCGGGATTGTTCGGGTAAAAGGGTTGTGGGGTTGAACGCCTTGGATCCATTGGTGATTTTTTATAAAATGTGGTGTTTTGGTTTATAAAAGTTGAGTAGTTGTGTGAATTTAGGTAAAAAATGAGGTAAAGTTTATATATATATATATATATAGTAAATGTTTGAATTTTTTTTTTTTTTTTTTTTTTTTTACAATGGCTAACAATTAAATCAGTGGGCCCCCTTTTATCAACGTTCAAAATTTTCAGCCAATGGTGGAGCTCGGTTCAAACGGGTAAAAAACCCCGTTTTCCCCGAAAATATTACGGGGGGGGGGGGGGGGGGCGGTGTTCCCGATCGGGGTCTATGCCACCTCACCTCCCTGCTTGCACACCGTATAGTCTTAGTACTTAGTATAATATTGGTAAACATAATAAATTAGTGTTTAAAAAATCTAAACTCACGTCTTAAACTTGAAGTCTTTATTAATTGGTTATTTAAAATTGAACTCTTTATCAATTACTTATTTAATGATTATATTAAAAGTAGGATTTGTTAACTTGTATAGCCATATACTTACCTCACATAAATTATTACTTATTTGGGTAAAATAAATACGATTAAAGAATGTAAAAAACATTATAAAAATTAAAAACCCTATTAAACTATCGAACATAAATGAACTTAAACGAGCACGTTACGGAATGTTAACGAACATAAATGAACACGTTACCGAACATTCACGAACATAAACGAACGAAATTGACCTTTGTTCATGTTCGTTCGTTTAACTAAACGAACAAATTTTTTTGTTCGTGTTCGTTCTTTATTAAACGAACGAACACAAACGAACTACCCGCCGAACGGTTTGTGAACGGTTCGCTGAAAATTCAGTTCGTTTACAGCCTTAGGTAAGTTACTTACCTACTACTAGACCCAAATACACCTGACCTGATAAACTACTATACCCGATAAACCCGAAATACCATAAAACCTGACCCGATGACCGAACCCGGCCTGAATAGACCCGACCTGGTAAACTACTAGACCTGATAAACCCGAACCCGATATACCACTAAACCCGAACCCGGTTGCCCTTAATCGGATTGGTGTATGGATGAAGTTTATAGAATTCGGGTAAACCCAAATAGGGATTTCCAAAAAGGCTTGTGGCTCGGAGCTTGCTCGAATCTCGCTCGGATTTAGCTCGAAAAAAACTCGCTCGATATGGCTTGGATTGTAACTGAGCTGAGCTAGCTCGAATAAGTTAAAAGGTGGTCCTACCTTGGCTTGGTTCGTAACGACCCGAGCTAGCTCGGTTTTGTCACACCCTCAAATTTCCACTGCGGGGTTTATACCGCGAGGCGCATGACACACCAGGATCTCATAGCCACAAGTCGTAAGAACGACTCTAAATGCCCAAACCATTAAGTTCGTTTTCAAAAATATGATTTAACGTTTAATCAAAAGTTTAAGTAAGTTACGGAAGCGTAAACTAAACAAAACCGTTTTAAGTTCTTGCGCAAAACAACGCGCCCATATGCAAAATCAAATAATAAAGTATAAATTTAATAATGTTCAATATCCCACGACTCAGTGATGCATGACCTATAGTGCTCCAAACCTAGCGACCTGCAAAAGCATGACAGCGTGTGTCAACATAAAGTTGGTGATTTCACAAACCAAAGTAAATGAGTAAGTAAATGCGTAGGTTTCCAAAACCACGTAGCCGCTAATTCATCACATGCCAGAGGTAGCTAACCCACTCATGATAACTAAACACAGGCATACCGAACTGCTCAACAACGAGCTCTCACAACAGTGAGCAAAGTACCTTGCATCATTGCCTATAAACAATGATAATAAATGTTAAGTTATAGTTCACACCCGTGCTCCCAGCACGATATGAGGTTTGTGAAACCTAATAGCGCTATCAACTAATAACCCGTTTGCCAACCCGGCAACTCATTCGGTATAAAAAAGGACTTCAATGATAGAGTATGGTTTAGTTCATCAGGGACAAAGACATGAATTAGTAAAATCCGATTCACCCTATGAACCAAAGCACCCCAAGACCCGTGATGTAAAAGTAGTCTCAACCCGGATTAGAAAACATTTAGAAAGTTGTCTCAAACCCGAGACGCATGCTTTTGAGAAAAGAGTAGTGAAACTCACCTTAGGTTGCAAGCTAAAATCCAATCCAAAAGTAACAAGGGCGTGCTACCGAATCCCTATTATATCTGTCACTATGTGAGTACATGTGTATACACGATACACCAGATAACTCGTTTGTCCATGACATTAGTTTATGCTAAAACGTTTAAGTGACACATATCGTAACTACACGCACAAGTAGAGCCTACGAACCCGTTGGTGAATGTTATGTTTATTATCAATCATACGCGTCATTTACATCTCCTATAAGTGTACATGCAAGACCACATCAAAATCAAGTGTACATTGTAATCGTTTAAATTCGTGTCACCAATGCTCGTTGATATGGGTGAAATTGTACTTGTTCGGGTCTTGCTAGACTTTCTCGGGAGACTTATACATATAAAATGATATCTATTATGTATAAAAAATTACATGTTAACTAGAGAGTGTACGGATTTTGACCTGATAAATTGACGGGTGTCACAGGAGGTGTTCCCCTTCGGGGATGGGTGACATGTCACCTCCCCAACTTGCTTACCAAAACCACACCCTTTGGTCTAAGAGAAACAATGTGTATTATAAAACATTAATTATTTTATAATATATGACAATAATAAACGATTTTCTCAAGAGTTACATAACTTTTTTGAACAGCAGTTACATAAATTCTTATTGAAACAAATTAAGTCCCTTCATCCAAATGAAGTCTTAATTAATAACTCCTCTTGTGATGTGAGGACGTAAAAGTCATAGATCGAGCACGTGTACACGATACATAATGGGAAAACATAGTACAAATTTGGTATAATATGTGTAGAACTAGAAGATTATGGTCGGTCTGATTATTGAGAAAGTAAACCCCTGATGATTGCAGCCTGAGCTGAATCAGTGTTCTCGAGCAACTCTGAGAGTCGCTCGCTTAAATCGTCAACCTCTTGATGCAAGCTTCTGATGTAGTTGCATGTCTCTTGCAGCACTTTTGAAGCTGATACCTGGATGCAATATTCAATGTTAGGATATTGCCATTTTTTTACTAATTTATAGCAAGACATACATGGAAATATTAAAATACATTATTAGTAGCACTAGTAGCGTAACCAGAACTTTTTTAGTCAGGGTGATCTATTCTTTACTTTAACGTGTCATATTGTATATATATGATCCTACTTAAGAAACACTATCAAAACTGGCTAAACTAATCTTATAGATTTTACCAAATGTTGCTAACTGTTTTGCGACCGTATTAATTAGTGGTAGTCGCTAATTCTGCGTCCATTGTGATTTCTCACAAGATTCGGTCGCAGATGGTCACTTTTTCAGTAGTGTATAAGGACCGTTTGAATACCCTGTCAGAGCGAGCGGGGATTCCAGGAAGAAGTTGTTGCAACTTGGAAACGAGATCGTTGATTTGATCATCGGTGATTCTTGAAGATGTTGGTTGTGTTGATCGTGATCTTCTTCTTGTGGACATTTTCTCTTAATCTTTTAAGTGTTGTGGAGAGTGATTATATAAAAATGGAATGAAAAGATGCATAAGATGAACAAGAGTTCATGGGAGAAGGGTGTGGGCTATGCTTCTATTTAAATACCTCAAACACTCCCACCTTCCTATTGTCAAGATGTTCACAACTATAAAACTTCATTTAATATTTGCTCTTTTCTTTGTCCAAACAGTTATAAAAAAACATATAATAAACGAGTTTCAGAAGATTTGAGGTTCAAGTCTAGTAGTATCGTAAATTTCTGCATGTTTCAACATATTTATTGAATTTTATAAGGAAAGTACTAATACAGTGTGTGTATACATATATTTTCAAATTCCATCCTAATCTAGTCATTAAGATGACCTTTGACCCGTAAAAACCGAACATTATACATATTTTAGTTGTTTGAATAGTTATAAATTATAATAACAATAACTAAAAAGAATATAAAAATAAATCCCCAACAACCACTCAAAAAAAATATAGATGGCTCCCCCACCATCTCACTGTTATTTATATTTCTCTACTAAAACCATCCGAAGTGGGGCGGAATTCAGGCGTTTTTTACCTTATCCATGTCTCACCACGCTCTGGAGCATTGTGCCCCTGGCGTTTTGAAACAAAAATTGTTCTTGGCGTGAAAAAATTAACACCGGTGGATGGCGTGAAGGGAAGAAAGAGAGAGATCACTTTCTAGGTGGACCAATTTGATTGGTGAGAGTGGCCTGAAAGCGGGAAGGTAGAATTCCACCCCCACTATACATAGTCTAATAATATTGGGTTTTACAAACAAATGAACGATCATGTTTTAGTGTGGGCGAGTCTTATCCATTTTCTTGTTTTAATTGGATAAATATCACACCCTCAAATTTCACTTGCGGGGTTTTACCGCGACGCACGTGGCACACCAGAATCCAAGTCAACGGTCACAACAAATGACAACTATATGTAACAGATACGTAACAAACCATGCAGTTTAAAAGTGACAACCAAATAAAGCGAAAGCATAATAACTTTACAATCCCCAAAATATTAAAAGTTAATAGTTAAATGATGTTTATATGTCATGCACATGAGACCTAAACGCCGTGAGACTCCGTGCCTGCTACCTTAGCGACCTGAGAAAACATGCTAAAAGTGTCAACATAATATGCTGGTGAGTTCACATGTTTTTATAAAACGTTCCCATAAGTATGAAAGATCATATCTGTTATTACTATGTTATATGAACGTTAGCTAGACGTTATGTATGTTACTACTGCGGTTGAAACCATTGTTGATTGTGTTGTTCCATATGTGTACCCTTGGACTACCGTAATCCCCAGTAGACCTCGTGTGTTCAAAACAATATGCACCTGTCCGACCTCCAGTCGACCCGGTGGGGTTTATCAAGGCCAATAGATATATCCACATTTCCACGCTACATACCTATATGTAAATCCCAAATACTAGATCTTGTTAAGTGCAAGAGATTGTTATCACTTAGAAACACCTATGGATTAGATGTTTTAAGTGATTAATCTTCTACAACAAAGAAACTAGATGAATATGATAAAAACCGACACACAAGATGAATAATAACACGATTCCATTACTGATTTGTCACTGAAACACCATGGAACACATACAAGTACGCACCTAAATAATCTTGTGCTACAAAGATAACCAAAAACCCTGACCCTAGAGCTGCTACAAAGCTTGCTATATATAGATATGCTGATGGGCCTGCGCACTTAAGCTAAGTGCGCAGGGCCCGTGGTTAAGTACGCAGCAGCTAGGGTTTACACATAAACTATTGCATAATTACATATTAAGTCCCTTGACTTACACACTACATAATAAACTAACAAAAGTCTTCATTCTGGTAACTGTGGTCTCAAATAAACCCAACAATACTCCCCCTAGACCACAGCTACCAGCTCTTCTTCCATCTCAATCAATTGTTACGTCACTTGTCTCCCCTCTTCTCTCTCTCTCTCTCTGCCTGCGCCGGGGGGTCTTGAATGAAAACGGCAGCAAGATCTTCTTCAACGACAGGTGGTTCTTGAGTGGTCTCAGCTGCAGGTTCTTCTTGAGCGGGTCTCTCTGGATCAGATGCTGTTGCAGGTTCTTGAATCGGCACCTCTGAAGCAGTTTCAGCTACAGCTTGTGTTTCTTCTGCCGCAGCATCTTTGACAGCTTTTTCCTTCTGTTCTTTAGCAAGATCTTCTGCATTGATCCTGTCCACTAAGTCAAGCATCTTTTGCTTCATCTTCATTGCTCGATCCACTGCCCTTCTGAATAGTATAACTTCCTCAAATCGTACATTTCCCGCTCCTACGTTGATCTGATTCGCAAATAACATATTCAGGTCCAATAAGTTAAAGGCAAATACATCTACCGGATCAAGAATCCTCATGATCTCTGCATCATCCTTTGATTTGATTACAGCTTCACCAGTCTTACTATCATAAAACCATTTCTTGAAATTTTTCAGCATGACTGGAAGCTCTTGACGAATCGGGACTCTAGTGACGACTTTGGGAGGGTCTATCACATAGGTGATCCTTCCCAGTCCGGTAGCAGGATCAATTCTCTTCTTTGAGATGCGTCTTCTTGACTTCTGTGGCTTGAATATCTGGAAGTCACTGTCACATTCCTTCTCAATGAACCTAGCCAGCATGGTTCCAGTGGAATCGTTGGTATGGTTGATGAAGGGGGCTCTGCTTAGTTCTCTGATATCCCAGCGAGGGAGAGACTTCAGATCAGTTCGACCTTTGAAGTATTGGATAACTCCCCCTCGTCTCTTGATCATGAACAACCTCTTCAACTCGTCGTACTTCCACGAGACGATCTTCTCTTGGTGTGCTTCTCTTGCATGGTGGATGTTCTGATGGAGAGCTGGAATAGTAATAGGCCTTCTAGGGAACCAAGTGGATCTTTCTGGACACACCTTATGACCATCAAACGTCTCATAAACTGTTTCTTTTTCATCACCCATTTCTACGAACATCTCTGGCATCTCGTCTTCACTAATCTCATCCACGTCACTCTCTTCAGCTATCCTTTCTTTCTCCTTCTCTTCTTCAAGGAACTTCCCCAAATCAAAAAGTTCATCAGATGTTATACTTGGTGCAATGTTTTGCTGCTTCTACCATTCCTGAAACATGTCAAACATCTTCATTTGTACTTGGGTCTGAAACTTGATGAGATATCTTTGATCCCTCACAACCTTCTCAAGATTCTTGTTCTTGTGTTTCAGCTTCTTGATCTTTCTTTTCAGCTCCTGATTGTTGTGCACAGAGCTTTTAAGAGTACATATCTCCTTTGCAGCAGTCTTTCCTACTTCTTTGGCCAACTTCTCATACAGATCCTGGTGCACAGGTTTGCGGCGTTGTGCAGCAGGAGCTGAGGAGGATGGTTCAGTTGGCCTCTGTGCAAGAGCTTTGGGGGCTGGAGCACTAGTAGTTGACGGTCCAGGTTGATCTTCCACCCCAAACATTGATTCAAGAATCACTTCTGCCTCAACATCATCCTCAGTCATCACACGAGGAATCTCAGATTCTGGTAACTGTTCCCTTCGTCTTTTTCTCTCGGCCCTTTCGAATTCAGCTACTTGTTGTAGGGCTCGTGCAGTTTCCAGTTGTTCCTCTGTTTGTGATTCTCTGCCTTCTTGCAACAGACCAGTCAGCCTCTTTCTCTTAACTACCTTTGAGGGAGCTGCTTCAGTGACCACCCTTTTGCCTCTAGCTTTCTCTCGAGATCTTTCTTCAGCAGTTGGTTGAGCTGAGGAGGGAGCAAGCTCAGATGGAGTTGGTTCAGTAGCTGTTCTTTGTTGAGCTTCTGCCATGTCTTGCTTCCTTTTCTGAATTTTGTTGTATAGTTCTATGATAGCAGGGTAGCGTTGGGTCGGGTACATGTTCCCAAACATAGGCTCCCAATCAGTAGTGTTGCACTTAGTAAAAAATCGTGCACCTCTGGTAAAGTTGTACTCGTCACCAAGAGGCAGATTCTCATGCTGTGCATTTATCATCATCTGCACAAATCTAGGATACATAGCCCATTTGTTGGAATCAGACTGAGCGTTCTTTACTAGTTAGTCAAAAATCATCCTATACAGATTAAACGGCTCACTCTTACAGATCTTGATCATAGCACTCGACCACTCCGTGCTAAGAGCATTATATCCCCATTTCCTGTGACATAGAGACATGATAAACACGTGACTAATCAGTCTCCAATCCCTGGTCAGGTTGCTCTTCTTGATGTCCCCTCTTTTGTCGAATTCTTCTTTGTACCCGACTTTCTTGAACTCACTGTGAATATCAGCTTTGGATAAGAATCTAACTGTTCCAGGCTGATCTCCAAGTCTCAGCACGCTTCTGACTGTTTCTTCCGAGATAATCACTGGTTTGTTTCTGACTGTAGCGTTGATTCTTCTGACGCCATCGACGACCTCATATCTAGCTGATCTCCAAAAGTCTTCAATATGAGTTGAATAAACATGTAGACTATGCTCCACCGCATATCCGATCCTGCTACGCCGGATCCATGCAACAACATCTCTGAATTTTATATCGTCAGTCTCGAGATTAATGGGCTGGTTGTGCATGCCTCTTGGGTCCCATTCAAGTGCCATCTGTTTCAGGTCATGTGCACGAAAAACAAGTTAGAATTCTTGATTGTAAGCAGACGACCAACGACTCATCTTAGACTTAGACGGATAACGGACTTAGACCATTTTAAGTTCTTCATGTTCTGTGTTTTGGTCAGTCATAAGATTATGTTTGATTTATTTGCTTTATAAGTGTGCATGATTCATTTGATTTTACAGTCTATCATCATTAATGTCCAAGGTTTAGTGCACAAGTAACAAGTCTAAGTACGCAATCCGGTCAATGGTCTTGGATAGTCAAGTACGTATGGTCATATGAAGTTCAGATGTTCAAGTACGCATGACATTTTTGTGAGCTAAGTGCTCAGACAAGTACGCAAGTCTTATAAGACACAGTGGGCTGAGCACTTAGGCTAGTACGCAGAGCCAAGATCCTGAACACACGAGAACACAAGTGCGCAGGTCAGTCAAGACTCGGGCATGGTAACCCCACTGCCTTGACAGACCAATCTGGGTACTAACCAAGTACGCAGAACTTAAACTCTCGTTTAAGATTTAGGTGCGCAGCACAAGTACGCATGAGTCTAGGGTTTTCAGAGGTTTGGATATGTTTGAAACAAGTGCGTAGTTTCTATGAAACAAGTGCGCAATGTTCAATAGTAAGTACGCAATCTTCAATATAAACACCCCAAAACCCACACTGATTTCGTTTAATCGATCAAGTAACCCCTGTAATCACAAGAAACAAAACAATCAGCACATTATCTACCTTAAGTATGAAGAGAAACAACTAAAATGGAGAAGAATGAGTGGATTAATAGTGATTAGAGGGTGATTAGGTGATTAATCGTGGTGATGAATGATGAGGATGATGAAGATGATTTGTTTGGGTAAAAGAAAATTAGGGTTTGTAGATGGTAACAACTGTTAAAAAAATTACACAGTATATATATACAACAGTAACGTGGGCCTGCGCACTTAACCTAAGTGCGCAGGGCCCAGTAAGTACGCAAAGCCCACTTAGTACGCAGGGGCCCAAATCCTTTCATGATTAGGGATTTACCATATCTCACCTTCTGCATTCAAGATCATACTAACCATACCTGCTGGATCACGTTTCAACTTTCCGTTGGATAGCTGCAGCCTAAGAAAAACTGTCGGTATTCTTGTCCACTTAAATCCATGCCTTTTCTCTTTCAACATGTGTTTGGTGATGATGTTTATCATGTTTTCGGTAATATTGACGAAAATATTATGGAACCCACTCATGCTAGGTATAAGCCTACCGATCCTCAAGGTTTATCGAGATATAATGATGAGAGCTTCAGGTCTATGTTACCATAAGCAAAGAAGATGATCATTATTTTGATCAGATGATGAGAGCTTCAGGTCTATGTTACCATAAGCAGAGAAGGTGATCATTTGATCGCTTGCTGAGCTATCTAAATATGTTTGCACGTCACTAACATTACGTGTCTTTTGCTGCTCATTTGATTAATTTTCCTAGCCCCGCATTGGTAGCTTGCACTCTTAGGTGTCTTTTGATTACATAAAATTTTCTGTGTCTTTTGATCTCTCAACCTGTGTATGACCGGACTCAGATTGTGTAGACTTATAGCACAGTGGGAATCCAGCTTTCCGTGTAGATCTTTACTGTTAATCACCTATTAGCAGTTTACTTGATTCCAGGCTGAATCTACCGACACATCGTTGCTTGAGACCACAACATCCTCTGGGTCCTATTCACATGCTGACGAAATATGATTAGTTTCTATCATTTCTTGAATTAACTTTTTTTTTTAAATTTTGTAGTAGGGATAGACCGGTTTTACTTTCTCCCCCAAAAATCTTGTTTGAAATAAAAAGAAGATTTTTCTATATATATTATGCACAAGTAAAAGTTTTTTTTTTAAGAAATCATTCAAAATTTATCATCTCCAGCCATGTTACCAACTGACGAAACGGGTTTTGTCAAAAGTTTTTGTGAAGATATCCGCCTTTTGATCAGCAGTATCTATCGGCAACACTTGTATATATCCTTTGTCGTGAGCATCGCGAATGGAATGAATCCGAATTTCAATATGTTTGGTTTTAGAATGATCTATTGGATTCTTCACGATGTCACGACAAGCATCATTATCAATGAAAATAGGTGTGTGCATGACATTCAAACCGTAGTCCAAAAGCTTATTTTGGATCCATAACACTTGACAGCAACAACTGGATGCAGCTGTGTATTCAGCTTGACCAGTGGAGATGGACACTGTTGTCTGCTTCTTGCTCTGCCAAGACACCAGCCTATTACCCAGAAATTGACAACCACCAGAGACAGATTTTTTGTCAATCTTGCAACCTGCATGATCACTATCAGAGTAAGCGATTAAATCAAAGTTATCACTCTTAGGATACCATAAACCGAGTTTCGGTGTCCCTTTGAGGTAGCGGAAGACTCTTTTACTGCAGTTTCATGAGATTGCTTGGGATTTGACTGAAAGCGTGCGCAGCATCCAACTGCCCACATAATGTCTGGTCTGCTGGCTATAAGATACATCAAAGACAATCATAGATCGATATGTGTGAGGATTCACTGAAAGGCCTTGAAGATCCGGTACAAGTGTAGTTTGGGCCGCAAAAGGAGTGTTGGACGGCTTGCAGTCAGACAAGTTGTATTTTTCCAGGATGTCTCTTGTGTATTTGGCTTGATGGATGAAAATCCCGTCTTCTTTCTGCTGAACTTCCATACCTAAGAAAAATGACAATTCTCCCATCATCCTCATTTCAAACTGAGACTTCATAATGCTTTCGAATTCCCTGCACAAATTTTCATCAGTGGAACCAAAGATAATATCGTCAACATATATTTGAACGAGAATAGAGTGTTTGTTGACTTCTTTGGTGAACAGAGTCATGTCGATATTCCCTCTGGTGTATCCATTTTGCAACAAATACGAGTACAAGGTCTCATACCAAGCTCGAGGAGCTTGATGAAGACCGTAGAGAGCCTTATCCAATTTGTAGTATTTGTTGGGATGATGAGGGTCTTCAAATCCCGACGGCTGACAGACGTAGACTTCTTCCTTGATTTTTCCCATACAAGAATGCACTCTTCACATCCATTTGAAAGACTTTGAAGTTTTTGTATGAGGCGTATGCCAAGAAGATACGGATGGCTTCAAGTCGAGCAACTGGAGCGAATACTTCCTCATAATCAATACCTTCCTGCTAACGAAAACCCTGAACCACCAGACGAGCTTTGTTCTTGATCACCACGTTCATCCATTTTGTTGCGAAAAACCCATCTCGTTCCAATAGGATACTTCCCTTCAGGTAAATCCACTAGCTCCTAAACCTTGAGTTTTCTAAACTGATACAGCTCTTCCTGCATGGCTTCTACCCAGCTTGTATCTCTGACTGCATCTTCAATGTTGAAAGGTACTGTCTGAGATAAGAATGCTGAGAGTGCGGTGTTGAGCCTATCTGCCTGATTTCTAGTAAGAACACCCTCAGTGATTGGTCCGATGATGTTTTCAACAGGGTGATTCTTGGATGATTTGAATCCCATGTTCGGCTCTTCTTGAACTTGGGAAGGCAAATTTGTCAAGTGATCTTCAGGAATTGATGAGCTGGATGGATCATTTATAGACTGTTGTGCTGAAGATGCTTCTTCTAAAATTGGATTACTTTCAACAGTTGTATCACCATTTGTGGATTGAAGAGGAACGATTGGATCAGCTACTAATGGAGAGAATCGGGTGGTGAAGGGTGCAACATCGTCTTCAGAAGAGTAAAGAGTATCTTCAAGAGGAGAAGGAGCGGCTTCTTGATTGTCAGGTGTTTAATCTTCAGTGATATTGAAATTGTTGAAGACAACGTCCACATCAATGAACCAGTCAGGACCGGCTCCTGTGTTAGTGGGGTTGTGTTGATGCACTTTCTGTGGACGTCACTGTCGAATAGACTAGGGTTGAGTCTTTGTATTGTATTACATGAGATTGTAGTGATCCATAAGGGCATTTTATGGATCTGATGCATTTGTGAATATAGACCAAAACCTAAGTCTAGGTTCGACCGTTTGAGATGGTGCGAATGTGGAAGAATTCCACATTCGACCTTCTTAAATGGGCGAAGGTGACTTATGGTTTTGGACTATAAATAGCAATCTCATGTGTTGGTTTTCATTTTGTAGATTTGAGTTTATACTTTGAATGCTCTCAAGGGGGAGGTCATGCCCGACCTGCCCCGGCCTCGAGATAGATGTTTATCCTATTGATGACAGTGTCTGTAACCGTTTCTGATGTAATACGAATCTGTGATGACTTTGTAATCGTATATTTCTGTCTCGTCTCGAATCTCCCGTCTGAAACCGAGTTGTTTTCGCATATTCGATCCGTGAATTCGGTTTCTAACCGGATTCTCAGGTTGGATTCCTGCCAATCTACATAGAAAGATTCGAGGACCATCTTGGTGCGTTTGTTGTATACTCTATAAGCCTTTTGACTTGAAGAGTATCCAACAAAGAAGCACTCATCTCCAACTGCATCGAACTTCATTATGTTCTCATAGTTGTTCAGGAGAGTACATGAGCATCCGAAGGGCCTGAAGTAGTCAATCAGAGGTTTTCTTTTGAAAAGTAATTCATAACCTGTTTTCCCACGCGCCTTAACGATTAAGACTCTGTTAAGAACATAACAGGCGGTATTCACAGCTTCTGCCCAGAAGATGATCGGAAACTTGGAGTCGATGAGCATTGTTCTGGCAGCTTCAATAAGTGTGCGATTTTTCCTTTCAGCAACTCCGTTCTGTTGAGGAGTTCTCGTAGCATTGTACTGAAGATGAATTCCTTTGTTGTTGCAGAAAGTCACGAAGCTTTGATTTTTGAATTCAGTTCCGTGATCGCTTCTGATTGACCTGACCTTTAACTTCACTATGTTTTCAATAAGGGGAACAAACAGCATCAAGATATCAGCAGCTTCACTTTTGTATTCTAAAAAATACACCCATGTAAAACGAGAAAAGTCATCTGTTATCACCAAACAATAAGATTTTTTAGCTAAGCTTTTAACACTAATCGGACCGAAAAGATCCATATGCAATAATTGAAGAGGGGAGTCAATTGAGTTCACTGTTTTGGATTTGTGCGATTTTTTTTGTTGTTTTCCTTTGGCACATGCTAAACATTTTTCAGAAAAAGGGAATTCCTTGGAAGGAAGACCTCTGACAAGATTTAGTTTAGAAAGTTTGTTAATGTTTTTAAAGTTTACATGTCCCAATCGCCTATGCCATAACAGTGACTCTGACTCGGATGCCTTTGAAAGTAAACAAGTCATTGGACATTCAGACTTGGCATCTCTCATATTTATCACATAGGTGTTATTCTGTCTAGGAGCTTTTAGCATAATCATATTGGTGGGTGGTATGAATCCTGGCTTCAGAAAGATGCACTCCATGTCATTGAATAACACCTAGATTCCTTTGTCACAGACTTGTGATACGCTCAATAGATTGTAGCACAATTCTGGAACATAATTCACATCTTCTAGAGTCAGTGCGTCGGAAACCACATCTCCTATTCCAACTATCTTTCTGCCCTTTTCATTTCCAGCGAAGGCAACAAACTCTCCATCAATAAACCGATAGTTTTTGAGGAGTTCTTTCAGCCCAGTCAAGTGCCTTGAAGCCCCGCTATCAACATGCCATAGATATCTCATGAGGGCAATCAACCATTTCTGTAGTTTATTCTGAAATACAAAAGAAAACAAAAGAAATACACAGATAAATACAAGAGACTCTATATACAATCACGACTCAAACCTTCACTTAATTAACTTTGGGAATCCAGGTCTGCTTTAGTTTTGATCTATCGTGATTTTCACCCAAAATTGACTCTTGTCTTTTCAAAAATTTTGTGATTTTAACAAAACTTTTTACTGTTTCTTGAAGGTTTTTAATCTGATCAGAAAAGTAGTTTAGAGTTTTGACGTCATTTTGTGGTTTAGATTTCAAATGACATTTTTTGACCACATGACCCTCATTTTCACATCTAAAGCATTTTGAGTGTTTAGGCTTGATCTTTGGAGAAGGTCTGGATGATGATGGTTGTGATGCTCTTTTCTTGATCTTGTTTGAGCAGGAGCTTTCACTTAAACATGATTCATCAATGTTATCGCTTGATTCTTCGTTTGTGTTGTAGTCAGGCTCGCTGATGTTGCTTTCTGTATCACTTTGTGATTCTTCAGAACTTGAGTTACCTGTTTCACTTTGTGATTCTTTAGAACATGAAATATCTGTAGATGATGGGGTAAACTCTGGAATTTCTTCAGTGAGAAATTTCCCAAACCTGTTTTGTTTTAGTTCTGGTACAAATACAGATGGTCTATATACATTTCTATCATCAGAGAATGCAGCATTAAGATCAACACAAACTGACATAACATTGTCAACACAAACATTAGAGCGTTTGATAGGATTCTTCCTATCATCAGAGGTCACAACGCCCTTTAAGTCTGGTCTAGAAGTTAATTTAGTACAGTCATCCGGTCTAGATAAACTATTACAGTTATCCATCCTAGATAAACTATTACAGTCATCCAGCTTAGTTAAACTATTACATTCATCCGAATTCAAAATAGTTTTAGACTTATCATTATTCCAGATGAACCAATTCACTGTAGAGTAATTGGCACTCGGGTGACCTAAACCCATCGTCTGTCCACCACAACTCTCATCATCGTCCACCTGAGCCTTTTGGGTCACATCTGCATTGCTTTTACTTATATTAGAGTTTGACTCATATTTGACACATTCTTTTTCAAAAAGATCATTTTTGGATGAGGTTTTGGAATGGGTATATATTCACTTTTGCTCAAAGGTAAAAACAGAGATTTTTTAAGTCCCTTTTTATCCTTATACCCAATTCCATCTTTGACGAACGATTGCCTTGAGCAATCTATGATGTCATCATGAGCATTTTTGCTTACATTCCATTTGTCCACAATAATCTGGAGATGATTTGTTTCATTTCTTGATTTCTCTAACTTTTCTGTTAAATCATTTATTAAAAAATATTTTCTAAGGACAAATTCTTTTACAGTTTGCATTTCAGCTATAGTTGCATTTAACTTTCGCTGATACGCCAGCTCATTTTCTTTCATTTCAGTGTTGATTTTTCGGATATCATCCATCTCTCTTAAAATTCTCCTATTGTGAGACAAACAGTAAGCAACAGCTGTGACACACCTTGGTGAGCACAGCTTTGATTTTATTTCAAGAGGAATACTTACCAGATCTCTTTCCTCAGCTGTCTTGGGCACATTCTGCAGCTTCTCATCTGCTTTGCTAGTTGGTGTCTTCTCGGCTACGAGTGCTTCCTCAGAAGCGACTTCTTTTCCCTTTTCGGTCATCAGCACTCCCTTCAGACCAGCATTCTCTAGAATTCCACCCTTTGGCATTTCAGCCGACGACCCTTCCAGTGAATTCACACCATATGTGGATGTAGTACAGATTTTGGCCATCAATGCTTTGTTCACATCAGTTTCAACCGCAGCTGCCTCCTCTCCCCAATCGAAATCTTCAACCACCAAAGCTTTCTGTTGATTTGCTTCCCTTCCATCAGTAATCGCCACCATTCTTTTTATCGGTTTGATCTCTGCATTATTCAGAGTGGGACACTCATATTTGAAGTGCCCAAGAGTCTTGCAGTTGTAGCATCTAATCTTTGACTTGTCAAAACCCGCTTTACCATTCCGACTCTTCGACCAGTTCTATCTTGAAATCTCTTCACCCTCAGAGTGATCATAGCCATCTGCCATTTCAGATCCATTTCTTCCATATCATTCGGGTCAACTTGATACATGTCTTCAGGATTCATCATCTCACTCTTAAGATCACCTGTCTTCAAAGCCTCAAAGCTAGTCATGAATGTGTTGAAGAGTTTAACATGTTCGTTAGCGAGCTTTGTGAGTTGTGGGTTGAGTGTCTTAGCAGCTTTGTCAGAGTATGAGACTGACTTTCCCGAGCTTGAACCACCACCACCCATTGCATCCACGTATACATGTGATGAACTTGAACCCATGTCACCTACTGGAGTCATTAGTGCCAGATTCTTCATAGCAGTGCTAGGAGCGACTTTCGGAACAGTCTGGTTCATTTCTCTTTTGGTGATATCCATTTCGAATGACTTCAGAGTGTTGATGAGATCAGCCAAAGTAGATTGAGCATCTAAATACTCTTTTCTAATCAACATGCATTGTAGACTCCATTCCTTGGGCAGGGAGTCGAGCAGTTTCTTGATTGAGTTTCGGTTGTTGACGGGAATTCCTGCTTTCTTCATCTTGGTTAGCATACTCATGAATATGTCGATGTGTGAGCTCAGACTCTCACCACGAATGCTACCGAACATATCATATTCCTTCTGCACCATATCTTGCTTATATTGGCGCATTTCTTCATTCCCTTCATAGTACTCGTTCAGTGCAAACCACAGGTCATGAGCAGTGCCATACTCCTCAAACATGTTGTAGACATCATTTGATAAGGCCATGGTGAGGGCACCATAAGCCTTATGGTCTCTCTAAAGTAGATGTTTGTCAACATCAGTGTAGGTGGAGGGATCAGGGTTGAACTCTTCCCCTATAGCAGTTGTTCTCATCGGAATGTGTGGACCTAGCTGGATAGAGGTCCATTGGGTAAAGTCGGTGACATAGAAGAACGACCTCATTCGGTGTTTCCAAGTTCCATAATCTTCTACACCCTTTAACTTAGGAACTCTAGTTGTTGTTCCAGTTTCAAGTTCTTGTTGGGTAATAGGATTTACAGTTGAGTTGTTATCGTTACCAGCCATTGATTTAGGTTGATTTTATAAGTTTGGTTTTCAGATATTATAGGCTACAGTCTAGAATAATGTCCACAGTCCTTAAGTGCGCAATTAAGTACGCAATGAGCAAGTCAAGTGTGTAACAGCCTGTAACAGTAGAAACAACCTTGTCAAGATATTTGTCTTCTGATAAGTGCGCAGTTTTGCAAGATACACGAGTAGTTGTTGTTTCTTTGATAAGTGCGCAGATCAGTCAGCACTCGGGCATGGTAAGTGCTCAGTCTTGACTGATCAGTCTGCGTACTAAACAAATTACGCAGACACTTAAACTCTCGTTTAAGATTTTAGTGCGCAGAAACCCTAGCCAAGTACTCAAAACTACGCCTTTTCAGTAAGTGCGCATAACAACCAGAGATTTCTGATTAAGTGCGCAGAAACCCTAGTTGTGTGCCCAGAGACAATGAAAGCAATAAGTACGCAGCTTATTATAAAGAGTGCGTACTTACAAACAGAAATTTAAGTGCTCAGAGTAAGAAACAAGTATGCAGCTTATGAGCTAAGTGCTCTGAAAAAGAAATAAGTACTCAAAGCAAGAAATAAGTGCGCAAATCAAGAAATAAGTGCGCAAAACAGTCTGTTAAAAAGCACAAAACTCAGCTGAATCCTATCCAAAACCTTTTCATTCCATTCTGAAATGCTTGGATGAAGTTTCTACTTAAAATGAACAACTTTTAACACCTACAAACACAACACCAACGAAATTTGAAGCAAATAGATAAGAAAAGCACCCTCTTTTTTTTATAAACACAAAGGTTTATAAAAATCTTACTAAAAAACTAACCAGATGAGGGTTTTGGTATCTTAAATAGATACAATCTAGAGCACAAAGGCTCTGATACCAAATTGTAAGTCCCAAATACTAGATCTTGTTAAGTGCAAGAGATTGTTATCACTTAGAAACACCTATGGATTAGATGTTTTAAGTGATTAATCTTCTACAACAAAGAAACTAGATGAATATGATAAAAACCGAAACACAAGATGAATAATAACACGATTCCATTACTGATTTGTCACTGAAACACCATGGAACACATACAAGTACGCACCTAAATAATCTTGTGCTACAAAGATAACCAAAAACCCTGACCCTAGAGCTGCTACAAAGCTTGCTATATATAGATATGCTGATGGGCCTGCGCACTTAAGCTAAGTGCGCAGGGCCCGTGGTTAAGTACGCAGCAGCTAGGGTTTACACATAAACTATTGCATAATTACATATTAAGTCCCTTGACTTACACACTACATAATAAACTAACAAAAGTCTTCATTCTGGTAACTGTGGTCTCAAATAAACCCAACACTGTATTAGTGGTTTCCTTGGGATTTAGATAAGCCTCATAGTAAACAAATGATAACAATAGTAAAACATGACATTTAAGTAACCAAAATGTGTAGCATGTTTCTCCCCCATGGAAACATATGTAAAAGTGGGGCTGTGAAAACTCACCTCAGGTTGTTTCTTCAAAATAAGTTAACCACGTGTGATGATAGTCCCTAATACTGACGACGTATCATAAAATGTTTATAAGTGTCTTGACTAATAACCCATAGGTTAACTAGTCCCCGATTATCCAGATTATGACCGTGTATGTTTGAAAACGTGTTTGAATGCTTGACACAACCACACAAGACATCCCGTTGGTGACCCGTTATCTCAATTTAGCAAGTACATACAGTTTACGTACAAGTAGGGCACATAAAACACTTAGTTTATATCAAAGAGTCATAATTTCCTATATTGGTGAGAATGAGACTATTCCAGTCCCATTCACATCCTTAGACCGTGTGAATGAATTTTAAAATTAGTCATTCTCATCATTAGAATGGACTTTTGATTAGAATGAGTTGATATGATGCGAATGGGTTTTAGTTTCTCCCATTCGCACACTTAAACCATGCGAATGGGTTTTAAAATTAGCCATTCTCATCATCATAATGGACTTTTGATAAGAATGAGTTGATATGATGAGAATGGGTTTTTGTTTCTCCCATTTGCACACTTAAACCATGCGAATGGGTTTTAAAATTAGTCATTCTCATCATCATAATGGACTTTTGATAAGAATGAGTTGATATGATGAGAATGGGTTTCCATTCGTACCTGTACATTTTTTAAGATATTTTGACAAACATAAACCCTTCAAACCCAATCAAAAACTTCACGAAATGCAACCAAACATTGCAGTCAACCTTATCTACCCTAATAAAATGTTACTACACCTATTTCAATCATCAATCCGTCCGTTTTACATACCAAATCACAACTTTATCCAAAATGACAAATTATGGAGATGTCACATCAATTGTATAAGAAATTTACCCAAAAAGGAAAGTATTGAAATGTTGGATAAGTATGCTCTTTATCAGTTGCTTGCTTATGAACACTTATGTGTTTTTGCAAGTCTAATCAAAACAGTTTGCAGTGGAATAAGTTATAAAGTTTCACTATCAACATGAGTTATTACTCCCCCTGGATGTTTGTAAACTAAAGACAGTTAATGAGAATCTAAGCAATGAATGTATATGATAATAAATATGCAAAGAGATTCTCAAAATATGAAATGGTATTTCAAGTTTAAGCTCTGAAGGATTTCAGTTTTCAATTAAAATCGATATCTAAAACAGAGGGATTAATCCATCTATTTATAGACAAACAAATACATGAACCTTGTTACAAAAGCAAGTCTGCAACAAGTTGCAGTCTTGGAACTTGTACAAAAAGATAAAGTAATAATAAACTACTAAACTACTGAAACATAAGGGCGGTGGAAAGATTCTATTACAAGTGCTGATGAATGACAAACTACTGATGAGTAGTTTGTGTTCAGCAGTTCTTCAGTTGACTTGTCTGGTTTGACTTCAGAACTTCTGATCTTTACACTTCAGTACTTGTTGAATCCTTCTTCAGTACTTGTGTCTTCTTTCTTTAGTAGGTTCATACTTAGACTATTTTGGTAGAAGTAGGAATTAGACTAAGGCTAGCATAAGATGTTTCAACAATCCTTTTTGTCCTTACATGAAATAACATCATTTCCAGATCATCAAGCATATATTAACTCACCCTAATGAATCCCTAATCATATTATCATCATTATGTTCATGTTGAAAACCCTAGGTTTCTAACATAAACCCCCAAATGGGTAAAAGTCCACAAAACACCAATTAGTCACTCATATATCATTTAATAATGTTCCAAATCAGTCCTAAATCATCCACACATTATTTCATCAATACAAAACACATAAGATAATCACCAACATCATTTATACTTGGGTTTTTGTAAGAAAACTCATTATTTAAGTCTAGATCTATTTTAGAAAGATGTTAGAAAGGTTTTTATTTAAGAAAACTTTTTATAATCAGATCTGCACACTTAGGGTTTATCAAAAATGTATAAAAATGTTATGTAAAGGGTTTAGATGATTAACACACCTTGAATCTTCACTTGATATTGATATAAACAACGCCATGCGACGACACATATAACTTTGGGTTTGGGTTTGAGAGAGAGTACTTGGGGGTGAGTTAGGGTTGTGAAATGATGAAAATGAGGCAAAGAGATGTATTTATAGCCTGCTCTCATTCGCACACTAAACCGTGCGAATGAGTCGTTTTCCATGCGAATGGGATTCTAAATCCCCCATTCGCATCTACTAACATGTGAATGATAAGCTTTATCTTCTCATTCGTACCCACGACCCCAAGTAGCCATTTTAACACATGTTAACACATCAAATCACCTAATCATGCATTCACAAGTTGGTAATTGATCATGGAACATATAATACTCAATAAGTTATCTTAATTATGTAATTTCACCAACAAAGAGGCTCAAGACTTGTGTGTACGTGTGTGTTTTTCCCAATGATTCCCCGAACCATTTAACTATGGACAATTATAGACACTATGCATGTCACACCCTTAAATTTCCACTGCGGGGTTTATACCGCGAGGCGCATGACATACCAGGATCCCATAGCCATAAGTCATATGAACGAACTCTAAATGCCCAAACCATTTAGTTCGTTTTCAAAAACCAAGTTTAGTTAAGTTACGGAAGCGTAAACCAAATTTAAACCCTTTTTAAAACCATGCGCAAAACAACGCGCCCAAATTAAAACCATATGGAAGAAAATGTAAAAGCATAATATGTAATTTAGGTGTATGCCCAAGACCCCAAATGCAGTGAAGTGTGCAGTGCTTTCTAATTCTGGCACCGGAAGCTAACTACCTGCAAAAGCATGTATATCGTGGGTCAACAAACAATATTGGTGAGTTCACTAAGTAAAGAAGATGAGTAAATAAATGCGTTGGTTTCCAAAACCACGTAACCAAGTAAAAGCGTAGGTCCTCCAGACCAAAATGTTCAAGTGTTATCAGTTTAAGCGTGTCAGGGGTAGCTAACCCACTCATTGCAACTAAACAGTATTATTGGGACACCTTCAGTAATATAATAGTTTGCCTCAATAACTAGTGTCTATCAACACTAGTTCTCAAATGTGGTCAGAAGTTCATGCCCGTGACCCAAGCACCTCAGGCATGAGGTTGCTGCACAACCTAATAGCGCTATCAACTAATACCCCGTTCACCTCCAGCGATTAACCCAATAATATGCAAGGAGTTTCCAAATGATAGAGTGTTTAGTTCACAAAGGACCAATAAGTTTTAAAATGACCAAAACCCGATCCACATAAGGAATCGTAAAACCCGACCCACACAAGGAGTCAAAACCCAACCCACACAAGGAGTCAAAGCATCTCAAAACCCGAGATGTAAAAGTAGTCCCCAAACCGGACTAGAAAATAGTAGTCCCAAACCGGACTAGAAAAGTTAAGTAAGTTGTCTCAAACCCGAGACGCATGCTTTTGAGAAAAAGTAGTGAAACTCACCTTAGGTTGCACGTGAATAATCCAAATTCCTCAAACAGTAATGAGCTACCGACTCCCTATTACAAATGTCACTAGGTGAGTATATGTGCATAACCAACACACCATACAACTCGTTTGTCCAAGACTTTTAAAGTTCAAACCGTGTAGTGACACCTAATGACTCTACATGCACAAGTAAGTCCTACGTATCCCGTTGGCAATCATATTGATTATTATCAGTTTTATACCTCATACACATCTCATATAAGTATTCATGCAACTTCATGTCAAATACATACCATATAAGACTCCAAATAGTCCCGTAAACATCCCTTACACAATCTGCGTTTTCAGGGCAGATTGTACGCTGTGAAAATCGAATTATTTAAAATACTTAACGAACAAATTAAACTCCCAAATTTTTACTGAATATTCATTGGGTATCATTTGATAACCCATATTTTTGTTTTTGTTTTGTCTCAAAACCAAACATAAAAATTATTAAAATTGGTACAACACAGCTATGTCTAGAAAATTTCCACAGCAGGTCAGTTTAGTAGAAAAATTCCCAAAACTTGTGTATTCATCCAAACGAGGTGAATCCAATTGGAAAAGCCAAACTTTTCCAATTTTAACGTACTGTCCAAATTTCATAACTTAACCCTTTGTAAAACTCGAGTTATGACCGTTTAAAGTTGACCCAATTTATAATTTCGAAAATCTGATATGACCTTTAATCAAATAAAATTCCAAAAACATATCAAACGACATCCAAATCAGATGATTTTGCCCATTCTAAAAAGCTAAGACCATGTACAATCCATTCATGCAAAGAATCGATCAAAAAAATAAATTTAACATCACAATACAGACCCTACAAAACACCCTAATGAATCTGCCAGAAACTGAAACTTGCATCCCAAGTTATTCATAAACCCTAATTATGCATAAAAATCTCTAACGCATGCATAATCCTTATTATCATAATAAAACACATATATTATCATGCAAAAACCCTAATTATGATTACTAACAACAATCATCATCATCAAATCACAATGAGCATTCAAGAACTCCCACTAACACATGTATGCGATTTTTATATATATGTATACTCTATGATTTTTAAACTTTTCAAGCATTATAAATCATTATAAAACATGTAAAAATTATACATTTCAACACAAGAGTCCTCAAGGTCTAGAGATTACACCCAACTAGCTTGAAGAGATGAGTAAGATTGATGTTTGTTGAAAATTGAAAATTGAGAGAGAGGGGTGGGGGGTTTATTTGCGGCGCAACAAGGGAGGTTAGGGTTTTCTTTTTTTTTTTTTTTGATCAATAATTATAAGGGGATTTGGCTTGTTGCCCAAGTAATTGGGTATTAGGGCCTTTTAGTCTACTAACCGAACTCGTTAATCATGTTTTAGCCCAATACCGCACCCGATAATATTAACCACCCTAACTTACTTAAAAATCATTGTTTTTATCATCACATAACATATTAATCATAGAGTGCACGTAAATTGCATGGTTTACGTACTAACTATCAGTTAAGCAGTAATTCGCATAAACACGTAATTCACATAAACATGTTACTTCACGTTCATCATATTTCAATTGTACACATTATTATGTATGCTAGACAAATCACCAACGTTCGGGATACAGGACTCGTGTGTGCATTGTAATGATAACTTTACTTATTATCTATACTACTATATAATGCATCCTAGATGGACAAGAAGGTAATTTCACAAACATTTTAAGATGGCATATCAAGAGACTCTTCACAAAAGTGTAATCTTTGGTCATTTTTTTCCATTTATGCCCTTATGTACAATATGTAATGCCCATTGTATATGTGTATAATGCACACTTTTTATCCCTCTCCACATGTAACCCCTCACAAAGTTCAATAAAACACAATATTAAACCCTTTATAACTTTCACAATTTATAATAGCAATGTAACTCCCCTTGAATTAACAATTCATTGAGTCGATTGAATACCCACAAAAGTTACAATTGAAACCCTACATTTATATTCCTCAATGATGTTGTTTTTTCATTCTTTTTCATCTCTTTTCAAAAACCCTAAATGCGCTCCATCGTCTCTCACAATCGCTCAGGTCTGTGTTATTTTGTTTTTCATGCTTTAATGGTCGAATTTTCGTGTTGTGATCATGTTATTAATTAGTAGTTGTGCTTTAATGGTCGAATTTTAGAGGAGGTTTGCTTTTTTCACTCTGTGCCGGAAGTGCATCGTTTGTCTAGGTATGCCCTTATTTGCAGGCTGATTAGACATAAAGCCTTAGATTCCCTGAAAAAATTAACCCAGGCGCCTCGCTCGAGGCGCTTTGCTTAGGGGGTTGATTTAGAAGTAAGGGGGTTTAATTAGAAAGGGCCTTTTTTCCCAATTGAATTATGCATATATAAATAACAAAACATTGATTGATAAATGTTTTTTTTAAATATAATAAATTACATTAACACCGACAACTCTTACAAGTGGGAGGCGGGTAAACTACATGCGACAAGTACATCATAGAGGTTCATAGATTGTGTTGATTAAGGTTAATCACTTAATCCTTCATTTGTGCTACATGGTATAGCTGCAAAGAAAGCGACCGAATCCTTCTAACTGTGCTATTGTTGGTGGGCCGGATGCATACGACAATTTTGCTGATCAAAGAGACAACTATCAGCAGACCGAGCCTGCTACATATAACATTGCACCTCCTCTTGGAGTAATGGATAGACTGCATGCTGGCCATAATGGTTATAACCAGCTTCTTCCTGGTACATTATTAGTTTAATATAATTTTGTTTTAATTGACATGTTTCTTAATGTTTTCAATCTTTTCTTACTCTTATAGTTATCTTGTTTTGCAGTTGAAATCCCTCGTGCTAACAGAGACCTGACCATTTGACTTTTTACCCAATATCCATTTCATTTACGTTAATAAAAAATGAAAATGGTGAAGAAATTGCGTATGGTGTTCCTAATGACTTGAATCGTGTACAAAAATACTTATTTATAATCTCATCTATTACTTGCGTTGTGATCTTCCCTTTCCTTATTATCACATATGCCGAATACTACACACAACCACACTTCGAAAACCAAATTTCTGTTAATGGTTAAGGTTTACTCACCCCTACTACATAGTATGTATCCTCGGTCTCTCTCTTTCTAACATAGCACAACCACAATCTGACAACCAAATCAAAACACTCGCAACTTAGCTAACCCCGCTGCAACGCGCGGGTTCCTGCTAGTAATGTAACATATGTTATTATCACATAACATATGTTATTACCCTATAACATATAGGAAGACCTTCCTAACTAACCCTAGTCAAGTGTTTAGTCACGTATGCACATGCAAGTTAACTAGAGTTTAGTTAGAGTAGGAACCTGAAAATGCGGGGTGTCATAATGCAAGTATGAACTAACTCCCGATGATTCCCCGAACCATCAAACCGACCCAACTAACCCAGTTAAGTATGTTATCTAAAATGTTTTTGCTAAGGTAGACTTATATGTTTGTAAAAAGTATTAACCCAAGTTTTCCGGGTGTCACAGATAACAAACTCACTACTTTACATAATAACTAGTGTTTAGGTTACCGACACTTTGTTGCGGGGTGACCATTTCGCTGAGGGTTTGGTGGTGTTAAAGATAATATTAGGTAGTTGTTATTTGTACAAACTAATATAAAGAAAAATTCTTTTAGGTCGTAGTTATACGTGCGTCGCCGCATGTCGTTGTTTGAAGTCATACCTATTGAAACAGAAAGACTAACGATACCTAATAAATGCCTTATTGTTAATCTAATTCCATTTTCAAATGATATTTTACTGTGACAGTGAGAAAACTATAAAAACAAAAACGATATTGGTACTGATATTAAGACAATATTGGTTTGGTTCTCTGCGATAAAGAAAATATCACTAAACTGGTATCGAACCGGTACTTGCTAATTTATTTCAATTTTCAATAGATTTTATATTTTTGATGTTGAAAAAACTATAAAAACAACCGTTGCATGTTAGTGAATGGATACTATTAAAGTATCCTCGCTTTAATAATAATAATAATAAGTATTTTTAAAATTGATGAGTTGTATCCTACCATTTTGTTTTGATAATAACAAAACCTAAATAACACTAATAGAGACCATAGTTATATTTTCTTAGGCCCAACTAAACTTGACCCAAAATTAAAGAACAAAAAGGATTAAAAGTAAGGAAAAAAAACGGATTTGAAGGTAGGGACAAGGTTTCGAACCTGGGTGCCCTCTTCGTGAAATGAATGTGCCAATCACTGAGCAAAGGTGTTATATCGAAATTCTATATATCCACAAGTGGATGCTAAGTGAGTAATGACATCTACTTACTAAGTGGTCCGATGCATGTTAATCTTTAGTCACTATTAAAGTGTCTCTGTCTTAATGTTATAAAATATATACTATCATATTATGAGCTTAGTTTGAACACACTTTAGCTTGTTATTTGTTAAGAAGCTCTTATAAAAGGGAACAAATTCGTAAATAACTTATATATAAATAAAATTCTATGTATCCACAGTTAGTAAAACCAACATTTTCAACTTACTTTTCCAACACAATCAACATGTCTATCATACCCTATTGTTTACATTTAGCTAGTTCTATAAGATGAGAATAGTATATCACAAGAGGCACGTGATTGCACACTACTATAAGGAGGAATGAAATATAATCACAAGTCATTGTTAGACTATGTGTTTAGCTCGTGAGCGAGATGCCGCGAACCACCAACAAAGCTACATGAATCGCGATAACACCCTTTCGTGACTCTGGCCGCGAGCGAGCCCAAACGATCTGGCTCGCGTGAGCTAGCGAGCATAAATTTAAAATATAGTCGTTGGCTAGCAGCCAACGGTCAACAATTTAAAAATTGTATATATATATATAAATCCTCATTTACCTAAAGACCAAAGCATTCTTTATTGTTTTTCATTATCAATTTTACCTAAAAACCGATCCCAAATCCAAACCCAATCCCGCCCCCACAAAACCCAATCCTAGCACGACGTTGGACCGTGGAGGAAGAACTCGCGTTGGTCAACAGTTATATTACCACATTTCAAGAAGGAGGACATGAGCGCGCGGTAACTTTTTGGAACACGGTTGTGATTAGATTTCATCAACAAATGGGTAACAACATTCGTTCAAGGGAGGCGATAAATGGAAAATTTATGGCTTTACGGTCGAAGTGCACAGTATTTGAGGGGTTATTCGTAAGTGCCTTGAACAACAATGTGGGTTTAAACGAAGACGATGTGATTGAGGAGGCCCGTAACGAGTACCGTGCCATGCACAATGATAACTACCCGAATGTTGCGGTTTGGAGAGCTATGAGACCACACTTTCAATAATAGTTGGGTTTTTAATATTTATGTGATGTTATTTTAATATTTATGTAAAATGTCTTATAAACAAAAAATAAACAACATAAAAAATAAAAAAAACAAAAACCTAGATAAAAGCCTCGTTCAAGGTGAGCCACAATAGGGTCAAGTGAGTGAAACAGAACCTTTATCCAGTACCACGTTAGTACCCAGTTGGTATGATATGAGAGGATAATATTTGGGCTCAAGGTGAGCCACAACACACAATTTTAAAAATCGGAGATAGAAAAATAAGTGTTAGAATACGTCATATTGTCCAAATGGCATAATACATAAATAGTAACTAGTAGGAAACCCGCGCGATGCGGCGGGAGTGACACTTTGCATTGCGGTACTTATTTCAAATCCGTATAGTACTTTTTTGTAGCATCGTTGCGGTGGATATACATCATAAGCGTTACACATGTCTAGTAACTAAAAAGATTTAACATTGAAATTATAAAGTACTTCAAGAAACATTTGATAAAATAAAATAACAGACGATATGAAAATTAAGTATTGATAAACATAAAAGTTGAAAACTAAAAAGTGTGAATTATTTGAATCATGAGATCAATTTAGTCAAAAGTCTTCCAAATCTGCATGATCTCATCTATATAGTTTGCCCACCATTCGTCATCAAGAGCGATCCCTGGAATTTCGTGTGTATCTTCATGTTTGATTATTACATCTTTTGGTAAGGATGAGTTTCCTCCATCTTATCCTATCTGCAGTATCATCAAATGCGTATTCTTTGTCATTTTCATCAGAACTATCTAGATCAATAACTTGACTCTATTTTCATTCAGAGAGCCTCTTGGTCTCTTGGATCTCTTCCTATTAGTTTCATGCATCTGATCCTTAAAATAAAATAAAAAATATTTAACACACAAGTTAATAGAAGATGAAATAAATATTAATATTACCGCTTCACTAAATTCACGTTGAAGATCAGATTTGTAGGGACTAAATATTGCACCATAAAAAATAATCTCAACACTTTAGATGCTTGTATGGCTACTGATTTGTTCATTTCCATATGTTTTTTTTATCTAAATGAATCCAAAACCAAGAACTTAATATTTACCTGACTAAGATATGTATAAAAAGGTATAATTATTAAAATGGGACGAATGAAAACCATAAATTATCGAAAAAACCAACCTTAGAAGCTTCAACCTTTAAATTCCGATTTAGATCCATGCCTGAATATTTTAGAAAGTGAAATATGTGTGCGTTACTATGTATTTATAGGATAAACTTTAGTATGTTAGTATATGTTTAAATTTTAAAACTAATGATTTCCCACCCCTTTAAATTAGGAAATTTTGTTTATCTTTGACTTAAGTGTAAAAAAAATATTATGTCTTCTGAGAATACCGAATTCAATGTTTTTATCTTTTTTTTTTTTTTTTTTTTGAATTGCTAAAAAAACTCCTTCAAATTAGGGAGTTTTGTTGTTATTAACATAGATGTTAATATCACGTGGATATATAATATGCATAAGGTGTTTCACCTAAATTAATGCAGCCGGGGTTTTTAGAAAAATTTTACACACAATTAATATCTACTATGCATCTTTACATTTTCTAAACAAAGAATATTTTAAAGTTTTATATATTTTGCTAATTATGTATATTTAAAAGTTTACTAAGATTTCTTTTAGTTAATTATATGTTTATGTGTATACTTATTATGCATACCCATATATTACAATTGAAGCTATCGGTAACAAATGTGATCAAGCATTCTTAGAGCCCAGGCTTGTGTTGCAGTATTGTTATCGTGTGACAACTTATTTGTCCGCCAAAGGAAGGATGAACCGTAACGTCTAACAACATTATCTTTTTTTAAGAATCACCAGAGCTGGTCTATAGATTTCGAGTGCCATGTTTAGTATTGTGAATCGTTGCATTTTACTGATGTGAAATTTTCATTATTGGGCAAAATATTTATAACCAAATTCAATTTTATGAATGTGAGTTTCACTTGTTCATGAAATGGTATTATAATTCAACATCCATATTAACAATAAACATGTCTGAAGAAACAGTGAGTATGACTTAACTCAAGCAAGGTGCGTGGGGGGTTAAACTCGTGGTTGTTGCAGGGTATAAACCTTTGCCCATACTCGAGGCTGTGATCCGAGACCTGAAACGAAAGAATATAGTAGGCCGTACGAAAGGAGGTGATTGCTATGTAATCGTAAGATTCCAACGTACAAATACAAAAGTGGTGTTTGGTTTGCTCAGGCAATAATGCATACTCACAAAAGGAGGTGTGAGCTCTTTTATATAGGGTACGAGTGGGCCAAACATGACTAACCCATAACCTCGACGATGGGCTTGGGCCCGGGTTTTGGGTCTGCCTCCATTCGGCCCAATTAGTTAGGATTCGACCAGGTGTTTAAGATGAGACTGGACGTAATAAATGCTGAAGAGAAAGAAAAGGTGTACCGCCCTGCCATTATCCACGTGGTGTGATCGGATTGGCCGCAAGCAGATCTTCCCCTGTCATCGCAGCCTGTTCTTCTGGAAGACAATTGATGTGATGTCTGACACAAGGCTGATCAATGTAGGTGGTGGGAACAGGGGGCCTGCCTCTCAGAGCTGTGGAGTCAGCTCTGCCATGCGTCAGCTTTTGATTGGTCTGCGCATGACCTCCGCATATTTTCTCTACGCGATAAATGCTCTGCGGGGTTCGGTTCACCTTCACCTTTGTAACATTGATCGGTTATCCCGCGGATGGGTTTGTATACTTGTGCTTGGTTTGTAGGGTATGGTCCTAATCTGTGCTAGGATTTAGGACCATATCCCTTCAATGTCTAAGTTCTTTAATTGCGTCCAAATTATGTTGATCCGTAATCCAACGTTTACCTACATTTTAGTTTTTAATTTAATGTCTATTCAAGCTTTATAATATTTTCTCCAAAAACAACGCATTAACTGCTATATATTTACTTCTGGATTAATGGAATGTACCTTATAAGTTATAACAATATTAGTTACATCTTTTAAAATTTTAGCTTTAAATCATTTTGTTGTGTGTGAAATTTGGATTCTTTCAGTTAATTAATAAATATTCGTTTCTTTTGTATTTTTTTAGTTAAACATGCAATGCAATAATCACTTGTACATAACGCATTTCTTTCTTGTACATTTCAATCTGCACGTCTATATTGACTAAGACAAACATCAAAACGTCGACAAAAATGAGCATGTCGTCACGGTATTTTTGAATGTTTTCAAAACATAATAGTTTAAAAGTTATGATATGATTAAATAAAAGAATTATAATTTTTGTAGGGGGGAGGAGAAAAGTGTAACTAATAACTAAAAATGAGGCAATTAAAGTAACTAAAATGAGGTACTAAAGTGTTAAAGTGTTTGAATGAGTATTTTACCCTCATTTTAGGGTTGTTAATGAAAATAAAGCTTTTAACTTTTGGGTATCTTAAACTACTTCTCTCTCATGCATTATAATATAGTATAGATTAAAGACTTACGTAACATACTTAAGGAAAATGTGAAGAGAGAAATGATATGAGAGGGACAGGACGTTACCAGAATTGGTCACGGGTACCCTACTATGAGCACGGTAACACCGCCGCCACCCATGCTGGTAGCAGTCTCGTGAACCAAATTCGGGTTCTAGTTAATGGATTGGTAACACTGAATTCAATGCAACCTTCTAATTTTTTACTATAAAATATGGGGGGGGGGGGGTAACACTAAACAAACAAATTACAAAAATATACATCTACTATGAAAATAAAATTAAGAAACATGCGTTCCGATTGAACTTCAAACAATCAGAAGTCGAGTTCGAGGGTATGGGTTTCACTTTGGATCTCCAATAAGCAAGGTAAAACCCCTTTCTTCCTTGATAATAATTGATTCTGGTGGTGGTTAGGTCTCGATTCCGATGGTGGATGATGAGGGGTTGTGGTTGCACATGGTGGACAGAAACTGAGGGTAGGGGGTTGAGATGGTGAATTCTAGATATATATATATATATATATATATAAAGAGAGAGAGAGTGTGTGTGTGGGATAGAAACTGGGGTAATATATTATTATTAATATAATTATATTATTATCATTATGTGTGAAAATAATTGATTGTTTGGTAAAGAATCAGTGGAGTGCTACCTCTAAAAAACGGTTTCAGTGAAGTGATGTGGCAGTGTAGGATTTGTGTAAATCAGTGAAGTTGAAAATGTTTCGGTGGAGCACCCCGCCCCCTCTGACATTAGTAATGATAAGATATTAGTCATGTCAAAATAATAGAATCACATACATAAGCACTTAGACTATCCCCATTCACAACTCAACCCAACCCAATCTAACCCTTTAATAAAAACTTAATTTCTCTCTCTTTCACTTACACAACCAACCCAACCCAACCAAATCCAATTTTTCACTCTCATTAACAACCCAACCTTCACAATATTTTATAAAATAAATAAATGTAATTTATATTTTTGGTTATTTATTAATACTTATTAGAAATATAAAAAGTAGTTAGTTTGTTTTTAAAAAAATTAAGTTATTTAATTTAAAAATATTAAAAAGAAAAAAATATAGTTAAGATATGTGAAGTTGTTCCCTATTGGTCATATAACTAGATAAGCTTCCAATTTGTTGAGTAGAGTATTGAAAAGGTTGTTCATCATCCTGACTAGAGCTTCTCTGTCGCCGATTATGAGGCCTGTCATCTAGAAATTCAGCTGGATCATAATAATTGAGATATGTGTCTCGTTCATCCTCAACAATCATATTATGCATGATAATACATGCAATCATAATTATGTTAATATGATACAATATTTATAGTGGAAAATAACGAATTTTTTAAATAATAAACTTGATTCGAAAAATCTTCCGAACCAATAAAAACTACCAAGTGTTTGATTTTTTAGATAATGTTATATTTTTTAGATAATGGGAAAAATATGAATGATTGATAATATTATTTTATATTAAAAATATACATTTTTTAAAACGAACTATGTTTTTAGTAAAATTTATACCGACATGTTCATAAAAAAAACTGATCAAGACTAATTTTTATATTTTTTTTAAAACGTTAATTATGAGAAGTTATTAAAGAAAAACAAGTTTTATTTATAACTAATTATGTTGAAATAAAAAAAAACAAAAATTATATGCATCCAGTAGAATCTCGACACTTGGCATGAGAACATATCCAATCTAGTTTGCAATCTTGGTTTGTGACTTTGTTCAACGAGCTGATCGTTGCTTTTCACCACTTTTTTCTTCTTCTTTTTTTTTTTTTTTTTTTAAATAGTGCCACAACCCTCTTGAGAATGTTAATGGGAATGGTCTTAGAGATTAGTTGAATCATAAATCATAAGATAGTTAACCTGTGTACCCAAATGTGAAATGAATCGTGAATCACAAATTCACAATACCATGACCAATAAATTTCTCGTGTACTAAACGAGTAAATGGAGATATAGGCTTGCAAACGAACTGAACAAACACGAACACATAATCGAACACATTTTTGTGTTCGTGTTCGTTCATTAAGAAATTTGTCATGTTCGTGTTCGTTTATGTTCGTTCATTTAAAAGCTAAACAAACAGTTCATGAACATAAACGAACACAAACAAAAACAAGTTAATAATGATTCATCACAATTCAATCATGTCTAAAACATCATAATGCAACCAAATCTAAATTAGTAGTTTGAATGTACATGATTCATTCAAAATATCCATCATGTATCTACCAAAAAAAGTTTACCATGATTCATCCAAAAAAACATCCATCCACCATCCTTCCTCCTGTGGATGGCCGGAGACAGGGTTGTGGAGGATGGAGGTAGGGCTGTGGAGGTGGTCAACCGGAAGTGGAAGAAGGTAGTTGTGGAGAAGAATTAAGGACTGTAAAGTGTGGAGAGCGGCTGTAATGTTAAGAATGTTAGGGTTAGGGCTAAGTTTTTAGAACATATCAAATATATTGTATATAATATAATATGAATTAAGGTTACTTAACAAAAGGGAAATAAATAATAAAAATAAAGTAAAGTTTAATTAAACGAACGAACATAAATGAACAAACTTAAACGAACGTTCATGAACATAAATGAACAAACAAAACGTGTGTTCATGTTCATTCGTTTAATTAAACGAACAAAAAATTGTGTTCGTTCATTTATTTAAATCTATTTTGGCATTGCAAGAAACTCAAGGTTAGAAATATTTTGGCTTTGCAAGAAACTCGATGTCAAATTCCAAATTAACGATACTCGATTGGGATGGTTTAACGGATGAGGAGATATTTTTAAATTAATTTCATTTTTTACATCTTAGCCTAAACAAATTTATCTTATTACTTTGAATTTTTTTTGTCGTACCTACAGTCTACAAGGTAACAGCCACAGTAAGGAATATATATGTTGAAAAGTTTGGAAATAGTTTCATGTGAATATAAATGTCTTTTACAAGAAATTATTTAGGGGCTGATGAATATTTAATTTTTTTCAGTTGTAAAGGCAATTTTATTTATTTTAAATATAACATGTAATCTAATTTTTCTTAATTATATTTTTAATTTTATATATAATATATATAATTTAAATTGTTCAACTCGTGTATCACACGGGTACATAACCTAATAAACAAACATAAACGAACTTCCCACCGAACAATTTATAAACGTTCAATTCGTTTACAGGCCTATAGAGACATATCTTGATCTTAGTTCGCCACCATGGTTGGGTTGTAGCATAATTGTCGCAAGGATATGTCATACGCTAGTCTTTACCCTTCACAACTTGTGGCATGCTCAATGCCAAAGAGTACTTTAGGAAAACATAAACATAACCAACAAATAGTTATACATTTGTAAAATGTATTAGGAGAAGAGGCGCTATCAGAAAAGTTCGCGGGGTACCCTCACTATCAGCACGGTAACTTCGCCATCACCAGTGCTGGTAGGGTCCCGTTAACTGTTTTCTGGTTCTATCTAACGGGCTGGTAAAAAATAATAATTGCAACGGTTGAATTTAAGTATTTATTTTATTATTTTTTTGACCGTTTGATTAAAAAAGAACCGTTTGTAAAATTAAAAGAATAACCGTTTCATTAAAATAAATTTTTTTTACAAAAAACATCAATTAAAAAAAACATACAAACACCTAAATTTACTCGTCGCTTTCAACCCAATAACGATCCCAATCGTATTTCGCCGCAATTTCTTCTTTACATTTCACAACCAATTCCAAATATTTTCCTTTGAGGTGGTCGTGCAGTTTTGAATACATACTTAAGTCGTGGTCATACTGCCTTTGCCTCAACAATTCGCGTTGTTCCTCTATAAACGCTAAAGTTTTTTCGCCTTGTTGAGATTGTAGGGTGACCAACTTGTTCAATTTATCTTCTTTCATCGCTTGCTATGACCCAAATTCGTCAACCCAGAATGTTTTGCTTGAAGACTCGGCGGCGGCGGCTTTCTTATTTTTTTCGTTTTGGTCTCATTGGGTTGGCATCTTCATTGAGATCCGGCATGTGGAAGGTGGGGTGGAGTCGTCCGGTGTGGTAAAGGCAGGCGCATGATAGTTGCCGCCTTCCGAAGACTTTCGTCTCTTGTCGGAATGACTGTCGGATGGTTCTTCACCCATCAACGCTTGCTTTTTCCACTTGTCGTGATCTTTTATAATCTCCCATGCCGTTTGATGATTAAAACCAGAATGATGAGTTTTTCTTTAACATCTCATCGCCGTTTGCATGACATTAAGATCACTACATCCACTCCCTCGTATTCGCTCCTATATTCAAGCAAGTAAAAATATATTTTAGAAAAAATATATAATTAAATAAAGCCATAACTTAAATATATCATAATCATTACCGCTTGTTGATAAAGGCCATTGAACGATTTCATTTGTGGGTTCATGGCGGTTCACTTAGAAGTAATTTGATCAATTGTTCGGATGGATCCTCCCAACAATTCTGTGTAATGTTTTTGGACCTCCCTCCAAAAACTCCCCTTGCTTCTTTGATTACCGTTCTCCGGCAGATAACACCAAGCTTTTGCCAAAGCAACCTCTTGGGCCGTATTCCACTTCACAGCTTTTGTTCTCTTCCCATATTTCTTTTTCCCCTGCGGATCAACTTCTACAACTTCATCATTTACAACAAGCATCTCCTCCACTTCATCGCCTAATTTTTCGTCTTCATGTGCCTTGAATTGTGTCTCTGACACAATTTCTTTCTCCTCATCGCCAGGTAGGTGGAGGTCTCGCTCTGTATCATAATCATTTGTTTGAAGAGGGTTTGGACTCCTCATTGCAAACAAGTCGAAGTCCTCTAATTGTTGTTGTGGTGTTAATTGAGGCGGCATAAAAAAATGTGAAAATTAATTGGGTTGGCTTTGGGGTTGTTGGTATTGTGGGAATTGTTGGTATTGTGGGTAAATCAGTTGTGGTGAGGGTTGACTTTGTGAAAAATTTATCACAGGCCTATAGGGTTCAACCGTACCCGAGTTCAAACTCAAACTTGAACCTCTACCTCGACTACTAGAACCCCCGACTTTAGATTTCGAGGTTCCCCTCACACCCTTTGCCACACTCTTTGAGTTCCTTTGATCTAATTGTTTATGTTTTAAAGTAGTTTGGTTAATGCCTCTTAGAAGGGAGGTTCAAGGTTCAATCCTTGGCAAGGGTGTTGTGATTTAGAATTATTAGTATAATCTATAGGAGATATAACATTTGCCTTTAAAAAAAAGTAGTTTGGTTAATCTAGTTGTTTGTTTGTGTTTTTTGATTTAAACCATGTACACTTTTACACCATTTGAAAATAACGGTCAAAAAATTTTACCGTTTCATATAAAATAAATTCTAAACGGTCAAAAAAGGATTAAAATAAACACCTAAATTCGACCGTTGCATTTAATAATCATTGTTTCCAATCCGTCAACTACAATCAAAATTTGGTTCACGGGACCACTACGAGCATGAGTGATGACAGTGTTACCGTGCTGATAGCGAGATATCCGTGACCAATTCTGATGACGCCCTGTCCCGTCCCTTACGAGAACATAAAATCACACAACTTACAAAGTTATCACTTAATACATTTATTTTCTTGACTGTATCTAAAAGATGCATTTGTTTAAAATAGCTTGTCTTCTAAATTTCTCTCTCTCTCTCTCTCTCTCTCTATATATATATATATATATATATCTAATTTTTTTCTGGTTAACAGGCCCATTACTACGCGTCTATTTTTCTCCGTTTGACAGATTCATCGCAACGTGCGGGTCCAAGATCGACTTAGTTAGGCTCATTTATGCATGTGAACTTAATCAAGATCAATAAGTGAAGTGTGCTCTTGATCTCATTTATTAAAGGTACTCCAATAGAAACGCGAGCTCAGGCTTAAGCTTCTGCGTAGCTCAATTTGAACTTTAGTCAAATTGATTTCAAGTAGTTCCTTGAATGGCTTGGCTCGACTCCTTTAACCTTATTTATTTGGCAGATGAAAAAAGCTATATGATAGATACTATAATAGATACTATAATAGATACATAGAAAAAAGCTATATGATAGATACTATAATAGATACATAGAATTAGGTTTTTGGTCTGGTAAAGCAGTAAACATTTTGGAGTTTAGTGCAACACTGTTTTTAACTTTTTAAAACGCCTAGAGCAAGTGGCAATGCAGACTTACTTATGAACCCACGAATTATTCGTCATTTAAAAAAGGGAACAAGGTAACGTGAATATGTGTTGACTAGTCAAAAAGGTTGACAAGAGATGAAGTTTGCCATGAATAGCATAGTAATACTTCACATGACACACATTCGGTCTAAGGAGCAAGGAACAAACCCCACTACAACATCACCGACCATATCCTACTTCCTATAGTTCCAAACAATATATGGGATCTCAAATTTTGTTTAAAAATATATTTACTTATTTTTATTTTTTTTTTGTATAAATTCACATTTATAATATGGTGGATTGGTGTTGAAGTGTTGGATCATACACAAACAATGTATGTGGCTTAAATATATCTCTTGAACTAAAGTCAAGAGCATTCAAATTTACACTGGGTTTTGTCCAACCTGTGTTATGCCAGGAAGTCTTGATTTTTGTGGTGACGTAACTGGTATAAAATGATTTCAGGGTTGTGGTTTAACCGATGATACGGTTTGGGCATGTTAAACAAGTGTTATGCCCTCTATGAAGAAACCATGTGAGTTCTTGAACCGAGGTCGGTCTTGCAAGCCGACCTGTGACCACCCAATCCTTCTGAAAAATTCCTGGTCCTAAAAAAAAGTAATCAATAAATTCTAAGATTTAAACATGGTTCCTTGATATGAAATTTATAAATTTGTTAAAATTTATTAATGTAAAGAATCAAGTGTGTTAAGTGTGCTATGATTTAACAAATTCTTAAAATGAAATCCATAATTAATAGAAAATTATACTAGCATTGTAATTAATTCAAAACAGATTTATAACTTACTTTACACCAATCATATTGTAGTGTACAAAAATCATATAATCATAGATTTGTTTCTTGAAATCAAAGCTTACTCGACTATGAAAAATAAGTTGAAGTCTGAGACGGTGTTCCCCTTCATCCCTACTGTGACACCTGGCATATTTGGCTTAAACATTTTAGTAACATCTAAGTCTACCTTAGCGGGAAACGTTTATAAACGGACTTAGCTAGGTTAGTTGAGTCGGGTCAAGTTAGGATTGTCCAGGGTTCAATGATCTGGAGGATCATTGGGAGTCGTTTTGGGAATACACTAGTATCGGGTCCCGTTGTTGGTGAAATTACATAAACTAATTAGGTGTACGTGTAGATTAATTGTCGTGTGGTGGATTATATGCATAGATGTGTTTAAACGAAGTGTAGATAATCATCCATGCTTAAATATGTTAAACATAGACTAAGGTTGCATGCTCATATGTTAAGGTGCGTTAAAATACGTTAAACACGACAAACTGGAAAACTAGAAAAACATAAGTCCTGGTTCGACCACTTCGAGTGGGCGAACCTGGAAATATGTCTTGGTTCGACCCTTAGCAAAGGGGCGAACCTGGGATATGGAATTGAAAGAATTCCATTCGACCAAGTCTGGGTACATTCGACCCTGTGAAAGGGTCGAAGGAGGCTACGTTCGACCAGAGACAGGGGTCGAATGTGGACTAGTATAAATACCTAACTTTGTCATTTTTTCACCATTTCACAAACCCTAACCGTCTCAAAACACTCTCAAACGATTTTAATCACTAAGGAAGGAGTTTTTGCTCTTCTTTTTCATAATCTAACCTATCAACAACATCTAATCAAGAATCCAAGGTGTGTTCTTAGATCTAAACCTTTTTCAAATATTTTAATTCGTTTTTATCTAACCCTAAATGTCCAGATCTGTTCTAAGGGTGTTTTCATGATTAAAAACCTTTTAAACATCTTTCTAAACCTAAACCTTATCATTAAACATAGGTTTTTGTATCAATAAACATATGTTAATTATGTGTTATGTGATGTTATGTGTTGTTTAATGATTTGCTGCTGTTCTAATGATAGAAACATGATCTAGGGTTGCTATTGATGTTGGTTTATTGTTGTTTAGGGTTACAATTAGATAGATGGTGATATTATGGGTATTTTGGGGATTTTTGATAAATCTAAGGATTGTTACATGTTATTATTATTAATAGAACTATCAGGGGTTTTCATAAACACATTAAACAGAGCATATTGAGATGATTATGAAAGGATTTCAAAAAGTTTCTAAATTGGGTAAGAATTCAATGCATGATGTGGCATTTTCATAATTTTGCCATTTTGGGAAAGTGTCAAAACGAACTGGTTTTGGGGCAAAATTGGTGGGGTTTTGTAGGGATAAGTTATTCATGCTTGACTGCTGTGTTTGATGATGTTTCGCGATGTTTTGAATGTCTTTGAAGTGTTTCTAGGGAAACTTATCTGACAGGGTCGAACCTGGGCTCATTCGACCAAACGAGTGGTCGAATGTGAGATTCCAGGGTCGAACCTGGGAAATGTTCGGTCGAATCAGATCAAACGGTCGAACGTGACGATAAACGGGCGAACGTGGCTTACAAAGGGGTGAAGGTGGATTTATCTGACTGGTTCGACCCTTCTGATGTAAAAATGAGATTTTTGATACAAACTAAGTGTTTTATGCTTGAACTTTGTGTGTAATCTATGTGTACTTGATTAGTTAGGGTAATGGGTCACCAACGGGATGTCGGGTCGGTCTAGTGTATCGGTTGAACACTTAAACACGTTTTAAAACATACTTGGTTACGATCTGGACAATCGGGGACTAGATAACCTTATGGTTATTAGTCGGAACACTTATGTGAACATTTTGATAGATCTCCGGTAGAGGGATTATCAAGGGCTTAACATTTTACTAATTACCGAGGAACGCAATCTAAGGTGAGTTCACGGCCCCACTTTTACAGCTTTAACTTTGGGGGGGGGGGGGGGGAACATGCGCTAAACTATTTTGGTAACATATGTCATACTATGGTTTTAACTTGCATTGCTATACGATCTTTTAAAGTATCGGGGAAAACCATGAATGTGCGGGGATGCACAATGGGGGAAGTGTGGATAGATCTATTGGGCGTGACCTGCCCCACTCGTCGGCTTGGAGGGCCGGGCGGATGCATATTGTCTCGAACTGGTAACATCGGTATCATACTGAACACTCGGGTTGAACATTGCTAAGCATTGCTAAATGTGTCTAGTAATGGTTTTCCAATCGTAGTAGTAATAAAACATACGCCTAGCTAGCGTACTTGGTGACATTGGTATAGTATGGACATGGTAACGTTTTGTTAACTTTTGGTAACTTATTGAACAAACCTGTGAACTCACCAGCATTATATGTTGACGTCTTTTTGGCATGTTTTTCTCAGGTCGCTAAGGTAGCAACAGAGGACTAGGCGCACGAGTTTGCATGACGTCTAGGCTTAGTTTCATGTTTTTGAATTAAACAGTTTGAACATTGTCGTACATGGATTTTGTAACTGATTAAATGCTTCCGCTACGGTTTTATAAAATGAGAACTATGTTTTGAGTTTACGTATTTCATATAGTGTTGTGTATTGTGACCGTTGACTTGGATCCTGGTTTGTCATGCGCCTCGCGGTAAAACTCCGCAAGTGAAAATTTGAGGGTGTGACACCTACGAAGCCAACGATCACCGAAGGAAGAGGGTTCCCCTTCCTCATCAACGCCACATCATTTCTCGACCTCCCTCCCTCCCAATCCCATGCTGTTAGGTGTAAACTAACTCCCAACTTTAATATGTGATTGTGGCAATTTAAAATTGTATGAAAAAATGTGTCATCAAATTACCATGTTTTAGGATTCTATTTTTTTTTTATTTTTTTTCTAAAATGGACCTCAATTTTTTAATTCAATTCAGACTCTAAAAAACGTTAAGCCATCCTAGCATTAAATATTAACTTGTAACGAATTATATTTTAAAGATTGTTTTTGTAACAAAGTATATCAAATGACTTTTTCGTTAGTTTTATAAAAAACTTAGACCATACAGATCTCTCAACCAAACACAAGATAATACATCAACAACACAAGAAGAACAAGATATAGCGACAAAACCAGGCGACCAAAAATATATTATTTAGCCAAACCAAAAAAACCCCAGAATACCCAGATGAGTTCTTCCAAACAGAAGAACTCTAAGAATACAATACTTGATCAACTGATGATAATCAGTTGATCTAAACCAAAATAAGAAATGAAAAAATACAACAAGAACTAAGACAATCTTACTGACAATACAAGTAATAGATCAAGACTAGACAATATCAGCTATTAGGATCTTCAACCTCTGGTTGAATCTGCAAACCCTAATCGCCCAAGACAGAGAGAGACACAAGAATATGAGAGAGAATGAGACGAATGAGCTAAAACCTGCACAGTGTGAGAAAACAATCTATTTATAGCAGGGTTAGAATATTCGAGAGAGAAAACACATCAGTTCTCAATCTGAGCCACATGATCTACTTTATCACACAGATCGTAATCCAACGATCAGAAAAGCATCGGTAAGATAAACAATCACAAGCCTTACAAGGCTTTTAACCATCAGGGCTTAAGTCAACAAAACAAGCCCAAATAAGTTCATGAGCTCAACATGAGCCCAAAAGTTAAGCCCACAAACCATAACCAGTATTACAAGTCCAAACAACAGATACTTGTATTAATATTTTCTTAGAATATGTATAACCATGAAATTATGAAATATAACACAATATTACATTTCATTATTTTTAACAAGTTTAGACAGAATATCTAGTAGGATTAAAAAAGAAAACAAGCCCACACATTTAATATTTGTTTTTCAAATAGGTTCGTAAGCGAATTGTGAATTGTTCGATGAGAAAGTTTGTTTATATTTGTTTATCTGATACATACACAACATAAACAATATTTTTTTGTTGATTTAGTTAAATGAACGAACATGAACACATATCTCATTCGTAAACGTTTATTTATGTTTATTCATTTGCATTGTTAATAGTTTTTTTCATTAATTTTTTTTAGGTCCATTACAACTTATTTTTCCATTTATAAAATTAAAATATTATCCATCAAAATTTAGTCTAGTCTTATTAATTTATTAGGCACAACTGCACAAGGGATTGTTGTTCATGCTTATATTTAATTGGTGGTCCCTTAATTAAGTACGCTCATATTTGTTTAGGTTTTCATGATTGTTTGTGTTCATTTACGTCCGTGAACCATTTGTTTGTATCGCTAAAATAGACATGAATACATTCATTTTTTTAACGAACGAATATGACAAAAACTTTGTTAATTTATTTAATTGTTTGTGTATAGTGTCTATTCTTTCGATGCATTGTTTTCAATGTCTATGATATTATCAGTAGTTGTGTGTGTATATCTTTTTTTTGTGTGTGTATGTTTTTTGTTGTGTGTTTGAGCAGAGGGTCTCCCTGAAAGCGGTCTCTCTATCCCTAGGGGTAAAGTTAAGGCTTGCCTACATCTCACCCTTCCCAGACCCTACTAATAGCTTTGCTATTTGTGGGATTTACTGAGTTTGGTTGTTGTTGTTGTAATTGTTTGTGTGTGATCATTTGCTCGGTTAAAATTAAACAAAAAAAAAATACCATGACCCATTCATATTTGTTCAATTCAATTACGAGCCTTTAGAATTTCATTTTGCTGTTAACCTGTTTTTAATGTGGAAACAATTTCAGTCAAGAACATTACATGTATCTGAACTTCAAAGCTAACAATTATCGTTGAAATTACAATGAATCTCAAAGCTAACAATTATTGTTGACATTACAAATCACGTCCTTAGACTCTTGTTTTATTTGCAATATGGGTTTCTTAACAAAAAGTTTGAAATTAAATCAACTATTAGCTCCATCTTCAAGTCATTAGCTTTAAAAATTGCCTTATTTCTAGCCTTTCAAATAACCCACTAAGTTGAAAATAAAATTCTTTCTACAAACCGGTTTCTTCTTCCTTGCTAAATGGTTTGTTTGAGCCATATATTAAACTCCTTAGGCTCTATTGTGTTCGGACCAGATAATTGTAACCATGCAAGAATCGAATTCCAAGCCACAAATACAACTCCACATTCAGTAAATAGATGATTAGTTGTTTCCAACTCCCTCGAGCAGCATTGACACATTATAAACGGAACATTTAACCCTTTATTAGAGAGATTACTCATAGTAGGTAACCTATCAAGAAAAAGCCTCTAAATAAAGATGTTAAGCTTTTAGGGGTACACTTTTGTTCCATTTTATTTGGCACAAAACCAACTAAAGTAATTTAGTTTCTATCGATTTCCTAATCTGATTAACCGCAAAATCCTTCTAATCTTCAAATTCTCATCGCCATAAACATTAAGCCTCCTCCGCCCATCCCTTATGGGGTGACGCCAATCCCATACCCAACTTTGATTTTGTTTCCTGTCTTTTATTAAGCAATTTTTGTTATTTCTATAGTAAATAATCTTATAAGAATTGAAGCTAAAATATCATTTCCAATCCAAATGGTCATGACAAAACTGAATTGAGTCTCCAAAGCCCACAACTTTCATAATTCATAGCTAATATAGATACAAAATTTGTATCATTTAAAAAGATGATTTTTTTTTTTCACAATTCGATTCCAAACACCACTTCCATGAGCTACCTTACCTTTATATAAAAAAAAATAAAAAAAAAAAAAAAACGTTTAAGTTGTTACCATAATTACTATGAGTATAGTCGATGATCTTTACCCAAATAGAGTTTTGACATTGGTAAAATCTCCATTTCCACTTAAATAATAATGCCAAATTAAGGGCATACAAACTACCATTACTCAATCCTCCATTTGATTTATCCGCTAAAGCTAAATCCCATTTGACCCACGCGATTTTCTTCATATTATCGGTCCCACCCCAATAGAACTTAGCTTTTAACCATTCAATAAAATAATTTACCTTATCCAGTAACCAAAATAAAGAAATATAATAAGTTGATACCGAACCAAGAATCGTTGTAAGCAATGTAGTTCTGCGAGCAATAAATACAAGAGTTGCCTTCCATGTAGCCAGTTTCGAATTTAATTTTTGAATAATAGGATCCCGTCCTTTCAAGCTAGCCATTTTCTCGCCCACAAGAACACCAAGATAACGAAAAGGGAATGAGTCCTAACATCATCCCATAGAGTCAGCCCTTACCCGAACCTCATTTTCCTTAACACCATATTTTATAAATTTATAAGACATAACTAATCTTTTTAAAAAACTAGTTTTTATACCGTACCTGATTATGCTCATAAGTGGTTCAACCGATTATACCATGCAGTTCAACCGGGTCCAGATGACTAATCAACCCTATAATTCTATAAAAATATATCTTAAATTCAAAAAGTAATCCAAAACTACATATTTACATAATCAAAACTCAATTTTCCAACAATATTTTTTATATAAAATCCGTAGTAGGTTTATGACATTGGAGTGTTAATACATCAAGTTTACAATTGCTTAAAGGACAAAATTCACTTCAACAAGAAAATTATTATTTCCATTTCTTGCAATATAAAATAAGTAGTTTTAGTTACCAATAATCATGATATACTGATATTACATAAGATGGTAAGGAGTTGCAAAAAGAATCTACTTTCTTTAAAAAGTATGAGAAGTTTAAGTAGGCATTTTATATTAATTTTTAGGGAAAATGTTTTATACTATCTTGACATTATGTTATACAGGAAAACATCAAAATTAAAAATTTAAAACACAATCAAATGTATTCTAAGCGTTAAATTCAAAACAACATGCGAAAATATAATTAGTGTGTTTCTAAATTTAATGTTTAGAATACATTTGATTGCGTTTTAAATTGTTACTTTTGTTGTTTTTATATAACACAATGCCAAAAAAATACAAAACATTTCTCCTAAAATTTAAAAACAATATATACATAGTCTTCTCACACCATTTAGGAAAAATAGACTTTCTTGCCGAATCCTACCCTACGTACGATAAGTAACATATATAACAAGTAATCTTATGTTTAAGAAGTGGATTAAACCCCGTTAAAACTCAAAACTGAACATGGGTACAAACAAGTTCATCGGTATGCACCAGTAATACCGATTTTCTGGTAGTTCGAAAACTAAACTGGTATCCTAAATAAACAAGGCACTATCATACTAATGACGTCTCCTTTAGCCGGTTCAACCGGTACCATCATCTGGTTTAAACCCATTTTTAGGTCATAACTAGGTACCTAGGTTCTCTAACCTAAACCAAGTGTGCAAATAAAACAATAGTCTAAGGACGTGTTTCGTAATTTCAACAATAATTGTTAGCTTTAAGGTTCAAATACATGTAATGTTCTTGACTTTTGAAATTTTTTCCACCTTCAAACAAGTTAACCATTGACTTTAATCTATATATCAATATAAATGTATAATAAAAGAAGGCGCTTTTTGCTGACATAACGTTCATTAGGCTATCTTCTTTTTTGGATGTGTCATATGGCATTAGGTAGGACTTAATAAAAAAAATACTCTTGAGTGACACATGACATTAGGTGAGGCTTCCTCCCTCTTATTTCCTTAGGCCTTGAGGGACACTCCTAGAAAAAGATTTTCTTTCACTGATTTTAACCAGTTATACACTGTCATATCACTTCACTGATTTACTTCACTGAAACATTTTTTTGTAGGCAGCACTCCACTGATTATTTAATTATATTTCATTTAAATTTGAGAAAACTAACCGTTGTATAAGCAGACGGAAATTAATTGTGTTACCGTTACATTTAAACCGCTGCAACCATTTAGAATCTGTACCGTTACGGTTTGGTCTATAAAAACACCATAAACTTCAATACAAAAAATGACACCAAAAACCGGTTAGGGGGGACGGGGCGCTACCAGAATTGGTCACGGGTACCCCACTACCAGCACGGTAACACCGTCGCCACCCGTGCTGGTAGGGGTCCCGTAAACCAATTTTTGGTTCTAGTTACCGTGCTGGTAACAACTGATTTTTCTCTCTCCCTCTGTCAAATCACTAATATTCAAAGGTTTTCTAGACGGTTTTTTATGGATCGAGTTAAAAATATTCGGTTACCTGGACCTCTAGCAAATTTTTTTGCTTCTGGTTATTTGGAATGAAGACACCGGAGAAGATAATGTACTAAATGTCCACATTTTGTTTTTTATAATAGATATAATATTGTTAAAATCCTTTCACGTGCCACACTAAATATAAAGCAATAGATGAAAGGAATTTTGTTTTTTTCCTTTCACGTGCCACACTAATTAGAGATTGTATTATTATTATTATTATTATTATTATTATTATTATTATTATTTTATAATGGGTAAGTGTTTAAATTTATTATGTGTAAAAATATATATTTATTTTTAAATTTAAGTGTTTAACTATAATATATATATATATATATACATATATATAATAATAATATTATTATTATGTGTGAAAATAATTGATAGTTGGGTAAAGAATCACTGGAGTGTTGCCTACAAAAAAGTGTTTCAGTAAAGGAAATCAGTGAAGTGATGTGACAGTGCAGGATTGGTAGAAATCAGTGAAGTGAAAACACCTTCAGTGGAGCGCCCCTTGTGCCCTTATACTTTAATCGTTTCGTAAAAATGGTCTCGTGGAATGCAAATGAGGATATCGCGTTAACGAGGGCATATCTGATAGTGAGAAACACATGGGTTCATGAAGTCGATACCCCAATTTCGTTTTGGCACCGGGTGTCGGTGATATTCAATGATTTAACCGGCACAAATGACCGCCCCAAGGATTTGCTCGTTCGTAGGTGGATTTTTCTATGGTCCAGGTGTCTCCGTTGGAACGTCCTCTATGAAGCCACGATGGAGAGACACCCTAATCTTCAAGAAGATATTGCAATCCAACTCACGCGTGGCGACTACTACCATGCACAAATGAGTAACTTCACCCATTTTGCGTCATGGCGAATGTTTCGAGATTTATTTAATAATTAATGTTTACGGTTGTTTAATGTTTATTGTGTAATGGTGTTTAAATTTTTAATGAAAGTTAACCGTGGCAATTATTTTATGTGAATGTATGATTTGTATAGGGGTAAAAGATAAAAAAAAAAAAAAAGGTCAAAATGTAAACGGTCAAAAAATCACGATCAAAGGTGAAAGAAAAACGTGGCAGATTATTACTGGTCAAGAACAGGACCGTTTCTTTGTACCAGCACGGTAACAAGAACCAGAAAATGGTTCACGAGAACCCTACCAGCACATGTGGCGGCGGTATTACCGTGCTGGTAATGGGGTACCCGTGCCCAATTCTGGTGGCGCCCCGTCCTCCCTTACAAAAGTCTTTCTCTCTCATGTTTCCCCCAACAATTTTTAAACATTAATATATATGAGATTTTAAAAAAAAAATACCCCAAATTAACAAGCGTTTTATTATCTTTTCAACTAATACCATAGTGCTATACAAAAAAACGAAAGAAAAAAACAATTTTTAGTAGATTTTTGTTCATACAGGAAAAAAACACAATGTATTCAGGTAATTCATTAATTATGTCTAGGAAAATCACTTATCATGTTAAAACCGATAAATAGGAATTTTATTGCCAACATAGGACAAAACAAGTCCTTTACAAAAAAAAAAAAAAAAAAAAAAAAAGCCACATCTTTAAGACTATATCCTCAATCACGCCCTACAATGATTGCTTCTGCCTCCGCTCCTCACCTAACTTAAACTTTTTTTTTACTTAAACTTTTTTTTACTTCATTGATTTTAACCAAATTGAAACTTTTTTTGGAGTAAGCACTCCACTAATTCTTTTTTTTTTCATTTAAATACAAATCTATTTTTTTTTAATTCACAAGGTTTTTAAATTTTACCACCAAACGATCAGCACAAGATTTAATTTCTCATAAACTGTCCAACCCGACACGGTCAAAAATATTTATTTGCATTAAAACCGGCTTCATCTAACCGTCAGAAACTTGAAATTTACTCCACTGATTCTTTTTTTTTTCATTTAAATACAAATCTATTTTTTTTAATTCACAAGGTTTTTAAATTTTACCACCAAACGATCAGCACAAGATTTAATTTCTCATAAACTGTCCAACCCAACACGGTCAAAAATATTTATTTGCATTAAAACCGGCTTCATCTAACCGTCAGAAACTTGAATTTTACATGCAATACGGTTGAGATTTTTTCGTATATAAACCACCATACCAAGGTGGTGAAAACATACTTCAACATCAACAACACCCATACCCTTCAAAATGACGCGCTGGACCGAAAATGAAGAAATGGCTCTGGTTGTGTGCGTTAAAGACGCACAAAATGACCCATCAAGGCTGTTCTGGGACCGTGTTTTTTTTTTTGGGGGGGGGGGAGCACTCATTCGCTTAACTTTAACTTTTTTTTTTTACTTCATTGATTTTAACCAAACTGAAACTTTTTTTGGAGTAAGCACTCCACTGATTCTTTTTTTTTTTTTTCATTTAAATACAAATCTATTTTTTTTAATTCACAAGGTTTTTAAATTTTACCACCAAACGATCAGCACAAGATTTAATTTCTCATAAACTGTCCAACCCAACACGGTCAAAAATATTTATTTGCATTAAAACCGGCTTCATCTAACCGTCAGAAACTTGAATTTTACATGCAATACGGTTGAGATTTTTCGTATATAAACCACCATACCACGGTGGTGAAAACATACTTCAACATCAACAACACCCATACCCTTCAAAATGACGCGCTGGACCGAAAATGAAGAAATGGCTCTGGTTGTGTGCGTTAAAGACGCACAAAATGACCCATCCGTGCAACGCCAACGCCGCCAAGGCTGTTCCGGGACCGTGTTTTGGGCGACTTCAACCAACAAGTCGGCTAAAACGCCCGCACAATCGAGAGCCTGCAGAGGAAATGGACCGATCTCGACAACAAATGTGATCGGTGGACCACCTGCTACGAGCGCACCATGAGCCGGCACCCGGGCATTGTGTCACACCCTCAAAATCCACTTGCGGAGTTTTACCGCGAGGCGCATGACAAACCAGGATCCAAACCAACGATCACAATAAACAAGTCTAACATGAACATAATGCAATTTCAAAACAATGTTTAAAATCCCTGTTTACAGCGGAAGCTTATTCAAAACAATTATTCAATATTAAACCAATGTTCAACGTTTGTAAAACCATGCAACTCTAACTAGACGCCGTGCAGACGCGTGCGCCCTAGTTCCATTGTGCTACCTTAGCGACCTGAGAAAACATGTAAAAGTTTACGTCAGCACAAAAATGCTGGTGAGTTTACAGGTTTTGTATCCAAGTACCAAGTCCACCTGTCCATACTATAATAAATCGAAAACCAGTATACGCTAGCTAGGCGTACGTTTTGTTACTACCACGATTGGAAAACCATTACTAACGCGAATACCAAAAGTATGCCCGATGTAAGTTCCTGTTGTTCCTGTTGTTCCTGTTTGAGACAATATGCACTCGCCCGGCCCTCCAAGCCGACGAGCGGGGTTGGTCACTCCCAATAGCGCTATTCACATTTCCCCGTTGTGCAAACCCGCACATTCATGGTTCCCCCCGGGACTTCCAAAGATCGTGTAGTACACAAGAGAAACCCATAGTATGACAGTAGTTACCAAATAATCGTTTTAACACATGTTTTCTCCCCCGAAAGTATGAAACCAGTTTAAAAGAGGGGCCGTAAACTCACCTTAACGTGCAAGCAAAGAATCCGAACAGCAAGCAATATATGCTACCGACACCCTAATAACAGTGTCGCTCAGTGAGTATAGGCGTAATATCATTACCCATATAACTCGTTTGTCCAAGGCGTTTTAAATGTTCAAAAGTGTGTATGCGACGCCTAGTGATTCTACATGCAATAGTAAACCCTACGGACCCGTTGGTGAATACGTTGGTTACAATTAGTTTCTACATTCCGTATGTGTCTCAGACAAGTGTACTTCCGTTACATGTCCATTCCATACCACCTAAGACCTCAATTAAGCACATAAGCACATAATACACAATCTGTGTTTTCAGGACAGATTGTGCGCCATCAAAACGAATTTATTTAAAATAGCAAACCAGTGAGTTAACCTCCCAAATTTTTACTGAATTTACTTTGGGATTCACTCGACAATACCTATTTTTGTTTTGTCTCAATTCCAAACACAAAAATTATGAAAATTCGTACAACACAGCTAGGTCCAGAAAATCTCCTCAACAGGTCAGTTTAGTAGGAAAATTCTTAAAAATTGTGTATTCATCCAAACGAGATGAATCCACTTGGAAAAGCTCTATTTTTCCAGTATTGACCTACTGTAAAAATTTCATAATCTAATTCCTTGTAAATCTCAAGTTATGACCATTTAAAGTTAACCCAATTTACAAATCCGAAAATCTGATATGACCCCTAATCAATTAAAATTCCAAAAACGACTCAAACGACGTCCAAATTCGATGGTTTTGCCCAGTATGAAAAGCTATGACCATGTACGTTACAATCATGCAAAGAATCGATCAAATCAATTGTTTTCAAGCCACGAAACAGACCCTACAAGTCGACTTTCAGAATCTGTCCAGATTCTGATCGTACAATATCATCAATTATATCAAACCCTAGTTGCATATTATCAATCAATAATACCTAATAATCATCATACAACTTTCCTAATACCTATTCCCATCAGATCCTATTATCAAACATGTCAAGATCAAAGCTTTTAAGATCAAAACACCAATAACTTGCGCAACAAGCATCCTATGATGTTACTACGCGTTTATTAATAGGTTTAATCCGTTTAATCTTCAAAAAGACTCATGTTTTAATGTTTATTAAAATCCAATCAGACCTGGACAAACTTGTTATAGGATTTTTACAATAAAACATAAAGTAAAAAGCGTAAGAAATCATGAGTTATACCCTTAGCTCTTCAAATCAATCAATCGCGCGCCTTGGAGCCTCCCAATTGATGATCTTAAGCCTTAGCAGGTGTTTTTGGAGTGAAATATTCGTGTGGGGCAGTAAGGGGGCGATTAGGGTTGAGTATGAGGGCTGCATGGGAGTTAAAGATGTTTAAATACGAGTTTGAGGCGGTTTAAACCCGTCAGGTAACATCGAGCGGCCGCTCGGAGCCTGTGAGCGGCCGCTCACAGGTCCGGGTGGCGCGCTTTTGTTTCGTTTCGCCTCCCGACGCGTTATCCTTCGACGTTTTCGTTGTTTCGAACCGTAACAAGTGTAACCCCATGCGTTAAGACCCTAATCAACCTCACGCTCCACTTTTAATAATTTTTATTAACGTGTTCGGTTTAGGTTCACATAATCACGTATGGTTTTCACATAAGTTTGTCAGATATCACCGAGACACATAAGTTTGTTATTCACCAACGTCCGAGGTTCACTAATCATGAAATCACATGTTAACTCACACAAGGAGTCAGAACCCGACCCACACAAGGAGTCAAAGCATCTCATAACCCGAGATAATGCTCGTATGTCCTATCTAGCTATCTAGATAACCCTCGTTAAGTATAATATACGCGTGACTCGCTAAGGTAGACTTTAATCTAGACCATGTTGTTAACCAGAATTTGCCGGGTGTCACATCATCCCCACGTTAAAAGAATTTTCGTCCCGAAAATTGCTCAAGTACCAAAAGAACAAAAGAAATAACGAAGGAACAAACAAAAGATAGAAACCAAAAGAGAGAGATTTACCCGAGTTGTCACATCATCCCCACGTTAAAAAGGAATCTCGACCCGAGATTCATTCAGCTGCCGAAGAGACATGTCTCGACTCGAACGCTTCCTTAGGAAAAAGATGAGGATACTTAGACTTCATCTGATCCTCCCGTTCCCATGTATATTCCGGTCCCCGGTCCGAGTTCCACCGAACCTTAACGATACGAATCTTGCTGTGACGCAGGCTACGAATCTTGTAATCAAGGATCTCCACAGGTTCTTCCACAATCCGAAGACGATCATCAACCTTGATCTCTTCTAGTGGAACGATGAGAGACTCGTCAGCCAGACACTTCTTCAAGTTTGACACGTGAAAGACGTTATGTACGTTACCGAGCTCCGTCGGTAGATCAAGTCGATATGCCACCGGCCCAATCCGTTCCAGGATCGTAAATGGGCCGACATATCGCGGATTGAGTTTGCCACGCTTCCCAAAGCGTATGACGCCCTTCCACGGTGAGACTTTTAGAAGTACCTTGTCATTGACTTGGAATTCCAGTGGTTTGCGACGCTGATCAGCATAACTCTTTTGCCGGTCCCGTGCCGCCGCCAACCGATTACGAATCTGTACGATCTTTTCCGAAGTTTCGTACACTAGTTCAGGTCCAGTGAGTTGACTCTCACCCACTTCAGCCCAGCAAAGAGGAGAACGGCATTTCCGTCCGTACAGTGCTTCGAACGGAGCAGCTTTGATGCTCGTGTGATAACTGTTATTATACGAGAATTCTACCAACGGTAGATGAGCTTCCCAACCTTTCCCAAAATCGATCACACATGCCCGCAGCATGTCTTCTAAAGTTTGAATCGTACGCTCACTCTGACCGTCAGTCTGTGGATGGTAAGCTGTACTCATGTCTAGTTGGGTACCCAAAGCCTTGTGCAAAGACTTCCAGAAGTGAGAAGTAAAATGGGAGTCATGATCCGAGATAATAGAAACTGGTACCCCGTGCTTAGAAACGACTTCTTTCAAGTAAAGACGAGCCAAACGATCCATGGTGTCGGTCTCCTTAGTAGCAAGAAAATGGGCTGACTTCGTTAACCGATCGACAATCACCCATATCTTGTCATTCCCACTTGGTGATTTAGGAAGTTGTGTGGCAAAATCCATAGTAATCCGTTCCCATTTCCATTCCGGAATTTCAGGTTGTTGCAAGAGACCCGACGGTTTCTGGTATTCCACCTTGACCTTAGCACAGGTTAAGCATTTGCTCACGTATGAGGCTATGTCCGACCTCATGTTTGGCCACCAGTAAAGCACCTTCAGATCTTGGTACATCTTATCCGAACCAGGATGAATAGAATACCGGGACTTATGAGCCTCATCAAGGACAAGCTCCCGTAGTCCCCCGAACAAAGGAACCCATATACGTTCTGCGAAATAGTGCAGGCCATCAGGCCTTCGCTCTAGGTGCTTGTCGGCACCGTGCATGGTTTCAGCTTTAAGGTTTTCCTCCTTCAAAGCTTCCAACTGGGCAGAACGGAGTTGATCAGGTAACGACGAATGGATGGTGAGCTGCAACGCCCGAACGCGACGAGGTTTAGTAGATTCCTTCCTGCTCAAGGCGTCTGCTACAACATTCGCCTTGCCAGGATGGTACTTAATAGCACAATCATAGTCGTTCAACAGTTCGATCCAACGGCGTTGCCGTATGTTCAAGTGTTGTTGGTCGAAAATGTGTTGGAGACTCTTGTGATCGGTGTAGATGGTGCATTTGGTACCGTACAAGTAATGTCTCCAAATTTTCAACGCGAAAACCACTGCACCCAACTCCAAGTCATGGGTGGTGTAGTTCTTCTCGTGCACTTTGAGTTGACGAGAAGCATACGCAATCACTTTCTCGCGTTGCATCAACACGCAACCGAGTCCATGAATGGAAGCGTCACAGTAAACAACAAAATCATCAGGACCCTCAGGTAAAGACAAAATAGGAGCAGAACACAGTTTAGACTTCAGTTCTTCAAACGCTGACTCTTGTGATTCACCCCAGTCGAACTTCCTATCCTTCTGAGTGAGAGTGGTGAGGGGTTGAGCAATCTTCGAGAACCCCTGAATGAAACGACGATAATAGCCCGCAAGGCCTAGGAATTGCCGCACCTCAGTTGGCGTCTTTGGTGCTCCCCAGTCCTTGATCGCTTCGATCTTAGCTGGATCGACATGAATTCCTAATTCATTGACCACATGTCCTAGGAATTGAACTTCGCGTAACCAAAAGTCACACTTTGAGAACTTGGCGTAAAGTTGTTCCCGTCGCAAGAGTTCCAAAACTAACCGCAGATGTTCCCCGTGTTCGGTCTCGTTCTTTGAGTAGATCAGAATGTCATCAATAAATACAATGACGAATTTATCCAGATATGGTTTACAGACGCGGTTCATCAAGTCCATGAAAACCGCTGGTGCGTTCGTGAGACCGAAAGGCATGACCAAGAATTCGAAATGGCCATAACGTGTTCGAAAAGCAGTCTTCGCAACGTCAGCCTCCCTGACGCGCAGCTGGTGATAACCGGACCTCAAATCGATCTTGGAATAATAACTAGAACCCTGAAGCTGGTCGAATAGATCATCAATACGTGGAAGAGGATAACGGTTCTTAACGGTCAACTTGTTCAGTTCTCTGTAGTCCACACACAATCGGAAACTTCCATCCTTCTTCTTAGCAAATAGAATTGGGGCTCCCCAAGGGGAAGAACTTGGCCGGATGAAACCCTTGTCCAAGAGTTCCTGTAACTGACTGGACAATTCCTGCATCTCAGGAGGTGCAAGACGATAGGGGGCCCGAGCAATAGGAGCAGCCCCTGGTACAAGATCAATACCGAACTCGACTTGACGATGAGGAGGAAGACCAGGTAAATCATCGGGAAAAACATCAGGAAACTCGCGTACCACCGGAATGTCGTCGATCTTCTTTTCATCACCAGAGGAAACAGATAAAAGCGCCAATACGGCTGGATAACCCTTTCGAAGACACTTAAGGGCTTTCATGCTAGAGATGATGTTTAGCGGGACACCACCCTTGATACCGTACACAGAAAGAAATTCTCCATCAGGGAGAGGAATCCGAATAACCTTATCGTAGCAGACAATCTCCGCGCGATACAAAGATAACCAATCCATTCCTACCACAACGTCAAAACTACCCAATGGTACCGGCATAAGGTCGATGGGGAACGATAAACCCGACAACTCTAATTGACACTCCCGAAGAACACTAGTAGCTTCAATCGTCTTACCGTCAGCTAACTCAATAATATACTTGGCCTCTAATGGTACGGGTGCTACATTTAGCAGTCGACTAACATCCATGGATACAAAACTCTTGTCGGCACCAGAATCAAATAACACGCTAACAGAACGATTATTGAGAAGAAACGTACCGGTGACTGTGTCAGGGTCCTGTCTAGCCTCAGCAGCTCCAATGACGAAGGCACGTGCATTTCTGCCGCCGCCCCCGTTGTTCCCATTCCCGTTGTTCCCACCCTGCTTCAGTTTTGGGCAATCCTTCTTGTAATGCCCAGTGTCACCACAGTTGTAGCATCCTTGTTTCCCTGTAGTCCCCTGAGTAGTCGGAGCTGAACTGTTAGTCGGAGCCTGAGTCGATGGAAGTGTAGCCCGACAATCCTTAGCATAATGCCCTGTTCGCTGGCAGCGGTGACAACGGTTACTATCGCAGTTCCCTTGGTGATGGCGTCCACACTTGTTGCATTTGGGCAGCTTTCCCGCATAACCACCCTGCTTGTTACCCGAAGAAGATGAACCCCCATTATCAAACCTTTTACCCTGCTGTGTAGACCCAGATCCTTTCCCGTCGTTCTCCCACTTGCGCTTGTTGTTCTCTGGGGCCTTAACAGTCGAACCTTTCGCAGGCAAAATCCCCTCATTCACCTTTAAGTTGGTCATCCTATGGGCCGATCGAACTACCTCCGCATAAGTAGGATGATTTCCAGCAGCCACTAACCCTGCAATTTCCGGTACTAACCCTGATACATAGTGTTCAATCTTACGATACTCTGGCACGTGCAGATCGGGACACAGCACTGCCAACTCATTCCTCCTCACAGTATACTTCTCGATTTCCGATCCATTCATCTTGAGGTTCCACACCTCATGCTCCAGCTTCTGTACTTCTTCCCTCGGGCAATACTCCCGCTTCAGCAACTGCACAAAGTTCTCCCATGGCATAGCATATGCCTCCCCAATACCCATGTTCTGGGTGATACCATTCCACCAAGTCAATGCCACGTCCTGGAATAACGCAGCCGAATACTTCACCCGATCTTCTGGGAGACAGTTACACATCAGAAATACCGACTCCACTTTCTCCAACCACCTAAGCAAGCTAACCGCACCCTCAGTGCCAGAGAATTCCTGGGGCTTGCAGTCCCGGAACATCTTGTAGGTGCACATGGGTGGGGGTGGGTCAACAGGACCACCTGAAATGAAACGTATGAGAACTACGAATAACGTAAACAAGGTTCACCAATGATGCAAAGAAAACGGATAAAACAACTTACCACCACCGTTGTGCCCTAACTGAAAGGCAGCTTGGAGTAAGTTGTTCAGATCATCCTGAGATAGGTTAACACCTCCACGACCACCAGCACCACCGCGACCACCACCACGTCCACCATTGCGACCACCTCCACGTCCTCCTCGTACTCCAGACATGATTCTGGCAGAAAGAGAGAGAAAATTTAGTTTCGCAGATAAGGATATCCACTAATGTTCACAAGATCAACGCTAGATCCAATCCAGGACTATCCCTTCAAACCCAGAGCTCACCAGGGCTTCCATGCATTTCGGTTTATGATTTTGTGTGCACCCAAAATGATAAACCGCTCTACATGGTCCTCCAAGTGTTCTCCTAGTCCAAAGTTCAAATCACCGAACATAGACTCTCAGCTACACACCGAAATGCTACGGTAGTTTATGGCAAGTGTTTCTATTGGAGTGCGAAAGGGAGATGTCCGAGCCTTGGACAAATCTCAAGAGCACACGAGTTACTCCAATAGACTACACTGCCTAGAAAACAAGTAACCCAACCTAAGATAGAACGGATGATGTAACATAGAAAGACCAACGATTTAGATACACCCCGACAAGACCATACGTAAACCACTATAACGTTTAGTACCATGTGATCGTCTAGTGTGTGCGACTCGGCTATAGACTAGACCCTACATGCAGTCCTAGTTCACTATAACCATTGGCTCTGATACCAATCTGTCACACCCTCAAAATCCACTTGCGGAGTTTTACCGCGAGGCGCATGACAAACCAGGATCCAAACCAACGATCACAATAAACAAGTCTAACATGAACATAATGCAATTTCAAAACAATGTTTAAAATCCCTGTTTACAGCGGAAGCTTATTCAAAACAATTATTCAATATTAAACCAATGTTCAACGTTTGTAAAACCATGCAACTCTAACTAGACGCCGTGCAGACGCGTGCGCCCTAGTTCCATTGTGCTACCTTAGCGACCTGAGAAAACATGTAAAAGTTTACGTCAGCACAAAAATGCTGGTGAGTTTACAGGTTTTGTATCCAAGTACCAAGTCCACCTGTCCATACTATAATAAATCGAAAACCAGTATACGCTAGCTAGGCGTACGTTTTGTTACTACCACGATTGGAAAACCATTACTAACGCGAATACCAAAAGTATGCCCGATGTAAGTTCCTGTTGTTCCTGTTGTTCCTGTTTGAGACAATATGCACTCGCCCGGCCCTCCAAGCCGACGAGCGGGGTTGGTCACTCCCAATAGCGCTATTCACATTTCCCCGTTGTGCAAACCCGCACATTCATGGTTCCCCCCGGGACTTCCAAAGATCGTGTAGTACACAAGAGAAACCCATAGTATGACAGTAGTTACCAAATAATCGTTTTAACACATGTTTTCTCCCCCGAAAGTATGAAACCAGTTTAAAAGAGGGGCCGTAAACTCACCTTAACGTGCAAGCAAAGAATCCGAACAGCAAGCAATATATGCTACCGACACCCTAATAACAGTGTCGCTCAGTGAGTATAGGCGTAATATCATTACCCATATAACTCGTTTGTCCAAGGCGTTTTAAATGTTCAAAAGTGTGTATGCGACGCCTAGTGATTCTACATGCAATAGTAAACCCTACGGACCCGTTGGTGAATACGTTGGTTACAATTAGTTTCTACATTCCGTATGTGTCTCAGACAAGTGTACTTCCGTTACATGTCCATTCCATACCACCTAAGACCTCAATTAAGCACATAAGCACATAATACACAATCTGTGTTTTCAGGACAGATTGTGCGCCATCAAAACGAATTTATTTAAAATAGCAAACCAGTGAGTTAACCTCCCAAATTTTTACTGAATTTACTTTGGGATTCACTCGACAATACCTATTTTTGTTTTGTCTCAATTCCAAACACAAAAATTATGAAAATTCGTACAACACAGCTAGGTCCAGAAAATCTCCTCAACAGGTCAGTTTAGTAGGAAAATTCTTAAAAATTGTGTATTCATCCAAACGAGATGAATCCACTTGGAAAAGCTCTATTTTTCCAGTATTGACCTACTGTAAAAATTTCATAATCTAATTCCTTGTAAATCTCAAGTTATGACCATTTAAAGTTAACCCAATTTACAAATCCGAAAATCTGATATGACCCCTAATCAATTAAAATTCCAAAAACGACTCAAACGACGTCCAAATTCGATGGTTTTGCCCAGTATGAAAAGCTATGACCATGTACGTTACAATCATGCAAAGAATCGATCAAATCAATTGTTTTCAAGCCACGAAACAGACCCTACAAGTCGACTTTCAGAATCTGTCCAGATTCTGATCGTACAATATCATCAATTATATCAAACCCTAGTTGCATATTATCAATCAATAATACCTAATAATCATCATACAACTTTCCTAATACCTATTCCCATCAGATCCTATTATCAAACATGTCAAGATCAAAGCTTTTAAGATCAAAACACCAATAACTTGCGCAACAAGCATCCTATGATGTTACTACGCGTTTATTAATAGGTTTAATCCGTTTAATCTTCAAAAAGACTCATGTTTTAATGTTTATTAAAATCCAATCAGACCTGGACAAACTTGTTATAGGATTTTTACAATAAAACATAAAGTAAAAAGCGTAAGAAATCATGAGTTATACCCTTAGCTCTTCAAATCAATCAATCGCGCGCCTTGGAGCCTCCCAATTGATGATCTTAAGCCTTAGCAGGTGTTTTTGGAGTGAAATATTCGTGTGGGGCAGTAAGGGGGCGATTAGGGTTGAGTATGAGGGCTGCATGGGAGTTAAAGATGTTTAAATACGAGTTTGAGGCGGTTTAAACCCGTCAGGTAACATCGAGCGGCCGCTCGGAGCCTGTGAGCGGCCGCTCACAGGTCCGGGTGGCGCGCTTTTGTTTCGTTTCGCCTCCCGACGCGTTATCCTTCGACGTTTTCGTTGTTTCGAACCGTAACAAGTGTAACCCCATGCGTTAAGACCCTAATCAACCTCACGCTCCACTTTTAATAATTTTTATTAACGTGTTCGGTTTAGGTTCACATAATCACGTATGGTTTTCACATAAGTTTGTCAGATATCACTGAGACACATAAGTTTGTTATTCACCAACGTCCGAGGTTCACTAATCATGAAATCACATGTTAACTCACACAAGGAGTCAGAACCCGACCCACACAAGGAGTCAAAGCATCTCATAACCCGAGATAATGCTCGTATGTCCTATCTAGCTATCTAGATAACCCTCGTTAAGTATAATATACGCGTGACTCGCTAAGGTAGACTTTAATCTAGACCATGTTGTTAACCAGAATTTGCCGGGTGTCACATCATCCCCACGTTAAAAGAATTTTCGTCCCGAAAATTGCTCAAGTACCAAAAGAACAAAAGAAATAACGAAGGAACAAACAAAAGATAGAAACCAAAAGAGAGAGATTTACCCGAGTTGTCACATCATCCCCACGTTAAAAAGGAATCTCGACCCGAGATTCATTCAGCTGCCGAAGAGACATGTCTCGACTCGAACGCTTCCTTAGGAAAAAGATGAGGATACTTAGACTTCATCTGATCCTCCCGTTCCCATGTATATTCCGGTCCCCGGTCCGAGTTCCACCGAACCTTAACGATACGAATCTTGCTGTGACGCAGGCTACGAATCTTGTAATCAAGGATCTCCACAGGTTCTTCCACAATCCGAAGACGATCATCAACCTTGATCTCTTCTAGTGGAACGATGAGAGACTCGTCAGCCAGACACTTCTTCAAGTTTGACACGTGAAAGACGTTATGTACGTTACCGAGCTCCGTCGGTAGATCAAGTCGATATGCCACCGGCCCAATCCGTTCCAGGATCGTAAATGGGCCGACATATCGCGGATTGAGTTTGCCACGCTTCCCAAAGCGTATGACGCCCTTCCACGGTGAGACTTTTAGAAGTACCTTGTCATTGACTTGGAATTCCAGTGGTTTGCGACGCTGATCAGCATAACTCTTTTGCCGGTCCCGTGCCGCCGCCAACCGATTACGAATCTGTACGATCTTTTCCGAAGTTTCGTACACTAGTTCAGGTCCAGTGAGTTGACTCTCACCCACTTCAGCCCAGCAAAGAGGAGAACGGCATTTCCGTCCGTACAGTGCTTCGAACGGAGCAGCTTTGATGCTCGTGTGATAACTGTTATTATACGAGAATTCTACCAACGGTAGATGAGCTTCCCAACCTTTCCCAAAATCGATCACACATGCCCGCAGCATGTCTTCTAAAGTTTGAATCGTACGCTCACTCTGACCGTCAGTCTGTGGATGGTAAGCTGTACTCATGTCTAGTTGGGTACCCAAAGCCTTGTGCAAAGACTTCCAGAAGTGAGAAGTAAAATGGGAGTCATGATCCGAGATAATAGAAACTGGTACCCCCGTGCTTAGAAACGACTTCTTTCAAGTAAAGACGAGCCAAACGATCCATGGTGTCGGTCTCCTTAGTAGCAAGAAAATGGGCTGACTTCGTTAACCGATCGACAATCACCCATATCTTGTCATTCCCACTTGGTGATTTAGGAAGTTGTGTGGCAAAATCCATAGTAATCCGTTCCCATTTCCATTCCGGAATTTCAGGTTGTTGCAAGAGACCCGACGGTTTCTGGTATTCCACCTTGACCTTAGCACAGGTTAAGCATTTGCTCACGTATGAGGCTATGTCCGACCTCATGTTTGGCCACCAGTAAAGCACCTTCAGATCTTGGTACATCTTATCCGAACCAGGATGAATAGAATACCGGGACTTATGAGCCTCATCAAGGACAAGCTCCCGTAGTCCCCCGAACAAAGGAACCCATATACGTTCTGCGAAATAGTGCAGGCCATCAGGCCTTCGCTCTAGGTGCTTGTCGGCACCGTGCATGGTTTCAGCTTTAAGGTTTTCCTCCTTCAAAGCTTCCAACTGGGCAGAACGGAGTTGATCAGGTAACGACGAATGGATGGTGAGCTGCAACGCCCGAACGCGACGAGGTTTAGTAGATTCCTTCCTGCTCAAGGCGTCTGCTACAACATTCGCCTTGCCAAGATGGTACTTAATAGCACAATCATAGTCGTTCAACAGTTCGATCCAACGGCGTTGCCGTATGTTCAAGTGTTGTTGGTCGAAAATGTGTTGGAGACTCTTGTGATCGGTGTAGATGGTGCATTTGGTACCGTACAAGTAATGTCTCCAAATTTTCAACGCGAAAACCACTGCACCCAACTCCAAGTCATGGGTGGTGTAGTTCTTCTCGTGCACTTTGAGTTGACGAGAAGCATACGCAATCACTTTCTCGCGTTGCATCAACACGCAACCGAGTCCATGAATGGAAGCGTCACAGTAAACAACAAAATCATCAGGACCCTCAGGTAAAGACAAAATAGGAGCAGAACACAGTTTAGACTTCAGTTCTTCAAACGCTGACTCTTGTGATTCACCCCAGTCGAACTTCCTATCCTTCTGAGTGAGAGTGGTGAGGGGTTGAGCAATCTTCGAGAACCCCTGAATGAAACGACGATAATAGCCCGCAAGGCCTAGGAATTGCCGCACCTCAGTTGGCGTCTTTGGTGCTCCCCAGTCCTTGATCGCTTCGATCTTAGCTGGATCGACATGAATTCCTAATTCATTGACCACATGTCCTAGGAATTGAACTTCGCGTAACCAAAAGTCACACTTTGAGAACTTGGCGTAAAGTTGTTCCCGTCGCAAGAGTTCCAAAACTAACCGCAGATGTTCCCCGTGTTCGGTCTCGTTCTTTGAGTAGATCAGAATGTCATCAATAAATACAATGACGAATTTATCCAGATATGGTTTACAGACGCGGTTCATCAAGTCCATGAAAACCGCTGGTGCGTTCGTGAGACCGAAAGGCATGACCAAGAATTCGAAATGGCCATAACGTGTTCGAAAAGCAGTCTTCGCAACGTCAGCCTCCCTGACGCGCAGCTGGTGATAACCGGACCTCAAATCGATCTTGGAATAATAACTAGAACCCTGAAGCTGGTCGAATAGATCATCAATACGTGGAAGAGGATAACGGTTCTTAACGGTCAACTTGTTCAGTTCTCTGTAGTCCACACACAATCGGAAACTTCCATCCTTCTTCTTAGCAAATAGAATTGGGGCTCCCCAAGGGGAAGAACTTGGCCGGATGAAACCCTTGTCCAAGAGTTCCTGTAACTGACTGGACAATTCCTGCATCTCAGGAGGTGCAAGACGATAGGGGGCCCGAGCAATAGGAGCAGCCCCTGGTACAAGATCAATACCGAACTCGACTTGACGATGAGGAGGAAGACCAGGTAAATCATCGGGAAAAACATCAGGAAACTCGCGTACCACCGGAATGTCGTCGATCTTCTTTTCATCACCAGAGGAAACAGATAAAAGCGCCAATACGGCTGGATAACCCTTTCGAAGACACTTAAGGGCTTTCATGCTAGAGATGATGTTTAGCGGGACACCACCCTTGATACCGTACACAGAAAGAAATTCTCCATCAGGGAGAGGAATCCGAATAACCTTATCGTAGCAGACAATCTCCGCGCGATACAAAGATAACCAATCCATTCCTACCACAACGTCAAAACTACCCAATGGTACCGGCATAAGGTCGATGGGGAACGATAAACCCGACAACTCTAATTGACACTCCCGAAGAACACTAGTAGCTTCAATCGTCTTACCGTCAGCTAACTCAATAATATACTTGGCCTCTAATGGTACGGGTGCTACATTTAGCAGTCGACTAACATCCATGGATACAAAACTCTTGTCGGCACCAGAATCAAATAACACGCTAACAGAACGATTATTGAGAAGAAACGTACCGGTGACTGTGTCAGGGTCCTGTCTAGCCTCAGCAGCTCCAATGACGAAGGCACGTGCATTTCTGCCGCCGCCCCCGTTGTTCCCATTCCCGTTGTTCCCACCCTGCTTCAGTTTTGGGCAATCCTTCTTGTAATGCCCAGTGTCACCACAGTTGTAGCATCCTTGTTTCCCTGTAGTCCCCTGAGTAGTCGGAGCTGAACTGTTAGTCGGAGCCTGAGTCGATGGAAGTGTAGCCCGACAATCCTTAGCATAATGCCCTGTTCGCTGGCAGCGGTGACAACGGTTACTATCGCAGTTCCCTTGGTGATGGCGTCCACACTTGTTGCATTTGGGCAGCTTTCCCGCATAACCACCCTGCTTGTTACCCGAAGAAGATGAACCCCCATTATCAAACCTTTTACCCTGCTGTGTAGACCCAGATCCTTTCCCGTCGTTCTCCCACTTGCGCTTGTTGTTCTCTGGGGCCTTAACAGTCGAACCTTTCGCAGGCAAAATCCCCTCATTCACCTTTAAGTTGGTCATCCTATGGGCCGATCGAACTACCTCCGCATAAGTAGGATGATTTCCAGCAGCCACTAACCCTGCAATTTCCGGTACTAACCCTGATACATAGTGTTCAATCTTACGATACTCTGGCACGTGCAGATCGGGACACAGCACTGCCAACTCATTCCTCCTCACAGTATACTTCTCGATTTCCGATCCATTCATCTTGAGGTTCCACACCTCATGCTCCAGCTTCTGTACTTCTTCCCTCGGGCAATACTCCCGCTTCAGCAACTGCACAAAGTTCTCCCATGGCATAGCATATGCCTCCCCAATACCCATGTTCTGGGTGATACCATTCCACCAAGTCAATGCCACGTCCTGGAATAACGCAGCCGAATACTTCACCCGATCTTCTGGGAGACAGTTACACATCAGAAATACCGACTCCACTTTCTCCAACCACCTAAGCAAGCTAACCGCACCCTCAGTGCCAGAGAATTCCTGGGGCTTGCAGTCCCGGAACATCTTGTAGGTGCACATGGGTGGGGGTGGGTCAACAGGACCACCTGAAATGAAACGTATGAGAACTACGAATAACGTAAACAAGGTTCACCAATGATGCAAAGAAAACGGATAAAACAACTTACCACCACCGTTGTGCCCTAACTGAAAGGCAGCTTGGAGTAAGTTGTTCAGATCATCCTGAGATAGGTTAACACCTCCACGACCACCAGCACCACCGCGACCACCACCACGTCCACCATTGCGACCACCTCCACGTCCTCCTCGTACTCCAGACATGATTCTGGCAGAAAGAGAGAGAAAATTTAGTTTCGCAGATAAGGATATCCACTAATGTTCACAAGATCAACGCTAGATCCAATCCAGGACTATCCCTTCAAACCCAGAGCTCACCAGGGCTTCCATGCATTTCGGTTTATGATTTTGTGTGCACCCAAAATGATAAACCGCTCTACATGGTCCTCCAAGTGTTCTCCTAGTCCAAAGTTCAAATCACCGAACATAGACTCTCAGCTACACACCGAAATGCTACGGTAGTTTATGGCAAGTGTTTCTATTGGAGTGCGAAAGGGAGATGTCCGAGCCTTGGACAAATCTCAAGAGCACACGAGTTACTCCAATAGACTACACTGCCTAGAAAACAAGTAACCCAACCTAAGATAGAACGGATGATGTAACATAGAAAGACCAACGATTTAGATACACCCCGACAAGACCATACGTAAACCACTATAACGTTTAGTACCATGTGATCGTCTAGTGTGTGCGACTCGGCTATAGACTAGACCCTACATGCAGTCCTAGTTCACTATAACCATTGGCTCTGATACCAATCTGTCACACCCTCAAAATCCACTTGCGGAGTTTTACCGCGAGGCGCATGACAAACCAGGATCCAAACCAACGATCACAATAAACAAGTCTAACATGAACATAATGCAATTTCAAAACAATGTTTAAAATCCCTGTTTACAGCGGAAGCTTATTCAAAACAATTATTCAATATTAAACCAATGTTCAACGTTTGTAAAACCATGCAACTCTAACTAGACGCCGTGCAGACGCGTGCGCCCTAGTTCCATTGTGCTACCTTAGCGACCTGAGAAAACATGTAAAAGTTTACGTCAGCACAAAAATGCTGGTGAGTTTACAGGTTTTGTATCCAAGTACCAAGTCCACCTGTCCATACTATAATAAATCGAAAACCAGTATACGCTAGCTAGGCGTACGTTTTGTTACTACCACGATTGGAAAACCATTACTAACGCGAATACCAAAAGTATGCCCGATGTAAGTTCCTGTTGTTCCTGTTGTTCCTGTTTGAGACAATATGCACTCGCCCGGCCCTCCAAGCCGACGAGCGGGGTTGGTCACTCCCAATAGCGCTATTCACATTTCCCCGTTGTGCAAACCCGCACATTCATGGTTCCCCCCGGGACTTCCAAAGATCGTGTAGTACACAAGAGAAACCCATAGTATGACAGTAGTTACCAAATAATCGTTTTAACACATGTTTTCTCCCCCGAAAGTATGAAACCAGTTTAAAAGAGGGGCCGTAAACTCACCTTAACGTGCAAGCAAAGAATCCGAACAGCAAGCAATATATGCTACCGACACCCTAATAACAGTGTCGCTCAGTGAGTATAGGCGTAATATCATTACCCATATAACTCGTTTGTCCAAGGCGTTTTAAATGTTCAAAAGTGTGTATGCGACGCCTAGTGATTCTACATGCAATAGTAAACCCTACGGACCCGTTGGTGAATACGTTGGTTACAATTAGTTTCTACATTCCGTATGTGTCTCAGACAAGTGTACTTCCGTTACATGTCCATTCCATACCACCTAAGACCTCAATTAAGCACATAAGCACATAATACACAATCTGTGTTTTCAGGACAGATTGTGCGCCATCAAAACGAATTTATTTAAAATAGCAAACCAGTGAGTTAACCTCCCAAATTTTTACTGAATTTACTTTGGGATTCACTCGACAATACCTATTTTTGTTTTGTCTCAATTCCAAACACAAAAATTATGAAAATTCGTACAACACAGCTAGGTCCAGAAAATCTCCTCAACAGGTCAGTTTAGTAGGAAAATTCTTAAAAATTGTGTATTCATCCAAACGAGATGAATCCACTTGGAAAAGCTCTATTTTTCCAGTATTGACCTACTGTAAAAATTTCATAATCTAATTCCTTGTAAATCTCAAGTTATGACCATTTAAAGTTAACCCAATTTACAAATCCGAAAATCTGATATGACCCCTAATCAATTAAAATTCCAAAAACGACTCAAACGACGTCCAAATTCGATGGTTTTGCCCAGTATGAAAAGCTATGACCATGTACGTTACAATCATGCAAAGAATCGATCAAATCAATTGTTTTCAAGCCACGAAACAGACCCTACAAGTCGACTTTCAGAATCTGTCCAGATTCTGATCGTACAATATCATCAATTATATCAAACCCTAGTTGCATATTATCAATCAATAATACCTAATAATCATCATACAACTTTCCTAATACCTATTCCCATCAGATCCTATTATCAAACATGTCAAGATCAAAGCTTTTAAGATCAAAACACCAATAACTTGCGCAACAAGCATCCTATGATGTTACTACGCGTTTATTAATAGGTTTAATCCGTTTAATCTTCAAAAAGACTCATGTTTTAATGTTTATTAAAATCCAATCAGACCTGGACAAACTTGTTATAGGATTTTTACAATAAAACATAAAGGGTATGTTTGGCAAAACTAGCTGGAGGCTGGTAGCTGCAAGCTGGTAGCCGGTAGCTGCAAGCTGGTAGCTGAAAGCTGAAAGCTGGAAGCTTTTTAAATATATTTTGGTGTTTGGGAGAGTAGCTGGAGCTTTTAATAAAATGTATAAAATGACCAAAATGGGCATAATTAAAAGCTTGTAAGGAAGATTTTTATTTTGTTTATAAAATAGAATGGGTATTTATGTCATTTACTAATTAAAAGCTTGTAGCTAGTAGAGCTTTTTCTTAAAAGCTAGTAGTAGTAGCTTTTCACTGTAGAGCTTTTTCTCCTAACTTAAAAGCTTCCAACTCTTCAACCAAACAAGACTTTTTATTGAATAAGAGCTTTTTCTTAAAAGCTTGAAGCTTGAAGCTCCTAAAAGCTCTTAAAAGCTCCTTGCCAAACATACCCAAAGTAAAAAGCGTAAGAAATCATGAGTTATACCCTTAGCTCTTCAAATCAATCAATCGCGCGCCTTGGAGCCTCCCAATTGATGATCTTAAGCCTTAGCAGGTGTTTTTGGAGTGAAATATTCGTGTGGGGCAGTAAGGGGGCGATTAGGGTTGAGTATGAGGGCTGCATGGGAGTTAAAGATGTTTAAATACGAGTTTGAGGCGGTTTAAACCCGTCAGGTAACATCGAGCGGCCGCTCGGAGCCTGTGAGCGGCCGCTCACAGGTCCGGGTGGCGCGCTTTTGTTTCGTTTCGCCTCCCGACGCGTTATCCTTCGACGTTTTCGTTGTTTCGAACCGTAACAAGTGTAACCCCATGCGTTAAGACCCTAATCAACCTCACGCTCCACTTTTAATAATTTTTATTAACGTGTTCGGTTTAGGTTCACATAATCACGTATGGTTTTCACATAAGTTTGTCAGATATCACCGAGACACATAAGTTTGTTATTCACCAACGTCCGAGGTTCACTAATCATGAAATCACATGTTAACTCACACAAGGAGTCAGAACCCGACCCACACAAGGAGTCAAAGCATCTCATAACCCGAGATAATGCTCGTATGTCCTATCTAGCTATCTAGATAACCCTCGTTAAGTATAATATACGCGTGACTCGCTAAGGTAGACTTTAATCTAGACCATGTTGTTAACCAGAATTTGCCGGGTGTCACACATTGTGCCGAAGTTGGCTGTGGAGATGACCCAGATGACCTATGCAGCTCGTTACCGCGGCACGTTTGACCATGTTCAGGCATGAGAACTCATGCGCCAACTTTAAACTTTATTTTTTTAATGTTTTGTTGTATTTTTATTATGTTTAATATTAATGAATTATGTTTATGTTTCTGTTTATGTTTTTTATTTAATTTTGTTTTAATTTATTTTTGTTATGTTTAAAACACACGATTTAAATAAAAAAACAATAACAAAAATGTGGTTTGACTAATAAAACTAACGGTTATAATAAAAACATTGAATTATATTAACTCAAAAATAAAAAATTCACGGTTACCAGTCTGTAAGATAGAACCAGAAAACAGTTTACGGGACCACTACCAGCATGGGTGGCGGCGGTATTACCGTGCTGGTAGTGAGGTACCCGTGACCAATTCGGGTGGCGCTCCGCCCCCTAACATATTATTTTCTTTAATGATTTCTGTTCCTTATTTTCTTTTTTAATGAAGTAACAACTTTACCACTTTAGTTCCTTCACTTGAAAAAAAAATAAATATTTTTACGTACGGATTTTTATCTATGTTTACAGGAAAACTTTTCTCGGAAAACGACTCAGTGAAGGTATGATAAGTTTTCGTTATGTGACAAACTGAACATGGTTCAACATGATACATTTTCCTTCCACGGTATAAATTGGGGTTATTATGCGTTTAGTGTGGTTTCTATACTCTTAAAGCTATAGTAAGCTCCTTTTAATTACACATCTGGGTTAATTTTTTTATACACGCTTTACATAGTTGAACTGATAAGTACGTCGAGACATGCGATTTCATTCGGTTAGTTCATGATACAACGCTTTGACTAATTCATTCGATGTATGCATCAGGCCCACTGCACATTGCCCGCAGGTCGCATAACGCCTGGACGAATCCACTCGACGTGTGAGACCAAACAAAAAAAAAATCAGTAAGCAAATTTATAACCCAAACCTATTTTGGGCCTAAACGGGTTTTGTACATCTCCAGCAGGAAGGTTGTTGCTTGTGGCCCATAGATACCTTTTAGTTACAGGATGGAAACAAAAGACCCCCCCCCCCCCCCCCCCCCCCCCCACACACACACACACACACACACATAATCAATTGATACGTTTCTTTCACAATTAAACGAGATCTTAATTGAATTGCGTGGCCAGGTAACTAACTAACTAACTAACTTAATCGATAGACCTAATTGATTGAATTGTTTTACATATATTTATTTAATCAATTTGTGATGTTTAAGATATTATGTGATCGATTTGATACATTATATGTTTCAGCTGTTAAGGTTGAATTTTAATTGCCTTGTTATACAGGTCTGGTAATAGTTTGTTTGCATGCCAGGTGTTTGATCAAATGCTTGAATGAACAAGTTGGGTCTATTTATTCAAAAGAATATGTGTTGGTTGTATAAATAAATAAATAAATAAATAAATAATATGTCATCACATTTTAAATCAAAATTTATGTGCCTTGTTGATGGATTTGTGGATTTGCTTTTGGCTGATGGAATTTGGTACTTGATTTATGATTATGACAGCATTGAAATAGTATAACATAAAAAAAAAAAAAAAAAAAAACTGCATAATTGTGGATTCTAGAAAAGAACAAGCTTTTGATGCAAGTTTTTTAATGGTCAAATTATTTTGTAATGAAAATGATGACATGGATTGTTCGCGTTTTCACTTGTCTACACAATCCAATAGATGAAGGGAAAGCAGCTGTAGCTGCAGCACGTGTTCTTTAGATATTCTTCGAAAATCTCTGTTCTTTTGCTTTAGTTGAGATTACGGTCCAACATCTTTCTGCTTTAGCTGTATCAATGAAGCAGGGTTATCGTAGGTTGAGGTAGTTTAATAGGCATGGAGATGGCGAAGAGAACATTTTGATATGAAAACTATTAACTATGCTAATTAACACTAAACTGTGCTGATAAGGTTTTGTGTGTGATATTGATATATCATGTATGTCAATCTTTTTAATATGCTGCTATTGATCTATAATATGATCTGTTTGGTATGTGTATTGACATATTCAGCTTATATGCATATATAGATGCTACTTTTTTAGAACGGACCGTTTTGACCTGTACCTATAATTATCTAAACCTGTTTTGACCCGAATCTAAATGATCATTTTTCTAATATAATACCCTGTTGTGACCTGCACCCATCCTGACAGCCAGACCCGCCCGTTTTCCGGGTGTAATTTGAATACAATGCATATAATTTTCTATGATTGTAAAAGCTGGTGATAACTCTTAGGGTCCTTGGAATTTTAAAGTAAGAAAAAGGTAAGTGGGTCTGGATGGGTTGGTCAAAAAAATACAAATGGGTTAGGATGGGTCTGAACAAAAGAACTCTGCTCTGAATCAAAATTCCCTCAAATCGGGGACAACATTAAACACCGAACGATTCCAGAATTTGATTCAATGACGATTCCAGCATCTTGATTCAGTCACAAGTAGGTGGGATTATCTGACATCACCAAGTAAACCCTTGTTACCTGCAAAAAAGATAAATAAATTATATATAGTATTAAATAACAAATGGTTTATGCAATATGGTGTTGTACATCATGCTTTATGAGTGTTTTGTGCTTGCTAAAGTTGTACATAGGTTTCTAGAGTTGTACATAATTGGTTCGATGGGTTTCCATATGTTTCTTCCACATCTGCATCTTCCTTACTACCATCGTTCCTACCATCATTCTGCTAATTCTGCTTCTTTTAGCGTCTTCCTTACTATCGTCGTTCGTTAATTCCGATTCTTTCAGCGTGTTCACTGCTGTGAAACCCCGTAAAGGTAATATTTTTTTGTTAATTTGTTGTACAAATTGAATAATTTAAGGTTAGGGTATCACCGTTGTTAGGGTTTGTTACACGATGGAGGTTACATCTGGCGAGGCGGTTGCTGTCGGTGGCGGTGTTGACGATGGGATTGTTGTCGACGTTGGTGTGGGCGGGTAGGGGCAAAAGTCGGTGGTGGTTTTCGAGTTGATTTATCAGCTGTATAATATAGATTGATGTCCATCTTCTTTCTCTATATCTTAATTCCTCACAGCCGATGATTTATCCCTTGCTTCTGGTTGTTGCTCCTTTTTTTCAGATTACATGAACAACATCCATCAATTTTCGAGTTGATTTATCAGCTGTAGGTGGTAGTTGGCATGTGCGTTTTGTTTCTTTTCGGTTACTTTTTTAGATTTCAATAGATGTTTCTTCGTCGTTTACTTGTTTGGTTTTGGTTTTTTGCAGTTGTGTTTGCTATCAGCGATTTGTTTGATTTTGCGCAAGCGTGCTGGAGTCGTGTAGTTGATCAGTTTGGTGTTGACTTGATTTTGCCTCATAAGGTAATATTGATATATTTAGTTGTTGTATATCGTTGCTATTGGATCACAGTCTAGATATTATGTTAAAATGTGTTTTCTCTTAGTTTAATAAATCGATTACTGAAACATTGAATTTAATATGAGCACCATGGTTGTTAGGATAGGGAGATAGATGGAGGTTGTTTCACCAACTATTGGAAGGTGATTAAGTTTAGCTAGACATTATTATTCCTCACAAGAGCCTATGCTCTCAACCTAGGTGGTGGTGCTAATATCATGGTGTGTACGACTTTTGTGTTTTTTCTTTGAATGTTAGCCTCTCTTTTTATCTTATTTTTATTTATTGTTAAGACAAAAGGAATAAAATGAATTTCAAGAAGTACGCCACTAAAAAGGAGTGGGTATGTAGCTAGAGATCAGTTGTGCCCATAGAAGTGAAAGGTAGATTAGAATAACGAGTGACAAGATATTGCCTTCTTTTTTACAACTCGAGAGATACTAGAAAAGGTTGGCCTTGAGTTGCTTCTTTTTATTTCTACTTTTCTATAGGCAATCTTACTGAATTTGGGTTTTGGTTTAATTCATTTTCATTGTATCATCAATGTGTTAGTTTTTTAATAGTGTATTTTAATCTATGCTTTACCTTGATATATGCATCATTATCTTTTCAAGTGTTGGTTTCTTTCAACTAAGATGTTGAGTCAAAAGAGCAAACGCTTTGCGATTGATACCGCCTCAAATGTGCCTTCAACATCTAACAAAAACCACGTCCAATTTGGTACAACCACAAATCATAAAAATTTTAAACTATAAAACAATAAACAACCAGCCAACACAATAGGCCCGCTGCATTGCGCGAGATAACATTCTAGTTAATAAATAATATGGAAGGGGAGAAATGGAGTCTAATGCAGCAAATCTTTGATTTTCATCTAATTCAACTCTAATTTCTCCTTAAATTAAACAGTCATGTGAGCTTTATTCGAAAATCCAATCATTGAATGATGAACATGATCCCTAATTCGTGAATCAGGGTTACTCTTGAAAAATTGATAAGTTCATAACTGTGTGTGTATATCATACTTATTTGATTTGGAACCCATGAGATAAGATTAGATTATAGTGATTAATTTTTTGATTTGTTGAATGTGCACATGTTCAATTGACATGAATTTTGTTGATATTTTTGCTTGATTCAATCATGCTCGCCACATGTTTGATGAAATGTGTATGTGAGATGTTTGTGACCGGATTGTTTGTTATAAAAACATGCCTATCTGTGATCATAGGCTGCACATATAACATCTTGAAGCCAGCCATGGTGAGAAAAGATCAACACACAAATCACCACTAATAAACTCAAAGTTGGATCTTGAAACATACAAAGTACAATTTGGTTCTTGCCACTTCATATTATAAAGTCAATATCTGTAGTATATAAATGAACATAGGTCATTGCAGAGACTTGAGAATGACCTACATCTAGAAAAAACTATAAGAGGCAGAGGGTAGTTAATCAAACATTTAACAACACCTTGTTTAGGAGGAAAGGGTGTAGTAAAAAATGGGCAAATGTGTAGTTCTATTGATAAACAGTGTGTCACATATGAAGTTCTATTGATAAACAATGTGTCACATATAGAAAAAATTAGTTTTTTTTATATATTTTTTTTAATTTTTTTGTAATTTTATTTTATTATATTTTTAAAATTTTGTTTTATTGTTTATAATTTTTTTAAACCCATTATGATCCAAACCTATCCTGACCCATACCCATCCTGACCCTCTTTTTAATCTACCAATCCTAGCCCAAACCCATCCTAGCCCAACAACCAATCCAATCCAACCCACCCATTTTTCCATCTTTAACAAGCGTTAGAGATGATAGAAATGTAATCTAGAATTACAATTTGAGGCTCATGAACAACGGGGGTCACTTAGGGTATGTTTGGCAAAACTAGCTAGTGGCTCGTGGTTGGAAGCTGCTAGCCCGTAGTTGTAGCTTTTAGATATATCTAGGTGTTTGGCAGAGTAGCTGAAGCTCTTAATAAAATGTATAAAATGACCAAAATGGGCATAACAAAAGCTTGTATGCATGTTTTTTTTTTTTTTTTTTATATGGTAGAATGGGTATTTGTGTCATTTTACTCATTAAAAGCTTGTAGCTACTAGGAGCTTTTTCTTAAACGCTAGTACTAGTAGCGTTTTAATATGGAGCTTTTTCTTCTAACCTAAAAGCTTCAAGCTCCTTCAACCAAACAAGGCTTTTTATTGAGTAGGAGTTTTTTCTTAAAAGCTTGAAGCTCTTGAAAGCTCCTTACCAAACATACCCTTATTCGCATTTGGAATTAGTGATTTGTAAGTCAAGATTTATTGTTTGATTTGATGGTTTCAGAACCATAGTTGATCAAGCTTTAAAATGTAAAACAACAGTTTATGATTCACTGTGGACAGCTGAACCACCTCTTGAATTTGATGAGCTTCTAAATCTAGGCTAGGCTAGGCTAGGCTAATCAAGGACTTCAATTTTATGCAATATCTGAAACATTTGTCAACAAAGAGTAGAATTAATTTTTAGTGGTATACTATTGAAAATGCACCATCTAGTTTATTTAATTTTGTTGGAACTAGGGCATGGTTATCAAATGCGTTTGGCGCATTCAAGGCGCTTAGGCCTCGCTTGATGTCTAGGCGCAAGGTGCGAAAAAGGCGAGGGCTGAGAAAAAAAAAAGTGAACAAAAGAAAAAAGTAAAAATATATTATGTGATAGTAAAATAGTATTATTTTTCAAATAAAATAACAAAAGCTATCGTGCAACATTTAATATCATCTAATTAGTATCAAAAGTTTTAAAAAATTATAGTGTATAAAAGTAGTTTTTCTTAGATATCACCATAATTAAGAGAACTCGGATGGAAACTCTCGGGAGTTTGGGAATCTCGCCGGAATCTGCACCTAAAGTCCTAAATCATAACCTGTAGAATTAAGGCGCCATTTCCTCGAATCAAAGCGCAATCGCCTCGCCTTGCCTCGCTTGAAAAATGGGTCTAGGCGCAAGAGGTGATGTATTAACTGCTACTTGCTCAAAAGTTGTTTGGTGTTCAATTGTTTTCTTCAGGGGGCGGATTTACAGCCAATCCGGTGGGTTCCCGGGAACCCACTCGGTTTGTAATTTTTAGTGTAAATGTATATAGAAAAAAAAAAAAAAAAAAAAAAGAACCCACAAGAAAATTATCTTAGGAACCCATTACAAAAAATTGTAGGTGCCTTAGTGGTAAGACCCGCCATCAACATACACTTGATTCCAAGTTCGATTCCCGTCTCCCACGTTTAACATTTTTGTTTCCAGCTTTCTTGTTTTTTTTTTTTTAAACAAAACCCTAACCAACTCTTCTCCTTCTTCCAAACAAAAAACAAACATACGTGAGAGAGGCAGAGAGCTAATTTCCAAACAAAAAAAATACACAGCCTCCTAATCCTCAGACCTCCGGCTGCCGTTACCCTTCTCCTCCTCGGCTCCTCCTTGGCTTTGTAAGGTTATTTATCTATTCAATGTTTTTACAATATTTCCATTTGTTTCTGCCATCAATCGTGAAATCCTGAGTTACCATTAAAATGTGAATATTATTCTAAAGTTGATGATGTTCAAAGGAATGGAATTAATTAGCTATGCCTATGTTTTTGGTAGAAAATTGTTTCTTAAAAGAAAAGATAGTGATGCAGGGGAAGTAGGTATGATTGATCTAAATCTTTGGTTTGATTATTGTTGTTAGTGTTCTTATGGTTGAATCTGAAAACACAAATGAAGTTGACTCATCAAAATTGGAAGTGAGTGAATCTTCTGAGGATGTTAATGATACTAAAATCCCACATCCAGTGGCGTATTAACATTTGTGTTCTTATGGTTGAATCTGTTTATAGCAATTGCTTTTATAGTTATTTGAATTTTTTTTTTGTTTGAATTTATGTTTGCTTATTATTCCTCGTTAGTTTCATGATTCAAAATTATACTGTTCTGTAGAGCTTTAATTGTTAATTTGATGTTATTGAAATTAATACTTTTTTTTATGTGGCGAACCTTATCCGACCCGAACCGACAAACCGACCCGAACCCTTGACCCGACCTTTATGCTTGGTCATATGAAATTGAAACACCTAAAAAAAGGAATCCAGTGAAAAAAATACTGTATCCGCGACTGGTTTTCTTGAAATCAGATACCATGTCTAATATGAATTGTTGTGTTCAGAAAGAATCCTTGTCAGTCACTACATATCAAGTAAAGTTTAAAAAAAGCTAAGGGGTGTCTGGGATTGTTTATTTAATCAACACGTCTGCTTATTGTATTTTTTAGAAGTAGATAAAATTCTTATGTATCAAACATTTTGCCCATGTAGTAAAAAAAAGGTGTTTTCAGTAAGCTGATTATCTGTTGCTGCTTATAAGCATAAAGTTGGGTAAATAATGCAATCCCAAACACCTCTAGGTAACCAAATTTGAAGTATAGATCTCTAACGTTGTGTACAAAGTTAAAGTTCGGTTGCAAAAATGTTATTATGAACATTCTTAAATGTATAAAGAAACCCTATATCATTGTGTCGTAGTTGGTTTTCTGATTGCCTGAAATCATGTTCCAGTTAGGTTTTGCTTTATCAAATACCCTTGCCAATCAAATATACTTTCTAGTGAATGCAATTTTTTTAAAGAACTTAATGCTTATGTCATCAAGCCTTTTGGCCATTTAACATTATAGAAATCTTTTGCAGGATTGTTGTTATCAATCTGTCTTAGTCCTCAAGACTAACAAAGACTATGATTGAACCTCTACCTTTAGTTTCGTCTCTTTCTCCTTCTGTTCTCACTTTTCTAGACACCAAACTACACACGTCTGACGATCTTCTGGAAGCTTCTAGACTTGTTTCTGAGTTGCAGAATGACTGTCATCTTTTGGATCAAAACCTTGCAGATTTAAACCAAAAGCTTGGTTCTTGTTTGTTTGCTTACTCAGCACATTCAGAGCAAGTAGGCGTCCTCTTTAACAATATAAATGCCAAACTAAACAGTTTTCAATCTTCTATATCAGGTTAGTTTTTCATGTTTTTTTATGGATTATAGAGATTGAATATTCATGATCATTGTATATTTTATATTTATTGTTTTTATTAACTTGTAATGTGTAGATGGTGAGGAAGGAAAGCAAAAGGAAAGATCAGAAACTTTCTTGGGGAAGGAGTTACCAGCACTTGCTCGTGAAGTTGCTAGGGTTGAGACAGTTCGAGTCTATGCTGGTGATTTATTGAATTCAAAATCTTCTTTTAATTCACAAATTGATTTTTAATTTTTCATAGCTTTCATCAAGGTTTAAAAGTACGGAATCGTGCCTCGAGGCGTTTTCCCTTTGCCTCACGAGGCGTACGCCTCAAGGCGGAATTAAAAAATAAATATAAATTTTATATATCTTATAAAAAATGAAATCCTAACTTATTTCAGCAGCAGATTTATAAAAAACACACATTAAAAAGACGTGGAATGCTTGAAATTGACACAAAAAAGTTCAAAACATCAAAAATAATCAAAAACCCATGAGGCGCACCCGAGGCGCAGTGTTTGTTGCCGCCTCAGCTCTATGAGGCACACATACAAAATAACACCCTGAGGCGCCGCCTCAGATTTGTTTTCTTACAGAATCTCGCGCCTCAAGGCGCACGCCTCACCCGTTTTTTTAAACCATGGCTTTCATTTTGATTCCTTTTTAAATTATATCATGTGATTTTTTATGTCTTGCAGAAACTGCATTAAAACTTGACTCCTTGGTTGGGGATATCGAAGATGCAGTTTCTTCTAGTGTAAACAGAAACTTAAGGAAACAGACATCTGCCCAGAATCCAGAGGTAAAATAGTAAAAAAAAAAAACAGGATTAAATATATACATTCTACTTAGGTAAGTACTAATACTTTATTAAACGTGTAGGTGGGAGTGCATTTTGCTGCTATTAATGCTCTCAAACTAGCAGAAGATGTTTTATCCAACGTTTCGAAAACACGCCCTCAGTGGTCCCGCCTAATTTCAGCCGTTGATCACAGAGTAGATCGAGCATTAGCCATTTTAAGACCTCAAACAATTGCTGATTACCGATCCCTCTTGACCTCACTTAATTGGCCACCACCTCTTTCCACTTTAAATCCTTCTAACTTGGAAGAAAAAAGATCATCAGAATCCACAAATCCCCTTTTCACAATGCATGGTGACCTCAAAAAACAATACTGTGATGGTTTTCTTGCACTGTGCAAACTACAAGAACTGCAAACACAAAGAAAATCCCGACAACTTCAGGGGCATGAGGGTGAATTTAATCTGCATCAGCCGCTTTGGGCCATTGAAGAGCTTGTGAACCCTATTTCGATTGCATCTCAACGCCATTTTGCGAAATGGGTTGATAAACCCGAGCTTATTTTTGCATTAGTTTACAAAATAACTCGGGATTATGTTGATTATATGGATGAGTTGTTGCAGCCACTCGTTGATGAAGCAATGCTGTCCGGTTATTCTTGCAGGGAAGAATGGATTTCAGCTATGGTGACATCATTATCGACTTATATGGCAAAAGAATTATTCCCCGTCTATATAAATCAGCTATATGAAGAAAACCGCTCACAAGCTAAAGTATTTTGGTTACATTTTATTGACTTGATGATTTCTTTTGATAAGAAAGTTAAAACTCTTGTAGCACAATCGGGAATCACATTATCTGTTGACGAGGATGATAACATGCAAAAGATTTCATCGTTATCCGTTTTCTGTGATAGACCTGATTGGCTCGATTTATGGGCTGAAATAGAACTCAGTGATGCAATTGATAAGCTGACTCCTGAAATTGAAGATGAAAAGAAATGGTCAACAGAGGTTAAAGAATCTGCTCTTGTTTTGGGCTCAGAAGCTTACAGGTCACCTGCAATTTCGAGTGCATTTCTTAGGCGTTTATCTTCTATAATCGAACGTTGTAAATCTATTCCAAGTGTTCAATTGAGATCAAGGTTTATTAGATTGGCAGGCGCGCCAATTATACATCGGTTTTTGGATTTCGTACTTTTAAAATGCCAGGAAGCTGAAGGGTTGACCGCTTTGACTGATGACGATGCTTTGATTAAAGTGACAAAATCCATCAACGGTTCTCGGTACTTTGAGTCGGTTTTAAAGGAATGGTGTGAAGAAGTATTTTTTCTAGAAATGGGATTAGATGGTGAGAATAATTCCGGTGGTATAATTGATGAGGAAATACATAAACTGGAAAGATTTAGAACCGAATGGGTCGAGAAGCTATCAACAGTTGTTTTCAGAGGTTTTGATGCTTCTAGTCATGAATATATTAAAAATAAAAAACAATGGATGGAAAAGACAGAAGAAGGTTGGGCAGTGTCCAAATCATTCATTGGGGCTCTTGATTATTTACAGGCAAAGATGTCAATATTAGAAATGAATTTAAACAAGATGGATTTTGTTGCAGTTTGGAGAAGCCTTGCGTCTGCTATAGATTCTCTTTTTTTCAATGGTATATTTATGAGTAACGCTAAGTTTTATGACGGGGGTGTAGAAAGACTCGATAACGACCTGATGGTTCTGTTTGGTGTATTCAAATCTTGGTGTTTGAGACCTGAAGGGTTTTTCCCAAAATCAAGCGAGGGATTGAAGTTATTAAAAATGGAGGATAAACAGATTCGTGGCGGTCTAGAAGGCAGTGAAAGGTGGATCACGATGAACATGATAAGGCATCTGACTGTAACCGAGGTGGAAAGAATCTTGAAAAGTAGGGTTTATAGCAATTAACCTCTGTGAATGCGCGGGTATGTTCTTTATTCGTAATTCTTATATTATCTATCTTATTGAATTCGACATTCTAGAAAGAAAGTTTACATACATGGCACAAGCAACTAATAAGACATACATTATGCATCTGCTTGGCTCAGTGACCACCTACACACACACACACACTATTGTTGCAAAAGATCTCTGATTATGTTCACATCAACAACATTGTCTTCCATGGAATCTAACAGTTGCGATAATCTTTCTCCTAGACTGTCCCCTTTGGTTCTTAAGCTCTTTATGTAGTTACACGTCTCTTCAAGAATCTTCGATGCTGGTACCTATTAATCAAATGCATACGAATCAGTTTAAATATAGCTTACAAATGATTTAAATTCTAAAGATTATAATCTATGACATGTTCTAAAGAAATCTTGAACATATCACTAATTACAGTATGATTCATGTCATGCTAATTAAGTTACTAAAGTACCGTTGTTTTATTGCAGCCAGAACTCGAAGCTGGTAGCAATGCTTGTAATTTTGACACTAGATTATCGATCTCATGTTCTCTGTTCCTAGCAGTTATTGTTCTTCGGCTAGACATGATTGATTTCATGTGTGTATTTCTGTCTTGCTTTGGAACCAGTTTTAGCTTAAAAAGCCAGTGGAATTTGTAGGTTGGGGACAGATTAAGTTAGAAAAGTACTATAATATTAATCTCTCGCCAGTTTGCTGTCTTGTCTGCTGCTCTGATAATATAATCTTTGTGTGGGTCCCAAGTGTTTCATTCTACTGCAATTTATGGGCCCACAAAATTTATGGGTCTTTCCAATTAAGGGTCGTTTGGGGGCCCATTTTTGTGTTTAATATATGACCTGATTGGGACACGTGTACATTGTAGAAATGTAGAATGAAGGTTGGTCGTAAATTACTGAATATGTGGTAAGTGCCACCTAGAAGATACTATGTTTCTGGTATGGGTTCTCCTACCTGCCTTTTGTCTACTGCATTTTTTTTATATCCTGGCATACATACAAACATATACATTAGGCATGTACTTAGGACACATACATACAACCTATAGATACATCCTATATACGACCAATACATACGAAATATGCGTACGATGATGCAACATATAGATATGACCTGTACATATGATGTGTACATACGAAATATGCAACCTTGAGATACGACCTACACATACTACCTATAAACAATCTATGGATACGGCACATACAGGTGAAATATACATACAACGTATACACAGCCTATGCATATGAAATATGCATACGACCGATGAATATGGTCTATGCATTTGAAGTATACATACAGCCTATACATATGCCCTCTGAGTGTCTTGAACAAGCTACTATAGCTTTTTGGATGGATACATATGGCTTCTGCCTTCTGCAATCATTTAGTCAAATATTGAATGGTTGGCCACTTCATACATCGAAAGGGCTTCTTATGTGTTATTGTGTTCACAATTAAATTTGCCCGAGACTCCCAATCTGGAGTTTTAACCATAAACAGTGATTGAACAAACTGAAACAATGGCCGAGGACCGGGCATCTTTGACATCAATGGGATCAAATTTTCTGAACAGAAAAAATGATTGAGCTGCAGATCTAGACGGTGAGACTTTGGAACAGCAACCAGATTTATGGCAATGTTTAGAATGGCGAGAGCTAACGATTGAGAACTACAACCGTATCTGTTGGACTATCGCCATCGCTGCCACCTTCATCGCCTCTATTAGTATTTTTGTAATCTTTTAAAACGCTCTATTTCAACATGAGCTCATTTTGGTTAGTTAGGACATGTGTAGTGGAAGCGTTAAAGCCTCCACATCATACAACAAGGGGCACCATACAACACTACACCTTGTTAATGGGGGATGCTAATGTTGATAACGAGTGTTATGGGTCTCGAACCCCCCCACCCCACCAAACACACGCAAGCCAATCAACCTATGTGACAATAGTTATTTCACTACATATGGTCTTAGAACCTGTTTGGAACGGAATCTATTTAATTTGCTACATGATTGACCAGACATGCCCATTTCTCTAGACCTCAGAGAACCTAAATAGGAGATGATACCTGAGTTTCACCCTCATACTTGAGTATGGGTTCTAACTCCTTACTTGAGGTGTTTTTACCCTTGACACAAAGTTGGAAATAGTGTTGATTGTTGAATACATTTAATATAATGACTTGTTTTAAGGCTGTGCGGTGTGGTACTTGTGAAGGGGATCGTGATGGTGAGGTGGCGTCGTGGCCACGATTGACAGACCGCCCAAGATGTTAAAGTGACGGCCGTGGAGAGTTCCACGAACTCTACGAGAAGGGGGACCGTTTGAGCAGTTGGTGATGGTGCGGGTAGTGAGGTGGAGGAAGGGGTGTTGTGATGGTGAGGATAGTGAACCACGCCCTATGTTAGTAGAGGAGAGAGATGGTGGAAGAGGATGTTGGAGTGACGGCGAGGCAGAGGGTCAGTGGCAGATCTAGACCAAGATTTTAGGGGTAACGCTACATAATTTTCACGGATAACGTAATACAAAACACGTAAAAAAAATTAAAAATACACGAAAAATACGCTGCGCCAAAAAAGTTGAGGGGTAACGGACGTTACCCCTGCTTACACTCTATATCCGCCCCAGCGGAGGGTTGTAATGTAATGGTCACTAGTGACCACACCGTTCAACCAAAATAAAATACTAAAAAGATAACAATTTCTGTTGAACTTTATGCTAGTTTTGTTACGTGCTTACGGCCTCTATAACTCAATTCTCATGGTATAACAATGGTTATTTGATTCTGAAATGGTTAAATAATCAAAAGCATGAATATTCGCACAAATGCTAGACATTCATGATCACTAATTTCAAGTCACATAAACAAGATATCAGGTTGCAACACGCACATACGAAATCCGGCATAAATATCAAAGAAAAATGATTTGTGGGTGCAAAGAATTATATCTAACAAATGAAATAAAGACATGTGGCTAGGGATGAATATGTAGCACCGGGTATCGAAAAATACCGGTACTGGTATCAAAAATACTTGTATCGAAACATTTTTGGTATCAGTTCCGTACCATCTTCCTCGTTTTTCAGTATCGGTATTTTCGAAATGTATTTGTTCGGTATGGCACTGGTATTTTGGCTTTGATTTATCTTAAAATGCGGTACCAAACTAGTACATATACCATACCGAGTATTTTCCGTACCGGTACCCATATTTGGCAATTTCAATACCGGTAAGATACGGTACCAAGGTTATCCAGTGAGTGTGTGACGACATTAAAAAAGAAAGATATATCTAGTACTGAACAAATAATATTGTGTTTTTAGATTGAGTAATTAGACATGTTTTTTTTTTTTTTTTTTTTTTTTTTTTTTTTTTTTGAGTAATGATCAAACTCGTCTATTGGTTGGTGGTTTCAAGATTAAAAAAATGAATTTAGAAAACCTAGAACCAAATTTTGTTGATCTTGACCTCAATATACACTTGCTTAAAGTTTACATAGTTATTCCTATTCAGTCACCAAAACCACCCACCACTAGTCAATAGTCATCCTCCATCAACCACCACTATGTCTATGTCCCACCCACCACCGGCACTCAACTAGTAATTACCATTTTAGACAGATTCTGTTGTTCATATATTATTTTTGCAGTAGAGGGGGATGAAAGAAATAATATTATATTGTGTTAAAGTTAAAAAAAAAAAATCGGCCAATCAGAAGCCTCCACGTGGCCAGCCTCCTCCCCCCACGCCCTTGGTCTGCTCTCCGCCCCACCTTCCCCCCTCCTCCACGCCCCTAAGGGGCGGTGTTCCCCCCATGAAGATGCTTCCCGCCCCATTTCCCCGCCCCACTCCCTCTACTCTAAGGGGCTGTTTGTTTGATTAAGTGCTGAATCATTAAGAGGTCTGAATGGTTAAGAGGTCTGTATGGTTAAGTGCTGAATCATTAAGTTGGACCTCTTAATGGTTAGTTTTGTTGTCCCACATTGGTATGAGAGTTCCATTAAGGTTCAGCCTAGTTCAGTGCTTAATGATTCAGCGCGTAATAGTTCAGCAACATCCCAAGTCTTAATGATTAAGCCTTAACCATTTCATTCAGAGGCTGAAACAAACGCGTTGAATGCTAAATCATTCAGCAGTGAATGGTTAAGAGTCTTATTAAGAGGCTACCAAACAACCCCTAAGTGTTGAATAATTAAATTTCAGTTGTAAATGTAAGACTGTAAGTTAATAAAAACATATGTATATTTACAAGTGTTGCTAAAAATTGTCGTACTAAATGAGTAAATGATTATATAAATAAACGCTAGCTTACAATTCTATCTATACACGAGTTGATAAATGTAATGTTATACAATTATGTTTTAAAAATACATATATATTGTACGGTTGAATAAACCCATGCATTATAGTAATAGAATAAAATATAATGTAATTACTAGCATTTACAGTCGTCAAGATATCTATCTAAAAAATGAACATCGTGACAGTTATATATCTTGTTAAACTAATATTTAAAATATTATTCCTTTTAACTGGGTTTGACTTTGCAATACCACCTATATTTTCTTATTCACATATTACAATTTTATTGTTATTATCATCCAACTGCATTAAATATTTTAGGGGAATTGGATTTTAATAATCCAAACTTTGCCTCGTTGGCCAACAATAATCTATACTTAAGAAATTGCCCACAACAGTCCCAACTTTCAAATTATTGGCCGACAATGAATTTTTGTTAACTGAAAATTATCCCATTTTTAAAACTGAAAGAGTTTGAAAGTTAAAAAGTTCATTGTCGGCCAATAAGTTGAAAATTGAGATTGTTGTAGGGAATTTATTAAGTCCAGGTATTTCCATAGCATTATTAAACTTAATTCAGCTAGTAGTCGGATTCATGGGGTGACAATTGATGGGGTATGGGTCTCTAATCCGGATCAAGTAAAGGACGAGGTGGCGAATTTTTTTGAAGACAAATTCAGTATTAAAAACATGTTGCGGCCTTCTTTTATTTGCCCGGACGTGTACAGATTAACTGATGATGAGGTGGCTGATCTGGAAGCTCCGTTTTCTATGGATGAAATTACGAAAGCTGTTTGGGATTGCGATGGGGATAAAGCGCCAGGACCCGATGGGTTCAACCTTACTTTTATTAAGAAGTTTTGGGCTTTGTTGAAGCATGATTTCCTTAGTGTGTTTTCGGATTTCCATGAGAAGGGGTACATATCTGATGGGTGTTTCTCGGCTTTTATAGCCTTAATACCCGAAGGTCGGACTCAAGAATCGTTAGCGGACTACCGGCCTATTAGTCTTGTGGGGATTTTGAATAAAGTGATATCCAAAGTGCTAGTTTTTAGACTGAAGAATGTTATGTCTAAACTAGTGTCGGAAGAGCAATCCGCATTTTTGAGCGAGCGGAATATACTTGACGGGCCACTAATTTTGAATGAAACAATATCTTGGCTGAAAGGGCGAAATTGAAAGGTTTGTTTTTAAAAGTTGACATCGAAAAGGCGTATGATACATTGAGTTGGGATTACTTAGAGAGTATTATGTCCCAATTGAATTTTTCTCCGAAATGGCGCGGTTGGGTGATGTCGATTATTAAGAATGCACGAGCGTCGGTTTTGGTAAATGGCTCGCCTACTCGGGAATTCGCTTGTGAACGGGGTTTGCGCCAAGGTGATCCACTTTCGCCATTTCTTTTTATTATTGCAATGGAGGGTCTCACTTGTTTTATGAAACGCGCATGTTCTTTGGGGGCGTTTCGTGGTATACATGTGGGGGGATCTGGTCCAAGTTTATCCCATTTCATGTTCGCGGATGACGTAGTCTTTTGTGGGGAGTGGTCAACTATGAATGCGCAGAACCTGCGGAGGATACTACGGGGTTTTTATTTAGTTTCTGGCCTGAAGATTAGTTCAAAAAAAAGCAGGCTTTATGGAGTGGGAGTGGAGGATTTTGAAGCTGCTGCTATGGCCTTGTCAATAAATGTTACAGCGGGTCGGTTTCCGTTTGTGCATCTAGGGGTACCTGTTGCTTCTAACATGAATTTAGTCCGGAGTTGGGACCCTGTAATTGAAAAGTTCCAGAAGCGTTTATCATCATGGAAGGCAAAAATGTTATCATACGGTGGGCGTGTTACTCTATTGAAATCGGTCTTAAGCGCTCTTCCCCTTTATTTTTTTTCGCTCTTTCGAGCCCCAATTCAGGTTGTTAACACATTGGAGAAAATTAGACGCATGTTCTTTTGGGGGGGGGGGGTACGGATGCGGTTGACAAGATGAGTTGGCTTGCTTGGGAAAAAGTGGCAGCGCCGGTGTCTTTTGGGGGTCTTGGTCTGGGGTATCTTAGAGATGCCAACCTGAGTTTACTTTCCAAATGGTGGTGGAGGTTTAAAGTAAACCAAGACTCGTTGTGGCGTAAAGTCATATGGTCGATTCATGCTAATGGCCGCGGACGGAACCGGATTCCACTTAAAGTTTCTATCAGCGGCACATGGAAGCAGGTGGCGAGCGTCCCGGGCATCTTAGATCGTATGGGTATTGGTACGTCTCTGTTAATAAAAGCAAACCTGAGAAATGGAAGAGGTATTTTTTTCTGGCAGGATTGGTGGATCTCCGACGACGTCTTATTAAATAAATTCCCACTTCTGTTTGCACTGGAAAGAAAAAAACAATCGTTGGTAGTTGATCGTGTGGGTTCGAGCCTGCAGACAGCCCAGTTCTTTTGGGATTGGAGACGGGCTGTGTTCACAACTGAAGAACAGGCTGAGTTTACAGCACTGCTGCAGCTTCTGCAGGGTGTTGTCTGTGTCCTCGGTAATGATTTTTGGACATGGGCAGCAGGTAATGATGCTGAATTTTCTGTAAAGAATATGAAACGGAGTATTTTTCAGGCAACAAATGTGTTACCGGAGTCGCAATTCGAATGGTGCAACTGGCTTCCAAAGAAAGTGGGTATCGTGGCGTGGAGGGCGTATTTGGATCGGCTGCCAACAGCGGAAGCGCTGACTAAACGACAAATTCAGTTGGAAACGCAGCAGTGTAGACTATGCGATAGTGCAGTGGAATCTACTGAGCATTTGTTTACAGGGTGTCCTGTGTTCCTCGATGTGTGGCAGGCGGTTTTTCGGTGGTGTAATGTTCCTAATTCCTTTGCTTTTCATGTCCGGGATCTCCTAAATATGCACCGATGGGCCAAGATGGGTAAAAGAGCACAAAAGGTTTTATGTGGTGTGATACAAACGACGTTGTGGAGTATGTGGCGTGCAAGGAACGATCTCATTTTTAACCAGAAACCGGTATCGGCGCGGACACTTTTTGAAGAAATCAAGGTAATGAGCTTCTTGTGGATTGTTAATCGTGGGAAATTAACGGACATGACGTGGGATTCTTGGTGTTTTTTTAATACGGCAAAGATGGGATAATCGTTGTTAGAGTGTTTTGATTCGGATTGTTTGTTTTTTCGGACTTTGTATCCCGGATTTCTTGCTAGCCTCTTGTTAGCTTTCTAATAAAGTTTGTTTTGCCGTTCAAAAAAAAAAAAACAGATTATTGTCGACCAAGGAGGCAAAGTATGGATTATTAAAATCCAATTCCTCAATGTTTTATTACATGTTAATGTATTGTTTCAGTCAATATTGACACGATTGAACCGGGATGATTTGACTGATCCTTAGGTATTTCGTTGGATCCAAGTTTAGCGGGCCACGACTAAGAATGGTCGCAATCGAGCTGGTCTTATTCTAGATAGGTGGATTTGAATTGCTTTGTTTATATATAATAAGGTAAAATGGTCATAAACGAATAAACCAAAGACAAGCAAAAAAACAAATACGATATGGTTGATCAACCCATAGTTTCTATTCAAGTGTTAGCTCCCACTGTTTATTTACCACAATCCCGACCAGCTATCGAGTCGGTTCCTATACAATAAGTACATGTTAGCTTTGTGTATATCTATTGGAGATAATTTATTCTCCATGTTTTTTCACCTTGTCCGCTATTGTCTCTTCCATGCTTTTCTCTATATATTATGCCCCAAATACTAGCACCTCGATTTGTGCCTCAAGACTAGTCAAAGAAATAATTGTAGTCAAATTTTTCCTTTTTTTTTTCCGAGCAGGATAGTAACCTTGCTCTGATACCATATAGAAATTTATGCGGAAGAGATTTTGTGTTTGGGTTGGGTTTGGTTTCAGCCCCGCCGCCAAGGGCGGCTCGGTTTCAAATAACGGACTCTCAAACCGGCTTGTGAATTTGTATAAGAAATAGAAATAGGATTGAAAGATGTTTGATAGATTGATATGTTTGATTGGTACTTAACAAAGAGGAAACAACTTCCTATAAATACATAAAAAAAACATAAAATAAGTAATGAGCTAATCTTAGGCATGAGGAAAACTTGGAAAATTTTGACTACAATTATTTCTTTGACTAGTCTTGAGGCACAAATCAAGGTGCTAGTATTTGGGGCATAATATATAGAGGAAAGCATGGAAGAGACAATAGTGGACAAGGTGAAAAAAACATGGAGAATAAATTATCTCCAATACGCCCCCTCAAGTTGGAGCGTGAAGATTACGAACGCCCAACTTGCCAAGTAATATTTCTTCATTTTCGAACACTCCCCCTCAAGTTTGAGTGTTTGCTTTTCTTGCGGGCTCATAGATTTGGACCCGACTTTAAAAGTGTTTATGGTATTGATTATTTGAATGAATGATAATACAAGGAATGAGGCCATATATATAGCCAATAACCCTAACCGACTATACACAATATTAGGAAAGAATACCATAAATACTTTAACTCTAATAAAACAATATATATCTACTAAATATAATCGGCTAATAGCCCCCCGCAGTTTGAGCGGGCGGAACACAGACGGTCAAACTGGAGCGAAAAGTCTGGAACAGCTCTCGAGATAATCCTTTGGTAAAAATGTCTGCATATTGTGAGGCAGAAGGAACATGCAGCACGCGGATATCACCGACGCGGACTTTTTCCCGGACAAAGTGAATGTCAATCTCGATGTGTTTGGTACGCTGATGCTGCACTGGGTTGTCTAAAAGATATACTGCCGAAACGTTGTCACAGTAGACAATAGATGCTTGTCGTAACAGAACACCTAACTCAAATAACAAATTACGGATCCATATAGCCTCTGCTACTGCATTTGCAACACCTCTGTATTCTGCCTCTGCACTGGATCGAGAGACGGTAGGTTGCCGTTTAGAGGACCACGAAAGTAGGTTGTCACCCAAAAACACACAGTAGCCACTAGTAGAACGGCGAGAGTCGGGACAACCACCCCAGTCTGCATCAGAATAAGCAACAAGAGAATGAACTGCGGAACGTACCAAACGAATCCCATAATCAATGATGCCCTGTAAATAGCGGATGATCCGCTTAAGAAATGCAAAATGTGATTCCCGTGGCTCATGCATAAATAGGCAAACCTGCTATACCGCATACGAGATGTCTGGTCTAGTAAATGTGAGATACTGCAAGGCACCGGCCAAACTTCTATAAAGGGTCGGATCATTAAATAAGGGGCCGTCAGTTGCACTAAGTTTGGCAGATAAGTCCACGGGTGTAGCACAGGGCTTGCAGTTTGTCATGGAAGCCCGATTAATGATCTCCTTGGCATACTGCGATTGTGACAGAAAAAGGCCTTGAGCATGCCGGGTAACTTTAATGCCCAAAAAATGATGTAAGTGACCCAAATCGGTCATGGCAAACTCTCGTGAGAGTAGACCAATAAGTTCCCGAAGAAAACCATCCGTAGAGGAAGTAAGAATAATATCATCAACGTATAAAAGCAAATACGCAACCTGTGATCCTTTATGAAAAATAAACAGAGAGTTGTCACACGCACTGCTACGAAACCCGTGTGACAGTAAGTACGAGGCAAACCGAGTGTACCATGCTCGCGGAGCCTGTTTCAAGCCATATAAAGAACGTTTCAACCTGCACACAAAATCTGGGTGACGTTTATCAACGAAACCCGGTGGTTGATGCATAAACACCGTCTCTTGTAAGTTACCATGCAAGAACGCGTTTTTGACGTCCAATTGATGTATGGGCTAGGATTTGGACACAGCTAAGGATAAAACAGTACGTATAGTGGCCGGCTTAACAACCGGACTGAAGGTGTCCTCGCAATCGATGCCAACCGTCTGAGATTTACCATTCACAACCAGACGGGCTTTATACCGTTCAAGGGACCCATCAGATCTAAATTTGTGACGAAACAGCCACATACAACGGATCATAGGATGATCTGTAGGCCTTGGAACGAGTTCCCATGTATCATTTTCCTGTAACGCATTAAACTCTGTTTGCATGGCATGCAACCAATTAGAATCAGTAAAGGCTTTTGCATAGGTAGTGGGTACGAGGGAAAGGACGGTGGTGTGAAGGGTGGGATAGACGGGTGGTTTAAGGGAGCCCGTTTTAGAACGGGTGGACATGGAATGAGTGTTAGGTGGGGGAGGTGGAGGATGGTTTACAGCCGGAGGCTGTTGAACTGTAACAACCGGCAAAAATAAGGTAATTCCGTACAAATTAATTAATATATGATTAACGTAATTAAATGCAATTATGTGTGATTTAATTATCAAGGCCTTAGGAGATAGCAATTTCCAAATAGTGCATAGGAATGCATACGTTTAATGGTAAAGCATGATTGGATCATGTGCGAATAAGCTATCCGGTATGGAAGTTGGCAATTACCCGGTAATAATTAAATAAACGAAACGGATCCCGGACACCCAGGATATAAAATAAAGGGTATTTTCATGAAATATAATGAGTTTTGGAACTCCAAAACCATAAATGAAAACGTCTTGTACAAATCTCCCGGTAACGAATAAAATGCGCGTACCACACCCGATACGCGTATAACTCATAATTTCACCCGGCAAAGGCCTAAATAACCAATCAACGCTTAAAATAGACTATATTTAAGGGTTATTAAAGGTATATTTAATGTCCGGATAACGCGTGATTAAAACCCGAAAACTACCCGAACGACACCCGAACGACGGGGGATTAAACATAACAAACAATGGGTATTTATTTGAAGTTGTGGACCCCACTTAAACCACATGGGGGCCGGCCTAAGAGGCCATAATAATGCACATGTGTGTGTGGTAATAATAATCTAAGATCTTAACATGAAGCATGCACACACAAAAAGCCAAAATGTGTAAGGAAAAGATGTAAGGAAACACTAGTACAAAAGGCATGCAACTTTCTTGTCCCCTTGATCAAATTTTCGGCCCTATGGCCAAGATAATCCAAGACACAATCCAAGTAATCATAACACAAGTTAAAGCATGCCTTGTTAAGTCTTGTAAGTAGGGATCATGATGCCTTATAAGGATTTAATCAAGATTTGCAAGAAACCACCTACCTATACATACATACATACGGCTCATTACACACACACACATATCCTCTTTTCAAAAATCTCCCAAGTACACATATGATCTTCCATAAGATCTCTTGAATCTTTAGCATCATTACATGTGATAAGGTTATAAATAACATGTGTTAGAAGATTGATTAACAAAGCAAAAACTCTTCTTCTCCTTTCTTATTTGAGCCGTGAACTTCATCCTCCCCATATACACTCTCCTTTCAAGTTTTTACATCTCCAAATTACTCAAAACAATCCATCATCCAAACCCCTTTTGTGTGTTTCAAGAGCTTGGAGCTAAAACACTTGGAAGAACACACTAAACCCCTCTCAAATCCAAGGTGTTTGTCTTCCCTAGCCTTGTGCTAGTAGTAAGCATTCTTAATCTTGTTTTTGATTGTTATTATTCATGTATGTGTTCCTAGTAGCAAGTTGTACATGAAGGGTTTAAAAATGGTTTTGAACATAATCTTTAATAGGTTTTCATGTGTATAATGGAAGATTAAAGATATGAAAATAAACCATGGATTTGTTGATGATGATGTATTAGTCTTGAAAATATATAAAGTTTACATGTAAGACTAAGTAGGATGATGTTTTGGTTAAGATTTTGAAATGAACTTGAATATGTTAAAACTAACTTTAATTCATCTTATTATGATCATTTAAGTTATAATATGTGGTAAAACATGTTAGAAGTTCATAAATGAAGAAAATGGAAAATCTAAGTTAGCTTACTTAGATGAATGATATTTTGATTTAATGGACAAATACATAAAACACACATATAATTAGTCGTCCATATGAAATATAAGACTAACATAAGTGTTTTAATACAAAAATAACTTACCAATAAAAAGTTGAATCTTCAAAGTTTACTATTTTGAGTGAAAAATGTTAACTTTGAAAGTTAGAGTAGAAAAATGCAACTTTTGTAAGTTAAGGGACTAAAGTTGTAACTTTGAAAGTTAAGGGACTAAAATGGACATTTTAGAAACTATTAGTCCAAAAATACAAGTATGGAAAGTTTGGTGTCAAAAATGCAAGTAATAAAGTCTAAGGATGATTTTTGTAAATACTAGTAGAAATACTTGGGTATTTTGTATAAAAGTGTATTTTTGAAAGTTATAAAAATACAAAGGGTTTTAACATAAGCATTTTTATAAAATAGAGATTTTATAAAAATATTAAACAAACTTGGGAAACTTATACAAAAATGAATACTTTTATATAAATGGGAATATAAAAGTGTTGGAAACATTTTTGTAGTTAAGTTAACAAGTTGGGTTAAAAATACATAAGTATTTTAAACCATCCAAGTAACATGTGAAAATAGGAAGAAATATGGATAATATTTCTATAAAATACATGTTGGGAAAAACTTGGAAAAATTAACTAATCGAGTTAAGATATCGAACTAAAACGCGTTAACGAACCATACACGGACAAATCATGAGAAAAATGCCATTGCGGCAAGATAAGAAAAATATACATTTTAAGAAGTAAAATATATATATACCTTATGGGTGAAAACAAGTAAACACTTTCCTAAGTGTTGGAGGAATTATTCGTGGGAGAAACACATGACATAAACAAATAAGACGTTGAACAAACGTATATACTTAACGAGAAAAATTACACATTTATATATATATGTACGCTCGTCTCGGCAAAATTCTAGTATATCTACTTAATGGGAAAGTAGATATGTGGGAAGGAAAGCCGCGACGAGAAGACAAAGATATATATATATGTGTATGCCGTACCAACGAAATCCTAGTATATTTATTTGAATGGGAAAATAAATATACGGTATGGTGAGTTGAAATGGGACGTTAAGAATATACAATCGAACGACAAGATCTTAGCATATTTGTTTAAATGGGAAAACAAATGTGTGGCAAAGTGAGTCGGGTCGAGAGTTGAAATATATATTATATCGAACGATGCGATCTTAAGTATAATTATTTAAATGGGAAAATAATTATATGTTAAGTGAAGTCGAGTCGATGATAATAAGATACAAGTTATGGAAATATTAACAAGAGTAATATATAACTTGTAACACAAAGGGTAATGTAACGCCAACAAAACCTAGGATACGCGCTTAATTAAACGGGATTTGGAACAACTTGTGGTCGGGAGTTGGGTGTACAACTTGCCAAGGCACATGCACTATAGGAATAGTGACTTATACGTCTAGGACGTTTGTAGGTGCGAGACCACCCACTTGCTATCCACCCTTTTGAGCCAGACGCAGTTTCAGGTGAGTTTCACGGCCCCATTTTAAACTATTTTTACGTTTTCCGGGGGAAAGATATGTTAGGGATAATGTTTGACGGATTTAATACTTGAGGTGTGACCGCCACTCGGGGTTGAGTCCTCGCCTCTATAATCATTTGTTCAGGGAAATGAAACCGGTGGAATGTTTGAATAGTACTATTGGTGCCTGACAAGGCCCACCCCTAATCGATAGCGTCGATTATGCATTAGGTTATGCCTGGGGTGCAAATATTCTGAACTTAAGTCGTGGGAAACCGAGTAACGACTTGGAGCGGGGCATTTTATTTATATACGTCTTGGTTTGATTATAGTCTCAAGTAGATTTATAGGAATTTGCAACTCCTATATATTGTCATAACATGGTATTCCCAAGTATTCAAGTTTTAGAAACTGAAAACCTGTGAACTCACCAATATATTTATATTGACGAAACTTTTTAAACATATCTTTCAGGTAACTAGATGATGAAGGATCAGGCGAACTGGGTCGGAGAGTCTCCAATGCGACGTTGAACTTTTGTGGGGTTTCACTTTTATTTCCCAAGGCATTTGGGATATATATGAGAAACCTCTATGTTTATTTCAAAAACAATTAACTTTTGTGTAATGTTTGAAACTGATTTGACGTCATAATAAATGACCAATTTTCTTAAATTACTTGTGTTTAGCAATAACCTTGACTTTATGCTTTTGAACCGTCGCGCCACGTGTTTCCGCCTTTGTCGTGGTGTGACATGAACACCAGGGTGAGTAGCCGGTGGATGTGGGGGCTGCAGCGGACCTGTGTGTGTCTGCTGGCCGGGCTGCTGTGTGGCAGCAGAATGCTGTGGGGCTGCAGTGGAGGTGGGTACAGTGCTGGATGGTAGGTTTGGAGCAGGTCGATGTCTCCGAGAGTAAGTGAAAGGGTAAGGGGTGGTGACCGGGTGTTGTGGTGGTGAAGGGGTAGGGTCCGGAGGTCGTTGAAAGGTGAAAGGGTGAGGTATGGGGTCATCAAGAAATGTGTAGGATTTTGTTGTAGTGGGAATGGTATAGGGGAAGATGTGTTCAACAAAGGTAACATGTCGGGAAATGTGAACCTTGCCGGTGGTGGGGTCTAGGCACCGATATCCCTGGAAATCCGGTGGGTAACCTAGAAAAATGCATCGAATGGCACGTGGATGTAGTTTGTGAGGTTGGGTGGCGGAAGTATTAGGATAGCATGCGCATCCAAAGACCCGAAGGTGATCATAGGATGGATGGCGTAGGTAAAGGGCGAAGGTAGGTGTGAAAAAATTAAGGCGTTTAGTGGGCAGGATGTTATGTAGGTAGGCTGCGGTGTGGAAGGCCTCCACCCAAAAGATGGGTGGAAGATTGGCATGGATTAAGAGAGAGCGGATGATGTCGTTTAGATGACGAATCATCCGTTCAGCTCGGCCATTTTGGGAGGATGTTTGTGGGCATGAGAAACGGAACAAGAGTCCGTTTTGATGGGCAAAGTTTTTGAAAGCATGGTTATCAAACTCGCCGCCTAAATTGCACTGAAAAGTTTTAATGAAACGGTTAAATTGAGTGGCGATTAGGCGGTGGAATTTAACAAAGGTGGTGAAAGTTTCAGATTTGTATTTTAGCGGGTATACCCATATGAAGTGGGAAAAGTTGTCTATGAGGACCATGTAATATTTGTACCCGGTTTTACTGGTTATTGGGGAGGTCCACAAATCACAATGGATAATGTCAAAGGGTGAAAAAGTAAAAGAATTCGAAGCATAAAATGGTAACCGTTTACTATTAGATAATTGGCATGAGTTACAAAAAGTAGACGAATCGTCTTTATTACATTATAAATTAAAATGACGAAAAAGAACATCTAAAACTTGAGCACCGGGATGCCCAAGACGGTCATGCCAAGGTTGAGGAGATGAAGTAGTTGTAAGGAAGCAGGATGGAAGTGGTAGTTCTGGTGGTGTGAGCGGGTAGAGATCCCCGGTGCTATTGTGGTGTGAAAGGAGGCGGCCACTGATAAGATCCTTCAAAGAAAAACCGAAAGGGTCAAATTCAATTGAAACATTGTTGTTGCGTGAAAAGCGACGAACAGAAATAAGATTTTTTATGATTTGTGGACTGTATAAAAGATTTGGTAAAATGTAGGTGCGGTTTGGTAAAATGCAAAAACCTGTTCCTGAGCCTTTTATTGGAATACAATTACCATCGCCAACAAGAATTTTAGTACGTACAGTAGATGTAGTATATGTTTTCTTATTAATGTTTGAAATATATATGTTTTCTTATTAATGTTTGGTTTGGTATATTCAAATGAGGAGATAAACTCCTCTATAAATACATAAAGAAATAACATAAAATAGAAAGTAGCTAATCTTGGAGCATAAGACAAGGTGCTAGTCTTTGGGCATAAATCTTGAAGGCACAAATGAAAGAAAACTTTGACTAGAATTATTACTTTGACTAGTCAAATTTTTTTTTTGAAAAGCACTTTGACTAGTCAAATGGTCATTAGTTTCAATAATATCAAGTCCTCAATATGGTGTGTATAATAAGATAAATCAGAAGTGCGAGGTAAAAAATTAAAAAAAAAAAAAAAATCAAACCACTAATTAAAATCCCATACTTCATTAATAATTCATTATATGTCAAAAGTGTATACTTTTGTACAAGTAGCATATCTTGTCTTCTTTTTATTTATAACTAGGTGTTGGTCGGCTTGCGCTTCGTTACGGACGTCGTTGTTGTGCATACATGTTACGCACAATGGGCGGCGATTCGCTGCCGGGAGCTCATGTTGCGTTGAGGGTTTAGTGGGCATAAAAAATAACATTAAGTGACTGTTATGATTGCGTGAGTTTCAAAAAAATACTCGCAACCCATTAAGTTCAACACCAGCGTTAACACTTAGGTTGCCTATTTAGTAATAAAATAATAACAAAATATTTCACCACCTGTACAAATATTGCTCCTAAAGGCAACAAAAGACATTCAGCCTATTGCTTTTCAATTTTGACAGCTGGATTGATACGTTTCGTAATAAAATATATTTTCTTTATTAGTGTAAAATATATGGTTCAATGGATAGCAGTGTATGTTAGCAGTTGGTTTGAGTAGCAGTGCATGTTAGCAGTTAGTTGCTGTAAAAGTGTAATTGAATTAATATAGATAGAATGTAGCAAAAACGTTGCTTGATATTTGATCGCAAAAATATGTTATGGGTTTAAATTAGCTAGTGACTAACCAAACTAATTAAGCCGAGTCACCGACTTCTCTTAGACTATTTGGTGTGGTGCTCTCTTCCCCCAACTCCCCCAAATGCCACATCAGCGCCACATCATTTTCCCCCTTCACTCTCCCAAACCAAGGAAATGGTTCCCCCTCCTTCCCCCTTCCCCCTTCCTTTACAAAAATAATAATATAAAAAGAATAACCAATCAAATGGTTCGGTGCATTGGGGGATAAATCCCCGAAATCCCCGAAAAATAATCAGGAGGCGGTGTTGATCCTCGGGGCCGATGCCAACTCAGCACCCCGATTCATGTTCCCGAGTCCACACCTTGCAGTCTTAGTAAGTGAAAAAAATTGTACCCTTTGTAACAGGAACTGACCAATTATAGAAACCTACTATCCAAAACATCATTTAAATGTTTGGTTTAACTCGAAATTAAACGAACCGAATCAAACAGTAAACCCTAAGGCAAATGATAAAAAAAAATAGAGAGGAATGAATAATTAGTCTTTTTTTGTCAAAAATTCATTTGGTGAGTAATAATGATTTGCAAGACAATAGCAAAAGAAGATATTCGGAATCAATTTGGAACATTAAAATATGTGGGTTTGCGAGGGACAAGTCACAAGTATTGTTTATTCCCAAGTCCATTTTGTGGGTCTTTTAGGTAATTTATATATAAATTATGATTTAAAGTTTACACGATTTAAAAGACGTGACATCCACTTTCGTCTTATTCCATGTAAATATATATCTTATATTATATGAAATCATTTTAATTATTCGTCATCTTTTTAGTAAAAAAAAAAAACAACTAAACGTACAACTTAAATACTAAGTGTTACTAAAATGAAAAAGCATTAAATCTAAAAAGTAACAATGAGAATAAAATACGTTAATTTTAGCAACCTTAGACTGAATGGTGTGCACTCGGGGAAAGGAATCGGGGTGGTGATTTGGCACACTCCCCGATCGGGAACACCGCCCCCCCCCCCCCTGGATTTTTCGGGGTAAACGGGGAAATAATCCCGTTTGAACCGAGCGATGTGATTGGCTTAAATTTTTTGAACGTTGGTGGTGGGTCCCGAGGGCATATAGCCGTTTGAAATAAAAAAAAAAAAAAAAAAAATTAAACCTTTTATCTATATATATATAACCTTCAATTTAAACCTTTTATCAACACAACCATACCCACAACTATCATTTTCCATCTCCAAAAAATTTATAAAAATCCAATTTGTTACCATGAGTTCGTCGGAGGAGGAGGAACAAAATGTGATAAACTTTTACGTTGGCGCAATGATGGAAACGGCAAAACTTATAGCCGAGTTGGAAGACGAAAGCGATAGTGAAGCGTCTTCGGTACCATTGACACGGAGCGCGGCGCTTGATAGAGATCGTGAGGGTATGTTTTTGTTTTTTTGTTAAAATGTTTTATTTTTTTTTGTTGATATGTTTTATTTTTTTTGTTAATATGTTTTATTTTTTTTGTTAAAATTGTTTATTTTTTTTTGTTGATATGTTTTATTTTTTTTGTTAAAATTGTTTATTTTTTTTTGTTAATATGTTTTATTTTTTTTAAAGGTGCACACGAACGTTTGGTGGCCGATTATTTTGACGAAAACTGTGTTTACACGGACGAACAGTTTAAACGTCGTTTCCGAATGAGTAGAAGATTGTTCGAACGAATTGCCGATGATTTAGCTAATTATGATGAATTTTTTACACTACGATACGATGGTAGAGGAAAACGGGGTTTTGCGACCCTACAGAAATGCACGTCTGCAATTCGTCAATTAGCATACGGCACTGCGAGTGATTCATGGGATGAGTATTTAAGGATGTCTGATAGAATGAGTCGGGAATGTTTGTACCAGTTTTGCGAAGATGTTGTGAACTTATATAGCAAGGTTTATATGCGTACGCCAAGAAAAAGCGACATCGAAAAGCTCTACGCGCACCATGCAGAGAAACACGGCTTTCCTGGCATGCTAGGAAGTCTTGATTGTACGCATTGGCCATGGCGTAATTGCCCCACCGCATGGAAAGGTCAATATACTCGGGGTGACGTAGGAGAACCATCACTTATTCTTGAAACCGCTTGCTCACAAGATCTTTGGATTTGGCATGCTTTTTTTGGCGTTGCAGGTTCGTGTAACGACTTAAATGTTCTTGCAAGATCTCATATTTTTGACCCCATGATTAGAGGCACTGGCCCTGATGATTCTTTTTGGCTCAATGGCGTAAAATATAAGCATGGGTATTATTTATGTGACGGCATATACCCAAGCTGGGCGTCTGTTGTGAAGACAATATTGAATTCTTCAGATGACAAAAGGAAAAAGTTTGCGAAGTGTCAAGAAGCAGCAAGGAAAGACGTCGAACGATTATATGGTGTGATCAAGGCGAAGTGGCATATAATAGAACGACCAGCACGTGCATTCCATCCACAAAGATTGAGATACATTATGTACGCGTGTTTGATACTTCATAACATGATAATTGAAGACGAAGGTCGTGCGATATGCGTCTACGATCCGAATGAGATTGAAGAAGTGCTCGAGCCAGTTGACGAGGGACAACAAGAATCAAACACGTGGGCGTTACACGATGCCACTACGAATGGAAACCTTGTTTCGGATCTCGTTGATCACATTTGGAATAATTTTCGTGTCGACGACAATAACGAGTAGTTTTTTCTAGTTTTTTTTAATGAACTTTAGTTTGTAATTTTTATTATTTTGTGACTTTAGTTTGTATTTTTTTTAATTTTATGAAATTTCGGTTTTTTTTATTATACGTTTTTTTTGCGTTTTTTTTTATTATTTACGGTTTTTTTAATTTTATTTTAATAAAAAAATAATTATGAAATATAAAATATATAATTAAAAAAAAAAAGGAAAAAGAATAAAAAAAGGAAGGGGGAATGGGGGAGTTGGGGGAAACCATTTCCAAAGTTTGGGGGAGAAAATGGGGGAAATGACATGGCGCTGATGTGGCAGTTGGGGGAGTTGGGAGAAAAAGGGGGCACACCATATAGTCTTATGTGTTTAACTAGCATGGACTCGTGTATGAAAGGGTTGTTAGTTGATCTTAACTTTATGTTTTTAATCCGTAATCCGTTCAATGCTATTAGGCATTAGCATGGGTGTGTCCAAGTGTTCGACGCAAAGCTTGGTGGACTTAGGAGACAGATCTTTTAGTGATGTCTATAATCTGAAACTTGTTTTCTACTTTTAGTATATACGAAGAGTGGTTCTGATTCACGATATATATTCAAATAGTGACTAATAAAAAAATCACTAAATCTTTTAGATAAAGAAATTGTTAAAATTTAAAATAAAAACAAGTTGAAAATTTTGTTTTATGAGAAAGTTTTCTATAAAAACAAGTTTAGCGTAAAAAAAATAAAAGACATTTTGGGTTTTTGATCAAAATAAATCAAAAGTATACGTTGAGCTTCTAAAATAGAAGGAGAAAGACAAGATAGATATAACCCACAATTGTTGAGTTCCACATCCATTTTTTAAACGTCCATAACTTTTTTTCATACGACATTATTTTTCTAAAAAATATACCATAAAAACAACCTTTTTATCCTCTTTCATTTGCATACCCTATTGCTATATTTTTTTAAAAATTTTTTTTGCTGGGTTGATAACTTGCGTTTTATCATGATACGATTTGCGTTTTTTGTCAGATATAACTAACATTTTTTTATCAGGTATAACTTGCGTTTTATCATATATAACTTGCGTTTAATCATATATAACTTGCATCCTTTTATCAGATATAACTTACGTTTTATCATGTATAACTTGCGTTTTATCATGTATAACTTGCGTTTTAGAATGTATAACTTGCGTTTTATCATTTATAACTTGCATTTCATCAGATCGTTTTATCAGGTCGTCTTATCAGGTATAACTTGCGTTTCTAAACCGCAAGTATACCCTCAATAAAGTGCAAGTTGATCTTTAGCACCTGCATTGCATTGATCTGAGTATTATACTGCTTAATTTAGCTATGTTTCTTCCATGTAAGGATTGATTTATGTACATATATCATATTCATCATGCCATGAGGTTCTTGATGCTTATAAGATCAAAGATTTGGAGTTTATGGAAGTTTGATTTTGTCGTTTAACATCACTCTATGTCATTTATATTGTCTGGCATTTGGTAATCGGATTAGCATGCATGACCTTAATGTCTGATTCTTTATAACTTTTGGCTAACTAGTGAAACCCTTCAGAAGTTTTATAACTTGCGTTTCTAAAACGCAAGTATACCCTCAATAAAACGCAAGTTATCAACCCAGCAATCATTTTTTTTAAAAGTATAGCAATATGGTATGGAAATAAAAGGGGATGAAAAACTTGTTTTTATGGTATAGTTTATTTTTAAAAATAATGTCGTATGAAAAAGTTATGATCATTTTAAAAATGGGTGTGAAACTTTAATGACGCAAATAAAATTACCATGCTCCTGATTATCTAATTTAATCTATGACTAATAATCCTTCTTATACTTTTTACGCTAACCTCATTTTTACATTAGTCTCACTCTTCTTTTATCAGAGCAAAATAGATGTGGTGTGAGAATATTTTGTTTTTTTAAAACATTTTCCTTTTACATATTATAAAACTAAAAATTTGCAATAGGGTTATTGAGGTCCGTTAGAAATGGGTCCATGCTTTATATGCACGCGACATGATAAACTAAGCATATGTGATGTAATATGGATATCCTCTCGATTTGTTATCCTTACGAGGAGCAAAAAGTGAGCCTCTTCCCACTTACCTCCCTTTTAATTTTAAATTAAAGAGACACTAACTTTTAACTATGGCAAGGTTTATACCATTATTAATGTAGGTTATTAATAATTATAATAATAATAATAATAATAATAATAATAATAATAATATTAATAATAATAATAATAATGATGATGATGGTGTAGGTGTTTTGTAGTGGTGCCAGAGAGGGCGGGCAATTGCAAGTTGCTTCCCTCTCCTTTGGTTTTTCGGTGGGCTTGTTTGCGGTCTCCTACTCATCTTGAGACGGGGGTTCCTTGTTTTTGTTTTCTTGGGGGATATTTTTCGGCTTTATATGGGCCCGGCAAAGGGGAAGCGCATTGCTTTGAAAGGCACTGATGGAGGTGCTGCTGCCAGCTCCAACGGGGTGTGGTTGTGCCCCTTTAAGGAATTCCATGGGTGTAAAGATGGTAAGCCTGGTTCTGACGGTTACAACCGACTGATCTCACACCTTCAGCAATTCCATTTCAAAGATGACGAGCGTAGGGATTTCTATAAGGGAGTGCTTTGCAGTGACTTTGATCTGTTTTCCAGGGTTGGGGAAACCTTGCGAACTTTTGGGTGTTGGTTATGCGGGAGATGTATGAGGACACACGCCTTTAGTAGAGGGTGCCACCATCCCGATGGTGTTTTCACATTCTCTGGGGGTTCTGGGTCAACTGGGGATTACATTGTGGGGATTTCGATGCCTAGGGACCCTGGAATGGAGCCTGAACAAAGAGAAACGGATGGAGTGGTGGCTGACGCCGCCCTCCTGGATCGGGTTTTCTCTCTCCCGGTTAGGACTGTTAAAAGCATTCCCCCTAGTTGTCGTATGGCTTTTGCGCATGCTTTAACCAGTGCCATTCGTAAGGTTGTGGCCTCTCCGGGTTCTGTTGAAAACTGGGTCAAGCTTTTGCTTTTCCCTCGTTGTACTCTCAAGGTTGTTACTCCGTCTTCTAGTCAGGAGAAAAGGTCTGGGAACCGTAAGTCTTTGCAATGTGACAGCATTCGACAGGCTTTATCTATGTGGAAAGAGGGTTCCGGTTTTGCAGATTTGGTTGCGTTACTTTTTTCAGATGAAGGGGGAAGGGTCCTCCCGGCGAGGGCAACGTCAGCGGAGGGATCCGATGAGGTCAACCCCAACGTCAGGCAGTGCCTTAGGAAGGTTAGTGATGGTCACTTCACTGCAGCGGTTAAAGTGTTGTGTTCCAATGGGATTGCCCCCCCAGGGGAATCTACCATGCAAGCTCTTATTGACAAGCACCCCATTGTGCCGCCTCCCAATCTCCCTTCCCTACCCCTAACCCAACCGGCCTTAACTGTGGAAGACGAGTGTGTTTATCGGTGTGTGAAATCGTTCCCGAAAGGGACATCCTGTGGGCGTGATGGCCTGTGAGCTCAACACTTGATGGACGCCCTTGGTGGCGAAGGGACAGCTACGGCATCTGGGTTACTAGCTGCCATCTCTGAATTAGTTAATCTGTGGCTGGGGGGGTTGTGCCCCACGGTGCTCGCAGAATATATTGCTTCGGCTCCCCTCACTCCGTTGCTTAAGCCTGACAATGGAATCCGCCCTATTGCCGTAGGGGCCATATGGAGGAGACTGGTTTCTAAGGTGGCCATGAAGAAAGTAGGGAAAGAAGTTGTTAAATATTTAGGGGACTTTCAGTTTGGGGTCGGAATTCCAAATGGGGCGGAGGCTGTGCTTCATAGTGCTAACAGGTTTCTCGACTCGTTCCATGGTGATGGCTCGCTTGCTATGCTTACGGTTGATTTTTCTAACGCTTTCAACGCTATTGATCGCACTGCTCTGTTACGGGAAGTTCACTGTCACTGCCCTTCCATCTTCCCGTGGGTTCAGTTCCTATATGCTCAGCCAGCTAGGTTGTATGTGGGGAATGAGCGTATTGGGGCCTACGCTGGGGTTCAGCAAGGGGACCCTTTGGGGCCCTTGCTCTTTGCTCTAGCTTTACATCCCCTCGTGCTCAAGGTACAAGATAACTGCAACCTTCCCTTCCATGCTTGGTACTTAGATGACGGGACGATTATCGGGGATTCTGTTCAGGTGGCTAAAGCACTTGACGTTATTAGCCTGGAGGGGCCATCTCTGGGGCTCCAGCTCAATATTGGAAAAACTGAGGTTTTCTGGCCGTCGTGTGATGGTAGGAAGATTCGGCCAGGTCTGTTTCCTAGTGACATTGGCAGACCGGAGCGGGGGGTCAAACTGCTTGGTGGGGCAGTCAGCTGTGACGCCGGTTTCATAAGTGATCTATCTGCTAAAAGGGCGGCGCGGGCTGTTGACCTCATGGGGCTCCTCCCTAGATTGCGGGATCCCCAAAGCGAGCTTCTATTGCTTAGATCATGTATGGGTGTGGCCAAGTTGCTCTTCGGTTTGCGTACCTGTCAGCCTCTCTTTGTGGAAAATGCTGTTTCCTGTTTCGACAAAGGCCTTCGGGAGGCCATAGAGGACATTGCTGTTTGTGGGGGGGCTTTTTTTGGGGACCTCCAGTGGCGGGTTGCGACTTTACCGCTTCGACTTGGTGGGTTAGGCCTCTCCTCAGCCCGGGATGTGGCTGCCTATGCTTTTGTGGCCTCCAGATCCCAGTCTTGGGGGCTGCAAGACCACATATTACGTAACAGTGGGGTTGCTCACGTTGACACAGATTATTCTGGCGCTATTGCCCTTTTACAACGATCCCTTCCTGACTTTGATATTGGCGGTTTCTTTAATAAGGACACCGTCCCCAAAAAGCCACAGAAAACTCTGGCGAATGCTCTTTATAACCGAATCGCACAAAGTTTGGAGGAGGATTTCCGTCTGTCCGTCCGACAGAAGGCCGTCTTAGAATGCCTGCAAAAGCCTCACGCCCAGGACTTCCTTACTGTGTTACCTATTGAAGGCTTGGGGCAACGGATGTCGGCAGTAGAGTACAGGGCAATCCTTAAATACCGGTTGATGATACCTATTTTCCCCGATGATGAAAATTGTCCGGTCTGCCGCAAAGCATGCCTTGATAAGTATGGGGAACATGCGTTACATTGTAAGGAATTGCCAGGGTTTAAATATCGGCACGATTTTGTCCGGGATGCTTTGGCAGATATTCTTAGAAGAGCGGGGATCTCCGCAAGAAAAGAGGCGTCAGTTAATTTTCTCACAGACCCCGCGGAGGGGAGATCCACCTTGCGCCCAGCAGACGTCTTAGTTTTTGGTTGGGAAGGTGGGAAACATGCATGTGTTGATCTTACCGGGGTATCCCCCCTTGTTGGGCTTCGGGATAGTGGGTTTGTGGCCGGGCAAGCGGTCATGAGAGCTGAATCCAAGAAAGTGGAAAAGCATGCTAAAGCATGTGAGGATAATCAGCATGTTTTCGTTCCTTTGGCCTTCGACACGTTCGGTTCCTTGGCACCGGAGGCGGTGCGATTTTTGGCTCGGGTTCAACGAGTAGTGCACAACAACTTTTCCACCCCCCAAGGGCGGGGTTTTGTTTTTAGCAGATTGAGATTTTCTATTCAAAAAGGGGTGGCGGCGCAGCTTGTTGCCCGCCTACCTACCATCCTTATGTAATTTACGTTTTTTTTGTCAATGGAAAATTAAATAATTGACCAAAAAAAAAAAAAAAAAAAACTATATTGTAAATAAGAAAAGCTTAGTGATATTTTTAATTAGGCTAATAAGATTTAAGCCTCAAATTTCCATACATATCGTTTTAACTATTATGATTGTTTTCATATTTGTTATCTTAAATTTTCGTTTTCGTAACTGGAACACATGGTTTGTACATGTACAATTGATTGCGGAGGCAGCTAGCATATGTCCTTAGCCAAGGTTTGTTATCACAACAACTGCTATTCGAGTATAGAAATGCATCCCTATAAAATGTTGTATAGTAAAAAATGTAAAACAACGATTTGTTGAGATGAAGTCGGTCTACGTGAACTTGGTAGTAAATTGATTGTGATATGATATGATTGTACACCAGGTGCGGGGGATAAGAATGTGTTAAAGTTGTTTAGGGTTGGTGAAAGTACTATGCCAATGAAAGCAGGCGTGTACAATTCAATTTCAAGATGGAGATTATGTGATACTGAAAGTCTCTTTGTAGAAAGGTGTAACTCAATTTCAAAAACGGGCCAAGTTGAGCTCATGCTTCATTGCCCCGTTCAAAGTCTAAGGGGTTGTTTGTTTACCCTCTTAATGAATCATTAAGAGGTTCCCCTCTTATTCGGACAGGGGTATACTTGTTTGGTTGGCAAAATACCATGCCTCTTAATGGCACCATTCAGTCTGTATCTTACAGACTTGTGAACTTGCTGAATGAAAATAATTCCTTTGCTACCCTCCACCTCTGTATTTCATTGTCTTCTCCTTATCAAGAACAAAACCCTACACACCATCACCCACCACCTCCGCCCCCACCCCCTCCTCACCACCTCCGCCAGCCGCCGCCCCCACCCCTCTCCTCACCACCTCCCGCCACCCTCCTCCTCTCTCTCCTCACCACCCAACAGCACCGCCCTACTCCTCCCTCTCCTCACCACACAAAAGCGCTGCCCTCCTCCTCCCTCTCCACACAACAGTGCCGCCTCCACCCACCCAGGTTCATTTTCGTAATCATTTTTTTTATTAAACTGATTTTTCATTTATTTTTCTCATTATTATGATGTGGTTAAGTTTGATTTGGTTATTTTTATGGATTTGTTTATTTTTCGAATTTTTTTTTCTATTAGTTTTTTTTTTCCTGAAATTGGTGATTTTTGTTCTTCTGATTTTGTATGTAGAATGGTTATGTTGATTGATGTTGTATGTAGAATGGTCCAGCCGAAGGTTCGGAACTTTGAATCAGCTTTGTAAACCAAACGGGCTGATTAATTGTTTTGATTTATTTATCTAAGGAGATGCAATCAATATTCATAAACTATATTTGTAAACCAAACGGTTTACTTTGCCATTCCCCAATGTTGATACTAATTTGATTTAATGGGGATTATAATGCAGGTATGTTGGGTTTTAGGATGCGTGGTAGCGACCCTTTTCTTTCCGGTGGTAGAAATGTCGATTGATACTATTATACTTTCATATTTCCGGTGGTAGAAATGTCGATTGATACTATTATACTTTCATATTGCCAAGATACAGAGGAACATCAAGGGACTGCACAGTATGCACCTCCACTTTTGATTGAAACATTTGATGAACAAAATGAGGTGCAAAGAATTGCACAGTAAAGGATATGATATGATATGTAGTGGGAAATTTTGTTGTTACTTTTTGTGGTGGTAGGATTGTTATGTAGTATGTTATGTATATGTAGAGAACAAGTGATGAGAACTATATAAAGTTTTGGATGCATAATACAAGCATGTGTCAAGTGTTTTTTAGTTTACCTGATGACCAAAGGAATTTTTTACTGCATAATGATGAATTTGATAAAACCCCTTTGTTTGACATAAATGTGTGTAGGAGACGAACCAAGCTTCGGCTCCACTCAATTTGTACACTATTCAGAGCGCTGGTCAAACAGATACATTTCATTAAGCACATAATAGTTCAGAGAGGTAAAATAGTCATTATGCACAGTCATTCAGAGATACAACCAAACAGCTCTTAATGGTTCAGCACTTACTGGTTCAGAGCCTCTTACCCATTCAGACTTCTTACTGCTTCAGCACTTGCCAAACAGCCCCTAAGACATATGTCCATTTTTATTGTGGTCAAAGTCTAAGAATGCGGACATAAGGTACCATTTGCGGATATTCATTACCGATTTACAATATTTTTTTAAAGAAAAGACTAACGTAAGAGGCCACATTTTTAGAATATCAAACTCAAAGGTTTAACTGTGTGCAAGTTAGGATATAAACGAAGACAGAAGGAGAAAAACCAAACTAAGCCGCAAATCTAAGCTTCAAATTTATTTCTAAGTTATCAACAAACTTTTGATCATTGTCTTCTTACAATTTCTTATCACTTTGACCATTTCTGTTTTTATGAACTTTAATATACACTTGACAACTTCAATTATATTAAACTAATTATGAAAATAGTTAAAAAAAAACTGTGTGTATCAATCCATCCAACTTTTCTTTCACGATCCCTTCAAGTCTACGTTTGTTGTAGTCTTCCTTGCAGACTAGTCAATCGATCTACACCGTAAAACTTTACCAACCAAAACACAATAAAACTTTCATCAAAACGTTTAGTTATTTTTTTAAATTTCAATCTCCTTTTTTTCGTTGAGATAAATTTATATTTCACTAAATCAAAAGGGTAAATTTAGAGTACCAATGGATGGTGGTCTATTGGCAAAGGCAAATCTTTTAAAACACTTAGGTTGTAGAAGGCCTTGGGTTCAAGTCCTACAGACTACAGGATTTAAAAGATTTTAAACTTTAAAAAAAAAATTTAGAGTACGATGGCTTTTTATACTATCCAAATTTTCACAAGCATTTGAATCAAACAAACCCAAGCAAGTAGACCTAAAAATAAGAATATTAAAACTAAAATGTAGATGATATATGATATCAACACCTCCAAGGACTAATTAACGCGTTTCCCAAATATATATTCTTCTTTTTCTTTTACAACAATTCAAACTTATCATACAAAACCAATGTTCTAAAAATCGGATTTTATAACATATCAGGTTGGGCTCAGACACGCTTTAACCAGCCATACTGAACAATTCAACTGGATATAGCAGACAATTCAACTAACTATACCACCCGATATGAACCGGTTTTTAAAACATTACACAAAACCGTAATTAATTAATTAACTAATTACAAATTCAAAATTACAATCAATTAACATTTCCAAACATCAATTCAAATGAAGCCCAAATTTGTTAAGTATCTCTTCCATATGCCCGAGTATTGCTAAGGTGTTACTCATACACACGTTCGATCTCTGCACCCGCATCTTCACTTCATCCACAGCCGTCGATCCCATCTCCTCCAATCCATCCACACACGTCTCCAGATCCGTCATCGCTCCACTTATCCACGTCATCATATCCTTCACCTTCTCAACCGTCAACACAGACCGAGTCGACTCACCACCACCAACACCCATCGACTCAGCCGACTTACCGAGTTGACTCACCGCGTCATCAAACAAATTCGCACAGTCCCTTAACGCTCCACCGGTTCTCAAATCATTCGACTTCGATATCAACGTTTTGGGCAACGACGAGACGTTAGTTAACTCCGTTACGGCGAGTTGTAACGTTAGGTTGAAAATCGTTACTGGGTCGACGGCGTTAACGGAGTTGACGGACTGTATGTCGGTGAAACATGTGTCTGGATGTTGGGTTACTGCACAGACGGTTTTTATTGATTGTGTTGATTTGAGTGACGGCGATTGCGACGGCTGCGACGGTTTGTTGTGGCGATGGTGAACCGTTGTGGCGGCGGCTATTCCGGCGATTATTATTATTATGGTGGCGATGGTTAGAGTGACGGTAACGGTTGTACGGCGTGTCGGTGAGGGGGATTGGGACTTTACGGCGTTAAGTTCGCCGTCAGTGGGGTTGATTTTGTTGTAGCCTTTAACGAAGTTGACGGATTCTTCCATAGAGAGAAATTTGGGTATAATGTCGTGTAGCAGAAGAAGATGATGAAGAGAGATATATAATGACTTAGTATGAAAGATAATTTAAGGTTTGGTGGTTTTTGAATATATATATTTGTTATTTATTTAATTTTTCTTATATATCTATACAACATTATAATGCGGAAGCCATGAGCAAAAATGTCCAAAATGTCAAAGTTAAGACGACATATCAAAAGCTTCAAGTGTAATCTCTAAATTTTTACCCTCTTTGTTCCATTTATACCCTTATGTGTCACTTTTAATAGCAATTGAACAAAATAATAATGCAACTCATAAACTTCATAATTAACCATCGATACATCTATCACGGGTCGATCATGGACAATGCAAAATAATATATTTGTTATTTATTTAATTTTTCTTATATATCTATACTACATTATAATGCGGGAGCCATGAGCAAAAATGTCCAAAATGTCAAAGTTAAGACGACATACCAAAAACTTCAAGTGTAATCTCCAAATTTTTACCCTCTTTGTTTCATTTATACCCTTATGTGTCACTTTTAATAGCAATTGAACAAAATAATAATGCAACTCATAAACTTCATAATTAACCATCGATACATCTATCACGGGTCGATCATGGACAATGCAAAATAATAATGCAACTCATAAACTCTATCCTTAACCATCGATACATCGTGTTTAGTCAATTTCGTGGAATCACTAAAGCATAGATGAATAAAGTGATTAATTTTTTTATTTTCTTTTTTACATGTCATTCTAGCTATCGTAAGTGCGCCTATTCGCCTTGACGACATAGTTTACAACATAAATATTTCACATTCATAACTACCATATCACTAAGCCAGGATTTGGTCCCCTATTCTTATTAAACAAAAATGTTTAGAGAACATTAACGACTTCTTAAATGCTTTAGAGTGCGACTAGCATCTTATAACATGTCTTTTAGATTGCGTATAGTAGTGTTATATTGGAGGTTGTGTACCCGCCACATCGCGCGGACCAACCCATTAGTAATAAGAAAATAGAGTGTAGGACAGAATATATTTAATGGATTTTATTATTTATTTATATAAAATAAAGATTTTTCGGCGAAAAGACTTGGAGGGTAATTACAGCCGGAAGTATTTGAAAGTTGGGGCCAACTCAATTATCAAAGGTTTTGCTTTATGGCGGTTGTTATGGATGGGCCAATTAGTAAGTATGATTTTGACACGTGTAATTGTCTTAATAATTGACTAATGGCGGTTCATAACGACTAGGCTTTCTCTGATCGTGTTTGGTTCGTTTACAAACAAAAAAAAAGTGAGCCAAAATGGAACAAACGTAACTTGATTAGAACGCTGAGTAATTTAGAAAGCGTTATAACAAAATTGATAGAGGTTGCTAGTGATCTTAAACACATGATACGATGAGTTAGTGGAGAATCCTTGACTGTTGGGCGATGAGAAAGCTACTCTTGGGTTATGTATTTGGGTCACATATTGGTTAGATTTAATAATAATATAGATAATAACAGTGGCGAAGCTTGACCCGAAGGTTCGGGGGGTCGGAAGTTACCGAGGGTCGGAAGTCACTAGTTTCGGGGGGTCGAAAACCAGTTTCGGAGGGTCGAAACCCTATATTTCCAAAATTTTCTATACGAATACTATATAATCGGAACTTTTGCGCGAAAATTCGGGGAGGTCGGCCGCCCCCTCCCGCCCCAACTAAGCATCGCCCCTGGATAATAAGATAAGGCTCAATAGATTGTTATACCACACACACAAACATGCGCGCGCTCAGATGCTCTTTCACTTTGCACTCTCTCTAAGAAAACCACCTATTGGTTTTGATTTCGAGATACTATCAACACAAAATACATCATCTAAGGGAGTGTAAGCTAAGATGGGTTTTTTTTTTTTTTTTTTTTTTTTTCCGAAGAGTGCTTGGTTGGAGTTCAGCCATTGATAGCGGTCGCATTGATAAGTGCTATGGTGAAGTTGTATTCAACATAAAGTATTTTATTGGTAATTTGTTGGTATTTGTTTTAGTTTTTTATGGTTTTCCTTTAGTGTAAACACAACTTAATTTTTTTGAATTGGGTCTCTTTTGGGTGCTCTAGCAAGTGTTTATACGGTAACATACTGATACTAATCAAATTCCTGTCGCGTAGCTCAAAGGAATAACACTAGTTCATAATCATTTGAATTCAAATCAATTTATGCTTACTATCTTTCTCTCTCCATTTAGTGGGATTGTGGTAGTATTTAAATATGAATCTGCAGAGATAACGAATCACTTGAATTTTGAGAATGCCAATTAATATATCGTTTGTTAGTTAGTATTTTTTGTTGTCTGAGGAATAATACTCTAACTTTAATCCTATTTAAATCAAATGAGTGGATAGAAAATTAATTTCCATTGAATAGATCGATTTCCATACGTAGTTTTAATTATATATATTCAACAAACATATTGTAAAATGTTACTAGTAGTTTCTTGCTATATAGTTTGTTGTTGGTCCGTCTGTTATTTGTTTTGAAGTTAGGGGTCTCTTTGGAACAGTCTCTCTATCCCTATGGATAGAGGTAAGGTTTGCCTACATCCACCCTCCCCAGACCCTAACTACTAGCTTGCTATCTGTGGGATTTACTAGGTACGATTGTTGTTTTACTTTTGATACAGTGACTAATTTAATGAAAGGGTTACTTTTGGTACATGTTTTTGAAGTGAATTAATTTAGGGTATGTAGTATGTTGTATCAGGAGGTTTTTCAATGTGATTAGAAAGAATTTAGAATATGAAATTATTTACTGTTGGATAGTGATTATCAAGTTTCTTATGGTCATGCAAAAGCATGGTTTGATTTGATCTACGTACTCTTCCCTTTAAAAAAATCTAGCAGCACACTCTTTTAATGAGTTGCAAACATAATTTTACTTGTGGTAGATGACATAGGTTTATGATTGCTACGTAGGTTATATTTGTGAGTTTTAATATGTTGATGACCATAGATCAGGAAAGCTTTATGCTAAGCTGAATGAGCATTTGAACAAATGTAAAGTCATTAGTCCACGATTTGATTTTGGAGTCAAGGAAATTGAGCCCTGGATTGCTAGACATACTTCTTCCTACAAGAAAGATTAGACTCACAAACATCGCAATTTGTAGATGTCAAATTAGATGGGTTGTGTTAGGTTGACCATGTTAGAAAACTTACATTGTAATTGCCGCACGCCTTTGTTACATGAAGCTCGCATGAATCAGAATCTCTGTACTTGTTGCAGTAAAATCTAAAAGAAAATGAAATCATAGAATTTTGAAAAAGGAACCGGGCTTGTGTTTGACACAATTCCCTTAAACAAATTCGTCGTCTATTCCCAGGGTATACCGGTTCAACAGTGCGGCGCGGTGCACTGCGGACTATCCCACTTGCCTGAAAAGAAACCGGAACATGGTTGCTACTCTTGAGTGTATGTGTGTTGAAAGAGTTTTTAGTGTATTTTTTTCATGTATCTCATATATGACACAAAAGTCTCTAACATATACAAGAGGCAATGGTGGATGAAGAGTCTAACATAATTAGACACTTAATGTTAGTCTTAAAACTATAATCAAGTGTCATAAGTTTTTTTTCAATTCACCACATGAAGAGTTATACACTTAATTTTAGTCTTAAAACTATAATAAAGTGTCATAAATAAATTAACTCTACTAAGGAGTTTTTCCTCAATAATTATAATTTCACTAAATTATAATTTCATTAACTTAAACCTCCATTCACCTTCTAAATTTTTCAACAATCCCCCACATGAATGGAGATTGATCAGAACACGCCCCAACCATTTGGCCTCATATGATTGGCCAAATGGAATCTATGAAGGTAAACTGAATAACCAAATTTTAGGTTTATATGAAAAATTAACTCCTTATCTTTACAAGAATCTGTTTTGCTTTGTAGAAGATTGATGAGTGTGTTGATGACACAAAAGCAGATGTCGATAACCTTGTTCTCAAGGCTAAGCAAGATGCACAGATATCTATCAACAGTTGATTGTAGCAAAGTTTTTTTGTAAATGACACACAGAAAGCAAATATATTGAGGTTTATTTTGTAATTTCAATATCACACAAGTAAGCCTAATAAAACCTTTTTGGTTATTTTATATACATCGTTTTTCATTCAAAGACAATGAAAGGAAGACAATGTGTTTTTACACTTTTCCTACAACTTGGTGGGCTAACACGGCTACGCTTGTACATTATTCAAAAAAATATATTTATCTTAACCATCCCGCAGCAACGTGCGAGTTACCCACTAGTATAGATAATAAGATAAGGCTCAATAGATTGGTATACCACACACAAAAACATGCGCGCGCTAAGATGCTCTCACTTTACGCTCTCTCTAAGAAAACCACCTATTGGTTTTGATTTCGAGATACTATTAACACAAAATACATCATCTAAGGGAGTGTAAGCTAAGATGGTTTTTTTTTTTTTTTTTTTTTTTTTTCCGAAGAGTGCTTGGTTGGAGTTCAGCCATAGATAGCAGTCGCATTGATAAGTGCTATGGTGAAGTTGTATTCAACGTAAAGTGTTTTATTGGTAATGTGCTGGTATCGGTTTTAGTTTTTTATGGTTTTCCTTCAGTGTAAACACAACTTAATTTTTTTGAATTGGTTTTCTCTTTTGGATACTGTAGCAAGTGTTTGTACGGTAACAAACCGATACTAATCAAATTCCCGTCGCGTAGCTCAAAGGAATCACACTAGTTCATAAATCATAATCATTTGAGTTTAAATCAATTTATGCTTACTATCCTTTTCTCTCTCCATTTAGTGGGATTGTGGTAGTATTTAAATATGAATCTGTAGAGAACGAATCACTTGAATTTTGAGAATGCCAATTAATATATTGTTTGTCAGTTAGTATTTTTTGTTGTCTGAGGAATACTCTAACTTTAACCCTATTTAAATCAAATGAGTGGATAGAATTTCCAAACGTAGTTTTAATTATATATATAATATATATGTAATCAAACGTGTGTATTCCATTGAGAGAATTGTACAATATATAAGGAATACAATAGTTATCTAAGGCAACTACCAATCAACTATACTAGGCAACTACCAATCCTAGTTATGAGGGAATATTTGACTTTGGTACAATATTAATTACAATCAATGCATATTACTAACAGGCCCCCGCAGGTTGAGCCGTAGCCTGACGAAGGCACAAGCTGGATCGAAAATGAGTGAAGAGGTGCTTTGGAAGACCTTTAGTAAAAATATCTGCATATTGGTAGTCAGCCGGAACATGAAGAACACGAACATCGCCAATGCGAACCTTGTCTCTAACAAAATGGATGTCCAACTCGACATGTTTGGTGCGTTGGTGCTGAACCGGGTTCTGGGTTAAGTAAACAGCGGAGACATTATCACAGTATACAATAGTAGCCTGTCTGGTGGCAACTCCAAGCTCAAGAAGAAGGTTGCGTATCCAAGAAGTTTCGGCGACAGCATTAGCCACCCCACGGTACTCAGCTTCAGCACTAGATCTGGAAATGGTGGGTTGGCGCTTGGAGCTCCAAGAAATCAAGTTTCCCCCCAAATATACACAGTACCCTGAAGTAGACCGGCGTGAGTCTGGGCATCTCCCCCAGTCTGCATCAGAATATGCAGTAAGATTCGTGGAGCTGAAGGGAGAGAGATGAAGCCCAAAATCAATAGTTCCCTTAACGTACCGAAGTATGCGTTTTAGGAATGAAAAATGCGTTTCTCGAGGGTCATGCATGAAAAGACATATCTGTTGAACTGCATAGGAAATGTCAGGCCTAGTAATGGTAAGGTACTGTAAAGCTCCCGCGAGGCTACGATAAAGAGTGCCGTCCGTAACTGAAGGGCCCGAGTCTGCACTCAATTTGGAGCCGATTTCCACTGGGGTGGTGCACGACTTGCAGTCCGTCATGTTTGCGCGCTTCAAAATGTCTAAGGCATAAGAAGATTGTGAAAGAAAGAGACCATTCTGCTGGTGAGTAACCTTGATGTCCAGAAAATGATGAAGAGAACCGAGATCGGTCATAGCGAATTCTTTGGAGAGGACCCGAATAAAGTGCTGTAGAAGACCCGGTGAGGAGGCAGTGAGTATGATGTCGTCCACATACAGAAGTAAATAAGCGGTGTCAGTGTCGCGTCGATAAATAAATAAAGATGTGTCACATGTGCTACCATGGAAGCCGCATTTAGTGATGAAAGTGGCAAAGCGTTGATACCACGCACGAGGGGCTTGTTTGAGACCATAGAGGGACTTGTTTAGCTTGCATACAGAGCGTGGATTTGAGGGGTCCACGAAACCAGGGGGTTGATGCATGTAGACTGTCTCGTTAAGAGTCCCATGAAGAAAGGCATTCTTTACGTCAAGTTGGTGAATCGGCCAAGTTCTAGAAACTGCTAAGCTGAGAACGGTGCGAATGGTGGTAGGTTTAACCACGGGGCTGAACGTCTCGTCACAATCAATACCCACTGTTTGACTTTTGCCATTAACCACAAGGCGCGCTTTATAGCGCTCCAATGTCCCATCTGCATGAAATTTATGTTTGTACAACCACATACATCTGATTATTGGTGCATCGGTAGGTCTCGGCACCAGCTCCCATGTGTTATTATCTAATAGAGCTTTGTATTCAGCGGCCATAGCCTGTTTCCAGTTCGGATCGGACAGGGCGGAAATGTGGGATTTGGGTAAGGGGGACGGGGTAGCAGAGGTCATGGCAGTGAGGTTAAGAGGAATGCGAGGTTTGGTGATACCCGCACGAGCTCGGGTGACCATAGGATGGGTGGGTGTAGGTCCGTGAGGTGGGGAAGGGTTTGTAGGTGGTTGGGCCGAGGTTGGGGAAAGGGGCGGTGTGGTCTGGGCTGAGTGAAGTGGAGCAGTGGAGGAGTGGGCCGGGTATGTGGATGGTGAAGATGTGGAGGGATGGGCCGAGGGTGGTGAGGTTTGGGTAGGAGTTTGGGCTTGCGAATGGGCTGGGGGTGGTGTGGGTTGGTTAGGGGATTGAGGGTGAGTGGATGGGAAGGCTGTTGGGAAGAAAGGAGTGCCCGAGAGTGGGGGATCAAGGAAGGAATGGTTAGGCGGTGGTGTAGTAGGTGAGTGGAAAGGAAATTTGAGTTCGTCGAATATGACATGTCGGGAGAAAATCACTTTTCCTGTGGAGACCTCAAGGCACCGGTAGCCCTGGTAATTTGCGGGGTAACCGAGAAAAACACAAAGGGTGGATTTGTGGTCGAGCTTGTGAGGGCGAGTGTCGGTTGTGCTCGGATAGCACGCGCAACCGAAAACACGGAGATGGTCATAAGAAGGATGGCGTCGATAAAGCATGGCCATAGGGGTGAGGTTGTGGATGACTTTGGATGGGATAATGTTATGTAGGTAACAAGCAGTGTGAAGAGCTTCCACCCAAAAACGAGAGGGTAGAGAAGCATGGGTCAAAAGAGACAACATGATGTCATTTAGGCGACGAATCATGCGCTCGGATTTACCGTTTTGTTGTGACGTGTGCGGACATGAGAATCGAAATTCCATGCCATGGGAGGTGGCAAAATTTTTAAAATTATTGTTGTTGAATTCGCCACCCATGTCACATTGGAAGGTTTGAATGGATAAATGGAATTGGGTTTTTACAAAATTGTAAAAATTAACAAATTTACTAAAGACTTCGGACATATATTTTAGCGGGTATGCCCATGTGTATTGGGTGTAATCATCAATCAAAACCATATAATATTTGTAGCCCGCAGTGCTAAGAAGCGGGGAAGTCCAAAGATCACAATGCACAATAGAAAACGGTAAATGAGTACTAGTAACAGAATCTGAAAAGGGTAGACGCTTATGTTTTGACATTTGACACGCATGACAAACGAAAGAAGCATCTACTTTATGACAAGGAATTAAATGTTTTGAAGAAAGTAAATCAATCACGTGTCGACCAGGATGACCAAGTCGATCGTGCCAAAATGTAGAGGATGCGGTAATAACAAAAGCAGCAGCAGATTCATTGGTGGTGAAGGGGTAAAGATCACCGGAGCTGTTGTGGCGGCTCAGGAGCATACCATCCTTGAGGTCCTTCACAGAAAAACCATAAGGGTCAAATTCGACAGAAACAAGATTATCTCTAGTAAATTTACGGACCGAGATTAGGTTTTTAATAAAGTTTGGGTTATATAGGATGTCATTCAGTTTAAAGGGTCGGGATGGTGAGGGTAATGTGGTATGTATGGATCCGAGAACTAGAATACGGTTGCCATTACTGACTAATACGGACGCTATTCGATTAAACGTGGAAGGGGTAGAGATATTACCTTGCTGTGGCGTGATGTGAGAAGTGGCCCCCGTGTCCATATTCCAAACATCCTGAGATTATTCCATACCCATTGCTGCAAATACTTGGGCCAAGTCAGTGGGCTGCATAGGGTCCAACTCTGTCAAATGGGCCTGGGCCGAAGACTGATTAGTCTGCTGTTGGGCCTGCTGATTCGGCGCTTGGGAGTTAGCAGAGGGAGGAGCCATGTAAGACCAAGGACTAATCCAAGAACCTTGTGTGGGGAAAGGGCAAGGTGGGACCATCCATTGTGGAGACCCATAATAGCCAAAAGGTCCTGCAGGTGGGAACGCAGTCTGCTGGTTGCGAGAAGAAAATTGTCCTCGTCCTCTGGATGAGCCGCGACGATAAGAACCCCCACGACGGCTGCGGTTGTCCCGATCCCTGTTGTCACGAGTATCCCGGGAGTCAGAACGGGGAGGTGCTGGCGGAGCCGGAGGGGCAGACTTGACAGCGGCGGCCACGACAGGTGGGTTTGCAGCAGAGCGAGCCTGTTGTCGGCTTTGCTCCCGGAGAAGCATATCACACGCATCGGCCCATGAGGGCAGACGCTGAACAATGAGAGCCCCGGTCATGTCGAACTCCGAGGGTAAGCCACAGACCAGTTTTAAAACAAGTCGCTTTTCGGGCACGGGGCAGTCGACGGCGGCCAACTGATCAGAAATCTCCTTCAGACGCTGAAAATAGGCTTCAAGGGAGGCACAAGATTGGAGAGTCAGGTTGGTGAAATCTTCTTCGAGGGTTGCAGCCCGTGCATCTTTATTGTTTAAAAAATAGTTCTCTAGCCGGAGCCACGCTTGGCGAGCCGTGGACCCGGGCTGGAGGATTTTCAGGTAGAGATCATCAGATATCGTACCGTAGATCCATTGAAGAACCACGGCATCGATTTCCGTCCAGGAAGATAGAGAGGGATCATCCGTAGCGGGTGGTGGTGTGTCATCGATGTGGTCGAGAACACGGTATGCGGTAGCATGAAGGTGAAAAAGATTAACCCACGATGAGTAGGAAACCTTTTCGCCGTCGAGGATGCGAATTTTTTGTTGGATGTTATTGACAGAGTATACCGGGTGTAGAGGGTTGGAAGAACCGGCGGAAGCAGTGGTGGTGAGTTGATCTTTTTCAGACATGGTGGAGGTGAGGATTATGAAGGATAATAAAACAGTGAAGAAACAAGCCCGAAGGCAGGTGGCTGCAGGTGACCGAGGTCAGGGACATCAGCGGCGGTTTAGGGTTGTAAGGTCCAGAGCGGTAGCTCTGATACCATGTAATCAAACGTGTGTATTCCATTGAGAGAATTGTACAATATATAAGGAATACAATAGTTATCTAAGGCAACTACCAATCAACTATACTAGGCAACTACCAATCCTAGTTATGAGGGAATATTTGACTTTGGTACAATATTAATTACAATCAATGCATATTACTAACAATATATTCAACAAACATATTGTAAAAATGTTACTAGTAGTTTCTTGCTATATAGTTTGTTGTTGGTTTATCTGTTATTTGTTTTGAAGTTGAGGGTCTCTTTGGAAGCAGCATCTCTATCCCTATGGATAGAGGTAATGTTTGCCTACATCCCACCCTTCACAGACCCTAACTACTAGTTTGCTATCTGTGGGATTTAGTGGGTACGGTTGTTGTTGTTTTACTTTTGGTACATTGACTAATATTTAATGAAAGGGTTACTTTTGGTACATGTTTTTGAAGTGAATTGATTTAGGGTATGTAGTATTTTGTATCAGGAGGTTTCTCAATGTGATTAGGAAGAATTTAGAACATGAAATTATTAAGTGTTGGAAAGTTATTATCAAGTTTCTTATGGTCATGCAAAAGCATGGTTTGATCTACGTCCTCTTCCCTTAAAAAAATCTAGCAGCGCACCTCTTTTTGACTTGATGAGTTGCAAACATAATTTTACTTGTGGCAGATAACATAGGTTTATGATTGCTACGTAGGTTATATTTGTGAGTTTTAATATGTTGATGACCATAGATCAGGAAAGCTTTATGCTAAGCTGAATGGGCATTTGAACAAATGTAAAGTCATTAGTCCACGATTTGATTTTGGAGTCAAGAAAGGTTAGACTCAAAAACATCGCAATTTGTAGATGTCAAATTAGATGGGCTGTGTTAGGTTGACCAAAGATATTTTCATCCAAAATATTTAAATTCTATTTAGCTTGGAAGTTTAAGGCTCAAGGCGCCAAGGCGCAAAAAGTGAGCTTTTGTCTAGGCACTAGATGGGCTGGCAATGGGTAACCTGTTAAGACACGATAAGACCTGTTTGACTGAAAAATACACTATTTCATTTTTTGACTTTTTTTAATACTTAGAATTAAGAGGCAAAAATCTTTCATTTCCCTTTTTTGGTACATAAAACATAAAACTGTGTTATAAACATGAGATATAAATGAGTTAAACGAGTTGTATTCATGTTTAGAACTTGATTGTTCGCGCGCGTCAGAGACCTGTTAACCTGTTAGGGACACGATTTGCCAGCCTCACTAGATACAAAAAACGCATGTTTGAGACTAGCATGCCGCATGCCTGCCCAAATCCAATTTTGACTGTTTCATACAAAATGCCTAGGAAAGGGAGAGATCCTGATTTGCAATCATTTATAGAAGTTCCATATTTTAGTTAATACTTTTGAATAATGAATAATGGAAATAAATAATTTCAACTATTGACTATTGGTCAATAACAGTCCTAACTGCGAAAATTACCAATAGTGATCCCAACTTTTGTGACAACTCGGGTAAATCTCTCTCTCGGTTTCTATCTTTTGTCTGTTTCTTTTGTTATTCCTTTTCGGTACTGTGCAATTTTCGGGACGAAAATTCTTTTAACGTGGGGATGATGTGACACCCGGCAAATTCTGGTTAACAACGTGTCTAGATGAAAGTCTACCTTAGCGAGTCACGCGTATATTGTACTTAACTGGGTTAGTTAAGTCGTGTTATGGTTCGGGAACTGTTAGTTCAGTATAGAGGATCATCGGATGTTAGTCTAGAGGTTCATTAGATGTCAGTCCTTAACCAAGTGTACAAGTGGTGACGATTCGTAGAATCGTCAGAGCATAGGGAACATACAAGTCTCGAGTCCCGGGAATTGGTGAACGAGTGTGAATGTGTTTATTTGAAAGTATTATGTGTTTACAATCATTATGTGACTTGTCGGTATGCGAATATGTGTTAACATATGTTAAAACGGGGTTTAACGTGCAAAATACACAGAACCAGCCCCTATAGGCGATTAGGGGAGGCTAATCGCCTATAGGGTATGCATTTGGGGATCATTACATGCGATTGGGGTGCTACTCGCATGTAATAACAGGCGATTAGGCCCAATTGCATGTAATGTCATGCGATTAGCAATCCTAATCGCGTATAGCTGCTGCACAATCGCGTGTTACGTGCTGGACGACTAAAAACGACTATAAATACAATGCTTGACCTCCTAAACTTCATAATATCAACCCTAGTCGTCCCATAACCCGCCCCAACACACACACAACCTCTGGAACGTGATTTTGGATCAAAACACAAGGTTTCAAGCTTATTTCATCAATCTATCACAATCTAAGGTGTGATTTTCATCCATGCAATCTTTACTAACGTTTTTATTAAATCCCTAACGGTCCAGACCTGTTTTAAAACGAATAAGCTTTCTGAAAATCGTTAATAAGTATGGTTAATTGGATTTTAAATAGCATGCATAATGTATGTGGGTTTTCAATTAAAAGCTAGGGTTTTTGTGATTCAAGATGGATGATTAACATGTTATTAGGTTAGTTTCAGATTAATAATGATGGCATGATGATGAGATCTGAGTTATTGTTAATTAGGGTTACGGTTTTGCATGCTAATGTGATGTTTCATGTTATGTGTATTGTCTTTAAGATACATGATGGCATTCAGGGCTGATAGATCGAGGTTAAACGAAGGATTTTGATGGAAATATGTTTGATATAGTTGTTTGGATGATATTTGATGTTTACACACGTTCTGGGATTGATTTGGAGTGTTAAACGCGCGAAAAACCGGAACAGCAATGTTGCAGGCGAGTAGCAACCCTAATCGCCTATGCTATAGGCGATTAGGAGGCTAATCGCCTGAAATGACACCCTAATCGCCTATAGTATAGGCAATTGGGGGCTAATTGCCTTCGTTGCATGTCTTATGACCTAATTGCTAGTGAAATGCATGTCTTATGACCTAATTGCTAGTAAATGCATGTCTTATGACCTAATTGCTAGTGAAATGCATGTCTTATGACCTAATTGCTAGTAAGTGCATGTCTTATGACCTAATTGCCTATAGTATAGGCAATTAGCATTCCTAAATGCCTGTTGACTTTCATAATCGCTAGTTAACTTTTCCTAATCGCCTGTACTGCTGCTGTAAGTATATTTTGACATATCGAGACCCGATTTGACACCTAGGAACATGCTAGGAACCCCGTAACATATCTAATAACTTGGTAACATGTGTTCGGACTTATTTATGTAATACTTGAACTACGTGCTATAACTTGATGGACTTTAACGTATGTTAAGTGTGATTGCATGATTGTATGTTTGAGAGTGTAAGCATAACACGGGGAGTCTCGGGTCACCAATGGGATGTCGAGTCTTGTACATTGGGTCAGTTTAACAGTCACAGTGTTTTCAAACAAACTTGGTTATGGTCTGGACATCTAGGGACTAACTAACCTGCGGGTTATTAGTCTAAGTACTTGTAACTGTCATATGTTAGGTCGCCGCTTTACGGGACTAGCATAGCTTGCTGAGTTTATTCGTATTACGAAGTAACGCAACCTAAGGTGAGTTTACGGCCCCTCTTTTAACTGGTTTCACTTTTTGGGGGAGAAAACATGTGTTAAACTTATGTTTTGGTAACAACTGTCATACTATGGGTTTCTATGGTTTACTATACGATCTTTAGAAGTCCCGGGGGAAACCATGAATGTGCGGGTTAGCACAACGGGGAAATGTGAATAGATCTATTGGGAGTGACCAACCCCGCTTGTCGGCTTGGAGGGCCGGGCGAGTGCATATTGTCTCAAACAGGAACAGCAGGTTTACTATTCGGGCACGACATCTGGTTTGCGAGTTAGTAATGGTTTTCCAATCGTAGTAGTAACAAAACATACGCCTAGCTAGCGTACTTTGGTTTTCGATTTGTTATAGTATGGACAGGTTGAACTTGGTACTGTGATTACAAAACCTGTAAACTCACCAGCATTTTTGTGCTGACGTATTCTCTTACATGTTTTCTCAGGTCGCTAAGCTAGCACAATGGAACTAGGGCGCACGCGTCTGCACGGCGTCTAGTTAGGGTTGCATGGTTTTCAAACGTTGAACACTTGGTTTATTTTGGATTATGTTTTGAATAAGCTTCCGCTGTATTTGGGGATTTTTAAACTATGTTTTTGAAATTGCATATGTTCATTTAGACTTGTTTATTGTGATCGTTGGTTTGGATCCTGGTTTGTCATGCGCCTCGCGGTAAAACTCCGCAAGTGGATTTTGAGGGTGTGACAACTTTCGACATATTGAAATATAATGAACCCAAACTAACGGAGGTCTAACTCCGCTAGTGTAGTGCTGATGTTATTTTGAATGTTCTCATCGTCTGTTAACCTCCATCTTGTCCATCTCTCTTAAAAACTGGTAGTGAGTGGGGGTTGTGAAAAATAGATGTGCGTGTTTAAGATGGGTTAAAGAGGTGAAATAGAATCCAATGTTCATGTATCACAAGGAATGACCAATCTCAAGCAAGCATTACCTGAGAACCTATATTGACTTGTTATAGCTTATCGTATATATCTATTTTATCATGTATACCGAATTACTAAGTGGAAAAAAATTGTTGTGTACGCTAATTTATATTTAAAATAAGAAATGAATCTTTTATTTTTATAAAAAAAAAAAACACAAATAGCATGGTTAAAATACATAAAACACACTTAAAAAGTAAAAAAAAAAAAATGGATTAACACACATAAAACACCTCCACGGCCAGTGGAAATGTTTCCTCCACGGCCAGTAGAAATATTACATCCACAAAAAAAAACATTTTATATAAATAACAAATCATTGTCAATGATTACTAATCATTGCAGGAGCTACCACGGCTAGTGGAGGCCTCCACGGCCCTTGGTTTTATGTTTTTTTGCTCTTCACGGCCAGTGGAGGCCTCCACGGCCCGCCTGGTGGTGTCTAGGGTTTTGAAGGGGATGTCTAGATAGCATCACCCTTAATTTAATATTACATTGCATTGTACTAAATTGAATTATACTGTAGTCGATTGTATTCTATTGCATTATATTGTTTTATATGCGGGAAGTAGATTCACCTTTTATTAGGATAAAAAAAATAAAGATAATAATAATATTTCCCATATTCAAAGAAAAAATTGATAGTATTATACATGTTATAAAACCGCATAAATTTTTTTTATGAAAGATAAATTAAATGTATCGAACCTAATTCAACGACATCTTCTACCGGTAATTCAACAACCGTACCTGGAGTATCCATTATTATCAGTGGCGAAGCTTGACCCGAAACTTTGGGGGTCGGAAATCACTAGTTTCACGTGAATCTTCAACCATACTCCATGTGAGCCATAATCAACAAACTAAAATAGGTGATATTTTGTTAACGATCATACTAAACACAGGGTTCTTAAACAGATATCACGTCTCTTCTTAATACACATTTGACCGAAAAAGTAATCTTACCGTCAGATATGGCTCTTGTGCATGACCAGGTTATTTGGTGTTCTTGTTTTTGAAAAATGATGAAGTTGTGAAAGAAACAATTTAGAGAGTGCTACTCTCGAATTTTTTTGCCAAAATAGCAGGTTTTCCAAGAACTTTTGTGTCATTGGTAGATGTCAGAATGAAATTTTTGAAAGTGGGAGTCCCGAAATTTTAGATTGTGGGAGTAGGTGACTAGGCTGCAAACGTGGACGACCCTGCAGACGTGGAAGACTTGGCACACTTTGGGTTGAGGAGGTGTTTGGTAGCACTCTTGATTGCAATATTGAAGATCACACTTCCGCAATCTAAGATTGCGGAAGTCTTTGTATGTTTTTTTTTTACTGCCGTGGGCTAGGACTAGATGTTAATATATATAGAGGTTAGTTTATTAAAATGAAGAGAAGCGAAGTGTTGTTATTAAAAATAGAACGTAAAAATTTAATCGTTCAGGAATCCAACATCTACACATACATTACCACTTTCAATCATTTACCCTATTAGTTAATATGACATCTCTAAACCCCAGTCCTTGCAATAATCCACTTCTTTGGGCTCAACCACAACATTGTACTGCGAAGCTGTTTGAAGGAAATGGCGAAGAGGGTTTATTGGATTGCAGACGGGGTGACCAACCATTTTGGCATGCCATTGGCGAGCATCCGTTAGATCCACGCATTCAAGAATTGGTGCGGATCGCTGGTTTTAGTGGAGTTCTTGAGTGCGGATACCGCAAAATTGACCGGGGGCTAATATCTGCCCTTGTTGAAAGATGGCATCCTGAGACCCACACGTTTCACCTAAGAATTAGTGAGGCCACGGTGACGTTACAGGACGTTAACGTCCTAATGGGTCTGCGGGTTAATGGGTCAGCGGTCTCAGGACCCCAATTCAGCATGAGAAATGATGCAGAACGGGTAGAGTATGTCGAAGAAATGTTGGGTGTAGAAAGTGAGCCCCGAAATTTCTGCGGAAACACTTTGGAATCCAACATAATTGTAGAAAAAATAAAGGCTCCGTTACCCGCTGACGCCAACGAGGGCGAGATCACACGACGCGCACGATGTGTGATCTTAATTATTTTGTCATTTTGTCTGTTTCCCGACACAAGCCAAAGTTTTGTGTCGTCATTTTTACCACATTTGTTGAATCTTCATCAGTGTGGGAGGTTGAGTTGGGGGAGTGCTGTGTTAGCATGGTTGTATAGCAACTTATGCAAAGCAGCAGTAAGGACCACAACCACTGTGGCAGGTCCTATGTTTTTGTTACAACTGTGGGCCTGGACCAGAATTCGGGTATTATCCCCCAGAATTAAACCCCAGTTCCCAGCTGGAGTTCCATTTGGTGTCCTGCAAGTATTCTGTGATGCCTACATAACATTTAGTAAAACTTGTTAATTTAACTAATTATTATTTTTATAATTATATTTATAGTTGGCGTGTGAGACATGACTTTACGGAGACCGCGTCACACTCCTTACGCCAAATTCGTTCAGAGTTACAAAATCTTCATGAGGAGTCGGTAAGAGTTAATCTACATTGTGTTACTGGTTAAATTGGTACCATGTGTTAATAATAATATTTTTTTTTGTGAACAAGTTTATTTGGCGACCATATGAAGTAGCGTTTGCGTCTTTGCCGGATTACTGCAAAGACGGGGAGGATTCATGGTGCTGTGAGTCTTACATTGTGTGGATGCATATAGTTGAATACCACTCACCATCGAGGGTCTTTAGACAGTTCGGGTTCTGTCAATTGAGACCTCAGGATCCTCCCCTTACCCCTGAAGTCCACCAAAAATTGCATGAAATGAAGCGTACCGGGAGAAGACGCACAAACTGGACATATGAACATGCCGACTATATCTCTTCATGGGATAACCGCAGAGCCAATAGGGTGGACGGGGAACGGACGATAGTTCCTTCCGTGTCCCCAGATTACATGACTTGGTATTTGGAAAACACGGTTGGATACGTCACCAACCCGATGAATAATCCGGTACCACAAACCGGATCCCGAGATCATGGGTCGATTACCGCACTACTGGTTTGTATATCACTTTAATAATTATGAATTACCTTATAATGAAAAAAATATTTTAATATTTGTTTTTTTAATATTATTGCAACTGGAAGGGTATACCAAGATACATCGTCTAGCGGCTCGGTATATGGCAAGCGCTCCTGCAGAACTCAGAGACATTCAAAACACTGCCAGCGCAGTGTTGTCTTCAATTCGCGAAGGAGATCGCGTGAATTATCCTTCATGTCTTCAATTCGCGAAGCGGAGACGTGTTAATTATGACGAAGCAGGGCCGTCAACACGTGATGATTATGACGAAGCAGGGCCGTTAACACGTGATGATAATGACGAAGCAGGGTCGTCAACACTTCCAGATACTCCCTTGTATGAAGATGTGGACTATGCTGAGTTATCAAGGCTGCTTTATGATGATGATGAGAGTGTTAGTTTTTCAGGGGCTATTTCATTCACATCCCTGTTAGGGGGGGGGGGGGTGGGGGTCATACCTACTCCTCATAAGTCTATTACGTGTACCCCCACCCCATTATAACACTCAGGAAGCTTCGTCCACTCGAGTTGTTCAAAGTGAACAACCACCTCGGAATGTGGGTCGACCCCTATGTGGTGCCGGTGGTAGATATTGTAATCTACCTAGTTGTGGTGGTGCTGGTTTTTTTATTAATCATGCATGAAATTGTATTATGTTGAATTGCAAACTTATGAAATTGAAATGGAACACGCAAATGTAACAAACGAGTACTAAGGTTAACTGATAACATACAATATCAAAGCAACACAAAATACTACTACTACTACTACAAACTAGCATAGATAAAACAGATCATAAGAAATCACTGTTGACGGAATTGGCAGCTCTTCTTTGTTGTGCCCGGTCAACTTACAAATGCTACATTTTGGGCGTGCTCTTGGTTGGTCTTCATGCGTAACATCCATCTCGTTATGTATCCTCCTTTGCTTCAACCTCCCACGTTTGACGGTAACTTGTGACGGGTTACCACGAATTCTCCATCTTGCCTGGTCTCAACCTCTTTTATGACCGAGGGGGTAAAAAAGCCCGCTGTACTGCAACCGATACATAGAGGTGTGGTATCGAGGATCAACAATGTCATGAATATTCTTACGGCGTAAATGGCAAACCGCTATAGCATGCGAACATGGCTTACGTTCTATTTGCCACTTTGCACACGAGCAACTTCTGTTACCGTACTCAACCGTATAATCATTCCCTCCGTCATCATTGGGTTGCAGACGAGACTCCACATGGTACCGCTTCTGGGAAGCATCATACAAACGTACATAGTGTTCTCGGGACTTAGCATCACGTTCGGAAATGACCGTCCATATCCGGGGGGAAACATTGTTTCGCACCGTCTGGAAATTCGATAATGGATGTTGAATTGATCAACATCCCTATTAAATGTAAAGTGTATGGCTGCCTTTATAGGCATCATCCTTGCTTATGACAACACATGGTTAAAACACTCAGACATGTTTGTTGTTAGGTTACCCCAGCGGCAATTTTCGTGGTCTCACACCAGCGTCCACTTATGGAGGCCAATATCTCTCAAGTATCTCCACGCCTCCATCTTAATGTACTTCATCTGTCTGATGGCATAACGATACTTAGAACGCTGGGATGTGCTTCTGATTTTCCAACAAAGCTTCTTCAACGTGTTGCTCTTGAACTTTGACCCGAGATTGCTTCTTATGTGACGAAGACAATAACGATGGTAAGCATGTGGCTCCCTCCATCCTTCCAATTCCTCCATTGCCCGTATGATTCCCACATGTCGGTCTGAAATAACACAAAGCGGACAGCTGGCATTGTGATGTGATACATGCTCCCTAAATTGCTCCAAGAACCAAGACGAGCTCTCAATTGTCTCTTCATCCATAATTGCATACGCCACCGGAAGAACGTAGTTATTTGCGTTTTTCGTCACCGCAATCAACATCTTACCCTTATACGTCCCCTTCAGATGAGTGACGTCAATTGATATGACAGGCGCTGAATGTCTAAAGGCCTCAATTAGAGGGCCGAATGCCCAGAAAACATATTTGAAGACCATGCATTCGGTAGTGCTCCTCTCGTGATGACACCACTTCACAACGGTACCCGGATTTGTTGCCAGTAACCTTTCAATGTAGGTAGGCAACTCCTTGAAGTTGCTCTCCCAAGTACCGTAGACATTCTCAATTGCTTTTCTACGGGCAGTCCATGCCTTAGAGTTGGTGACATCGACCTTCAACGCCTCCTTTACGTGGGTGATAATCTGTTTAACCGGGAAAGTTAAATCAGCCTTGACCTGTGCATGGATATGTGATGCAATATCTCTGGACCGTAGTTCCCTATTGTTATTTCTTTCTACCGTTGAGTAGCATGTGTGTGTTGGACTCCATTTGTGCAAACGCCAGAAGGCTCCTTTATGTGGACGTGATGCAGCAGCAGCCCACATACATGAAGAGTTTTCGTTCTTGCATTTGACTTTAAATGTACCCGGTCTGCTTTCTATCACACGTAACTCCCTGTTACATTCTACGTTCCAATACCGAATGGCTTTAACTACTTCGTCTTTACTTTCGAAGTAGATACCGACACAGATACTGTTTACGTTTCCATTCCACATCTCCATCGTATCTTCATCGTCGAAATCGGGTAGGCGATACGCTTCCAAGCCTTCGTCTTGCTCGTCGACAGGTTTGTCTATAAGGAATGAACGATTAATCCCTTCATGGAATTCAGCACCTGTTGGGGCTTGTACTGCCCAACCTTCTCCTTCTTCTTCGGCGCTTACTTCTGAATCAACGTCGTCACTTGGTTGAAACTCACTCTCTCTACTTGTATCCGACATAAAACCTTGCAATGAATGGTACTTATATCAGGATCAGGATGAATCCAAATATTTTATTAGGAATAAGAGTATGAATACCTTGAGAGTCATCTGAAGGTACATTGTTAAAATCGTTCTCGTTCTCATCATTGTCGTCATCGCCGCTTTCCTCATTGGCAACTCGTTCATGTTGCCCTTGAGAGTCATCTGAAGGTACATCAAAAACCGAAAGATTTATTAGATAAGCTCAAGTATTTGTATTGAAAAATTAAGATACACAGTACATCGCAGGTTTTTTACCTTCATCAGCATTATCCTCATCGTTATCATTGGCATCTAAATTAGCAACATATTGTTCGTTAAAGTGATAATCAGTATAGTGGTAATCTGGAACAAGTTGTCTACTTGAGCTTGCGGTGTGGCTATTGTACATTGAAGAACCGAGTTCCAAATTGATAGAATGCATCTGCTGCTGTGTTGGAGTATGAAATGTTTCTTCACCGTATGACACCGTGAACCGCCTTAAGAGATCCATAACACTACTTTCTTCTAATGGAACTAATGGCGTGTAGTGAACGTGGATCACTGCTGCGTAGCGGTTTACGTTTAATGCTAGATAGAACATCATTTCCATACCCTCATTTCCTGTGATGTATGTAGCCTCAGAACACCCCTCGAAAGTGTAATACATTGTTAATCTAACATTGTATGAACACTTGTCTATTTGAGTAACGAGACAAACGTGATTGAGAAATTTCGTGTATGACATTCTATGGGTCATAATAAACGTAGTTGACTCTGTATTGTTGTGAAGTGTAATGTCTGTCTGGTTTTTGTAAGTAATGTCACCACCCCCAATAAAGTTTAACAATGAAAGGGGTAAAGGTGTCCATTACGAAGGAAAAGTAGAGTGAGGTTTGATTGTGGAATGGTTATTACTGAGATTCGTTAACGATATTTGTAGAGTTCGTGGACTAGAGAATCCGCAATCTGAGGTTGCGGAAGTAGACAAATCCACGCAATCTGAGATTGCGGAAGTAGACAAATCCACGCAATCTGAGATTGCGTAAGTAGACAAACACTTCTCTAAATCTGCAACTTCAGCTTGCGGATTTCTCTAAATCTTCAACTTCAGCTTGAAGATTTCTCTACTCCACAAACTCTACAAATAACGTTAACGAATCTCAGTAAAATATCTGTGACAAACAATGGTTTATTGCAATTGTGGTTCCTGCACTATTATTCGAGTGTCAAGGAGCACAAGAAACACTGGCCGTAGGTATTATTGTTGCAATCGGAGACCAAGAAGTTGTGGCTTTGTATGTTGGGTGGAGCCACCAGGGGTGAACAATTGAGAGCTAATCCATTGAATTCCATTACCGAACAACTACAACATCTACACATACATTACCACTTTAATGATGATCAACCTCGCCCCAGTTTAGCCACCAAAGCAATTTGCAACCAAACTTTCGGTTTCCCAATAACTCAAATGTGCGGCCAAACTTTCAGTTTCCCAATAACTCAAATGTGCGGCCAAATACCCAACAGGCAAGGGAGCCCCCGTTAAACCACCCACCCTACCGTCACCCTCGACACACTGAGAATGATCAAGTTTCGGAACCTGAAGAGTACACTTCAGAGGCTGATGACGTTGGCGCTTAATAATTCTTGTTCCTTACTTACGTTTTCTTGCTTACGTTTCCTTGGTTATGTGGTGTGTTGTTTTATGTACGGTGTTTTATGTAGTTTGCCAATAATTATGTTAAAAAAATTCCAGACGAAAATATAAAAAATCGTAGTGTAGAAACTGGCTCAGGGGGCCCCAAACCCGAGCCAGCCTTTACCGGCACCGGACCGTCGAACGTGGCGTCCTTGGGAGAAATAACGGCACCGTCCCTGGTTCGGGCGTTACAAGACTGTCCGTGACACGATCCCGGGCCTCACAAAAAGCCCCGGACCTCATTTTGTGTATCTACTTTTGTTGCCAATAATTATGTTAAAAAAATTCCGGACGAAAATATAAAAAATCGTAGTGTAGAAACTGGCCCAGGGGGCTCTTTTGGGGCCCCCGTATCCATCTCCCGGGCCGGCCTTTACCGGCACCGGACCGTCGAACGTGGCGTCCTTGGGAGACATAACGGCACTGTCGCTGGTTCGGGCGTTATGAGACTGTCCGTGACACGATCCCGGGCTTCACAAAAAGCCCCGGACCTCATTTTGTGTATCTACTTTTGTTGCCAATAATTATGTTAAAAAAAAATTCCGGACGAAAATATAAAAAATCGTAGTGTAGAAACTGGCCCATGGGGCTCTTTTGGGGCCCCCGTATCCGTCTCCCGGGCCGGCCTTTACCGGCACCGGACCGTCGAACGTGGCGTCCTTGGGAGACATAACGGCACCGTCGCTGGTTCGGGCGTTACGAGACTGTCCGTGACACGATCCCGGGCCTCACAAAAAGCCCCAGACCTCATTTTGTGTATCTACTTTTGTTGCCAATAATTATGTTAAAATTTTTTTACATTTATTACATTTATTACATTTGATTTTTCTAATAGATAAACTATTTAGGATGGTTACATAATTGTCCTCTAGTACCACATGGAGGAGGACGTCGAGTGCGGTCTGGATTCCGACGCGGCTTGTAACACCCCAACCGATGGCGGAAACATCGGGATGTCACGTATTGATGATTTTTCAGTAGCTCATGGTGAATAATAAATTTCATTAAATAATTTAAATACGTTACATACAATTGCTCTAAGAATTGGTACATCAAACTGAATTAAACTATGCAAACATCTTCAAGCATCAATTCAAATCTTCAAGCAACTAGAACCTGAAACATGTTAAGTTGAAAATATTTTGGGTCAACAAAAGTTGGTGAGAATTACATAGGTTTTGATAATCGAATAAAATTGTTGTGCAATTCATGTGTCATGGCAATCTAGTCCATATGCGAAAACATACTAGAAGTAAATCGAGTGCATAATCAACCTTGTGACTGTTGTATTGTGGTACATCCCATACGCTCATGGTTCACTCGTTTATATTGCAGTAACAAACACCCACGCAACCTTTGTAGGAGGCACGTATCCGGGTGGGATTGTCAGTCCAATAGATCTATCAATGTATACCGTTTGGCTGATGAATGTTTATGCTAGAATTGTGCTTACCCTAGTCATGTTCAAGACATAATGCAACATAGAAATGCACATAGACACATTGATGATTGAATTGCATATAGAATGTTGTAACATGTTTCACCCAAAAAATGGTGATAAATAGAAAAGGGGCTATGTAAAACTCACCTTAGCAAATTGTTATATCTGTTGAAAAATTGAATAATGGTGTTGCCCAAATGTATCAAGTATCACCCTATAATAAGGTAATAAATATGTCTAAGTCTATCAAGTCTACAAATATATTCTAGGGTTTCGATTTGGGGATATCCAATTGTTGAATTTATTATAAAATGTTTAAATAAAGGGAAATTTGATAATTAAATAAATGAAAGTCTTTTTATAAAGTTTGAATTTAGGATGCTCACAATAATGTGTTTGAAGTATAAAAATAATTTTTATAAAATTATTTTCTTTAAAATAGATTATTAAATCTATTTATTACAAATTGCCAAAATTTAACTTTAATATTTAAAAAAAATACTAAAATTAAAGAATTTTTATTTTAAAAATTATATTTCTGTTCTAAATATTCAGAAATAAATTGTATAAAATTTTGGTGCAAAAAATATTAAAAATTGAATTTATTATGATTAAAACTAACAAAAATTGCTTAAAAATATAAAATAAATGATTTTTCAGAATTAAAAATCATTTCAGTAAAGTTTATCATTGTACAAACTCAGGATAATTTTTGTGGAAATTTATAAAATTGTTTTGATATTTTAATGGATTTTTATAAATATATTAGAATAAAATTGATTTAATTGTTATATATATATATATATTAAATAAATTAATTTCAGAAAACTAAAAATTGTAGGTGGAACATTTATATCAGATTAGTTAAAAATATTTTTTTTTTAGAATTTATAAAAGGGTTTTAATAGTTAAAAACGAATTTATAAGATTAAATGTAATATATATAATTAAATAGAGTTTGTTGTTTAAAAATGAAAAAGGAAAGAAAAGAAACGCCACAGCCGGGACTCGAACCCGGGTGGCTTGGGAATAATGAAACAATCACAACCACTTGGTCCAGACCAGTGGTTGTGATTATTCTTGTTCGTTTAAAAATAAATATAGTACGCTGGATCAAGTTTATCCCCAATTCAACGTTCGAAGCCCTAGATTCAGCAATAGCTTGATTCACACATCAATAGCCCAATTAATCATAGGGCTATTGATGTGTGGATGCCGATGAACAAACCCCACTTAAATAATTAAACTTACAACGTTGTTTCGAGCTCGATTGATCGGTCAACACAATTGGTCAAAAACACGATCGATATGAACGAATAGAGTATAATTAAGAAGATTGGAGGTTAGGAGAGGAGTATTGGCGAGTTGTGATGGTTCGTGAACGATCAATTTATAGTGCTATACACTGGATTGATGAAATGGTAAGGGTTGACCAAGCATTGAAGGTTATACGCGTAATTGGTTAATTGGTTGACAATTGATTGATAATTATCGTGTAGCTTAGTCATGATAGGCCGGTAATCAAGTAAGGATGCCAAGATTATGCAAATCACGAGTTAATGGGATTGATTTTGGCAACTCGCGTTCCACAGTTGACTTTTCAAGTCAACTGTGAAGGATTTCATTCAAGAATATAATTATATCGTGCCTGGATTGAATCAGATATGATGGCTAGCCCAGTTGGTGTTTACGTGGGTGTGTGTGGTAGATGGCCCGGGTTCGATTCCGGTTAGTTGCAAAGAATTTCTTTTTTTATTAAACAAGAAGGGGAGGAGTAGTTGGGCTCTTGGTGGGCCGGCCTGGTTGTTGGGCTCAGACCTGGGCCGGGTGTGGGCTTGGTTTAAACAAAACTAATTTTAGAATTATTATTATTATTATTATTATTATTATAAACCTTTATATATATACATATATATACATGTATAAATAATTATCATTGTATTGAGGTTCAAAATATCACCAAAAATAATAATAATAAGGCTTGTCGTTTTAATCCGTAACGTATACGAAATGTTACAGTCTCCCCTACTTTTAGGAACTTCGTCCCGAAGTTAAGAGAAACACTAAGTTTACAATTGGTCAACTACTGAAAACCTTGATAAAATTTCACACTACCTTAACGTACCTGTAAACATTACGCATTTAAGCTTGTACGTTACACGATCATTATTAATAAAACGTCAAGATTCTATCGTTTACATTCGCATTTAATTATTTTTGTCGCACTTTGGAAACCTTAATACTATATATATGTTTAATACATGTGGGTAAGGCTTGGAATAATTATCAAAAAAAATAATGCTTGGGCCGGGGATCGAACCCGCGCCCAAGCCGTCCCAAACAACACACTCAACCAGCTGATCCAACCATATTATCTGTTTGTAACCCTGTACGATTTCCTTATAACCCGACCTAGACTTGGTCACAGTTGACATAGAAAGTCAACTGTGACAGCCCACTCCATCAATCTGCAAGTCAAACGCGTAATTGGATCCAGGAATGGAAAGGATTGGTGATTTCCGGCCCTGTATGACTCGGACACACAGCAATCACAATTAATCATTGCCAAATTTGAACCCAAAGACGCGTCCCTCATTATTATGCGGTCAATCCTTACCATAACATCAAACCAGTGCTTAGCACTATAAATTGACCATCCTCGAATCATTTCAACTCGCTCACACATCTCTCTTAACCACCAATTGCTCTGAAACATCCTCTGAACCACCCACGCGAACACGATTTGACTTTTTTTGTTGACTGTTCAATCGAGATCAAAACAACACTGTAAGTCCAATTTTTTTTGAGGGTTTTGTTAATCGGCATCCATACAACGAAAGCCCTAACATTAATCGGGTTAAAGATGTGTGGATTGCTTGATTGGAAAAGCTAGGGCTCGTAATGTGATTTGGGGATAAAACTGGATCGATACAGTATATTTATATTATTTAAACAGAGGTTAGTCACAACCACAGGCCTAGGCCAAGTGGTTGTGATCGTTGTTGGTGACCAAGGGCACCCGGGTTCGAATCCCTGCTTGGGCGTCCTTTTTCCACTTCTTTTTTTTTACCTTTTAAAAAACAAACCAAATTATATATATTCATTTAAATTTGTAAATTCATTTTTAATTATTAAAACCTTTTTAAAAATTCTAAAAAATTATCTTTAACAAATCTGATGTCAAAGTTTTATCTACAATTTTTATTTTTCTGAAATTCATTTATTTAATATTTATAATAATTAAATCAATTTTACACTATTATATTTATAAAAATCCATAAAAATATCAAAACAATTTTAATAATTTCTACAAAAATTATCCTATGTTTGTACAATGGTAAACTTTACTGAAATGATTTTTAATTCAGAAAAATCATTTATTTTATATTTTTAATTAATTTTTGTTAAATTTAATCATAATTAAATCATAATAAATTCAATTTTTATCATTTTTGCACCAAAATTTTATACAATTTATTTCAAAACATTTAGAACAGAAATATGATTTTTAAAATAATAATTCCTTAATTTTAATATTTTTAAATATTAAAGTTAAATATTGGCAACTTTTAATAAATAGATTTAATAATCTATTTTAAAGAAAATAATTTTATAAAAATTATTTTTATACTTCAAAAACATTATTGTGTATATCCCAAATTAAAACTTTATAAAAAGATTTTCATTTATTTAATTATCAAATTTCCCTTTATTTACTTAGACATTTATTATAAAATTCAACAGTTGGGTATCCCCAAATTCGAAGCCCCTAGAATGTATACATTTGTAGACTAGATAGACTTATTTATTACCTTATTATAGGGTGATATTTGGCATTGTTTGGGCAACACTATTATTTCATCTTTTCAAGAAGTATAACATTTGCTAAGGTGAGTTTTACATAGCCCCTTTTTATTTATCACCATTTTTGGGGTGAAACATGTTATAACATCATTTATGCAATTCAATCATCAATGTGTCTATGTGTTTTCTATGTTGCATTATGTCTTGAGCATGATTAGAGTAAGCACCATTCTAGCATAATCATTAACTCCGTACAAGCCGACGGTATACATTGATAGATCTATTGGACTGACAATCCCACCCGGATACGTGCCTCCTACAAAGGTAGCGTGGGTGTTTGTTATCGCATAACATATTCAAGTGAACCATGAGCGTTTGGGATGTATCATATTATAACAGTCACCAGGGTTGGTTATGCACTCGATTTATTTCTAGTATGTTCTCACATATGGACTAGATTGACATGACACATGAATTGCACAACATTTTTATTCAATTATCAAAAACCTATGTAATTCTCACCAACTTTTGTTGACCCAGAAATATTTTTAAAATTAACATGTTTCAGGTAACAATGAAGCTGAGGCTTGAGTATGCATGGGGATTTAACATGAAGCTTTTGTTTGAAGTTATTTGAAGTTGTTACTTTATTTTGATATCATGTATTTGAATTTCTAGACATCACTTTATTTTGGATATTTATATTATGAATAAATTATTTAAAATTTAAATTATACCATGTGCTACTGAAACAATCATCAATACGTGGCACCCCGATATTTCTCAACAAATGGCGCAACAAATCGCAACTCTGGTTCCCAATTTACTCGCTCAGGTCATCCAAATGAACGGCAACGGGAATGGTCACGGCAACGGGAACGGGAACGGGAACGGCAATGGAAATGGAAATGGACCCCCAGCCTGCACCCTTAAGCATTTCAACTCTTGTAACCCTCCAAAGTTTAGTGGTGAAGAAGGAGCTACAGGACTCCTCCAATGGTTCGAGGGTATTGAGAATACCTTCATCAACAGTGAGTGCCCCGACAACTTCAAGGTTCGTTACGCCATGAGTGTTCTCCATAAACGAGCACTCACTTGGTGGAATGAAGAAAAGCGTACTCGTGGGGCCGAAGTTGCTCTTGCTATGACATGGGACCAAGTCAAGGAGGTCATGAAGGAAGAGTTTTGTCCTCGCAATGAAGTTAAGAAGCTTGAGGATGAGTTCCACACCTTAGCTCAAGATAGTGGGGAAAACCTTGCCTACAACACCCGCTTTCACGAGCTTAGCTTATTGTTGCCTCACAAAGTTACTCCTCTGCCGGTAGCCATCGAGAAGTACATCGGTGGTCTGCCCATGCAAATCCAGGACACCGTTTGGGGTAGGAATCCTGCAACTTTGGAAGAGGCCAAACGTCTAGCGGCCACTCTTACTGATAATCACGTGAAGAACGGTACTCTCTTCCGCAAGGGCATTAAGAAGACGGTTGCCAAAGACACTCCACAGCCTGCAATTGAAGTCAAGCCTGAGACCTCAAGCAACAAAAAGCGCAAGGATAGAAACTATATGGTTGCTGCTACTCCACCTGCTGCCCAGAACCCAGCCAAGAAACCATACACCGGACCTCACCCTTTGTGCAACACTTGCAAGTACCATCATCCAGCACAGGTGCCATGTCGTTTTTGTACTACGTGTCAAAGATATGGTCACCTGGTGAACGTCTGTCGAGCCCCTCCTACTGCCCAAAACAACAATACCCCAGCTCCCAACCAAGAAAACAACAGGCCTGCTCGTGGTCAATGCTACGAGTGTGGCAGCCCTAATCACTACATCAACAATTGCCCTAATCGTAACCAAAACCAAAACCAAAACCGAAACCAAAACCAAAACCAGAACCGCAACCAGAACCAAGGTGCTCGAGGTCGCGCCTATAATCTCAACGCTAACCAGGCTCGTGACAACAACGAGGTGGTGAATGGTACGTTCCTCATTAATAACCACTATGCATCCATATTATTTGATTCGGGAGCTGATAAGTCATTTGTGTCACTGAAGTTTGAACCTTTACTTAACTTACCCCACACAAATCTAGAGGAACCTTTAGTGGTAGAAGTAGCTAACGGGAAGTCTATTTCGATCGACTCTATTATTCGTAACTGCTTGTTGAACCTCGACGATCATACCTTCTCTATCGATCTCATCCCCATGAATCTTGGAAGTTTTGATGTTATAGTAGGCATGGACTGGTTGTCAACTCATCGTGCCGAAATTCTGTGCTTCGAGAAAGTCATACGCATTCCTCTCGAATCTGGTGAGATTTTGAAGATCTATGGTGAGAAACCCTGTGGCGAGCTTAAGCTTATGTCTTGTACTACTGCCCAAAAGTACTTACGAAAGGGGTATACAGCCTTCTTAGCTAACGTGATAGAAAAGAAGGACAAAGGCAAAAGTATCCAAGACATTCCTATTATTCGAGACTATCCTGAAGTCTTCCCAGAGGATTTACCTGGTTTGCCTCCTGCTCGACAAGTTGAATTTCGTATTGATCTTGTTCCTGGTGCTAATCCTGTCGCTAAAGCTCCTTATCGTCTTGCACCCTCTGAGATGCAAGAACTCGCCAGTCAATTACAGGAACTTTCTGATAAAGGGTTCATTCGCCCTAGTTCTTCTCCATGGGGAGCCCCTGTCTTGTTCGTTAAAAAGAAGGATGGTTCTCTTAGGATGTGTATTGACTACCGTGAACTCAACAAACTCACCATCAAGAATCGTTATCCACTGCCTAGGATTGACGATCTCTTCGATCAACTTCAAGGAGCAACCCACTTCTCGAAGATTGATCTCCGTTCTGGTTATCATCAGCTTAGAGTCCACGATGAAGATATTCCCAAGACAGCTTTTCGCACGCGCTATGGTCACTATGAATTCATGGTTATGCCTTTTGGATTGACCAATGCTCCCGCAGTATTTATGGATTTGATGAATCGGGTTTGTAGACCCTATCTCGACAAATTCGTGATCGTCTTCATTGATGATATTTTGATTTACTCTAAATCAAAATCCGATCACGAGAAACATCTTCACTCTATCTTGGGTCTCCTAAAGAAAGAACAACTGTATGCCAAGTTCTCAAAATGTGAATTTTGGCTTAAGGAAGTTCAATTTTTGGGACATGTCATTGATATGAACGGAATTCATGTTGATCCCACAAAGATCGAAGCTGTGAAAAATTGGAGTGTTCCTCAAACTCCAACTGAAGTCCGTTCTTTCCTTGGTTTAGCTGGTTATTATCGTCGATTCATCGCCAATTTCTCCAAGATCGCTGTTCCTCTCACTACCTTAACTCACAAGGGTAAACCCTATGAATGAGGACCAAAGCAAGAGGAAGCATTTGAAACTCTTAAGCTGAAACTTTGTGAAGCTCCTATCTTGTCTCTACCTGATGGTAATGATGATTTCGTGGTCTACTGTGATGCATCGAACCAGGGTCTTGGTTGTGTTCTCATGCAACGAGGAAAGGTTATTGCTTATGCGTCTCGACAACTCAAGACTCACGAAAAGAATTATACCACCCATGATCTTGAATTGGGCGCTGTTGTCTTTGCACTCAAGATTTGGAGACATTATCTTTATGGGACCAAATGTGTGGTGTTCACGGACCACAAAAGTCTCCAACATGTCTTCGATCAAAAGAATCTTAACATGAGGCAACGACGTTGGGTTGAGTTACTTAACGACTATGATTGCGAAATTCGCTACCATCCTGGCAAGGCGAATGTTGTTGCTGACGCACTTAGTCGTAAAGAGCGTATCAAACTCCAATGTGCGAGAGTTCGTACTGACCTTCAAGATTGCATTCTCCAGGCTCAACACACATCAGTCACCCAAGGTAACATGTACGATGAAATGTCTTGTGGTGCAGAAACTCAACTTGAAACCAAACCCGATGGTCTTCTCTATTTTCTTAATCGACTGTGGATTCCCGACCGTGATGATCTTCGTACTTTCCTCATGAACGAGGCTCATAAGTCTCGTTATTCTATTCATCCTGGAGCTGACAAGATGTACCAAGATCTTCGTTATTCTTATTGGTGGCCTGGTATGAAGAAAGACATTGCTCTTTTCGTTGCAAAATGTCTCACTTGTTCCAAGGTCAAGGCTGAACATCAACGACCATCTGGTATGCTTGAACAACCAGAGATTCCTGTCTGGAAATGGGAGAGCATAGCTATGGATTTCATCACCAAACTCCCTCGTACACCCAAAGGTTTTGACAGTATTTGGGTAATCGTCGATCGTTTGACCAAGTCAGCCCACTTCCTACCTATTCGTGAGAAGTATTCTGTGGAAAGGTTGGCAAAGATGTACGTAAGTGAAATCGTATGTCGTCACGGTATACCTTTGGACATTATTTCTGATCGTGATGGTCGTTTCACCTCTCACTTTTGGGAGTCTCTACAAGATGCTTTGGGTACCAAGTTGAACCTGAGTACTGCTTATCACCCTCAAACAGATGGTCAGACTGAACGGACCATCCAAACACTTGAGGATATGCTCAGGGCATGTATCATCGATTTTGGTGGCGCATGGGATTCTCATCTTCCTTTGGTTGAGTTTTCATACAACAACAGTTATCACGCCAGCATTAACATGGCTCCTTTCGAGGCACTCTATGGTCGGAAATGTCGTTCACCTGTCTGTTGGACTGAGGTTGGTGAAGCTCGTATTACTGGACCCGAACTAATCCAGGAAACCACAGACAAAATTCAACTCGTTCAGGATAATCTTCTCAAGGCTAGAAGTCGCCAGAAGAGTTATGCTGATAGGCGTCGTAAACCCTTGGAATTTCAAGTTGGGGACCTTGTACTACTTAAGGTATCCCCTTGGAAAGGAGTAATTCGTTTCGGTAGAAAGGGAAAGCTAGCTCCTCGATACGTAGGCCCCTTCAAAATTCTTGACAGAGTTGGAAAAGTGGCTTACAAACTTGAACTTCCACCTGAGCTAAGCAATGTTCACCCGACCTTCCATGTTTCGAATCTCAAGAAATGCTTAGCGGATAAGAACCTTCATGTTCCTCTTGAGGATGTGCAAATTGATGAAAGCATGCACATTATCGAGAAACCCGTCGAGATTGTTGATACTGGAGTCAAGAAACTCAAGCGCAGTCGCATTCCGATCGTTAAGGTCCGTTGGGAATCTAAACGAGGCCCAGAGTTCACCTGGGAACGCAAAGACCAGATGAAGTCGAAGTATCCACATCTCTTTCCACCAGACTCTCCAACTCCAACTTCGGGACGAAGTTCCTAAAAGTAGGGGAGACTGTAACATTATGCATTTAAGCTTGTACGTTACACGATCATTATTAATAAAACGTCAAGATTCTATCGTTTACATTCGCATTTAATTATTTTTATCGCACTTTGGAAACCTTAATACTATATATATGTTTAATACATGTGGGTAAGGCTTGGAATAATTATCAAAAAAAATAATGCTTGGGCCGGGGATCGAACCCGCGCCCAAGCCGTCCCAAACAACACACTCAACCAGTTGATCCAACCATATTATCTGTTTGTAACCCTGTACGATTTCCTTATAACCCGACCTAGACTTGGTCACAGTTGACATAGAAAGTCAACTGTGACAGCCCACTCCATCAATCTGCAAGTCAAACGCGTAATTGGATCCAGGAATGGAAAGGATTGGTGATTTCCGGCCCTGTATGACTCGGACACACAGCAATCACAATTAATCATTGCCAAATTTGAACCCAAAGACGCGTCCCTCATTATTATGCGGTCAATCCTTACCATAACATCAAACCAGTGATTAGCACTATAAATTGACCATCCTCGAATCATTTCAACTCGCTCACACATCTCTCTTAACCACCAATTGCTCTGAAACATCCTCTAAACCACCCACGCGAACACGATTTGACTTTTTTTGTTGACTGTTCAATCGAGATCAAAACAACACTGTAAGTCCAATTTTTTTTAAGGGTTTTGTTAATCGGCATCCATACAACGAAAGCCCTAACATTAATCGGGTTAAAGATGTGTGGATTGCTTGATTGGAAAAGCTAGGGCTCGTAATGTGATTTGGGGATAAAACTGGATCGATACAGTATATTTATATTATTTAAACAGAGGTTAGTCACAACCACAGGCCTAGGCCAAGTGGTTGTGATCGTTGTTGGTGACCAAGGGCACCCGGGTTCGAATCCCTGCTTGGGCGTCCTTTTTCCACTTCTTTTTTTTTACCTTTTAAAAACAAACCAAATTATATATATATTCATTTAAATTTGTAAATTCATTTTTAATTATTAAAACCTTTTTAAAAATTCTAAAAAATTATCTTTAACAAATCTGATGTCAAAGTTTTATCTACAATTTTTATTTTTCTGAAATTCATTTATTTAATATTTATAATAATTAAATCAATTTTACACTATTATATTTATAAAAATCCATAAAAATATCAAAACAATTTTAATAATTTCTACAAAAATTATCCTATGTTTGTACAATGGTAAACTTTACTGAAATGATTTTTAATTCAGAAAAATCATTTATTTTATATTTTTAATCAATTTTTGTTAAATTTAATCATAATTAAATCATAATAAATTCAATTTTTATCATTTTTGCACCAAAATTTTATACAATTTATTTCAAAACATTTAGAACAGAAATATGATTTTTAAAATAATAATTCCTTAATTTTAATATTTTTAAATATTAAAGTTAAATATTGGCAACTTTTAATAAATAGATTTAATAATCTATTTTAAAGAAAATAATTTTATAAAAATTATTTTTATACTTCAAAAACATTATTGTGTATATCCCAAATTAAAACTTTATAAAAAGATTTTCATTTATTTAATTATCAAATTTCCCTTTATTTACTTAGACATTTATTATAAAATTCAACAGTTGGGTATCCCCAAATTCGAAGCCCCTAGAATGTATACTTTTGTAGACTAGATAGACTTATTTATTACCTTATTATAGGGTGATATTTGGCATTGTTTGGGCAACACTATTATTTCATCTTTTCAAGAAGTATAACATTTGCTAAGGTGAGTTTTACATAGCCCCTTTTTATTTATCACCATTTTTGGGGTGAAACATGTTATAACATCATTTATGCAATTCAATCATCAATGTGTCTATGTGTTTTCTATGTTGCATTATGTCTTGAGCATGATTAGAGTAAGCACCATTCTAGCATAATCATTAACTCCGTACAAGCCGACGGTATACATTGATAGATCTATTGGACTGACAATCCCACCCGGATACGTGCCTCCTACAAAGGTAGCGTGGGTGTTTGTTATCGCATAACATATTCAAGTGAACCTTGAGCGTATGGGATGTATCATATTATAACAGTCACCAGGGTTGGTTATGCACTCGATTTATTTCTAGTATGTTCTCACATATGGACTAGATTGACATGACACATGAATTGCTCAACATTTTTATTCAATTATCAAAAACCTATGTAATTCTCACCAACTTTTGTTGACCCAGAAATATTTTCAAAATTAACATGTTTCAGGTAACAATGAAGCTGAGGCTTGAGTATGCATGGGGATTTAACATGAAGCTTTTGTTTGAAGTTATTTGAAGTTGTTGCTTTATTTTGATATCATGTATTTGAATTTTAGACATCACTTTATTTTGGATATTTATATTATGAATAAATTATTTAAAATTTAAATTATACCATATGCTACTGAAACAATCATCAATACGTGGCACCCCGATGTTTCCGCCATCGGTTGGGGTGTTACAGCAGCCAAACGCTTTGCTTCCTCCAAAGTAGCAGGGTTCCTTCCCCACACTGTGTCTTGAATCTGCATCGGTAAACCACCAATGTATTTTTCGATCGCAATGGGCAAAGGGGTGACTTTGTGGGGTAGCAGTAAGCTAAGTTCGTGAAAACGAGTGTTGTAAGCAAGGTTTTCCCCACTGTCTTGAGCAAGATCATGAAAATCATCTTCCAGCTTCTTAATTTCATTACGAGGACAGAACTCTGCCTTCATAAAGTCTTTAGCTTGATCCCAGGTTAAGGCTAGTGCAGCTTCAGCTCCGCGAGCGCGTTTTTCCTCATTCCACTGTCACACCACGCCAATGGCGGAAACACGTGGCGCGACGCTCGAAAGCATATCAAAGTCAAGATTAACACAAACTATATTTAACTAGAAAAAATCATTATATTAAGATGTCGGGAAGGAGTACCTGGTTTCAAACATTACATAAAACCACAAACATTAAGTTTTAAAGTGGGGTGTTTCCGTTTATGTCCAAACCCGATGGTAACAATAGATGAAACCCCCAACCAGTGTCCGACATCCCAAATTCCACCGTACTAGCCGCATACCTGTTCAGCACTTAGTTACCTGAAAGATATGTTTAAAAAGACGTCAATATATAAAATATTGGTGAGTTCACAGGTTTTAGTTTCGTAAATACGACATTTTTACATCCTGTGCAAATCCAGCACATTTTGTGGCCTTTGTACGGAGTAGCTAGCTCCTACAAACTATGATGATAAGCAATCCCCTGAGTCCCATAACCAAACAAAGACTAATAAATATGCCCCGCTCCAAGTCGTTTCTCGGAACCCAACGACTTAAGTTCAGAATATGTGCACCTCTTGTCTTTACCGGGTTGACGCTATCAACCAGAGGTGGGCCTCGTCAGGCACCAATAGTACTATCCAAATATTCCTTCAGTTTCATTTACCTGAATTAATGGTTACAGTAGCGAGGACCCAACCCCGAGTGGCGAACAAGAACTCAAGTACTCATCATGCCACTTATCACATTTTAACCTTTGAAAACCATTTCAACATGTGATAACTTTTGACAAACATATCTTTCCCCCAGTTAAAACAGTAAAATGGGGCCGTGAAACTCACCTTAATTTCCATGCTTAGCTAGCAAATAAAGCCCAAAGCTTTGACCGACTTCCTCGTGCCCTATTTACCAATAAAGGACACCTTAAAGTCTATCATATATAAGCCTAGCTTATTTTCCGGTTAAAAGATAGTTTATTCAACTATCTTGACTCGTGTGTACTAACCCGAGCCTTGAGGTGTTTTAACTTGACGTACCGATCGTGACTTATCATAATTCATGAGTTCACATACGACATAGTACCCGAGTCGCGCACCTGTTACTATTCGTGTGTAAACCATGTTGGACTACTACCATGAAACGCATAAATCATCCCGAGTCATAGCTCGTCTCGTAATCGGATAAAGGTATTTGTCTTGTACATTTATTTTCGAAAAATATATATTTTGAGGAAACATAATTGTAGCTATTGAAATAGATTAATAGCAATTGTCACATCTTTTCCCGAATCCGAGTATCTTACAAATCTCGAGACTTTGCTTTTTATAGAAAGTTTTCCAAATGAAAATCGAACGTTTATGCATCTTGAATCCGAACGACAAGTATATTGTAGTTATCGAATAACCTTTAAAAAAAACTCGTCATACTTGACGCTTGGTAACCAAAAAGACTATATATATTTGTTTGAGAGGTTGCCCGGAATAGACTATTATTGTTACAAATAATCTTTGTCAAAAACGTCGTGAATTTTGCATAAAATTACATTTATCAAACACTTGGAAAGTTATTTATAAGAACGCACAACAATATCACATTTGTCGTGTTTCGGATTTTATAAAAATTTTGGCAGAGTTTCCTCTGTTTTTGTACAAACCAGACAACACAAGTCGTCTACAATTTTCCCAAAATCGACACCAAAACAAGACAATCAATCCGTTAATACAATTTCCGATTTCAACTAGACGTTTATACGTTTCGACAACCATATAATTTATACTATTTATATAAATATACACAATTTAAGCCCGATAATTAACCATGTCACGCTAATATACGAAACCAAACATCCGACTTATACTTTCTGTTTATTATTTTCGGTCCGTTCGCGAGTTAAACTCCGGTTTTATTTGTGTTTATAATTTATAACATGCAATGCAAAGTAAACACAAATAATTATACCAAAACGTGCGCGCGCGACTTGATGCGTCTAGAACGACGTGTTCGACCGAGTCGACATGTTTGACCGAGTTGACTCGGTCTGACCCGTTGACCAGCTGACCGAGCTTGCCCGCGTGTTGACCAGATCTGGCCCGTAACTGAGATCCCGAGCCGAACCCGAGTCCAATCCCGAGAACGACACCTGACCCGAACCACATCTGGCCAAACCCGACTAAAAACCCACTGATCTTTAACCCAAGAATAAAACCCGTCAACACCATCCGGTACCACCATCGCGTCACCCGGTGCCTCCTCCTCCGGATCTGTCACCACCGTCACCTTGTACCACCAAAACAACCACCACTGGCTGTCACCCGCCATGAGACCACCACGAGCAACGTCACCACTAGACCCGTACTCAATCCCGACCACCCTCTGTACTGAACCCAATCACGAACCACAGCCCAAAAACCACCCTCTGCTGCTGTTTTCTGCGCGTTTCGGGCTGCAGAACCACCGCACAGCCACCTAACCCATCACCACCTCTGCCGTACGTCTCCTACCTCAAAACCACCACTACCCATCGTTTTCCACCTCGAAACCACCACCTCGGACCGTATTCCACCTCGTAACCACCACAAAAGGGACGATCGGCACCCACGACAAGGTTTGGGTGGTTGTTGCTTCTGTATCAGTGAGAAGAGAGGGAGAGTTCGAGGAGAGAGAGAGAGGTATACCCGGTTTTAGAGAGAGAGAGTAGAGAGAGAGAGAGGGTATGCGGCTGCCATGTGAAGAAGGAGAAGGTTATTGTGCCTTTTTATACTTAGGGTTAGGGTTGGTGGTTGTGCACCGTGTATCGAACCCGTTTTAAACGAAAACGCTTCGGTTTATTATTAGGCTCGAAAATAAGTTATAAAAATCATTCGGTTTTGTTCGTAATTAAAAACACAACTAAACCGAGCAATTTAGTTATTATTCTCGTAACTCGACGCGTGAAAACGGAACACGCGTTAAAATCGCGTTAATCGACTCGGTTGTGTTATCCTTCATTTAGACGACTGGTTTACCTTCGCAACGAAATAAATGAAATTATTTACAATAAATAATTATTCCAAAAGTTCGATAACGGTTAAAACCACACGTTTTGACGTTCGAATCCCACGTCAGTTCCTCTCCGCGTTCTCCAAAACGCTGCGTTTTTTACCGTTTACCGCGCCGATTTCACATTCGATCGCATCAATAGTAAATACGTGTCGTATTTACATTTATTAGCCTTATGTTAGTCCACTTGATAAATTTTTACTGATGTCAGTTCGTTACGTTAAATACGCGAAGTCTTTCTTTAAAGGCATCAAGACTTCAACGAACTTTCAAAAGGACATCGTAGGACTCATATCAGCTCAACTAACCATAATTAACCTTAAACCATGTTAATTACTTCTAAAACATGATTAGAATCACGTTAATCGTTGTACGAAATTTGCCGGTTGTCACATCCACCAAGTGAGTGCTCGTTTGTGAAGAACACTCATGGCATAACGAACCTTAAAGTTGTCGGGGCACTCACTGTTAATGAAGGTATTCTCAATACCCTCAAACCATTGTAGGAGTCCTGTAGTTCCTTCTTCTCCACTGAACTTTGGGGGATTGCAAGAATTAAAGTGCTTAAGGGTACAGGCTGGAAGACCATTCCCATTCCCGTTGTGATTTCCATTTCCATTCCCGTTGCCGTTGCCGTTCCCATTGCCGTTCAACTGGATGACTTGAGCTAGTAAGTTGGGAACCAGAGTTGCGATTTGCTGCGCCATTTGTTGAGAAATGATTGCAGCCATTTGAGCATCGACACCATTATTGTTGTTGTTGTTGTTGTTAGTGTCATGGTTATGGTTATGATTGCTACTCCCTTCATCATGATTTTCACCACTGTTAAGACGAGCACTGCGACGTGGAGGCATGATCTGTAAGAGATACAATGAAATGAATGAGGTTATATAAGGAATGTAATCATTTATTCATTAAAACGAATAAACGAAAACGTTGACTTATCAAAGATTTTAGATTCTAATAACATATGAAGACATGCTTTAGCCTATAAGTGAACACTCATCCCGAGAATTCCCAGGTAGGCATCCGGGTCCCTCGTCTGATTGGGATATATGCGCAATGCCAGCCTAGACAGAAGACTCAGAATACAGGCGTTCACCCTTCCAGATTGCACGTGTTCGTTATTAAAATCTAGAACTTCGACGAGATCTCAAGGTGGTTTAGGTTAAACCTGAGGATTTTGCCTTATTAGTCTAAGAGTGGATCCAGTGATGGAGAGCAACCTTCTTGTAGGGATGAAAGTAGAGATATGAAGTAGGAGGGAGATAGAGAATAGCAAGTAAAAGAAGCAAGTACTGGTTAAATCCTATGGTTATAGACTAGATTATTTTTCTAATAACCTAATTCCCTATAACCATGGCTCTGATACCAATCTGTAACACCCCAACCGATGGCGGAAACATCGGGATGTCACGTATTGATGATTTTTCAGTAGCTCATGGTGAATAATAAATTTCATTAAATAATTTAAATACGTTACATACAATTGCTCTAAGAATTGGTACATCAAACTGAATTAAACTATGCAAACATCTTCAAGCATCAATTCAAATCTTCAAGCAACTAGAACCTGAAACATGTTAAGTTGAAAATATTTTGGGTCAACAAAAGTTGTGAGAATTACATAGGTTTTGATAATCGAATAAAATTGTTGTGCAATTCATGTGTCATGGCAATCTAGTCCATATGCGAAAACATACTAGAAGTAAATCGAGTGCATAATCAACCTTGTGACTGTTGTATTGTGGTACATCCCATACGCTCATGGTTCACTCGTTTATATTGCAGTAACAAACACCCACGCAACCTTTGTAGGAGGCACGTATCCGGGTGGGATTGTCAGTCCAATAGATCTATCAATGTATACTGTTTGGCTGATGAATGTTTATGCTAGAATTGTGCTTACCCTAGTCATGTTCAAGACATAATGCAACATAGAAATGCACATAGACACATTGATGATTGAATTGCATATAGAATGTTGTAACATGTTTCACCCCAAAAATGGTGATAAATAGAAAAGGGGCTATGTAAAACTCACCTTAGCAAATTGTTATATCTGTTGAAAAATTGAATAATGGTGTTGCCCAAATGTATCAAGTATCACCCTATAATAAGGTAATAAATATGTCTAAGTCTATCAAGTCTACAAATATATTCTAGGGTTTCGATTTGGGGATATCCAATTGTTGAATTTATTATAAAATGTTTAAATAAAGGGAAATTAGATAATTAAATAAATGAAAGTCTTTTTATAAAGTTTGAATTTAGGATGCTCACAATAATGTGTTTGAAGTATAAAAATATTTTTTATAAAATTATTTTCTTTAAAATAGATTATTAAATCTATTTATTACAAATTGCCAAAATTTAACTTTAATATTTAAAAAAAATACTAAAATTAAAGAATTTTTATTTTAAAAATTATATTTCTGTTCTAAATATTCAGAAATAAATTGTATAAAATTTTGGTGCAAAAAATATTAAAAATTGAATTTATTATGATTTAATTATGATTAAAACTAACAAAAATTGCTTAAAAATATAAAATAAATGATTTTTCAGAATTAAAAATCATTTCAGTAAAGTTTATCATTGTACAAACTCAGGATAATTTTTGTGGAAATTTATAAAATTGTTTTGATATTTTAATGGATTTTTATAAATATATTAGAATAAAATTGATTTAATTGTTACATATATATATATTAAATAAATTAATTTCAGAAAACTAAAAATTGTAGGTGGAACATTTATATCAGATTAGTTAAAAATATTTTTTTTTTAGAATTTATAAAAGGGTTTTAATAGTTAAAAACGAATTTATAAGATTAAATGTAATATATATATAATTAAATAGAGTTTGTTGTTTAAAAATGAAAAAGGAAAGAAAAGAAACGCCACAGCCGGGACTCGAACCCGGGTGGCTTGGGAATAATGCAACAGTCACAACCACTTGGTCCAGACCAGTGGTTGTGATTATTCTTGTTCGTTTAAAAATAAATATAGTACGCTGGATCAAGTTTATCCCCAATTCAACGTTCGAAGCCCTAGATTCGGCAATAGCTTGATTCACACATCAATAGCCCAATTAATCATAGGGCTATTGATGTGTGGATGCCGATGAACAAACCCCACTTAAATAATTAAACTTACAACGTTGTTTCGAGCTCGATTGATCGGTCAACACAATTGGTCAAAAACACGATCGATATGAACGAATAGAGTATAATTAAGAAGATTGGAGGTTAGGAGAGGAGTATTGGCGAGTTGTGATGGTTCGTGAACGATCAATTTATAGTGCTATACACTGGATTGATGAAATGGTAAGGGTTGACCAAGCGTTGAAGGTTATACGCGTAATTGGTTAATTGGTTGACAATTGATTGATAATTATCGTGTAGCTTAGTCATGATAGGCCGGTAATCAAGTAAGGATGCCAAGATTATGCAAATCACGAGTTAATGGGATTGATTTTGGCAACTCGCGTTCCACAGTTGACTTTTCAAGTCAACTGTGAAGGATTTCAATCAAGAATATAATTATATCGTGCCTGGATTGAATCAGATATGATGGCTAGCCCAGTTGGTGTTTACGTGGGTGTGTGTGGTAGATGGCCCGGGTTCGATTCCGGTTAGTTGCAAAGAATTTCTTTTTTTATTAAACAAGAAGGGGAGGAGTAGTTGGGCTCTTGGTGGGCCGGTCTGGTTGTTGGGCTCAGACCTGGGCCGGGTGTGGGCTTGGTTTAAACAAAACTGATTTTAGAATTATTATTATTATTATTTTTATTATTATTATAAACCTTTATATATATATATATATACACATATATACATGTATAAATAATTATCATTGTATTGAGGTTCAAAATATCACCAAAAATAATAATAATAAGGCTTGTTGTTTTAATCCGTAACGTATACGAAATGTTACACGGCTCATTGGGGAAATCAATAGGTACTGGTGTGTAGAATACATTAGATGATGTTCCTTCGTCACCTTGATTTGGGGCCCAATAGTTAATTCATGACTGCCCGGTGTTGATGGGTGGGTTCATTGGGAAGTTACTCGGTGTCGGTGTCACGAAACTTTGATCATCAAATAGGTTGAATGGACTGTTTAAAAGGGAGTCCATGATGTTTTGTTGCTCGGTGTTCATCTGGGAAGGCCCCAGTGGGAAATGTGATGTAGCTTGGGGGGTACCGAACTGACCAGAAAAGGAAGGCCCCGGTTGGAGATGTGATGTATCTTGGGGGGTACCGAACTAAGCAATAAAGGAGTCAACATCAATTCCCATTTCATCATCAAAGAATTCGTTAATTGGTGTATTCTGACTATCCATTGCCACTTCTTCTGTTTGAACCTCCACATTGCTTTGATTCTGCCTACGCCTAGGCGCTCGTTGAGGACGGCTTCTGTCTGCAACCGAGGCAGCAGGTCTACCGTGAAGTCGTGAGGGGTAGTTCAAACGATCACCCACACCAAACCGTGACATCACTGTTTCGGCAGTGCTTTGAATAACCCCAAGATTGGAGCTAAAGTCGGCAGGGACAGTCGCCATGATTTGGGACACTTCCCGGTGAATCTGCGTGTATCCTTCCATCTATAAACTTCAAATACTTATATATTAAAAAAGTTATCATTAAAATATACACATATATATATTTGAAAAAAAATTCATATATATATATATATATATATATATATATATATATATACCATCACTTGGGCAATCCCAGCGTCATCTCTGAAACCCGATTGCGATACCGGGATGGACATTGGGTTCGTCATGTATCCCACGGTTCTTTCTAAGTACCATTCCATATAACCGGGATACACGGAAGGAAATGGCGTTTCTTTCCCGCCCACTATTCTATTTTGCGGTCATTCCACGACTGCACATACTCGCTATGAACGTTTGCAAACCAAGATTCGTATGGTCTGCCAGAACGGGTTTTTTTGTGCAGTGCAGTGTGGACTTGGGGGGTAAAGGGTGGTCCCTCAGGAATCCATTGACGTAATCCAAATTGTCTCATGACCCTACTAGCTTGGTGGTATTCCACCACCCGAAACCACACAAGAAAGCAATCCGAACGCCAACAATCACTCCCCTCTGTGCAACTTTGCGGCAATATCCCTATGTATTGTGCATAGGGTCTCCAAATAAACTATTGCAAATTTTTTTAATAAGAAACACTATTAGTCTCATAATGTATTTTACTTGTAACACAACATCAACGGTCTCATACCTGTTCAGCATGTAAATTTTGTAGTTGTGATCGTATCTGTCTTAACGACCGCGAGGCAACCTCCTTTAATCCGTGCTTACCTTTCCAGCTGTAAAAGATAATAAAAAAATGACTTAGTTTAATTAACAAATAATTATTTTATATAATATAAGGGTAATGGATAAAATACATACATAGCACCATAAGGTTTTCCAGGCATCAACCGGGTTGAACACTTGGGGGATAGTACACTGATTCGTGTCCAGGCCCACAACTGGAGTATAATCATTGGTCCTCCAATTGTTTTATCAGTGGAGACTACGGCTTTACACATATTTCTGTACAAACAACCCAATGCAGCACTCCCCCAACTATATTGACCACATCTTTCTAACGATTCAAGGTGCCTTAAAAATGTCAATGATGTGAAACCGTTAGAAGAGTCAGCAAACAATGTGTTACCCACAATAACCAAGACAACACAACGTGCTTGTTGTGTAACATGTTGTGTAATCTGATTCATATCTGCCCCTTCAGGCAGAACTTCTTTTACTTTGTTTAAAAGGTATTTTGTTTTAATAGAATTTCCACTCAACATTCCCTCCTCCGCCTCTATGCCCAACAAACCCCCAACTAGCTGCAATCGATCTTGGGATGACCATTTTTCCTCTGGTCCTCCCAATGGTGGACCGTTGACTCGCAATCCTAAGAGCACGTTCACGTCCTCTAAAGTCACCGTCGTTTCACCAAACGATAGGTGAAACGTGTGACTTTCTGGACGCCATCTTTCTACCAACGCGGTTATCAAACCACGGTCATAAAGTAGGTATCCAACATCAAGAACCCCACCAAAGCCTGCCATTCGAACCATCTCTTCAACATTGGGGTTTAACAGATTTTTTTTAATGGCAGAAAATAATGCCTGGTCGCCCCGCCTAATATCAAGCTCTATGGCATGGCCAACATCATCTTCGAACAGATAAGCCGAACGATGTTGTGGCTGCAGCCATAGAAGCTCATTGTTTCTTGGACCCGGGTGTAAATGTGCCATAGTTTTTTTTTTTAAGATGATACTTGTGCTTGTGAATTTTATTGCTTTGTGTATGTTCAAAATTATTATGCTTTCACTAAACATGTATGCTCATATATATTTGTAACGACCCTGCCTGACGTGGCCGGGTCGTCGGGTCGGGTTATCGGAGCTACACAGCGGAAATCAGGGTAATAACAGTCTTTAGTCTTTCAGGATCCACGTCATCATATCTGTTGAGTTACCTGAACACATGTCAAAAATAGTTTCTGTCAACATAAAGTTGGTGAGGTCGTGTATTTTATAAAGTGAATGGCCAGTTCATTTATCAATAATTCTTTTATATAAACATGCTTTACATTTATAATTCTGAAGGGGAAAATATACTTCTATAAAACCAACTCTATTATATATCCATTCGATTATATCCCAATTCTATCATATCGATTATAGTTCGTGCCATTCCTTATCGATGGTACCACTCTGATTGTGATGAATACCCATTTCCGCCCTCTAGTTGGACCTTGACGGGATTGGTCCTCTACTTGGACATGCCTACCCTCTAATTGGGTAAGACTGGTTCCTGCCCTCTAGTCGGTGCAAGAAAGGAAATGGCGGATACCGTCCAGTACTGTCCTCGTTGTTTCTATGTCCCCTTTTATATTTCTTTTAGTTCTATTGATAATCGTTTATTATGTAAAGCAATTCTAGTTTTAATAAATGACATGTATTCCCCCAAAAACACTTAATAAAACAGTAAAAGTGGGGAGTTCACGATACTCACCGATTTGCGTTATATCTTCAGCTAATCTTATTACAATTATATTTCATATATATATATAGATACGTTTTGCGCGTGGAACTTGTTAGATTGTAATACTTAGGATATATATCATATATACAATTTATACATATAGGATTCGGTATATATTAGATAGTTCTAAACTCGGGGTTTGGTCTTCCTAGGCAAAAAGAAATAAAGCTGGCCATTACAGCTTGGCACGCGAACCTAAAGAACTCTAGACACATCTAACCCGAGTCTAGTATATCGTTTTATATATCGAATCTTGTATATATAAACATATATATTTTATATATGTTTATTATTCTCTTATTATTATTATTATCAAGTCCGTACGTTATTCGTATTATATATATAATTCTTATAATTATAATCATCCTCGTCTAGTCCTTGGACCGGGTTCTATTCCGGTTGTTGACCGAGTCACTGAGTCGACTCGGTAACGACTCTAATTCTCGATACGGTTATCGGTACCTCGCAATCAAGTACAAAACAATATTATAATCTGATATTACCGATTAATATCCAATTATAATAAGATCTTGCATATTATACCTTATCATGAAATGGTCGGCTTCATGTCGGATTATTATCCAAACCCGATCAGAGATGGACCGAAGACTAACCGGGCTTCCGGTTAGTGATAATATCTTCTTATAATTCCCATCTCTCCCTACAAAGAATGGATTTACATCTCAGTTAACACAATAGTCAATTTGATAATTATCAACAACCAAACCATAATTAGTTTATGAGGAGAACTCAATTGATAACAACATACAACCCATAGGCTTGATCCGATGCACTATAACCCGACTTAAAGACGGATCACGGGTACAACCAGAGGGTTAATCTGCTGATTATTGGAACAATAGAGTGTTTCGGTTGTTATAAAGGTTCACGAGTACACCTCGGAACAGAGGGATGGATATGGCCCGGTTTCTCGAATACAGATTCAATCACAGAGAAAGGCTCTTCGGGTTCAGATCAGAAAGTGGCCGGGTGGTTGGTTCACCGGTGACAATGGATTTCCGATGACAGTCACCATAACCGGTGACTGTCCGGTCTTGTTTATCAGGAACAGAGAGGAGCAGAGGGTTGGGGTTCTAATTGATGTTTGATAACAGAAACAGGAAAAGAAGAGAGTTCGGCGAGATGGAGACTTACCGGAGAAGAAGTGGCGGCCAGAAAAGAAAGACGGCGGCAGTGGTGACCGGAAGCAACGCAGGCAGCAGCGGCTGCCATGGCTATCCCGCACCTTGCTGCGTTCGTGTGGGTTGTATGCTTTCCGGAGAGGAGAAGAGGAGGCTGGTGGCCGGCGGCGGCGCCGGAGATGGTCCGATCAGGGTTGGTGGTCCGGCGAGATGCTCTCTTAAACACACATAGGTGTGTGTATATTATGTGCAGAGAGAGAGAGTTGCGCGAGATAGAGAAGAGGGGTGGTTTAAATAGAAAATTAAAAATAGAGGGTGTTTGGCAATGGGGATAATAACTGGAACTCGGGATGTTTGGTAACGGTATAAGAGCTAAATAAAGCGTTTGGCGGCGTTTTAATTAGCAGATAACGAGCGTTTAACCGAGATAATAAAAATCCAATAATTATTATCTATATATTCGGTTGAACCGGTTGGTCGTGAGATTCGAACTTGACTATTTTATTCCATAATCGGGTGGTCAGGTCCGACCCGACCCGTTTAAGAGACCCGTAACACGTCGGGGTGTTACAATATTGCAAGCAAATGCATGCAGATTGTAACTTTGCTTTGATGTTAGCTTGGTTAGTATGACACTATTTGCAATCAGAGAATTGATTCTCTTCTACTCACACAATCTACTAAAGTCACTACAATTAAAACACATTCATTCAATCAATATCACAAGTGTGCCTGCAAGAATACTATTCCAACCTGCTCTCATGCAATCTCAAATTGCGAGACTAATATTAAATTACACATGCAGCAAAATAGAGCCAAAACACTCTGCAAAAGCTTTCTCTGACTCCCGCAATCTGAGATTGCAGGACTGCATCCAGCTCAGCGACCCATTTTAGCAGCCTAGTCTTCCACGTCTGCCTTCAAGTCTCAACCCAAAGTGTGCCAAGTCTTCCACGTCTGCAGGGTCGTCCACGTTTGCAGCCTAGTCACCTACTCCCGCAATCTAAGATTGCGGGACTCCCACTTTCAAAAGTTTCATTCTGACATCTACCAATGACACAAAAGTTCTTGGAATACCTACTATTTTGGCAAAAAACTCGCTACTCTCTAACCATCGATTAAAGAATCTGAAAGTTACGTTATTTTCCATGCATTTAGGGTGCAAGGGGCGCTATTAGTTTTTTTCTTTCCTTCACTGATTTTAACCAATCCTGCATTGCCACATCACTTCACTGAAACAATTTTTTAGAGGCGGCACTCCACTGACATCCGACGTGGCATCATAGGTGGCAAAATGATCCTACATGGCATCCAACGTGGCAAAATGATCCTACGTGGCATCATACGTGGCATGCCACGTCAGCACCACACTAACGGAGTTAGACCTCCGTTAGTTTGGGTCCATTATATTCCAATATGTCGAAAGTTGGGAACAATATTGGTAATTTTCGTAGTTGGGACTGTTATTGGCCAATAGTTAATAGTTGGGATTATTTATTTCCATTATTCCTTCTTTTATTTATTTATTTTATTTCACTAAACCCTTTTTTTTTTTTTTTTTTATTTCACATGGTTTAAAGGTTAATATTAATTACTTTTACTATTTCAACCGTCCTACAACCTCACGGCCAGTGATTTTAATTTGGAAACCGTTCAATCGAATTAAATGACATTGACACCGTTCTACCAAACCGTTCGAATATTTTTATATATAAACATAGTAAACAGTGGGGGTTAAAACACACTTTTACCGTCGTAGATACAAACAAACACACACGAAGATGACTCGTTGGACCCCCGAAGAAGATATTGCCTTTGTCGTATGCCACAAAGACGCCTCGGCGGACCCGGTTCTTCAACAACGTCAACGCTTTAGGGCCTCGGGTTCGGGCTCCGACCCGGAGGGTTTTTGGGACTGTGTGCTGTCGGATTTCAACCGCCATGTCGGCCCCAACATAAAGTGTGATCGGTGGACCACCCTGTACGAGAACACGTTGAGGGAGGAGCCGTGCATCAAACCGGAGTGGGCTATCGAGTTCACGCATATGGAATATACGGCTCGATACGACAGCATGTTTGACCATGTCGAGGCATGACAATGTTGCGCCAACTCTAGGTTTTTTTATGTTAATGTATTTTGTTTTTAATTTTAATGTTTAATAGTAATGAATTTTAGTTTTTTATGTTTATATTTAATGTTTTATTATTTAATTAAATTTTAAAACAAACGGTTAAAATAAGGAAAAAATACTATAAACCAAACGGTTAAAATAATAAAAAAATTATAAAGCAAACGGTAAAACACAAAATAATAGTATATATAAAACTCAAAAATAAAATAAAAAACCGGTACCAGCCCGTTGGATAGAACCAGCAAAACGGTCCACGGGACCACTACCAGCGTGAGTGGCGACGGTATTACCATGCTTGTAGTGGATATCCGTAGACAATTCGAATGGCGCCCCGTCCCCTTAGAACGAAGCAAGAAGTCATTCCTTATGCTCTGAGTAATAGTCATTTAACCTAATTTAATATCATAATAAACAAAATAATAAATAATATATCTTATAATAAACATGGTTTAATCTCTAATTAAATAGATTTAACTATTTAAGTTGATCAAAACAATATTTTTCATTCAAGACATTAGTTGAGACTAGTTTGACCTAGGGATGAGAAAAATGGTACCGGCTATCGGTACCGAATATTTCGTACTGAATTTTTTCGGTACCCATTTGATACAGACTTTTTATTGTTTTCGGTATCAGTATCGATTCAGTACGGTATCAGTATTTTAGTGATTTAACCTTTAAATACGAGTATCATGCTACGCGTGGGAGATCTTTAGGACATACTAATCAACAAAACGTTAAAAACAATAACAACAAACGGAATCAACAAAAATGCAGAACAGAACAGAAAAGAAACAAACCCAACTAATCAACAATAGCTTAATACAACAGATCTACATATAAACTTGGGACAAATTCAGCCCAAATATTATAGTCAGGACAAATTCAGATCCCCCTTTTAAAAGTAGGAAAAATGAAAATAAATAATCCCAACTATTGACTATTGGCCAATAACAGTCTCAACTACGAAAATCACCAATATTGGTCCCAACTTTCGACATATTGGAAACCAACGGACCCAAACTAACGGAGGCTATCTCCGTTAGTGTGATGCTGACGTGGCATGCTTAGGTGGCAAGATGATCATACGTGGCATCCTACGTGGCATGCCACGTGGCAAAATAATCATATGTGGCATCCTACGTGGCATGCCACGTGGCAAAATGGTCCTACGTGGCATCCTACGTGGCATGCCACGTCAACATCACACTAACGGAGTTAGCCTCCGTTAGTTTGGGTCCGTTGGTTTCCAATATGTCGAAAGTTGGGACCAATATTGGTGATTTTCGTAGTTGGGACTGTTATTGGCCAATAGTGAATAGTTGGGATTATTTATTTCCATTATTCCTTAAAAGTAAGACCTTCTTCATGAAAAACAAAGGTTTTTTTAACCCTCTCAAAATATATTAATTCAACCTCTGACAAAAAAGGGTAGTGTCACAACCCCATACACACCAGGCTCCAATAGAGATAACCAATGAAGTGAGATGGATAATCAAGCACACTTTATTCGTGTTCCACAGAAATCACATCAAGTGAATCAATTAAATCAATTTTTACCGCCATTATTGTTGACTAAGTTCATATTGGACAATCAGAGAGAAACATTATTAAAATCGGGAAGAATCAACATCAATTAATCAACACCTTTTTTCTAGGGTTTTGATAAGTTGTATTTCACAACTCCTTGTCTTGTTCAAAGCTCCTCGGATTTCTAGGGTTTGTGGTGAAGAAACATCAATTGAAAGAGATGACGCACTATTAGTTTTGGTTTAGTAATTTCATGAAATCCAAACTCACCGATTTTCTTTTTGTTGCTCATTCATTACTTTTAAAGCTAATGCTGACTTCACATCCAGTGAATCCGATGCCCTTAACCGACAATAATAAGTAAACACTAATCAAATTCAAACACAAACTCAAACTCACTTTTCAATATAGAATCCCGCACCAGAGCAACCGACAAGTAAAGACTGAACGCGAAAATTATATCTCGAAAAACCCCAATTCCTCCATTTTAATTAGGTTTTCTCTCCAAAACAAATCCCCAAACCTAATTGATCGGTTGACGTCGATTGTTCTTCTGATTTCAAGTTTAAAACGAAAAGGAGCAGATCTTGGCAACATCAATTGAGTTAGGGGATCAGATTTTTTGTTGGAAGATCTTGATTCTTGACAATACAAAAGGAGAGGGGGGGATTGTTTTTTCTGTTAAGGTTTGTGAGGAAAATCAGGGAAGAAAGAAGAAAAGTAGCATAAAGGAAGGAAGAGTGTTATGGTCAAATGAGCGGGAAAAAAACTTAAGAAGCCCTCAGCTAATGCCAGGTGTCCCACAAATGCTTTAATTTATATATTATAGTAGATTCTTATTCACATGATTAAAATTGTTGTTTTCTCATATTATAGTACATTAATTTCTATGCTACATCATAACATACATTTTGTCACTTCATATTGAATTTGTCTATCCAGGGAAGCTCCCGAGATATAATCTAGTGATTATATAAGTAATGATGAGAAAACATTATGAAAGATTATTCAAAAAGCTATATATTTTTGAAAACTAATCATATCAAAAGGAAGTTGAAATTACTGAAATACCTAATGCGACTTATAAACTATGGGGAGTGAGGGGCTTGGGTTGGGGGCCATGAGTAGCCATGTGGCAATAGTGGGCTTCACAACTCAAGACATCAAAAAATAAGGGTGTGGAGAGGCTTAGGTTTCAAAATAACCTACTAATAATGCTGGTCAAATTTTCTTTAAAAAGAAAATCAATCAATTAAACACCTCCATAGTCCCCCCCGGGGCCATGCCCAACCCCATCCAACAATGGGATGGTGTTTGGGGCTTGGGTTAGCAACCTACGCCATTTCCCCGCCTTACTCCATTCACTTTAACGATATCAATTATCCAAGTCTATAAAAAAAATTGGTACTAATAACGATCCAACTAAGATTTTAATTGTTGAAAGATAAATATTCGATAAATTTCACTTCTATTTAAATAATAATGACAATTTAAAGACATCTAAAAAAGATAAATAGTCGTATTTTTTATATGTTCATACTATATTACATTACAAAAGAAATAAAAGTTGCAACACAAAAATCAACACCAAATGAGTCAAATGATCAAGAGAGAACTACACAAATGGTCCTTGTGGTTTACCATAAGTGTCACCTTCGAGTATTAAGGTTTTTAAATTTCAAGTGAAGGTTTTAAGTTAATTTTTTGTAATATTATCGGGTATTAGGAATAACGAGGGTTAAAAGATAACTCGGTTATCCCTCACGTGACACACATGTGAGGATATTTTTGTAAACCCATTTGCTTGTATAATATAAAAGCATCCTTCAAACACCCATCCCCTTCATTCGTTTCAAAACCTATCCCCTACACTTCTTCAAACACCGAAACACACAACCTAAATTGTAACATTTTAAATCGTTCAAACACCCATCCCCTTCAATCAATGAATCATCACGGCTATTGTGGACTTGTGGCTACAACTCGAACCTTGTGAACAGACCTAAACACTGGTCGCCGGTTTAATTGTTGTCCCCAAATGGTAACATTTTAAACCCTAAATTCGCCCCAAATGTTGTCCCATTTTGAAAGCTTTTGATATGCCATCTTGTGATTTCAGGTAGGATTTAGGTGTCAATACTTTGTTTGGGTTGATCCCCCAATGTGTCGCAGGTATGTTGAAGTTATCCCAGGGTTGTTAAGGTCAAGAAACATCCTTGAGCGACATGCTATGGATCTATAAGAAGAACTTCAAAGAAAGGAAAAACAGCTGTTGTTGAGTAGGATCGTGATAGTTGTTTTGTTGGTTATGTATTGGTGTATTAAATGTTGTTGTCAAGCAATGTGGAATGGTATTTTGGTGTAGTTTGTAATGTTTTTTTTGGTAATGAAAAGATGTAATGTAATGAACTTTGAATGAATGAAAATTGGCTTCTGGTTATGTATTTCCTATTGATGTATTAGTCTAAACTTAAACACAATGGCAAAACACGACAGTAGTCAAACAAAGTCTATACACAATGGCAGTAGTTAAAATGGTAAAACACAATGGCAGTAGTTAGTTAAAATGGCAAAATAGCAGCAGTTGTCAAACACAAGAACAATGGCAGTAGTTAAAGTGTATTACCAAAGCAAAGCAGTTGTCAAAATGTATTAGCAAAACCAAAGAAACCACAATGGCAGTAGTTAAATATTACCAACACAAAGTCTAAACATTCAACATTCTTAAACATAACCAAAACAAAGTCTAAACTGCCAAAACATAACAAGACCAAAGAAACCACAATGGTAGTAGTCACACAAAAGGCTTACCAAAGTCTAAACATAATCAAAAGACTAAAATATTCCAAAAACTGCCAATAAGACTACCACTTTCATGTTGCTGATGTTGATCCATCTTCCCATTTACAAGTTTTTTTATTGTGACATTTTTGTCTACATTTCCCACATGTGACATTTCTTGTTCACCCAACTTTTAATTGATCCATCATCCCATCATCTGTTGCTTTCCCTTTGTTTGATGTTGATGCACCTTAACCCTTGCATGTTTTGCTATTGTGACCTTTATTTTTGCACTTTCTACATGTGACAGTCTTCCCTTTCTTACTCAACTTTCCACCAGCCACCATATTATCATCCTTCTCCAATGCAGATTTCTTCCTTTGCTTTCTTGGCCTCCCAATTGGAACATGGTGATATGGTTGTCTTAACTTAAAAGGGCAACTTGATTTTGGCCACATGCTTTTACCATTAATGGGTCCAACTTTGTATGAGTACACCTCATTACAAGTATCAAGCCTATAACAAGGATGGACCCATGTTTCTGGTATTTCCACCTATTTTATACAACAATTTCAATAAACCATCTAGGTTATAACCATGCTTTTATAACATTATACAAAATACTAAAACACTAACTTCATACTTGTTGCCTATTTATAGCCATGTTCCAATTAGTGGCAACAACATGTTTACAAGGAATTCCTGTTAACTCCCAGTACCTACATGAGCAAGTTTGGTCAACCACATTTACCACATATTGTTCTCCCATAAATCCCGCAGTCACCTCATACAGTCTTCCACCATTCCAATGCACACTTAGTTGTGTTGCTTCTTTTTTAATCTCTTCAAACTTTATTGCTATTTTAGGAGCCAATAAACCATCTGTTTTTGTTAATCACCATCATCACAATAACTATTCTTCTCATTAAATATTCCCTAACAAACTCCAAGGTAGTGATAATAGGCTTATCTCTACCATCAACTAATCTTGCATGTTGCGTTGAACACTTCACACGGGTTATTAAGTAACATATCAGAATTAGCCATACCTGTTGAAAAAGTAAAAATAGTCTAAACATGTCAGATTTAGCACACATGAGAACATTTATAAACACCAACCTGTAAAATGGCTTCTAGCCTAGTGATGTGTTGGAATTTATTGTAACCATTGGAAAGCATCAGCATTCATCTGTCTAAATTCTCCCATTAGTCTTTCAAAGTCAGGTCTTGTGGTGGCATATGCTAAGGCAAAACTTGTGTTTAGAACAAAGCACAAGAAAATACCTTTTGCAAGGCAGGGATTAGCCCCTCTTGTCTGTCAGATATGAATGTGAAATTGGAGTTCGCATTTAGGTCCAAGTCATCTCCTAGAATCTCTAAAAACCATTCCCATGAATTTAAACATTCTGATTCTACTATGGCATAAGCTACTAGATAGATGCCAAGTCATCTCCTAATCGACCCATCACCATAACCTAGTTCTTTAGCAATGTCATGTAATTCCAAAGCAGATAACTTCTCTATGTTAACCAAATAAACATAAGTTACCTTACCATTTACATATACCCTATCAGAAAACTATGAAAATCCACCACCATGGTGTACCTTGAGACAAAACAATTTTGTATATATCCTTGATACAAAATAAAGATCAAATTTAAAAAAAAAATCAAACTTTTTACAATCATTAACTTTGATAATGAAAATACTTACGATATATGTCATCATCGTAATCCAAATCATCATCATCTTTCCTGATTGACCACATTGTAATCATATTATTAAACCGTAGACTCAATTGTGGCGCTAATTTTTTGATCGTAATGGAGAGATATAACAGGGGGGAAGAGCAAACATTTATGAAGGAGGGTGTTGTATAGTTTTATTATACAAACAAATGGGTTTGCCACAAATGCCCTCACGTGAGGGACAACCCAGTTATCTTCTAACACTCGTTAGTCCTAATACCCGATAATGTTACAAAAACTTAACTTGAAATCTCAACCTGAAACTTAAAAATCTTAATACTCGAAGGTGAAACTTATGATAAGCCACAAGGACCATTTGTGTAGTTCTCTCAATGACTAAACATTGAAGAAAAAAGTATATGGTTCGCAATTAGAAGTGCAATTGTAGGGTTTAACTAAAGAAGTGCAAAATTCATTTTCAAGTCAAAATCAAGAATAGACCTTTGAAATTGAGCTTTGTTAAGTTTTTTTTGGTCAATAAAAATAAAACTTGTCTTTAAACTATATCTTAAAGCTAACACATTTCATAAGCAAAAGTCATGTTCTGTAAGTTAACCTTGGATTCAATATATAATGTAGGTTTGTTCGGGAATAAAAAGTGGAATAAAATCTTCATCAAGTAAAGATTATCCAACATTAATATTAAAAAAAGATAATTAAACCAGATGTCTAATTACTTCTTGATTATCACTTTTCCTATCAAGTTTAAAAGTTATACAAACTAGTAATTAGACCCGCACGTGTTGCGACATGAATACATTGCAAACGTCAAACGGATTAGTCCAAACGTTATGTGATGCGTTAACCATATGAAAACACATGTTTTGCCGTATCCGATCTAACTTAATAGCATTGCAATTTCATCAAAATATAAAGCAATCAAATTTATACTATACAATCATAACTTATTTATATGTGATCCGACACATACAAAGGAAATTTACAAAAAAAATAATAAAAAAAGAAAGAAAGAAAGAAAGAAGCGGCATAAAACGTGTGTAAAGAGGTAAGCCTGACACGTGTAATCAGAAGACATAAAATGAAGTAATAGTGGTTAAAACTATAATTTTCCAAAGTTACGGGGTTGTATGGTGGGTGAAAAAATGAGGGACTATTTTTGTAAATTTCATAAACTTTTAAGGGTTTTAAAGTTGTTCACGAGTTTAGTCGAATCAAGGAAACTTTTGCTCGTGTTTGACTCGTTTATAACCAAGTCGAGAACTAAATGGACCTTAACATCTATTATTATCTATTATACTCCCTATGTCTCCATTTAAATGTCATGGGCCCAAAAACACACATATTAAGAAATCTTTTGTTTGTATATTGTAAAATTACAATAATATCCTCAAATCTTTGATTGTGTTTTGTCTTTTATGGGAAAAATTGAAAATTGCATTTTTGGAAATGGACATTTAATTTGGGACAACAAAAAATAGAAAAATGGACATTTAAATTGGGACGGACAGAATATATAATAAACCAATATGAGTTGATATTAAAAAGTTTTTAAATATTAAATGTGGATGGATGGTAAATAATAGTAAAAATACAATATTTTAAATAATAAAAATAGGTGGTACTAAAAAATCAAAGTTAATTCTCAATTGGCCGAGTCATGTATCATAGGATTTTAATAGAGAGAATTACATAAATTGTCCTTTGGTTATTACTGAAATTATATCCTCTGTCCTATATGAAAATTTTTCACTCCTTATGTCTTTGGTTTTATACTTTTGTTACACCCTCTATCTTTTAGACCAAACCTAGTTAAAAATCTTGGTTAAGTAGGTCACGTGCCCCTCACGTGAGGGGCAAATTTGTCAATTCACACAAATTAAAGGACAATTTGTATAATAATAATAATAATAATAATAATAATAATAATAATAATAATGAAAACCAAAATGTTCAGTTCTTGATCACTATGAGTTCTTGATCACTATGAAAGTCAAACCACTATTTTTAATTAACAAAATCAATTTAGTATTAGATCTCCAAAATGGTCAATTCTTGATCTGATCTTTTTCTTCTTCTTGATCTGATCTGATCTTCATTTCTTCACCCAATCACCAAAACCCTATTTCAAGATTCTTGGGTCTTGCCCAAAACCCATCAAGATTCAATCTTTCTTAACCAAATCACCAAACCCTTATCTCAATAACATCACCAAATCGTTCAAAAATCAATTTAATTCCTAGAATTTGCTTCCTCTGTTCCTCCCTCCCACCACCGCCTCCCTCCCCACCTCCGCCTACTCACCACCGGTTCCCTCCCAACCTGAAAACCCACCTCCGCCTACCTCACCACTGGCTCCCTCCCCTCACCCTGAAACCCCACCTCTTGCTCCCTCCCCTTACCTTGAAACCCCATCGTCTAAGCCTCCCTCCTCCATCTCCTCACCCTGGAGTGCTTATAAGGTACCGTAACGAAGAAAAGAATGACCATCCTTCAAAATTCCTTTTAAAGAACGAATATAATATGAATAAACAAATGTTTCCTAATCACTTTACGAGTCACTCTTTTCTCTGAAAATGATCGACTATATAATATACATATATATTGTTAGTTATAAGGATATGTTGGTTGTTCAGTTTATACATATACATAGGCGTGATAAGGATATTAAAGGGTTGGATTTTAGTGAAATTGAGAAGATATTTGTTGATGAGGGTAAGAATGGTGGTGGGTGGTTGCTTGGGGATCAGAATTTGAGATGTGGATATGGCAAGGGAGAAGAAACGAGGTAAAAAGACAAGTTTGCCCCTCACGTGAGGGGCACATGACCAACTTAACCAAGATTTTTAACTGGGTTTGGTCTAAAGGACATAGGGTGTAACAAATGTATAAAACCAAGGACATAAGGAGTGAAAAATTTCCATAAAGGACAGAGGATGCAATTTCAGTAATAACTAAAGGACAATTTGTGTAATTCATCATCATCATACTTAGTTAATCCCACTTATAGCAAAGCTAAGGTAGGGTCTGAGGAGGGTAAGATGTAGACAGCCTTACCCCTAAGAATAGAGAGGCTGCTTCCAGTGAGACCCCCGGCTCGATGTGGTTTGGTATCAAGCCTTGGACATAAGGCACAGAACACTAAGCAATCGGGACAAACCCGATCGGTGCATGTACCCCTTTGTCTTTTGGCTATCCACGCTACCACATGATGCATGATTAACCGTCCGTCGTTTTTAACGTTATTTTCATGAAATTAGTAAAAGAACGTTAAAACTAGTGCAACTTTACTTTTGCCCTCCAAGGGCCACACATATATACATTATATGCGCACACCGTTTGTGTAATTCTCTCTTTTTAATATAACTAGGATTCTATTACCCCGCGCTTCGCGACGGGAGCTACTGTTGCCTTGAGGGTTTGGTGGACGTTAAAGATCGCGCGTCGCTGTGGGAGCTCCTGTTGTGTGGAGGGTTTTGTGGACATAAAAGATAATATTAAGTGATTGTTACTCTCGCGTGGGCTTAAAAAAAATACTCGCGGCTAAAAGCTAAAAGTTGCTGGTCAAAGTTTGAAATCCTTTGGGTGGTCAAAGTTTGAAATCCTAAAAGCTAAAAGTTTGGTGATCAAAGTTTGAAATCCTAAAAGCTAAAGGTTTGGTGGTCAAAATTTCAAATCCTAAAAGCTAAAAGTTTGGTGGTCAAAGTGGAAAAAAATAAAGTACATAAGTTGGTAAGAAAGTTAGTTGCCAAAGTGCAATGCAAGTTTGAAAAAGTTAGGTGGTCAAAGTTTGAAATTCTAAAATAGCTAAAGTGTAATTATGAAGCAAAGTTTAGTCATAATAGTAAATCCATTGGATGCTGCCAAAAAGAACCAATCAAAAATGGATGCCGCCTAAATTAACCAATCAAGCTGAGGCAGCCAAATGTGTAGCCAATCAAATTGAGGAGGCACTGTAGAAGTGTCTGTTCTTTATTAGATACTATAATTAGAACACTACAACTTAAGTTTACTAAAGTTGTCTTCTTTATTTTTTTTAACGGCAAATACTAAAGTTGTCTTATATTTAATTGTTAATTTTATGATTTAATTGACGACCGGTTTTGACAAGAACCGTTTAACCCGGTTTCAAACCGAACTGATAGACTTTTTTACGGTTTGGTTCAGGCTCTTGGATCTAGCATTTAACGGTTCTAGTTCGCTTCAATCCGGTTCTAAGCCGTTGCACACCCCTAGTCACGGGTTCATGCATTTTTACCCTGTTAGGTGACATGCCGATTTCTTGAAAGTTACATATTTAAATATCCCATGTGATAATCAATTGCATATTTAAACTTCAACAGAGACAACTTCTAAATATTTAACACACAACGTCTAAATATTATAATGGACAATGAATGAATTTTAGGTGAATTGATGCTTGTTATAAAAGTGTACTTACATCATTGAGCATTAAAAATTTACCAAAAAGTTAGGTGACTTAACAAGTTGAAGCAACTTAAACATCATTTTTCTGACATTATGTAGGAAAAAAGAACTCAAACGAGTAAATCAATAGCCATATATAAGTCTCTTAACATGTAGCAGGTTCATTCCCAACTTGGATAGTTGGATTATATATACATATGCATGTACGTAAATACATTCCCTCAAGTCTCATATAAGCAAACTGCAAACGTATTGAAAGTTGAACATAGTAGGAAATGGCGTGAGTAGTGGTGGATACAATATTTTTCATTTGTGAAAAAAAGACCATAAAAACGAGTCAACATAATGATAGTGTATTTGGCCAAACATGCTAATCAAGTTGTATTTGGAGGCAAATTTACCCAATGTTTTAAAAACCGGTTTTTAAATCATATCGGATTTGACTTAAAAATGGTTCAACCGGTTAAACCGGATTGTATCAAGTGGTTTAACCGGATTGACTTGTTAACTCCACGAATCCATAAATTACAACATGAACTCAAAATATAATCTAAAAGTGAATGATTGCATATTAAAAGATAATCCAAAAGTTATTTCATATAAAAAAATCATCCAAAAGTATTCATTTTTTTAACAATGTTCTTTTAAATGAAAGCGTAGGCAATGTATAAGCCATTGGAGTATTAAATACATCAAGTTCACAATTGCTTAAAAGATGAAATTCACTACCATCGCCTTCCTCAAAATCTAGAGCATAACTATTTTCATCTCCTACACTATTACATAAAAAGTTTTAGTAGAAATAACAATCATAATATACTTAAATTACCAAAGATAAGTAACATATATAATAAGTAACAGTGTGTTTGAGGAGCCGGTTCATGCTCTTCCTCACCAAAAATGTTATCTATATCATTATTATGAAGTTCTTCTCGCTTTTCTTGAGCCACGAAAAAATCAATAGTTGAAAACCCAAAATTTACCTTGTGCCGGTACCGGTATAAAGGTTCAAACCGGTTTGGGTACAAGTTTTGAGACGAACCTAACTGATACCAAACTCGTTTTTACGGTTTTCAGTCATAAAACATGAGTCGATATTCTTTTGGTCTATCACAACTTTATTTTTTTAGGGTTTTCGATCCATGTAAAAATGTGTTGATATGTTTTTGAGCATATCACGATTATATTTCTTTGGTTTTTTTCCAATTGTTATACCGAGTGTCAATATCATAACAAAACAAACCAATTCAATCCGACCAAAATCAAACTCCCATGGCGAGAGAGAATTTCACTTCTAGTTTTACTTTTCATTATTGTCTTTCTCACCTTATTCCATCTCCACCCTCCTACTACTGGAACACCGACAACAATTGCAACGTCATATCCATACATACTAATAATATTATACGTGGGGGCCTAATAATATAGAACTTGGGAGCCTATTTTTTATTGGCACATCTCTATATTGTTGATTGGTGGCCTTCCCTTCGCTAGCCATCACTTGAATACGCCCCTCGATGCGATTATGATATACTAAGCAAAATTGTTACTTTAAATAGACATTCAATTTGGTTATGTTTAATCGGCTATGTCACAAACCAGAATAGAAAATGAACGACATTTTTTGGTTTTTACAAGATGTCTTAACTGAACCATTGTTTTGTTCGATTAATTCAATTTGATTCTTCAAATAGGGTTTCGGCTATGTCATACACCAAAACAGAAACCAAACCATATTTTTTGGTTTTTTACAAGATGGCTTAACTGAACCATTGTTTAATTGTTTTGTTCGCTTAATTCAATTCGGTTTCTTCAAATAGGGTTCGGTTAATTTAGTCATTCGCTTAACCCCTTTTCAAGGGCGAACACGCATACACACTAGGGATGAGCATACAAGGCCGAATACCGATACCGTCCCGTCCCGATCCCGATCCCGATCCCGTACCGAACCGAGGGTGTTCGGTATCGGTACCCATATTTAGAGGTTTTCGGTTTCGGTATTATCGGTATCCGTACGGGATCGGTATGGTATCGGTATTGGGTTTTGAGAGTTTTCGGGATCGGTATGATACCATACCGGTACCAGTACCGTACCGATACCGTACAGTACCGTATGTGGTCGGTATCGGTATTGGGTTTCGAGAGTTTTCGGTATCGGTTTTTTCAGAATCGGTATCGGTTGGTACCAATACCGTCCCGAGCTCATCCCTAATACACACTCTTAAATTCCTAAAATCTACATATTGCCCACTTTGTGGGACTTGGAACATGCAACACGCATCACTTTGGTCGGATAAACATTTGGTGTCACTAGACCAAGAGGCCATCGACACTTTAACCCTTTTATATAATTCCGTATACCTTATGTGGCATTAAGTATTCCATTCCTTTTAAGCTATGTGATAATACCTTTGGGATGGAGTATGAGATGGTGACGCGGCCATTGTCGGGTTATGGGTTCCCGTGTTTCTTTGGAGTGAACGTGACCATAACCTTGTGCATCATGCACCAGTGACGGATATAGAAGAAAATTTAAGGTGTAGCGGGGAAAAGAAAACTTTTTGTTTGCTATGTGTATCCGATACATGAAATGGGGAATACAAAAACATTTGCCCTAATTTTCCACTTAGCCAACAAAGTTGAGGGGTAGCACGCGCTGCCCTTCCCTCCCACATAAATCCACCCGTGCGTGCACCATACTCTCGAAGTTTGTGTGATGTGTTTTTTTTTATTTGTACTAAATATTAAAAGAAAATGTGAGTGATGAAGGAGGAGTTTAACATAGGTTGAGCGGTGAAGGTGAGTGATCAAGGAGATGGTACTTTGGTGCTAAGATGATAGTGGGTGATAAGGAATAAGTATAACAAATAGCCTCAAATCATCCATAATGTAGGTGTTCTATAATAAGGGTGTTTAACGAATCGAATAACGAATTTTTGAATTATTCGAATCGAATTTCTCGAATTTATAATATTTTTACCTAAATTCGTATTCGATTCGTATTCGCTTAAAATTCAATTTATTCGATACGTATTCGATTCGAATAAGAACTCGAATTCGAATCGAATTTGAATAAATTCGATTTAGTTCAAATTCATCATATATAATAAATTCTTTTACTTTTAGTTTTAAACCTAATACAAACTCATTATTTTTAACAAATAAAATGCAAATCTACAAAATTGATAAACAATGATATGTCAAATACGAGAATAATAAAAATAGTAGTGAGTATACTTTGTTAGAGTTTTGTGATGTATAAGGTAGATATGTAAAATATTGTTATGGTAAAAATTGTAGTGACTATGGGTTCTTAGAGTTTGACCAAAATTTAGAAGTTCTTTTTTTCAATGTGTATATTTGTGTATATAATAATGTGTATGTGTGTATATATATTTAAAAATTATTCAGTTGTAGTTTTTATTCGAATTTCGAATCGAATTTAAAATCATAAATTCGTATTCGCTTTGCTGGACTCGAATTCGAATTCTTAATAATCGGATTGAATTCTTGGTAATTGAATCGAACTAAGTCGAATTTCGAATTTTTCGGATTCGAATCGAATTTTGAACACCCCTATTCTATAGACTGTCACGTCAACGACACAACAAAACATCAGATGTCAAAACTTTACTCAAAAACCCCCCATTTTCCCAACAATATACAAACTTCCATGAACCTTATTAAAAAGATATTATATATGTGCGTGTGCGTGCGCGTACGGCTAACCCTAGGGGTGGTTAAGCTGCATTCTCGGCCGATGCCTATATTTCCGAGGGGCGGGGACCTAATTTTCATATATGTGTTTTTTTTAATATGAGACCAAAAAACTTATTGGGCTTGCTCTAGGGATGTGTAATAAATCGAATTAACCGACAAAACCGAACCGATAAAACCAAACCAAATAAAAAATCATGGGTTGGTTAATTTTTTTTGAAAACCAAAAGTAGCGGGTCGATTATGGTTATCAATGGTTCCATACCTATCATAGCCAAACCAAAAGAATGTATTAAAATCAATGTCGGATTGTTGAACTTTTCACATAAACGTTTGTTTGAATTTATAGGTTATATCATATCTTTTTGGTTGAGCGTTTTTTTTTTTTTTTTGGATTTTTAGATTATATCATATTTGTTTGAATATTTCGTAATAATCTGTATTAATAGTATAGATTATATGTGCTTGTTAATGGTATATAATATACTAATATATAGAAATGTGTATTAACAATTTATTCCTTGCTCAAAAAATTTCAAACCCATACTTTTAGACCCAAATAATGCACAATTTTATAGTTTTGTGCTACTTTTTTTAGGCTCAATTTCATAGTTAACCGGCCCTTAACCACCCGAAATAACTTTCATAACCATTTAACAAAGACCGCAATTACCGATTGGTTATGGTTTTGGTTTTGGTTTTAAGACAAAACCGGCCCATGAACACCCCTAGCTCTCTCTATAAAAATTTAAAACCTTAAAAGTTATTGGGCCCTCTATTTAAAACCTTTAACCTTATAACTTATTGTATTATTGAGCCAAAATAAACGTACTTTAATTCACAATCTAGTTAGCCAAGCATCTAAACAACAACAACAACAACAACAAAAAAAAAACAATTAAAACATCAAAAAGAAAAGACAGACACAACGATGACAAGTTGACAACATCAAGAACAAGTACCGCACAAGCCATGACAGTCGACCAACCACAACAGCCCACATGCCACAACCCACCATCGACCACCTTTGCACTACTCAAGTGTAACAACCCAAGCACCGTACCATATATTGTCCGCTTTGACGGCCGGCACACCCTCAGGCGTCCTCCCCTCACGGGTTTAAAACGCGTCACATAGGGAAGGTGTCCAACCCCTTATAAGGAAGCTTCCGTTCCCCTTCCTAATCGATGTGGGATGCTACAAAAGGTGTGATTAATCAATTCAGCCCCTAAATATCAAAAATTCATTTGCAACAACTTCATATGCTATATTAATGGTCTAGGGCCTGATTTGGTGACTCATATGATGACCCATCACTTAAATTACGAAACCGAAGACCTTGTTTCGCAAAGTAATGTGTCCCTCACCCAATTCAGTCCTATTGATCAATTAAACCATATTTTATATCATTTTTCATCATTAGAAACATTTGGGATCAGATTTGGGTGATGTGTGCACAACAACTACACATTGCTCAAAATCGTCAATTTTCTTACATACCGAAAACCTCGATTTTATCATTATTAACAAACGAATTCCCCGACCATGTTAAATCACAAAACACATTAAAACAGGTCCTAATCAAGGTTTGTGGCTGAATTAAACACATAATTGATCAATTAACACAAGGAACACAAAATCCCCAAATCAAGAACCCTAGAAACAAAATTCATTCATATGACCCACCAAACCTTAACCAATGGCTCCCATTTTCGAATATGATGTTACCCACATACCCAAGTACGGTTTGGAAGCAAAACCCCCAAAAGATTCAACCAAATCAGCCTCCAATTGATCCCAGCTGATTTCAAAACCCTAGTTATAAACTCATTCAATTAATCGATTTTTACCAATAATTGACTATGAATTCATTTAGAGATTTGATAGACTCACCTTGTAGGATGATTTAGAGGCAAAATCCCCAAATAATATCCCTCAATTGAAGAACAATTGGTGATGTCCGATGTTAGAACCCTAAGCGCAAATATACATCAAAATTGATTTAAAACTCTACATTTAGACCAAGAACTATACTAGGATCATTAGACTAACCTTGTAGGGTGATTTGAGAGCCTTGAGATTTTCGACAAAAAAGGGTTTGGGGCTACTAAGGAGGTGCCGAAAATGAGAGGAAGGAGGAGTTTTAGGGTTTTCAACTTTATCAATTTTTTTACAAAAGGTCCCTCAACTTTGATCCTCACGTGTCTTGTCCTGAAGGTCATCTTAAATGAGTTTTGAATGAGTCAAAGAGCCCCCCTCAACGAAACCAAAATAGATATCCAAGACAATTGCACAACTCTTACAGAACTAATTACGAGTCGGGAATTTTACGGGTGTTACATCAAGGTATGTTTTTGTTTCTTTTTTGTTCCATTTCCTTGATTCATAAATTTAGCCCTAGCAGTTTGTTGAATTTTTAGCCCTAAATTGGGTATGGTGTTAAATGACGAGTCCAAAATTGGGTGTTTTTTTAATGTTGAATAATTGTTAATTGTTAGCCTTAGAATTAAGTAATTGTTAATGGTTTTGACTTGAATTTGGATTTGAATGTCAGAAATTATGCACCCTAAACAACCATCCGATGATCAAAAACCTAGAAAAAAAACAAGACGAAGCAATGATAAAGTCTCAAGCCGGTTCTATATATAAGTTTATGCATAAACCGCCCGTTGAAGAGTATAGTCTGCGAAGAAGTGATCAAACAATTTACCATCAACAATGCTAGGAGAGCTTTATGAATCATCGTTTAGCTATTAAGGTTTGTCATTCTAATGTTATATTTTTTTTTGCTATGTAAGATTTATCGTCATTTAAAAAACAAAACAATTTATATAATTCGCTAGGGGCTAAAGGCTTTTTTTTTTTGCTAGTATAAAACACTAGCTTGAATCCTCGGAACAGGTTGCCTCTGTGTGTGTCAGTTCGGACTTGAGTGGCAAACTTGAGCCCCAATGGGGGTTGGAGTCCATAGACTTTCCATGTCATTCTAGACTTCAACAAACTGGCACTGTTAGGCTTTGGCCATGTTCTGAAATATTTCCGCCCAGTTCCTGACTTCCTGCTAAGCCTGATCTTGAATGGCCCAATCTTGAGTAGTTTAGTTTTGATTATATTATTATTCACTGGCACAGGCCGAACGATCCAGACCACTAATTCATTAAATATGTTGCTAAATGTTTTAACTAAAAAAACTACCGAATTTTTCAATCAAGCCACTTCTTTTTCTAATATTGTAGTTAGATTAACCGGACAAGAAAAATTTTCGGTGTTTTATTCCGTCAAACGTTTATATTTGTTAACCTATGAAAATTTTAAAATTCAAATTTATATTAGCAATTAAATGTTTTTAGTTCTGCAAACTTGACTCGACTTACATTACTGAAAATATGTAATTAATATGTGACATTTGGAAAGAAGGGAGGGGTTGGTTTTTCTTTTTCTTCCTTCAACTCAAAATTCCATCCTTTTTTTTAGTAAGTTTATATAGGTGCATTTGATATATATAACCAATTTTGTTGTGTTTCTATTTGGTTATATTTGTACTCCAGATCTATATCATGATCCTGCATATTTGTCTAGTTTGGGCCATTTGGCATTGTCTAGGGCCTTATGACAACAGTTCATTCCATCACAAGTTTGATCCAATGTTTCATAGTTATTTGTGCAGGCTGTTAGTAAGGTTTTACCAGCCCTGACAAACTTAATGGTAAATCAATTAGAATGGGCTTCCTTATAAATATATGTAAGGGCAACAATTTCTATAAAAAAGATTGAGCTGCCCAACAACCATATAATGTAGTTGGTCCAAACCACTTTAAACCTAAAAACGGTAGGAACTAAAGAGAGCTTCACATATGGCATAACTTAATAAGTAGCAATAAGGGTATTTTGTCTTAGGCAATATACGATAAATTTATGGGATTTTCTATATAGCTATGCTGAAATTAAATTGATGCCAGATTGTGATTCCATTCCATTCCAAATCCCATACTCATGCAATTTGAATCGTCATCAAGATTATCATTTTGTTGTTTTTCATCAGACGCCTTTTTCTTTTATTCTTCTTCATTCAGATTTTATTTTGTTTGTGCTGATATTAGGGCTGTAAATAAACCAAACGTTCGGTGAACAGTTCGTAAACTGTTCGGCGGGAAGTTCGTTTGTGTCCGTTTGTTTAATAAATGAACGAACACGAACAAAAAATTCCATTTGATTAACTAATCAAACAAACACAAACAAATGTCTCGTTCGTTCGATTGCGTTCGTGAACGTTCGGCAATGTGTTTGTTTACGTTCGTTTATTTATATCCGTTCGTGTATGTTTGTTTATGTTTGATCACTAGTTAAAACGTAAAATAATTATGAACTTTTGAATTAGGAATATCATGTATTCATGCATATGCCTAAGTAATTTTAGATAATTATGTCTAAGTTAGTATAATTTGACTTATCGACATCGTTTAGTAGATGTACTTTGTCTAACGGTTAATATTAACAATGGTTTTTTAGTTACTTGCATGTTAAATGTTTGTTTTTGTTTCTTTGTGTTCAAGAACCGTGTTCACGAACAGTTCGCAAACAACTGAATTTCATAACAAACAAACACAAACATAAAATTATGTTCGTGAACAGTTCGTTTGTCTAAGAAACCTTAACAAACAAACACGAACAAAGCCTTGTTCGTGTTCGTTTGGTTCGTTTACAGCCCTAGCTGATATCATTATGTCTGTGCTGGTAGCATTTGGTTTGCAATCAAAACCCACAATCATCAAAAGAAAAGTGTTGATATCATTCTATCTGCGCTGATATCATTCGTTTTTTAATAAAAAAAAACCCCAAACATCATAAATACCGCTTTTCTATTTCATAATAATCTCAATGAAAAGGGTTATCCCCATACTCCCACTAGTTATCTCTATGTAATTACTGTCTCGTTCACGGACAATAATATGTGTTGGAAACAGGGGCGGAGGTTTTGAAGGGCCAGGGGGTGCCCAGGCCCCCCTGTTTTTTGGCGCAGTGGTAGAAATTTGCGATTTTCGTAGGTAAATTGAGTCCGGGTTAAGTCCGGCCCCCGCCGATTTGATCTTCCGGCCACTACCGATCGAAAAAAATTAAGTCCGGCCCCCTCCGATTCGAAAACCAAGCTTCGCCACTGGTTGGAAAGTTTAGAAGGTGAATGGAGTTTTAAGTAAATGAAATTATAATTTAGTGAAATTATAATTATTGAGGAAAAACACTTTAATAGAGTTAATTTATTTGTGACACTTTATTATAGTTTTAAAACTAAAATTAAGTGTATAACTCTTCATGTGGTGAATTGAAGAAACACTTATGATACTTGATTATAGTTTTAAGACTAACATTAAGTGTCTAATTATGTTAGACTCTTCATTCCCCATTGCCTCTTGTATATTAGAGACTTTTGTGTCATATATGATACATGGGAAAATACACATAAGAATATACATGAGCAATATTCACTAAGAAACTCTTGTAACACTCATAACTCTAGAGTAGCAACCAAGTATCGATTATTTTTCAGGCAAGTGGGATAGTTCGGCAGTGCACCATCGTCACTGTTTCGAACCGGTGTACCCTGGGAACAGACGACGAATCTGTTTAAGGGAATTGTGTCAAACACAAGCCCGGTTCCTTTTTCTTTGATTTCGTTTTTCTGTTACAGTTCATTGCAGAAAGTACAAGGACTTGAAAACATGTGAGGTTCATGTATGAAAGGCATTGCGACGATTATTATGTAAGTTTTCCAACAAACTTAAATAGATTAGTAAAACAGACTTTCGTGTAGATTGGGAACCAATCTTTAAACCTTCTTCTTAAGGATTTTTTCTTTTTGGTTCGCGAAAGTTTGTAAATATTTTGCTTTGAAATATGTTGTGGTACATCGAATTGGATTAAATTTGTGATTGGAGTGAAATCTTTAATCCGAATGTTCATGGTCTTTCGGGTTCATGGGTTTTGGGTCGTGTTTAGATAAACCCGATTATTAACATATATTTAGACGTTTTTGAAATACTAAAATTCTAATGAGAGTATTAGAAAAGTCATAATATTTGTAAACCCATGAAAAACATTTGATAATGTTTTCTTTCTAAGCATATTAGAAAGATAATTTCAATGTATTTGAAATGTTTACATTTTCTAATAAGAGTATTGGAAAATTAAAAGGTTTCGAAATAGAAGGTTTTGAAACATGTATTTCTAACAAGCGTGTTAGAATCGACGACGTTGAAAGAATAACGTGTCATGAAAAATTTCTAATAAGCGTATTAGAAATAATTATTTACAAAATCAAAAGTTTAATCTTTAAACTTATATATTGATTTTCTAACAAGCGTGTTAGAAATTGATGATTTTGTAAAGGCAAATAAGATGTTTATATTTCTAACGAATGTGTTAGAAAAGATTATTGTACAAAATACACAAACGGGTTAGAAATGATTATTTTGGAAAATAATCAACATTGAACCAGTTTGGTTAAAATTCGACGGTTTCGAACGAGCGAGTTTGAAACGGGTATATTTTGGAAAATCCGAAGTTAATACCATTTAGATGGTTTAATTTTCTAACGAGCGTGTTAGAAATAGTTTATTTTATATAAACCAATAAGGTCTAAAATGATTGTCATAATCATGTATTTCTAACAAACATGTTAGAAACGGTTGAGAATATCAATGATATTTAAAATGATTTTGGATAATCATTTATTTTTAACGTGTAATCGTTTGTATTCTAACAAGTATGTTAGAAATGGTTAATTTTGTAACCGTATATGTTTATATGGTACACGTATAGTTTCTAATGAGCGAATTAGAAATGGTTAATAATGAAAACCATATACTCTAACTAGTGAGTTATGAATGGTTTAAATAATAAAACTATATTAGAGTTTATGGTTTTGATTTGTAATCAAAACATAAATATGTATAGTTTATGGAAAATACTTGTAAAAGTAGAAATGTGTTGTATGAGTAAAACATGTCTTTTACAAATGGTTTGATACTTGTATGAGAAGTATGATGACTTGAACCATATAATAGTCTAGAGAGACTATTTAGTGTAAAACAACTTGATGTTGTTTTGGATATATTTACTGGTTCGACTACTTGTGAGTAGCTAAGTATAAACAACTTTGTTGTTTTGAACAGTGTATTGAGGGAGTACCTCGAAACATGCCACGAGACGATATAATTGGTATTATTTCGTCGAACGATAAAGTGTTGAAGAGAATAACACTTTGAGATTTGATGTTTATATATCCTTATAATCCGTTTAAATATATATGTAATATGTTATATATAGTTTGGATTATATTAAAATTATAATTTGATAAATTATAATTATTAATTGGAATCTTAAATATGGTGAATGGATGATATTGAAATTATAATTTAATAAATTATAATTATTAATAAGTCCTTAATTTGGTGAATTAAAGACTAAAACTCTTGAGTAGAGTTTTATGTCTTTGATTAGAGGGTTTCATTTGTTTTAATTAGAGATTTGTCACTTAATTAGAGTCTTTATGTCTCAAATTAAGTCTCTAATTATGAAGACTCTTCATATATCCATGTTCTTATATAATGGAAGGCTTTGTGCCTCATTTGGATATATATAGAAAGAAGATACATGGAAATAAGAGTAAACTCTTGAGTAGAGTTTCATGTTTTCTAATTAAAGTTTTATGTTACTTTATTAGAGCTCTTATGTCAATTTATTAGAGCCTTTATTTTAAATTAAGTCTCTAATTAAGTGACTAAGAGGAAAAACTCTTCATCCATTCCCATTAAGATAATCATGATTAACGTGGCAAGTGCATTGAAGTTAAATGCACGAAAATGAGATATGTCATCTAATGTTTAAAGCATTTACGTAGAAATGCACAAATGTAGTTTTGATGACTATAACATATGACAGGAATATATGTTATTATTCATAAGTCTTTGAGAAATATTGTGAGATTTGTTATAAAAGACTTAGAATATTGATGGACGTGTAGAGTCTCTACAAACCATCAATGTTGGTTGAACTATATGGAGGATTCGTGATATATTTTGGGAGAGTCACCCAATAAATAGTATCAACAAAATATATACATATCACTTAGGCATATGTGAATGTCATATCGTCGAGTGTCAATCTAATTGACTTGTTGATGATGAATATGTTCATCAAAGTGACTTATATTAAGACTTATGTTTAAGTCCTAAAGAGTCAATGGTGAAGCCTTGGAGATTAAAGGCAAATGAGTCTTGTGTCACACCCCAACCGATGGCGGAATCATCGAGGTGAGACTTAGTGGTAGATTGTTCAAAGACTTCATGACACTAGATTTTGTGACAATATAGTTTAAAGATAGAATTTCATTTATTGTCTAAAAATTGAAATACAAGTAGTTCAAATAACAAAAAAAAAAAATACAACAACAAGAATATGATAACTTGAACTAGAGTGAGTTTCTATGTCCAATCCTAAGTAGTTTTCTTGAATGTCCTGCAATAAATATTTCCTGCAACATGTATAAAATATCCGTCAACACATAAAGCATTGGTGAGCATACTAGTTTTGACATACATACATAGTATAATAAAGTTTTGCTTATAGGCATATGCAAGAGAACCACACAAACGACGACTAGCCACGAAGAATTTTGCTTAACATGACCCATGTAGGGGGCGGATAGCCAATCCTATAGCGCTATACATGCAAGGTGGGTTGTCAACTATATGAACATTTGTATGTTAGAGTAAATAATTCTACATAGCATAGCGTACAAGCATATAATAGACTTTAGATTGCGCATGATAAAATTTAGAATATGATAGACTTTAGACTAAGCATAATAGATTGTAGAGTTTAAAATCGTTTGAGTTTTGATAGTGATACATGTTGAGCCCCAAAGAATAAAGAATAAAAAGGGGACAAGTATGAACTCACATTAGGGTGCGTTTGTTAAGTCCTCAAAAACGAGTCTTGAGAAATGAGGATTTTTGCTCCGGTTAGACTAGAGTTAAGAAAAGAAAAAAAAATGAATTTAGATTCGAAGGAAGATTCAAGAGTACAAGGAAGTCATGCATTGCCGTTAAGGCGAACCAAAACACAAACCACCATGAAGGTGATTCGGATGGTCATAAGAGTCAAGCAAGCCTTTTAGGCGAACCAAAACACAAACCACCATAGAGGTGATTCGGATGGTTAGGAGAGTCAAGCATTGGTAAGGTAGGGATGTATCCACAAACCTTTCCGAGTTATTAAATTAGTAGAGTTTATACAATTTAGTATTTATATAATATAACTTAGAAAGTAGGGTATGGTGACTTAGTTTGGATGAGCCTTGGCCTTCCTTTTGTCAACCATGAACCATAACACAAGTCCCTCCATCATTGAGTTGTTGGTGAACTTGGTTGGTATTATTAACAACTTAGTGCATAAAAGATAATAGAAGATGACCACATTTGAGGCCTCAAATTGGTGCCCTACTCATGTTTATTTGCCATGGCAAATAGGAGAGAGGTCCTAGAGGTTTCCTCAAAGGGTTTGAAGAAGAGGAGAGTGAAGAAAGTAGAAGAGAGGTTGAAGGTGAAGTGAGAAACTCACTTATTCTTGAGAGAATTCTTGAGAGATTAGAGAGGATTTAGAAATGAGCAAGTGTTAGAATGAGTAGGAGTGTGTATTTATAGTTGGGGTGAAGGGGTTGGGTATTTAATGAATTAATTAGGGTGGTTAGAAGTTAATTAGTGGTAAATATATATTTAAAAGAAAAAAAGAAAAAAATAAATAAATAAATCACTAAAAAAATGGACGGCAAAATGTTGTAAGTTGTTTGTTGTTGTAAATGTCACAAAAGACATAATAATTCACGTTTTTTTTTCTTTTTTTTTTTAAACTAAGACTATTATTATAATAAGTATATATATTAATAAATAAATATATATTAAGATCTTAACTAAATGAGTTTATAAATTGATTAGGATTATATTGACGACTCGTCAAGAATTGGTACGAGTAACATAAGAGGCGAGTAAATGCGAACTTGAAATTTGTTAAGTATAAAATTTAAAATATATGAAAAGTGAAAATCACGCGGTGTTACAGTCTCCCATACTTTAGATAATTTCGTCTCGAAATTTAAATTAAGAGTCGGCCTTTTGAAAATAGGTAAATGGTTTGATATGGGTTTAATAGGAACAAAAATTTGTTAGTTTATTATGTTTAAATCGAATACGGTATCTAGTCACTTGTGCGATAATTATGCTCGTACGAAAAGTACTTTTAAAATTTTAACCAAGGTTGTACGTAGAAATTTGAAAGTTTAACCGACTAAAGCATTTTTGTAGGGTGGTGGATGGTAGGTAAAATCATCAAGTTTAACCAACTAAAACATTTTTGGTGATTAGTGAAAGAAAATGGTGCGTATAGGTAGGTTTGAGTGTGGGGTTAATGTAACAAATTTCGGGTAGATAAGTAAATATACTATATAAGAAGTAGTAGAAATTTTGGTTTGTAAAAAAATGTCATTGGGTGATTGGGTGGAATAGTAAATATGTGAGCATAATGAGTGACTAGATGTGGGAATGAGTAGTATTTAGTAATAGATATTTGGTTTGCACAAGGTTGAAGGCGACTATAATAAAAGAGAAATTTGACTATTTGAAAATAGCTTTTTGGTGATATAAATAGTATTTATTTAGTTTTAAAATCCAGTGCATAATTAGTCAAGGAAATATATAAAAGTGAGAGATGAATCTTGTTTTACATGTATAAATGTTTTTAGAGATTATGGCCAGAGTTTACGGGACTTAGAAATAGATTCTTGATAATGGAAGGATTGTTGATTAAGCGAGGAAAGGCAAAAGGAAAGGAAAGAAACGAAGTTGATGGAGATTACAAGTATAGATTATTCATAGAAAGGATGATATTGCATAGTAAAGAGTGTGGTTCAAAACAAGGTTATAATATGCATAAAAGATAAATAATGCAAGCGTAATTAGACTAGTAAACTATAACATAAACGGTATCACAAAAGATAAATAACGTAAGTGTTGGTCAAAATTTTAACTCGACACCCAAACTTCTCATGGCACAAATAACTCTACTTTTGGTAGTATGACAAGATATTTATGTATAAGATGTACCGGCGGCGTATCCACCATGCCGTTATCATACCTCATCTGTGTTGTTATTCAAGTCATGAAAGGTTACACACACTGGGACTTGTTATGTTTTCCATGCGCCCAATTTTTGTAATTACGTGTGCACCCGTAATTAGTCCAATTGTCGTATGGTCCACATAATTTGTCTTAGTTATGTGTGGGTCACTAGTGGACACAAAATATTTATACACAAAGGAAAAGACAATAGGTTAAGGCATTAAACAGTTTTGATGTTGTAAACATAGCAAGCAACGTGACATGCAAACACATAATGTGAAAAGGCATTAAGCAAGTTTTTGATGCTGTTAACCGTACGTGTTTTTGGCGTAGATGTATTGTTTCATGACATAACGGTGTAGACTTGTGCATATGTGGTTACGTTCAAATGTATAAAATCAAATAAAAGAATGGACAATTGGATTCCTAATGGAAACGTGTAAAATGTTTTGACTGAGGGTAACATAAAATTCGAGTTCATTACAAATTAAGTTTATGGGTACGCGAGCAATTTTAGCTTTTCAAGATTAAGGGTCAAGTTTGATGGTAGAAGAATTTAGTCAGTTGGATGTTAAAGAAAAACATATTTAATTGAAGTGAGGAAATTTTAGTGTAAAAGTTTTATCAAAGATGGTCGTTTGATTTATAAAAAATTCCATTTTATTAAGCAGAAAAAAAATAGTTTATTGACAATTTTCGTTTGGCGTTGATGAATATTTTGACTCGTGATACGATTTTAAGAGAAAAGGTTTTGGGATTATAAGGAAGTAGATTATGTCTTTGCTCACAAGTCTTGTTTACAAATGATTTTTTTAAACACTTTTAGCATTTAAAATTTTGTTTGTCATACAGACTTGACGCACACATTTGTTAGTGGTTTGAAAGTGAGGATTTTATAGAAGAATATGCATCCTTTTAGAAATAGCAGGAAGAATTTTGTTCAAAATTTTTGAAAAAGATTGTGCGCGAGGAGAAAAGGGTTTTGCGATGTTTGAATTTTGCCGATAAATTATGATTGTAAACTAGGATAACGATGGTATTTCATAAAAAGAAAGTTTCACATCCGAACAATTTTTTGAAAACGTTACATAAGGAAATTCTCTCTCTCTCTTTTTTTTTTTTTAAGAAAAGAAAAGTTAATCTTCTTTAGTGTGGTGAGTGGGTCTTCCAGCATCGTAGATCACCATGGCAAGTCTTGGGCATTGGTTGAGTTCATGGGTTGGGTCGTTGTTTAGTGGTGTGACGACATGTTTTGGCTAAATGACCATATGCACTATAGTTGGCGCATATGCGACAAGGTGAGTGAGTGACATGGTGGAATTTACAATTGCTGCATAGCGGATAGGTTCCATGGTATTGCTTTTGTTGGGATTTGGAGTCTTAGGCGTTGTCGAAGTGTGATTTCGTTTGAGGTTTTTGCGTTTTCGGTTATCCTTTTTCGTTTGTTTGGTAGGGGTATGGGTAGAAGGTTTAGTATCTACATGGTTTGTGTTGTCTTGGATGGTATCGCCGGAGTTTGAAATTTGGGTTTGTTGGTGTTTCTAGGTTAGAGGAGAATCTTGTCTAGTTCTTGGGCAATAAGGTTTGCCAGTTGGTTGAGATCGATGCTGTTGAGACGGAAAGACATGTTCGAGAATCATACATAGGAAAATTTGCATAAGCGGTTTTAAACAAGGCGACTTTTGAATTTAGAAAATAAGTTACTAGAATTTTGGTTAACAATGAAAAGCTTGTGAGTAAAGTTTCACTAGATCAGTAAAGTTTGTGCAAATTCAAATATATAAAAAAAAATACATGAGCTCAAGTTGTTCTCCTAGACTTAGTATGTAAGTTCAAGTTACACGTATAGTATGCAAGTTTCACATTGTTCAAATAATGCAACGTATATATATAAGTAAAGTGCACATAAACAACATAGAGGAGTTTTGAATATTTGTTGGTTTGTGAATATTATTATTGTTTGGAGATTGCAAGAGTAGCTTGAAGCACGAGTCTTGAGAGCATTTGCGAGTAAAATAAATCGAATATATATAGTGAAAACATAGCATGAAAACATCATTGAAAATAATATTAACATGAGTGAGGGGCTTGTTTTAAGCAAGCCATTGGAGTGTTCCGGAACGGAACTAAGACTAACCAAAGTGGTTCGAATTTACCTTTGAGTTTGAAAACATGCTTTGGCCTAATAGGTGGAAATACTCTCGCCGACTTGCGGTTAACGGTATTCACCCTTCCAGTTACTACATGTTTCTTGTCATTAGTAAATTTGAGACTTTGGCGAGATTTTAAAAAAAATATCAAGGATTGAAACTAGTCGCTAAGTTGCGGATTTCACTCCTATCTTAGCGAGGTCGTTTCTTTGAGTGTGGTTTGTACACTTTGTCTAACGTGGTAAGAGAATTAATTCTAACCTTCGATTGGTAAGTGTCCACCAGAACGAGAATTGTGAAATTTCCACCAAGATGAGGATATCACTCCTATCTTGGTGTAGTTTCAAAAATACAAAGAATTTACGCGGATTGAAAGTTATCACCAAAGTGAGGGTTTCACGCCTATTTCGGTGATTTCCTTTCGTTTGTGGTATACGAACGTCTTCAAGTGTAGAGTAGTCCACAAGTAGGAAGGTAATTTTTTTTTTAAAGTCCAAAAGAATAGAGTAGAAGCAAGATAGGGATAATAAGTGTATTAAGCATGATGAAAGAAATGGTCAAAAAGGTTCTTAACTATAGTCTAGGTCAAACATGACAATTTTTCCTAGATCCCTATAGTCATGGCTCTGATACCAATCTGTCACACCCCAACCGATGGCGGAATCATCGAGGTGAGACTTAGTGGTAGATTGTTCAAAGACTTCATGACACTAGATTTTGTGACAATATAGTTTAAAGATAGAATTTCATTTATTGTCTAAAAATTGAAATACAAGTAGTTCAAATAACAAAAAAAAATACAACAACAAGAATATGATAACTTGAACTAGAGTGAGTTTCTATGTCCAATCCTAAGTAGTTTTCTTGAATGTCCTGCAATAAATATTTCCTGCAACATGTATAAAATATCCGTCAACACATAAAGCATTGGTGAGCATACTAGTTTTGACATACATACATAGTATAATAAAGTTTTGCTTATAGGCATATGCAAGAGAACCACACAAACGACGACTAGCCACGAAGAATTTTGCTTAACATGACCCATGTAGGGGGCGGATAGCCAATCCTATAGCGCTATACATGCAAGGTGGGTTGTCAACTATATGAACATTTGTATGTTAGAGTAAATAATTCTACATAGCATAGCGTACAAGCATATAATAGACTTTAGATTGCGCATGATAAAATTTAGAATATGATAGACTTTAGACTAAGCATAATAGATTGTAGAGTTTAAAATCGTTTGAGTTTTGATAGTGATACATGTTGAGCCCCAAAGAATAAAGAATAAAAAGGGGACAAGTATGAACTCACCTTAGGGTGCGTTTGTTAAGTCCTCAAAAACGAGTCTTGAGAAATGAGGATTTTTGCTCCGGTTAGACTAGAGTTAAGAAAAGAAAAAAAAAATGAATTTAGATTCGAAGGAAGATTCAAGAGTACAAGGAAGTCATGCATTGCCGTTAAGGCGAACCAAAACACAAACCACCATGAAGGTGATTCGGATGGTCATAAGAGTCAAGCAAGCCTTTTAGGCGAACCAAAACACAAACCACCATAGAGGTGATTCGGATGGTTAGGAGAGTCAAGCATTGGTAAGGTAGGGATGTATCCACAAACCTTTCCGAGTTATTAAATTAGTAGAGTTTATACAATTTAGTATTTATATAATATAACTTAGAAAGTAGGGTATGGTGACTTAGTTTGGATGAGCCTTGGCCTTCCTTTTGTCAACCATGAACCATAACACAAGTCCCTCCATCATTGAGTTGTTGGTGAACTTGGTTGGTATTATTAACAACTTAGTGCATAAAAGATAATAGAAGATGACCACATTTGAGGCCTCAAATTGGTGCCCTACTCATGTTTATTTGCCATGGCAAATAGGAGAGAGGTCCTAGAGGTTTCCTCAAAGGGTTTGAAGAAGAGGAGAGTGAAGAAAGTAGAAGAGAGGTTGAAGGTGAAGTGAGAAACTCACTTATTCTTGAGAGAATTCTTGAGAGATTAGAGAGGATTTAGAAATGAGCAAGTGTTAGAATGAGTAGGAGTGTGTATTTATAGTTGGGGTGAAGGGGTTGGGTATTTAATGAATTAATTAGGGTGGTTAGAAGTTAATTAGTGGTAAATATATATTTAAAAGAAAAAAAGAAAAAAATAAATAAATAAATCACTAAAAAAATGGACGGCAAAATGTTGTAAGTTGTTTGTTGTTGTAAATGTCACAAAAGACATAATAATTCACGTTTTTTTTTCTTTTTTTTTTAAACTAAGACTATTATTATAATAAGTATATATATTAATAAATAAATATATATTAAGATCTTAACTAAATGAGTTTATAAATTGATTAGGATTATATTGACGACTCGTCAAGAATTGGTACGAGTAACATAAGAGGCGAGTAAATGCGAACTTGAAATTTGTTAAGTATAAAATTTAAAATATATGAAAAGTGAAAATCACGCGGTGTTACATCTTGATCCTAATGGATGGAATTAATTATGATTTTGAAGCATTCTTTAAACCAAGGTTTTGGAATGGTAAACAAAATCTCATTTTTTGTCTAAACTAAGACGTGAATGTTAGGAAGAGATGGTGAGTTATCTCTTAAGGCTGTGAAGAATTAGAATGCGGCATCTTCTGTTCACATGCTAAGTATTCGTAGTCTAAAGCATGCTAGACTAATACGTGTTAATTTAGATGCTCCACGGAGAATAAATTAACTTTGAACATTCAAACATATGGGAATGAATTTTGTAAAAGCAAATATATAATTCATTAAAAAGGATGACTTGAAAGGACCGAATAAATAGTTCATTGGTTGTGATACTATTTAGCTGAATATGAGGAAAACTTATATAGCTCTGAAAACGGTTCGTGTGAGAAATATGGGTTGAGTAATATAAAGAATGACCTCAATAAACACAAAGATATAGATAGTCGCTATCTTATCACGGGTGTCTAATGTCATCATGAGTGATATTACTCAAACTCAATCAATCAAAGTGCAAGCAATGTGGGGGGAAAAGCCATTTGAGAAGTTTTCAAACTACATATGAAAGGAAGAAACTTTCATCACCTCATTTGGTAGTTATCCAATAAACACATAAGTGTGGAGGTTACTTGTATTTGAAAATAGAAGGTTTGATATAAACGGATGTGGTTTTTGGGAAGTACAAATCACACGAACCTAGAACAGACTTGTTATAAGTCAGTCCTATTATGTGGACAAAATTCTTGAGAAGTTCAATGGAAATGACTCTAATGTGGCTAGAAATTTCATTGACACGAGTCAATGTCTAGCTAAGAATCGAGGTGAGCCTGTTAACCAATTAGAGTACTCAAGAATTATTGGCAGCCTGATGTATCTGATGAGTTGTATCAGACCAGACTTAGCAAGCAAGCTAAGTGGATACACGAGCAACCTAAGTTCAATTCATTGGAATTACGTGACACGGGTGCTTTGGTAATTAGGATACATACGAAACTACGGGCTGCAATATAAAAGATATCTAGCAGTTTGAAGGTTATTATGATGCGAATTGGATATCTTACACGAATGATTCCAAGGCAACGAGTGGGTATTTTGTTCACACTTGGAGGTGTTGCGATAACATGGAAATCATCTAAGCAAATTGTTATTGCTAGATCCATGATGGAATCAAAATTCATCGCTTTACAGGATGAATAGGCAAAATTACTACGTCAATTTGTTAAGGATATACCTAGGTGTCCGAAGCCGGCATTGGCCTAATGCATACGCTATGATAGTCAATCGGTAATTGGCAGAGCTCATATCACAATGTGTATCAGTAAGAACAGGTATATAAGACGTAGGCATAATACGGTACGACAACTAATCTCTATAAGAGTTATCACTGTTGACAATGTGAATTCAAAGGATAACATCGCGGATCCGTTAACAAAAGGCTTAAGTAGAGAGTTAGTTCAGAAGTCGTCAATGGGAATGGGACTAAAGCCCATGAAAGGCTAAGTTTATGCGAAGGAAACCTAACTCAACTGACTGGAGATCCCAAGATCTGAGTTCAATAGGACAACCTAATTGTATGAACTGGCGAAGGTCACTGTGGGGGAGAGTTGGTGAAAACCCCACGTTTTAAAAGGGAGTTTACTATAAGATTTGATAAGCTTCCTAGTCCATTCCTAAGAGTGACAAGGTTGAGGTTAAGCTTATAGCTTTTAATGATTTGACTGAGGTAACCAGTTCCAGTAGATCACCTATGTGAGAGAGAAGTGGGGTCGCTTTGAAGGTTATTGTTGGGGCACAATACTTTAGAGCTCTCGCAGAACCAGGCACATGTCCATGACCATAACGGACACAACTATGAGGACTTGACGTTGTCAGGGAGGGTCTTGTGTGAAGTGTATTGTCGTCCACACAAACGGCAGACGAGTTCAAAAACATCGCGTTCTACTCAGAGCTAGTGGGCTAAGTGCGTTTCATAAGCGAAGGTTCAAAGGGTCACACCTACCTATCGTATGCAAAACTCAACTATTGAAATTTAATCGGAATGAGGTTGTTTCTGAGTATGACTCCTATTCATGTGGGGGTTTGTTCGAAATATGCGTGTTTTGATAAATCTCCATTCATGTGGGGGATTGTTGGAAATTTAGAAGGTGAATGGAGTTTTAAGTAAATGAAATTATAATTTAGTGAAATTATAATTATTGAGGAAAAACACTTTAATAGAGTTAATTTATTTGTGACACTTTATTATAGTTTTAAAACTAAAATTAAGTGTATAACTCTTCATGTGGTGAATTGAAGAAACACTTATGATACTTGATTATAGTTTTAAGACTAACATTAAGTGTCTAATTATGTTAGACTCTTCATTCCCCATTGCCTCTTGTATATTAGAGACTTTTGTGTCATATATGATACATGGGAAAATACACATAAGAATATACATGAGCAATATTCACTAAGAAACTCTTGTAACACTCATAACTCTAGAGTAGCAACCAAGTATCGATTATTTTTCAGGCAAGTGGGATAGTCCGGCAGTGCACCATCGTCACTGTTTCGAACCGGTGTGCCCTGGGAACAGACGACGAATCTGTTTAAGGGAATTGTGTCAAACACAAGCCCGGTTCCTTTTTCTTTGATTTCGTTTTTCTGTTACAGTTCATTGCAGAAAGTACAAGGACTTGAAAACATGTGAGGTTCATGTATGAAAGACATTGCGACGATTATTATGTAAGTTTTCCAACAATATGTACTTAAGAAATTTCTCACAACAGTCCTAACTTTCAAAGTAGTGGCTGGTAATCAACTTTTGTTAACTAAAATCTAACCCATTTTCAACTAACAGAGTTTGAAAGTTAAAAAATTTATTGTCGACCAATACGTTGAAAGTTTAAAGTGTTAGAAATTTTTTAAATACAGGTTATTGCCGGTCAACAAGGCAAAATTTAGATTATTAAAATCCAATTTCACAATTATAAATGTTTGCTTTGTTTCAAAAGTCATTTTTGAGCCAAAACACAAACTCAACACATGTAGAAGAAGACGACAATGGTGATAAACGTGTGGCAATAGCAAAGAAGATGACGAGGTAGTGTATAAAATAAAATGTGACATTTGGAAAGAGAGGGGGAGGGGTTGTTTATTCTTTTATTCTTTTTCGATTAACTCACAAGTGTTTTTTTTCTTTCTAAATTACATGTTGCTGTTATTTATTTTATCAACCGGAGTAATTCAACGAGTGAAGTAAGAGACAATTTCCCATGCGCGTTGTAGTGACGGTGACTTGAATTTATACGATTTGTTGAAAACGTATTATAGTTGACAAGACTCATCTTTCAAAAAAATTTGCGTCAAAACGTAAACTATTTTGAATTTCTACTGATACGTACGAAAAAAAAATTAATCACATAAAGTTCGGGTGGTGAGTCAAAATGACATTTTACAAAGTTTTTTTAAAAAGTTGAGGGGCGTAAGTATCAATACTAAAGGTAAGCTACACATAAAAAAAACAAAACAAGGCACTATTTATAAAACCTTTCAATAATTGTTATTGTTATTGTTATTATATATGATGTATAAGTTTCATATATTTCTCGTAGTTATCCAACTACTAGTTAGTAATTACAATTGGCTCTCTATTGAATGTTCCTCTAACGTCATAAGTTGTAATTCACGCTATTCTATTAGAGACGACACATATATTTTTTTAACGGTAACTTTCATATAAGTGATACAATGTTACACTGTCTAATCAACCGTTCTAGCCAACGTCTGCCTCGGACCATGTTGTCTTAACCGTGTCCGCCGGTGTATCAGACTTGGTTACGGCATTCCTCTGGAAACCGTACTGCCTCCACACGAGTTTCCTCGCTGGAGTAACAACCGGGTGATAACCGGGGTGCGGCTCAGGATCGAACGCCCCTCGATGCGTTTGTCACCATCATTGCCCCGATGCCGTAGAAAATAATAAAGAGGGTAGGAATCGAACCTGAGTCACAAGAAATACCAAGTCTTTCCCAACTACTCCACCACACATATTTTAAGCATCTTAAAACATAAAACATATTTTTAAAATCTGACAATCATATAAAAAATAATTTATTAAAAACACATTTTTTAAATAAAAGGCTAGCCTTTTAATTTCCGGGGGCCATAATTATATTTTACAGCATAATTTAATATCAATAATGAGTAAGTAGTTGTATAATAAATTAAAAAAAAATCCATAAGGTACTACTTGAGGAGTACATGGTACAAGTCATTGATGCATTAGTTTGAAAAACACGAACATTAAACTCCATTAGAAGACGTCACCATCAAACCATGAATCACGAGGACACCGGCTACGAACCTTGTGACCCTGTCTCACTCGAGGGCCCGACCGAAGCTTGCACATGACCCAGTCCAATGGGCCCACCCACTGTTTTCTTTAAAGATGGGTTGCTAGAACAGTATACATTACACTTGGAGGTTCAGGATACTATTAACATTATTTTCAGTTAACACCCTTGTAAATTTCTATATGTCATATCACTCCCAAAGTTCTGGTTTTCTCATTTTTATTACTTTTTTATACACATGTTAACAATACAACAATGAACAATGTTTGATGATCATTTATTGACCACTTTCTGTTTTAGTTCATTTTTATTACTTTTTATTCATATGATATATGGCAACAACCAATGAATGATTTTTTTACTAGCGTTCTTAGACCATGTGTAATAGGCATTATAGGGGCATGATAATGCTCTCAACACTATCCTATTGGGCATTATATGGGCATTATGAGGGTGGGGCAATTCTAGTATAATGCTCAAATAAGATAAAAAATATGGAAAGTAATAACTAAAAAAGGCATTAAGTGACTTTAACCATTACACATTTTTTTTGAAGGGCATTATAATAATGATGTGGTGAAAAATGCCCTCTAAGAGACATTAACCATTACTTATGTTCTTACTTTCTGTTTGTTTATTCTTTGAGAGAATTACACAGATTGTCCTTTAGTTATACATCAAATTGCATCCTATGTCCTTTATGGAAATTTTTCACTCCTTATGTCCTTTGGTTTATACACTTGTTACACCCTATGTCCTTTAGGCCAAACCAAGTTAAAAAAGATTGTTAATTGTGTCACGTGCCCCTCACGTGAGGGGCAATTTTGTCTTTTCACCCTCAATAAAGGACTATCTATGTAATAATAATAATAATAATAATAATAATAATAATAATAATAATAATAACACTTTATCTCACCTCTCTCTCTCTCTAAAACACACACACACATTCCTGAATTCTGATAAAACTTTAGAGAGAGAGAGAAGAATACCTAGAGAGAGGAGAGGAGCCGGAGGGACTCCCACCACCGCCGACGGTGGTTCTCCGGTGGTCGAACCCCACCCCCACCGCGTTACTGTTTATTAGAGAAGAGGAGAGAGAAGCAGAGGATTAGAGAAGGAGAGAGAGAGAGAGAGAGAGAGAGAGAGAGAAGCAGGGCGGTGACAGAGTGATTCCGACGACGCCTGTGGATTCAGAAGCAGGAAGGTGCAGAGGTGACCGGGAATCGAGTACTGTGGGTTCGGATCGGGATCAGACCTGAACAACTAGGTAAAACCCCCTTTTCTTGATTCAGACTACCTGTGTAATTCTCTCTATACTTCAAAGTTCCCATGGTTTTTTAATGTAGCGGTGGTAGCAGGGGAAGGGGACGGCGGAGGACGGTGATGGTGGCAGGGGGGACGGCGGTGGTTTTTTGGTGGTGGGTGTTTTGCAGAGGAGGGGGGCTGTGGTGTTGACGAAGGTGGGTTTCAGAGGTGGTTTGGGGTGGATCTGATGAGGGGTTTGGGGTGGATCTGATGAGGGGTTCGAATGGTGGTTGGGTGTATCTAAATGAGGGGTTTGGTGGTGGTTGATGGTTCGACGGTGGGGAGGTGGTGGTGGTCCGGCGATGGTTCGACAGTGGGGGGGGGGGGGGTGGTGGAGATAGGTATGGAGGAGGTGGTGGTGGTTATCATGTTTGTCTGATTGTTGAAGGGTTTTTTTTTTTTTTTTTTTTTTTAAGTTTTATCATGTTTTAAGGTGAAAAGACAGGTTTGCCCCTCATGTGAGGGGCACATGAGCAAGTTAACTGAGTTATTTAACTTGGTTTGGCCTAAAGGACATAAGGAGTGAAAAATTTCCATAAAGGACATAGGATGCAATTTGATGTATAACTAAAGGACAATCTGTGTAATTCTCTCTTATTCTTTTTAGTACAATTTAGAGTTATGACACAAGTCCACAACACAAGTCATGTGCAAATCATGATCTACTCTTGAGTACATGACCATGTCACGTTGCTACTTATTACTTTTTGTTTGTTTATTAGAAAGTTGTATAAAATTCTTAAAAATGGTAATCAGAAGACTTTTAAATACATTTTGTAAAAAAAAAAAAAAAAACTATTAATCATATATTCATATATATGTTTCTTGTAATCATAAAACTTTATTTAGTTTAGTTGGATAAATGACATAAATGGTTTGTAGGAAACAAAATTCACATAAAATATTCAATTTGATGAATAAGTATGTTAACTATTTGCTACGTAAATTTAATTAGCGACAGTTGTTACAAAAATCAGGGTGGAGTGGATTCACGCCCAAGTTCACATGAAAAATATTTGATTGACTGAAAAATTAACTCCACACACATATCCAAATATACAAGACTAGCGTCCGTTACTCCACTCACGCCTCTTCTTAAAATAATGCCATCTCAGGCCGGTGTTTAACGTCCCAATTCCATGATATGGGAATGGGCACCAACCCACTAAGGCTATGGGGCGCGGTGACACCCTCCCCAACTCCCCCAAACTTAAAATCAACGTCACGTTATTTTCCTCTTCCTCTTCCCCAAAGCAAGAAAATGGTCTCCCCTTCTTTCATCTTCCTTTTTATTTTTGTTATATTTTAAAACAAAAAAAGACAAAAAAAAAAAAAAAAAAAAAAACAAACTGCCCAAAAAAGAACTCAAGGAAAACGGTGGTGATATTTCCCGTCTTCACTAATTTTTTATAGGGGGAGGGGGGTTCCCTTGGGAGGAGACACATCGGCACACCGATTGCCTCATTGAATTCACACTCTTTTTTTAAAGGCGTATGATTTTTCGATGGACCAGAATAGAGCATATGACCAACTCCAGACGTAAACCCTCTGAAGAGATAAACCCTTCCATCTTAAACCAGCTAAGCTGGAGATGAATGGCACCGAATTCACACCCTTAAGCCTAACTGCCTAACAACCTGGGGGTTTGGTAAGCATTGCAATATTGTTAAAACTTTCACGATCTTGTTTCCTCAAATAGTTTATTTATTCTTTCTAAAAGAAGCAACTTAAAATAAAATAAAAAATAATTTATTAAAAAAAACAAGTTAAGAGTCATCTTTTTGGGTGGCCGGTTGGTGATGCCTGACGCCAGTTGCCAGCTTTTGCTTTCTAGTTTTTTAACGCTTCCCCCTTAAACCCTATTCCTTCAACTCTCTCTCTCTCATTTCTTCTGCAATTGTACATCAATCAATACTTGTTATTGTTCAAAATCGTCTATTATTATTATTATTCAAATTTTGAAGCAAATTGTTTAGACTGATGGCTACCAACATTGGAATGATGGACAGTGCGTATTTTGTCGGTAGGAACGAACTACTGTCATGGATCAATGCCAGACTTCAACTCAATCTCTCTCGTATTGAAGAAGTAACCTACTTATTAATTCGTCTCCTTATTTCAGTTTCAGATTATTATTATTATATATAGCGTTAATATTAAGTTACAATTGCGTCTGTTACGGAATTCCATGCTTAAATAATTGTTAATTGTCATTACTTTAGTTTGTAATTAAGCTTTCTACTGCGTATTTAGGTTTTTCGTTATGAATTTTGATTTGAGGTTGTGAAATCGCTAGGTGCTGTCGGTCGGTGCGGTACAGGATTAATGGAGAGTAATCAGGGTTAATTAGATTGGGATTTTTATATGTAATTTTAATTTTTGAGTTATAATAATGTACGCACGCATATTTTTATAGGTAAATATTTTAAGTGGACGTGTTTTAACCCCTCCTCAACCCACTTTTTTTTTTTTCAACTATATAGGATTAATCGCTAGAATCTAAATTGTTTGGTTGGAAACTGGCTGAAATTTAGGGTTTTGGCTAGAGTCTGCCTGGAATAGCTGATTTTCAGCCGGTGGACTAGGGTCTTTTAGGGCCGACTAGCGGTTAATGAGAAATTACTCAGTGACCGGCCGACTAGTGGTTACTGGTTACGCACTAGTCCCGATTTTTACGACACTGCAGCGTAGAAATTAAGTTATGATTGTTAATCAAAACTAAATTTTATTCACAAACTGTGTAGTTAACTCTGCCGATATATCGGTGATATATCACCGATATCTCGGTTATTGATCATTAACCGATATAGCTGTGCGAAATGTTGGTGAGATATCAATACCGATATTATCGACAATATTGACCGATATTTGACTTATCACTGATATTCCCGATATCAGTACCTTTCTTCTTAGTTCTTCCATTTGTTTTACTTCTTATTGTTGTTATTAGTGATTTAAGTCTTACTTGTTAGTGTTAAATATTAGTAATTTAGTATTTTAAGTCGTAATAAGTTTCACTTGCTACAATTGTTAGTGTTTTACAAGTTGCAAAAGGTTAATTTGTTTATGGTAGGACTTAGGAGAGTATATTGAATTCTTAATGTTAAATTGCTATATATATGTACTTTGCATGATATAAAAATTACCGATATCCCACTGATATCTCACCGCAATAATCTATATTTCAAATATCAGTCCTGACCGATATCCGATATTTTACTGCATTAACTGTTTAGTTTACAAAGTAATTGTTAATGGAAAGTAACGATCGCTGTTAATACTGAATAATTGTTAACCGAAATCACTTAAATTAATTTGAACTGAAATTGATCAACGTTACATGAGTGAAACAGTTTAAAGTTTGTATTTAAGCATTGTACTGCATGTTTGTGATTAATTAGCTTGTGAGTAATAAAATTGTTATGGAACATTGGTATGCAGGCTGCTTCAGGTGCTGTGCAGTGTCAGATGATGGACATGACCTATCCAGGGAGTGTTCCTATGCACAAGGTCAGGATTTGTCTTGTAGATGTTTGAGATTTAAGCGAATACTAGTGTTTGACATGATGCGGTTTAACTTACAGGTTAACTTTGATGCAAGGACAGAATATGATATGATTCAAAACTATAAAGTGCTGCAAGATGTATTTAACAAACTCAAAATTGATAAGGTGAGTGATTTTTAACATTAAGTTTGATTTTAGATAATGTTTATGTAAACAAGTATCGTTTTTTAAGTTCTTTCTTTTGATTTTGTTTCAGCATATTGAAGTAAATAGGCTAGTGAAGGGTCGGCCATTGGACAACTTGGAGTTTCTGCAATGGTTGAAGCGATATTGTGACTCTGTAAATGGAGGCATCATGAACGAGTATATTACGGTCCTTAACTATAATGTGTGTATTTCAGTTTTGCGTTTAGTTATATGTTTGATGTCTGTGCAGGAATTATAATCCTGTGGAACGTCGAAGTAAGGTATGTAAAGAACGTAATTTAAAGGCATCTCAGAAGAGTTCAAAATCTCTGCAAACGAACAACGCCCAGAATCCTGGTTCAGGGGACAAATTGAACGTTCCCAAAATCTCGGGTGAGCTCATACCCTACTTTTTATGTGTTTTATTATAGGATCAAGTTATCCTACACTGTGTAACAAAAATGAGAAGGGTGAGAAGGATACAAAAAACACAATGGATCACGAAATATAACACAATGAGTCACAATAACACAATGCCAATAAATATAACACAATGTCGAGGAAAAAAGACACAATGAATCGCAGAAATGACACGATAACGAAAATAAAGAAAAGACACAATGCAACATAAAAGACACAATGATATAACACAAATTCTAAAAACTACAAGCTAAAAATCCAAAAAATCGAAAACCTATAAACTAAGGTCGTAGGGTTCTATGAGACGGTCCCAATGTCGTTTGAATGAGTTCAATCTGACTCCGTTTGATACCCTTCCTACGACTTCTTATTTTTCTTTCACTGTGTATTTGATCCTAACCCGTGTTTTATATACCCGTTTTTTATTCATATAAACCCTCCTTGATTGTTGGAGATGATGCCTTGTTCATATTGTAACTTCATGGATCCACTGTTAGAAACTTAGAATACCTTATCGGCTTTTCTGTTTGGGCATTCTACATACACATGGTGCCCCTGAACCCTCTTTACAGTTGATACACACATGCACTCCCATCGTCCTGAAATAAGTACGACATTGTCTAGGCATGTAGTCTTAAATATTAGTAAGACTATTAGTTAGATATCTAAAAATGACACTTAGTAAAGAGTAAAGACAAAATAAAGGGCTCTTGAGTTAAGTCTTAACTATTTTTTTTGATTTTAAAACAACCCAAACCGGAAACTAGACAATTAAATTGGGATTAATCATGAATGGATTAAACTACGTAAATTTGGTGAAACTATTTTTTCCCCGCAAGTTTTATTGGGTGCGTACGATTATTGATCCTAACGCTGATTGTTTTAGGGACTAGGCAAAAACCAAGTGCAGTAGCAATTGAGTCTCATTGTTCAGAGGAAATTCAGGCTTTGTCGAATGAGGTAATCCCGGTTGAATTTCAGGCTTCATCCCCAGGTCGAGTTTGATCATTGATCTATTGAGAGATTTTAAACATGATTTTTTTATGTTCTTATTTTCAGATTACAGAACTGAAGGTATCTGTGGACCTTTTGGAGAAAGAAAGAGATTACTATTTTGCAAAATTACGCGATATTGAGATCCTTTGTCAGGCTCCTGAACTGGAACATATTCCGGTAACCTGCTGCAAACATTTTTATTTTCATGCTTATTTGATGCGCATATTTTGGACATCGGCCGTTTGGTGCATCACCACCACCACCACCAGTCTTATTGCCGCTACCAGATCCCAACTTCTTTCACAAATTAACAAACAAAACATGATTATTTTGTCAACCAAATGCATCACAAATTCCAGTTCCTTTGACAAGTTCTAGTTCCTTCAATTTCCGACAAATTTGAGTTCCAAATCCAATTCCTAAAAAAAAAATCAAAAGGCCCCATAAGAATTTATGTAAAGATCTGCAATAAATTTAGAAAATTTCTTCATAGTAATCTTATCAACTGGTTGGGCAATCTTGCTAGTTGCAACCCATTTTTACACACTAGTTGTATTGGTTTCTTAATGGAAAAAAAAAAAAAAGTGAAGTGAATAATAATAAATAAATCTTTCTGGAATGAAGGCTAATGAAAATTTGTTGACAGATGGTTGTGGCGGTTAAGAAGGTCCTTTATGCAGCGGATGAAGAGTCTGCGCTTGCTGAGGCTCAACAAATTGCATCTGGTAATAATGAATGACAGTCAACCAAAAGTGAAACATGATGATGGAGAAAATCTTCATTTCATTTTAATTTTATCTGTAAGATTAAGTTATCAAAGTGCCCATGTCTCTGTCACTACAGGTAATGTAGATTATGTTGTGTCTGAGTTAAAACGGTCATGGTCAAACGTTGTACACTAACTTGTGGCAATTGTGCAATGTTGTTTAGTTTTAACTTGGCACTGTTTTTTTGTGTCTTTGTTCATTCATCCCTGGTTGCTTCTTTCAGTTGTATTGATGGTTTGAGAATTTGAGTTGAAAGTTTAGGACTTGATGAAGATGTTCATGTAATATGTTGCATACGATACCGATGTCAACGTACATGTATCCTACACTCGGTCTAGGAAGCTCCTTGGTTGACAAATCTAAAATCAAATATAAAATAAGATAAACAGCTAAACGACTTTACAAGACATTTATATAATACGAACCAATTATTTTATTTGTTCACTTGAACACTCGATACCTGTTCTTTTGTTTAGTGCATAACAAAGAGCTGAAATTGTGACACAGCTCATGATAATTAACCTGTTTACCTTCAAGCTTTATATATGCAGATACATTATATCAACACCATTAACACACCACTTGGTCATTTCTTCAACAACAATATTACAACTAACACACCTTTGTTAAAATTACGAATATCGAACTTGTTCCCTGCGTTAATCCTTCCTAACTTCTTGAGACGGTTTTTCAAGAAGTTGGAAAGGCCAGGAATCAGATGGAGTGGGATACCGCGGGTTTGGTTTGCTCACATTTGACGTGGGATTGTGACCCATACGCACCTCTGGTTGTGTGTGAACTTGAACACTGTGACAACCAGGAATAACAAAAACAGGATTTAAAGTTGGATCGCCAGCAGGTAATCTCATCATCTCCTGTGGAAAATAAGTTGGTAATTGCGGTTCTTGAGATTCGACTGCAGGTGCGTTCAGGTCAAGGTTTGTTTGGACATTTCGTTCTTTTATCATGCTCTGCAGTTCGCTGATCTGCTTTTGTAGAGTGCAAGTTTCATCTTGAAGTTCATTTCTTTCGACCGTCACCTGCACGTGAAAGCAAAATCCAATCATTAAATTGAAAAGATGGCATTTTTGGCCCGTTTCTTAATTACGGGTAGATTTGTTAAAAGCCTTACGTATTGTGTTTCAGATTGTAACGCTGCATTCTCCTTCTTGAGAGATGTGATCTGATCAATCATGTCTTTTACAACTCGAGTAGTTTCACCTAATACTGATGCTTTCCCACTGTTTTGTTCCGTGAGTTCTGCAACGTAGCAAAACGTTAACTAAACATTTACAGATACCCGGCAGAAAGATCAAATTAACACGAATCAGAAATTACCAAGTGCACCAGCCAACTCAAGAAAGAGTTCATTCAAATGTTCACGCTTAAGTTTTTCCCTTTCCGCTTTGTGAATCCGTTTAGGAACTTTAGCTGGATTCTTCTTGTTCGTTTGCAAGCTGCATCAAAATCATCATTATTCTTACGTCATTTACTTTTTCAGGTAAAAGATGAAGAAATCAAAAAGTGAAACTTGATTTCACTGACCAAGTTGGTGATCTTTCGGCTGCCATGCTGGCTTTGTTAAATGTGAATCTCCAAAATCGATGTTCAGATATTACTCCTTATCTAATAACATCAATGAACCAAAGATCCTCGGTAAACATAACATCAACGAACCAAAGATCTTCAACAAAAGTAAAAACTATAAACCGAAGAACTCAATTTGAACAGCTACACACATACAATCTCATGAAGATTTACATATTTAACAGGCAAGCAGATGAACACCACAAGAAAACAAATATCTAGACAGACAAACCTTCACTCTCCTATTTCCTAAATCTTCATCAACTCAAAAACAAAGAACATACAACTTCATATTCATTTTGTTTAACCTAACCTTGGTTTTTTAAAAAGCGCTAGGCGCACAAAAGCGACGAGGTCTAAGCACATCGTGCGAAGCGCAAAAAGCGTGGGATTTTCGTACCCGAAGCGCGCACTAATTGCATATTTTTTCATATATCCCATAGGTTTTTAGCTTCATTTACCCAAAATGTAGCTATAAATTAGATTTTTATATGATTTTACCTATATGTACAAGCCAAAAACACCAAGGTACAACATTTTTACGCAAAAAAATACATGGTGTACGAGAGGCGTGCGCCTCAAGCGACTGGAAAAATGCCAAAAAAATGAGCTTTTTCTGCGCCTTTGGTAAAATGGGTAGGCGCAAAGCCCTAGGACGCCCTAGGCTGCGCCTGGCGCCTAGGCGAGCCGCTTTTAAAAACCAAGAACCTAACTTATGTTACGACTCCAATATCTATTAATGTTTTTTTATAAAAGGATTACTAAAAAAGGGCTAGCGGCTCAGCTTATTTCCGGTTTCCGTTCTATTTCGATGTATTAGATTGCTATATCATATAACATTAATAATTAATTTATTATCACACAAGCATAAATTCTTCAATACCAATACAAACAAACAATCGTAACCAATAAAACACAAATTAGGCAAACATAAACCCTAGATTTCTAATTACAGCAAACAAATACCTAAACTACACATCTATATTCAATCAAACCACAAAACAATCCAAAAACATACAATTGGAGAACAAATCAGGCATAGATTCATCAAAAAACCCTAATTAAAAAAAAAAATTTACAGCAGATGAAAAATTGTAGCCTCAAGCAAACAAACAAACTATTTTAATAAAAAAGATTGATTGATCTATAAATTAGGGCATACATACGATGTGTAGCAGACAGAAGACAGACATACGTTGTGTAATAATTGAGATGAAGACCGTGAAACGACGTCGTGTAGAGAGGGAGGCGTGTGGCGGGCAATACAACAGTTTTTATAGGAGATAGGGTGGAGCGTGGCCGGCACCTGCTTGCAAGATGCATGCTCAATGATTATTTATTATTATTGCCACGTAAGATATTTACACCGTGGACACCACACTCAAATACTCCATTAGTGTTTTTTTAATAATATTTTATACAAGGTTTTAATAATGTTTTATGCAAGGTTTTAAAAAAGAAACTACTCATCATCTAGGTTCGGGGCATTGTCATCTTTGGTAGGGGTGTTCAAAATCGGATAATCCGAATTTCGGATATCCGAATTTCGGATAATCCGAAATTTCGGATAGTCAATATTGAGATCCGAATCCGAATCCGAAATTTCGGATATCCGAATTTCGGATATCCGAAATTTCGGATTCGGATTCGGATCATCCAACGGATAATCCGAAACTTAAAAAAATTTAAAAAAATAATAAAAAATAATTAAAAAAACTATAAAAAAACGTTCTCCTTTATGCCTAAAACGTGAACCTATTAAAAAAACAAAAATCGAAGTTAGATAAACGAAATTTGAACAACAAATATATAAAAAAAACTTATTATTTTGATGGAAGGGGGCTGTGGAGGTCGGATACGAGGTGGACGGGGGCTGTTATAGAGGAGAGAAGAGAGAGCAACAACTATGGATTAGAGGAGTATGGACTTAGAGTTAGAAGGATTAAGGATTTAGGATTGTGTATTGTGTTATGTAGTGTATATAATATTATATATTTATATATATATATATATTTTTAATATTCGGATTCGGATAATCCGATTATCCGAAAATTTTCAAAATCAGTATCCGAATCCGAATCCGAAATTTCGGATAATCCGATTTTCGGATATCCGAAAATCGGATTATCCAAAATTTCGGATAATTCGGATTCGGATTTTCGGATTTTTCGGATTCGAATTTTGGATTATCCGATTTTGAACAGCCCTAATCTTTGGTTGTTTGGCGTATTTGAAAGGGCAATTATGATAAGATCACTATCGTGTGTTTTAGCTCAGTTGTTTGAGGGCTTAAAGTTTTTTATAGAAGGTTTGGGTTCAATTCCCACTAGCTATATTTGGAGGACATTGGCGGATGGAAAATGAGGGATGAGCCGGTCATTGGCTTGGGTTTGAGTCCTGATTCCAACCGGTTTTACCGATTATTTCACTGTCGTGCCTTCGGGCGAGTGAGTGGTCGGGTTTTCCCAGGAATTTGTGGCAATTGGTGGCCCGGGTACTCTCGAGTACCTGATTCGCCAAAAGGGTGCCCGAGAGTGCTCGGAAATTGATTCGTTGGCCGTTAAAAAAAAAAGGATAAGATCACTATCGTACCGATATCAAACTCGTACTGATACTGAATTTTTAGAAAAGTGAGTATTACTTTACTGAATCTTCATCGATAGTCATCACAAAATGTTTGCTATTGATATTGGTATCGAATTTTCAGAAAAGTAGGTACCGAATATATCGGTATGGTAGCGGTTTGATACGATATCAGTACGGTGTCGGTATTCAGTACCAAATGCTCATCCCTAGGCCTGAGAATGAAATCATCTTTGAAGGGAAAAGGTTATCTATGGATAAGATCTTAGCTAATGTTAAATCTTTAGGTTTTCTTTGGTTAAAGAATCGTTCCAAGTTCAAATCCCTCCTTTGGGCGGAATAGTGTAATTTTTCCATTTTATAATATTGTCGTCTGTTTGGTTGTTTCGAATTTCGCCCACCTCCGTTTCGGAGAGGGCTTGTTTATAAAAGTTTGCCTTTTGGAAAAAAAAAAGTCATCATGTCGGTTCACAGGTCGAACTGGCTACGTAACCGTAAACCCATATTACTAGTTTTATTTCAAAGTGATGAACATGATTGATTTGATTGAAACATGGTGGACGGTTTTCGGTCCGGTTTAAATCTAAGCTAGTTTATAATAATTCAAATTTAGGTTATTGGGTTACTACAGGAGCACTAAGTTTGGGGGGCGAATTAAATGCTTGTTAAAGAGGCGGGTAACTCATTAAAGGTGAGGTTAGACACTCCTTAGGTTGGTTGGTGTGGGAGCCCATCCTGGCTCGTCTCTGGTTCGTCCCCGTCCCCTACACCGCCCCTTCCCCGTCTGTGTCTCTCCCGTCCCAAATGAGACATGGGAGACAAACCATTTTCATTAAATAATATTATTTTTTGACCAACCAAGCATTTAATAATTAATTAATTAATAACAAAAGGGAAGAGAGTTGTCTTCACACCCTTAGACTATCCGTTTCGTTGTCGCTCACCTTGAACAATGACTTTATCCTATTAAAATAAGACAATTGGGCGCTGACATGGCACTGGCTAAAGTGTCAATCTTGCTTACTTGATCTTGTTATGGCTCAAGATGAGCGATCACTTTATCAGTTTTTTTTTTTTTTTTTTTTTTTTTTTTGTAATTTTTTTATAAAACATTCTATTGCATTCATATTAAAATAAACATTAAAAATCATAAAATAACATCACCTTCCATAAAACATCAAACAATTATTTTAAAAAAGATAAAATAACATCGCGTTCCAAAAACATCAAACAATTATTGAAAAACATAAAGTAAATAGTGGAAAGACGACTATATTAGAAATCGTCCTCTCACGAGTCTCCAAATCTCAACACTTGGGTAGTTATCATTGTGTATGGCTCGGTATTGGTCACGAGCCACTTCAATCAACTCTTCATCGTTTAAACCCGGGTTCTCGTTTTGAGCATTTATGTAGAAATGCTCAAAAAAGGTGCACTTTGATAGTTTAATCTTGTAATTGCAAGTTTGGTAACTAGAAGGACTTAGTTGTCATTCTTGTAATCTATCTAGGTTTTGAGTTAGTTTCCTAGATGAAGTCAAATGTTTCCATAGATAATGTTTAGAGTTTAATAATGATCCTGATTTGTATAGGATCTTAGGCTTATAAAAAGAAGGAAGATTTGTAAGTCTTATAACCAGAATAATACGAAACAGTTTTTGGCTTCAATTGTCTGTTCTGATATCGAATTCTTACAAATTGGTATCAGAGCTTCTGGGTTTTTACAAAGGATCAAAGACTCACAGGAGGCTAATAATCCGGGAGCCTCAAGACATAAGGAGACCTTGTCTTGAGGAAGCAACGGGTTGAACCTGAATTGATTCGTCCGAAGTCCAGGAAGGAAGACAACCGATTTCAGAAGATCAACACAGCAAAGGAAGGGAAGTCTGATCAGATTCTGTACGCAAGTTGCACCTGCAACAGACGACAAACTCTGAAACTGTTCGGGAAAAAGAATCGGCTATGGGTGATAATCAGAACCGGACGATTGTTCCTGTGAAAGATCATAATACCACAACGCTACACGTACCGATTTTAACATCCACGAACTATACAGTTTGGGCTATGAAGATGAAGATTATCTTAAACGTAAATAGCGTATGGGAGATGGTGGAACCTAGGACAAGTACTGATTCAAAGAAAAACAATATAGCAATAGCACTGCTCTTCTAGGCCATTCCCGAAGAGCTTGTACTACAAATCGGGAATCTTGACACGGCTAAAGAGATGTGGGAAGCAGTGAAGGTCCGACACCAAGGAGCCGAGAGGGTAAAGGAAGTTCGACTCCAAACACTTATGTCCGAGTTTGAGGGGCTAAAGATGAAGGAGAACAACACTGTAGACGATTTCTCAAGCAAATTAGCAAGCTTAGCTTCCAAATCTGCTTCCCTTGGGGAGAAGATTGACGAACCTAAGCTGGTCAAGAAGTTCCTCAATGGCTTGCCCAAACGATTCATCCATATGGTTGCTTCGTTGGAACAGGTTATTGATCTAAAAACAGTTACTTTTGATGATATTGTAGGTCGCCTTAAGGCTTATGAAGAGAGAATAGGCATTGAGGAAAGTTCATCAAAGAACGACCAACTGTTACTAACATATGAAGAGTGGGAGGCCAAGAAAAGAAAGGGAGGAACGGCTCGTACACGTAATTTCTCGTCTGACTCAAAATCCAGAGGAGTGGATAAAGGTCGCGGGAAGACTACACACCAAAGGAAAGGAAGGGAAACGTCAAAGAAGCCATACAAGGACCGGTCGAAGCTGAAGTGTTTTCGGTGCGACGAATTGGGTCACTTTTCAAGTGATTGCCCTACTCGATCAAAACAAGAAGAAAGTAACTTAACGGTTGACGAAGAACCGGTTCTATATATAACTACGTTGGAGAATTCAGTTTTCCTCAATGAGGATCGTGTAGATCTAGCAAATTATGATAAGTGTCTCCATCAAAACAATACTTGGTTTTGTGATAACGGGGCAAGCAATCATATGACCGGGAACGAAGGATGGTTCTCAAGGCTAGACAAACGCATCAAAGGGCAAGTTCGGTTTGGAGACGGATCATGTGTCGAAATAAAGGGGCGAGGAACTATTATTCTCGAAGGAAAGTTGGGTAAAAGGCGAGTCTTGGAGGATGTTTATTTTATACCATCACTTACAAACAACATTATAAGTGTAGGACAAATGGATGAGTCCAGACACAAGGTGGTTATCGAAAAGGGTGTATTGCGGATGTATGAACCCAACGGTTCGGTACTTATGAAGGTGCCAAGATCGAATAACCGAGTTTATAAGATAAACTTAAATGTTATATCACCAGTTTGTTTGTAGGTAAACCTTCAAGATGAAAATTGGCTTTGGCATGCGCGTCTTAGTCACTTAAATTTCGAGGCTATGAAGTTGCTAACAAAGGAAGCTACGGGTCTCCCACGATTAACAAACACAAAAGAAATATGTGATGCTTGTGTAGTTGGGAAGCAAGTAAGGGGAGCTTTCCCAAAACAGGTATCATATCGAGTAGAAAAGCCACTCGAGATGTTATATGCGGATCTCTGCGGACCGATAACACCACAAACACAAGCTGGCAACAAATATATACTTCTAATAGTAGATGATTTCAGCCGCTTCATGTGGTCGTTTCTGATTAAAACAAAAGATCAAGTTGTTGAATTGTTCCGAGAGTTTGTTACAAAGGAGGAAAATAAACTCGGAACCAAGGTCAAGACCCTTCGGACTGACAATGGAGGAGAGTTCACGTCACAGGTTCTAGGGAGATTTTATAAAGAGAAGTGAATCTCTCGACAGTTTACCGCACCTTATACCCCTCAACAAAACGGGGTGGTAGAGCGTCGGAACCGAACAATTATTGGTACAACAAGAAGCATACTGAAAGCAATGAATGTACCTCAAGTCTTCTGGGGGAAGCTGTAATGCATTCTATATACCTCTTGAATCGGTCTCCAACAAAAGCACTAAATGGGTCAACTCCGTTCGGTAAGCTAAAAGGAAGGAAGCCGGACTTATCAAAGCTAAGGGTGTTCGGGAGCGTAGGTTTTGTCAAAATTCTAGCACCTGGACAAAAGAAGCTCGATGATAGAGGGACTCTCATGGTGTATTTCGGATCACAACCGGATTCGGGTTTAAATACTCACCGGATGTTTGATCCGATTAAAGGGAAAATACATGTGGTAAGAGATGGAGATGTAAAATTTAAGGAAACCGAAGGTTTTTCCTGGAGTGAAATCTATTCAAAAATTAGCATCGCACAAGGAAAGATGACTGAATTTGAAATAGAATGTGAAGAGGACACTTCGAATTCAGCAGCGGTCGATGTAAGGGAAGAAGAAGTTCACAGACCTGAAGTCCAACAGGAATCAGAAAATGGGTCGGATGGGCCCAATAATCCCTTAGTGTCTTTTGCAGGTCCATCAGTGGTTGGAGTTGGGCTGAATGATGAGAGCAGGCCCAACAGAGAAACAAATCCATCAGAAGGTTCAGCTTTAAGGAGATCCACTCGAAATCAGTCCATTCCGAAACGATTCGATGACTATGAAGTTGACAGCATACCAAAGCTATCGAACTCGTTGACAGAAGATGATGTTTTACTGTTGTCGTCGATAGATGACGAACCTATTGTCTTCAAGGAAGCCATCAAAGATGATCGATAGAAGGAAGCAATGGTGGAAGAATTAAAGTCTATCGAGAAGAATAACACATGGCAGCTAGTTGAACCTCCCGTAAAAGCGAGACCAATCGGAGTTAAATGAGTTTTTAAAATCAAGAGAGATGCACAAGGAAATGTATCAAGGTTCAAAGCTCGACTTGTTGCGAAAGGTTATGTGCAAAAGTACGGGATTGACTATGAAGAAGTGTTCGCTCCGGTGGCAAGAGTTGATACAATACGATTGATTATAGCAGTAGCAGCAAGCCATGGTTGGGAGGTTCATCATCTAGATGTAAAGTCGGCGTTTTTACACGGAGAATTAAAGGAAGATGTGTATGTAATTCAACCAGAGGGGTTCGTTAAAAAGGGAAAAGAGCATCATGCATACAAGCTAAAGAAGGCGTTATACGGTTTACGTCAAGCACCAAGGGCTTGGAACACTACACTCGATATTGCACTTAAAGAACTTGGTTTCGTCCGATGCAAAAGAGAACAAGCAGTATATAGAAGAAGTACAAACGGCAAGTTATTAATTATTGGTACTTATGTCGATGATTTAATAATTACCGGTTCTTCTATAGAAGACATTCAATCGCTTAAGGTGCAGATGGAAGGAAGATTCGAAATGAGTGATCTTGGCAAGTTGCATTACTATCTTGGAATAGAAGTCGTGCAAGGTGTAGACGGGATAGCTATAAAGCAATCGGGTTATGCCACGAAGATTTTGAAGCAATTCGGAATGTGGGAATGTAACTTGACTCAATTCCCTTTTGACCCTGGTTTGAAATTGTCGAAGGCTGATGAAGGACAAGAGATCGATCCTACTAATTATAGAAGGATGGTTGGGAGTCTTCGCTACTTAACACATACCCGTCCAGACTTGAACTTTTCGGTTCGTATGATTAGTAGGTTTATGCAAAGGCCTACTAAAACTCACGAGCAAGCCGTAAAGCAAGTGTTGAGATACGTAAAAGGAAGTTTGGATCTCGGCATATTTTATCCAAAAGGAGGAAGTCGGAAATTGCTTGGATACAGCGACAGTAGCTATGCAATGGATCTTGATGATGGGAAAAGCACGACAGGGTTAGTGTTTTACTTCAATGATGCACCGGTAAGTTGGGTCTCTAAAAAACAAGGAACAGTTGCCTTGTCATCATGCGAGGCAGAGTTCATGGCGGCTACAGAAGGAGCATGTCAAGCATTATGGCTTAGAGGACTAATATCAGAAATAACGGGTGAGAAGGAAAGCAGAGTAACTTTGAAGGTGGATAACTCATCTGCGATTGAGTTAATGAAGAACCCGGTGTTTTTTGAAAAAAGCAGGCATATTCATACTCGATATCACTTTATAAGAGAGTGCATTGGTCGTGATCAGATTCATGTTGAGCACGTGAGTGGGAATCTACAAAAGGCGGACATTCTCACGAAAGCATTGCCAAGAGTAAAGTTTGTCGAGATGAGGGGGCTTGTAGGTGTTACAAGATTAGAGGGGTGAATGATAGTTTAATCTTGTAATTGCAAGTTTGGTAACTAGAAGGACTTAGTTGTCATTCTTGTAATCTAGGTTTTGAGTTAGTTTCCTAGATGAAGTCAAATGTTTCCATAGATAATGTTTAGAGTTTAATAATGATCCTGATTTGTATAGGATCTTAGGCTTATAAAAAGAAGGAAGATTTGTAAGTCTTATAACCAGAATAATACGAAACAGTTTTTGGCTTCAATTGTCTGTTCTGATATCTAATTCTAACACACTTCGCCTTCATGGAACAATATTTTCCATAAATCGTGTCACTTGGACGACGGTTTTCACCCATTTGTTGGTTGAATCGGGTGACAACCTCTCGCCAAAAAGTTTGGCTTCGCACGAGATCTTCTCCTTGCTCTTGTTGGTGAATATAACAATTCACCAAGGCGAGTTCTTACTCTACAGTCCACATTGGTGGCCGCACACGGTTTATTGGGGTCGAGATTGGATTTGGATTTGGGTTTTGGTTTGCCATTTTTGATCAAGTGGAAGATAAAAAATGATAGATGTTAATTTTTTGATCAACTAGCACCATATATATATATATATATATATATATATATATATATATATATATATATATAATTTACTTTTGACTGTAAGCTAGCTGCCAACGGCTAGAATTTTTGAATTTAACTCGCTAGCCCACGCGAGCTAGGTTGCTTGGGCTCGCTCGCGGCAACGGTCGCTGGGTCTAGCTGTGGGCCGAGCAATCCAGGTGGATAACATTGTGGCTCACGGCAGGCTGCTCGCGGTAGGGGTGTTCAGAAAAACCGCAAACCAAATAAAAACCGAAAACCGAACCGTAACCGTAACCGAAAAAACCAATCCGAACAACGAATTTGGTGTTTGGTTTGGTTTTAACCGAAACCGAATTGCTTATTCGGTGTTTGGTTTGGTTTTTGGTTCTACATTTTTTTATTTGGTTTATTTGGATAACCGAATAAACCGGTAAAATAATTAATTATTAAATAAAAATAATAATATTTAATAACTCATATATAATATATAAGCCCAAAATATTAAACCCAACCCAAAAGAAATAAAGCCCGCCAATTTATAGAGGTAATAATCTGAGTATAAACTAGTAAACTAAGGTTCATTTTACTATTTCTAATTTTTATAATATTCTGTTTGCGTGGTTTGATTTTTTGGTTTATATTTATTGCAAATTTTCCTTTCGGATTTTGGAACATATAGGTATATAAGTTAGAGAAAAAAAAACTCCGTTTCAATTTGGTTTGTTTGGTTGAATTTGGTTTATTTGGTTTTAAACCGAAACCGAACCGAATTCAATTTGGTTGAATTTGGTTTGGTTTTCATATTTCTAATTTGGTTTGGTTTGGTTTTTGGTTTGAGGTACAAAATTTTGAAAACCGAATAAACCAAATCGAATAAACCAATAAACTGTAAACCGAACCGATGAACACCCCTAGCTCGCGGGCCACAACACATAGTCTTAGATTGTTTTAAAAAGAGGAACAACACACATCCTATCTGATAGCCTATGTGACAAGGAGAAAACCCAATTGGGGTGTCTCCACACCCACTATTGTTAGTATAAAAAGAAATCTCGTACCGTAAAAATAACGAATTAAAAAAAAGCTAGTTGAAATATAATTATTTATTACACATTTGTTCAATTTTTAATCACAACAATCATTGAAAAGGTTATTACTATGACACCTTTTGAAGAAATAAGTTGTAGAATATAAAGCACTGACTACTTTGAATATAAAGCAAGAAATAAACCACTTTAATTATAAATCATGATCACTTTGCTCATTTAAAAATAAATCAATGTTATCATACCAAAAAACTTTGTTGAATATGGGTGTAATAAAGATACGTTTCACATGTCTCATTATTTACCTTCCACCAAGTTCTTTTGTTTATATGAAACTGGTCATTATTTACAAACCTTTCGTATAATAAATATTGCCAAAATTTTGAATATATCAAAGGCTGATATTAAAAATATAAATAAACGAATGATAAATTGCACGAGTTAGTGACAACTCACGATTTTCTTACTAAATTCAAATTCAAGTAAAGTTTCAATATATGTTGAGATACATCGTCATATTTTATAGCGTCTATCACACCTCTACTAATCCGTATGTGAATTTGTTAATAAACCACTAAAAATTGCACGAGTTAGTGACAACTCACGATTTTCTTATTAAATTAAAATTCAAGGGAAGTTTCAATATCAGTTGAGATTTATCATCGTATTCTAAAGCGTCTATCACACCTCTACGGATCCGTACATGATTTTGTTAATTGGGTTATTCGTTCCTCATCGTGAAAAAACTCGTCATTGAGTTCTTTGAGAAGCTTCAGTTGATTGGTTATCTGATTTCGATTTCAACCTGTTTGTTAGTTTGACTTCATGACTATAGTAACTACCCTTTAATTTTCGCAGACGTTTCTGCCACCAAAGATTATGATGCGTAGTTCTTTAACGATTGTGTTTATCATCCTTCGTATAAAGATAATCCCACGCACACCACATACCATCAACACCACGATCCGCATTGTACAAACATTGAGGTTAATTTACTCCGTCGTAATCTACCATCAGGTGATCAAGATAACGAGTTCTGATATCACTTGGCGCAAAGTGGAATTGCAACTCGTCGCTTATTACATGAGTCAGGAGGTGTCCTTATATAGGGAATTTGGCACATATTGCCAAATTTTTGAATTTATCGAACCTATTTCCATATATACACACGTGACATAATATATGTGATTAAATACAACTAGGCTTACAAAAATCATACTAAATAATGTTTCAAAAATGAAATATATGTATTCGACGCTCAGGCTTTCGAACATCCAAATTGGAAACGGCGTATTTTCATTTTTCCATCTACAGCCAACGCCAAGACGTCATACTCTTCAACGTACCATAGCTCAGAGATTGTTGCCTGGAATAGAAAAAATTTAGGATGGCCAATCATGCATATAATAAATAATGTTGGGCGAAGTAATTATGAAATGTGAAGGGACAAAAAACACGACCTTAGTTCCAACGACGCGATTGTTCAAACGAGCTACTAATTCATGGAAGTGTTGCAGTTCTGAACCAGCATCCGTGTCCTATTAGTAACAATCACAGGTCAAAGGGTTAAATAAGAGTTTTAAAACAACCCTATGCACGAATGAATGGGTCAATCATATTCAACAGCATAATTATCAGCAGAGCCGACTCTGAAATTTTAAAATATGTTTGGGCCCTCGGTGAAATAAGAACGGGCCTTACCCCCCACAATATACAATATAATATAAACTCTTCATTCAAATATACAAAAAAAAAAAAAAAATAAAAAAAAAAAAAATAATATAACGTTAATTGTTATAAAAGCAAACAAAACAAACGTATTTTTACAAAATAATCGAACCTACTTACTTAAGCGAAGCACGTGGCTCTCCTTCCATTATCCCCAATTAATAAATCTACAGTTTTTTATTGGGTTTAAACTTTAAAATTTGGATTGTGACTAGAGATTGGGTTAATTTTAATTGTGAACAAATATAACATTAGCGGAATATTGGGCCTACTAAAAACTACAATTATAAAATCTGAAATCATAATGAGCCTAGTTAATTTGTTTTTAAATATATATAATAATAAAATAAAATTCAGGCCTACTTGAGGGTCGTGCCCTGAGCCGGTGACCACCCGGCCAATGCTCAGGGCCGGCCTTGACTATCACCAAACTTGTTCCGAAGAGAGAAATGTGACAGGTATGGCAAATCTTAAAAAAATGACACCGACACCCTAGACATTAGAGGCCTAAATAACGTCATGTTGTTTACATACATATTTTACGGCTCTGTAACTCTAGACGAATAAAAATATATGCTCGTGTTAAGTTGAGCCATTTTCTAGCTCACTTGCTGTTGTCCGGGTGCTTAAACACGAACCTACCAACTCCAGATTAAGCTTTGTTAACATCACAATTACTTTTCATAGGATGAACATGCGAGCTAATTCACACTTCTATCTTACTAACGAGTTTGGTGATGGTTATTTCATTCATAAACATATCAACTTTTCCTTTAAAGTATTCTATTTAATCTTTTGTGTTTCCGCTCTTCTTTCATGCGCTCTTGGCAACAAGCCAACAACATTTGGGGGTTGATTAGAAATGGAAAAACGGGTGGGCTAGGTAACGTTCACCAACATATTTCTTCCAAATTTATGTGTAAAACGCCGACACCTAGAACATGTTTATAAAATACCTACCTCAGATGAATTTTTAGGGTGACCAAGTATCCTTGCAAGCGATGTATGAAGTATGGCAGGAGCATACTACAACATTAAAGTCAAATCGTTAATATCATATAAATCCCGTAAAAAAAGATTGCAGGGCAAGATTGGAAATTCGGTAAGGTTCTTACAAGTTGCTTTTCTGGTGCACGTGGAAGAGCATTCCTCAATTTAGAGCGGATATTCACAGGATCCGTCCCAGAGATCACCTAAGTACAAAAAAATCATCAAATATTATAAAAAGCTATAACTGAGTAGAACTATAGACTAACTGTACCTGCCAGCAACCTAAAAGCACACCGGTTGAAGTTAAAACGACCCTATCCAACACAATCGTCACCGGGCAGAGTTGATCTGCAACTGATTTTACAGCACCAACTTCCGCCTCAATCTGCAAAATTTACGTTTAGTATAATATAAACAGTTAAAAAGAACGAACGTGTTATAGAAAGATGCTTACTTCCTCTTCTGAAGCGGGAACGGGTGAAATATGGTGTGAAGCGTGAAACATACTAAAATGGTAGAGCTCAGAATTCTGAAACCAAATTACTAACCGAAAAATGATTAAGCTTTACAAGGGAGATAAACAATATAACAATGCAAGTTTTTGCGTATTGTAGCGGACCCAAACGCGTGTTTTATATAAAACATTAAACTTACCTTCATTAAGAGTCGGTGAAAATATGTTCCTCACTGCTTTCCTGCATCAAGAAACAACACGCATAAATTCATACAAACATGATAAAAACTGAAAAACCGATAAGGATTTCAATTCTCATACGCGATAGGAAGTGAGTACTCAGTGCTTAAATGAAGGACATTAGCTCGAACAGGAGGATTAGCAGCCTGCAGAAGTAACAACATCAGCTAACAAATTATAATATTAACAAATGAAAATACAAACTTATAAACGTGTGATTATCACATAATTACCTTCAAAGCAGGAGTCACAGATCCATTTTTGATATCAAACAGATCAGAAAGTAACAAAGACTGTGAAGTCTCTCCACGTTTAAGAAAAAGTGCGCCATGCTCATCCAAATCCCTGCTCATTTTCTCATACAACTTCGACCTCTCACCATTTGAAACCATCTATATTCAATCAAACCACAAAACAATCCAAAAACATACAATTGGAGAACAAATCAGGCATAGATTCATCAAAAAACCCTAATTAAAAAAAAAAACTTACAGCAGATGAAAAATTGTAGCCTCAAGCAAACAAACAAACTATTTTAATAAAAAAGATTGATTGATCTATAAATTAGGGCATACATACGATGTATAGCAGACAGAAGAGAGACATACGTTGTGTAATAATTGAGATGAAGACCGTGAAACGACGTCGTGTAGAGAGGGAGGCGTGTGGCGGGCAATACAACAGTTTTTATAGGAGATAGGGTGGAGCGTGGCCGGCACCTGCTTGCAAGATGCATGCTCAATGATTATTTATTATTATTGCCACGTAAGATATTTACACCGTGGACACCACACTCAAATACTCCATTAGTGTTTTTTTAATAATATTTTATACAAGGTTTTAATAATGTTTTATGCAAGGTTTTAAAAAATAAACTACTCATCATCTAGGTTCGGGGCATTGTCATCTTTGGTTGTTTGGCGTATTTGAAAGGGCAATTATGATAAGATCACTATCGTACTAGTATTAAACTCGTACCGATATTGAATTTTTAGAAAAGTGAGTATTAATGTACTGAATCGTTATCGATAGTCATCACAAAATGGTTGCTATTGATATTGGTATCAAATTTTCAGAAAAGTAGGTACCGAATATATTGGTATGGTAGCGGTTTGATACGATATCAGTACGGTGCCGGTATTCAGTACCAAATGCTCATCCCTAGGCCCAAGAATGAAATATCTTTGAAGGGAAAAGGTTATCTATGGATAAGATCTTAGCGAATGTTAAATCTTTAGGTTTTCTTTGGCTAAAGAATTGTTCCAAGTTCAAATTCCTCCTTTGAACGGAATAGTGTAATTTTTCCATCTTATAATATTGTCGTATGTTTTGTTGTTTCGAATTTCGCCCACCTCCGTTTCGGAGAGGACTTGTTTATAGAAGTTTGCCTTTTGAAAAAAAAAAAGTCATCATGTCGGTTCACAGGTCGAACCGGCTACTGACTACGTAACCGTAAACCCATGTTACTAGTTTTATTGCAAAGTGATGAACATGGTTGATTTGATTGAAACAGGGTGGACAGTTTTCGGTCCAATTCAAATCTAAGCTGGTTTATAATAATTCAAATTTGGGTTATTGGGTTACTACTTGAGCACTATGTTTGGGGGGCGAATTAAATACTTGCTAAAGAGGCGGGTAACTTATTAAAGGTGAGGTTAGACACTCCTTAGGTTGGTGGGTGTGGGAGCCCGTCCTGGCTCGTCTCTGGTTCGTCTCCTACACTGCCCCCTTCCCCGTCTGTGTCTCTCCCGTCCCAAATGAGACATGGGAGACAGACCATTTTCATTAAATAATATTATTTTTTTGGCCAACCAAGCATTTAATAATTAATTAATAATAAAAGGGAGGAGATTTGTCTTCACACCCTTAGGTTGTTTTAAAAAAAGGAATAACCCACCCATCCTATCTCGTAGCCTTTGTGGCAAGGAGAACAACCCATTTAGATTGTCTCCACACCCACTATTCTTAGTATAAAAAGAATTCTCCTACCGTAAAAATAACGAATTAAAAAAAAGCTAGTTGAAATATAATTATTTATTACACATTTGTTCAATTTTTAATCACAACAATCATTGAAAAGGTTATTACTATGACACCTTTTGAAGAAATAAGTTGTAGAATATAAAGCACAGACTACTTTGAATATAAAGCAAGAAATAAACCACTTTAATTATAAATCATGATCACTTTGCTCATTTAAAAATAAATCAATGTTATTATACCAAAAAACTTTGTTGAATATGGGTGTAATAAAGATACGTTTCACATGTCTCATTATTTACCTTCCACCAAGTTCTTTTGTGTTAAAGGAAAAGTCAATATCAAGCCGGTCAACAAAAGTCAATAAAGTACATGGGTCAATTATGTCAACTGGTCATAGTTTTACATGAAAGGAATCAAGCTGTTAAAACGTTTTGTAAGTGCAATATGATGGAGGACCAAAAGTTGCCAATTCAGAAGTTGGGTTGTTATTAGTCGTTAGTATCAAAATTGGGGTTTTGTGTCTATAAATTGGGGATATTCCAATTTAGTTGTAATCTTTTAATTTTCTTTTGATTCTTGTTTTCGTATTCAATCATTCAATAAGATCATCAATCTTTTGTGATCAACTGTTCTAGTTTTCACTGTGTTTGTGTAACAATTGGTATCAAAGCCTCGTTGGCTCGATTGGGTGAAATCTGGTGTTGAATTCCGCAGAAATTGATTGCAATGGTGTCGACTAAGTTTGAATTAGAAAAGTTTGATGGCAAGAATGAATTTAGTCTCTGGCGTGTGAAGATGAGGGCTCTGTTAGTGCATCAGGGGGTTAGTGATGCCCTGTTGGGTGAGGCTAATCTTCCTGCCACATTAACAGACAAGGAGAAGAAGGATATTCTTGAAAAAGCACATAGTGCTATCATCTTAAGCCTAGGAGATAGAGTCTTGAGAGAAGTCTCTAAACAAGCAAGTGCAGCAGGGATACGGGCCAAGTTAGAGTCATTCTATATGACTAAATCTTTGGCTAATAGGCTGTATTTGAAGAAGAGATTATATACTTTTCAGATGAATTCAGGAAAGTCGTTGGAAGATCACACAGATGAGTTTAATAAACTTATCTTGGATCTTGAGAACATTGAGGTTGAATTAGATGATGAAGATCAGGCTATAATATTTCTCACATATTTGCCATCTTCATATGAGCACTTTGTTGATACTCTTATGTATGGCAGAGAAACCTTGACAATGGAAGAGGTTTTGGCTGCTCTGAATTCAAAAGAATTAAAGAAGAGGTCTGATGTGAAAGAAGAAAGTGGAAAGGGGTTATTTGTGAGAGGAAGGCCTGAGCAGAGAAGTAATGGATCTAAGAACAAGGGAAGATCAAAGTCTAAGTTCAAGAGAAGGTGTTTTGTATGTAATTTAGAAAAACATCTGAAGAAAGATTGTCCCGAACTTAAGAAGAAGAAAACTGAGTCAAATGTCAATTTTCAAGGACAATCTAGTAGTGTTTCTCAAGATGATGGGTCAGATGGTTATGAAAGTTCTGATGTTCTGTGTGTAACAAGCACAAATGAAAAAGAAAAACCTGTTATGGACTCTGGGTGTTCATTCCATATGATACCTATCAAAGAGTACTTCAGAGATCTAAAGATGATGAATCTTGGGTCTGTAAAGTTGGGAGATGACAGGCCATGTAAGGTTGTTGGAATGGGAACTATAACTGTAAAGATGAGTAACGGACAGGAGGTTGATATCAAGAATGTAAGATATGTCCCTGATCTGAAGAGAAGCCTATTGTCTCTTGGCACTTTTGAGAAAGAAGGATGTCATGTTAGTTTAAAAGATGGAAAAGCAAAAGTGATAAGAGGATCTCTAGTGTTGTTGTCAGGAACAAGAAATGGTAACAATTCTTATTTGCTTGATGGTCAGATCATGGTGGCCAGCTCAGTTTCTGTTGCTCTTGAGGAAGGTAATTTTGTTGCTCTTTTATGGCACAAAAGGCTAGGTCATATTAGTAGTCAAGGACTTGTTGAATTAAAAAAACAACAAGTCATTGATGAGTTGAATAATAGTGATTATGATATTAGCTTTTGTGAAAGTTGTGTAATGGGAAAACATAAAAGGGTAAAGTTTTCAAAAGGCAGACATGCAACCAGGGGCATTTTAGAACATGTGCACTCTGATTTGTGGGGTCCTGCAAGAAATGAATCATTAGGGGGTGCTAGATATTATATGTCCATAGTGGATGATTATTCCATGAGGGTATGGATATATATTATTAAACACAAGAATGATGCATTTGAAAAATTCAAAGAGTGGAAAGTTTTGGTTGAAAATCAAACTGGTAAGAAGGTTAAGAAACTGAGAACAGATAATGGTTTGGAGTTTTGCAATAATCAGTTTAATCAATATTGTAAGACACATGAAATAGACAGGCACTTGACTATTCCTGGTACACCTCAACAAAATGGTTTAGTTGAAAGAATGAATAGAACCATTTTGGAAAGATTGAGGTGTATGTTGAATCATGCTGGAATGCCTAAGAAGTTTTGGGCAGAGGCTGCAAGTACTGCAGTTTATTTGATTAACAGGTCCCCTTCAGCTGCTTTATCTATGAAGACACCTATGGAGGTGTGGACAGGAGAGAAGCAGTATTATAGTGAGTATAGTGACTTGAAAGTTTTTGGTTCTCTGGCTTATGCTCACATAAGTCAGGGAAAACTTAATTCCAGAGCTATTAAGTGTGTTGTTCTAGGATAAACTAATGGGGTTAAGGGTCACAGACTATGGAGAATGGAAGGGGAAGGGCCTAGAGTGTTTCATAGTAGAAATGTCAAGTTCAGAGAAGAGGTTGTGTATAAGGATTTGCTGGGTAACAATTTGAAGTATGATAATGAAAGTCTTGAAGGAGACAAGGGGGTTCAAATTGAGGTGGAGCCTAGTGAAAATGTACAAGAAGAATCTGTGACTGAGGGCATTTCTGGAAATAATAATGCTCCTGGTACAAGTATAGCGAAAGATAGGCCAAGAAGGGAAATAAGAGTTCCTTTGAGATATAGGGATCATGAAGAAGGTATTTCAGCTGTGGCCTTTACAGCAGCTGAATTTGAAAGTGTGTATGAACCACTTACCTATGAAGAAGCTATTGTGTCTAGTCACAAAGAGAAGTGGTGTTCAGCAATGAATGAAGAAATGGAATCATTGTATAAAAATGATACATGGGAATTAACTGATAAGCCTCCTGATAAGAAGCTGGTATCTTGCAAGTGGATCTACAAGTTAAAAGAAGGTATGAAAGAAGGAGAAGGTCCAAGGTTTAATGCAAGGTTGGTAGCAAAAGGGTTCACTCAGAAGGCTGGTGTTGACTACAATGAGATCTTCTCTCCTGTAGTCAAACACACTTCTATAAGGATCATATTATCCTTAGTGGCAACATTTGATCTAGAGTTAGAACAAATGGATGTCAAGACTGCTTTTCTACATGGCAGTTTAGAAGAAAAGATTTACATGGCTCAGCCCAAAGGTTATGAAGTGAAAGGACAGGTGGGTAAGGCTTGTTTGTTGAAAAGATCATTATATGGGCTCAAACAATCTCCTAGACAGTGGTATAGAAGATTTGATGAGAACATAGTGAGCAGTGGTTTCAAGAGAAGTCCATATGATAGTTGTGTTTATCATTGGGAGTATGACAAGGGCAAGTTTGTCTACTTGCTTTTATATGTTGATGATATGCTGATAGCATGCAAAGACAAAGGTCAGATAGAAGAAACTAAGCAGTTGCTGATGAAAGAATTTGATATGAAGGATTTGGGTGGAGCCAAGAAGATACTGGGCATGGAGATTCACAGAGATAGATCAAAGAAGACCTTAACACTTTCTCAACAGAGATAAATCAAAGAAGACCTTAACATTGTCTCAATCTTCATATATTGAGAAAGTGTTGAAAAGCTATGGAATGGAAGATTGTAAGCCAGTTACAACTCCATTGGCTGCTCATTTTAATTTGTCAAAACAAGATTGTCCTAAGACTGATGAACAGACAAATTATATGAGTAAAGTTCCATATGCAAATACAGTAGGGAGTTTGATGTATATCATGGTCTGCACAAGACCTGATATAGCTTATGCTGTGAGTGTTGTCAGTAGATATATGGCAGATCCAGGGAAGAATCATTGGGCAGCTGTTAAATGGATTCTTAGGTATTTGGCTGGAACAAAGAAACTTGTTTTGAAGTTTGGTGATAATACTGGAACTGAGGGTAGAATGATCAGAGGTTTTGTTGATTCTGATTATGCTAAAGATAATGGGAAGTCTATTACAGGATACACATTTGCTGTTTTGGGAAATGTGGTAAGCTAGAAATCACAATTACAACATGTTGTTGCACTGTCCACAACTGAAGCAGAGTTTATTGCTTTAACGGAAGGGGTAAAAGAGTCATTGTGGCTTAAAGGCATTGTTACTGATCTGGGAATATGTTTGGACAGTGTGGAAGTTCATTGTGATAATTCTGGTGCAATACAGCTCTCAAAGAACAGTGTGTTCCATGAGAGGACCAAACACATCAATGTGAAGATGTTTTGGATAAGAGATATTATTGTTTCAAAAGCGGTGGAGGTCAAATGCGTTGAAACTAATGCTAATCCAGCTTATATGATGACCAAGGCTTTACCAGGGCCTAAATTCATGTTTTGTGTTGATTCAATGAGTTTGGGGTCAGCTTGTTTTAGACTTAGGTGGAGATTGTTAAAGGAAAAGTCAAAATCAAGCCGGTCAACAAAAGTCAATAAAGTACAGGGGGCAATTATGTCAACTGGTCATAGTTTTACATGAAAGGAATCAAGCTGTTAAAACGTTTTGTCAATAAACGGTAAAGTGCAATATGATGGAGGACCAAAAGTTGCCAATTCAGAAGTTGGGTTGTTATTAGTCGTTAGTATCAGAATTAGGGTTTTGTGTCTATAAATTGGGGCTATTCCAATTTAGTTGTAATCTTTTAATTTTCTTTGATTCTTGTTTTTGTATTCAATCATTCAATAAGATCATCAATCTTTTGTGATCAACTGTTCTAGTTTTCACTGTGTTTGTGTAACATTTTGTTTATATGAAAATGGTCATTATTTACAAACCTTTCGTGTCCTTCATGGGTAGCTCAGTTGGTGAATGGACCGGGGATCCCTCTTGGGGGTCTCAGGTTCGATTTCCACAAGGGACATAATGAGAAATGATGGATAACTCCTGGCCTATGGTCACGAGTTCGAGTCCTGATCTCGCCCAGGTTTTACCAATCCTTCACCGTCGTGCCTACGGGCGGGTGAGGGGTTGGGTTTTCCCCGGTTTCGGGAACTACATGGGCGGACCTGACTACACCAGCCGCTCGAGGTACGTATGAGCCCTCCATTTGGTTAGTCGTGGGGGTCTGTCCATAGTGTGGGGACTCCCTTGGGTAGTCGGGTAGAAATGTTTGTTGGCCGTTCAAAAAAATTTACAAACCTTTCGTATAATAAATATTGCCAAAATTTTTAATATATCAAAGGCTGATATTAAAAATATAAATAAACTACTGATAAATTGCACGAGTTAGTGACAATTCACGATTTTCTTACTAAATTCAAATTCAAGTAAAGTTTCAATATCTGTTGAGATATATCGTCATATTTTAAAGCGTCTATCACACCTCTACTAATCCGTATGTGATTTTGTTAATAAACCACTAAAAATTGCACGAGTTAGTGACAACTCACGATTTTCTTATTAAATTAAAATTCAAGGGAAGTTTCAATATCAGTTGAGATTTATCATCGTATTCTAAAGCGTCTATCACACCTCTACGGATCCGTACATGATTTTGTTAATTGGGTTATTCGTTCCTCATCGTGAAAAAACTCGTCATTGAGTTCTTTGAGAAGTTTCAGTTGATTGGTTATCTGATTTCGATTTCAACCTGTTTGTTAGCTTGACTTCATGACTATAGTAACTACCCTTTTAATTTTCGCAAATGTTGCTGCTACCAAAGATTATGATACGTAGTTCTTTAACGATTGTGTTTATCATCCTTCGTATAAAGATAATCCCACGCACACCACATACCATCTATTGGGAATCATGGTATCGAATACACAGCGGAAACGGTTTATATATTTAACGAAAACTGATTATATGTACTATTAACTATATATATGATAGCCGATTAATATATATATATATATATATATATATATATATATATATATATATATATATATATACTAGTTTAGTACCCGTGCGATGCACGGGATTCGCTACATTATTGTTCATAATGAATATAACTTATTATACAAAGGAGGTAAGTTACGATGCTAATTGATTATTGGCATATTATGATTAACGAATATTTTCTAAATGAATTGACATGATCTCTATCTATTTTACTAATGAGTGTTAATATAACTTTTAACAACTTATACCGAGGAGTTTGACACAAAGTGATTTGTATAAATAGGTTACTTTTGCGATTTAGTTAACCTTTTTGAGACCTTTGTCAATATATCCAACATAATATTAACATACAATACCAAAACAAACAATCAAGTACCATGAAAAAATAAAACCAAACATAATGTCATAGCTGCATTGGTAAGTTCACATAGTAGCCAGTATTTAAAAAACGATTAATATAAAAAAATGGAAAAAAACAATATGACGTAATTATCAAACATATGAAATTTGTCTTTTGGCCTTGCGCTTCTTAATTTCTCGTTTCTTCATTTTGGAAACTGAAGTTAGTATAAGCACACCTTCTGTCTTTAAGTACCTAAATGTGGCAAAATTGCCATTTTCTATTCCATTTACCTTCAACCACCCACCCCAATTTTGTATAGCAAATCTAATTTCTTCATTTGACTTTTCCATACGAAGCGACATTACAGGACACAATTCAGACCAAATATTAAAATTATAAGTATAACAGCTAAGACATAAAAACCCCTAATTTAAAAAAAAATAATAATAGTTAAAATGAAAAATATCATACCCTAATCCGCTTGATCCGAAATAGAAAAACATGGCTAACAATTGAAAGAGTAAACGCCGGCTCCTGAAATTGGGAATGAAGGAAGTAAGGAACCCTAATTATAATAACATATTGTAGATTGAGATTGAGTAAAAAAATCGCCCGATAAATGTAGAACAAATGACGTTACCTTAATTTGTTGATGAAGTAATAGAGAAACCCTAAATCGATTTTAGAACGGATGGATTACATAAGATTGACATAAAATGACAGCAATACGGATGGATTACATAACGATTGACATAGAATTAGAGCCATCGGTTGAAGAAGAATCAGCTTTATTATCTACATTTGATGTCGTTAACTTCGACGGCAATACCTATCAACACACCGAGCAAACAAATCCACAAAATGTAGCAGCCTCAATTAACAAAACCCACTATAAAAAGTAGGCAAACAATCAAAACGGACGACTGTCGAAATACATGTACAACAAATAATTACACACATTCATAGACATGTTAATCAATGTTTACACATGACAACAAAGCAGAGCAACGGAAAAGAACCTTAAATCCGGCAAAGAAAGCACCAAGAAGCCGTAAACCACCTTAATCAAGTCACTAAAACAGCACATCAAAGGCAACAACAAATAAAAAGAAGATGAATAGATAATCGAAAACCCGCGTTTCACACTGCCAAACGAACAGACAAAGAAGTTGAATGACAGAAACCCAGGAATGAGAGTTAAAACAGGTGAAAGAAAAGAAAAGTGTGTTCGGCAAAATATCAATCCTTCTGACTAATCTCCAATTTTTGATCAATTTCCACTTTCGATTATTATGTTATCACATAAATTAAAAAACACACACACAAACACACACCTACAAATTAAAACCACCTAAACTGAGAAACCCATAAAAAAGTTATACAAAATTTCAAGATACACCACAAATAAACCCAGTATAACCAAGTTCAAAAAGCAACAAATTACTGTTCAAACCAATCGATTATTAGGCGGTATACCTTAAAGATGGGTTGTGGTGGTAGCTCAGAAGGTGGCGGTGGAGTAAACCGGGTGGTGGTTACTTTCACTCTCTCTCTTATCTTTCACTATGCTCTTTCTCTCTCCTCTCCCACTGCAACCGTGTGGTATGGCTTTCATATGAGCAAAAAGTGCTCTGTAAGGAGTACTGGACACGTGTAAGAGGCATGCAACACCCCCGATCAATATTGGTTCATGGACGGCAAGATCTCCTTTATGCCGATTGTTTTTGTGTCGCCGCTAGCAAGATCTTTTCTGGGCAGTAGACACCTAGATCCCTGAGGGCATTTTCTTTGGGTTTGATAGAGACTGCAGTAGTGTGCGTCGGATCCCTAATCGAAGAAATAAACCGTAGATCTGAGTTTGAAAGCGTTGGGTTTAAAATCTTGAGAGGGGGAGAAAATAGAAAAGCGGAGACGATGATCACGAATCTAAATGAGATCCGTGTCGACGATGATAAAGAGAAAATAGATCTGTAAAAATGGTTGGTTAGATGGTGGTGCTGAGGTGGCGTTGTGGTGGTGACGTCGGTTAGTTGGTTAGCAAAGAGAGAGAGAAGAGCAGTAAAGAAAATTGTGATGATGACGGTGGTGAAATGGCCAGTTGTGGGTTTACGTAATTTTAAATTTACTTCAAAATATCAAAGATCTATTAGAATTAATTTGATCTATTTATTGAATAATTTATTTATTTATTGAATTATAAAGCAAAAATCTTACAGAGGTTCTAAGTTTGCAACTTCTTTTTTCATCGTATTTTTATTTAATATTTATTGTATTCCGCTATAATATTTACAATAAACGTGTACTGAAATTAAGTTATTATATTATTTAATTTAAACTTTGTTATGCTTTTTTGTATTTTTTATGTCACAGAGTTATATAATTTCATTCAATAATTATAGTTTATATTTTTTAGACTATAGTATATTTACTGATAAAAAAATATATAAAAGAGATGGGTATTTTGTGTTTGTGATTAGTATATGATCACCGTATATTTTCCGGAAGAAGTTTTCTTTGACACTTTTATATATTTTTATGTTAAATAAACAAATGTAGATAATAAATAAATAAATAACAAAAACCCCTATTTTAATGGGACCACAATATCCATAACCCATTAGAGTATCCATAACCCATTTTCATGACCCATCAATTTGAGCGGGAAAAAGTAAAGTGAAGCCCTCACAAAGTGCCAAGTGTCCCTCATCTACTTTTATTTATATATATTAGTAGATTGTTAGTTAATTTTATTAATCCGATTAATAAAATATTCCTAATCAGGATCTCAGTTAAACGCGTATAAACAAATAAATAATTAAACAACAATAGGGGGTTTAGTAATCAACCTTTGACGACTACACCGGAATTGTAACACGCGGGTTACAACGAATCCTCGCTAGTAGGAAGTTCACACCGTGCACGAACCAACCGGGAAGCAACACTTGCAAGAAAAAGGCGGTGGCTTGTGGTGGTTGATGGCCGAACAAAAGAAGAAGAAGGCGGCGGCCTTCTTTCCTTGGGTGGCAGCCGCTAATCACAAGAGGGAGGCAAGAGATTAGTTGTTTTGATAAAAGTGTCCCTTAGGGTTTACTCCTTAACCCTCTTTTTATAAAACAATAACTTACATTAAGCCCCCTTGTTAAATATCATAATACTCCTTAATATTAATCTTATTAATATTAAGTCCCTCAAGTCTAAAACAATTATTATTTCATTAATAATAATCCACCTACATGTGAACTTGTTTGATTCGTGTACCAACGTGTAACTCTTCGGATCGTACCGGGTCGGGTTACGTTGATCTCGACTTTTAATTACATCGGACATACTATATATCCAACAATCTCCCACTTGGACGATTTTAATTAAATGAGTCAACGTGCGCAAAGTTGGACACCTAGCTGCATCGCATTGCACCCAAACCAGTATGACACTTTACAGTCGTCAACTAGTGTTTGAGTTCAAGTAACGCTTTACTTAACCAAATACTATAGCCCTGGTAATTCTATCAATAAGTCCCTTCTGTATAGACATCCGTTGATCATAAGACATGGATCATTCATTCTTATATAGTGATCAACCATTCTCTATTCTCGTCTCTAATTCAAAGTGGTCTAACGAACTACCTTAGTCCGAGCGTGGCCACGCGTTTATACCAGTTTGAGTTTACGAGGGCACCAGAATGTCTAGACTTCTAATCCTATAGAAGTACAGAATTCCATCAGCGTCATACAACTCCCACTTAATCTTGGATTTCTCCCAACGCTACCCTTATTGCTACCCATGTTTCAGGATAGTGTAAGATAACATCAAAGATAGTCCTTGATCAATGTAGTTTAATATGTGCCTTAGGAAAAAAGACAGATTGAACATATCAATATCAAAACATCTCATGACACAGATCCATGGAGATCATTTTGAAGCGAGTTACTTCCAATATCATTTCCTAATGATATTTGTGAATTATGATTCTCAAACCCTTGAGCTATTCATCTCATGAATACAACCATCTCAATTCACAATAGTCTTACATTCAAATTCATTCCCATGTAATTTGATCGAGTACGGACATTTAGAATACTCTTATTCAAGGATTTAAACATACGAATAAATGAACACAGTTAATAAATATTAAATTTGCATTTAACCCATTAAATCAAATAAACATTCAACATAATTGTCATAGTTCAAAATAAAACATCAATACTAATTACAGATCATGCCCATTGTCTAACAACTCTAAGCCCTATATTTCCAGCATGCTCCTCATGTCTAGCTTGAGGTAAAGGCTTAGTAAAAGGGTCAGCTAGATTTAGATCTGTATGAACTTTGTTCATCACGACGTCTCCACGTTCTACTATTTCTCTAATATAGTGGAACCTTCTGAGTATATGCCTTGCGGTCTGATGTGACCTTGGTTCCTTTGCAAGAGCAATGGCACCAGTGTTGTCACACAGTATCTCGATTGGTTTCTTTATGCTAGGCATAACATCGAGATCACCAATGAACTTCTTCATTCAGGCAGCCTCTTTTGCAGCATCCGATGCAACATTGTATTCTGATTCACAGGTGGATTGAGCAACCACACTTTGCTTAGAGCTCTTCCAAGTAATAGCCCCACCATTCAGAATGAAAACATATCCCGTTTGTGATCTAGAGTCATCACGATCAGTTTGGAAGCTTGCATCAGTATAACACTTAACTGACAGCTCCTCCTCTAGTCGTCCATATATTAAGAGCATGTCCTTAGTCCTTCTCAGGTACTTAAGAATGTTCTTCACTGCAGCCCAGTGACTTTCTCCTGGATTCTGTTGATATCTACTCGTCATGCTAAGAGCATACGAGACATCAGGTCTAGTACATAACATGGCATACATGATGGAACCAATCGCAGAAGCATATGGAACACCTTCCATTTTCTTCTTTTCCTCTTCAGTATTTGCACACTGCTTGTTATCAAGAATGGTTCCATGTGCCATGGGCAAGAGCCCCCTTTTTGAGTCTTGCATTGAGAAGCGTCGTAAGACCTTATCAATATATGTACTTTGACTCAAACCCAATAACCTCTTTGATCTATCTCTATAAATCTTTATTCCCAGAATATAAGCGGCTTCACCAAGATCTTTCATTGCGAAACATTTATCCAACCAGGTCTTAACATCTTTAAGCATAGGGATATTGTTTCCAATGATTAGTATGTCATCTACATACAGTATAAGAAAAGTAATATAGCTCCCACTAGATTTCTTGTAAACACACGTTTATGGGAGATATTGTATAATATGTTATCGTTTTGGATTTCTATCTCATAGATCCCATTGTTAGGTTTTGCATCAATGTAAAATACATCGTTAAAATAAGCAGAAATAAATTCACCATTAAAACGATAATCAAAACCTTGTCTACGCAAAGCATGAAATGAAACAATATTTCTAGTCACACTAGGAATGTAATAAACATTGTTCAAAACAAGTTCTAAACCAGAAGGAAGTAAAAGAACATATTCTCCTATTGCCTTCACTGCAACTCTTTGTCCATTGCCAACATGGACCTCCAAGTCACCTTGTTTTAGCTTTCTAATCTTTCTTAGTCCCTGCAAAACATTACAAATGTGGAAACCACATCCTGTGTCAAACACCCATGTTTTGATAGAAAAAACAAAGATTTCAATAACATATATACCTGAGGACTCTCCTCCAGAAGCCTTGGCTTGCTTCAGTTCAGCTAAATACTTAGCACAGTTACTTTTCCAGTGCCCAGTTTCATCACAATGAAAACATTTGGCACATTTCAAAGGTTTCTTGTTGGCAACAGCTTTGCCCTTTCCCTTCCCTTTGCCTTGATAGCCCCTCTTCTTGGTTTTAGGTTTCTTAATCTGACCCTCCCTGATCATTAGCACTGGTGCAGTTTTGCCAGGTATGTTTACCTCAGCAGTTTTAAGCATCTGATGCAGTTCTGCAAGTGTCTTCTCCATCCCATTCATATTATAGTTCATAATGAACTGGTCATATGACTTGGGCAATGAGTTCAGGATGATATCCCGAGCTAACTCATCGCTCAAGGGGAATTCCAGACGAGCCAAGTGATCAACATATGCCTTCATTTTTAGCACATGAGTGCCAACTGGTGTACCCTCTTGCATACGAGTGGTTATAAGTGATCGCATCACATCAAACCTCTCATGGCAAGCATTTTGTTGGAACATTTCCATCAGATGCTGATTCATGTCGTATGCGTCCATGTCCTCCATGGTCCTTTGAAGTTCAGGGATCATGGAAGCCAGCATCAGACATGAGACTTTCAAAGAGTCATCAAAATGCTTAGCCCAGGTTTTATAAAGCTCACTCTTGGGATTTATGGGTTCATCAGGGACTGGTTCTTCAAGAACATACAATTTGTTCTCCGCTTTGAGAACAATTTTCAAGTTGCAGTGCCAGTCCATGAAGTTGGAGTGGTTCAGTTTGTCCTTCTCTAAGATGGACTTGAGAGAGAAATGGGAGGTGGAATTGTTTTCAGTTGACATCTACAAAGTTCAAAATTAATATATTAGTATTTCATGTTTTAAGTATCCTAATTATTTTATGACCCAAAAAGCAAAATTAATTAGGAAGAGATCCCGATTCATCAATACACAATGAACTGGCTTAGCACTGTCCACTGGCACGATTAGGTAGGTAAACAACGATTGTTAATTGTGTCCACTACACAACTTTCCTTTTGGGGTTATCGCTAAAAGCGATGTATGTTTAACCCCAACTATGCCCACTTGTCAAACAAGCGATGTTTGGTCCTTTATTGTTAACTGTAACACCGGCCTATGTTACACAGGAACCGCGATGATTACCTTCACTCATGATCAATGCCCAGATGCAGGGTCAGCACTAACATTTGGGTTCGATAGAGAATGGAGTGTTAACTCGTTAAGGGTGGCATGAAACATCAATTTAAAATTGGGATTTAAAATCCAATTTTATATTGTTCATGATAATTGAAACTTCTTTCAACACTCGACACGGTATAGTTTTAAATACCCTATTTAAACTACGTTGGTCGTATTATCGCGAATGGACTTGTTTTAATATTAATAAAACTCCTTTTATTAAATATGCTTTTCGGTTTTATAAAACTTGTTTTAATAAAACCGTTGCCATGATTGTGAAAATTTTATTTATTTTGGGTTATCTAAATTATTTACAATAAATAAACCACAACCACAAAACATAACAATAAAATTAAACGAATCGAGCCCCTAATAGGTCGCCTGTTTCGTTTTAGCCAGAAACGAAACGAACTAGTCAAAAGGGGTTTCAAAACTATTTTGATATAGCTCCCACTTGACCCGAGATCTCTATCTTCATGGAACCTGTTCGCCTTTTTATCTTCGTCTTGATCTTGTACTTGTAGGATTACAAATAAATTTGAAATACAAATAAAATAAATCTATTCTAATCCTATCTATTACACCGGATCCAATATCCGTAATAAAAACACAAATCAATAAAAAAAAATAAAACATCACAAACATAACCATGACAAGGGTCAAAATACCTATGGCTCGATTCACATCACAATCCATGAACAACAAAAAGCTTTTAATCTTTTGTCAAAAAAAAAAAAAAAAAAAAAAAAAAATTGACAAATAAAACATAGATCAAAATTATAACTTTACCATCTATACGCGCGTAACCGTGGCTCTGATACCACTATTGGGAATCATGGTATCGAATACACAGCGAAAGCGGTTTATATATTTAACGAAAACTGATTATATATACTATATATATAATAGCCGATTAATATATATATATATATATATATATATATATATTGTTAGTTAATTATATTAATCCGATTAATAATATATTCTCAATCAGGATCTCAGTTAAACGCGTATAAACAAATAAATAATTAAACAACCATAGGGGGTTTAGTAATCAACCTTTGACGACTACACCGGAATTGTAACACGCGGGTTACAACGAATCCTCGCTAGTAGGAAGTTCACACCGTGCACGAACCAACCGGGAAGCAACACTTGCAAGAAAAAGGTGGTGGCTTGTGGTGGTTGATGGCCGAACAAAAGAAGAAGAAGGCGGCGGCCTTCTTTCCTTGGGTGGCGGCCGCTAATCACAAGAGGGAGGCAAGGGATTAGTTGTTTTGATAAAAGTGTCCCTTAGGGTTTACTCCTTTTTTTTTTTTTGAATGGCAAACAACTTTATTCCACACCTTAAAATACAGGTACAATGTAATAGCAAGGAGCTATTTGTTTCCCTCCTTTTATAAAACAATAACTTACATTAAGCCCCCTTGTTAAATATCATAATACTCCTTAATATTAATCTTATTAATATTAAGTCCCTCAAGTCTAAAACAATTATTATTTCATAAATAATAATTCACCTACATGTGAACTTGTCTGATTCGTGTACCAACGTGTAACTCTTCGGATCGTACCGGGTCGGGTTACGTTGATCTCGACTTTTAATTACATCGGACATACTATATATCCAACACCATCAACCCCACGATCTCCATTGTACAAACATTGAGGTTAATTTACTCCGTCGTAATCTACTATCAGGTGATCAAGATAACGAGTTGTGATATCACTTGGCGCAAAGTGGAATTGCAACTTGTCGCTTATTACATGAGTCAGGAGGTGTCCTTATATAGGGAATTTGGCACATATTGCCAAATTTTTGAATTTATCGAATACCATATTAAACTTCCGACCAAGAAGTCCTATTTCCTTGTATAACATACCAACACGAACAAATTATTATTACCTGAATATATACACACGTGACATAATATATGTGATTAAATACAACTAGGCTTACAAAAATCATACTAAATAATGTTTCAAAAATGAAATATATGTATTCGACGCTCAGGCTTTCGAACATCCAAATTGGAAACGGCGTATTTTCATTTTTCCATCTAAAGCCAACGCCAAGACGTCATACTCTTCCACGTACCACAGCTCAGAGATTGTTGCCTGCAAGAGAAAATTTTTAGGATGGCCAATCATGCACATAATAAATAATGTTGGGCGAAATAATTATGAAATGTGAAGGGACAAAAAACACGACCTTAGTTCCAACGACGCGATTGTTCAAACGAGCTACTAATTTATGGAAGTGTTGCAGTTCTGAACCAACATCTGTGTCCTATTAGTAACAATCACAGGTCAAAGGGTTAAATAAGAGTTTTATGGGTCAATCATAACCACCAGCACAACTCTCACCAAACTCGTTCCGAGAGAGAAATGTGACAGGTATCGCCAAATTTTGAAAAAAATGACGCTGACAGCCTAGATATTATATTAGATGATTAAAATTATAGAAATTTATGCGGAAGCGTTTTGTATTTGGGTTGGGTTTGGTTTCAGCCCTGCCGCCAAGGGCGGCTCAGTTTCAAGTAACGGACTCTCAAACCGGCTTGTGGATTTGTATAAGAAATAGTAATAGAAATGAAAGATGTTAGATAGATTGATATGTTTGATTGGTACATTCGAATGAGGAGATAATCTCCTCTATAAATACATAAATGAAAATACATAATATAAGAAATAACTAATCTTGGGCATGAGGAAAGCTTTGAAGACTTTGACTAAATTATTACTTTGACTAGTCTTGAGGCGCAAATCAAGGTGCTAGTCTTTGGGGCATAATGTATGGAGGAAAGCATGGAAGAGACAATAGTGGACAAGGTGAAAAAACATGGAGAATAAATTATCTCCAATAAAAATAACGTCGTGCTGTTTTCGTACATATTTTAGTGATTTTACGGCTCCTAACTCTAGACGAATTAAAAGTTATGCTTGTGTTAAGTTGAGCCATTTTCTAGCTCACTTGCTTTTATCCGAGTGCTCCAAACACGAATCTACCAACTCCAGATTCAGCTTTGTTAACATCACAATTATATTTTATAGGATGAACATGTGAGCTAATTCACACTTCTCTCTTCGTAACGAGTTTGGTGATACTCATTCATAAATATATCAATTTATCCTCTAAAGTATTCTATTTAATCTTTTGTGTTTCCGTTCTGCAATCATGTGCTCTTGGCAACAACATTTTGGGGGGGGGGGGGGGGGGGGGGTTAGAAGTGTTTCCGCTCTGCTATCATGTACATGTGTAAAAGCCGAAACTTAGAACATGATTATAGAAAACTTACCTCAGATGATTTTTTAGGGTGACCAAGTATCCTTGCAAGCGATGTATGAAGTATGGCAGGGGCATACTACAACATTAAAGTCAAATCGTTAATATCATATAAATCCCGTAAAAAGATTGCAGGGTAAGATTGGAAATTCGGTAATGTTCTTACAAGTTGCTTTTCTGGTGCACGTGGAAGAGCATTCCTCAATTTAGAGCGGATATTCACAGGATCCGTTCCAGAGATCACCTAAGTACAAAAAAATCATCAAATATTATAAAAAGCTATAGCTGAATAAAACTATATACTAACTGTACGGTCTGTACCTGCCAACAACCTAAAAGCACACCAGTTGAAGTTAAAACGACCCTATCCAACGCAATCGTCACCGGGCAGAGTTGATCTGCAACTGATTTTACAGCAGCAACTTCCGCCTCAATCTGCAAAATTTACGTTTAGTATAATATAAACAGTTAAAAAGAATGAAGGTGCTATAGAAAGATGCTTACTTCCTCTTCTGAAGCGGGAACGGGTGAAATATGGTGTGAAGCGTGAAACATACTAAAATGATAGACCTCCGAATTCTGAAACCAGATTACTAACCGAAAAATGATTAAGCTTTACAAGGGAGATAAACAACATAACAACGAAAGTTTTTTGCATATTGTAGCAGAGCCAAACGCGTGTTTTATATAAAACATTAAACTTACCTTCATTAAGAGTCGGTGAAAATACGTCCCTCACTGCCTTCCTGCATCAAGAAACAGCACGCATAAATTCATACAAACATGATTAAAAACTGAAAAACTGAGAAGGATTTCAATTCCCATACGCGATAGGAAGTGAGTACTCAGTGCTTAAATGAAGGACATTAGCTCGAACAGGAGGATTAGCAGCCTGCAGAAGTAACAACTTTAGCTAACAAATTATAATTTTTATAAACGAAAATACGAATTCATAAAGGTATTAATATCACATAATCACCTTCAAAGCAGGAGTCACAGATCCATTTTTGATATCAAACAGATCAGAAAGTAACAAAGACTGTGAAGTCTCTCCACGTTTAAGAAAAAGTGCGCCATGCTCATCCAAATCCCTGCTCATTTTCTCATACAACTTCGACCTCTCACCATTTGAAACCGGAAGATCTGCTAAATTTGGTCTGTTAAGTGTTATCAAACTAGCAGCCACTTCAATATGTTTACAAACATTAAAACAAATGAAACCAAAAATTAAATTTAGTTCCATATTTATCTATCTATACAGTATGGTTGCAACTAGATTTGATATATGATAACAAATAGTTTAATAAATGTACAATAAGTATACTAATATGAAATCTTATTCCATTTTTATCTGTCTATATAGTATAACTGCGACTAGATTCGATATATGATAACAAATCGTGCAATAAATGTGCAACTAGTAACCTTTTTTTTTGATCGGCGAACTGTGTGGCAACCACCCTTGCGGGGCACCGTGCCCAAGAATCGACTACTCCACCTCCAGCAGCCCCCGCCTTCTCCCGATGCGCGGAAACCCGAGCCCCACCCGCCCAAAGGCACGACAGTGTTATAGAACTCGGTAAAACCTCGCCGCCCGTCAGATTCGAACCGGCGCCACCCGTATTCGATCTTCACCCGGATACCAAACCATAAATGATGGGAGTGGGGATTGAACCTTTGATCACATAGGTGAAACAAAAGCCACTCTACCACTCCACCACTATGGATGGATTGCAATTTAGTAACCTAATATATGAAATTTCATTCCATATGTATCTATCATTCCAACAAACCCCGGCCACCCGGGTATACCTACGGGTAAAAGGCCATGCTGGTGACCCGGCCCGTCTTCAATTCCAAGGGAAACCCACAAGCCTGAAGGCCCACTATGGTAAAACACCTTGCTCGCTCATGACATTTTGTCACACGACTTCAACAGTATAGGGATGAGATCGGTACCCCGAAAACAACAATACCGGATTTTGAAAAAGTGAGTAGCGAATTTTTCAGTACGGTACCAGTATTCGTTACAAAAGGTTCTTTATATGGGATTGGTACCTAACCGATACCGATACTAAAAATAGCGATACCAAAGATAACGGTACCGAATCTGTCGGTACGGTACCGGTATTTGTTACAAAATGTTCTCTACATGGTATTGGCACCTAACTGATACCGAAAATACCGATACCGAATCTTTGGAAAAGGGAGTAACGGTATTCGGTAACAAATGCTCAACTCTACAATAGCAGGCGATCTCCTTTAGAGAAAGTCATCCTAGCACCGCCACTTTATCTATCTAAGCAGTATAACTATAACTGTGACAAGATTGGATATATGATAACAAAACGTGCAATTAATGTGCAATAAGTAAACTAATATGAAATATTATTCCATATATATAAATATATCTATCTATCTAAGAAGAATTGAAAGATTGATTACCTTTAGAAGAAGGAGCAGAGTATTTAGAAGCCATACGGAAGATAGAGTAGAAGGTGATTAAGGAGATGACCCAGATCACACTAGCTGATTTTGATTTATTATACCAGTTCCTAACTCTAGCCATTAATTTGTTTATACAAATTTTGTTAACAACTGAGATCAATAATATTATTAATATTAACAATATTATTAGATCTCAGGCTTTCTAGTGTAGTTTGGAAGGACATTGAATTTCACTGGTAATGTCGGTTAGGTCAGGTGGAAGATAACATAACAACCTCTTGTTTAGATAGTCATAAAGCCAATGACCCCACTTAAGAGGGTGTTTGGGATTGAGTTTGAAAACAACTTATTGACTTATTGGCTTTTCCAAAAAGCCAATAAGTCAATAAGCTGTTTGTGTAACCTAAAAGCACTTTCTGTTTTGACTTTTGGCTTTTGGCTTTTAAGGGTGAAAAAGCTGTTTTTGAAAAGTTAGAAATCCTGGCTTTTGGTTTTTGGCTTTTGACTTTTGGATAAAAATTACAAATATACCACATATACAACCAATATTCACAATAAGTTAAGCGAAACACTTAAAAAAACAACAATTTAATGACTTTTTGACGTTTCTCATCCCAAAAGCTAATCCAAACACTTTTTTTAAAACTCCTTTTCAAAAAGTCATAAGCCAATAAGCACTTTTAACCAAAAGCACTTTTGCATCTCCAAACTCAATCCCAAACACCCTCTAAGTCGGAGAGAGGTGAGACAGTTTACTCCTTAAGGAGGTTTTCACTTGTGAAAAATACATGGTTCGAATTCTAGGGCCAGCAAAAAAAGATAAAGTCATAAAATTTGTCCTTAGCCGATCCAAAAAAAGAAAAGAAAGATAAAGTCATAAAATTTGTTTAGAGCATGTGTAATGTGTAGTGGGACGTTAATGAGGCCTTAAAAGAAAATTAGCGTCTCCAACCAGTGGCGGATCCAGAAAACTTTTCTAATGATGTCCCTATTTTAGACATTCTAATTTTGTAAAACCAGACGTAAAAATTTTCGGGTGGGTCAGTTTGATGGTTCTAGTCAGATAAGGTTGATCGCATAATAAAAATATGATACAATAATAAAAAACATCGTCATTAAAAATTAAAATAAACGCATAATATAAATTCGATGGTCTTATGAATTAAAAAAAAAAAATACTTAGAGTTGTTCCCTACCAGTTTTCATCTTTTGAAAACGTTGCATTACATCTTCAACTGAAACTTGTTGGAAGAACTCTTTTTCAATGTAACAAATCCAAGAATCGTTCATGATGATAGAGTTTGAACGAATTGAAGCGTCAATCAGTTCGGTTGGAGGCACAACGCCACAGCCTCACAGGTATGTTATTATCACTTTTTTTGGATTTTTAATTAGTAATGGGCTGAATAGCGGAGTGGGCTTCTAAAAGGTTATATTTGTATCTACTTAGAAATTAGAGTTGAGCTCATTTAACTGGAATTGGGTTGGGTCTAATGTAGTCACCATCGAAAAAACGATGATGTCACTCGAAAAAACTATATATACATGTATGTATACAACTGAAAAAGAACTGCTGTCCCGGGACTACGTCTCAATTAACATATGTCTGCCACTGCCTCCAACACCGTTATACAGGGGCCTTAAAGGGCGCTAATATTGCAAATTTGGCTTGGAGCGTTAAATTTTTAATGCCATTTCTTTTTGGAAATTGTGCTAACCTCTTGCAGCCAATCATTTTGAGGGGAGGGGCACTAATTAGCGCTTCCCACTACGGATGGACTTATAACATACACCTTACTCTTTTAATACTCCAAAAGCTTATTTTGACGTGTTTAATATGCTTTATATTGGTTATTAAGGAGCGTATTGGGGTAATCTCAGACTTATACGCTTTATAATAATCAATATGGAGTGTATATGGGGTACTTAAAAGACAAATATTATAGGTAAACTTGATTTGTGAGATCCACCTATGAGTATACGCTTCATATTGCCCAATATGAAATGTATAAGAGGCGGCTGATGTCCAAATAGATTGTGGGTGTCTAAAAAGATTTGGTGGTGTCAAAATAAACTTATAACTACATTGTTTTATTTTATGATCAAACTAATATTTAGGACTCACACATTGCAACGGGATAATTAAACTGAACAAGAAAGTACATGTATAAACGTTAAATCACGCACGTCTGTTACGCCATGTTAACATGCAAGTATTAGATTGAATCGTAAAACATAGAAAACAATAATTTATTCGACCTAGGACCTGTGTGTGTGTGTTACCACATGGCCATTAAACGGGAAAAATTATACGTAAAAATGTTGAATTATACATGCACTTTGCAGCGGGTTAACTCGTAAAATTTAGACCGAAACTTGAAAGGAAAATTGTAAAAGATGAAAGGTATAGGGGATTAAAGTTGTAACTGGAAAATTGTTACGCATTTGTAAAAGATAAAAAGTATAAAGCTAAAAATAAAAAATAAAAGATATAGAAAACCGTTAATAAAATGCAATGTAAAACTATTGATAATGTATTGGGTTGCTAGATAACATTGAACAAGTCTAAGAAGGAATAAATATGGATACGCGGACGCATAAATTTGTAATGGTTTAGACTAGTTGTTAATGTATCTTACGTCGACTCATTTGTCTTTACTATGAATATGAACATGTCTATATTTATAATCTGGTATAGATCGTCTTTACTCTATAATGTTTCACGGTAATGTGCAAAATATCACCAATTGTCTCATTGGTGTAGCTTCCGGCGTCCAAATTTTCGCTCAGAAGTTCCAATTATATAGTATCTGTATAGAATTTTTTTGGTATATACGGTTTCGACCCCTTTCAACCGGTGACTTCTGACACATACAAGTCTTCACCATACAAATCTTCTTTGTGATCCATGAAGGATATCACTCACAACATAAGAGCGTGAAAGAATATAACAATAACTCCTAAAGCATGCATCTCTAGCTAATATTTAGTCTCTATATACGACTTTATAAGTTTGCTTCATGATGTGAAAGAAGATATAAAATGTGGGGATTATGCTTGCTTAAATTGAGTAAAAAAAAATCATTTTTCGAAACTGATAGACCCTCCACGGCCATTCTCATGATCAATCCGCAATGCGGTTGGGGGCCTCATGACATACTTGCCTGTTAAAAGATCTGGGTCATTCATTTAGGCTTGCGATAATTTTTCTGAACCATTTAGGTAAAGTGATTACTATTATAATAAGTAATTTCAAATAGAGTAAACTGCTATTTTCGTCCCTGAGGTTTGACACTTTTTGCCAGTTTCATCCAAAAGTTTATTTTTTCTCAACTGGATCCAATAGTTTTCAAATTGTTGCTCGTTTCATCCAACTCGTAAACTCCGTTAGTTGAACTCAGTTAAATAAGGGCAGTTTTGTCATTTTATCTTTTAATTGAAGGGCATTTATGTCCATTCGTTAGTTTTACCAACTCCATCTATTTAAAACACCAATCAGACAAAAAAAGCCCCAAATCATCATCTTCTTCCAAATCTTCTTCCAAAACCCTAATAAATCAAAACCCAAAATTAAACAATGGTGTTGTGTTCTTGTGGATCAGAAACTATAATAATAACATCGTAGACAGTTGGCGGGGTCCTATTGGGTCCAAACCGAGCCATTGCCAAGGCCAGCATATGTATCTAGGCCTTTTTCCGTTAATGAAGCTTTTTCGTGAATCCAGTTCTTCAAGTTGACTAGTCAACTCTTTTACTCTTTCCCTCAAACGAGCAGCCCTTGTGTCTGCCAATTTTAATGATGTTTCAGCTGTGTCTCTTGCTGGCATGGCAGCAGCTGCTGTTTCTTCCTTAGACTTGAGCTTTTTTTTTTCTGATTCTATTACAGATTGTTTTGCTTCTTCCAGTTCTTGGCGTATGGTTTGTAACTGCAGGGATGGCAGCAGATCACATAAGTGGTGTTTGGATGGGCCATTTGAGAGTGATTATGTAAATAATGAGTAACCAGAGTTGTATATAAGAGTTTTGATGTGTTTCCGTGGTTTGAGGTTGTAATAATAAATTAATAAGATAATTGGGTTTTGATTTATTAGGGATTTATTAGGGTTTTGGAAGAAGATTTGGAAGAAGATGATGATTTGGGGCTTTTTTGTCTGATTGGTGTTTTAAATAGATGGAGTTGGTAAAACTAACGAATTGACATAAATGCCCTTCAGTTAAAAGACAAAATGACAAAACTGCCCTTATTTAACTGAGTTCAACTAACGGAGTTTACGAGTTGGATGAAACGAGCAACAATTTGAAAACTATTGGATCCAGTTGAGAAAAAATAAACTTTTGGATGAAACTGGCAAAAAGTGCCAAACCTCAAGGACGAAAATGGCAGTTTACTCTTTCAAATATTATGGAGTTGTTTTAAAATTAAAAACTTATGTAAATTCTAAAATGTTATGTCTTTGCATGTTAGAGTAAGTACGAAAGATATGTTGAAGAACTTCTTACAGAAAATTCTTCTATTTTTTTTTTAAATTTTATACTTCAGTTTTGTTAAAGATATGACCCATGTCTTAAAAATTTAACCAGATCGATCGGTATAATTGGGAATCGTTGAGGTTATCAGTTTGGTCCGCTACAATAAACCTATCCTCATTTGATCTGAAGCGAAGTTTTCTCCATTTCTTAGACTTGGATGACAATTCTTGAGAAGTCGTCTTGTGCTACTAGTTGCTCTTCCAGCCTTGTTTTTTTGACTCAATGGAATTTTGAGATATTCATAGCCAATGGCGAAAGATATTGGGGGTTAGGGGTGCCCCGACCCCCTTGTTTTTCAACTCAGTGATGGAAGTTTGCGATTTCCGTAGGTAATTTTCTTGGCCCCACCGATTTGATCTTCCAGACTCCACCGATTTGATTTTCGTAGGCCATGGGGTGTACCAGCTTCACACCAAGGGTGTTAACGGTGACGTGACATTTTAACTTTTATTGTATACCACTCTTTTCCCATGTTATGGAGCGTTAATTTAAAGTGAGCTAGTGTGAAAAGAGACAAAATGAAAGATGTCACATCTAGGTGGAGTTAAAGATGGCTAGAGTATACCCATGACCATATGTAACAACCCTAATTATATATATATTTATAGCGGAGCAATTTGAATACCAAATTGCGGCTAACATGCGCCTGAGGGCTTTTTTGTAATTATTTTGCATTTCAGCGTCTTTTTTTATATGTTGTTCATCTTCATATATCTTCATCTCAGCTTCTCGAAACCTTGTCCATCGATCATTGTTGTCTTCTGGCACAAACTCACGCAGCAACCAAACGATTATACTATCATGGAGTCTGGTAAAACAAGGGAAACGTAGCCGTCGGCGGTAACCTTGGTTTCATCGCCTTACCTTGGTAGTCGAAGGCCGGTGAGGGGCTTGGGTGGTGTGTGCTAGATGGGTGATAGTGGTGTTTGTGACGCCTCCACCTGACGTTCACGTCGGTTGTCGTTGTGACGCCAACATGTGACGCCATTAGGCATTCCTGCGACGAACCGACAACACTTGACAACCGACTTTTGATAAGGCAAAGAAGATGAGGTTAGATTGAACGGTTCAAAGATAGAGATGACGGATTTGACATCCAATGAGGGATGTAAACCATCACTAATTTCGGATTCCGATGATGTCCAACGCGTCGCCGCCTCTTCTTTCTCTCTCTATCGGCTTCCCTCTCTCTGGTCTCTCCCTCTAGAACCGGTTTGCATGTGAGCGGAAATGAAATGAGAGTGGAATTGGGTTAATATTAGTGTTGCTAAATGGTTTTGGGGAAAAACCATTAACAAATTACCAGGGGTCAAATGTGTTGGCTTATTGTTGGTTTTTAATATTAAAATAATTAATATATTAATATTCACTGTTGTTTGATTTGAGGCTGAAATAAGTTCAGTCTTCAAAGAATGTGGAATATTTGAAAAGGGAATCGTTTGTCTTTCTGGAATATAATACAATTACTAAGAATATTGATGATAATAATAATAACAATACAGTCTAATTTTAGGTAGAGTTATTGCTCCCCGTTATTGATGATTTCAAGTGTCAACGTTGAATGTAGTGTTGTTTGATTATATTTGAATACCGCTTTTTAAAAGTCAATATCAATAACGCGCGCAACGCGCGCACGTTAATAAACCTAGTTATTGTTTGTGATTGTTAGGTTTTAGTTTTTTTATTTTTTTTTATTTTTTTTTTATACAGACTTTTTGTCGTTCAAAAATTTTTTATTTCGGGTGTGATGGCCATAACTCTTGTTCGAACAAACAAAATCAACTTAACATGAATGTGCCGTTCTTAAAGAAAATGTATTTTTTTTTTATCTCAAATTAAAGAAAAATTCATTTCATTTATTACTTGCTTAAATTCAATATTATTATTTGCTTCACAAAATGAATACTTGGTTAGAATGTGAACTAGGAGATCAATAGATCATTGCTTGACTTAGGACCCGATATAACTTAGCTAATGGTCTCGGCCCATTCACCAAAGCCCATCAAATTTAACTAATTCAATTACATATATATGCAAAACAAATATGTGACCAAATAACATAATTATTATGTACACTAATATACTTATTTGTAACATACAAATGATCCTATGTAATTAAGCAATAAGTATTATATATATATATATATATATATATATATATATATATATATATATATATATATATATATATATATAGGGGGCGGTTATTCTACAAAAATAAAGAAACGTGCGAAGGATGCGAAGGATATTTATACATGATAATTACGTAATGATAATTACGTAATGTTTTTTATGTTCATGAAAGCATTACGTAATTATCATTACGTAATTATCATTACGTAATTATCATGCATTTGTACATGATAATTACGTAATGATAATTACGTAATGTTTTTTATGTTCATGAAGGCATTACGTAATTATCATTACGTAATTATCATTACGTAATTATCATGCATTTGTGCATTACGTAATTATCATGTACAAAGTGATCCTTCACACGCTTCGCACGATTTTATATTTTTGTATTTAATCCTGCCCCTATATATATATATATATAGTATAAGGTTATATTGGAAACCCTTGTTATAGTGAAAACCTTGGAAACTCTATCAAACTCTAACTTCCCGACTTTTTTTTTCTATGAAAATTTTAGGGTATGTAACATACATGATTTTAAGCATTTTGGGCCAAAAAAATCGAAAAAGAGCCGAGCCGTTTTAAAAAAAAAATAAAATAAAAACCGTCTTCGGGTAAAAAATGGGTAACACGTGTTAGTTTGGCTTAACATGTGTTAGTCAAAAATTTATTTATTTTTTTTTTAAAAAAAGTGCTCGGCGCTTTTTTGATTTTTTTGGCCCAAAATGCTTAAAATCATGTATATTACATGCCCTAATTTTTTCAAAAATAAAAAAAAAATTGGGAAGTCAGAGTTTCCAGAGTTTTCACTATAAGAGTGGGTTTCCACATTATCCTTACCCTATATATGGCAAGTATAAAATGAAAATCCACTTTAATTAAGAAAATCGTGAAAACTAATGTTAAAAAACTTTTTTTTAAAAGAATTACATAATGTAACATACATGTTTTTAAGAATTTCAAATAAAAAAAAAACGTTAGTTATATAGGGAAAAAATATGTAACTTTGTTGTAACAGTTAGTTAACACATGTTAACATCGTAACTTTGTTTATTTATTTATTTTTTTTTTTTAAAGAAAACCTATCTTTTATTTCCCTAACATAATAATACATATAATTAGTGATATGTTTTGGTACTTAAAAATTAAATTGCAAAAAAAATATAAAATAATACTTCATTTATATTTCTAAGACTAGTCTAGTCTCTAAACTGAGTCTAACCCCCATCGATTTGATCTTCTGGTCACTACCGATCGAAAAAAATTGAGTCCGGCCCGACCCCCACCAATTCAAGAACCAAGCTTCGCCAGTATGGGTATGAATGATATTATAACTCTTAAGTCAGAGGTATGGGTGCAAGAATTTTGTAAGCAGAACCACTAAGCTTGTTTAGTAATTAGAGATAGCAACGATATAACACCCCAACCGATGGCGAAATCATCGAGGTGTCACGTAGTGACGATTGTTCAAAAGCATATGGTACTAAAATGTAAATATATTATTGAATAATTTAAATTGTCTTACATAGATGAAATGGAAAAAAAATATACAAAAGTCTGAACGAAACATGAAATTTGAAATAACTTATTAAAAGCAAGCACTAAAATCCAATGCTATAGTACTAAGATCAAACTGCACCTGAAACATGTACAAAATAAGTTTTGTCAACATATGATATGTTGGTGAGCATTCCTAGATTTAATACATATAGTAAGTTGGAAAATGTTATACAATTCAAGTGCAAAGTTACAGTGCAATTATGTAAACTATGTATCATACAAATGAGCGAAATCAATCCTGTGACTGTATAAATGTACTAAAATGAACGGCGGTGTACTTATCCAATAAATGGATAATAACTTAACAATGACAATGGATTCTCCGATGAAAAAGGGGGAGAATCAACCTAGGCGGGTTGTCAATCCAATAGCGCTATCCAATGTTAAGGTCGGCTTGTACAATGTTAATGATTTCACTAAGTACAAATGTATTCTACATGTAATGTCTAAGCATAAAGCACGTTTGTAAGCAAATGCACATAGTACTAGAATTGTATTGTAAAAATGTGAACTTGTATTTGTAATTTGTATAAGTGTACATGTAACACCCCAAAAATGAATAAAAGCAAAAAGGGGATAGGAAATACTCACAGTTCGCGTAATAACTTGAAACTCTACCGAACAATGTGATATGAATTAGGATTATCCCAAAGGATTAACCTAAAGAATTAGATAATTTGTAAGGGAATGAACTTAGGATACAAGTAGTTCTAGGGTTCCTAATTTGGGGATAAGTAATTGGTTAATTATTAATTAGGTAAATTGTCAATTAATAAAAGAAATTTGGTAAATAATTAAATAAAAGACTATTGTAGGTTTTTGATTTAGGATGGTCATGTTATAAGGTGTTAAGTATGAAAATATTTTTATAACATTATTTCCTCAAAAATTAAATATTTAGTATATTTATTTCTATTTGTCAAAGATACAATTTTAATATCTAAAAATATTAAAAATAAAGAAAATCCAAATTAAAATTTATATTTCTGTTCTAAATGAACAAAAATAATTTATGTAAAATTTTGGGATAAAAATATTGAAAAATGAATTTATTATGATTTATTTATGATTTAAAATAACAAAAATCAATTAAAAATATGAAACAAACGATTTTTCTGAAATAAAATTTATTTCTGAAATGCTTATTGATCTACAAGATTAAAATAATTTTTGTGAAATTTTATAAAATCATTTAGATATTTTTATAGAATTTTAAAATTATAATTGAATAAAATTGTAATATTTATAATATATATAAAATAAATGATTTTTGAAAAACTAAAAATTGTATAATAAAGTTTATCATTTGTAAATCATAAAATAATTTTTGTAGAATTTATAAATCATATTAAGTATTTTAAATATATTATAGAGTTTATTAACCAATATATTCATAAAAGGAACAAGGAAAAGTAGATAAATAAAAAAAATATGTTGCTGCTGGGAATTGAACCCGCGTCTAGGCAGGTCCAGAACCTTATCACAAGTGTGGCTCACCACTGAGCCACACCCTGAGACCGAATCTAAACCAGAAATTAATGTATTTGTATTATAACTGAAATGAGTCATCTTCCCCAAATTAACCTATGAACCCTAATCTTTCAATTAATCAAATCAACAAACAATAACCCCTGAAATGATAGGGTTATTGTTCGCGTGCTATAGGCTAATCAAAACAACATAAAATCTAAAACTTACGGGTTGGAATTGATGTAGAACGAACGGTCAAAACAAAAGTCAACGAGGCTTGATTTCGTGAATTAGGAAGAACGGCAGAGGGTTTTGAGGTTTGGAAAAGTATGATCGGTACTTTTAGGTTCTAGGGTAGGCGTCAATTTATAGCATGAGCGTATAATTGGAAGGTTGCGATCGTTTGACCTTCAATGGTCAAACACGCGTTCATATCATCTATATAAGGGATAATTAACGCAATTTATGGTAATGGAAATTAGGCGTGATGGTGTCGGTCCATAATCAATCAGTAAAGGTTTCCAATTTCATCTCAGGCGCGTGAGAAAAAAAAATCAAATCTCTTAGTTGAGGTCGGACCTGTGCAGCGAAGGAGAAGCATGCTTCTTTATTCAAGAAGTGTTAAAATTAACTTGAATCTAATTTTAAACAATAGACACCATGTGGTCTAGTGGTTGTGTTGTTGCTTGTTGATTCCCCACCCGGATCAGACTCGGGTTCGATTCTGGTCTCAAACACTCCTTTTTTTTTAAACAGATTTGAGAGGGGTGAGGGAGTGTGGGCCAGTCTGCTGGGCTCAGATTTGGTTGGGCTTTGGTGGGCCTGATCTGGGCTCTGAAAATGGGTAAGGTTTTGGTTTGTTTAATTTATATGTTTGTAGGTTTGATAAACTAATTGCATAATCTCTTAATAAGATTAAAATTACTAGCATTATTATTATTATTATTATTATTATTATTATTATTATTATAAAAGAAAAGAATTTCTCAGTTACAACAACGATTCGAGTAGATAGTTAATAATCACAAGAAAACAAGTTCGCAACTTTTATTATTGAATCGAAACTTCGAAATACAAAGGATTATAAATGTAAATACAAGAACGATAAGGACTAAAGTTGTACACTCATGATAGTGAAAGGTGACGGATGTCACAGCATCCCCTACTTTTAGAAATTTCGTCCTGAAATTCGTTCAAGTAGACGTATAAACAGGGTTCTGGGTACTCGAGTAAATGTTATAATGAGTATGATCAAGTTTAATGAGAAAGAGAGCTTTGGGTATCGTGATAACCTGACTTGAATGGACTCGAATATTAGATATAATTGGATTAAATATATCTAAGGATTATTATCAGTGGTCAAGACTCAAAGTACTAGGCCTTGAAGATAAAGGTTAGGGTGGTTGGAAGGAATAAGTTAGACTATGAATCGACGTTTTGAACTACCAAGAGAATTGGGGTTAGTTCCTGGTCTAACTTCCAGTCTCACTTTTATTGCATCATTAGTGTTTATATATAGGGTGTACCGCAGCTAACCCACCACACCTTTGATACCTTGAAAATGTACTAGACGCCTACAAAAAAAAACCCAATAGAATTTCACACTACCTTAACGTACCTGTAAATTCATAATTACGTTCCGGACCGAAATCATCAATTTACCTTACATTAGGGTGTTATGTCCTTCTACAACTCTAATTCAAAACAATATAACTAATTTGGAGTATGTGAGCTATGAAAATGAGGTGTCATGAGTTTGAACATAAGACATTAGACATGCACTGCGACAGAGTAGAGAAATTTGTATAAATTCTTCCCAAGTCAAAATGAATACTTAAGGACTATCTTCCTTTGTAAGTGCCGAGTAAAAAGAATACTTTAACACGACATCTTTGATATGAGCAATTTCTTGGTTCACATGCCTTAGTATCTTTTTAGGGTATCAGGTGTCTATAGTCAAGGTAATGCAAATGAAAAATGACTATTGTTCAAGCTAAGATTGTGTTGTGTGTAAATCAGCTTGTGATCGTAATACAAATAGAGAATGTAATTTGAAATTTTGTGCGAATATAGTTTTAAACTGCTATATAATTTTTACATAAGTAAAAACATGAAAATAGTATACATATAGTGCAATATGATAATATAGAACTACATAGCATAGATAATGTAATCTGCACACAATAAAATATATTAACTAATTTAAATTTTAGTTTGTATCTTGAAGTATTTGTGTTATGCGACATAGATTTGTCAGTTTGATAATGGTCATGTCTAACGAGTTCTCCTGATATTTCTTAGCTCATCAATTTCCAACCTTAGGTGTAATCATCTTTTACAAATAAAGCAATTAATACAAACATTGCATACCAAGGTTGAGAGAATTTTTTTTTTTAATTTCCCAAAAAAAAAAAAAAAATCCAAACATGATAACTTGAAATTATTCCTAAACTAAGACATGACTCGAAATGCAAGGAAAAACTGAAGCAAAAGGGTGAAAGACGTGAATATTGAATCCGTTAGTTAAGAAAGTTTTTAATCCAAAGCTTGATTAATGAGATTTGCATCCCTAGGACCAGCATCTTCTTGGGTGTTGACATTGAACGCCCTACTACGTGCCACTTGATTTGTTGCATGGTTTGCTGGGACCAGGTCTGGACATTGTCTGAGATGGTTTGGATCACCACAATTGAAGCAGGCTCGAGCATATGCTATGGGTTGTGAATTTTGGCGAGCTGGTTGAGGATTCACTGGATGAGGGTTGCCTGGTTGAGGGTTAACCGGTTGAGGTCTAAACATTGAACGACACGTGGTAGCTACATGACCAAACCTACCACATGTGGCACAGTGGCGACAAGGATAGTTTGAAGGGTGATGGTATTGACACGTAGCACATTTGGGCAAGTTTCCCCCATAAACCTTCTTGGCAGGAGGGGTCTGGACCATTGGAACCTGGTTCACTGGGGCCACCATAGCATAGTTTTTACTTTCGAATTTCCGCTTCTTGGAGTTAGAACTGGGATTTGCTGAAGCGGCTTTTGATGATTCGACAGTAGGGGTGGTGATCTTCTCAGCTGGTTTCTTAGTACCCTTCCTAACCAGATTTCCCTTTTTCACGTGCTTGTCAGTCAAAGAGGCTGCAAGCTGGATGGCTTCTTCCACCGTAGTGGGTTTGCTTCCAGTGACTATGTCTTGAATCAGTTCAGGTAATCCCTTGATATATTTCTCGATTGCTCGAGAGACCGGGGTAACCATGTGTGGAACCAATATGCTGAGTTCATGATATCGAGTATTATACGCAAGATTCTCACCACTGTCTTGTTTCAGCCCATGAAACTCATCCTCCAATTTCTTGATTTCGTTCCTAGGGCAGAATTTGGCGATCACGAGTTCCTTAACCTCAGCCCAAGACAAAGATAAAGCAACATCAGCGCCCCGATTGCGCTTTTCGCCGTTCCACCAAGTTAATGCCCCCTTTTGAAGGACACTGGTGGCATAGCGAACGCGTAGTTCACCAGGACACTCGCTGTTCACAAAGGTGCTCTCCATGCTTTCAAACCATTGGAGGAGGCTAGTAGCACCCTCCTCGCCAGTGAATTTTGTGGGGTTGCAGGAGTTAAAGTGTTTGAAAGTGCACCGAAATTGAGTCGCACCCCCTGTGTTGGCGCTGTTACTATTCTGGGTTAACTCACTGACAAGATTTGGGATCACTGTAGCAATTTGCTCAGCGACTAAAGATGCGAGGCGGCGATCAGAACGTTGTCCAGAAGCACGAACAGTGTGTTGGCTGGCATCACGGAGCATGCGGCGAGCAGACATCTATGAGGCAGTCAATGAATAATCATGAGATTAGAAAATGTAAGTGTATAACTGTACATATGATTATGAAAGTATGAACTTGTAAGCAATATATGAAAATCATGAAATACAAAATATTGTATATGAAACGAGAGAGTATTATTGAAAAACTTGCATAAAATGCTTGGATTGCCCTTGTCTAGCTATAAAGCCCAACAAGAACGTTGACTTTTTAAAGGAATTGAACCCAATGGTGATCAAAGAAGACATGCTTTAGCCTATAAGTGGACACTCACTCCAGGAATCCCCAGGTAAGCATAACAGGTCCGTTATTGGATTTATGCGCTATGCTTGCCTATGCCAGAAAACCCAGTGTACAGGCATCCACCCTTCCAGATTGCACGTGTTCCAGCACACTCGTTAAAACTCAACAAATTTGAAGGAGCAAAATAAGAGTAGGCATCATGCCTAAGAGTAGAGTGTATTCATGAAAGGTACTGCTCCCCTTCCATGTTGATGTAGACTTTCCACTCCTTGTAGGACACCATCTTTATACACCATGATGAAAGATGAGAAGAAATGGAGAAGAAGGGAAAGATAGAGGGAGGAAAGTAGAAGGAAATGAGAGGAATGGAAATTTAGGGAATATTATGCATGAGAGTTGAAGTTCGGTTATAGTCTAGGCCAATTCATCTAATAACCTAGTTCCCTATAACCGTGGGTCTGATACCAATCTATAACACCCCAACCGATGGCGGAATCATCGAGGTGTCATGTAGTGACGATTATTCAAAAGCACATGGTACTAAAATGTAAATATATTATTGAATAATTTAAATTGTCTTACATAGATGAAATGGAAAAAAAATATACAAAAGTCTGAACGAAACATGAAATTTGAAATAACTTATTAAAAGCAAGCACTAAAATCCAATGCTATAGTACTAAGATCAAACTGCACCTGAAACATGTACAAAATAAGTTTTGTCAACATATGATATGTTGGTGAGCATTCCTAGATTTAATACATATAGTAAGTTGGAAAATGTTATACAATTCAAGTGCAAAGTTACAGTGCAATTATGTAAACTATGTATCATACAAATGAGCGAAATCAATCCTGTGACTGTATAAATGTACTAAAATGAACGGCGGTGTACTTATCCAATAAATGGATAATAACTTAACAATGACAATGGATTCTCCGATGAAAAAGGGGGAGAATCAACCTAGGCGGGTTGTCAATCCAATAGCGCTATCATATGTTAAGGTCGGCTTGTACAATGTTAATGATTTCACTAAGTACAAATGTATTCTACATGTAATGCCTAAGCATAAAGCACGTTTGTAAGCAAATGCACATAGTACTAGAATTGTATTGTAAAAATGTGAACTTGTATTTGTAATTTGTATAAGTGTACATGTAACACCCCAAAAATGAATAAAAGCAAAAAGGGGATAGGAAATACTCACAGTTCGCGTAATAACTTGAAACTCTACCGAACAATGTGATATGAATTAGGATTATCCCAAAGGATTAACCTAAAGAATTAGATAATTTGTAAGGGAATGAACTTAGGATACAAGTAGTTCTAGGGTTCCTAATTTGGGGATAAGTAATTGGTTAATTATTAATTAGGTAAATTGTCAATAAATAAAAGAAATTTGGTAAATAATTAAATAAAAGACTATTGTAGGTTTTTGATTTAGGATGGTCATGTTATAAGGTGTTAAGTATGAAAATATTTTTATAACATTATTTCCTCAAAAATTAAATATTTAGTATATTTATTTCTATTTGTCAAAGATACAATTTTAATATCTAAAAATATTAAAAATAAAGAAAATCCAAATTAAAATTTATATTTCTGTTCTAAATGAACAAAAATAATTTATGTAAAATTTTGGGATAAAAATATTGAAAAATGAATTTATTATGATTTATTTATGATTTAAATAACAAAAATCAATTAAAAATATGAAACAAACGATTTTTCTGAAATAAAATTTATTTCTGAAATGCTTATTGATCTACAAGATTAAAATAATTTTTGTGAATTTTTATAAAATCATTTAGATATTTTTATAGAATTTTAAAATTATAATTGAATAAAATTGTAATATTTATAATATATATAAAATAAATGATTTTTGAAAAACTAAAAATTGTATAATAAAGTTTATCATTTGTAAATCATAAAATAATTTTTGTAGAATTTATAAATCATATTAAGTATTTTAAATATATTATAGAGTTTATTAACCAATATATTCATAAAAGGAACAAGGAAAAGTTGATAAATAAAAAAAATAAAATATGTTGTTGCTGGGAATTGAACCCGCGTTTGGGCCGGTCCATAACCTTATCACAAGTGTGGCTCACCACTGAGCCACACCTTGAGAACGAATCTAAACCAGAAATTAATGTATTTGTATTATAACTGAAATGAGTCATCTTCCCCAAATTAACCTATGAACCCTAATCTTTCAGTTAATCAAATCAACAAACAATAACCCCTGAAATGATAGGGTTATTGTTCGCGTGCTGTAGGCTAATCAAAACAACATAAAATCTAAAACTTACGGGTTGGAATTGATGTAGAACGAACGGTCAAAACAAAAGTCAACGAGGCTTGATTTCGTGAATTAGGAAGAACGGCAGAGGGTTTTGAGGTTTGGAAAAGTATGATAGGCACTTTTAGGTTCTAGGGTAGGCGTCAATTTATAATATGAGCGTATAATTGGAAGGTTGCGATCGTTTGACCTTCAATGGTCAAACACACGTTCATATCATCTATATAAGGGATAATTAATGCAATTTATGGTAATGGAAATTAGGCGTGATGGTGTTGGTCCATAATCAACAGTAAAGGTTTCCAATTTCATCTCAGGCGCGTGAGAAAAAAAATCAAATCTCTTAGTTGAGGTCAGACCTGTGCAGCGAAGGAGAAGCATGCTTCTTTATTCAAGAAGTGTTAAATTTAACTTGAATCTAATTTTAAACAACAGAAACCATGTGGTCTAGTGGTAGTGTTGTTGCTTGTTGATTCCCCACCCGGATCAGACTCGGGTTCGAGTCTGGTCTCAAACACTCCTTTTTTTTTTAAACAGATTTGAGAGGGGTGAGGGAGTGTGGGCTAGTCTGCTGGGCTCAGATTTGGTTGGGCTTTGGTGGGCCTGATCTGGGCTCTGAAAATGGGTAAGGTTTTGGTTTGTTTAATTTATATGTTTGTAGGTTTGATAAACTAATTGCATAATCTCTTAATAAGATTAAAATTACTAGCATTATTATTATTATTATTATTATTATTATTATTATTATTATTATTATTATTATAAAAGAAAAGAATTTCTCAGTTACAACAACAATTCGAGTAGATAGTAAATAATCGCAAGAAAACAAGTTCGCAACTTTTACTATTGAATCGAAACTTCGAAATACAAAGGATTATATATGTAAATGTAAATACAAGAACGATAAGGACTAAAGTTGTACACTCTTGATAGTGAAAGGTGACGGATGTCACAAACGATCATTATCTTGCTTAGCAAGACAATTGTGTAACTGGTATCCCAATTGAATTACGGGAGACAACTAGTGGAGAAACTCTCGATCAGAGGACTGGGGAGATGACATAGAGAGATTGGTTAATATCTCTTGAACCTCTATAAATTGGTTTTGTACTTCTATAACACCCCAACCGATGGCGGAAACATCGAGGTGTCACGTAGTGACGATTGTTCAATAGCACATGGACTAAATTGTAAATATTAATAGCAAACAAACTGTCATTATCCAAAAAGAAATACAAAAGTCTTAATAGAAATCCAAAACATAGTTAAATAAATATTCAACTTTTATTTAAGCACTAGGTCCACCCTAAGCGTGAAAGCAAGTAAGATCAAACGTCACCTGAAACATGTACAAAATAATTTGTCAACACATATAATGCATTGGTGAGTACATCCGTTGGATATATATAGTACAAAACGTTTCGCAATTCCTGTGTTGTATACCATTTGCAATTATGTAATTTAAGTAATGTCCGTTTGTTGGATCAGTTTGCTCTTTTTGCTAAGTAAGAACTTGCTATCTTGACACTTAAGTGTTTAGCAAGTCCTTGTAAATCAGATTATAAGCACAGCGGAATGTTATAAGTTAAAGCAACACTTTTTACACTAAGACAGAGTTATAACTCCCCCTTGATGTTTGAAACTAATAAATGACAAAGTATTTATTATGAATCTAAGCTGTAAATGAGAATTAGATACTTAGACAGATTCACAATAAATACAGAAATGGAATAGAACAATGAGAGTGTTTGAAGGATTTTTCTATTAAAATCAATGTCTAAAATAGAAGGTTGAAGCCTCCTATTTATAGACGTTTACATGCATGTATCTTGCTCAAAAAGCAAGTACAGAAACAACAGAAACAAGTTGCACAAGTTGCAACATTGAAAGAAACAAATACAGCTAAAAGTAATAATAAACAACAAATTACTGATGCAAAAGGCGGTGGGAAATATCTGATGCTAAGTGCTGATGAAGGACAAACTACTGAAGAGTAGTTTTGTCTTCAGTACTTCTGAAGTGAACTTGTCTGGTTTGGACTTCAGAACTTCTGCTTCTTCAGCACTTCTCATATCTTCTAATCAGCAGTTTCTTGTCTTCTCTTCAGTACTTCTATACTTAGCCAAAATGACAGAAGTGAATTAGACTAAGGTTTACAAAAGTGGTTTCACCAATCCTCTTTGTCCTAACAATCTCCCCCTGGATTGATGAAGCCAAAACCTTACTAATTCCTTATGTGTTTCTTCTGTCTTGAACAATCTTTCATATCTCTTTGTACATGGTGTTCTTGAGCTGGTTTAACTGACCATCAGATAGAGATCCTCTCTTTGGTTCTAGATGTTGAATTGTGAGCAGGTCTTGTGTTGACAGTTTCTTCAGATCACTGATCTTCTTGTAAGTCCTGCTTGAGAGGTCTCTTCTTGTCAACAGTACTGAGTTGTTATCAGTAAGTGACCATCTGATGATAGGAATCTTTGACTTGTTAAATTCAGAAGAATAGGGAACCAGACTTGTCCCTTGGGTTGATGGTCCTGAGTGCTGGATGTCTTCAGTTTCAGATAGCCTCAGGTGGGATTCTCTTCCTTGTTGTTGTTGCATATCAGGCATCTGAACAGTTGGGAGATGGTGTTCAGTCACTACTCTGGTATGCAGCTTTTCTTTGATGGTCTTTTGTATTTGATAAGCAAAAGTGGAAGGATCCCTGAATTGTGTTAACAGAGGTTTCTCCTCAATGTCAAAATCTGAATGGACTATTGAACTTCCTTCAAGTAGTACCATTTTGAAGTCAGTTTTGACATTGTCCTCTGCCTTCTTCTTCTGAGTAGCAGTTCTTCTAGATACACCAGAAGTTCTAACTACTGATCTTGAAGGATCAGCAGTTTGAAACTTCTCAGGATTTGCAGCCTTGGCAGCCAAGTATTTTCTATAAGTATCCATCAGTCTTTCTTCTTTCCATCTGGATACTGAGGCTTTTGAACCATATCCCTCTGCTACTAACTCTTCTATTATCTGGGCTCTCTTGGCCTTTCCATCTTTGCTTGTGGCCACTTTGTCTGCAAGCAGTTGTGCTCTTCTTGTCAGCTCTTGCATAGAGAGTCCTTTGAGTGTAAAGGCTTTAGTCTTGCTGTTCTTGGTAATGTAAGACACCAGTTGTTGTCTTTTATCTTGTTCAGCAATCTCATCAAGGCTAGCCTGCCTTTGTAGTTCAGCTGCATAAGCCTGAAGTTTTTCTTCATGGCTTAAATCCAAATCATCCCTTTCTTCCAGAGATTTCCAGATCTGATCTTCTCTGGCCTTCTTGTTGGCTGCAATTAAGCTCTTCTCTAATAGTTCAGCTGATTGAGAGATAGGAGAAGGGCTTAATACAGTCATTGTTGTAACAGTTGTAGGCCTGATGGGATCAGATGTTGGTTGAATGGGAGCAGTGGTTCTGGAAGGTTCAGTTGTTTGAGGTTTGGAAGTGTTAACTTCTGATGTGCTGACAACTGCTGATGGTTTGTCAACTACTGAAGGATTGTCTTCAGTACTTTCTGATTCTTCATCAGAAGTTTTGTCATCAGAAGTTTCTTCATTTTGCCTTAGGGATTCTTCAGATGTTTGGGTCTCATCTTCTTTCTCTGCTGCTTCAATTTCTTCTATTGAGACACCAAACTGTTTGGCCAATTTTTCTTTCCTGGCCTGATCTTTTTGATCTCTTTCAAGGATGGCCACTCTTGCCCTTATCCTGGCTTGGAATGACTCCTTAGGTTCCCTGATCTTCTCCCCCTTTTTGGATTCATCAATTTTAACCCTTGAAGCAGAGGGTTGGGAGAATTGTCCTTGAAGATGAGCAATCTGTTTGCTGTTGAAGTCTATTTTGTTGGACAGATCGTTCATCTTGGTCTTGATCACTCCAAATTGGTTCTTGATGGACAGCTCCAAGTCAGCTGTATATGTTTGGAAGTGATTTCTGATGAGTGTATTCATCATGTGGTACAGGGGACCCTCTGGGCTGCATAGCTGGTTCAGGTCTATGCTTGTTTGCCCAGGGAATTGGGTAGGCATTTGTTGTGAAGGGGGTGTTTTTGGGAGATCCTCATGTTGTACAGAGGATGCCACTCTAGGGGTTTTAGGGATTGAGTGGGCTTTAACCTGTGCAGAGGTGACTGGCTTCTTGAGCCTGGATACCCCTGAAACAGGACCTTCAGAAAGTGCCGTCAATTCAGTAGTTTGAGTGTGTGAAACATCATCCAAACTAATGGAATCATCTGAATCCATGATGTTGTCCTCAATGAGGACTGTCTCAGTTAAATCATGAGCTGAGCCCAACTCAGTTCTCTCATGAACCTCTTTTTCTTGGTACTGAGGATTTCCTACTTCAGGCATTAAGCCTTCATCAGTAGTTGCCACATCTGAGGTCTTAGCTATGTTACTTCTATCCTCAGATCCACCACTGGGTGGTAACTGAGTAGTAGCAGCCTCAGATGCCCCAAGAGTCTCTAAAATTGGGCTTAAAGACTCTGGTCCACCCTCATCTCTTGGGATAGGGCTAGAGATGTCCACATCCATGTCTGATGTAGTAGTTATGTCCCCTGTTTGTTGTGGTTGTAGGGGACTGACATGATCAGATGGGACATTCTCTTTTAGCCCAGAGAGAAGTTTGGCAATTTCTATTGCCTCTTGTTCAGAAATTTGTGGGGTTGGTTCAGTAGTTTGGGCAATAGGTGGTGAAAGTTGTTGTTCAGCAGTTTCAAAAGAAGAGTGTGTTTCATATGTTTTTCTAAGTCTTTTTCTTTTGAATAAAATGGTTATGGGTGCTCTTGGTGGGGTTTGAGATGGATGAGACTGAGAGGGTGTTTCAGTCTCATCTATTTGAAGAGCAGAATGCTCATGAGCATGTTCAGGCACCTCAACCTCCTGAACAGCTTTTCTTTTGGGTTGGTGGGGTGCAGTTTTTGTTGGCTTGGGCTTTTTGGCTTTTGGTGGTGTGAGTTTGGAAGATGTGGGCTTCAGGGGGACTTGTTGTTGTTCTCCCTGATCATCTTCTGGCCAGGCAGCCGGTTTGTTATGCCTTGAGTATGCTTGTGATGTTAAAGGATTTAAAGTTGAAATTTTTCCCACAAGCACCTCATTACCCAGTTCCCCTATTATGCATTGCATAATGAACCTTGGGTATAACAAAAACTTTTTCTTGGTATTATTGTGATGTAACACCAACTCATTGAAAAATAGTTTTGATGCCCTGAATTTAGTTTCATTCACAATGGAATGAAATATTGGTTGAAAAGTGGAGGGCATCTGGTCATAAGACCATGTTTTTGGACTCAAACACATAATAATATAATGAAACAAAAGCTTGTATTTTGGTTCAAAATATTTTTTGAATATTGTAGCATGGGAGAGAGTACCTTGATAACCACACTCAGTCATGGTTAGATGAATATCAGTGTTAGCAACATGGTCAGGGGCAGTTACATCATCCAGACCCAGTCTTGTTGCCAGTGTGGCCGGTGTGATGGTCAGTTGTTTCCCTTTTATTCTTGAGTTGAGGGAAATGACCTCATCACCCATTGTAACCGTCTCAGCATTTGCCCAGAACTCATTCAGAGTTTCAGTGTGAATTGGTGGGTTTATTGTGAGAGCAGTAAAATATTGGGATTTGACGACAAGATCAATGATCTCATCGTATTGGGACCAGCCTTCTTGTTTTTCAAGAAAGGCCCTTTGATTGTGTCCCTGTTTTAGAACTAGAGCCATGTGGTTTGGTTTTTGATCGAACAGTGTATTTGCAGGTATAGGTTATTGAGAGAGTTTTTGAGAGAGAAGGAGGGATATTTTGAGTTTGAAAGGATAAGTGTGTAGAAAAGGTATTTATTAGAAGTTTTAACCGCTTGAATCTTCTTTATTAGAAGTTTTAAAACCGCCTTTGGTTAAAAATCTTTTTATCAGAGGTTTTAAACTGATTAGGTCAAACCTCTGATGATGGGAAAAGTCAGATTTGCCCTTTTGACTTAAACTGCTGATGAAGGATTACTTCATCAGTAGTTCCCATTTTCTCTTCAGTAGTTTAACAGCTGATGAGAAATGTTTTTATAAATACTTTATTCATAACTTCTGAAGGTTATTTTATCAGAAGTTACACACTTTTTCAGAAAATAATCCCCATACTGATGATTTTTGTTCATCAGTAGTTTCTCTCATACTTATTTTTGTTTAATCAGTAGTTCTCTTTTTGTTTTTCAGAAGTTTTGTTTCAGACTTTTGTCTTTTGTAAGTGAAAACCAGAAAAAAAAGAAGGAAAAGGTAAACAGGATGGAATCAAGGATGGAAAAAGGAAAAAATTTTGATGTTTTTATGCATAACAGTAGTGATTGATGTAGAAGTTTGATGTAGAGTTGGGTAGAATCAAGTGTTAACTTGGATTCTAACTGATATGCATATAATTTTTTTTTTTTTTTTAAATAAAGTAAACACTTACAAATTTAGCATTCCAAGCATGGATACTAACTTCTGAAATGTTGATGTGTCAAGGGGCTTAGTGAAGATGTCAGCTATTTGATTAGCTGTTGCTACATGCTTCACCTCAATCTTGCCTTTTTCATAGCAATCTCTTATGAAATGGTACCTGATCTCAATATGTTTGGTTTTTGAGAACTGTACCGGATTTTGAATGATGCTAATGGCAGATTTGCTGTCTACAAACAAAGGTGTCTTGGTTTCTTTGATTCCATAATCAAGAAGTTGATATTGGAGCCATTGTATCTGTGATGTACAACTTGCAGCTGCAATGTATTCAGCTTCAGCAGTTGAAGTTGCAACAGATGTTTGCTTCTTTGATTGCCATGACACTAGACAGTTACCCAGGAATTGACAACCACCAGATGTTGACTTCCTTGTCATCTTACACCCTGCATAGTCACTATCTGAAAAAGCTGATAACTTGGTATTGCTTGAAGCAGGATACCAAATTCCCAGTGTTGGTGTTCCTTTCAGATATCTGAAAATTCTTTTGACTGCTATAAGGTGTGATTCCCTTGGTGCTGATTGATATCTAGCACAGACACATGTTGAAAACATAATATCTGGTCTAGAAGCAGTTAAGTATAAAAGGGAACCTATCATGCATCTGTACATGGTTTGATCAACCTGTTTTCCTTGATCATCAGGTTCAACTTGTGTGATTGGTGTCATGGGAGTGGAACATGATTTACAGTCATTTAAAGAAAATTTGTTCAATAATTCTTTAACATATTTTGATTGATGTATAAAAGTTCCATTTGTTTGTTGTTTGATCTGCAGTCCTAGAAAGTACTGCAGTTCTCCCATGGTACTCATCTCAAATTTTGATTGCATGAGTTTCTTAAAATCATCACACAGTTTTGTGTTTGTTGAACCAAAAATGATATCATCAACATAAATTTGAACAAGTAAGACATGATTTCCAACATGTTTAATGAAAAGTGTTTTATCAATGGCACCTCTTGTAAAGTTATTTTTGAGTAAAAAGGTGGAGAGTGTATCATACCAGGCTCTTGGAGCCTGTTTGAGCCCATAAAGAGCTTTGTCAAGTCTGTACACCCACTCAGGATGAGAAGGATCCTCAAACCCAGGTGGCTGACAGACATACACCTCCTCTTTGATTTTTCCATACAAAAATGCACTTTTCACATCCATTTGATAAACTTTAATTTTGTTGGAAATGGTATAGGCCAGAAATAACCTGATGGCCTCAAGCCTTGCAACTGGAGCAAAGGTTTCATCATAGTCAATTCCCTCTTCTTGAGAGTACCCTTGAACTACCAGTCTTGCCTTGTTCTTGATTATCATACCAGCTTCATCTTGTTTGTTCCTGAAAACCCATCTTGTACCAATTGGTTGCTTGTTTTGAGGTAAGGGACAGATTTCCCAGACCTGTTGCTTGTTGAACTGAAGCAGTTCATCTTGCATAGCTTGCACCCAATTATTGTCTTTGAGGGCTTCCTGGTACTTCTTTGGTTCCAACTGTGAAATAAAGGCTGAAAATAGGCAAAAGTTGGAAAGCTGGTTTCTGGTAAGAACACCTGAAGCTATATCACCCATGATTTGATCAAGTGGATGATCTCTGTGTTCAATCAGTTGTTGTAAACCACTGACAGGTGTAGGTGGCTCTTGTTCTTCAAACAAACTACTGAGGTCTATAATATCTGGTTCAGCAGTTTTAGCTTCTTCAGTAGTTGCAGGTGCTGAAGCAGATGTTTGAGTTTGGCCTTCAGTATTTGTTTGATCAGAAGTTTGAGAAACTTCTGATGGTGTTGTAGTTGACTTAATGACTGTTTGAGGAGTCCATGGTGTAGGATCCTCATGTTCAAACCTTTGATCACCATAATAAGTAGGTTTGGAAGAAGTAACAGTCTTTTCAGGTCCAAAGTGAAAGTTGTCAAGGTCAAAGAGTTCAGCAGGATGTGCTGGAATAAGAGTGTGTTTTGACTCATTGAACTTGACATTCAATGTTTCTTCTACTATCCTGGTGTGAGAATTAAAAACCTTGTAGGCTTTTCTAGTTGAAGAATAACCAAGAAAGTAACCTGAGTCAACTTTGGCAGCAAACTTTGAAATAGATTCCTTGATGTTCAAGATGAAACATTGACACCCAAAAGCCCTGAAAAAGGAGATAAGGGGCTTCATGCCATGAAGAACTTCATAGGCAGTCTTGGAATGTCTCTTGACCACAAGAACTCTATTCTGAACATAACATGATGTGTTAACTGCTTCTGCCCAAAAGTACAATGGCAGTCCAGAATCAGCTAACATTGTTCTTGCTCCTTCTATCAATGTTCTGTTCTTCCTTTCTACTACACCATTTTGTTCAGGAGTTCTGGGAACACTGTATTGTCTAATAATCCCTTTAGACAAACAGAATTCATCCAGAGTTTTGTTCCTGAACTCTGTCCCATTGTCACTTCTAATGGTTTTGACAGATAGAGAATATTGTTTCTCTACTTGTAGAATGAAGAACTTGATGATTTCAGCAGCCTCATCCTTGGAAAATAAGAAGAATACCCATGTGAATCTTGAGTAGTCATCAATGATGACTAAGCAGTACTTCTTTTTACCAAGGCTCATTATCTTGACAGGTCCAAATAAGTCCATATGGAGTAGTTGAAGACATGCAGTTGTTTTTGATTCTTCAATAGACTTATAAGAGGACTTATGCTGTTTTCCCTTTAAACAGGATACACAGTGTTCTTGACACTGGTATACTTTCAAAGGTAGACCTCTGACCAAGCCCATTTTTGTGACTTTATTTATGGTTTTAAAGTTCACATGGCCAAGTCTCCTGTGCCAGAGATCTGTTTCTGAAGTTGATGCCCTTGAGAAGAAACAGGCAGTGTTGTTCAATACTTTGTCTTTCTCAATGTCCACTGCATAGACATTGCCACATCTTTTGGCAATCAGCAAAGTATGATCTTCTATAATCTTCTCTATCAACTTCTGGCCTTCTGGTGAGATGATCTTGCATGCTGTCTTTGTGAAAAAGGAAGAATATCCTTTATCACACATTTGTGACACACTCAGCAAGTTGTATTCAAGGTTTTCCACCAGATTGACCTTGTCAAACTGTATTTTGCCAGAGGAGACGTTGCCATGTCCTAGCACATATCCCTTAGCATTGTTCCCAAAGGATACAGATCCTTCTCTTTGGCTGATAAAGTTGTTTATCAGGTATCTGCATCCAGTCATGTGCATAGAGCCTCCACTATCAACATACCATATGCTGTTTAAGCCCCTGGAAACTCTCTGCACATTAAAGCAAATTAGTTAGATTTAGGAACCCAAGCCTGTTTGGCTTTGGGTTTGCTCTTGAGAACAGTTACAGTTTGTTCTTGACCAGGTTGAGAAATCCATGTCTTTTTGGCAATGGATTTTTCATTAAGAACCATGGTGGTATCCTTTTTAGGACCACCATCAACCTTGGTCATCAGTAGTTCTACCATGTTCTTTAGATTTTGAATCTCAGCAGTTTGTGAAACTGCTGATGATTCTGGTCTAACTACTGACAAGGAATTTTGAGAAAAAGATTTTGATTGAGATTTTATCTTTTTCTGAGAAAAGGTGTTTTCAGGTTGTTGTTTCTTGGGTTTAAAGATTTTTTCATAATCATTTCTGATTTGATTTCCCACAACCTGTTGTTTAAATTTTTGATTGAACTGAATTCCTTTTCTGTATCTACAAAATTCAGTTTTGTGGTTGAACAGGCCACAAATTTCACATTCTTTTGCCTTTTGTTTTTGATCTAAAGGCAAATTTCTGACATTTGTGAAGAGATTTTGCTCATCAGTAGTTTTCAGGGTCTCAACTCCTGATGTAGATGAAACTACTGATGGCTTGTTGTCAGATTTTGTAAACACTTCTGAAGTACTTTCTTTAAAAATGCCAGGATTTCTGTTTAGAAAGTTTTCATGGAAAGATGTGCATTCTTTCCCTTCAGAAGTTTCATTTGAAACAATTCTTCTCCCATCTTCAGTAGTTTTGGGAGAAAAATCTGTTGGTGTTTCAACATGATGGTATCCTATGCCAAACTTAACATTTGAAGCACTTTGTTTGTTTAGCAATAATTGATACCCCTTACAAGATTCCACCCATTTTTCACAAGTGATCCTGGTGTCAGCAAGCTCTTGTCTGACATCTCCCAGGTCATTTAGCATGATTTTGATTTGTGCTTGGGTTTCAATAGCAGAGTCAGTTAATTTAGAAACTTCTTTTGTTTTAGCACACAGTTTTCTTTCTAAATCACATTTTATCTGTGTGTATTTTCTTTCTAAATCATTGGCTTTGCCTTGTAAGTGAAGATTTGTCTCTCTTATGAGAGCAAAAGTTTCTTTGCAAGAATTTGAGCAAAGTTTTGTCAAAGATTCTTTTGATACCTGTGACAATGCAGATTTTGAAGTACAGCCTTCAAATGCCATTAAGGCAAAGTTCTTTCTGCCATTGTTTGGTTCTCCCCAGTTGATGTCAAACACTTTGTTGTCTGCATCAGGATTGCACTCTGTGGTGTCATAAGGAAGACTGCTCCAGTCAACATACCCTGAGGTAAAGAGACTTTGTTGAGAGGGTTGTTGAGGCTGTGGAGGAAGTTGAGCAGCTGGAAAGGGAGGGATTGATTGTTGGCTCTGCATCTGTTGAGCAGGCACTTGAACATATTATACTTGAGGCATATATTGCTGTTGAGGAGCTTGTGCCTGTACAAAATGAGCACTCCCTTGAGTTCCATTATTCCTATTATAATTGGGGTTATAGTTATTTCCAGATTGTGATTGGTTAAAGCTAGAGCTTCTACACTCTCTAGCAAAGTGTCCCAACTTCTGACACTTGTGACATCTCAGTTTAGATTTGTCAAAACCAATTTTTGTATTACTGGTCAATCCTGGAAATTTCCTTCCGGACCTTTTATAAAACTTGTTAGTTTTAATGCTTAGCATGGCCAGTTGGTGTAATATGTCCATTTCTTCTAAGTCATCACTGCTAAAATTTTTCAAATCATCCATGATAAAACATAGATTATCAGCAGTTTGACTTTGGTCATCATTGTCATAACCTGGGAAAGATCTTTATGATGAGATCCCAGTTGTTATGTCAATATTGTCATAAGATCCATAGGAACAAGTTGGTGAATCTTGTCCCAAAAGTGCTGTACTACCTGGTAGGTAGTCATCAGCAGTTTTACCAGATGTTTGTAATTTCTTCTTTTGATCAATTTCTCTCTCAAAAGTAAGTAATCTCCCATGGAGTTTTGTAAGAGTGAGGGAGCTAAAATCTGGTGAGGATCTTAAAACAATGGAGTAAGTTTCCCATTTGTCAGGTAAAGACCTTAAAAATCTATGTAGCATAGACACTGTTGTATAGGTCTGACCATTTAACTTTAGCTCAGATATTAATGAGGAGAATCTTTCAAATTGTTGAGTCAAAGTTTCCCCATTAATATAAGCAAATGTTTCATATTGTTGAGCTAAAATCTCTCTGGTGTTGGCAATCACCTCTTCAGTTCCTCCAAACTGTTCTTTAAGACAGTCCCAAAGTTCTTTGGCACTTTCACAATGTAAAAGGCCAAAGTATATCTCATTTGGGAGAGCCATTGCCAACATAGAGAACGCTTTTGCATCTAGCTCAAGTTTTAGGAAATCCTCATCTGTATAGTCTTTGGGTTCCTTTGGAATCCCTTCTTTAGTTTCAAGATTTATATTTACTAGTTTATGAGGACCATATATCACAGATCTCCAACAACCTGTGTTGGTTTGTGACAAGGTATGTGCCATTCTCTTTTGCCATATGTTGTACTCATTTCTCACAAGCATGGCAGGTTTAGTGGCAGAACCAGTATTATGTGGATCCATTTTAAAGAGTATAGATTTGTCAGATGACTCTTTTAAGTGATGGATATTGATAAAAAGTGAACTTTTGATCTTTTTATTGAATATCAATAAGAGCTTTGTGTCTGATTCTCAATTTGTTAGATTGATATGTGATCAGATAAACCAATGCTCTGATACCAATTGTTGGATCAGTTTGCTCTTTTTGCTAAGTAAGAACTTGCTATCTTGACACTTAAGTGTTTAGCAAGTCCTTGTAAATCAGATTATAAGCACAGCGGAATGTTATAAGTTAAAGCAACACTTTTTACACTAAGACAGAGTTATAACTCCCCCTTGATGTTTGAAACTAATAAATGACAAAGTATTTATTATGAATCTAAGCTGTAAATGAGAATTAGATACTTAGACAGATTCACAATAAATACAGAAATGGAATAGAACAATGAGAGTGTTTGAAGGATTTTTCTATTAAAATCAATGTCTAAAATAGAAGGTTGAAGCCTCCTATTTATAGACGTTTACATGCATGTATCTTGCTCAAAAAGCAAGTACAGAAACAACAGAAACAAGTTGCACAAGTTGCAACATTGAAAGAAACAAATACAGCTAAAAGTAATAATAAACAACAAACTACTGATGCAAAAGGCGGTGGGAAATATCTGATGCTAAGTGCTGATGAAGGACAAACTACTGAAGAGTAGTTTTGTCTTCAGTACTTCTGAAGTGAACTTGTCTGGTTTGGACTTCAGAACTTCTGCTTCTTCAGCATTTCTCATATCTTCTAATCAGCAGTTTCTTGTCTTCTCTTCAGTACTTCTATACTTAGCCAAAATGACAGAAGTGAATTAGACTAAGGTTTACAAAAGTGGTTTCACCAATCCTCTTTGTCCTAACACCGTTCAAAATCAACCCTATGTAGTAAGTATCAAGAATCAAGAATCAAAACATTTTTTGTAATATGAATCACAAGACAATGACCAAGGTCTCTCAACAGAGTCACAAGGGGTATATACCATAGTACTATTCATTGAAATGCCAGGCCCTCAAAGGTTAATGATTTTGACAAGTCATAGACACACAAATTAACATAAAGCAAACACACAGGAGAATTGCTATTTTAGTAAGAGAAGTAATAGAAACTTGATAATAAGTACATGAATCACCCCAAAAATAGTAAAACAGTAAAAAGGGGAAAGATATACTCACAGTTTGCGAAAGCAATCAAACTCCACTTAAGCGGTTGTGAGCTAAGTAGTGAGAATTCCGAGGAATTCAACCTATAACGTATATGAATACTAGTAAGGTAAAGTCTACAAAGTCTGATTAAATATTTAGATAACAATATGTTTGAATAATTAAGACAAAATAATTTAGTTAGTTACTTTAACTAAATTAAAATAATATGATAATCATAAATATATAAATAAATAATTTTTGTGTTACACAACGATTCAACAAAAAAAAATAATTAAGACATTAAACCATACGAGTATTTCTATTTTATAAGAAAAACATTTATAAAATAGATGTTTAAATTGTATAAATAAATAAATGTTTTATTATGTCTACTAAACGTAAATAAGACTAATAATACTATACGTGATCCAAAAATATTTATTTTATAGAAAATGGATGATTTCTGATGTAAACATATTAGAAAAATTTTCTCATAATTTTTATAAACTTATTTATATTTAACACTGATTTAATGAGATTAAGTCATGTTTAGATGATTAAAAATAAGAAAATTAATAAGAATAAGTGTTTTCTAACCCAAATATTTTTATTTCAGATTAGGATGGTTAGAAATAATTACCCAAAAAGTTTGAGATTAAAATCATTAAAAATGAATTTTTTATCAATTATTTATGGTTAAAACAATTTAATTCAATAAAAATATAAAAATAAAACATTTTTCAGAAAATAAAAATGTGGAAATGTTCTTTATGATGTCAAGAAGCTACACCTAAATTTTTATAATTTTTAGGTAAAAATTGGATTTACTATGAATATTATAAGTTTAGTGTGTTTATATATTAATATAGATAAAGAAAAAAAAAAGAAATGAAAACTAAAAGAAAATGAAAAGGGATCCAGTTTGCTGACAACAAGGATTGAACCCAAGCCCCTTTTATAACAAACAACCACACAAACCACTACACTACTAGACATGTTTGTTGATTTTATTCAAACATAAATTCTTTTAACACATTATTATAAGTTATCTTCTTCCCCAAAATAATGACATGAACCCTAACCCTAATCCCCAAAACTAATAGTCTGAATCAGCAACAATGGAACCCGAATCTTATAGGGCTTTTGAAGGTGAATACACAAGGATCAAAATGGCATAAAAAAAACGACTCACGTTGCGTATGAAGGCTGCGCGCGACGATTGCAGGTCCGCGTAAGAGGAGGCCGATTTCCAGGCTTCTGAATGATGCTTGGAGTGTTTTTAAAGTGGGTTTGCGAAGAGTGTATGAGCAGGAATGATTTGGCGTTAACAATTTATATTGGTCATCCAAAAACGCCCGTTTTAATGGGTTTTTAAAAGTTCCGGTCGGTTTTTAATAATCACGAATTAAACCCAAAGGAATATGCGTTATTGCTCGTTTAAATGATGGTATTATGCTAATAATGAGTGGAGAAACGTAAACCCACATTGATTAGGTGTTAAAACGCCAAGGGAACCCAAGAAACAAGTCGCCGGACATAGATTCCGGCTGCCGGAATCCTGATCGGCCGGAAAAACGTGGCTGGTGGGAAGGGAAGCTATTTTTCTTTTAAAAGTTTTGGTATTTGGCAGAAAAGGTCCCTCATATTTTCTTTAGTTAATTTTCAAGGTTTCCTTGTTAAAATTTCCTTTATAACCACTAACCTAGTTAATTAATTAACTCAAAACTTGTATAACTAGGAATTTTTATGATATACGTATATTTTCCGAATAACGTTGCAACATACACGTTAAACTTAAATCGAGATTGAGATCCAAAAAGAACATGCAATTAATACAACTTGAGTTCGCACGTTTATTAAATTTGAAAACGACAACAATTACAAGAAATGTTTGAGGACTAAAATTGAAAATATTTGGGGGACTATTTTTGTAAATTAATTGAAAGTCGAAGGTGACGGATGTCACAACTTCATACCTTTAATTCTTAACGTACTATCATACACATTTGATTATTGTTTGTTAGGTTGATAACAAGTGAAAAACAAGTTTTAAATGAAGCTTAGAAAGAAGAATTTTTCGGAAAACCTATTCACCCATCTCTCTCTAAGTTTTCTACATCTAATAAATAATTGAAAATTATTTAATTGTGTAATCAAACTCTTGATAGTTATAATTTATACATATTAATAAACCAAAGCATGAAATCCTCCATGACATTAAAAACCCTTATCCATATAAAAGTTTTCTCCCTCATCTTAAACCCTAAAAACTCATTCTCTCCTTACCCCATTTCTTTCTCTTTATCTTGCAACCATCGTCCGTGTTCAGGTAATTCTCTAGTGTGAACGGCTTAGACGCTGGCAAGGTCGGTAGCTTACGGCGTTGTGTGATAGCTATAGGTCGCCGGTCGTTTTGAATTCTATCTCTACACCATCCCCACGACCTCCATTAAGTCCCAATTACTCCCTTATTATCCAAATCGACCAGTAATCCCTTTTAAATCCTTAAAACCTCACATTAGTTTTCTGTTTCGCTCAAACTTTGTTGCCGTTGGTTCAAACTACCTCGCCACCGGTTGTCGTAATCAGCAAGAAGTCGCTCTCTGCCGTGACCACCACTGCCGGATCATACTCCAGTTTTAAAGCTTTGTTGTCATTATTGTCATTATTGTGATACCGCTGGAAACCGTGAACCGCAACGCCACAATCTGCAAGGAACCAGATTTATTATCTCCGTCGTCTTTTAACCAATATAGCTACCCGTCATCTGATTAATTCGACTTCCGATCCAGGTTAGCAAACCGGGCCATCTTCCGTTTTGATAATGTTTGTTTGAAGTCTGATTCGTTTTGATTTTCGAAAACTACGGACCATCTTTCTTATCGAGTTTTTGTTATACTGTTTTGGTGTCTAGCCTATGGGATTTACGTTTATAGTCTGTTGGGTTATAATATTAATATGATTTAGCCAAATAGTTTGAATTTCACCAAGGTTAAACCATAAATATTTTGAGCTCATAACTATGTAAATAAAATAGTGTTTCCGAAGTTAGGAAATCGTTAGTTGGAGATGTTAGTTATCTTCTGAAAGTGTTTGTTTTTCTTGATAAACAGGGTTAGTGTTGGTGCGGTTTCGAGTTCGTTGAAGCCGGTTTTGTTTCCAGCTGGTGTGAGTGGTAACAATGAATCTCATGTTGGAGAGGGTGAGTTCAGAATGTCGCCAATGTCTTCGTATTCAGATGTTTATCAGGAGTTGATTGAGTTGGTTTGTGCAAATTGTAAGAAGCGGTGTGAGTCTGGTCGTTATGAGGATGTGAAAGTATTTTATAAGTTTTTTGTTTGGTTGCATAGTTGTTAGGATTCAAGGCTATAGGACTAGCTGATTCGGTGGCAGCGGCGGCCTTTGGTACTATTGACTATGTTTTTTTTTGATGTTTTGATTCACACTTCTCTGGATGCTATACTTTAGATAAGTTTTTTAGACCATATACGTTCTTGTATGTGGATGTGTGCTATCGTATTCACGTCTCCCTAGGACTACGTTTGCATGATGAATTCGTTTACTTATTGTATTTTGGTTGCAAGTCTTGACTTAGGTTTTAGTGTTTCTTCATGTTGAAGTATTAAGTATTAGCATTGGATTTATAGATTATTTTAGGTTAGATATTGAATATTGATATTATAGTTATACATTTTTTGGCCTTTATGATAGGTGTTAATATTAAAGTTATACATTGTTTTAGGTTAGGTATCAATATTACTATATTAGAGTTGTACATTTTTTAGCCTTTAGGATAGGTGTTAATATAAGAGTTAAACATTGGAGATATACATTGTTTTAGGTTAGGTGTTAGCATTGGAGTTGTCCATTATTTTAGGTTAGGTATTCATATTAGAGTTATACGTTGTTTTAGGTTGGATGCTAACATTAGAATTATACATTGTTTAAGGTTAAGTGTTGACAAAGGAGTTATACACTATTTTAGGCTATGTGTTGTCTCACCATGACCCGAGAGGTCTTGGACGAATTCACAGATCGATAAAACATTCACGCAATGTAGGCAAACAGCGAAAGCAGTATAAATTAACTAAACTTTTATTTATATATTTGTTTTACATAATACATTTCCATTAATGTATATCTAAACTCCATTCGTACCATGTTCAAGTGGTTTCTGGTTCGTCTTCTGGTTTGTCCGTTGGTGTGACTCTGAGTTGCGCTGCACATCCTTGTATCTCCTGAGTAGGTACATGAACACATGCTTAAAAGGTTTTGGGTCAACCATAATGTTGGCGAGTTCGTGTGTTTGGTTACATAGGCGCCCAAAGTTTATCAAATGTTTTTTAATAATCAAACAAGTTTAACAGTTTTCAAATACATTTTTCTGATTATGGTGTTGCAGTCCTACAAGCTAGCCACTTAACCCTTGTAACATTGTGTATTTTTTCACAATTTTTAATAAATAAAAATTCCTAACTTTATTCATTTTTGTCTAAATTCTCTTCTTCTTATTAGTATTATTACTAATAATTTTTTTAAATACTTATGATATAATAAATAATATTGATAATAATAACTAGAATAATAACATTTTCAAGCTATAAAATCTATTTTATAAAATGTTTGAAAACTAGTGTTTAATAATATTTTGTCATTTACATTAAATTTGATATAAAATAAATGAGTTTATAATATAAAAACCTATAAAAATTAGTTAAAAAAAGAATAGTTTTAACCAAACTCGAACCTGAGTCTGGAATCGGGTCAACCTCATTCACACACGCGCACAACCAGCTGAGCTGGGTACCTACATTGAAATCAATTGATTTCCACCTATATTTATAAACAAACGCGTATTATCCAAAGTCAAAACCCAGGCCACCGACAGTTGACCCTATAATTCACACGTCTAGAGCTCGATTTTGGAAAGTTTCCTTGTTCCACTATGACCAACAAATCAATTCCAGCCTGTACACGCTCGATTACTGCTCAAAACATTCCAATTCGAGCCCTAATTAAACACGTATGACCCATTGATGAGTCAAACTTCCAATTTATCAATCAAGGTCATGACAGTATAAATTGAATCCATTTTTCTGCTAAAAACCACCGGAAAACTAAACCCCTCTGCAAACTACCATCATTGATCTCTCATTCAGTCGAATTAAGTGGTTTTGTTCTTGGGTCTGTCTTCATCTTTCTGTGGCTAATCGTAGCTAGTAAGTTCCGATTAATCCATTCTCTTTGTTTGTTTTTAGATGTTAATCAATAGCCCTAACCTAAATTACATAAACATAATCCGTTGGTAGGTCAATTAAATCGATCTTCATTATAGGGTTCTTATGTTTTGTATGTGGTATATGGTTTAACATAGTTATGGGTTTTAAGAACTTTAACTGGCTTTTAAAACAAAAAACCAAGACAACCTAGTGGTTGGACTTGACAAAGGCATATGACAGGTCCCCGGTTCGAACCTGGTCACTAATATTAAAAAAAAAAAAAATTAAAGTTCTTTTCAATAATATGTGTATATCATCTTATAATATACATTTAAAATACTAAATCTACTTTATAAATCTTATAAAATTTATTTTAGGTTATTTAACTTATAAACTTATTTATAAAAAAATTATTTTTTAAAAAAATCTTTTGTTTAATATATATTAAATATTTTCTAAATATATATATATATATATATATATATATATATAAGTATTAAATTCAATAAAAAAATACCAAAATAACTTCATAAATTCTGAAAAATTTATTTTAAGTTTATAAACTTATAAATTTTATAAAACTAATTTTTATGCAAATAAAATCTGTATTTAATTATTTTTAGATAATTAAATCTCTTTTAATCATATTAAATTCATTATAAATCCAATTTTTATTATTTTTGCACCAAAATTTGACATAAATTATTTCCAATAATTTAGTTCAGGAAAATAAGATTATTTTATAAATTTTATGAAATTTAATATTTTTGAATATTATTAATGTTTATAAATTATTATGTTATGACTTATTTTATAAACATTAATTATGAAAATAATTTATTAAAATTTATTTTCGAACTATAGTATTTTAGTACAACAAAACTTGACCAAGACTTTACAAAAATTCCTTTTAATAATTTATTTCAGTAATTTCTCTTTATTTGTTTTATTAGCCAATATTTCAATTAAATATTAAACAATATCCGATTTCCAAATAGAAACTCTAGAATGGCCTAGATCTAGATAACATAGACTCGATTAGGTCCCAAACTAAATTGTCCTTTATTTGAATAGGATAATACATCAGGGTCTTGCCTATTTTTCTTTGCAACATTTTAGCTTATTCAAGACTAGCAAACAAGGTGAGTCTACATAGCCCCATTTTTCTGTTTTACATTTTTTTGGTGAAACATGTATAAACAATTTAGACGCAATAGCAATTACTTTTTCTCAGTATCTTACAACTTGTTGACTCATTTTGACTTGCAACAAAAAGACACAATACAATCATTAACATTGATCACGCCGTTTGTTTAGATTAGAGCGCTATAGGTCTGACAAACCCATCTCCCCGCATAAATTCAGGGATGATAAAAAATAGTTACACTTTTACTAACTTGCGAGTTAGGTCTCAGTCGACATAATGTTTGATTGTACAAAAGATGCATTGTTACATGTCAGGCTCATACTCTTACATTACTCATTGCTATATCTCAACTGTGATTGCTATACATAAATACTGTTTTCTATTACATACAAAACTTATGTATTATCACCAACTATTTATAGTTGACCTCCCCATCTTTCCAACTTAACATGTTTTAGGTTTTATTGGAGGTTGCACTTTAGACCTAATTATATTAATTAAGTTCATGTAATCAATTTGTAATTGTTATTACTTGTACGATAATTGTAAATCAATTAATAAAATTTTCATTTAGTACCATGAGCTATTGGACAATCATCACTACGTGACACCCCGATATTTCTACCATCTGTTGGGGTGTTACAGATTAGTATTAGAGCCATGGTTATAAGGAATTAGATGTAATAAATACCCTAGGTAGTGGAGAATGATACAATCCGAATAACATGGGAGATACCATCATGGTGGTTTGAAATTTCATCATCTAACACTATGAAATATCGTTACTCCTAGGCTAGTTGTTGGGCGAGGCATCCTCTCAATAGGGGTGTGCAAAAACTGAATCATAGCTAAAAATCGAACCGTCAGCCAAAAAAGTTAACCGAAACTGGTCGAACCGACCAGTTATGGTTAAGTAATTCTCCAAAATTGAGCCAAACATAGTTATGGTTAAGCAATTTTCCATAACTAAAATAACTGAAACAAACTTTTATAGATATGGTACTACATTATGTTAATAATTTTTAATAGCTTGAAATGTGTGTTGTTACTAGGTAATTAGGCTATGAAGTCTTAACTACTTTTGTGTTTCTAGAAATAAATAGATATCGTTCGGATTTTGTAGTTCGTTTTGTATTTTGTAAAACTATAGATTTGTTCTTCATTTTCAATAAAATGTTTTTGATTATGTTTTTGACATAAAGCATGTTGATACAATAATCGAACCATTTCAGTTTAAATAAAGCGAAAAAATAAACTGGACAATTAACCGAACATAACCAAAATCGATCCGTAACCGACGCTTAACCGAACCATGATTAACCGACCATTAATAATGATTAAGCAATTCTCCATAACCAAACCGAATCAACTTTACGCACTTCTAATCCTATGTGTTTCCCATTTAGCAACACATGTCCACCAGTTGATTACCTCAATCAACTAATCCAATTATGAGCTCAAGGCATTGTATATGATTATGGATATGTAATGTTCTTATAAAAGGCACCTTAGCTACCTAAGTTTGTCTAACATGCACAATCTTGAGACAAGTAATTTAATTTGACACTAAGACACTACTTAGCAAAATAATAGTTGTTATTCAACTACATAGTAAATAACATAAGTTAGTAGATGTGATACTCGAATATACTTAGAAAAATGTGTACATTATATAATATCCTCATTTACATCATGAGTATGGTCAGTCAAAACACTAAATAGTGAATTAAAAGCAAATTTTATTGTATACCTTATTTTCGAAGTCCTAAGTACTCACCTTGAATTTGATTAGTGAAGCATACATAAAAACAAGTTTTCTATCAAATACCTTTGATCATCAACGTATCATGAATTATAGTGGCAGGGGCGCAACTCTTAAGGGGCGGGGAGGGGCGGCCGACCACCCCGAATTTACGCTCAGAAGTTCTAATTATATAGTATTCGTATAGAAATCTTTTGGCATATAAGGTTTCGACCCCCCGAAACTAATGACTTCCGACCCTCGGTGACTTCTGACCCCCCGAAATTTCGGGTCAAGCTTCGCCACTGTATATTGGCATATTTAAATATAAGAACAACAATGTACCGCTGATGTCTGATGATGCGGTTGTTGAAGCATTAGGGCATAACAAAATCAACTCTCTAGATGTAATACAGGATGATGTACTTTTAAATTCATCTAAAGGGCAAAAAATTTTACCCAACCCTTTTTGTAAACGATCACTAAGCTTCATGAAATACGCTACCAATTTTTGTCAGTCATAATACTGTTACAATGCAGCACCAATCGATCTCTCACCTTGTAATAAGTTAAAATCATTTATATGAGTAAGTAATACTCATAATTAGAAAACATGAAGAAAACAAATATTACATGAAGAAAACAAATATCACACAAGTCCATCTTGCATATGTATTGAGTTTGAACATATGATATATGTGGTGGTTCATGTATGACAATTTTTAGCCTGGATTCCATGAAATAAATCTGGATACGCGAGCAGAATTAAGTACACACAGTTATTTATTTGCTTATCTATATTTCAAAAAAAAAAAAAAAAGTATTTGCTTATCTAATTCGACAGTTATATATGTATTTGCATATCTAATTGCTATAGGTATGCATGGTAGTAGTTATCTACTTATCTATCATGATTACAAAGGTATTAGTATATCAACAAATAAAAGCTACTTTCATATTTTACTCTCATTTAACAATATTCTTTTATTAGAAATTAGAATACTATCATATTCCTTTCAAGTTACACCATGATCTTCCTCCCTAATTTAATTAATAGTCTAGCACTTCTACTCCATATCTATTCAACACTTACATTTGTTTTCATTTCTTATAGTGATGCAAATCACAACATCGTTGTATATATAAATCATTTTTATGACAATTCTTGTGTGTTTTATGTATATCACCTTTAATTTTTATATTGTTAGCCACAAAATATATAGTTACCTTTTGGAGTACAAGAAAGAAGCTTCACATGCTTTTTTTTTCTTTTTCTTGTACTCCAGAAATCATTACAAATTATTATAACATGATGACACTTAGCTTAGTTAGTTAAAAAGAAGCACACCTCACATACCAACTAACCAACTTACTTGATTTAAAGTGTTACCCCTAACCACCATCAAGTAGTAAAGTACAAATTTGCCCCCTAACGCCCCTCCCAAAACCACAACCTTCTTCAAAAGAAATAGACGATGACCAAGGTGATAAGAAAAATTAATAATGATAGATGAAGCACACACAAAAAAAAAAGGGTAAATTATACTAGAATTGATGAATTATAAGAACAATTAAATCAATTGTTACTTATTTTTACATTAATTTTTCATTAGCTACAAGAATTAAGTTGTTTAATATAAGTTTATTCATAAATTTTTGTTGATATTAATATAACTAAAACGCCAATTGAGAATGATCCAAAACACAAATTAGAAAACAACAACAATACCAGTAAATCCCACAAATAATGTAATTATTGATAGGGTTTGGAGAGGGTGAGATAAAGACAGACATTGTCTCTATTCCAAGAAAGTAGAGAGGCTGCTTTCAAATTAGAAAACGAAATGGGAAAAAAATGTATATACTAATTAAACCCACATTTCCTCCCAAACCATTGGAAAACCTTCATAACATTAATCACACATATAAAATAAAAAAAAAATCATAATAATGTTTAAGAATTGTTTTGAAAATTTTCAAAAAAATTGGATCAAGAAAATCAAACCTCACGTGTGTTTACACATCAAATTTTAAACCAATATCACTCCAAGTACGGAAGGAGATGGTAATACGACGCGCTAGTTGCACTGAGGTGAGGACCATTATGATGGTCCTCCTCCACACTCAAAGACTTTAATTACGGCTAGTTGTATCATGCCGATCATCACTTCCATCACCACCGCCACTTCCACGATGGCCGTGACCACTCGCCGGAGCACTTTCCGACGACCCCAGACCAAACATTTGCCTATACGGATTCACACCAGCAAACATACTTAACTGCCCTTCACCATACCCACCACCACCACCACCACTACCCGCCGCCTGCCCCGGCACAACCGCCACCGGCGTCGGAAAGTTCATAAAATGCAACCCACTTGCAACCGTCCCTCTATACACACCACCAGAGCTACTATTAACATTCGGAAACGTCCATACAGGCTCTCCATTCATTACCTGATGTTGATTATTATTATTATTATTATTAGCAACCATCCAAAAGTTTGTTGGGTGACTAGCTGCCATAGTTCCAGAGCTTGACTGCATCAAGTAGCTCCCTATATGTTGTGACGACTGTTCATTCTCTTGTGGGTTATCATTATCTCTCATTTCTTGTTTAGCTTGTAACATTTGGTTGAGATTCATCGTTGACCCGAAAGTCAACAGGTTTGAAGTAGTAATATTATTATTGTTTTCGGGGAAGAGGTTAATATTATTATTCCTCCGGTTCGGGAAGGTGAAATTAGGGTTGAAGTGAGTAGACCGGAGTTGGGAAGGTATGGACATGCTTGAACCGGAGCTACGTAAAGAGATGTTGAGTGAAGTGAAGTTTGCTGGGATTGTACCGGTTCCGGTAGCGGCTATGACGGCTGGTTCGGCTTGTTGTAGTAGCCATTCGATGGTTTCACCGTCGGACTTGTGGCCGAGTTCTCGGGTGAGCTGGAAAACCCTAGCGGCGCATAGGGCAGGCATGCGGATGCGGCGGCCTCGGCCGTCGACTTTCGTGTGTCTATCTTTGGTGGAAGTGCGTTTTGGGGGTGGTTTTTTTGATGGTTCGCCGGAGGAGGAGGTGGTGGTGGTGGTTAGTTGCATGTTGGAAGTGTCGGTGGTGATGGTGAGGGTAGGGTAGGGTGTGGTGGGGGAGGGGGAGGGGGAGGAGGTCGTGGTGGTTTCGTCGTCTTTGTTGCCTAGTAGTTGGATAGGGAAGTTTGGGCGGTGATGGTGGTGGTTGTGGTGGTGGAAAGGGTCATCACCACCATCCATGATCACATGAGATGATAACACACACTAAAGACACACTAAAACACACACTAAAACCTAGCTAGTTTCAAGAAAGTGAGAAAAATTAACACAATCTTTTATTAGTTTTTCACAATTTCTCTCTCTAGGGATGTAGGAATAGAATTAGGGTTTAGTAGGGGTTGAATGTTTCTTTCTCTTTCAAGAACATTGGAATAGTCTCTCTCTTGATTTACATTTGATGTGTTTTAGGGAGTTGTGGGAGGATAAGGAAGGAGGACAAGCTTTAAGCAACAAAGATAATGAGTGGGAATTATAAGGGGAGCTTTAAAAAGCAAAAACAAAAAGAATTGGAAATGGAAAAATGAAGAAACTATGGTGAAATATGTGTTTGGTGTATAAAGTATTGGTGGTGCTACATTTTTAGTCCTTTCATTTGAAAATGATTGATGCTAGAATATGAACACCAAGTGAACGCTCATATCGCGAGTCAACATGCGTAGGTATGTAGTCGGCATCCTCTTTTGTTCCGGTAATGTTGTTTTCACAAAACCGTAATGACAGTTGTACGAGAATATAAATATTTTTAGCATGTTCTTATGTAGTAGCTACTTACGAATGCACATGGTATAACTAACACGTATCTATACGTGGTTTTAGTAATCATTGTGTTATTGTATTGACAGTTACAAATGAATAGTTCTATATAGTAGTCATATATAGTCAGGTATTGTTATGATGTAACTCTCATTGCTACGCAATGCTAGATACACATATTGACTTGTAAGATCTCCAATCAACATAGCCTGGTGAAATCTTATCAACACACACATCGAAACATCCATTTTTAATCAATTAGTTTAAAAATTAGAAGCACAAATTCTATAATCCAATATGTTCTAATATTCATATCGTGATTGTTGCTTCTATTAGTAGGAACACATGTTTACTAGCTAGTTCAAGTTGTGATATTTAAAATACAAGGACCGTAATGTAGGCTAGACTATAGTTGATGTGTGTAATTGTAAAATGAGAACAAAGAGAAAGAAATTACTTTGTTGACATCTTTGCTGGTATCTTTAAAATTGATTGAAATGTATCAAAAAAGGAATTTCTTTTCCAGATATTGCTATCATTTTTGTTTTAACCTTTTTTATAAAATAAACAAAAGTAAATATGTTTGTTTATACTACTTGTATAAAATTCAATTTTATGGATCTAATAACATCGATGTCACGTACTCACGTGATACATGCAAGTTTTATTTTGTGTTATATATCATTAGATTTCTCCTTTGATTTATTGAATATTGAATTCGTCATGCATAATACCAAACTTATATACTATAACATGTATTTTTATAATTCTTAATTTAAATATAATATTTAAAAGAATAATTTATATGTTTTTTCTCCAATTTTTTAAGAATAAAAATATTATATTTAAAATATAAAAATAAAAATAACAAATATATACATGAAGAAGTCCTTTAATTGTGGTTGGACAGAGGCCTTTGGTTCAGAGTCCACGTGAGGTGCTCTTTTTTATCATTCAATCCATAAAACAGTGGTGGGCCCTCCCCTCCATCGTCTGGGTCCCACACCCCTTGACTCAGCAATTCGCCAAACACTGATTGCGTTGTAAAATCCTAGATTAACGTTGTTTAAGGGAAAAAAAAAACATTTTGAATTCAATTTTAAAGAAGTTATAAACAGATTTTTTATATGATGAGAATATGCAGAAAACTAAAAATAAATAAAAGATCAAATTTATAATCAGAGTATAAGTATTGAGTATTTTTTTTTAACCAACATAAAATCTTAGCTTTTAAAAATATTTAACAATTTGTAATAACCGATCGAATTATACTTTAAAGTCTATTTTCAAAGCTACATATTTACTTATTTAGATAAAAGACAGAATAAACTTATTGATGGCATGATTTTATTGCAGGGAAATATGAGAAGATAAAGACGTATTATTTTAGTTTTTGATATTAAAACTATGATGTATGACTTGACAAAGATGTCTCTCATAGATGGATTACCATTATCTTCAGGATATACTAGAATTGTACCCTAACGATCAAGTTAGTTCACTGCACTATATGTTTTCAAATCACATTTTTAATTAATACATGATTATTATTATTATTATTATTATTATTATTATTATTATTAATAAAAAAATGGTCCCTATAGTGTCTAAAAGTAGTAAACGTAGAGGAAAACTTTAAATGATTGATATTTGTAATCAAACCATTAGTTGATATTTTAAACCATAATTTACATATCAAAATGACAAAATTTGAGTTGAAAGTTCTTACCATACAATCATCTAAAGAATCTAAAGAAAACTCACTACTAATAAAAAAACATGTGTTCAACAAAGTTTTTATATTCTTTTGAACGATGGCAAATTATTAATTATACTAAAAGTGAAACAAGACTAGCGCGTTGCGACATACATACCAAAAAATAAAAAATAAAATAAACTAAAAAATAACATGTCTTTATCCCTCTGGCCTTCGACACCTTTGGCTCCCTGGCGCCAGAAGCTATTCGTTTCTTGACCAGGGTCCAACGGGTCGTCCACAACAATGTTTCATCCCCATGGGGCAAGGTTTTGTCTTTAGTAGACTAGGGTTTGCAATTCAAAAAGGGGTGGCGGCGCAGCTTGTTGCCCGTCTACCTGCTATTATGATGTAACTTTCGTATTTTGTTTTAATGAGAAGTAAATTTGTTAATTTGAAAAAAAAAAAACTAAAGATTTTATATGAATGTATGTATGCATGCAAGTGTGTGTATGTATGTATGTATGTATGTATGTATATGTATATATGTCACGAGGGAGACAAACAACTAACCAATCTTTCTATACACACAGACACACTCTCTTCTTCTCTGATCTCCATCACTAAATCTAATCACCACCCACTCGCATTCGTCTCACCACACACCGATATGAACATTGTCACATATTTCCACCGCTTTGGTTTGTAAAGGCGTAAACCCCCAATGCTCCTCTTCAAAATCATCACTCATTTCGTCATCCAATGTGTAATTCCCTAGTTTGAAACAATAGTTTTCATGGAAAAAATGGTGTTATTGTTATAAATATTCATTATTAGACTGACTCTTCACATCCTTAACTTTTAATTGTCATTACATCTTGTATTAATATTTGAGCCTATAAATAGAGACTTTGTACTTTCATATGGACATCAATAAGAAAGTATTTCCCCATTCTCCTTTCTATTCTCTATTGATAATAGGTGTAGTTGTTTTACAACACGTTATCAGCACTTTGCTCTTGAAGGTAAAATCGCATTATCATAAGGTGAGTTAGTATAGTATCTTTTTCTTGTCTCAATCTCTTGCAATTATCCATGCTGTAATTCATACGGTTTTGGGTTAAAAGAAGATTCACATCAATATTACCATACAAAGTATTAATTATTTAGTGTTTAACAAATCGTATTATGTTATTTGCCATGTTAAATAGTTAAATCATATTGTCTAGCTTTAATTATATAGCTTTATCATATAGCTGTATCATAAAAATAGACCATAAATTTTTTTTTTCTATGTCCCGTGGATATTCAAAATTTAATTCAAAATCTATTTTCATATCTACATTTGTTCTTGGTATTTAACTATTTATTTTAGATGTCGTTTTTGTTTGAAATTTGATATGAACTGGTTTATAATTTGAGTAATATATATTAATTCACAATCATTTTGATATAGTTAACCATGTCGAATCTTGCAAAGCTTGAGTTTATGGCTCTAGATATCACTGGAAAGAATTATTTGTCATGGGTATTGGATGCTGAAATCCATTTGAATGCCAATAATCTTGGTGATACAATTAAAGAAGGGAATAAACCAAATACCAAAGATAAGGCAAAGGCGATGATCTTCTTACGCCACCATATTCATGAGGCATTGAAAAGTGAATACCTCACTATCAAAGACCCACTCGTCCTATGGACCAATTTGAAAGAAAGGTATGATCACCAGAAAACGGTGATATTACCAAAAGCACGTTATGACTGGATCAATTTAAGGTTGCAAGACTTTAAGTCTATAAGCGAGTATAACTCGGCCATGTTTAGAATCACATCACAATTGATTTTATGTGGTGAAAATATAACTGATAAGGAGATGTTGGAAAAAACATTTTCCACCTTTCACGCCTCAAACATAGTCTTGCAACAACAATATCGTGAAAGGGGTTTTACTAAATACAGTGACTTAATATCATGTTTGCTTGTGGCTGAGCAAAATAATGAGCTTCTAATGAAAAATCATGAGACTCGTCCAGTTGGCACAGCCCCATTCCCTGAAGCGAATGTGGCTGCATATAACGACCAAAGTGGAAGTCGTGGTCGTGGTTACCATTGTGGTCGTGGTCACCATCGTGGTCGTGGACGTGGATATAATCGTGGAAATTATCATGTTGTTCAATCTAAAAACACAAAAGTCCACCAAAATGGGCAAGAAAATGCAAAGAAACCTAGGGATGAAAGTGGTAGAAATAAGAATGTCACCACATCAAATGCATGTCATCGATGTGTAAGTAATGATCATTGGGCGCGTGCTTGTCGTACACCCAAACACTTGGTAGCACTCTACCAACAATCCATCAAAAATAAAGGAAAAAAGATAGAGACAAACTTTACATATGGAGATGGAAACACTGATGTCCCTAGTGGTTTTCTTGAAGATACAACTCGTTTTGATGTTGAGGATTTTCTTATTGATCCAACTAATTCAGATTCTGGTGATATCATGGCTGATGCACCCCAGTTGGATGCTGGCAATTTTTCTTACATATGAATGCTTGAATTTGAAGTTATTTTCCCAATGTTTTGTTTGCTTTGTTTTGTGTTTGTGGTTATGTTTCGTTTAATAAAAAAATATATATAAGACATTTTATTTATGAAAATTTTTTGTTTTGAAGCTTATGGAGCATTTTAAACATCATATTAATAGTGAAGATATATGCCTATTTGACAGTGCAACTACTCATACAATTTTAAAGAAAAGAAATTATTTCTCTAGTTTAATTATAAAAGAGGCAAACGTCGGTACCATATCTGGTAGTTCAAAATTAATTGAAGGTTTTGGAGAAGCACATATAGTGTTACCAGGTGGAACACAATTTAAATTTACTAATGCGTTATTCGCCCCGTTGTCTCGAAGAAATCTAATAAGCTTTAAAGACATTCGTCTAAATGGATACCATCTTGAGACAACATGTGAAGGAAATGACGAGTACCTTCAAATAACAAATATGATTTCGGGTAAAAAAACATGTACTAGAAAAATTACCCGCACTTGCCTCAGGTTTATATTGCACGAAGATCATTGAAATTGAATCAAATATGGCCATAAACCAGAAGTTTATGGACCAGGAAAACTTTATCATTTGGCATGACCGGTTAGGTCATCCCGGATCAACAATGATGCGAAAAATTATAGAAAATTCATGTGGGCATTCTTTGAAACCCCAAAAGATTCTTCAGTCTAAGGACATTGCATGTGTTGCATGTTCACAAGGAAAGTTAATTACTCGTCCATCACTAACTAAGGTGGGGAATGAATCCCTTAGTTTTTTTTGGAAAGAATACATGGGGATATATGTGGGCCTATACATCCTTCTAGTGGACCATTTAGATACTTTATGGTCCTGATTGATGCGTCAACTAGATGGTCCCACGTGTGCTTATTATCAAGTCGTAATATGGCATTTGCACGACTACTTGCTCAATTAATACGGTTAAGAGCACATTTTCCTGATTACCCCATCAAGAAAATTCGGTTAGACAATGCTGGTGAATTTACATCCCAATCATTTAATGATTATTGCATGTCTATTGGAATAAGTGTAGAGCATCCTGTACCTCATGTACATACACAAAATGGGCTTGCTGAATCTCTTATCAAGAGACTTCAAATGGTGACAAGACCAATGATTATGAAATCAAAATTGCCAGTTACGGCTTGGGGGCATGCAATTTTACATGCAGCAACACTAATTCGCATCAGGCCAACGAGTTATCATACTTCCTCCCCATTAAAGTTGGTTTTTGGTCAGGAACCAGATATTTCCCATCTAAGGGTTTTTGGTTGTGCCGTATATGTTCCAATCAATCCACCACAACGTACAAAGATGGGGCCTCAAAGGAGGTTAGGAATATATGTTGGGTATGAATCGCCATCTATTATAAAGTATTTAGAGCCAAAAACAGGGGATTTGTTTACGACTCGTTTTGTTGATTGTCATTTTGATGAATCAACATTCCCAACATTAGGGGGAGATGAAAAGCAGCTAAATGGTGATATATGTTGGAATGAATTATCGTTATCTCATATGGATCCTCGAATTAAACAATGTGAACTTGAAGTTCAAAGAATAATTCATTTACAAAGATTAGCGAATCAATTACCAGATGCATTTACTGACCCAAATAGGGTGACTAAGTCACATATACCAGCTGCTAATGCTCCAATAAAAATCAGTGTCCCGGAAGGACAACCACATATTGGTAACGATTCTAATGCACGCCTAAAGCGTGGTAGACCAGTCGGTTCCAAAGATAAAAATCCTCGAAAGAAAAAGGGAGCAAATAATGAACATGGTCAAATCGAGGTAGCTTCAATGCCAGAAAAAGAATCTCATAAAGAGACGATAGACATGATGGTTCAAGATGAACATAAGGTACCTGAAAATGAAGAGATCTCAATAAACTACATCATGTCTAGGAAGGTATGGAACCGAGACCAAGTCGACGTTGATAATGCTTTTTCTTATAATGTAGCGCTAGAAATCATGGAAAGCAATGAGGATCATGAACCAATATCTATTGATGAATGCAAACAGAGACATGATTGGCCAAAATGGAAAGACGCAATTGAAGCGGAATTAAATTCCCTCACAAAACGTGAAGTCTTTGGACCTGTGGTTCAGACACCTAAAGGTGTAAAGCCTGTTGGATATAAATGGGTCTTTTTGCGAAAACGTAATGAAAAAAATGAGATTACACGTTACAAGGCACGATTGGTAGCACAAGGTTTTTCGCAAAGACCTGGAATTGATTATGAGGAGACTTATTCTCCAGTGGTGGATGCAACGACTTTTCGTTATCTTATTAGTCTGTTAATACAAGAAGGGATTGATATGCGTCTAATGGATGTTGTGACAGCCTACCTTTATGGCTCACTTGATACTGAAATTTACATGAAACTACCTGCAGGATTTAAAGTACCAGAATCATGTAAATCAAGTTCTCGAGAACACCTTTCAGTTAAATTAAACAAATCATTGTATGGGCTAAAACAATCTGGGCGTATGTGGTACAATCGCCTTAGTGAGTATTTGCTGAAAGAAGGTTATAAAAATGATTCTGTTTGTCCATGCATTTTTATAAAAAGATCAGAATTTGAGTTTGTTATAATCGCTGTATACGTTGATGATTTAAATATAATTGGAAGTCCTAAGGAGCTCCACAAAGCGATTGAATACTTGAAAAAAGAATTTGAAATGAAAGATCTTGGAAAGACAAAATTTTGTCTCGGGTTACAAATTGAACATCTTGAAAATGGGATACTTGTGCACCAAGAAACCTACATAGATAAACTGCTCAAAAGGTTTTACATGGATAAATCACATTCACTTAGCACTCCAATGGTGGTAAGATCGCTTGATGTTGAAAAGGACCCCTTTAGGCCACCTGCAGACGAAAAAGAAATTCTTGGTCCAGAAGTGCCATATCTTAGTGCAATTGGTGCATTAATGTTCCTTGCTAGCCATACACGACCAGATATATCATTTTCATTAAATTTGCTAGCAAGGTATAGCTCATGCCCAACAAGGAGGCATTGGAGTGGGGTAAAACAAATATTTCGGTATCTTCAAGGTACTAAAGATATGGGCTTGTATTTTACTAATCAATCGAAAACAGATTTAGTTGGATTTGCAGATGCAGGTTATATGTCTGATCCTCACACTGGTCGATCTCAAACGGGATATTTATTCACACATGGAGGCACTGCAATTTCATGGCGTTCCGTGAAGCAAACTATCACAACCACTTCATCTAACCATGCAGAAATATTAGCAATCCATGAAGCTAGTCGAGAATGTGTTTGGTTAAAGACAGTAACACAACATATTAGTGGATCTTGTGGTATTTCTTCAGGGAATAAAGAGCCAACAATAATACACGAAGATAACACAGCATGCATTGCACAACTTAAGGAAGGATACATCAAAGGAGACAGAACCAAACATATTTTACCAAAGTTTTTCTTTACACATGATTTACAAAAGAATGGTGATATTGTAGTCCAACAAATTCGTTCTAGCGACAATTTGGCAGACCTGTTTACCAAATCACTTCCGACTTCAACATTCAAGAAATTGGTTCATGGGATCGGGATGCGTCGACTCAAAGAGCTTAAGTCATCAGGGGGAGAATAATACGCGCTGCACTCTTTTTCCCTTAGCTATGGTTTTATCCCACTGGGTTTTCCTAGCAAGGTTTTTAATGAGGCAGCATCACCAAGCGTATTTCATTTTTTGGATAGTCAAGGGGGAGTGTTATAAATATTCATTATTAGAGTGACTCTCCACATCCTTAACTCCTAATTGTCATTACATCTTGTATTAATATTTGAGCCTATAAATAGAGGCTTTGTACTTTCATATGGACATCAATAAGAAAGTATTTCCCCATTCTCCTTTTTATTCTCTATTGCTAATAGGTGTAGTTGTTTTACAACAGTTATAACTAATAAGTACGTCATAGAAGATGACTTATTTAACATATCGTATACCACTACTAGAAAAAAAAGGCATTTCTTGATATACATTTTATGAAACGCACTAATTTATGACACTCAAAAGCAGAGACGTCCCTGAGGATTTATGTATCTTATACGAGCCGTTAAAAATATGTCCCTTAATCTTTAATGAATTAAATAATTTAACTAAATGTTACGTGGATCAATAGTATATATAGCAATAAACAATTGCAAAATAATAGTATTAGAATGAGTGAAATTACATACCATAATAGACTAGTATCTAACCGACAATTCGTTAATCTCTACTAGTATTCTTGCCAGCAAATTGGTGGACCAACTCTTCGCACTTTATACAATCTATGATTTCGTCTTGATAACTATCATCGCTAACCTGCTAAGTCTTTTTTGGGATATTGTGAATCGTACGTATGATTTCAACAACTTTAATTTTGAAATGCTCCTTTATGCAGATGTCATCGTGATTGCAATGGTTAATAATATTCTATATGCAATGTACGCATTTGGAAAATAACATTCTTCTTTCATATGCTCAAAAACATCTATAGCACTACTAGAAAATTAGGCTATTGTCACAAAAAGTTGCCACCTAAAAAAATGGTAGCAAATTTCGCAACCGATTTTACACCAAAATATATATTATAAGATAAGGTGACTAAATGGTTGCAAACTAAATGGTACAAAAACGGTTACAAAAAAAGGCGTAAATTTTCAATAAAAATTGTGTCTAAATGGTGGCAATATTGGTGGCTAAATGGTACCAAAACAGTAGCAAAAGACCTTCCTAAAACATTATAGGAGCGGTAGCAATAGTTTTAACCGTTTTTGTGGTGACAAAAATATGGTAGCAAAGTACAAAAGTGGTAGCTATTTGGTGACATTAGAGCAACAGACACAGGTGTTTTTGCTACCGCATTTTCGGTTGCAAAATGGTGGCTACAGAGCAATTGCTACCATTATGTGACCAAAAATGTGGTGATAAAAGACCAATTTTCTAGTAGTGTAGGGTCGCTAAATTTTTGTGATGTGTCAAATAAGTTTAAATCTGAATAAAAAAACGTTGTTTTATTTTTTTTATTTAGTAGGTTAAATAGGTATTGGGCTTATAAATTTTATGGGCTTAGTCCCTGCAAAACATTACAAATGTGGAAACCACATCCTGTGTCAAACACCCATGTTTTGCTAGAAAAAGCAAAGATTTCAATAACATATATACCTGAGGACTCTCCCCCAGAAGCCTTGGCTTGCTTCAGTTCAGCTAAATACTTAGCACAATTCCTCTTCCAATGCCCAGTTTCATTACAATGAAAACACTTGGCATTTTTTAGAGGTTTCTTGTTGGCAACACATTTGCCCTTTCCCTTCCCTTTGCCCCGATTGCCCTTCTTATTGGTGTTAGGTTTCTTAACATGACCCTCCCTAATCATTAGCGCTAGTGCAGTTTTGCTAGGTATGTTCACCTCAGCAGTTTTGAACATTTGATGCAGTTCTGCAAGTGTCTTCTCCATCCCATTCATATTATAGTTCATAATGAATTGATCATATGACTTGGGTAATGAGTTGAGGATAATATCCCCCGCCAACTCATCGCTCAAGGGGGATTCCAGACGAGCCAAGTGATCAACGTATGCCTTCATCTTTAGCACATGAGTGCTAACTGATGTACCCTCTTGCACACCAAACACTTGAGCACTCTCCCTCTTTTCTTCTCCCTTGGCTTCGGCACACACAAACAACCCAACACCGTTTTCTTTTCTTTTGGCCGATCACACAAACAAGCAAGACCCAGCCCTAACCAACAACCATTGACCCTCGTTGAGCCACATTGAGGAGTTTGGATCGTGGAAGGGTCACAAGCAATCGGGTTCCTCACTACACTTTGATTTTTCCTTGGTATGTTAACCAACCTTCATTTCTTTTGAACTTCCATTATGTTTCGCCCTACATCAAGATCACCCGATCAGTGACCCATTGTTATATGTATAATCAGATCTTTAATCGACTAAACACACTATGATATAAAGGTTAAACATACAAACTTGAGTTTAGTTACATTAAATTACATATACACTACACAAATACACGCATACACTTGTATATACACCCACGCACATGTATAAAAACACACATATATGCTGGTACACATACTGACATACACACGAGCATGTATATGTGTGTATGGTGTCGAATGGATAACAATAATTCAACTTTTTAGAACATAAACATAATATATACATACATTAACATAACTTTACTTTTTTATATATATACACACAGTTATATATGGTAATATGCACCTACATACTCGTGAACAGCCTTGTGTCCATATACGAGTATGTGAAGGTCGGTTTCGGTTGTACATTATGCGGATTTGAACACATAGTCATGGTAACATTTTGGTTTAAAGGAAACATATGTTAAAATGCCACCAACATGTGTTAAATCATGCTTTTAACATAATAACACTAGAACTTATGTTAAAACCACTATGTTTTACATAATCTCACAACACATGTTAACATAGGGTAGTTTTGGGTGACCTATGACAACTTATGAGACCAGTTTTGTCTAAATAGATTATGTCTCTATAACAAGAACCTCCAAGATTTTACAAAACTATACACTTTTCGAAAGTACAAACAAGATACGTAGTAATTGTCTTGTGCATGAACAATGACCCCATGTATACATGATACAAGGGTCTACAAGTCGGGTGAACAACTTGTATGGTAAATAACAAAGTACACACAACTTAAGATGTCCTTAACATTATAGGGCAATCTTTGTCGGGACTATAGTTATAAAAGCCTCTTCTTTGCAAGATCATTTACTCGGACACCAGGTGTGTTTCACGGCCCCATTTTACTGTTTTTTTACAACTTTTGGGGGAATAAACATGCTACATTACTAGTTACATTTCATTTGTGGTGAATTCTATCATGACTACAATGTGGAACATGAGACAAACGGCTCATGAGCTCAACAGTCCGCGTACATACATTTACACTGTAACCATTAGCTAACAGTAGCCATGGAACACTTAAATAGATCTATTGGGTTGACACCCCCACTCTTGGTTAGTCGCTCTAACCTGTCACCTACAAAAGAGTGCTAGTTTTCAATAATTTATATGTTGTCTTTATTGTACAATGCGCGAGGCACAACAGTCAGGAGGTTTAGTTATGGGACTCATGGTTGGCACAATAATCATTGGCTTAACTAGCTTTGATTTGTCATACACGAATTTCACAAACTTTACATTACGTACACTAAACCTGTGAACTCACCAACTTTATGTTGACAAACCATTTACGCATGTTTTTCAGGTAATTGATTGCATGAAGCCTAGGGATTTGAGGGACTGGTTTAAGCTGGTAGGGTGTGGTACCTTTAACATACATTAAGTTATGTCATGAAAACAATTTAATAATTTATGTTTTGTTGTGATGATTTTCGCCTTCCAGACAATTTATATTTCAATATGTAAGACAATTTGAAGTATTTTGGTATCAAATATGTTTTATCTTATGTGTTTCTCAAACCTTATGTTTGAAAACTTTTCGAAGTTGCATTCCTATGTTTCCGCCTTGGCGGGGTGTAACAAAGCTTATGTATACTCACCAACTATTTATAGTTGACCCCCTCCATTTTCTAAACTTAACATGTTTTAGGTATTTGTGCTACATGAGGATTTGTGTTGGATCAGTATTGTTCTTTGTATGAACTTGCTAGTGAACACTTAAGTGTCTAGCAAGTTCTTTATCAGTAATAGCACAGCGGAATGATTTAAGTTAAAGCTACACTTATCAACAGGAGTTATTACTCCCCCTGGATGTTTGATAAACTAAAGACAAGTATTTGATGAGAATCTAAGCATTGAATGAGAATGAATACTTAAACAGATTCTCAGTAAATGAAATGGAAATAACAATGATAAGCTTTGAAGGATTTCTGTATTAAAAATCAATGTCTAAAACAGAGGGATGAACCCATCTATTTATAGACTTTACAAATACATGAACCTTGCCAAAAAGCAAGTTCAGAGACAAGTTGTAACAAGTTGCAATCTTGGAACTTGTACAAAAAGTTAAAGTAATACTAAACTAATAAACTACTGAAACATAAGGCGGTGGAAAGATTCTTGAATAAGTGCTGATGAATGACAAACTACTGATGAGTAGTTTGTCTTCAGTAGTTCTTCAGTGAACTGTCTGGTTTGGACTTTAGAACTTCTGATGCATTTATTCTTCAGTAGTTCTATACTTAGAATATTTCAGACAGAAGTGAATTAGACTTAGGTTTCCAAAAGTGGTTTCACCAATCCTCTTTGTCCTAACAATCTCCCCCTGGATTGATGAAGCCAAAACCTTTCTAATTCCTTATTGTTTTCTTCTGTCATTCACAATCTTCCATATCCCTTTGAACATGGAATTCTTTAATTGATTAAGCTGTTCATCAGTAAGAGATCCCCTTTGAGGTTCCAGATGTTGAATTGTAAGCAAGTCCTAAGTTGATAATTTCTTCAGTTCATTTAAGGACTTGTAGGTCTTGCTTGTAAGATCTCTCCTTGTCACTAATACTGAGTTGTCATCAGTAAAGGACCATCTGATGATCAGCACTTTAGACTTATCAAAGTCTGAAGTATAGGGAACCATGCTGGTCCCTTGGGAAGTTCCTGAGTGTTGAATGTTTTCAATTTCAGTGACTCTTAGGTGGGATTCACTTCTTTCTTCTTGTTGCACCACATCAGGTAGTTTGAAAGTTGGTAAGTGATGTTCAGTAACTACCTTAGTGTGCAGTTTGTCTTTGATGGTCTTCTGGATTTGGTAGGCAAATGTAGAAGGATCCCTGAACTGTGTTAACAGAGGCTTTTCTTCAATATCAAAGTCTGAATGGACTACTGTGTTTCCTTCTAGTAGTACCATCTTGAAGTCAGTCTTTGTATTGTCCTCTGTCTTCTTCTTCTTTGTAGCAGGTCTTGTAACACCAGAAGTTCTAACTACTGAAGTTGATACTTCAGAAGTTTTGAACTTCTCTGGATTAGCAGCCTTTGCAGCTTTGTACTTTTTGTATGTGTCTAGTAATCTTTCTTCTTTCCATCTTGACACAGAAGCTTTTGAACCATAGTTGTTTGCCACCAGTTCTTCAATCATCTCAGCTCTCTTAGCTTTTCCATCTTTATTTGTTGCAAGTTTGTCTGCAACAATTTGAGTTGTTCTTGTTAGCTCATCCATGGAGAGTCCTTTCAGTGAAGAGGCTTTAGTCTTGCTGTTCTTTGTAATGTAAGACATCAGTTGTTGTCTTTTGTCTTCTTCAGCAATTTCTTCAAGGTTAGCCTGCCTTTGTAACTCAGCTCCATAAGCTTGTAATTTTTCATTGTAGCTTAAGTCATCCCTTGCTTCCAAAGCATTCCAGATCTCATCTTCCTTAGCCTTTCTTTCGGCTGCAATCAAACTCTTCTCAAGTAATTCTTTGGACATTGATAGTAGAGAAGGGTTCAGCACAATCATTGTTGTAGTTGTAGTAGGCCTTGGAATAGGAGTTGGTTGTTGTTCAGTTGTTTTGGAAGGCTCTTCAGTTAGTTGTATGTTGGAAGTGTTAACTTCTGATGTGTTGACAACTGCTAAAGGTTTGTCAACTACTGAAGGATTGTCTTCAGTACTTTCTGAGTTATCATCAGAACTTTCATCAGCATCAGAAGTTTCTTCATTATGGCCTTGGGATGTTTCAGCTTCTTCTATTTCTTTTTCAGAGACACCAAATTGTTGAGCCAGTTTTTGTCTTCTGGCTTTGTCTTTGAGTTCTCTTTCTTGGAGAGCCACTCTTGCTTTTACTCTAGCTTTGAATGACTCCTTTGGTTCCCTAATTTTCTCCCCCTTTTTGGATTCATCAAGTTTTGAAGGTTTGGAGAAAGTACCAGTGAGAATGGTGATCTGTTTTGAATTGTGATCAATTTTGTTGGACAGATCATTGACTTTTGTCTTGATCACTTCAAGTTGGTTCTTGACAGACAGCTCCAAAGCAGCTGTGTAGGTTCTGAAGTGATTGGTGATGAGTGTGTTCATCATATGGTATAGGGGACCATCTGGGCTTCATAGTTGGTTCAAGTCTATGCTTGTTGACCCAGGGAATTGGGTAGGCATTTGTAGTGAGGGGTGTGTTTTGGGGTGATCTTCTTGTTGTACAGAAGATGCCACTTTAGGGGAATCAGGGATCAAGTGGACTTTAACCTGATCTGGTGTGACCAGCTCTTTGAGATTAGATACACCAGGTACAGGACCTTCACTAGCAGCCGTCAATTCAATGTTTTGTTGTGAATCATCATCCAAATCAATGGAATCATCTGAATCCCTGATTACATCCTCAATGAGGACAGTATCAGTTACATCATGAGCTGAGCCCAACTCAGTTGTCTCATGTACCTCTTTTTCTTGGTTCAGAGGATTTCCTACCTCAGGCATTAAGCCTTCATTAGTAGTTGCCACAAATGAGGTCTTAGCAATGTTACTTCTTTCCTCAGATCCACCACTGGGTGGTATGTGAGTAGTAGCAGCCTCAAATGTACCTAGAGTATCTAAGTTTGGGCTTAGAGACCCTGGTTCATCCTCATCTCTTTGGTTAGGGCTTTGAGTGTCCACATCCATGTCAAGTTCTGAGGCTATGTCCCCTGTTTGATGTGGTTGTTGGGGACTGACATGTTCGGATAGGATTCTCTCTTTTAGCCCAGAGAGAAGCTTGGCAATTTCAATTTCTGGTTCAAAAGTTTGGGGTGCTGGTTCAGTAGTTTGGTCTATGGGTTCAGTAGTTTCAAAAGAAGGGTCTATTGGGATTGTTTTCTTGAATTTCTTTCTTTTGAAAAGGATTGTTATTGGTGCTCTTGGTGGGGTTTGAGATGGATGATACTGAGAGGATGTTTCAGTCACATCTTTATCAAGTGCAGATTGCACATTTGCAAGTTCAGGCATCTCAATCTCCTGAACTGCCTTTCTTTTTGGGTTGGTGGGTTTTTGTTTTTGTTACTTGGGTTTCTTGGCCTTTGGGGGTGTAGGTTTGGAAGATGAGGGTTCCATGGGTACTGTTTCTGGTTCCCCTTGGTCATCTTCTGGCCAGGCAGCCGTTTTATTGTGCCTTAAGTATGCTTGTGAGGACAAAGGGTTTAAAATTGTAGTTTTACCCACAAGCACCTCTTCTCCAAGTTCTTTTATTATGCAATGCATAATAAATCTTGGGTACAACAAAAACTTCTTTTTAGTATTGAGATGATGTAACACCAACTCATTAAAGAAAAGTGATGATGCCCTGAATTTTGTTTCATTCACTATGGAATGAAAAATAGGTTGAAAAGTTGAGGGCATTTGATCATAAGATCCAGTTTTTGGACTCAAACACATAATAATATAATGAAACAACAGTTTATACTTTGGTTCAAAATATTTCTTAAAAATTGTAGCATGTGAGAGAGTACCTTGGTAACCACACTCTGTCATGGTTAAGTGAATCTGAGAGTTTGGAAATTGTTCTGGGGCGTTTACATCATCCAAACCCAGCCTAATTTTCAAAGTAGCTGGTGTGATTGCCATTCTTTTCCCTTGGATGGTTGAATTGAGGGAGATCACTTTGTTGTTCACCGTCACCGTCTCTGCGTTTGCCCAAAACTCATTTAGAGTTTCAGTGTGGATTGGAGGGTCGATGGTGAGGGTGGTGAAGTATTGGGATTTGACGACCAAATCAATGATTTCGTCGTATTGGGACCAAGCTTCTTGTTTTTCGAATTAGCCTCTTTGATTGTGTAAGACCCTCAAATCCGACGGGTCAAACAGTTGGCATTTAAAGACTAAAACCATAATTAATACTTAAGAAATATTATTTTATTATCAGAAAACACGCAGCGGAAAGTAAATGTTTAAATTATACAAACAAGAAATTCCTCACAATGAGTCAAAGCATATTCGTATAATAAAAACAATTAGCTTAGAAAATAGTTTCTAGCAATAAAGTAGTCTATTCTTATTCGAAATGTCGACCGCCTCTGGGTAGTCCTGCAGCATGCCAAGGCATCCCATTTATTCTTCAAATACCTGAAATCAATCTAACGTGTATGCAAAAGTCAGCTACACTGAGTGAGTTCAAGTTTTATAAATTTATATAAACTAGCAGTTTGTCAATTTAAGAATTAACAAAATACCTCAACCTCAGAGTTAACAATAAGCGCAAACCGCCAATTTGTTCCCTAAGCAAAAATGTAAAGTCTAGAATAAGCGCAATTCGCCTACTTAACATAAGACTTTATCTTAAATCTACAATAAGCGCATTTCGACTATTTGTCACAAAACTACAACAAGTCTACATAAGCGAATATCGCCTACTAAGACTCAAACCGTAACTACATAAATCAGAGCAGACATACTGTAAAACTATCATAGCTCAATTTATAATACCAGGTAACCGTCATACACAGTTTATATACATATATATAATTATATAGTAACACATTTAACCTAATAAGTATAACTCAAGGCAAGTCCCGATCTAACCAGCAAGGTTTCAAATACGTGGTCAGGACATTAAGCGCAGTCCGCTTATTAAATAAAAACTTAAGCCACACTTTAATCAAGACAACCTTCCATTAATATATATAATAATACATATAACTCAAGCCATATAATAAAACATTAGACGCATTCCGCCTACTTACGTTTCATGCCAAAATAATATATATGAATTCACAAAAATATTTATAACTTTATAAAAATATTTTGTGACTTCATAAAAATAATCTTGCTAGTTTAGCATGCACGTCAGCCCAAAAATATTTAGAACAATAACTAAAAGAGTGGGCACAAGAACTCACCTTATCATATCGTTTGCTTCACCATCAGTCATACTTGTTTCGCAACAAATTAAGAAATCCTATTGAGGTATAACCAAACACGAACCATGTAGACTCCTCATCCTTTCTAGCATGACACCATTTTGTTTTATCTTTGAAAATCATGGCTTTCTAGAAACATTGACAGTGACAAGGTTCATGCACTAATTAGTGGGTTCCACCTCTCTTATCCTAACTGAAATCATGCATTAACTTCTAATTAGGTTCTTCATGAATAACCCACCACCATTGTCATTCAACATTAAGGATTAAGGAACCATGCATTAATCTCATGCTTCAATTCTACATCACACTTCAAGGGTTTTCATTAGGGTTTTCAAAATCGGCAGATAATGTAGAGATGGTTCTCTGGGAACCGGAATCCAACACCTTAACTGATTTATTTTTATAGCTATGTAACCTGAACCCATTCCACACTATTCCGAACCCGACTAAAATCACGAGTCTCTTAGTGATGGCTTCCTGAACCAACCATCTAGTCCAAACCATGGCTTATAATAACCTACATGGTTCATTGCTAACAGATCCACTGCCCAAACTCCTACAAAAATGTCAAACTAGATGGAATTTAATTGTTGTGCGTGTGATATTTGAGATGGCCTCAAAAGAACGGATTGAAAGACCCCTTTAAGAACCGTTGTCGACATTCCCAGCCAGAGACATAACTAGAAACCGGTTCACCATTCCTGTTCGTAATCATGATACAACGTTACCAAGCATTGTGAAACCAAGCTTAAGGAGGGTTACTTAATACGAGTTACATACCGACAATTCTCCATGAACGAGAAGCGATACACCTTCAAGAACTAAGAATCGAAGGAGGCCAAGACAAGCTGTTGCACTACCGTGTCGCTGATGAGAAACCGTGGAAATATGCATCAGCCAAGAACCATGGGTGTTGTAAAAAACAATGCAATTAGTGAAACTTGAAGGAGATGATAACTAGAATCGCGTGATTAAATGAAGAACGATCTAGTTACTTCGCTCTCTTGCCGCCGTTGCTAGGGTAGAACAAATTTGGATCTTCATCGTTTTTTTTAGAAAAGTACATAGGGCTTGTTTAAGTGGGTGGTGACTAGTAAATTCCACAAAGGTCCCTCTAATTCTTTAAACCCAAACTTAGACGCCAAACTCATTATCGGTTTACTTAAATAAGGTTCCATGCAGCAAAACCCGACAATTAATTTACTTGATTAGTCCCGATTATTTGTTTCGTCTGAATGTTATAATTCGCAAATGTTCGGGATGTTACAAGTCTACCTCCCTTAATAGAGGATTCGTCCTCGAATCCTATTAGATATGAAACCACCAAACGTGATGTTTTAAGGATAACCTGGTAGGAATTTATTAACTACATGAACATATGAATAGCCTTCTACTGCTGTATCAATCCACTTACTTCTATACTAGACATAACATTCATATGATCATTTCCAGTTAAAAATCACCAATTGCTTCTGCCCAAATGGAACCCCAACAAACCGAAGTCCTACATCTGCGCCCATAGAACATAAACTAAGACTAGAGATCAAGCAGGCATATCCAATTTCTGTCATAGCCTAGTTTAAAAATACATATAATATAAACTATGTGACAACCCTGACTCAAAACCAATACCATAGATCAGAGCAGGCATATACCACTTCTATCATAGCCCAGTTTATAAGGTCAGGAAGTCGCCAAACACAACAACATTTCATACGGTGGCATCCCAATAATGGTGTGACGGCTATTGTTATTTGAAATTTCCGCCAAGGGTAGGTGATAATCCCAGCTACCGCCAAAATCAATAGTGCATGCCCGAAGCATATCTTCGAAAAGTTGGATGATTCTTTCTTCCCAATTGACCATCCGTTTGCTGTTGATACACGGTGCTGTTGTGTAATCTAGTACCCATCTCATCATGAAACCACTTCCATAATTTTGAAATAAAACGCGTGTCTCTATGAGAAACAATAGACACTGGTACCCTATGCCTCGATACAATCTCCCGAATAAATAATTCTGCCAACCTTTTGGAGTTAAAGGTCTCCCATATCGGCCAGAAGTGAGTACTATTTGTCAACCAATCCACCACCACCCAAATGGTGTCAAACACCTCGGGCGTACGGGGTAGCTTAGTGATGAAATACATAGTAAGATACTCCCACTTCCATTCCGGTACCTCTAAAGTTTGAAAAAAAAATTCAAACAGTTTCTGATCATGTTCTGCTTTAACCTGTAAACAAGTCAAACACCTGCTCACATAAGTTGCTACCTCATACTTCATTGCTGGCCACTAATAGTTCTTAAGATCTTGATACATATTGTTGCCCCCGGATGATTAGAATGGCAGTTTCGTGCGCCTCATCCATGATTTTATCCCTAAACCCTCCATATCAAGGTACCCACATCCGGTCTTTTATGAACATAACCCCTGTCTCCATCACTTCCCATAAGTCCTTGCTGCCCCCTACATACGCTCTGTCATAATTCGCTCCACATGTAAGGCTTCAATTTGGACACTAGAGATCTCTCCACTATATCCGGTTTCAAAATAAGTTGACAAGACTTCACCCGAATGGGTTTAGGCCTCTCCTTTTTGGCTCAACGCGTCTACCACCACGTTAGCCCTTCCTTGGTGATACGCAATCTCCACATCATAGTTCTTGATTAATTTCAACCACCTGCGCTGTCTCTTGCTAAGATCCTTCTGCTCAAAGAAATATTCCAACTCTTATGTTCGGTATAGATGGTGCAAGGATCCCCATATAAGTGATGTTCCCACAGTTTAGGCGCAAAAACAACAGCTGTCAACTCCCAATCATGAGTCGGGTAATTAAACTCGTGGGGTTTCGATTGGTGTGGGGCATAAGCTATCACCTTACCGCGCTGCATAAGCACACACCCGAGACCCCCAAGTGACACGTCCGAAAAACCACTACATCCTCAGTCCAACCCGGTAAGGCATGGATCGGTGCGTGTGTCAAACTTGTAAGACCCGCAAATCCGGTGTCAAACTTTTCTTTGGTTTCAAGAAACACGTTCTCTTGGTCCAAGTCCCAAGCAACCCCGCCTCATTCTTGGTCAGTTTAGTTAGTGAGCTATCTTTGAGAAATCTTGTACGCACCTCCGATAACAACCTTCCAACCCAAGAATCTACTAATATCAGACGATGATTTTGGTGTCGCCCAGTTCATCACTACCTGCACCTTCGTGGAATCTACCATGGTACTGACAGAATTGATGACATAGGCCAGAATACTGACCCGCATGAAATCAGAAAGCACCTTTGAGAATTTTAGCACAAAGCTTCTCATTCCTTAGAGTTTGAAGAACCTTCTTGCGATGTAGAATATGGTTCTTCTTCTCTTTCAGAGTATATTAGCATGTCATCAATGGTAACAATAATAAAACAGTTGAGCATCGGCCTACGCACCCAGTTCATCAAATCCATGAATGCCGCAACACGTTAGTCAGGCCAAAAGGCATTACCAAAACTCATCATGTTCATAATGAGTACAGAAAGTGTCCAGCTCTCATATTTTCAGTTGATGATAACCCGATATAAGATCAATTCTTGGGAGCCAACTAGCTCATTGGAGCTGATCGAAATAAACCGTCAATTCTCGGTAAAGGATATCTATTCTTCACCGTCAAGTGATACACATCCGCGTGCTACTATCTTTCTTTTTACAATTAAAACTGGCGCACCCCATGGTGGGATACTCGGTCTAATAAACCCTTTCTCGAGTAAATCCTCCAACGGATATGAGAGTTCTTTCATTTACGCAGGGTTAGGAGGTAAGGTCTCTGGCTACAGGTTTAGCTTCCGGCACGAGCTCTATTTGAAACTCAACCTCGCGGTTCGATGGCGATTCCGTCAAATCCTCAGGAAATACATCCGAGTAATCCCGCACTACGGGGACATCCCCTAGCTTAGGGATATCAGCCCCCCACATCCAAGACCTGCGCCAGGTACGCCTTACACCAACGCTGAAACATATTCCCCGCCTTTAGCATAGAAATAACCCGAGGTACTGAGCAACCATCGTGCCCATGAGCAGTAATACGATTCCCATCAGGAGCTGTAAGTCGCATGAGTCTCTGCCCGCACACAAAGTGAGCATCCACGGTGGCCAACCAGTCCATCCCAAGAATAACATCAAAGCAACTCAATGACATTAAGTACAAGAGAATAGGAAGACTATGGCCCGATAACTAGATCCGACGACTATCTACAACCTTGGTCACGAGGAGCGAATTTCCTACCGCAGCCTCGTCCTCGATTAAATATCTTGTTTCCTTGGGATCTTATCTAACCCAATGCAAAAGGTGATAGACGCAACCCATACTAAACATTCACGGCAAAACCGTCACATGATCAGTCACCAGACATATTCAGGATGTGTAAAGTAAGGGTAAACTTCTAATAATGTTGATCAGGTGTTATTAGTTGTTTACTTTACTTTAGTCACCCTAAAACACAGCATGTTATGATCACATTAACAATTCTGCCCTCACAAATACACATAGCATTTATCTATTAAACAATAAAGGTTTGCAATTAACCATCGAAGAAGGGAATTCTACCCTACCTCAAAACACAAGAGCATCACACCCTTATGAATTTTTGCACTTAAGCACTCAACAAGAGCCCTCATAACATACTTAAACAAATATAGGTACTGGGTTTCCTTCTGACACTTTATGTATCTAAGTGTTCAATGAGAAGCATTCCAACCTACGTATCGTGCATTATACACTGCATAATAAATTTCCCATACTACATCAAAGTGTAAGGGCACTAACCGCCCATTTATGACTTCAGGCTATTAAGCATCTAGTGAAGTATATATATATAGACATACGTCAAAACTAAGGATTACCTCTTGGCGTGCAGCTACCCAGCAGTTGACATATCTTGGTAACAGTTTGGTCCCATACCAAATTCGAGTTCGAGCACAAACTGCCCGAATCCCTCGAACCATTGCTCTGATACCAACTTGTAAGACCCTCAAATCCGACGGGTCAAACAGTTGGCATTTAAAGACTAAAACCATAATTAATACTTAAGAAGTCTTATTTTATTATCAGAAAATACGCAGCGGAAAGTAAATGTTTAAATTATACAAACAAGAAATTCCTCACAATGAGTCAAAGCATATTCGTATAATAAAAACAGTTAGCTTAGAAAAGAGTTTCTAGCAATAAAGTAGTCTATTCTTATTCGAAATGTCGACCGCCTTTGGGTAGTCCTGCAGCATGCCAAGGCATCCCATTTATTCTTCAAATACCTGAAATCAATCTAACGTGTATGCAAAAGTCAGCTACGCTGAGTGAGTTCAAGTTTTATAAATTTATATAAACTAGTAGTTTGTCAATTTAAGAATTAACAAAATACCTCAACCTCAGAGTTAACAATAAGCGCAAACCGCCAATTTGTTCCCTAAGCAAAAATGTAAAGTCTAGAATAAGCGCAATCCGCCTACTTAACATAAGACTTTATCTTAAATCTACAATAAGCGCATTTCGCCTATTTGTCACAAAACTACAACAAGTCTACATAAGCGAATATCACCTACTAAGACTCAAACCGTAACTACATAAATCAGAGCAGACATACTGTAAAACTATCATAGCTCAATTAATAATACCAGGTAACCGTCATACACAGTTTATATACATATATATAATTATATAGTAACACATTTAACCTAACAAGTATAACTCAAGGCAAGTCCCGATCTAACCAGCAAGGTTTCAAATACGTGGTCAGGACATTAAGCGCAGTCCGCTTATTATATAAAAACTTAAGCCACACTTTAATCAAGACAACCTTCCATTAATATATATAATAATACATATAACTCAAGCCATATAATAAAACATTAGGCGCATTCCGCCTACTTACGTTTCATGCCAAAATAATATATATGAATTCACAAAAATATTTATAAATTTATAAAAATATTTTGTGACTTCATAAAAATAATCTTGCTAGTTTAGCATGCACGTCAGCCCAAAAATATTTAGAACAATAACTAAAAGAGTGGACACAAGAACTCACCTTATCATATCGTTTGCTTCACCATCAGTCATACTTGTTTCGCAACAAATTAAGAAATCCTATTGAGGTATAACCAAACACGAACCATGTAGACTCCTCATCCTTTCTAGCATGACACCATTTTGTTTTATCTTTGAAAATCATGGCTTTCTAGAAACATTGACAGTGACAAGGTTCATGCACTAATTAGTGGGTTCCACCTCTCTTATCCTAACTGAAATCATGCATCAACTTCTAATTAGGTTCTTCATGAATAACCCACCACCATTGTCATTCAACATTAAGGATTAAGGAACCATGCATTAATCTCATGCTTCAATTCTACATCACACTTCAAGGGTTTTCATTAGAGTTTTCAAAATCGGCAGATAATGTAGAGATGGTTCTCTGGGAACCGGAATCCAACACCTTAACTGATTTATTTTTATAGCTATGTAACCTGAACCCATTCCACACTATTCCGAACCCGACTAAAATCACGAGTCTCTTAGTGATGGCTTCCTGAACCAACCATCTAGTCCAAACCATGGCTTATAATAACCTACATGGTTCATTGCTAACAGATCCACCGCCCAAACTCCTACAAAAATGTCAAACTAGATGGAATTTAATTGTTGTGCGTGTGATATTTGAGATGGCCTCAAAAGAACGGATTGAAAGACCCCTTTAAGAACCGTTGTCGACATTCCCAGCCAGAGACATAACTAGAAACCGGTTCACCATTCCTGTTCGTAATCATAATACAACGTTACCAAGCATTGTGAAACCAAGCTTAAGGAGGGTTACTTAATACGAGTTACATACCGACAATTCTCCATGAATGAGAAGAGATACACCTTCAAGAACTAAGAATCGAAGGAGGCCAAGACAAGCTGTTGCACTACCGTGTCGCCGATGAGAAACCGTGGAAATATGCATCAGCCAAGAACCATGGGTGTTGTCAAAAACAATGCAATTAGTGAAACTTGAAGGAGATGATAACTAGAATCGCGTGATTAAATGAAGAACGATCTAGTTACTTCGCTCTCTTGCCGCCGTCGCTAGGGTAGAATAAATTTGGATCTTCATCGTTTTTTTTAGAAACGTACATAGGGCTTGTTTAAGTGGGCGGTGACTAGTAAATTCCACAAAGGTCCCTCTAAATCTTTGAACCCAAACTTAGGCGCCAAACTCATTATCGGTTTACTTAAATAAGGTTCCATGCAGCAAAACCCGACAATTAATTTACTTGATTAGTCCCGATTATTTGTTTCGTCTGAATGTTATAATTCGCAAATGTTCGGGATGTTACAGATTGTGTCCCTGTTTCAGTACTAGACCCATGTGGTTTGTGTGTGTGTGGATCGAACAGTGTTTTTGCAGGTTTAGGTATTGAGAGTGTTTTGTGAGAGAGAAGGAGGGAATTTTTGCTTTTTGAAAGGATAAGTGTTGGAAAAGGTATTTATCAGAAGTTTATAACTGCCTAGGTCAAACTTCTGATGTGGGAAAAGTCTGATTTACCCTTTTTGACCAAACTGCTGATGAAGAACAAATATCATCAGTAGTTCTCACTTTCTCTTCAGTAGTTGTTAACAACTGATGAGAATGTTTTTATAAATACTTTATTCATAACTTCTGAAGGTTATTTTATCAGAAGTTAATCATTTTTCAGAAAATATTCCCATACTGATGTTTTGTTCATCAGTAGTTTCTCTCTTGTTTGTTTTTTAGAAGTTTTTCAGACTTAAAAACAGATGTAAGTGAAAAATGAAAATATGTGCAGAGAAATAAAAAGAAACACTTACAGATTTAGTATCCCAAGCATGGATACTAACTTCTGAAATGTTGATGTGTCAAGGGGTTTAGTGAATATGTCAGCTATTTGATTAGCTGTTGCTACATGTTTCACTTCAACTTGCCTTTTTCATAGCAATCTCTTATAAAATGATACCTGATTTCAATATGTTTGGTTTTTGAAAACTGAACAGGATTTTGAATGATGCTAATGGCAGATTTGCTGTCTACAAGCAATGGTGTCTGGGTCTCTTTGATTCCATAATCAAGAAGTTGATACTGGAGCCATTGTATCTGTGATGTACAACTTGCAGCTGCAATGTATTCAGCTTCAGCAGTTGAAGTTGCAACAAATGTTTGTTTCTTTGATTGCCAGACAACCACCAGATGTTGATTTTCTTGACATTTTGCACCCTGCATAGTCACTATTTGAAAAAGCTGATAACTTGGTATTGCTTGAAGCAGGATACCAAATTCCAAGTGTTGGAGTTCCTTTCAGATATCTGAAGATTTTTTTGACTGCAATTAGGTGTGATTCCCTAGGAGCTGATTGATATCTAGCACAGACACATGTTGAAAACATAATATCTGGTCTAGAAGCAGTTAGGTATAAAAGGGAACCTATCATACATCTATACATGGTTTGATCAACCTGTTTTCCTTGATCATCTGGTTCAACTTGTGTGGTTGGTGTCATGGGAGTGGAACATGATTTACAGTCTTGTAAAGAAAATTTGTTTAATAATTCTTTAACATATTTTGATTGATGTATAAAAGTTCCATTTGTTTGTTGTTTAATCTGCAATCCCAGAAAGTACTGCAGTTCTCCCATTGTACTCATCTCAAATTTTGATTGCATGAGTTTCTTAAATTCATCACACAGTTTTGTGTTTGTTGAACCAAATATGATGTCATCAACATATATTTGAACAAGTAAGACATGATTTCCAACATGTTTTATGAAAAGAGTTTTATCAATGGAGCCTCTTGTGAAGTTATTTTTGAGTAGAAAGTTAGAAAGTGTTTCATACCAGGCTCTTAGAGCCTGTTTGAGCCCATAAAGAGCTTTGTCTAGCTTGTACACCCACTCAGGATGAGAAGGATCCTCAAACCCAGGTGGCTGACAGACATACACTTCCTCTTTTATTTTTCCATACAAAAATGCACTTTTAACATCCATTTGAAAAACTTTGATTTTGTTGGAAATGGCATAGGCCAGAAATAACCTGATGGCTTCAAGCCTTGCAACTGGAGCAAAGGTTTCATCATAATCAATTCCTTCTTCTTGAGAGTAACCTTGTACTACCAGTCTTGCCTTGTTCTTTATAATCATACCAGCCTCATCTTGTTTGTTCCTAAAAACCCATCTTGTGCCAATTGGTTGCTTGTTTGGTGGTAAGGGACAGATTTCCCAAACCTGTTGCTTTTTGAATTGAAGCAACTCATCTTGCATGGCTTGCACCAAATTGTTGTCTTTGAGGGCTTCTTGGTACTTCTTAGGTTCCAACTGAGAAATAAATGCTGAGAAGAAGCAAAAGTTGGAAAGCTGGTTTCTTGTAAGAACACCTGATGCAATATCACCCATGATTTGTTCAAGTGGATGATCTTTGTGTTCAATCAGTTGTTGTAAACCACTGACAGGTGTAGGTGGCTCTTGTACTTCATCAAACAAACCACTGACGTTTATAATGTCTGGTTCAGCAATTTCAGTGTCTTCAGTAGTTTTAGGTGCTGAAGCAGATGTTTGAGTTTGTACATCAGTAGTTGCTGAATCAGAAGTTTGTGAAGCTTCTGATGGTTTGGAAGTTGATTTAATGACTGTTTGAGGAGTCCATGGTGCTGGATCCTCATCATCAAACCTCTGATCATCATAATAAGTAGGTTTAGATGAAGTAACAGTCTTTTCAGGTCCAAAATGAAAACTGTCAAGGTCAAAAAGTTCAGCAGGATGTGCTGGAATAAGAGTGAGTTTTGACTCATTGAACTTGACATTCAGTGTTTCTTCTACTATCCTGGTTCTTGAGTTAAAAACCTTGTAGGCTTTCCTAGTGGAAGAGTAACCAAGAAAGTAACCTGAATCAACTTTGGCAGCAAACTTTGAAATAGAGTCTTTGATGTTTAGAATGAAACATTGACATCCAAAAGCCCTGATAAAGGAGATAAGGGGCTTTATGCCATGAAGAACTTCATAGGCAGTCTTGGAGTGTCTCTTGTTAACAAGGACTATATTTTGAACATAACATGCAGTGTTAACTGCTTCAGCCCAGAAATACAATGGTAGGCCTGAATCAGCTAACATTGTTCTTGCTCCTTCAATTAAGGTTCTGTTCTTCCTTTCTACTACACCATTTTGTTTAGGAGTTCTGGGAACACTGTATTGTCTAATAATCCCTTTAGACAAACAGAATTCATCCAGAGTTTTGTTCCTGAACTCTGTCCCATTGTCACTTCTAATGGTTTTGACAGACAGAGAATATTGTTTCTCTACTTGTAGAATGAAGAACTTGATGATTTCAGCAGCCTCATCCTTGGAAAATAAGAAGAATACCCATGTAAATCTTGAATAGTCATCAATGATGACCAAGCAGTACTTCTTCTTACCAAGGCTCATGATTTTTATAGGCCCAAATAAGTCCATATGGAGTAGTTGAAGACATGCAGTTGTTTTGATTCTTCAATAGACTTATAGGAGGACTTATGCTGTTTTCCCTTCAAACAGGATACACAGTGTTCTTGACACTGGTATACCTTCAAAGGTAGACCTCTGACCAAGCCCATTTTTGTGACTTTATTTATGGTTTTAAAGTTCACATGGCCAAGTCTCCTGTGCTAGAGATCAGTCTCTGAAGTTGATGCCTTTGAGAAGAAACAGGCAGTGTTGTTCAGTACTTTGTCCTTTTCAATGTCCACTGCATAGACATTGCCACATCTTTTGGCTATCAACAAAGTATGATCTTCAATGATCTTCTCTATCAACTTCTGGCCTTCTGGTGATATGATCTTGCATGCTGTCTTTGTGAAAAAGGAAGAATATCCTTTATCACACATTTGTGACACACTCAGCAAGTTGTACTCAAGGTTTTCAACCAGATTGACCTTGTCAAACTGTATTTTGCCAGAGGAGACATTGCCATGTCCTAGCACATATCCCTTAGCATTGTTCCCAAAGGATACAGATCCTTCTCTTTGACTGATAAAATTGTTTATCAGGTATCTGCATCCAGTCATGTGCATTGAGCCTCCACTGTCAACATACCAAATGCTATTTAAGCCTCTGGAAACTCTCTGCACAAGATAGTAAATTAGTTAGATTTGGGAACCCAAGCCAGTTTGGCTTTGGGTTTGCTCTTGAGAACATTTACAGTTTGTTCTTGACCAAGTTGAGGAATCCATGTCTTTTTGGCAATGGATTTTTCATTAAGAGCAATGGTGGTATCCTTTTGAGGACCACCATCAACTTTGGTCATCAGTAGTTGTACCATGTTCATGAGATCTTTAATCTCAGCAGTTTGTGAAACTGCTGATGATTTAGGTCTAACTACTGAAAGAGAATTTTGAGAAAAAGATTTATGTTGAGATTTTGTCTTTTTCTGAGAAAAGGTGTTTACTAGTTGTTGTTTCCTGGGAGAAAAAGTTTCTACAAAATCATTTCTGATTTGTTTTCCCACAACTAGTTGTTGAATTTTCTTGTTGTTCTGAATACCTTTTCTGTATCTGCAAAATTCTGTCTTGTGGTTGAACAGACCACAGATTTCACATTCTTTTGTCTTTTCTTTTAAAGACAAGTTTCTGACTGTATTGATTGGTTTTAGGTCATTAGTAGTTTTCAGGTTCTCAACTCCTGATGTAGTTGAAACTACTGATGGCTTAATGTCAGATTTTATCAGTACTTCTGAAGAACTTTCTTTGTGAGTTTTTAGAAAGTTTTCATGGAAAGATGTGCATTCTTTCTCTTCAGAAGTTTCACCTGAAACAATTTTTCTCCCATCTTCAGTAGTTTTGGGGGAAAAATCTGTTTGTGTTTCAGTGTGATTGTACCCTATGCCAAACCTAACATTTGAAACACTTTGTTTGTTTAGCAATAGTTGGTACCCCTTACAAGATTCAACCCATTTTTCACAAGTGACCTTGGTGTCAGCAAGCTCTTGTCTGACATTTCCTAGGTCATTTATCATGATTTTAATTTGTGCTTGGGTTTCAATAGTAGTGTTAGTTAATTTAGAAACTTCTTTTGTTTTTGCAGAAAGTTTTCTTTCTAAATCACATTTCATCTGAGTGAATTTTCTCTCAGAGTCATTTGCTTTACCTTGTAAGTGCACATTAGTCTCTCTTATGAGAGCAAAAGATTCTTTACAAGAAGTTGAACAAAGTTTTGTCAAAGATTCTTTTGATACCTGTGACAAGGCAGATTTTGAGGTGCATCCCTCAAATGCCATCAAGGCAAAGTTCTTTCTGTCATTGTCAGGCTCTCCCCAGTTGATGTCAAACATCTTGTTGTCTGCATCAGGGTTACACTCAGTAGTGTCAAAAGGAAGACTGCTCCAGTCAACATACCCTGAAGTAAATAAACTTTGTTGTGCGGGTTGCTGAGTCTGTGGAGGTGGTTGAGCAGCTGGAAAGGGAGGGATTGATTGTTGGCTCTGCATCTGTTGAGCAGGCATCTGTACATATTGTACTTGTGGCACATATTGGTATTGTGGAGCTTGTGCCTGTACAAAATGTGCACTCCCTTGGGTTCCATTATTCCTGTTATAACTGGGGTTAAAATTATTTCCAGACTGAGATTGGTTAAAGCTAGAGCTTCTATACTCTCTAGCAAAGTGTCCCAACTTTTGACACTTGTGACATCTAAGTTTAGATTTGTCAAAACCAATTTTTGTGGAACTGTTGAGTCCTGGAAATTTCCTTCCTGACCTTTTGTAAAATTTGTTTGTTTTTATACTCAACATGGCCAGTTGGTGTAGAATATCCATTTCTTCCAAGTCATCACTGCTAAAAAATTTTAAATCATCCATGATAAAACACATGTTATCAGCAGTTTGACTAAAATCATTATTGTCATAACCTGGGAATGATCTTTCAGATGAGATCCCAACAGTTATGTCAATATGGTCAAAAGATCCAAAACTATTTGAACAAGTTGGTGAGTCTTGTCCCAATAGTGCTATACTACCTGGTAGATAGTCATCAGCAGTTTTACCAGAACTTTGTAACTTTTTCTTTTGATCAATTTCTCTTTCAAAAGTAAGTAATCTCCCATGTAGTTTTGTAAGAGTGAGGGAGCTAAAGTCTGGTGAAGATCTTAAGACTATAGAGTTTGTTTCCCATTTTTCAGGTAAAGACCTTAAAAATCTATGAAGCATAGATACAGTTGTGTAGGTCTGACCATTTAATTTTAGCTCAGATATTAATGAGGAGAATCTTTCAAATTGTTGTGTTAAAGTTTCCCCATTAATGTGAGCAAAAGTTTCATATTGTTGAGCCAGGATTTCTCTGGTGTTGGCAATCACCTCTTCAGTTCCTCCAAACTGTTCTTTGAGGCTGTCCCAAAGCTCTTTGGCACTATCACAGTGTAATAGGCCATAGTAGATTTCATTTGGGAGTGCCATTGCCAACATAGAGAAAGCTTTAGCATCAAGCTCAAGTTTTAGGAAATCATCATCTGTATAGTCTTTTGGGTCTTTTGGTATTTCTTCTTTAGTTTCAAGATTGATATTTACTGGTTTATGAGGACCATATATCACAGATTTCCAGCAACCTGTGTTGGTCTGTGATAAGGTATGTGCCATTCTCCTTTGCCAGATATTATATTCATTTCTTACTAGCATAGCAGGTTTATTGGCAGAACCAGTATTATGAGGATCCATTTTAAAGAGTATTGATTTGTCAATATCTCTTAAAGTGATGGATGTTGATAAAAGTGAACTTTTAATCCTTTATTGAATATCAATAAGAGCCTGTGTCTGATTCTCAATGTGTTAGATTGATATGTGATCAGATAAACCAATGCTCTGATACCAATTGTTGGATCAGTATTGCTCTTTGTATGAACTTGCTAGTGAACACTTAAGTGTCTAGCAAGTTCTTTATCAGTAATAGCACAGCGGAATGATTTAAGTTAAAGCTACACTTATCAACAGGAGTTATTACTCCCCCGTGGATGTTTGATAAAACTAAAGACAAGTATTTAATGAGAATCTAAGCATTGAATGAGAATGAATACTTAAACAGATTCTCAGTAAATGAAATGGAAATAACAATGATAAGCTTTGAAGGATTTCTGTATTAAAAATCAATGTCTAAAACAGAGGGATGAACCCATCTATTTATAGACTTTACAAATACATGAACCTTGCCAAAAAGCAAGTTCAGAGACAAGTTGCAACAAGTTGCAATCTTGGAACTTGTACAAAAAGTTAAAGTAATACTAAACTAATAAACTACTGAAACATAAGGCGGTGGAAAGATTCTTGAACAAGTGCTGATGAGTGACAAACTACTGATGAGTAGTTTGTCTTCAGTAGTTCTTCAGTGAACTGTTTGGTTTGGACTTCAGAACTTCTGATGCATTTCTTCTTCAGTACTTGTAGAATCCTTCTTCAGTAATTTAGTCTTCTTTCTTCAGTAGTTCTATACTTAGAATATTTCAGACAGAAGTGAATTAGACTTAGGTTTCCATAAGTGGTTTCACCAATCCTCTTTGTCCTAACAATTTGTCATTGATGTAGGAACACACAAAAATGAAAATCTTAGTTTAATTTGAACATTTGTATATTGTATGGATTATAATTTGAGAATAATGAAACTTTAAATTTAGTATCATGTGCTTTTGGACAATCATCCATGTGGCACCCAGATGTTTCTGCCGTCGGTTGGGGTGTTATAGTTGAATCAAGTGAAGTCCTACCTGAAGCACTAGCTGTTAATAATGAATCTGTTGTTATAGCTCCAATTTTACCAATTGATACTAATCAACCTGGTCCGTCTTCTTCCAATGCTCCGTGAATCGATCTGGGGATTGGTTTTAGTAAATTCAATATGCGTCAGAGTGTCCCTTCCCTACTCATCCTGAATCTAGGATCCATGACGCACATTCGATGCAAAATGTTATCGGAGATCTAAGTAGTGGGATAATCACTAGAGGGTATCTTAGACTAAATTAATAAGGCTTGTATGCACAGATGAGGGAATCGGGTGAACGTAATGACTGGTCCTTCGTTTTATTTGTTTAAATGTATGAACCACATTGTATCAATGAAGGTTTGAAGGACGAGGCATGGATTTAAGCAATACAAGAAGAGATTCTGCAGTTCCGAAACAAGGAGTCATGAACCTAGTCAATATTCCAAATGGCAAAAAGAAGATAGGTACGGAGTGGGTCTACAAGTTTAAGAAAGATGACCGTAGTGTAGTCTTCATAAACAAAGATTGTCATGTTGTGTAAGGGTTCTGTCAAATCGAATGGGTTGACTATATTGAAGTGTACACACCAGTACCTCGTTTGGGTGCCATCTGGATGTTCTTAGCTTTTAGTTCTTACAAACGGTTCAAAGTTTATCAGATGGATGTGAAGAGTGCACTTCTTTATGGTAAGGTGCATGAAATAGTGTATGTCGAGCAACCACTGGGGTTTGAAGATCCAATTCACCGTGACAGAGTATACGTACTAAATAAAGCTTCGTACGGTCTTCATCAAGTCCGCTTGCATGGTATGAAACATTGTCAAAGAACCTTATTGCTAATTGATTCAACCGTGGCTTCATTGACTGCACGTTGTTTACTAAGGAGACAGATGGTGACCTCTTGCTAGTCTAGGTATACGTTGATGATATTACATTTGGTGCAACTAACGATTTGCTTTGAAAATAATTTGAACAGATAATGGAGGACAAATTTGAGATGAGAGAGATAGGAGAAATACAATTCTTTCTCGGTTTACAGATTTAACAGATGGATTCGGGTATCTTCATTCACGAGACAAACGATTCGAAACCTGGTGCAACTTCAATTTAAGTCGATCACGGGATTGGTCTTGACAAAAAGGTTGTAACCATTAACCCTTCATTTTATCAAGCTATGATCAGATTTCTTATGTACATGACAACCTCTCGATTAGATATCATATTCGCGACGTGTCTCTGTCCGCGATACTAGTCGAGACCAAAGATGTCACATCTCACAGCGGTTAAATGGATGTTTTAGTATCTAAAGGGTTGCCCAACCAAAGGTCTTAGGTACCCTAATGATGATATGTTTGATCTAATAGCATTTAGTTATTTGGACTATGGCAGTTGTACAGTCGACGAAAAATCCACGATGGCTGGATGTCAATTCTTAGAGGATGGCTTATATCATGGCAATGTAAAACGCAGACATTTATTTCCTTATCAACATGTGAAGCTAAATATGTGTCAGCATCGAGTTGTGCAACAACAAATGCGGGATTAAGTTGGCAATTTCTTAGAACTCTTATTATGTTGACAACGAAACTGCTATAGCCATTACTAAGGATCCTGTAAACCACTCCAAGGTTAAACACATTCACATGAGATATCATTTCATACGCGATTGCTATGATAAGAAACTGACTGATGTGATTAAAATCCATATCTACCACAAACGTGCCAACCTTTCTACAAAGAGTTTGACGAATCTCGGTTTGATTATTTGCTTTTTGTACAGGGTGTAAAAAAAATCAGGATTAGACCTCATCAGCAATTGGGTTTTGTACAAAGTGTTTCTGCATTTTTTGGAGAGAAAAGTTTCAAAGTAAATACAAAAACATTTGAAAAATCAGAAAAATCTAAAAACATCTAAAAAACAATAGAAAATCAAAATTTGAGTTTTCACTGTGAGGAAAACGTAAATAGTAGTACATCAGCGGATTACCGGATTTCTTAAAACCTAAAACTGCAAAAATAAACTTCTTAACAAAGGATGTATCAGTAGGATCCAAAATCATTTCAAAGTTGGCATGGTGATATATATAAACGTAATGACTTGAATCGTGTGGATCTACACCTCATTGGCAAATGGTTTTTGTACCAAAATTTTGTTTGATAGATATAAAAAAATCCGAGGTCTCGGGTCTATATAATGTGTCAGAAATTAGGTCCGTACGCTGATTAAACCGACCGGGACTCCTAGAAAGAGCTAAAAGATAAGAAATGCCAAAACTCTAATTCTCACTGAGAATTCTGCTACAAAAAGGCTAAACTCAAAATGCCTAAAGCTTTGTACCGACAAATCAAAACTGGTATTTGCGCTAGCCGTGGTCCGGATCGAACTTGTCTCTTTGCTGCATCGCATATGTAGACCTGATCACCAGTGAACTCGTATCTTTTAAATATGGATAACAGCAATATACTAATCTGTTACGAGGAAGCTTTACACATACATTGATACCTAAATGTGTCACATGTGTGGGAACCAGAGACTTAGAGTTTAGATCTTACCTATTAATCGTATCTGAAGTATCCAACACGTAAATTTGATTTTATGGTTTAAGCGAACAACAACATCGGTAGTTCTTTGATACTGATATGATTATCTTATTGTGATACTCACTAAAAGACTGTCTTTGAATATTTGTTTACTATTTCCTTGCTATAATTTTGAAAATTAAAAAAAAAGATTGTATATACTTTTAGCTTATTTTTCCCAAAAAAATACAAAAAAAAAAGAAAAAAATATTTTTTCTTATTTTTGATTGTTCGATGTTGAATTACTAAAATTTTCAATTGGAATTTCAGATCTGAAGCTTAAACACGATAAATTGAGATTTTAAAAATTTTATGGGACAAAAACATCTTCGGGGTTAAAAGTGATGATTTTTAAAAGGTTCAGGTTGAAAAATGACATATTTAAAAGTTCAAGGGGAGAATGAGTCATTCGCCCAAAGCAAATAGGCGAATGAGTCATTTCTCCAAATGGTCAAAAGATCAAGGGTAAGAATGGACAATTCTAGGAAGTTGAATGAGTGATCTAAGATCCGTTGACTTCAAAAGTTTCAAAATTGAGAATTTTGAATCAATCCAAATTTTTGTCATTCCTAATGAAAGTTGTAGTACGTGCAGTTTTTTTTATTTTTCTGCAAGATCAAAGACAAAGAGCGTGCAACGACATATCATGAAGCTAAACAAGACCCGAACCTGAACAAGAAGAACCCAATATTCCATCTTTAGAGTAACCAGATTGTGGTAAAGCTCTAGAAATAAAAGCTGAAGAAGAAGTGAATCAAGATGTGGAAATGAAATGAACTAAGCCACAACACAAGCTTAAAACAAAAAGTATTCAAGTTTTTAGAGGAAGCGTAGAAGTACATTGCCGTGTATATCCCCAACTTGAACAATATCATATTAGAATATTTTAGGACTTCAATACCATAGATCACTAGTTATGTCCAAGGGGGAGTTTGTTAGTGAACTTCATGTATGTCCCTATCTAGCTAGGTGATAAAATTAAGTCTGTAGATTGTTAGGTCCAAGGGGGAGATTGTTATTGCATTTTATGTATGTCCCCCAAGTAGTGATAGGTTAGTTTATATCGTTGGCTAGATGTATACTTTATGTTGTAAGTCTGAGGGCATTTTGGTAATTAACAGCATAAGGAGACTTAGGCCTTCAGTCTCCCCAAGGCAAGAAGACTAAGGAAGGAGACTGAGCAACAATATACAAGCTCAGTCTCATCTCCCTTCAGAGTGAACATTGAAAGAGTTAGTTATTTGGTGTCTCCTCTTAAGATTGTGCATTTGAAGGTGTTTTACATGTTGCTCAGGGTGAGTGTGAATCAAAGGAATTTGGTAGTATTATCTCGCGTTGACCTTTATTATATCTTATCTCCATCATCTTCCAAAACTATTAAAGTTAATATATTGGTTCTGCCTTTATGTTCTAGAAAACTTGTCAAATCTTGTTCTTGTTTGATTAGAACATGATCCTACAAGTGTTTGTTAGTACACTTCGTGTATTTCCCCAACTAGGTGATAAGATTAAGTCTGTAGATCACTAGCTAGCTAGGTCCAAAGAGGAATTTGTTAATGCATTTTATGTATGTCCCTAGCTAGTCGTAGGTTAGGTTAGGTTAGGTCGTTGGCTAGGTGTATAGTGTGTATATTATAAGCTTGAGAGCGTTTTGGTAATTAACTGTCTGAGGAGACTGAGCAACAATATATAAGCACGGTCCCCCCTAGAGTGAGCCTTGAAAGGGTTAGTCATTTGGTGTCTCTTCTTAAGTGTGTGCATTTGAAGGTGTTTTACATTTTGCTTTGCATGAATGTAAATAGAAGGAATTTGATAGTATTATCTCGCGTTGATCTTTGCTATATCTTATCTCTATCATCTTTCAAAACTATCAAAGTCTAATATATTGTTTCCGCCTTTATGTTTTAGACAACCCGTCGAATCTCTTTCTTGTTTGATTAGAACACGACCCTACAAGTTTTTGTTAGTACACATTCTGTATGTCCCCAGCTAGGTGATAAGATTGAGTCTGTAGATCCCTAGCTAGATCTATGGGGGAGATTGTTAGTCCATTTTATGTATGTCCCCAACTAAAGATATGTTAGTTTAGGTCGTTGGATAGGTGTATAGTTTATATTGTAAGCCTAAGGGGTTATGGTAATTAACAACCTAAGGAGATTGAGGCATCCACTCTCCCAAAGGAAAGGAGACGAAGGAAGGAGACTGAGCAACAATATATAAGCTCAGTCTCCCTTCCTTTTAGAGTGAACCTTGAAAAAATTAGTCATTTGCTATCTCCTCTTAAGCGTGTGCATTTGAAAGTGTTTTATATTTTGCTCTGCATGAGTGTGAATCAAAGGAATTTGATAATATTATCTCGCGTTGATTTTTACTATTTCTTATCTCTATCATCTTCCAAAACTTTCAAAGTCTAATATATTGTTTTCACCTTTATATTAGATAAAAACTCATTGAATCTCGTTCTTGTGCGACAAGAATACGATCCTACAATGTTAAAAAACATCGTCGCTAAAAAAATCCTAACACCGTTAATTCCCCCGCCGGAAAGTTTGCCGGAGACGGTTAGTTTCCTCATTAAAAAGGGTGGAACGTTACAAACGTGAAGTCGATAGTCTATAGTCTAAATGAAACGAAGCACAATTATTTTCTCATTAAAATCCGTTAAACATTACAAAATTTCAACATAAAATTACATGTGATACACGATGATGGTGATGGTGATGGTAGCCGAATCTTGACAGTAGTGGAGCTTGATGGTGGTGGAGGCTGACGATGGCAGAGCTTAACTGACGATGGCAGAGCTTAACTACGGTGGCAGAGTTAATGGTTATGGTAAAGCTTGACAATGGTGGTGGAGCTAGCTTGGCGTTGGTGGCGGAATTGACGATGGTATTGGAGTTGATGATGGTGGTAGCAAAGCTTGATTGTGATGGTGATGGAGCTTGGTCGTTGAGTTGGATGGTAATGACATGGAATGATAGAATCCTTAGAACCTACGATTTTGGATTATGGTGGTGGGTCAAAGCATGGGCAGCTTTGGCACAAGCCGGGGAGGCCATCCGGCTTGGGCCCATTTTTATTAGGGGCACAATTTCTTTTATAAAATTCCTATATATGTGTGTGTATTTTTAAAATAGAAAACCATTTAACACTTTAACGTTGAGCCCAATAATCAATTTAAAATTTGAATATTATTAAGTCAAAACCCATAACATTTATAAGCCCAATACCTATTTAATCTACTAAATAAAAAATAAAAATAAAAACATCTTTTTTTTTCTATTCAGAGTTGAACTTATTTGACACATCACAAAAAAATTAGCGACCTTATAGATGTTTTAGAGCATATGAAAGAAAAATGTTATTTTTCAAATGCGTGCATTGCATATAGAATATTATTGACCATTCCATTCATGATGGCATCCGCATAAATCAGTTTTTCAAAATTAAAGTTGTTGAAATCATACTTACGATCCACAATGTTCCAAGAAAGACTTAGCGGGTTAGCTATGATAGTTATCAAGAACGAAATCATTTATTGTATAAAGTGCGAAGAGTTGATCCACCAATTTGCTAGCAAGAATACTATGAGAACTTAATGAATTATCGGTTAGATACTAGTCTATTACGGTATGTAAATTCACTCATTCTAATACTATTATTTTGCAATTGTTATGTTTATTGAAATATTATTGATTCACATAACATTTAGTTAAATTATTTAATTTATTAAAGATTAAGGGGCATACTTTTAACGGCTCGGATAGGGCACGTAAATTTTCAAGGATTGCCTCCGGGTCAAAGCCACCGAAAGAAAAACCCGAAAACAAATTCGATACAAAGGTGGTTAGTACTTGAGCTGTTAAGGTGGAACGTACGTGAAGCAAAAGAACCTAAGGCCATAACGGAAACTAAGAAAATATTGCATTATAAAGATACAGCAAGGAAAATTCATGGTCCTTTCATGTGGATCTAAAAATATGGAGAGTTACTGAAAAAGGAAAAAGATGACGTTTTCTAAGAGAAGCAGTTAAAGGGAAACCTTACAATTACAAACGAGAGTTGTTGGATATTTTGATTGATGATTCGATCACTTTGTGTACGCGGTGTAAGACCGGGTGTAGTGAAACGTGATGTGGGTGTGTATAAACTTTATGGTTCAACTTGTCTGTTTCATTTCTATACAAGACTATATATACACATACAAACACAACAATGATGGAGATAAAAGCTCCTCTAGACTTTGACCCAATAATTATAGTTTGACTCAATAATTACACATAATTCTTTGACTCAAGACTTTAACTCCAAGAATTATGTTGTCAAGACTTTGACTCTTGACTCAAGACTTTGACTCCAAGAATTATGTTGTTTCCTTATACCCCCTGTCAATGCAAGTCGGTGGAGGTCCAAGACGAAGCATTGTTCGAAATCTTTCAAATAACGGTTTTGGTAAACTCTTGGTGAATATATCGGCTACTTGTTTGTCTGTCGAGATGAATTTGGTGTGTAGTTTTCCAGCGGTTACCAATTCACGGACAAAATGATAGTCGATGTCAATATGCTTTGCTCGTTTGTGTGAGATAGGATTTTGACTTAAGAACAAAGTACTCTTGTTGTCGCATAAGAGTGTCGGGCGACCCGGTGGTAGAGCATGAAGTTCCCGAAGAAGATTAGTTAACCAAATAATTTCAGCTGCCGTATTTGCCATTGCTCTATATTCAGATTCGCAGCTGGATCTTGACACTGTTGGTTGCTTCTTTGCGCTCCAAGAGACCAAGTTGCCGCCTAAGTAGATGCAATAGCCATAGGTGGATCTTCGTGTGTCAATTCATCGAGCCCAATCTGCATCTGAAAAACCTAGTAAAGTAGTGTTAGGTGGACGATCAAAAGTTAAACCATGTGTTAAGGTGCCTTTGACAAAACAAAGAATCCTCTTAACTAGCTGGAAGTGGGTGGTGGTGGGGTTTTGGAGAAATTGGCTAGCTTGATTGACGGCATAAGAAAGACCGGGACGAGTAATGGTGAGGTATTGAAGAGCTCCCACAAGAGATCGATAGAGAGTTGGGCCAGGAAATGGTTGACCTTGAGTGGTGAAGATATCTTTGGATGTGAGAGGGGTGGCAACGGGTTTCGAGTCAAGTAAGCCGGCTCTAGTGAGAATGTCATGAGCATACTTGGATTGATTTAAGAACAAACCCGTTGGTGTATGATGGACTTCGAGACCGAGAAAGAAGCTTAGCGACCCAAGATCCTTTATCTTGAATTCCTTGTGTAGTGAAGATGTGAAGGTTTGGATGAAGGATTCATTATTGCCGGTAATAATGATATCATTGACATACATAAGGAGATAGATTAGGGTACCTTGGTGATTTTAAACAAAGAGAGATGTGTCGGCTCGACTATTTTGGAAACCAAGATTGAGAAGAAAGGCGCTTAGCCTTTGGAACCAAGCACGTGGTGCTTGTTTTAAACCATATAGTGCACGATTGAGTTTGCACACATAGTTTGGTCGTGTAGAGTCTTCAAAACCTGGGGGTTGTACCATGAAGATGGTTTCGGTGAGATGCCCATTTAGAAAGGCATTGTTGACATCGAGTTGACGAAGATTTCATTTGTTGATAATGGCAAGACTTAGAACAACTCGAATTGTGGAGGCCTTGACAACGGGACTAAAGGTATGTGAGAAATCAAGACCCGGTATTTGAGTGAACCCTTGAGCTACAAGGCGAGCTTTGTAGCGATCAATGGAACCATCGGGTTTGTATTTTATCCGATAAATCCATTTTGAACCAATGATGTTGGTAGTGTCAGGCCGTGGGACGAGAGTCCAAGTGTGATTATCATGAAGGGCTTTGAGCTCATCATGCATAGCTTGGATCCATTTGGGATTTTTAAGAGCGGTTTTGATGCCTTTTGGGAGGTGAGAGGTGAATAAGGAGTGATGAAGTGGGTGAGTGGTAACTTGAGAAAGATCGACTATATGTTTGGGTTTGAAAATTCCATGCTTAGCTCGGGTTTGCATGGGATGAGAATTGAGAGTTTGTTGATAGAGGGAGGGGGCGCTTGGTATAATGGGATCGGATGGGAGGTCGTTGGGCAGTGGGGTAGGGGAGGAATGGGCCGTGGGAGGGGAGATGGGTGGGGAGTGTATTGGGCTAGAGGGGGTGGACTGGTGAATAGGGACGGTTGGGGTGTGGTGGATGTAATCAGTGTAGTCATCACAATAGGGTATGGGAGTAGATGGGATTAGTTTGGGTGGAGTTTCGGTAACAGTGAGAGTGGGGTTGGTAGGGGATGGTAAATATTCATCAAAATTGGTAATGGGTAATTCATTGTTGTTTTTGGTTGTTGAGTTTTTGTGAAAAGGTAGGACGTCTTCATCAAATTTAGCATGTCGAGTTGTATAGACTCGACCCGATGTAGGTTCAAGACACCGAAATCCTTTGTACTTAGGACTATAACCAATGAATATGCAAGAAGCACTTCTTGGTTGGAGTTTATTTTTTGTGTAGTCTCTAAGGTAGGGATAAATAGACAACCAAAAACACGCATGTTGGAATAGGTGGGGGGTTGTTTGAATAAAACTACAAACGGGGATTTGTTATCAAGGATTTTAGTGGGTAAGCGGTTGATTATATAGGTAGCGGAAGAAAAGGCATCAAACCAAAGGTTGGGTGGGGCATTGGCATTAAACATCATGGCTAAGCCGGTTTCGGTAATGTGGCGGTGTTTTCGCTCGGCTCTACCATTTTGTTCGGGTGTGTGTGGGCAAGATAACCGGTGATGGATACCTTGTTGTTGAAAAAGTTTTTGAACTTGGTGATTGGTGAATTCGGTGCCACCATCACTTTGAAACACTTTAATGGTTGAAGAAAATTGGTTTTGAGCAAAAGTTAAGAAAGTGGTGAGGATTGTAAAGAATTCGGATTTTGCTTTTAATGGATAGAACCAAGTAAAGCGGGAATAGTCGTCGATAAAAATAGCATAATATCGATAACCATCCTTGGAGGTCACGGGTGCGGGTCCCCAAAGGTCACAATGAATTAAGTCTAGTACATGTTCCGCGCGTTTAGGATTTTCAATAAACGGTAAGTGTTTTGTTTTTGATAATTCACAAGATTCACATAATCCTGGTTTGGGTAATATAGAAGTAACAAAAACACAACCAAGTTTATTTAAAATTGAAATTGTGTCAAAAGACACATGGCCTAAACGACTATGCCATTTATTAAAAGATGCACGAAGGTGCGATGCGGAAAGCGCGGCAACTAGAGACTTGTGACCTTGAGAGAGGATGTAGAGACCATTTTCGCACGTGCCTTTAGCTAGAACCTCCTTTGTTTTGCGGTCCTGAATTTCAAAAAAATGATTAGAAAATAAAACATCAACCGGAGAATCATTTGTTAACCTACTAATTGAGAGTAGATTTTTTGTTAAGTTGGGAACTACTAAAACATTTTTTTAAATGGATTGAGTCATTTAGAAAGGTGTTTCCAATGTGTGTAACGGAGGTCTATTGTCCGTTTCCAAAAGTAACCCGAAGGCTACCATCGTGGGATGTAACTTTGTTTTAGCCATGAATGGTAGGTAACATATGTGTTGATGCACATGTGTCGGCGGTCCAATCGGGAGAGTCGGATGCTATGTTGCAAGTACCATGAAAGGCTTCGGCAAGATTAGCATCAAGGGAAGCCTTCTTTTGAGAAAACGAGACAAGTTGAGAGCAAGTTGTAGCATAGTGGCTGGTTTGGCGACAAAGTTGACAAAGAAGGGGTAGTTTGGAATAGGATTGGTTTCGGCCCTGAAAAGAGGAACGACCACGTCCTCGAGACAATGAAGATGAGGGCCGATTGTTCCTAGTTTTGCGAGGTTCGGCATAGAAAGCGGCTTGGGGGGGTTGGGGGTTATGAAGTTTTTGGACAAAAATTTCTTGATTTTCGGCATTGGCCAAAAGATCACGAAATGAAGGAGCCAGTCGAATGGTACGTTGGGAAGTGGAAAAATTCTCAAAGGAGGCGCCAAGTCCACAAAGGAACCAATGACGTTTGTCTTCATCATCAATGGGATGTCCTATAGCCGCAAGTTGGTCGGCAATGGCCTTGAATTTGCACCCAAAGTCGGAGACCGAATCGGTCCCTTTTTAAAGGGTGCGAAGAGAATCTTTGAGGTTATGGATACGTTCAATGGAAGAATGGCTATAGGCATTGGTGAGGGCTTGCCAAACGGATTTGGCAATGGAATGGAATGGCCAATGGTTTCTGCCAAGGCTTCTTCGGATAGAGTGGAGTTGATGAGGAGGAGAATTTTTTGATCATCGGCTTGCCAAGTGAGAAACTCGGGATTGGGTACAGTGTGATTGTCGGCAATCACGGTTTCGAGAGGAGCCGGAGTGGTTCCTGTCACATGGCTGAGAAGGTTAAGGTAGGAAAGTACCGGAGTGATTTGCTTTTCCCATGCAAGATAATTGGTGGATGATAATTTTATAGTTATGAGGTGGCTAAGAGAGTGAAGAGGAATGGAGGACAAGTTTTTGACAGCCATGAATGGGGATGGTTGCAGCGAAATAGAGGTTGAAAAAAGAGGAAGAAGGAGGTTTGCTAGAGAGGATCTTGTATTGTTAGGCTGATACCATATAAACTTTATGGTTCAACTTGTTTGTTTCATTTCTATACAAGACTATATATACACATACAAACACAACAATGATGGAGATAAAAGCTCCTCTAGACTTTGACTCAATAATTATAGTTTGACTCAATAATTACACATAATTCTTTGACTCAAGACTTTAACTCCAAGAATTATGTTGTCAAGACTTTGACTCCAAGAATTATGTTGTTTCCTTATAGTGTGAAAAGGCAACATAGCGCCTCCCACACCGCTACCGGGGGGGGGGGGGGGGATGGCGTTATATTTATAACGCTTCACACTACAAACAACAACCAATAATGTGTTCACCTCCTCCTCCTCCAAGAATCTCCAAGAATGTGTGTGTTTTCCTTTTCATATTTTTTTAATAAAATGATAGATGGGGGGCGTTAATTTTTTTTCCCACCCACTACGCCCCCATTTTGAATTAAAGCCCTACACGTAAACCAATTAGGAAGAGGGCCTTAAAATTTTTCCGTCCCACTACAAATGGTCTAATGCGGCATGTTTTTGGTTCGACCTGTTTATGTTCAATTTTGGGTTCCATGTTGTTTTGTTTCGTGTTGGTCTTTCTCGTGTTTCATGAGTGAGATCATTTGTAGGTTTCATTGTTTTTGCCTTACATCTTTAGGGGATCGTTTTCTTTCAGGTTTGCGGTTCGAGATTGTATTGTTATTTTTCTCTAGATTCTTTCTAGTTAGGTTTTTGTTTTTAATAAAGTTTTAGCCCTTAAAAAAGATCACTAGTATAATAAAAATACACCTTAACCTAATATGTGAGACGTTGTAATAAAATTTAGGGGTATTGGATTTAAATAATCTGAAATTTGGGTCATTGACCAATAATAATTTGAACTTTAACGTTAGACCAGGATAATCCCAAATGAACATGTGGATGTCAAAAATGAACCTCCGTTAACTCTGAACTAACTGAGTTAGTTCAAGATGACGTTGCTGCTAAGGTGGCGTGCTGATGTGGAACAGATGCTGACGTGGCAGTTGAGGTGGCATGTCACGTTAGCATATGGTCCACGTCAGCATGACACCTCAGCAGCCATGCCATCTTGAACTAACTCAGTTAGTTCAGAGTTAACAGAGATTCATTTTTGACACGCACGTGTTTACTTTGGATTATCCTGATCCATCGTTAAAGTTCGAATTATTATTGACCAATGGCCCAAACTTTGGATCATTTAAATCCAATACCCCCTAAAATTTAAAATTTTACTTTTGGTGCTTGGATGATCGACTTGAGAATTGTGATGCAGTTAACGTAATTTCTCACCAAAGGCAATTAGTTAGTTGTTAATGAATTGTCATAATGTTAATGGTAAACTAGGATTCTATTACCCCGCGCTTCACGGTGGGAGCTCCTGTTGTGTTGAGGGTTTGGTGCACGTTAAAGATCGTGAGTCGGTGTAGAAGCTCCTGTTGGGTGGAGGGTTTTGTGGACATAAAAGATAATATTAAGTGACTGTTATTATCATGTGGGCTTTAAAAAAATACTCGCAGCTAGAAGATAAAAGTTTTGTGGTCAAAGTTTGAAATCCTAGAAGCTAAAAGTAAAAAGTTTTGTGGTTAAAGTTTGAAATCATAAAAGCTAAAAGTTTGGTGGTTAAATTGAAAGAAATTAAAACTTAAGATTTGGACTTTTTTTGCCGGCTCTTCCCTTTTTTTGGGCGGATCATCTATTTTTTTTGGGTGTTCTTCACATTATTTCTGGGCGGGTATTTGGATATTTTCTGGGCGGTTATTTGATTTTTATTTTTGTGATTATTGTACGAAACTGTAGAAGTGTCGTACAATTAATAGATATTATAATTCTACTTAATAGTGGTTCCTCTTTATTAGTGGTTGTATAGGTAATAAGAGTTTCAAAAAAATAAATAAATAAATAAATAACTAAATAATAATAATAATATTAATAATAATAATAATAATAGTAGTAGTAGGTTCCTTTTGATACCCGTTGAGATTATTCAGATTAATTTCACATACTTCATATACAAAGTTGTATCAAAATGTTTATTTTTAGTATATGTTGCTGCCCATGAAATAAACCTAGAACCATAACGTAGTATACTCGTTGTGCATACTTGTTAAGTATGTCTCACACTTATTTAGGCATGAGCTCGGGGCGGTATTGGTACCAACCGATACCGATCCTGAAAACTTCTAAAACCTAATACCGACACCGAAAGTATACGGTACGGTACCGGTATGGTATTAGTATTTTACCTTAAATACTGATCTCGTACCGATAATACCGATACCGAACACCCTCGGTTCGGTACGGAATCGGTATTCAACGCTATGTGCTCATTCCTACACCCATTTATTGCTGATTTGTTAATATGAGTAATGATTAGTGGCTTAGTGACAAATTTACCAATCCATTATTCCAACTCAAAATAAACATTTTCTTTTTGTAATATTTGTTGTCCTTTTAATAGTGTTTTTGTTTATCTATCTCTCATTTTTAGTTAACAAATATGGTCTATATATTTAGCTTGTGTTGTGATTAGAAAATGAAATAGAAAGGATTGAAGAATGAGTAGGCAAAAGTTAAACTAATAAATACATTTCTTAGAAAACCAAGAGGTGATGAAGAGAAAATTAATTTCACTTTAGGTAACCCCTTCTAAAAGAATTTTTAAATGGGTTAAAATTTATATTTAACCCATTTTTTAACTGGCTTATATTTATGTTAACTCATTTATTAAATATGTCATATTTAGGTTAACGTGTTTATAGATTTGGTTGTATTAGTTGATTTAAAACCTGTTTTGTTTTGCAGTGTCCAGATAGTATTTCAGGTAATTCGGAATGGGTTTGGGAATGGTTTCTAAGACCATTAGGTGTGGAGAGGGTGACATCTTCATGATGGGTCTCCAAGGGGTGGTGTGCACTATTGTAACATTTCGCATTTATTTATGTACGTTACACGAGCATCATTAATAAAACGTCAAGTTTCGTTATTCTCGTATACAATAATTATTTTTGTCGCGCTTGTGGAACCCTAATACCATATATATTATAATTATTATATGGAATAACCTTGAAAATATAAAAAAAAAAAAATAATATGTCTTGGCCGGGATTCGAACCCGCGCCCAAGACCGGGTCAGCCACACCAACAAGTTAACCAGCTGGGCTGGCCTTCACTTTTGATTTATATCCAACGCGTTATAATTATATCTAGACTTCAAAACTTCACAGTTGACTCGCAAAGTCAACTGTGATGAATGACTTGCCTAATCCATCAAGATCAACGCGTGATTGGTATAATTTTGGCAAACATACTCGATTATCGGCCTCATATGACTAAGCTACACGTCAATTACAGATCAATTGTCCATCAAATTAAACTTATACGCGTATGGACTTCAATTCGTGGTCAACCTTGCCAATTAAACAATCCATCGACCCTCTATATAAATTGAACCTTGGCATAGCATAACAACTCGCTCATAATCTCTTCTCAACCATCAATCTTCTTCATTTCACTCTGTGTATCTTTTTGCGAGCATCAGTTGACTTTTTTGATTGACCACTCAATCGTGCACGAAATAACATTGTAAGTTACACTTTTTCTGTGGGATATGATCATCGGCGATCACTCATCAATAGCCCCATGATTAATTGGGCTATTGATGAGTGAATCAAACAATTACAGAATTAGGGTTCGTGGGTTTTGAAATGGGGATAAACTCAGTTTTACATCGTGTATTTAATTATTCTTAAACAGACTTCATCACAACCACTGGCCTAGGCCAAGTGGTTGTGACTAAGGCTTGTAACCTCAGCCACCCGGGTTCGAGTCCCGGCTGTGGCCTTGTTTTCTATTCTTTTTCATTTTTAAACAACAAATCCTATTATATATATATTATACATTTAAAACTTATAAATTCATTTTTAAATAATAAAACCTTTTTATAAATTCTAAAAAAATTATATTTATCAAATCTGTGATAAAAGTTTTATTTAAAATTTTTAGTTTTCTAAAATTAATTGATTTAATATTTATAATAATTAAATCAATTTTATACTATTATATTTATAAAAATCCATTAAAATATCAAAACAATTTTATTAAATTCTACAAAAATTATCCTATGTTTGTACAATGTTAAACTTTACTGAAATAATTTTTAATTCAGAAAAATCATTTATTTTATATTTTTAATCAATTTTTGTTAGATTTAATCATAATTAAATCATAATAAATTCAATTTTTATTATTTTTACACCAAAATTTTATACAATTTATTTTTAAATATTTAGAACAGAAATATGATTTTTAAAATAATAATTCTTTAATTTTAGTATTTTTGAATATTAAAGTTAAATTTTGGCAATTTGTAATAAATAGATTTAAAAATCTATTTTAAAGGAAATAATTTTATAAAAATTATTTTTATACTTCAAACACATTATTGAGAACATTCTAAATTCAAATTTTATAAAAAGACTTTCTTTTATTTAATTATCATATTTCCCTTTATTTAATTAAACATTTTATTTTAAATTCAACAATTGGTTATCCCCAAATCGAAACCCTAGGATATACTTATAAACTAGTTAGACTTAGACTTATTTGTTGCCATATACATAGGGTAACACTTGGCAAACTATTGGGCTACACTTATACTATTCCTCAATACCTAATACTATACCAAGGTGAGTTTACGTAATCCTGTTTATGCGATTCTTTATACTTGCAACAATTTTAAGCAATTCAACATATATGTCTAGTAGTAAACTTTATTGCCTCATGTATTAGTCAACAGTTTCAACGAGTTTCAACAAGTTTCAACATTTACATAATCATTAGCTATGGCCAAGCCGGCGATACTCAATAATAGATCTATTGGATTGACAACCCCACCCGGATACGTGTACCTCCTACATAGGTCACGTGGGTGATTGTTATCGTTCAACATATTACTAAGGTGAACCGTAGATGACGGGATGGACCTAAACTAGTCGGAGGTTTGATTATGTCAACATATTATACTATTCATGTAGACTTAAATTTACGATAGACATACGAATTGCTAGATTTTTATACTTAAACTATATGCTTAACATGGATTATGTATTCTCACCAACTTCTAGTTGACCCCCCCATTTTTACAACTCAACAGGTGATAATGATGCTTGAAGATTAGAGTATTTATGAAGAAAATAAGGAGTCTATGCATGCTTGATTCTTGTGTGATGTATTAGATTTCCACATTCAAAACTCTTATGTATTTCAATTTTTGGATATTTACAATTTAATATTTATTTCAATTAAAATTTGGATTACCATGTGCTACTGTATACTCATCAATACGTGACACCTCGATGTTTCCGCCATCGGTTGGGGTGTTACAGATTGGTATCAGAGCCTTGGTTATAGGGAATTAGGTTATTAGAAAATAATCTAGACTATAACCTTAGGGACTTAAACAGTACTTGCTCCTCTTACTTGTAACCCTAATTGCTTCCCTAATCTTATCCTTATCCTATACCTTATATAACCCTAAACCTACTACTCTTATTCGTCTGCTGCAATCCTGATCCACCATTAGATAAATAGGACAAAATCCTCAGGTTTAACCTGAACCCCCTTGAGATCTCGTCGAAGTTCTAGATTTTAATAACGAACACGTGCAATCTGGAAGGGTGAACGCCTGTATTCTGAGTCTTCTGTCTAGGCTGGCATTGCGCATATATCCCAATCAGACGAGGGACCCGGATGCCTACCTGGGAATTCTCGGGATGAGTGTTCACTTATAGGCTAAAGCATGTCTTCATATGTTGTTAGGATCTGAGTTTGTTTGTTTTGATTGTTTAACTAAATGATGATAATAATGAAATGAAGATAGAATGAAAGTGCAGCGGAATAATAAACTGTAAATCAAAACAAGAGAGTAAATGTTTTTAGATCGAATGCTTTCATTAATTCAAAGATTACAATCGTACAAGTTACTCCCCCTCAGCCTGATCACACAGTTGTTTGTCAGAGAGAATGTTTTGTGTGTGATGCAATAGAACAGTACATGCACTGTTCTATTTATAGACTGACTCAAACCACTGATGACCTAGGCTGACGTCACCTAAGACAGTGACCTCTAACAGAATAACAAACTTAAACATCTGCTATACAAACTACTGTTACATTGAAAGTACTGATAATAAACAGCTGTTAAAGATAAACTCTGATGGTCTTGTATCCACTGCTGGAGCCTAAGTGCTGTTGGTTCCAGCAGTGCTTTGGTCTTCAGTACTTGTATCAGCTGTTGCTCTTCATCAGACCTTTGGACAGCAGTTGTTCTTCATCAGTTGTTTCCTCAGCAGTTCTTTATATCAGCAGTTGTTGAGCAGTTGTTTGGATAGAACAGTAGTTAGGGTCAGCAGTCTTTTGGGAGAAGCAAGTTGTAAAGACTGTTTATACAAGGATCAAATAGATAGCATATTTTGGCTTTCCAATCATCTGTTCTTCTCCAGGTCAGCAGACCCAACAATCTCCCCCTAGAACAGATGATGCCAAAACTCAGCTTTATTCATTGATCTTTATTTCTCATCAGACTTTCTCTGATTTGACCTTTGAATTGTAGTTCAAAGTTCAAAGCAAATAGGTCTTCTTCATCTCTTTCCAGATCCAGATTTAGCAGTGCTTGGTGATCTTCTGCACAGAGGCTGTAAGCATCATCCATACTGATCTTCTGAACCTTTCCATCTGACCTGAGCAATGTCAATTCGTGGTTGTCTTTGTTGACCTTCCACTTTAGAATTTTTGAGTCAGTGGATTTGCTGAGATGAACCTTTATTCTTGATGAGTTGGGTGAAGGTGGTCTTCCAATGAGTTCTCTGAGTTTCTCTGTTGTAGGATCAGAGAAATAATGGATTTGATTGAAGAGCCCTTCCTTGATAAATGTGTCAGCAAACTTTCTTTGATCTTCCTCTGACATCTCCTTCTGCTTTTTGAACTGTCTACTTGCAGCAGCTGTGAGATCAGAGGTTTCAAGTAAGCTGTCTAGATTAAAAGTCTGTTGGGGTCTCTTCATCATTGGCTCATCATTGTAGATTGGTTTTCTTGGAAGGCTGGGATCCTTCTTTCTATTCTCTTCCAGACTTTTATAGGTTTCAACCAATCTTAGCTCTGACCATCTGGAAACAGACCTCATCTCCCCATAATTGGCAGCTACAATCTCCTGCCTCATTCTTTTGAACTTCAAGGCTCTGACTGGGTCTCTGCCTTTGCCAAAATTGGGAGTGGAGACTTTAGCTTTGGGATCTTTGGCCATTTCTTCAATTCTGATCAGTTCTTCCCTCAAAGCATGAGTAGTCCAGCCATTGAACTGCTTTTTGTTTGCTTTGTAAGGCTTGGTTGCCATTATCTGTTCAAGAAGGGATTCCCTTACCTCCTTCTCCAAATCTACACTGAGAGGCATGGTGGACATGGAATTGCTCAGGGTCTTAGCAAAGTCTTCAATCCTTCTGAGTTTGCTAAGCTCTGCTGAATGGATGCCCTGAGCAGTCCTGTCATCCTTCCCTTTGCATTTCTCCCTGATGATGGCATCCACCTGTTCACCCTTGTATTTTAGATAGGTATCAATGTTGAGGGGAACAGGGAAGTTTGGGAGAGATGGGAAGGATCTTTCAGATGGCTGTTCAGTATTGTAGAAGGATTGTAATTCCCCCTTGAGTAGATCAAGTTCAAGGGGATACTGAACAACCAATGGTGTAATGGTTGGTGGTGGTCTATGGGATTTGAATTTGGATGTATGTGGTGAGAATGATGTGAGTGGAATGGCTGTGATGGGAGGAGTGGATTGGGCAGTTGAAATGGTGGTTGGTGATGTGTGTATGTTTTCATCATGCACAACAAAGGTTGATTTTCTCTTCCTTGTGTACATGATTTTTGGTGAAGGTGATTTGGTAGCAGTGGTTGGATTAACATCTGTTGGCCTTTTAGAAGAACCAGCAGATGTTGGGGTTTTGGCTGGTGATGTAGGTTTGGTGGTTGTTTGTTCAGGAGTGTGTGTTGGTTTGGGTATAGTGGTTTCAGTGGTTTGGGTAGCAGTGGTTTCAGTGTTTTGGGTGGCAGTGGTTTCAGTAGCAGTGGTTTTATCAACAGAGGTTTTTAACTTAGATGGTGGTTTTCTAACATGCTTGGCAGGTCTTTTCATCCTTTTAGAGGATCCCACATCTTCAGTTTCCCTTTGTTGTTTCTTCTTGAGTTCAATTAATGACTCTGCTTTTACTTCCAAGGTGTCAGCCCTCTGTTGTTTGGCCTGAGCAGCCTTTTCAGCTTCTATGTTTGCAGAGTCATCTACTGCCTTATTCTTTTCAGTGGTTTGTGGTGGTGGTGCTGTTGGTGTTGCTTGTTGTTGTTGTTGTTGTGGAGCTGATTTGGTAGACTCTGGTTTCTTGGCAGACTTGGCTTGACCTTTTTGAGAAGGAGGACAACCAAAAGGATCTAATTTTGGTAGCCTATCTCTGCCACTCTCCCCCTTTTTGGCATCATCAGCCGTGAAAACATCATCAGTTTCATCCCTGAGGATGGTGGTAGGGGCAGAGCCAGTAGTCTTCAGCAGGTGGTCCTTGATGGCTTTGATGTCAGCATGGGTATCTTTGTACCTTGCATCAACCATATTCCTGATCTCAGCCATGTAAGTTTCATGTGTCTGATCAGCCAATTTTCTGTGAGCTATGATGATGGGGGAAACTGATTTCCATAACTCATTGGCTATATCAGCAGTGGATGGTTGACTCTTGGAGAGATCTGCAATTGAGCTCAGGAGAAGCTTGACATCAGATTTGATGTCAGCAACAGAGGTTTCAATAACAGAAACTCTGGCCGTCAATTCTTGGTATTTTGACTCATCTCCTAAATGAATAGGATCATCTGAGTCCCTACCAGTGGTAGTTTTACCTGATTCAGGCCTAATAGGTGAATCAGATGCCCCTTTGTCTTGGTACTGGGGACTTCCAACTGTTTTTGGAGACACTATAGTGGCTTCAACAGTTGTTGCCTTCAAGGGAGTCTTAGCTATGAAATCACTGTCCTGATGTGAGACAGTGGTCTCTACATCAGTAGTGGCTGCTCCACTTGAAAACTCACCTAGAGTTTCATTGAACCCAGGTGGTGTAACCTCCTCTTCTGTTTGGGGGATAGCAGATTGAGTATTCTCAGGGCCAGTCACTTGTTGGAGTATACTCTCAGTGACAGGTGGAAGAGAGGAACTGGGATCTTCCTGAGATTTTTCAATTGCATCAAACAGAGGTTGCATTGTTTGTGGGACATGTGATGGTGAGAGTGGTGGAGTAAGAAGAGAATTAGCCCTGGGAGAGGGGCTTGTGAACATATGGTCAAGTGACTCATATGCATCATGATGTGTGTCCCCTTGGCTTACAACATGATCCTTTTGAGAGGATTCATGAGGAGTTTGGTCAGGTGGAGGTATGTCCAACTGTTGTGAGGAAGTAACAACAGTGGTTTCAGGTTGCTTTTGTTGTGCAACAGAGGTTTCTTCTGGTACCTCAACATCCAGAAGCCTCATTTGTGGTTGAGTGGTGGTTTTTGTGGAAGAATGTTTCTTTTTGGAAGTGGCTGGTGTGGGTTTCACAGCACTGGATGTAGTGCCATGATCACCAGGAGCAGTGGGCTCAACAACAGAGGTTTTGACAACAGTTGTTGCCTTTGTCCTCTTTGTTTGTGTTTTAGAAACTTTTGACACTTTAGACACTTTTTCTTGGGTGCTTCCACCTAGCATTCTTGTAAAAGTTTCATCAGTTAAGCTTTTCATTTGCATAGCAGCACCCTTTTTGAAAACTTTTTCTGGTAATAATTTTTGTAAAATTACACTAAGAATTCGTGGGTAAATAAGAAAAGCATTGTTTGACCCAGACTTGACTGCTTTCACATTTGATACCAAGTCCATGAACAATCCCTGGGAAAGATTGAAGTCAGAGTTTGACAACATAGCATATCCCAGATATTGCATCCTCAATGGAATTTCATTAAAGGATGTGGACTTAGCAGAGACACAAAGAAGAAGAGTATGGAAGAAAAATTTCATGACTGGAGGGAAAAACTTTTTGAAAAGAGTTGATCCAGTCATCTGACCATCGTACCCTCTTTCTTGGAACTCAGTGTGAAGCTCTGTTTTAGTGAAGGAATCCTTACCTGCCAGGTCATTCAGTGTGAAGGTTGTGGATATGATATCAGGGGTAATGACGATACTGGTTTCTCCAATTTTGGAAATAATGGATGTAGGCTTTTTGTCTTGTAGTAGAAACTCAGCATTCAACCAAAATTCTTGGAGTGTATCCAGATAAATGGGGGCGTTGGCGGTTAGGATGGGTAAGTATTTGGAATTAAGGAAAATGTCGATGGTGGAATGAAATGGAGTGTTGTCATCTGTTTTAATCAGATAGGGGAGACAATTGTGTGTAGCTTTGGCTTGAAGATCCATTGTAATGGATTTCGAAAGTGAAAATGATTGAAGATTGATGAAGGGTTTGAGAGTGAAGAAGGCGGTTTTCAGTATTTTGAATACAATGAGACAGTGTAACATCTGTTGTGGTAAAACAGGGTTTTTATAGGCTCAATGAAACCGCTGATGTGGCCAAACATCTGATTATATGAGCAGACGTGGCAATCATCTGATGGATGTAACATCTGGTGGAGAACAGCTATTTTGGTAAACAACTGATACAAACAGCTGATGGATCCAACCGTTGGATTTTTTTTTTTTTTTTTTTTTTTTTGATATAGTATATATATATATATAGGTGGACAGTTGTTTTATCTGAACAGATGTTCTGAAACAGATTTTTCAACTAACAGTTGTTTTATCTGATCAGATGTTTGGAAACAGACTTTTCAACCAACAGTGGAAATGAATGAAACAGTGGTTGTTTTATCTGATCAGATGTTATAAACAGATTTTTTCAACCAACAGTGGAAATGAATGAAACAGTGGTTGTTTTATCTGATCAGATGTTATAAACAGATTTTTCAACCAAACAGCAATTTTAAGAAAATATTTAATTTCTAAACAATTTTATTTGAAAAAAAAATTTATTTGTTTAATCCATGTTTAACATGCCAATTCTGGAAATCAGATTTGTAAAGGTAGATGTGTCTAAAGCTTTTGTTAACACATCTGCCAACTGATCCTCTGTTGGAACATGGTGTAAAGAAATCAAACCTTTTTCATAGCTGTCTCTGACAAAATGATGTCTTATGTCAATGTGCTTGGTAGTGGAATGAGAGACTGGATTCTTGATGATATTTTCAGCAGCTTGGCTGTCCAACATGAGTGGAGTCCTGAGTGCAGTTATCCCAAAATCCAGTAGTTGATTTTGAAGCCACATGAGTTGGGCTGTACAGCTTGCAGCAGCAATGTATTCAGCTTCAGCTGTTGAAGTTGAAACAGCTGCCTGCTTTTTGCTTTGCCATGAAACTAAGGCATTCCCTAGAAATTGGCACCCTCCTGAAGTGGATTTTCTTGTGGTGTGACAGCCAGCAAAGTCACTATCTGAATAACCTGAAAGCTCAATGTTTCCATTAGCAGGATACCAGATACCAAGTGTGGGAGCACCTTTGAGGTATCTGAATATCCTTTTCACAGCAATAAGGTTTGACTTTCTGGGTGAAGCCTGGGATCTGGCACAGACACAGGTAGCAAACATAATGTCTGGCCTAGATGCAGTTAGGTACAATAAAGACCCAATCATACATCTATAATGTGTTTGATCAACCAGTTCATCCTTGTCATCAATAGTGAGCAGCTTGACTGTACTCATGGGTGTGCTACATGGCTTACAATCATTCATCTCAAATCTGGTTAATAAGTTCTTTACATATTTGTTTTGGTGAATGAATGTGCCATTTTGCAGTTGTTTCACTTGAAGACCAAGGAAACACTGAAGCTCACCCATGGCACTCATCTCAAACTCTGCTGTCATGAGTTTTCTGAACTCTTCACACATTTGGTTACATGTGGATCCAAAAATGATGTCATCCACATATATTTGAACAATCATTAAGTGTTTCCCTTTCCATTTAAGAAATAAAGTTTTGTCAATTTTACCTCTTGTGAAGCCAATGGATAAGAGAAATGTGGAAAGAGTTTCATACCAGGCCCTTGGTGCTTGTTTGAGTCCATACAAAGCTTTGTTGAGCTTGTAGACATAGTCAGGATGGAATGTGTCTTCAAAACCAGGTGGCTGACATACATAGACCTCCTCCTGAATTTTGCCATAAAGGAAAGCACATTTGATGTCCATCTGATACACCTTTATATTGTGGTTGACAGCAAAGGCTAAAAAGAGTCTGATGGCCTCTAGTCTAGCTACAGGAGCAAAGGTCTCATCATAATCTATTCCTTCTTCTTGTCTGAAGCCTTGAACCACAAGCCTGGCTTTATTCTTGACAACAATACCCCTTTCATCAGTCTTGTTTTTGAAGACCCACTTTGTTCCTATAGGACAAACATCCTTAGGAAGTGGTACAAGCTCCCATACTTGTTGTCTTTTAAACTGAAGGAGTTCTTCTTGCATGGCTTCTACCCAGCTGTTGTCTTTCAGTGCCTCTTGGTACTTGACAGGTTGTGTGAGGGATAAGAAACCTGCAAAAAGACAGATATTTGAGGATTGGCTTCTTGTGAGCACACCCTCTCTGATGTTGCCAATGATCTGGTCTGGTGGATGAGCTCTTAAGTAAATAAGATCTCCTTGATATGGAACAATGGCATTTTGAGGTGATGGACAGAGGTTTGGTGACTCTGTTGGTGTAACATCTGTTGGTACTTCTGTAGTGCCATCAGATGTTTGAAATGGTAATGGAGGAATGGGTCCAAGTGGTGTGAAACTTGACTGACTTTTGTCAACAGATGATTGACTTTTGTCAACAGATGATAGGTCAGTGGTTGTGAGGGGTGAAGCAGAGGTTTGAGGATAGGACTGGCCAACAGTGGTTGACACAGCTGTGGCAGAGTTTTGACAATTGTTTTGAACAGCTGCTTCCTCTGATGCAGAATAGACTTTGTAGTGACTGGGAATCACAACATCTGTTCTGTAATCTTGCTGTGGAGACTGTGGAATACCTGCATTGTTAGTTTTAACAGTGATATCTTCAAATTTGAATTTATCTAAATCAAATAATTCAGCAGGGTTTGCAGGGATTTTCAGAGATGAAAGTTCATTGAACTTAACATTCAAGGTTTCTTCTATTGTCTTAGTCCTTGTGTTAAACACTTTGTAGGCCTTAGCAGTAGAAGAATATCCCAGAAAATAACCACAGTCTACTTTGGCTGCAAATTTTGAAATGGAATCTTTAAGATTTAAAATGAAACATGGGCAGCCAAAGATTTTGAAGAATGAGATTAATGGTTTGATTTTGAACAAAATTTCATAAGCAGTTTTTTGATGTCTGAGGTTGATCAAAACTCTGTTTTGAACATAGCAAGCAGTGTTTACAGCTTCTGCCCAAAAGGACAGTGGCAAACCAGAATCTGCTAGCATGGTTCTTGCGGCTTCTATAAGAGTTCTATTTTTCCTCTCAACTACCCCATTTTGTTCTGGTGTTCTTGGGATGCTGAACTGCCTCACAATCCCTTTTGACACACAGAAGTCATCCAACTCCTTATTTTTAAACTCTGTTCCATTGTCACTCCTGAAGACTTTTACTGGCAAGTCATACTGCTTTTCAACCTTGGTGACAAAGTCCTTCAATATACCTGCAGTCTCATCTTTAGAGTGTAAAAAGTAAGTCCATGTAAACCTAGAAAAATCATCAACTATGACAAGACAAAATCTTTTTCTTCTTAGACTCATGATTTTAACAGGGCCAAACAAGTCCATATGCAACAGTTGTAAGCACTGACTAGTTTTGGACTCATCAATGGATTTGTAAGAGCTTTTATGTTGTTTCCCTTTTAAGCAAGAAACACAATGCTCATCACATTTAAATTCTTTTGATGGTAAACCTCTGACAAGGCTTTGTTTTGAGAGTGTGTTGATAGTATTAAGGTTGGTATGACCCAGTCTCCTATGCCACAATTCTGTCTCCTTAGTGGAGGCAGCAGAAAACAGACAGACATTTGCCATAGGATTGTCCTTTAACATATCAACAACATACACATTGCCACTTCTATGAGCATCAAGCTGTGCTTTGCTCTCAGCAATAATGGTATCAATCTTTTTCACCACTTCTGGCCCAATAATCTTACAAGTTTTCTTTGTGAAGAATGAGCCATAACCTTTGTCACTCATTTGTGAAACACTCAGAAGATTAAACTTGAGATTATCAATAAGATTGACATTTTCAAACTTGAGTTTTCCTGCCTGTACAGTCCCTGAACCCAACACCTTACCTTTAGAATCATTACCAAAGGATATATCACCCCCTCCATGAGCCAAGAAGTCCAGAAGTAGGGCTCTACATCCTGTCATGTGCCTGGAACCTCCACTATCTACATACCAAAGACTATCTAAACAAGCAGAAGCTCCCTGCACATCAGTAAATGATTAGTTTTGGTGAGTGTCCAAAGCCAAATTGGCTTTGGATGGGTCCTCAGACCTTTCAGACTCAAGTTTTGGAAGGTGATCAGTGGTTTGGACCAATTTTTGAATTAAGGTCAACAACTGCTGCTGACCATTTGCCAGTGCTTGTATGTCAGCACTTGGGGCAGCAGTTGTTTGATCACTTTCTGACAGATGATAATACCCATATGGATTTCTGTTCACTCTTGGTTTAGAGGGTCTTTTTGGCTCCTCATAAACATGTGGCAGACTGTGACATGGAGGTTGACCATAACCTCTTGGGTATTTGCTTGTGGGTGGAGCATCTGTTACTTGGACATCTCTAGAAGCAGATGTTTCAAGCCTTTTTGTAACAGATGTTTGGGCAGGTGTGAAGGTCTGTTTGGGCTTTCCTTTTGGAGTACTAACCACAGGGTTTGCAAGAGTTTTTGCTTTGTATTCTTGTATTTTTACATCAAAATTTTTGAGATACAAGCACTCTTTAGTCTTATGATTCTTTTTCCCACATATTGAGCATGTGGCTTTTGAATCACATTCACTTGTTCCTTTGTTGATGTCATATTCTTTTAGAAGAAAACAGTTTTTGGTGACATGATTCTTCTTTTCACAGAAATCACAAAACAAGTTAACAGTCTTTTCTTTCTTCTTCCCCTTTTCAGTCTTCTTTTCAGCAGATGTTTGAGCATCTGCTGGAGAATCTTTCAGGGGAATGACTTTTGCCAAGGGAATGACCCTTGCCTGAGGAGCTGTCTTTCCCTCAGGAGTTTTAAAATCAACAGGTTTATAATTTTCAAGAGTATCACACTCATCAGACCAAGTAGGTTTAAATTCATACTTTTCAAGTTCAGCAAAAGATGAGGAACCTTCTGGTTTTTCAAGAACAATTTTCTTACCATTTGGTTCAGTGATTTTAATCTCTTGACCCTGCAGGTTTGTTGGTACTATCTCAACAGACTTTTGACTCTTTGTGTCAGTGTTTTCAAAAGCTGGAGCAGTGGTTGCAAAACCAAAGCCAAACTTCACATGACTTTTGGTTTGTTTGTTGAGTAGCATCTCAAAACCTCTACATGATTCCACCCATTTTTTACATTCAACTTGGGTGGACTCAAGCTCACTTTTACAACTTTGATATTTTGTTATCATAGTTTGGAGCTGGTCTTTGGTTATAGTTGCTTCATGTTTTAGACTGCTAATTTCAGATTCTTTTGCAGTTAAACTTGTTTTCAAATCTTTTGTGAGTTTTTCAAATTTAACTTCATCATCCAAAATTTTCTTTCTAAGGTTTTCATTCACCTCTTTGATGTTAGCAAATGCTATTACACATTTGTCAGAACACAATTCTTTAAGAATTTGAGGAGATACCTTAGCAGCAGCCATCAAAGCACAATCACACTTGCACTCACATTCATCAGATGCACCCCAGGGATCTGAGAGATTCACAACCTCTTCTTCAGGTTTTTCACCTGCAACAACTTCACTAACAATATCACCAGTCACAACATCAGATTCAGTTACCACTTCCTCAGATTCAATCTCATCAACCATAGACATGAAACAAAAATTTTCTGGTTCATTTTCAGCTTTGGCAACTAGTGCAAAATTCTCATCTGTTAGCTCATCAGGTAGACTGCTCCAATCAACAAAGCCTTGTGTAAAGAAGCTCTGTTGACTAGTCTCTGCAGGAGCAGAAGATGGAGCAGCAGTCGTTTGTACAGGTGGTTGAGCAACAGGTGTTTGCACATAATGAATCTGAGGAACAGTGGTTTGGACATACTGGACAGGAACAGTGCTTGAGGACTGTGCAAAATGAGCAGTGTTTTGCACATTTGGTCCAGGGGTATTATAGGAATTCTGATAAGTGTTGGTCTGTGGTCTTTGATTTGGATAGGTTATCATAGGTGTACCATGTTGACCCCTACATTCCCTAGCAAAATGACCAAACCTATGACATTTATAACACTTGATCTTTGATTTATCCAACCCAACCTTAGATCTGCCAGTCAACCCTGGAAACCTTCTCCCAGTTTTCTTGTAAAAATTATTAGTTCTTACACTGAGAAGGGCCAATTGGTGCATAATGTCCATTTCTTCCAAATCATCAGGGTCAAAGTATTTTAGGTCATCATACTCAAAGGATATGTTGTCAGATGCCTGTATATCACCACCACTTGCTGTGAAAGCATAGTTTGGTGAATAAGAATCAGAGTTAAAACCTGAGTTAAAACCTGAAGTTATGTCAATAAAATGATCATAACTCTGATCCTTTGTGTTTCCAGGCACCTCATCATGACCCAAAAGTGCTGTATTCCCAAACACATAGTCATCAGACACTTTTCCAGAGTCCTGGAGCTTCTTTTTCTGGTTGAGCTCTCTTTCATAGGTCAAGAGCTTACCATGAAGCTGGGTCAGTGATAGGTCTTTAAATCCTATTGAGTTTCTCATAACAATAGCAATAGTGTCCCATTTGTCTGGTAATGATCTTAAAAACCTATGGTTCAAAGTTGAATGAGGGTAAGTAAGACCAACCAATTTTAGTTCACTAATTAAGCAGTTAAATCTCTCAAACTGTTGAGTTAATGACTCTCCTTTGACATGACTGAATGTTTCATATTGTTGGTTAAGTATTTCACGGTTGTTTTCAATAACCTCCTCAGTCCCACCAAACTGCTCTTTCAGTGCATCCCACAACTCCTTTGCACTGTTACAGTGTAACAACCCAGCATATATATCATTGGGTAGAGCCATGGCCACAATACTGAAGGCCTTAGCATCTAGCTCAATTTTCTGAAAATCCTGGTCGGAGTAGTTTTCAAGTTTCTTTGGCTCAAACACTTTGGGATCTTCAGTACTCGGCACAGTCGGAACATGTGGTCCGAAGATAACCGACTTCCAACACCCAGTGTTTTGTTGAGCTAGAACATGGCTCATCCGACGTTGCCAGATATTGTATTCAGATCTGACAAGCATCGGTGGCTTGTTGTTCGTGCCAGTGTTATGTGGATCGTGATTGATAGAAGCCATTCTCTGATTTTTCAAAAAACAAAGTCTGTTTAACAACGGTTGAAACGAAATTAAACTATTACTCTGTTTTCAATCAAACTGACAAACGATATCAATAATTGTGAGCTGATTATTAAATTGATTTGTTAGATCGAATTTAATTGACCAAGCTCTGATACCAATTGTTAGGATCTGAGTTTGTTTGTTTTGATTGTTTAACTAAATGATGATAATAATGAAATGAAGATAGAATGAAAGTGCAGCGGAATAATAAACTGTAAATCAAAACAAGAGAGTAAATGTTTTTAGATCGAATGCTTTCATTAATTCAAAGATTACAATCGTACAAGTTACTCCCCCTCAGCCTGATCACACAGTTGTTTGTCAGAGAGAATGTTTTGTGTGTGATGCAATAGAACAGTACATGCACTGTTCTATTTATAGACTGACTCAAACCACTGATGACCTAGGCTGACGTCACCTAAGACAGTGACCTCTAACAGAATAACAAACTTAAACATCTGCTATACAAACTACTGTTACATTGAAAGTACTGATAATAAACAGCTGTTAAAGATAAACTCTGATGGTCTTGTATCCACTGCTGGAGCCTAAGTGCTGTTGGTTCCAGCAGTGCTTTGGTCTTCAGTACTTGTATCAGCTGTTGCTCTTCATCAGACCTTTGGACAGCAGTTGTTCTTCATCAGTTGTTTCCTCAGCAGTTCTTTATATCAGCAGTTGTTTGGATAGAACAGTAGTTAGGGTCAGCAGTCTTTTAGGAGAAGCAAGTTGTAAAGACTGTTTATACAAGGATCAAATAGATAGCATATTTTGGCTTTCCAATCATCTGTTCTTCTCCAGGTCAGCAGACCCAACATATGTTATTAAAATTTAGAATCTTTGATAAGTCAACGTTTTCGTTTATTCGTTTTAATTAATGAATAAATGATTACATTCCTTATATAATCTCATTCATTTCATAGTGTCTATTACAGATCATGCCTCCACGTCGCAGCACTCGCAACAGCAATGGTGAGAACCACGAAGAAGGTGGTGACAACCATAATCATGACCAAGTTCCTAACCACAACAACAATGGTGTCGATGCTCAACTGGCTGCGATCATTTCCCAACAAATGGCGTAGCAAATCGCAACTCTAGTTCCCAGTTTACTCGCTCAGGTCATCCAAATGAACGGCAACGGGAACGGTCACGGCAACGGTCACGGGAACGGGAACGGCAATGGTAATGGAAATGGACCCCCAGCCTGCACCCTTAAGCATTTCAACTCTTGTAACCCTCCAAAGTTTAGTGGTGAAGAAGGAGCTACAGGACTCCTCCAATGGTTTAAGGGTATTGAGAATACCTTCATCAACAGTGAGTGCCCCGACAACTTCAAGGTTCGTTACGCCATGAGTGTTCTCCATAAACGAGCACTCACTTGGTGGAATGAAGAAAAGCGTACTCGTGGGGCCGAAGTTGCTCTTGCTATGACATGGGACCAAGTCAAGGAGGTCATGAAGGAAGAGTTTTGTCCTCGCAATGAAGTTAAGAAGCTTGAGGATGAGTTCCACACCTTAGCTCAAGATAGTGGGGAAAACCTTGCCTACAACACCCGCTTTCATGAGCTTAGCTTATTGTTGCCTCACAAAGTTACTCCTCTGCCGGTAGCCATCGAGAAGTACATCGGTGGTCTGCCCATGCAAATCCAGGACACCGTTTGGGGTAGGAATCCTGCAACTTTGGAAGAGGCCAAACGTCTAGCGGCCACTCTTACTGATAATCACGTGAAGAACGGTACTCTCTTCCGCAAAGGCACTAAGAAGACAGTTGCCAAAGACACTCCACAGCCTGCAATTGAAGTCAAGCCTGAGACCTCAAGCAACAAAAAGCGCAAAGCTAGAAACTATATGGTTGCTGCTACTCCACCTGCTACCCAAAACCCAGCCAAGAAACCCTATGGTGGAACACACCCTCTTTGCAACACCTGCCAGTTCCATCATCTTCCTGGTAGACCATGCCGCCAGTGTAATAACTGTAAACGGTATGGACACTACACCAATGCCTGTCAAGCCCCTGCTGCCCAAAACAACCAAAACAACCAAAACAACCAAAACAACCCTGCCAGAAACAACCCTGCTCCCAACCAACAAAACAACAGGCCTACTCGTGGTCAATGCTACGAGTGTGGCAGCCCTGATCACTACATCAACAACTGCCCTAATCGTAACCAGAACCAAAACCGAAACCAAAACCAAAACCAGAACCGCAACCAGAACCAAGGTGCTCGAGGTCGCGCCTACAATCTCAACGCTAACCAGGCTCGTGACAACAACGAAGTGGTGAATGGTACGTTCCTCATTAATAACCACTATGCATCCATATTATTTGATTCGGGAGCTGATAAGTCATTTGTGTCACTGAAGTTTGAACCTTTACTTAACTTACCCCACACTAATCTAGAGGAGCCTTTAGTAGTAGAGGTAGCTAACGGGAAGTCTATTTCGATCGACTCTATTATTCGTAACTGCTTGTTGAACCTCGACGATCATACCTTCTCTATCGATCTCATCCCCATGCATCTTGGTAGTTTTGATGTTATAGTAGGCATGGACTGGTTGTCAACTCATCGTGCCGAAATTCTGTGCTTCGAGAAAGTCATACGCATTCCTCTCGAATCTGGTGAGATTTTGAAGATCTATGGTGAGAAACCCTGTGGCGAGCTTAAGCTTATGTCTTGTACTACTGCCCAAAAGTACTTACGAAAGGGTTATACAGCCTTCTTAGCTAACGTGATAGAGAAGAAGGACAAAGGCAAAAGTATCCAAGACATTCCTATTATTCGTGACTATCCTGAAGTTTTCCCAGAGGATTTACTTGGTTTGCCTCCTGCTCGACAAGTTGAATTTCGTATTGATCTTGTTCCTGGTGCTAATCCTGTCACTAAAGCTCCTTATCGTCTTGCACCCTCTGAAATGCAAGAACTCGCCAGTCAATTACAGGAACTTTCTGATAAAGGGTTCATTCGCCCTAGTTCTTCTCCATGGGGAGCCCCTGTCTTGTTCGTTAAAAAGAAGGATGGTTCTCTTAGAATGTGTATTGACTACCGTGAACTCAACAAACTCACCATCAAGAATCGTTACCCACTTCCTAGGATTGACGATCTCTTCGATCAACTTCAAGGAGCAACCCACTTCTCGAAGATTGATCTCCGTTCTGGTTATCATCAACTTAGAGTCCACGATGAAGATATTCCCAAGACAGCTTTTCGCACACGCTATGGTCACTATGAATTCATGGTTATGCCTTTTGGGTTGACCAATGCTCCCGCAGTATTTATGGATTTGATGAATCGGGTTTGTAGACCCTATCTCGACAAATTCGTGATCGTCTTCATCGATGATATTTTGATTTACTCTAAATCAAAGTCCGATCACGAACAACATCTGCACTCCATCTTGGGTCTCCTAAAGAAAGAACAACTGTACGCCAAGTTCTCGAAATGTGAATTTTGGCTTAAGGAAGTTCAATTTTTGGGACACGTCATTGATATGAACGAAATTCATGTTGATCCCGCAAAGATCGAAGCTGTGAAAAATTGGAGTGTTCCTCAAACTCCAACTGAAGTCCGTTCTTTCCTTGGTTTGGCTGGTTATTATCGTCGATTCATCGCCAATTTCTCCATGATCGCTGTTCCTCTCACTACCTTAACTCACAAGGGTAAACCCTATGAGTGGGGACCAAAGAAAGAGGAAGCATTTGAAACTCTTAAGCTGAAACTTTGTGAAGCTCCTATCTTGTCTCTACCTGATGGTAATGATGATTTCGTGGTCTACTGTGATGCATCGAACCAGGGTCTTGGTTGTGTTCTCATGCAACGAGGAAAGGTTATTGCTTATGCGTCTCGACAACTCAAGACTCACGAAAAGAATTATACCACCCATGATCTTGAATTGGGCGCTGTTGTCTTTGCACTCAAGATTTGGAGACATTATCTTTATGGGACCAAATGTGTGGTGTTCACGGACCACAAAAGTCTCCAACATGTCTTCGATCAAAAGAATCTGAACATGAGGCAACGACGTTGGGTTGAATTACTTAACGACTATGATTGCGAAATTCGCTACCATCCTGGCAAGGCGAATGTTGTGGCTGACGCACTTAGTCGTAAAGAGCGTGTCAAACTCCAATGTGCGAGAGTTCGTACTGACCTTCAAGATCGCATTCTCCAGGCTCAACACACATCAGTCACCCAAGGTAACATGTACGATGAAATGTCTTGTGGTGCTGAAACTCAACTTGAAACCAAACCCGATGGTCTCCTTTATTTCCTTAATCGACTGTGGATTCCCGACCGTGATGATCTTCGTACTTTTCTCATGAACGAGGCTCATAAGTCTCGTTATTCTATTCATCCTGGAGCTGACAAGATGTACCAAGATCTCCGTTATTCTTATTGGTGGCCTGGTATGAAGAAAGACATTGCTCTTTTCGTTGCAAAATGCCTCACTTGTTCCAAGGTCAAGGCTGAACATCAACGACCATCTGGTATGCTTGAACAACCAGAGATTCCTGTCTGGAAATGGGAGAGCATAGCTATGGATTTCATCACCAAACTCCCTCGTACGCCCAAAGGTTTTGACAGTATTTGGGTAATCGTCGATCGTTTGACCAAGTCAGCTCACTTCCTACCTATTCGTGAGAAGTATTCTGTGGAAAGGTTGGCAAAGATGTACGTAAGTGAAATCGTATGTCGTCACGGTATACCTTTGGACATTATTTCTGATCGCGATGGTCGTTTCACCTCTCACTTTTGGGAGTCTCTACAAGATGCTTTGGGTACCAAGTTGAACCTGAGCACTGCTTATCACCCTCAAACTGATGGTCAGACTGAACAAACCATCCAAACACTTGAGGATATGCTCAGGGCATGTATCATCGATTTTGGTGGCGCATGGGATTCTCATCTCCCTTTGGTTGAGTTTTCATACAACAACAGTTATCACGCCAGCATTAACATGGCTCCTTTCGAAGCACTCTATGGTCGGAAATGTCGTTCACCTGTCTGTTGGACTGAGGTTGGTGAAGCTCGTATTACTGGACCCGAACTAATCCAGGAAACCACAGACAAAATTCAGCTTATTCAGGATAATCTTCTCAAGGCTAGAAGTCGCCAGAAGAGTTATGCTGATAAACGTCGTAAACCCTTGGAATTTCAAGTTGGGGACCTTGTACTACTTAAGGTATCCCCTTGGAAAGGAGTAATTCGTTTCGGTAGAAAGGGAAAGCTAGCTCCTCGATACGTAGGCCCCTTCAAAATCCTTGACAGAGTTGGAAAAGTGGCTTACAAACTTGAACTTCCACCTGAGCTAAGCAATGTTCATCCGACCTTCCATGTTTCGAATCTCAAGAAATGCTTAGCGGATGAGAACCTTCATGTTCCTCTTGAGGATGTGCAAATTGATGAAAGCATGCACATTATCGAGAAACCCGTCGAGATTGTTGATACTGGAGTCAAGAAACTCAAGCGCAGTCGCATTCCGATCGTTAAGGTTCGTTGGGAATCTAAACGAGGCCCAGAGTTCACTTGGGAACGTAAAGACCAAATGAAGTCGAAGTATCCACATCTTTTTCCACCAGACTCTCCAACTCCAACTTCGGGACGAAGTTCCTAAAAGTAGGGGAGACTGTAACATTTCGCATTTATTTATGTACGTTACACGAGCATCATTAATAAAACGTCAAGTTTCGTTATTCTCGTATACAATAATTATTTTTGTCGCGCTTGTGGAACCCTAATACCATATATATTATAATTATTATATGGAATAACCTTGAAAATATCAAAAAAAAATAATATGTCTTGGCCGGGATTCGAACCCGCGCCCAAGACCGGGTCAGCCACACCAACAAGTTAACCAGTTGGGCTGGCCTTCACTTTTGATTTATATCCAACGCGTTATAATTATATCTAGACTTCAAAACTTCACAGTTGACTCGCAAAGTCAACTGTGATGAATGACTTGCCTAATCCATCAAGATCAACGCGTGATTGGTATAATTTTGGCAAACATACTCGATTATCGGCCTCATATGACTAAGCTACACGTCAATTACAGATCAATTGTCCATCAAATTAAACTTATAAGCGTGTGGACTTCAATTCGTGGTCAACCTTGCCAATTAAACAATCCATCGACCCTCTATATAAATTGAACCTTGGCATAGCATAACAACTCGCTCATAATCTCTTCTCAACCATCAATCTTCTTCATTTCACTCTGTGTATCTTTTTGCGAGCATCAGTTGACTTTTTTGATTGACCACTCAATCGTGCACGAAATAACATTGTAAGTTACACTTTTTCTGTGGGATATGATCATCGGCGATCACTCATCAATAGCCCCATGATTAATTGGGCTATTGATGAGTGAATCAAACAATTACAGAATTAGGGTTCGTGGGTTTTGAAATGGGGATAAACTCAGTTTTACATCGTGTATTTAATTATTCTTAAACAGACTTCATCACAACCACTGGCCTAGGCCAAGTGGTTGTGACTAAGGCTTGTAACCTCAGCCACCCGGGTTCGAGTCCCGGCTGTGGCCTTGTTTTCTATTCTTTTTCATTTTTAAACAACAAATCCTATTATATATATATTATACATTTAAAACTTATAAATTCATTTTTAAATAATAAAACCTTTTTATAAATTCTAAAAAAATTATATTTATCAAATCTGTGATAAAAGTTTTATTTACAATTTTTAGTTTTCTAAAATTAATTGATTTAATATTTATAATAATTAAATCAATTTTATACTATTATATTTATAAAAATCCATTAAAATATCAAAACAATTTTATTAAATTCTACAAAAATTATCCTATGTTTGTACAATGTTAAACTTTACTGAAATAATTTTTAATTCAGAAAAATCATTTATTTTATATTTTTAATCAATTTTTGTTAGATTTAATCATAATTAAATCATAATAAATTCAATTTTTATTATTTTTACACCAAAATTTTATACAATTTATTTTTAAATATTTAGAACAGAAATATGATTTTTAAAATAATAATTCTTTAATTTTAGTATTTTTGAATATTAAAGTTAAATTTTGGCAATTTGTAATAAATAGATTTAAAAATCTATTTTAAAGGAAATAATTTTATAAAAATTATTTTTATACTTCAAACACATTATTGAGAACATTCTAAATTCAAATTTTATAAAAAGACTTTCTTTTATTTAATTATCATATTTCCCTTTATTTAATTAAACATTTTATTTTAAATTCAACAATTGGTTATCCCCAAATCGAAACCCTAGGATATACTTATAAACTAGTTAGACTTAGACTTATTTGTTGCCATATACATAGGGTAACACTTGGCAAACTATTGGGCTACACTTATACTATTCCTCAATACCTAATACTATACCAAGGTGAGTTTACGTAATCCTGTTTATGCGATTCTTTATACTTGCAAGCAATTCAACATATATGTCTAGTAGTAAACTTTATTGCCTCATGTATTAGTCAACAGTTTCATCGAGTTTCAACAAGTTTCAACATTTACATAATCATTAGCTATGGCCAAGCCGGCGATACTCAATAATAGATCTATTGGATTGACAACCCCACCCGGATACGTGTACCTCCTACATAGGTCACGTGGGTGATTGTTATCGTTCAACATATTACTAAGGTGAACCGTAGATGACGGGATGGACCTAAACTAGTCGGAGGTTTGATTATGTCAACATATTATACTATTCATGTAGACTTAAATTTACGATAGACATACGAATTGCTAGATTTTTATACTTAAACTATATGCTTAACATGGATTATGTATTCTCACCAACTTCTAGTTGACCCCCCCATTTTTACAACTCAACAGGTGATAATGATGCTTGAAGATTAGAGTATTTATGAAGAAAATAAGGAGTCTATGCATGCTTGATTCTTGTGTGATGTATTAGATTTCCACATTCAAAACTCTTATGTATTTCAATTTTTGGATATTTACAATTTAATATTTATTTCAATTAAAATTTGGATTACCATGTGCTACTGTATACTCATCAATATGTGACACCTCGATGTTTCCGCCATCGGTTGGGGTGTTACAACTATGATGACAGGCATCCTCATTAGCCAGAATTATTAAAAATAATAAAAATCTATTAAAAATAATAACAAATGGCCCGGCATCAAAGTCGTAGGAATGCCGCTCATGCCGTGACGGCCTGGGAGGGGGGTGTTGCCCGGGGCGGCAATGGCATGGCCACCCTTGCCGGCCCACTACACCGAGTGGTCTAAAGAAAAAACAGATTTGAAGCACATTAGCTAGCTATGGTCAAAACATATAAAACCTACTTTCACAAATCATGCCCCTTGACTATAGATTGATTATATGCCCTACTTTCAAAACCCTTTAATCAGATGTCACCTTAAAAGAAAATGCAATAAAATAATTATGTGATTAGGATATATGATTACCAAAACTGAAACCCTCATTAGTCATTACTAAAACAAACATGACATAACTTATGACACAAACATGTCTTTTATTTCTTTCCTGTCCTAAGAAACCTCATGTGTACTTTACAACCCCAGTAATCTTAACTAATCATTAGATAATGAAAAATTAATTGATTAATTATATACAAACCATCATTTTCTTAAACACTCTGAAAATAATAATAATAATAATAATAATAATAATAATAATAATAATAATAATAATAATAATAATAATAATAATAATAATAATAATAATAATAATACTTTAGCCTAGAGGGAGTAGTGGGCAAAGGCAGTAGGTTTTTGCCCAATTATATAGGCGTCACATAAGCAAAGGGGACTTTGCCCACCAAAACAAAAAAAGAAGTGAGTGGTGTGCAAATGCAAGGGACATTTGTTTATGTATTGTTTTTTTAATTGAATTATGTATTTGATTATGTTTTTAATTTAAATTTAGTTTCTTTAAAAAAGAAAAAGAAGTGAGTGGTGTACAAAAGCAAGGGACATTTGTGAGAAGTGTAAGAAGGGTTTTGAACCAGTGGATTGGTTATTTGGATGGTTAGGATCTAATAGCGGCAAAACTGTAAATATTGGTTTAAAAACCATTAAGGGGAAGAGTAAATGAGTAATTGGTCATTTTTAAATAAAGAAACTAATCTTCTCTCCCCCCCCCCCCAATTAAATCCTGCGATTACTACTCTCCCTTTCACTCTCTCTCATCAAAACCTACAAACATCAAAACATTTGATCATAAAACTTCTAAAGCAAATGAGGAAAATTAGAAAAAGTATGAGGTTTAAACTTCAATGTAATCACAAATTCACAGACACGAGAATAAAGTCATGGTGTTTAAACGTCGGGAATGATCTCGTTACTATTCACATAATAGTGTTTTTGCATCTACAATGATTGTGTTACGATTCATAGTTGGGATGGTGTTTTAAATAGGTTGTTTGTAGATGTTTTTCACATGATGTAAGCCATTCATATATGTATGTTCTATTTTTATAATGTTCTTTGGGGGTTTTGGATTTTTATTCATATCAATGTGCTTTATCTTCATGGTGGTTATATAGTGTTCTAACGTTTGGAATAATTGTGTTACGATTCACATCTGAAATGGTGTTTAAGTATTTTATTGGTAGTTGTTTTTCACATAATGTAAAATATTCATATCGTTATGTTTTATTTATGGTGTTCTTTAGGGGTTTTTGTTTTTTTATTCACATCAGTGTGTTTTATCTTCATGGTGGTCATATCAGTTAGTTTTATTTTTGTACACCCTAAAAAGTTGTGATTGATAAAACATGACCATGTATGACTGACATCCTTTACATAAATATAATAAAAACACCAAACGTTGGGTAAAAAAATCAAAATTTGCCTTGAATATAAAAACCACACATTGATTATTAAACACTGCTTATCTGTCTGGTGTTTTATAGGCGCTGCAAATCTTGAAGCATATCCATAAATCTACTATACATAATACATTGTTAAAACACAACATAGAATTAAACAAAATATCAAACAAACAAAACACCAAAAGAAAAACTTGATGTTTTTTGGTCTAGGTTGTGAATGAGAATTATACGTTTATAAAACATGTTAGAATTTTGAATTATGGTTGATAAAAAAATCACTGGAAAAACTCCATCAAATTAATTACATGATAACTTCCTTGTTTTGTGCTTGATCAGATTACCTTAACACCACCATTTGATAGAAAAACAGGTGTCATGTGTCATCACCATAGTATTTCTTACCATTCTCACAAAAAAACACACTTATTTTGTACGTTACTCCACCCTATATATATATATATATATATATATATATATATATATATATATATATATATATATATATATATATATATATAGGGTAGGGATCCTAGGAGAACACTTCGCTAATTGAGTACAGAGAGAACCATTATGGACCATATATTTCTTTAAGGCAAATTTTTTTTTTATCTAAATCGCGGGTTTTTATTGTATAGTCACCAGTGATTAACATTTTCGATGATCCACCTATATGTATATTATCAATTTTCTATTATACGTATTTGTATATTGTCAAACATATATTTATGATACTTATTTTTCAAATTCTAACTCGTATAGACATATATGTACATTAAAAAAACATGTACCTACCCACAATCTTCCTTTCTATACATGTATGTATAACCATTTCTACACATTTGCATACATATATATATATATATATATATATATATAGGGGATGGTTCAATAGAAAACTCATTTTATTGAGAGAACTCGAGAACTTTATATTACATATGTGCAATATATCATATATTGAATATGTGTAGTATATATTACACATGTGTAATATATCATATGTTACACATGTGTAATATATATTACACATATGCAATATATGATATATTGCACATATGTAATATATATTGCACATGTGTAACATATGATATATTACGTATGTGCAATATATGATATATTGAGTGTATTACATATATGTAATATATATTGCACATGTGTAACATATGATATATTGCACATGTGCAACATATGTAATAATAATATATTACACAAGTGTAATATACAACATATGATATAGTACATATGTGTAATATAGAGTTCTCGAGTTCTCCCCCTAACTGTGAGTTCTCAATTGAACTTTCCCCTATATATATATATATATATATATATATATATATATATATATATATATATATATATATAGGGGAAAGATCCGGTACAAAGTGTTTTTTCGGTAAGAACTGTGAGAATCAAAGGAGGGTATTTTTTTTTTTCAAAATTTTTTTCCCATATTGTTAAACATGTATTATAGTATTGAAAACTAAAAAAAAAAAAAAAATTGGTGTAGAGTAATTACGTGTAGAGTAATTAAATAATTACTCTAGTGTAAACTAATGTATTTACTTTAATGACGTAATTACACTAAAAAAAAATTTTTTAGTTTTTTTTTTTTTGTATTATTCATCTAGAAAAAATGTTTAAGCACATGGGAAAAAAATCTAAAAAAATAAATAATTTTTTTTACCCCCTTTGATTCTCACAGTTCTTACCGAAAAAACACTTTGTATTTGATCTTCACTCTCTCTCTCTCTCTCTCTCTCTCTATATATATATATATATATATATATATATATATATATATATATATATATATATATATATATATCTACTACATTATAAAGAGTGAGGGATGGGCAAAGTTGTCCAAGTTGGTAAACTTAAGATGGCAGTCATGTGCTTTAACTCTCAAATGTCATATAAATCTTCCTTAATTTACCCTTCAATGCATTAAGATACTTATACCATGTAACCCAAAGAAATCATTTCATCCCTCTTTATTATAACTAGAGAGAAACCCGCGCATTGCTGCGGGGCAAAAATTTGAAACTTAATCACTGTTATAAAACTTGCTAGTTAAAAATAGGTTGAAACGTCAAACGAGCGAGCATTACGGAAGAGATTACCCGTGGCTAGTCATGTACAAATCGGTATTTTTCCTCAACCCGGACCGGTTTTAAAACCGGTTCAGTTTTTTTTACTCAAGGAAAACCGGTTTTTTTCTAAAACCGATCCGGTTTTCAAACCGGTTTTTACGAACGGGGGGCACCAACAATCCAAACCGGTTAGAACCGGGTCCTGGACCGGTTTTTTGGAAAAACCGGTTTAAAAAAAAACCGGAAAAAAACGGTTTTTTTTACTCAAAAATGTTGTTTTATGCAGCTGCTGTTGCTGCTGTTTTCTGTGAATTTTTTTTTTTTTTTTTTTTGATATTCAACCTTAATGCAAGAAACTTAATACCAACACAAAATAACTTAAACATACGATTTCATTTATTGAAAACAACGACAAAAAATATCAAAACGAAAATAGAATTCAACGATTACATCAAAACAAAATAGAAAACATAATCTTAAACGAAAGTGGACGTCTAATCTTCACCCGAACCGGCGTTGTTTCTTATCCATTCATCCATTTCCGCTTCATATTCGGACATTGGTTCGGTTAAGTCCGCGTTGACCTCGTCCTCGTACACTTCGCCTTCATATTCAAGTTCTCCCTCATGTGAGCGTATGTTTTGCACCCTCTCCGCGGCATCCAAATAATCCTTTAAGCAAATCGCCATCTCTACCGAAGGTGGAGTTAGTCGCGTCCTACGTATCGAAATGACCCTGCCACTAATAGAGAAAGCGGATTCCGAAGCTACCGTGGAAGCTTGGACGGTTAGTAAATCTCGGGCCATGGCGGCTAAGACCGGAAATTGATCTTCCTTACTTTTCCACCAAGCCAACACATCAAAATTTTTAAATTCTTCGGGAGTCAAACCTTTTAAATAGTTTTCGGCACCATACCTCCCAAGTTCGCTACTAGGAGCGTTACCCCGTGCACGTTTATTAGACATGTCCAACAAATCATTGTATAAATCAAAATCCGTATCAAGTACATTTTGAGAAGCTTGTCTCATTTGCATTTGAATGGACGACATTTGACCATAACGTTCAAAATAAATATGATACATATCCGTTAGATGTTTATTAAATCTTCCTACAATACCTTTTGAAAAATACGGATCTTGAGTCGTGTTCAAGTCCAACTCGTTGCAAAATTTTTCAATTATATTTTCTACCCCCCCTATATTGTAACACGGGTTTAAAGCGGATGCACAAGTAAAAACTGCCGGTGATTCCGAAAAATATTTTCTAAATTTTTCCTTCATAGTTGCCGCCATTTCTTTGTATGAACTACCTCTACATTCCATTTCCCCTAATTTTCTAGTCATGTTATATAACTTGTGAAGTGTTATACAACTAGTGGGATAATAAACTCCCGACAAAGCGGTGGTTGAAGCTCTAAAAACTTGTAGCAATTCCGCTACAGCTTCAATAACATTCCAATTCAAAGTATGGTATGGTGCCGCTTTTCCCACACTCACCAAAATTTCATGAAATGCAATTAAACTACGTTTTTGCAAAACGTGTCTTTCGAACATGTTACAAGTGGAACTCCATCTTGTTGGACAATCCCAATTTGGACCCAAACAAACGGCATTCACACTTTTGCAAAATTTTATATATTTAGCATGCCTTGTGTTGTTGCTATATATATCGCGTAACATTCTTCGAAAACCTTCCCTTTGTGTTTCAATAACTTTTAGACTATCTTGAACGGCCAAATTGATTATGTGTGTGACACAACGACTATGAAAAAAATACCCCTTCACAAATAGGTTGGTATCTTAATTTTAATTGTGTGATTGCCGCGGTATTATTCGACGCGTTATCAAAAGATATTGATAAAATCTTCTTTTCTAACTTAAACGTTTGAATAACTTTGTCAATCATAAGAAAAATATTTGTACCGGTGTGAGGGTAACCAAACAATCGAAACGCAATAGTTTGTTTCATCATTTGCCAAGAAGACGGTTCAATCCAATGGGCCGTTACACAAATATAAGAGTCGGGTGAACCGTGTGGTGCGGATCAAACATCACTTGTTAAGTTAACACCGGTTTCTAAATTTTCAAAATAAGTAATTAATTCATTTTTTGCTTGCTTCCATCTTTTTAAACAATCACGCCTAAGAGTAGCACGACTTACATGTGTGTATCTTGGTTGAAGTGTTCGTTGAATAAGCCTCGTCAAACGTGGGTTGTCAAAATGATTGAAGGGCAACGTTTCTTGTATGACAAAATTCCCCATTTCTTCGCGAACCGCTTCCAAGTTGTACACAAACAAGTCGCCTTCTTGTGTGATCGAGGCTCCAGCTTCAGAATTTCTTTGTTCTTTCAAAATTTTACAATATGGTTTCTCCACATGGTCTTTCAAGGTCGAGTTAGCATCATGTTTAAGCAAAGACGAACAATATTTGCATCTCGCCTTGTTTGGACTAACACTCATAACACATAAATCAAAGTGTTTCCAAACATTTGGGTTTCTTTTCGTTGGAATCACCTTAACAACCGTGGCTTGCGATGAAGAAGCACCAAGTTGGACGGAACCGGTTTGGCTTTGAGGAGTTGGTGGTTGTGAAGATGCCATTTTTCTTAGGAAAAAGATGGTGTTTTTGATGAAGAATGCAAGATTAGAGAGTGTTTTTGATGGTGTGATTGATCCTAAACATTAAAGGGTATTTATACTATGATTGTGGGTCAAAAAATACCAAAAAAAAAAAAAAAAAACAAAAAAAAACGGCTAGAAATGAGCTCCAACGGCTATATGGCCGTTTTCCAACGGTTATAAACCGGTTTGAAAACCGGTTTTTTTATCAGTTTGTTATCAGACCGGTTTATAAACCGGTTTTTGGCCCCAACCAGTTTTAAACCCGGTTTTCTTATCAACCCGGTTTCCAACCCGGTTCACCCTCCAAACTTCCAAACCTATCCAAACCCGAAGGTCCAAACTGGGTCCAGACCGGTTTTTGCCAAACCGGTTTACCGGTTTTTAAACCGGGTTCGGTCCCCAAACCGGTTTTTTTGTCCATGTCTACCGGTGGCGTGATACCGTCATTGCAAAATAAGCATGATAAAGTGGAGGTGAGTGCTCCAAATATAGCACAAAAAGAATTAATGTCATGATGAAACTTCCACATAGTTATACATGCCACACAAAATAATCATCAAGATGTATTTTATATACACATTTTGATAAAGTGATAAGGTTATGAATAAACCTTTGATGGTTTATTGGCCATTAATATGTTAGACATAACCATCAATTTCTTATTTAGTTCATTAAGCATAAGTTAATGACTTGCATTAGTCATTTATATAATTGTAATCAAATGTTGCACATAGGGGCATAAAAGGAAGGAATTGACAAAAAGATAGTTGTTTACCTTGTGACCTTTTGTATGCCATCTTAAAATTGACATGAATGGACTATTTTAGCAATCTCTCCTCCTTTATGATGTAGTATAGATATAGATTACTCCCTCTTTATGTTTATCTATATCTATATCTATACTTCTATACTACATTATAAAAGGGGGGCCATGACCAAAAATGCCTAAAATGTCCAAATTAAGATCGCATACCAAAAGCCTCAAGTGTAATCTCTAAATTTTTACCCTCTTTGTTTCATTTATACCCTTTATGTACCACTTTTCATAGCAATTGTACAAAATAGTAATGCAACTCATAAACTCAATCATTAACCATCGAGACATTTATCAAGGATCGATCATGGACAATGCAAAATAATAATGCAACTCATAAACTCTATCATTAACCATCGATACATCTATCACGGATCGATCATGGACAATGCAAAGTAATAATGCAACTCATAAACTCTATCATTAACCATCGATACATCTATCACGGATCGATCATGGACAATGCAAAATAATAATGCAACTCATAAACTCTATCATTAACCATCGATACATCGGGTTTAGTCAATTTCGTGCAATCACTAAAGCATAGATGAATAAAGTGATTAATTTTTTTATTTTCTTTTTTAGATGCCATTTTGGCTATCGTAAGTGCGCCTATTCGCCTTGACGACAAAGTTTACAACATAAATATTTCATATTCATAACTATTATATCACTAAGCCGGAATTTGGTCCCCTATTCTTATTAAACAAAAATATTTAGAGAACATTAACGATTTCTTAAATGCTTTAGTGTGCGACTAGCATCTTATAACATGTCTTTTAGATTGTGTATAGTAGCGTTATATTAGAGGTTGTGTACCCGCCGCATCGCGCGGGCCAACCCACTAGTGTATATATATATATATATATATATACATTACAAATTATATTGTCAAACGCTCAATTTTCACTTGCGGGGTTTTACCGCGAGGCGCGTGACACACTAGGATCCAAGTCAATGGTTACAATAAACAACAACTATATGAATAAAATAACGTAAACCAAACCATGCAATTTTTAAAACATTAATTCACCATAGCGGAAGCTTAAACCAGTTTACAATCTAAAACAGTAAATAACATGTGTTTGAAAATGTTTAAAACTATGCAAATGAAATCTAGACGCTGTGCAACTTCATGCGCCTAGTCCACATGCTGCTACCTTAGTGACCTAAGAAAACATGCTAAAAATGTCAACATATAATGCTGATGAGCTCACAGGTTTTATAAAACGTTACCATAAGTTTTTAAAAGATCAATCTCATTACTACTATGTTGTACGAACGTTAGCTAGACGTATGTATGTTACTACTACGATTGGAAACCATTACAGACGCGATACCACAAATGAACAGCCGAGTGACTACTGTTACACACGGTAAAAAACAGTATGAGACAATATGCACCCGTCCGACCTCCAGTCGACTCGGGTGGGATTGGTCAGGCCCAATAGATCTATCCACATTTCCCCGTTATCTATCCCCACATATTCATTTTTTCCCCTAGGACTTAAGTGAGTCGTATAGTAAACACAAGACAACGATAGTATAACATAATCTTTATGAATCCAAAATACGTAGCATGTTTCTCCCCCATGAGAAAGCGTGTGAAAGCGGTGCCATGAAACTCACCTTAGGTTGCGTTCTTGAAACAGACATACTGACAGTGCTATGATAGTCCCTAATATTGGCAACCTGTCATAAAATGTATATAAGTATCCAGGCTAATAACCCATAAGTTAACTAGTCCCTGAATGTCCATACCATAACCATGTACGTTTAAAAACATGTTTGAACGTTAACCTGACCACACAAGACACGATTCAACATCCCATTGGTGACCCGACATCCACGTGTTAGCCAAATACGAGTAACCAAGCAATTATGTGTAAACACACACCTTATACGCATAACAGTCCACTAAGTCTAGTTCGACCCTTTCAGAGCTCGAACCAACCAAACATATATAACAAAATCTTCATTCGACCTAGATGTTTTCCATTCGACCCCACGTATGGTCAAATGGCTTTCAGAATCATAAAATCCTCAATGATAAATGCCATTTCTAGTTTAATCCAAAGCGATAGTCACATTTATGCACCTATATGACTAGCTTAGATAGTCGCCCCCTGCAGACGAATCAGCTCTTTTCGCGCGTGAAACCCTCTAAATCCAATCCGAAACATGTAAAAACACCCAATATCAATCCACAATCATCAAACAACCCAATCCCAACAATAAATCCCAACTTATCATCAGTCTAACACCCTAATTGCAAACATTTCCCAAAATGAAATAATATTATGAAAACATCACATCATTGCATGAAAACCTTACCCTAAATGGCAAACAATCAGATTTCTTCATATAATCACATTCCAAACATCATCATACTATTACTACATCATTCTAGCATAAACCCCAACATCATTACATATAGTCCAAATTTGAAAATCTGATCGAAGGTTCGAACCAAAGGTATTAAATCTTGTTCGACCTCACAGATGGGTCGAATGAAAATCAGAAAATTGGTTCGACCTCTTGGTTAACACGAATGAAACAGACAGATTTTGGTTCGACCTTTCGATAGCACGAACCAAATACAGATAGCACGAATGAAAAATGGTTGGCACGAATGAGTTTTGAATAGCACGAATCAAATCTAAAATTTCTTGTTCGACCTAAAATTAGCACGAACCAAAAAATTTTCCACTCATTCGACCTCACGACTATTTCATTTGACCTTTTCAGGTCTGTTCATCATCTTCAATCTCAAGAACATACGAATCAGATCTGGTTTTGAAAAATTTTCACCAAATGTAATGAAAATGAATAGGTTTTGTTCGGAATCTTTTAAAACAACATCAAAATCAACTCCAATTAAACCAAATACCATGTTTTTATGAAAAGCTTCAAAATTTCTAGGGTTTTGAACTTTAAATCAGAAATTTTAATTTGTTTTCATCAATTCAGATAAGTTTGCAATCGTGAAATCGAGCCTAATGCTCTGATACCACTTTGTAGGATCGTTTATACGAACTGTGATCTCACTAATACAGACTGGTTCTCAAAACTGCGGATAAGCCCAAATAATCAACTCTTACATAAAATTCTAACGTATCCCCTATATATAGACTGTTGGTTCGACCTCTCGAAGGTCCGAACCTGTTCATTCGACCTAGAGTTGGTGCGAACCAAAACCTTTAGTTTTCGTTCGACCTCATGTCTATCCGAATGTATATTATTTGTTCCTCAACATTCAGTACCGGATCACTAACTAGGGACATACACGAATAGTGCACTTACAGTTTCTTAAGATCCTGATACATCTTATCGGAGCCAGGGTGAACAGAATACCGGGACTTGTGAGCCTAATCCAAAACGAGCTCTCGCAAGCCCCCAAAAAACGGAACCCAAATACGCTCGGCAAAATAGTGTAGGCCGTCAGACCTAAGTTCCAGATGCCTGTCGGCACCATGCATAGTTTCGCCCCCGAAATTCACTTGGCTTCAACAGTAACAGGTGCTGGTTTCAATGCTCATTTTGGAAACAAATGAAGATAATTAGACTTCATCTGATCCTCACGTTCCCATGTGAACACTGGTCCACGGTTGGAGTTCCAACGAACCTTAACAATGCGGATCTTACTCCGCCGAAGGCTACGAATCTTATAATCCAATATATCAACCGGTTCCTCAACGATACGCAGACGATCATCAACTATGATCTCTTCGAGAGGAACTATGAGTGTTTCATTAGTCAGAGACTTCTTAAGATTCGAAACATGGAAGACATTATGAACGTTACTTAGCTCAGCTCGTAAGTCAAGCATATATGCCACCGGTCCAATCCGTTCCAGAATTACGAACGGTCCGACATAACGAGGATTCAATTTACCACGCTTCCCAAAACGTATAACTCCCTTCCATGGAGAGACTTTCAAAAGAACCCTGTCGCCGACCTGAAACTCCAACGGTTTGCGACGACGATCGGCATAGGTCTTCTGGCGATCCCGAGCTGCTGCCATACGATTACGAATCTGTACAATCTTCTCAGAAGTTTCATACACGAGCTCTGGGCCATTGAGTTGGATCTCACCCACTTCATCCCAACAAAGAGGAGACCGACACTTTCGTCCGTAAAGAGCCTCGAACAGAGCTGCCTTGATGCTAGAATGGTAGCTGTTGTTGTAAGAGAATTCCACCAACGGCAGATGTTTCTCCCAACTCTTGCCAAAAATCGATAACACATGCGCGAAGCATGTCTACTAGCATTTTCATCGTTCGCTCACTTTGGCCATCAGTTTGCAGATGATAAGTCGTACTCATGTCCAACTGAGTACCTAATGCCTTTTGCAAGGCCTTCCAGAAATGCGAAGTGAAACGAGAATCACGATCAGAGATGATAGAAACAGGCACCCCGTGTCGAGAGACCACTTCCATATGGTAGATACGAGCTAACCGCTCCAAACTGTTTCTTTCCTTAATAGCCAGGAAGGGTGCCAATTTTGTCAACCGATCGACAATCACCCAAATAGTATCACAACCACTTGGTGACCTCGAAAGCTTGGTTACAAAATCCATCGTGATCCATTCCCACTTCCATTTGGGAATTTCACGTTGTTGCAGAAGACCGGACGATTTCTCATATTCCACCTTAACCTTAGCATAAGTCAAGCATTTACTTACAAACAAAGCTATGTCAGCCTTCATGTTCCGCCACCAATAAAGTATCTTTAGATCTTGATACATCTTATCGGAGCCAGGGTGAACAAAATACCGGGACTTGTGAGCCTCATCCAAAACAAGCTCTCGCAAGCCCTCGAAAAACGAAACCCAAATACGCTCAGCAAAATAGTGTAGTCCGTCACACCTAAGTTCCAAATGCCTATCGGCACCATGCATAGTTTTAGCCTTAAGGTTTCCACCTTCAAAGCTTCTTGCTGCGCAAAACGAATTCGGTCAGGTAAACCAGAACGGATAGTGAGCCGCAAGGCTCGAACACGACGGGGTTTAACAGATTCCTTCATGCTTAAGGCGTCTGCTACCACACTCGCCTTACCAGGAAGGTACTTAATAGCATAATCATAGTCGTTCAGAAGTTCGACCCACCGACGTTGTCGCATGTTCAAATCCTTCTAATCAAAGATATGTTGGAGACTCTTGTGATCAGTGTAAATTGTGCACTTGGTACCGTACAACTAGTGTCTCCAGATCTTCAAAGCAAAGACAACTGCACCCAATTCCAGATCATGGGTAGTATTGTTCTTCTCGTGAACCTTAAGCTGATAAGATGCATAAGCGATAACCATCTCACGCTGCATCAACACACAACCGAGACCCCAGATAGAAGCATCACAGTAAACAGCAAAATCATACGTACCCTCAGGTAAAGATAATATGGACACAGAACAGAGTTTGAGCTTCAGTGTCTGAAACGCCAACTCCTGAGAATCACCCCAGTGGAACTTTCGGTCCTTCTGGATAGGAGACGTGAGGGGTTGAGCAATCTTCAAAAATCCCTCAATAAAACGATGATAGTAACCCGCAAGACCTAGGAATTGTCGTACATTGGATGGCGTCATCGATGCTTCTCAGCCCTTGATGACTTCTATCTTAGCTGGACCGACATGTATTCCTTGTTCATTAACGACATAACCAAGGAACTGGACTTCACGCAACCAGAAGTCACACTTCGAGAACTTAGTGTAAAGTCGTTCTCTTCGCAAAAGTTCCAAGACAAGTCGTAGGTGTTCCTCATGGTCCACCATACTCTTGGAATAAATCATAATGTCGTCAATAAAGACAATGACGAACTTATCAAGATAAGGTTTGCAAACACGGTTCATCAAGTCCATAAACACCGCTGGCGCATTGGTGAGACCAAAAGGCATGACCAATAATTCAAAATGGTCATAACGGGTACGAAAGGCAGTCTTCGGGATATCGGCTTCATGCACTCTAAGTTGGTGGTATCAGGATCTCAGATCAATCTTCGAGTAATAACTGGAACCCTGAAGCTAGTTGAACAAATCATCAATACGGGGAAGAGGATAGCGATTCTTGATCATCACCTTGTTCAGTTCACGGTAATCAATGCACATGCGGAGGCTTCCGTCTTTCTTTTTGACAAACAAGATAGGGGCGATTTAGCAACAAAAAAAGAAATTACCTTAGAAAAATTTGTGGTCCAGATTAATTCTCTAAGTTCTCAATTAGGCCAATTCACATGATCCAAATCCTACATATATATATATATATATATATACACATAGTGGAAGGTTATATTGGAAACCCTCATTAGATCGAGTGAAAACCAAAGAAAACCCTATGTAACAAACTTATTTTTTTATGAAAATTATAAGACATGTAATATACATGATTTTAAGCATTTTTAGCCAAAAACAAAAAAAAACAAAAAAGCGTTGAGTGTTTTTTTAAATAAATAAGTTTTTCGGCTAACAAATATTATTTTTGCTTAACATGTGTTTCTTGAAAACTTATTTATTTAAAAAAACCGATTGGTGCTTTTTTGATTTTTTTTTTGCTCAAAATGCTTAAAATCATGTATATTACATGCCCTAAAATTTTCAATAAAAAAAAAACTCGGGAGGTAGGAGTTTCTAGAGTTTTCACTGTAAGAGTGAGTTTTCACATTATGCTTTCCATATATATATATATATATATATATATAATATGTAGAGGATCATTTAGAAAAATTGGTTTTTGTGAATAATGTGAGAAGGATTAAGAACTCACATGTAGCCACCATATTTTGGATTTAAGAATGATGTTTTGGGTTATTTTGGCTTGAAAAACACTAACCACAACAATTTACAACAATTTAAAACACAATGCAATGTATTATAGTCATTAAAATTAAAACATAGATAAAATACACTAGTAAATACTGAAAACACACTACTTAATGTTCTTGGCATAGTTTTTTAAGTTTTAAGCCTAAAATACATTGTTTTTTATTTTTAATTGTTATGTTTGGTTTTTTTCTAGGCAAAACAATCCAAAACATCATGAATAAGTCCAAAAAATAATGCATAGATATCAATTTTTAATCCTTTTCACACTTCTTACAAAAACATATTTTCCTACATGATCTCTACCCTATATATATATATATATATATATATATATATATATATATATGGGGAGGATCAAATGAGAAAAAACTTAATGTGAGAACAAAAAGAATAAGTATTCTGGCGCAAAATGGTCAAAAATAATTTTTAGATCATTTTTCTAACAAAAAATGATTTTATATTATATTTATTGTTTAAAAACTTAAAGAAAAAAATTAAAATCGACAAAAATACAAAACTAATACAAATCAGATAACAAGGAATCATAATCATTATTCTAACATAATAAATATTTTTTTTACAAATATTTACATTAAAATACATTATATATGATTTTAAACTATTAAATGGCGACAAAATCAAAAGATAAATTATTTCCAGGTCCTAAATATCACCTAGAAGCTGTGGTTAAAATTTCATGATTTTTAGATAACATATGAATTAGTTATTAATTGTACTTTTAATTCAAAAATCCCAAATTATTAATGAACACCCTAAAGCCCTAACTAGCAATTGAAACCCTAAAGTTTATGAATCATCAAATAAAAAAAATGTTATTGAAGAACAATATAGGATAGGAAAATAAGAATATATGAAAATCCAATGCAAAAATCTCCAAAATTCTTGATGATGACGACGATATGAACTCAAAAGATGATGCAAATATCAGAGAAATGAGAGTGTTGTGTGAAACTCATGTGGGGATGTTGAGGAAAAAAAGGTAATTGAAAATATAATGGTGTTTTATGTTTTATTTGTGTTTAACATAATAATCGATTTGGTGATTAATACTAGTAATTGGTTGATTAGAAACTTATGAAACTTGTTTTTGAGGTAATTTGATTAGCCATAAAGTTTAAAATAAACTAGGTTTATTGACATGGTGCGCGTTGCGCACCTTCTAATGTGTGGTGAAAAGATAAACGCGTTTTGTGGCGGAGGCAGCAAAAGTTAACATAGAGTAACTGAAAACGCATATTAAAATAAGCACGAAAAAATATTATATTTGATATGACTCACTACCACTTGGATTTAAAGTCAAACACAGAGGACCCAATTTTACAATTGACATCAACAATTCGTAATTTTGACGTTTTTATATTGCATATCTATCATGCGTTTTCCATAGAAATAATATTGTCTTCGTTGAATAGATCATGTTGTTCTAAATTCAATTAATTTAAATTGGTAATTTGTTAACCTTACAAAAGCCAATAATATTCCATGGCATTAGAAAAGTAAAGCTGAGAGTTTATAACATTTTAATTGTGAGCATCTACTGCATCTACACACCACAACACCACTTTCCAAGCTTTTCTTGTTTTTATCTTTCACCCACAAAGTGACAAAAGTTCACAAGCATGAACATATAAGATGTTGCCATATCTATTGTATGTTCTTTCTACCTACGAGACAACACCACCAGCAAACCAGCACTGGCCGAGATGCAGCACGTCAACAACACCGCACAAATCATCTCCGAACGGGATCTTATCTGCCAGCCAAACGTACAACACAGGCATGGAGGTGTGTGAGATAAAAAGACGTAAATACCCATGGAAAATCAAGAAACTGCATCTTTGTCCGTTGGCGAGTTTTTCGTTTGACACGCGGTCTGCGGCGGATGCTGGAGATGGCGCAGGATAAGTGGTCGGCGGCCGCCCGCGGACGATAGACAGAACACGGTATTCAAATCTGTGTAGCCGCTAATCGTCGGAATAGGAGACTAGGGTCGTGGCAATGGTGGTTTAACGGTGGCGGCTTTGACTGGATCTGAAACACAATCAACGGTTTCGTGTAGAGGAAGATGGGAAGTCACTTATCTCGGATCTGAGAAATTGTTGGCATGCAATTCGGTGGTGGTTAGATTTCACTGTAACTTCCGCACCCAACAGTGACGACGAAGGCATTATATGTCGACATCGGTGGTTTTCCCCTGGTATCGACCAATGATGCTGATTCTGGTTGAGAGATGTGGTTTTCATTCGGAGCAACAGATATGGGGATGTGAGATATGAGACGTGGGAATGAGAGTGTGGTACGGAAGATGACTACAAAACCAAAAGACAGATGTACCCTTGTGAAAACCAAAAAACACAAAATTGTTATAATACTGTTCAAATAACACATCTATAAATATATAGTTAATTAGTACAAAAAAATATATGATACAAAAAAATATATGATACAAAAAAAAATATGATTTTTGGCATAGACTTGGTTTTCTATAAAAGTCAAATTGTAATAAGTTTAAATAACGTTTCAATATACGTATTCGATTAAAACGTAGACCCATCAGTAAATATTTAATGATCAAAGGAACCTCAAGCTTTTATCAAATTCAAAAACGATGAAAGTACAAAGGGTATGTTTGGCAAGGAGCTTTTAAGAGCTTTTAGGAGCTTCAAGCTTCAAGCTTTTAAGAAAAAGCTCATACTTAATAAAAAGTCTTGTTTGGTTGAAGGGGCTGGAAGCTTTTAGGTTAGAGAAAAAGCTCTACAGTGAAAAGCTACTAGTAGTAGTTTTTCAGAAAAAGCTCTACTAGCTACAAGCTTTTAATTACTAAATGACACAAATACCCATTCTATTTTAAAAATAAAATAAAAACCTTCTTTACAAGCTTTTAATTATGATCATTTTGGTCATTTTATACATTTTATTAAAAGCTCCAGCTACTCTGCCAAACACCAAAATATATTTAAAAAGCTTCCAGCTACCAGCTTACAGCTTCCAGTTACCAGCCTCCAGCTAATTTTGCCAAACATACCCAAAGATTAGTAATGTAAATATTTTAATAGTATAGGAAACACACGGACGTTACAAACAATATCATAAGAGATATTGAGTATCTATAATTTGATCTTAATTTAACTTTTGGTTTAACATCATAATTATCTTCTAATGAAAAACTCCTAAATATATCTGGTAGTTGCTCGATTTCTAGAAGCAAATCGTTGATCAAACTAGAGGTTGTGGTCTTGGATGTGGCTATGGATGTGATTGTGGTTCAGAGTTTAATGAACAGCAACTATTCAATAGAACCGTATAACAAGGGGAATAATGATAATAATGTAAAAAGTGAAAAGGACAAAGACATCATAACAAATATAGGCTATCATAGTGTAAGTAAAAATTAGTGGAGGAATACGCATCGTATAACTTACCATCTTGTGCAAGCTTATTTATACGGGTTTTTTTTTTTTTTTTTTTTTTATTGTACAGATCGTTGGAAAAGTTTGTTGGAAATTTATTAATTAACTATTATATTAATGCGCAATATAATGATATTTAAATATAAAGCTAGATTAATGAGAGATATAGGCTTTAAGTGTGGAATGGAAGTCAAAATGGAATAAACCATTACAAGGTAATGAAATATTGTGTGTTTGGTTAGTCAATGGAATTGAATCATCCATTCATAAGACATTTCATTCCCTCAAAACCATTCCATCCACCCCTAGGTAGTGTTTGGTACGATGGAATGGAAGGGAGAATGGAATGGACCATTACGAGTTAATAAAAAATAGTGTGTTTGGTTGGTTAAAGGAATGAAATCACTCATTCCACAAGGCATTTCATTCTCTCAAAACCAATTCATCCACCACCCATGTTTTTTTTTTCATTTCATCCCCGATCCACCCTTTACTAACAACACCATAACCCACCACCACCACCAACCACCATCGTCATCACCCACCACCGTTGTCGCTACCACCGTCCCGCCGCCGCTATCCAACACCACCTACCGCCGCCCACCACCATCACCCACCCACCACCGCTGTCGCCACCACCCACCACCGTCGTCGCCACCCACCACCACGCCACCACCACCCATGTGACATCCGTCACTTTTCTTTTTATATATATAAATTAATAATAATAATAATAATAATAATAATAATATTGATAATAAAAAAAAAATCAGATTATAATATAGATATATGTAGTTTTTTTTTTAAACAAACCATCCTTAACCATAACCAAACCATAGCCCAAACCCATTCCCTTGTAGACTTTTCGGAGCCCAGTACTCGGCCCAACAGCAGAAAGCCCAGCCCACTTCCCCTCCTCCCCCTTTCAGTTTAAACAAAAAAAAAAAAAAAAAAAAGGTTGCCTCCCCCAGGACTCGAACCCGGGTAGCGAAGCCACACACACACGCGCCTTCACCAACTGAGCTACACACCATATTTGATTTAAAGCAGAACCTAATTATATTTATACCTTGCTTGCGTCTGCCTCCTTCCCTTCTTCCTGAAACGCACGCTGCAGCCAAAAAGGGGAAACACCAAGCCTCCAATCTCGCTGATTTCATCTATAATTAATTTATTATGTTGAACGATAATTAAGCAAGTCAAACCTATACATAATTATCACGTTTAAACAACTCTATCCTTGCTAATTAATCAAAAATCACGCGTATATGTCATAAACGAGTCAAACCTTACCCAAAACGTCCACCGAGCTTCACCCTATAAATTGAACGTAGATTGACAGACCCTATGTGCCGAAAATCAAAACTCCACTTCCAATTTCTCAGACAATTCGTGGTGAAGACGAATTCATACGCGTTTGACTTTTTCGTTGACTTAACCTTTATACCCGTAATCGTGATTGTAAGTTATATTTTTCTTGTGGGTTTTGTTCATAAACACTCACACAACAATAACCCTCTGATTAATTGGGTTATTGTTGTGTGAATCAAACAATTGCGAATCTAGGGCTTGTTCTTAGTAGAATTGGGGAAGACGAGTTCTTATGGTTTAAAATAAATTCGAATTCAATTTATCAGCAAACAAGGACCCAGACCAGCTGGTCTGGGCATCTAGGTTGCTGTACATGGGCCAGGGTTCGAATCCCACCATAAACAAATCTTTTTTTGTGTTAATCTTTTATACTTATATTTTCTTAATTTTTTTAAAAATCGTTTTAAAATACTAAACGTGTTTTATAAATTCTACAAAAATTATTATATGATCTTCAAGTGATAAAGTTTATCACCCAATTTTTAGTTTTTCAAAAATGATTTATTTAATATATATTATTAATAATACAAGTTTATTCATTTATATTTATTAAATTCTATAAAAATATCTAAACGATTTTATTAAATCTCACAAAAATTATCCTAAACTTGTATATTCTTAAACATTCCAGAAAATATTTTTATTTCAGAAAAACCGTTTATTTTATATTTTTAATCAATTTTTGTTAGTTTTAATCATAAATAATTCATAATAAATTCATTTTACAATATTTTTGCACCAAAATTTTACATAAATTATTTCTAACTATCTAGAACTGAAATACAATTTTTAATTCAGAAATTATTTAATTTTAATATTTTTAGATATTAAAGTCTTATTTTGACAATTTGAAATAATTAGATTAAATATTCTATTTTCATACTCAAAACCTTATGTTATGATTATATTCAACTTAAGATTTTACAAAGAGACTTTTATTTATTTATTTATTAAATCTCCTATATTTAATAAACAATTTGTTTATTAATCAAATAAACGTTTATCCCCAATTCGAAGCCCTAGAAATACATATATCCTAGAGTTATTTCCCTTACACATTATCGAATACTTTAGGTTGATCATTTGGGAGTAATCTCAATTCATATTTCGTTGTCCAAGTCCAATTTCAAGTTATTACGTGAACTGTGAGTATTCCTATCCCCTTTTTGCTTTTATACATTTTTGGGGTGTTACATGTGCACTATTACAATTTCAAATACAAGTTTATACTTTTACAATACAATTCTAGTACTATGTGCATTGCTTACAACGTGCTTTATGCTTAGACATTACATGTGGATTACATTTGTACTTAGTGAAATCATTAACATGGTACAAGCCGACCTTAACATTGGATAGCGCTATTTGGATTGACAACCCGCCTAGATTGATTCTCCCCCTTTTTCATCGGAGAATCCGTGGCCAGTGTTAAGTTATCATCCATTTATTGGTTGAGTACACTACAGTTCATACAGTACATTATACAGTCACAGGGTTGATTTCGCTCATTTGTATGATACATAGTTTACATATTTGCACTGTAGCTTGCACTTGAATTGTATAACTTTTAAACCTACTATATATATATCAAAACTAGGAATGCTCACCAACATTTCAAATGTTGACCAAACCTATTTTTGTACATGTTTCAGGTGCAGTTTGATCTAGTGCTTTAGCAAGAGACATTTAGTGCTTTATTTCAATTCAGTTATTTCAATATTTACATTTCATTTAGACAATGTATTTTCCATTTTCATGTAAGACAATTTTGGATTATTCAATAATATTTACATTTTAGTACCATGTGCTTTTGAACAATCGTCACTACGTGGCACCTCGATGATTCCGCCATCGGTTGGGGTGTTACAGATTGGTATCAGAGCCATGGTTATAGGGAACTAGGTTACTAGATGAAAAAAGGGCCTAGACTATAACCGAACTTCAACTTTCATGCATTATATTTCCTAAATTACCTTACCCCTCATTTCCCTCTACTTTCCTTCTTCCATCTTTCCCTTCTTCTCTCTCTCCATTCTTCTCATCTTTCATCATGGTGCATAGAGATGGTGTTCTACAGGGAGTGGAAAGTTTACATCATCATAGAACGGGAGCAGTACCTTTTATGAAGACACTCTTAGGCATAATGCCTACTCTTATTCTGCTCCTTCAAAGTTGTCGAACTTTAATGAGTGTGATAAGGACACGTGCAATCTGGAAGGGTGGATGCCTGTACACTGGGTTTTCTGGCATAGGCAAGCATAGCGCATAAATCCATTTACGGACCTGTTATGCTTACCTGGGGATTCCTGGAGTGAGTGTCCACTTATAGGCTAAAGCATGTCTTCTTTGATCAACATTGGGTTCAAACTCCTTTGAAAAGTCAACGTTCTTGTTGGGCTTTACAGCTAGACAAGGACACTCCAAGCATCTTATGCAAGCTTTTTCAATAATACTCTCTCGGTTCATATACAATATTTTGTATTTCACGATTTTCATATATTGCTTACAAGTTCATACTTTCATAACCATCTATGGATTTCACAATCACACTTCACCTTACCCTCTTAGCCACTTTTTAAATATTCAACACCCTACCCAAATCATATTATTTCTTTTCTCCACATGTTATTTATTTTAAAAACTATAACCTCATACTTTAGCACAAACTAAAGATTTCTAAAACTTGTTGTATTACCTAGTACCTTCACAAAGTACATAATATTTTTTTTTAAAAGGATGTCCTCGAACTTAAATTCAATTGATTATTTATTGACGTAACAAACGATTTTCTATATAATGTTTTAAACTATTACAAAGACTACTTAGCTTGTACTATTTAACAACTTTTGCCTTATGTACAAAACCAATTTTGAAAATAATTTTTTTGGAATAATATCTAGTCTCTAGAGTCACTTATTTTCAACTTGTTCAAATTTTTACAATATTTGGTATATACCACAATCATGTTTTCTTATACACTTGATTTTAACTTTTGATCCAAACCTCAAAATTTACACTGCTACATAATCTCCTTACTATAAAATAAACTCTTTATCAACTATCTTCACATTCTCTCACAACCTTGATCCTGCTTCAAGATTTTTCATCATCTTCTCAAGAACTAAATTCATATCCTTCACCTTCTCACACATGAGCTAGTTACCCATGCTAATCAAACTACTAAAAACCTGATACTTGATTCTACAGGATTTTTCCAAAACACCATTGTTTGTGAAACTTGATTTCCTCTATTCACTGGACATTTAATTATTCATGATACTTGTGTTTTCATTTTCATAATCCTATTTTCATTTTGTACCCAATTTGTCACACTCATTGGCATACAACATCTAGAAATTTCCTTGCATACTATCGTGTATTAACACAGATTGGAAATTTATCATATTGATTACATTTATCATACAAGACTCTACCTTACATTTATTTGGAACGTTTAGACTTGATACTTGATCTTACAGATGCTTTTCTAAAGAAAACATCATTGGCTATTACATGAAACTTGATTTTTCCTTAACTTGACTATGCATTGAACATCTAATTATTCATAAACATTTAATTATTCATGATAACACTTACACTTAATGGTTGTAGTACTTACAAACTTGCTTGCATAAACATGCTATCAATTTGCAATCTATGTGAATAATAATTGCTGCACTTAATAGAGGTCATCATGCCTTTTTCAACAGTCGGGAGAGGCCCTACAACCTGCTCCACGACTGGTGAAGGCTATCGAACATACTCAACGATTGGTAGAGGTCACTATGCCTTTTCAAACAGTCGGGAGAGGCCCTACAACCTACTCCACGGCTGGTGGAGGCTATCGAACCTGCTCAACAATCGGTGGGGTCATAGAAGGACACAAAACCCTAATGTAAGGTAAATTGATGATTCCGGTCCGGAACGTAATCATGAATTTACAGGTGCGTTAGGGTAGTGTGAAATTCTATTAGAGTTTTTGGTAGGCGTCCAGTACGTTTTCAAGGTATCAAAGGTGTGGTGGGTTAGCTGCGGTACACCCTGTATACAAACACTAATGATGCATTGAAAGTGAGACTGGAAGTCGGGCCAAGAACAAACTCTGGTTATTTAGTAGTTCATTTAGTCTTTCTGTAGACTCGTACATTTAGCATAGGATTCCTAAAACTTGAAATTTATTGATTTACTAGATTCTTATTCCCTTTACTATTCGAGACGAACCTAATCCAATTAAACCTCATATCCGGATCATTCGAATTTACCAAACCACCGCTACTTTAATTCCTACCCAAGCATCCATAACCCTATGTTTCTAATAACTTCGGGACGAAGTTTCTAAAAGTAGGGGATGCTGTGACATCCGTCACTTTTCTTTTTATATATATAAATTAATAATAATAATAATAATAATAATATTGATAATAAAAAAAAATCAGATTATAATATAGATATATGTAGTTTTTTTTTTAAACAAACCATCCTTAACCATAACCAAACCATAGCCCAAACCCATTCCCTTGTAGACTTTTCGGAGCCCAGTACTCGGCCCAACAGCAGAAAGCCCAACCCACTTCCCCTCCTCCCCCTTTCAGTTTAAACAAAAAAAAAAATAAAAGGTTGCCTCCCCCAGGACTCGAACCCGGGTAGCGAAGCCACACACACACGCGCCTTCACCAACTGAGCTACACACCATATTTGATTTAAAGCAGAACCTAATTATATTTATACCTTGCTTGCGTCTGCCTCCTTCCCTTCTTCCTGAAACGCACGCTGCAGCCAAAAAGGGGAAACACCAAGCCTCCAATCTCGCTGATTTCATCTATAATTAATTTATTATGTTGAACGATAATTAAGCAAGTCAAACCTATACATAATTATCACGTTTAAACAACTCTATCCTTGCTAATTAATCAAAAATCACGCGTATATGTCATAAACGAGTCAAACCTTACCCAAAACGTCCACCGAGCTTCACCCTATAAATTGAACGTAGATTGACAGACCCTATGTGCCGAAAATCAAAACTCCACTTCCAATTTCTCAGACAATTCGTGGTGAAGACGAATTCATACGCGTTCGACTTTTTCGTTGACTTAACCTTTATACCCGTAATCGTGATTGTAAGTTATATTTTTCTTGTGGGTTTTGTTCATAAACACTCACACAACAATAACCCTCTGATTAATTGGGTTATTGTTGTGTGAATCAAACAATTGCGAATCTAGGGCTTGTTCTTAGTAGAATTGGGGAAGACGAGTTCTTATGGTTTAAAATAAATTCGAATTCAATTTATCAGCAAACAAGGACCCAGACCAGCTGGTCTGGGCATCTAGGTTGCTGTACATGGGCCAGGGTTCGAATCCCACCATAAACAAATCTTTTTTTGTGTTAATCTTTTATACTTATATTTTCTTAATTTTTTTAAAAATCGTTTTAAAATACTAAACGTGTTTTATAAATTCTACAAAAATTATTATATGATCTTCAAGTGATAAAGTTCATCACCCAATTTTTAGTTTTTCAAAAATGATTTATTTAATATATATTATTAATAATACAAGTTTATTCATTTATATTTATTAAATTCTATAAAAATATCTAAACGATTTTATTAAATCTCACAAAAATTATCCTAAACTTGTATATTCTTAAACATTCCAGAAAATATTTTTATTTCAGAAAAACCGTTTATTTTATATTTTTAATCAATTTTTGTTAGTTTTAATCATAAATAATTCATAATAAATTCATTTTACAATATTTTTGCACCAAAATTTTACATAAATTATTTCTAACTATCTAGAACTGAAATACAATTTTTAATTCAGAAATTATTTAATTTTAATATTTTTAGATATTAAAGTCTTATTTTGACAATTTGAAATAATTAGATTAAATATTCTATTTTCATACTCAAAACCTTATGTTATGATTATATTCAACTTAAGATTTTACAAAGAAACTTTTATTTATTTATTTATTAAATCTCCTATATTTAATAAACAATTTGTTTATTAATCAAATAAACGTTTATCCCCAATTCGAAGCCCTAGAAATACATATATCCTAGAGTTATTTCCCTTACACATTATCGAATACTTTAGGTTGATCATTTGGGAGTAATCTCAATTCATATTTCGTTGTCCAAGTCCAATTTCAAGTTATTACGTGAACTGTGAGTATTCCTATCCCCTTTTTGCTTTTATACATTTTTGGGGTGTTACATGTGCACTATTACAATTTCAAATACAAGTTTATACTTTTACAATACAATTCTAGTACTATGTGCATTGCTTACAACGTGCTTTATGCTTAGACATTACATGTGGATTACATTTGTACTTAGTGAAATCATTAACATGGTACAAGCCGACCTTAACATTGGATAGCGCTATTTGGATTGACAACCCGCCTAGATTGATTCTCCCCCTTTTTCATCGGAGAATCCGTGGCCAGTGTTAAGTTATCATCCATTTATTGGTTGAGTACACTACAGTTCATACAGTACATTATACAGTCACAGGGTTGATTTCGCTCATTTGTATGATACATAGTTTACATATTTGCACTGTAGCTTGCACTTGAATTGTATAACTTTTAAACCTACTATATATATCAAAACTAGGAATGCTCACCAACATTTCAAATGTTGACCAAACCTATTTTTGTACATGTTTCAGGTGCAGTTTGATCTAGTGCTTTAGCAAGAGACATTTAGTGCTTTATTTCAATTCAGTTATTTCAATATTTACATTTCATTTAGACAATGTATTTTCCATTTTCATGTAAGACAATTTTGGATTATTCAATAATATTTACATTTTAGTACCATGTGCTTTTGAACAATCGTCACTACGTGGCACCTCGATGATTCCGCCATCGGTTGGGGTGTTACAACCCACCACTACTCATCATCGTCGCCCACCCACTGTCACGGCCATCCACCTCCACCTTCCACCGTCGCCACCACCGCCGCCACCACCCACCACCGCCGCTACCGTCTCATATCACCACCCACCATCAACTCCATTGACCACCGCTCATCACCGCCACCAACCACCGATTTTATTTCTTCGTCTTTTCCTGCCTATCCAACAGCACAAAGTAATGTTTTGTTTCATTCCCACATGGCAACCAAACAAGACATGGAATGGTAATGATCCATTCCATTACCTTGTCCATTCTATTACCTCGTTCATTCCATTCTCTCATCCATTCCATTACCCCATACCAAACATCTTTCACCCTTCATTAACAACACCAATACCCAAACCCAACACCACAACCATGCCTACCACCATCGTCACCACCCACCACCACCCACCCCCCGCCTCCGCCAACTACCACCCTTCACTGCCGCCACCACCCACCACCGTTACCACTCACCACCGGTGCCATCCACCTCGTCGCTAGTGCCGTCACCACCTACCACTGTCGCCATCCATCATCACCCACCACCCACCACCGCCGCCACCGTTCACCACCGCCACCCTTCACCACCGTGACCAGGACAAGGGCGTAATGTGGCGTTTTGATAACACACTTTGCACTTCACACGCTCATATCGCCACGAGCCGCTTAAGAGCCGCCTTTATCTTTTTTTACTGAACTTGGATTGGTGTGGCTCGAGCATGTGACTAAGATTAACCAATTAGTGTGGTCAAGTCTTTTCAAATTCCAACTGTCAAAAGAGATTAAGTGGTGGATTAATTCTAGACTTAATTTTTCATTGATTTTCGTCATCAATGAAACTCTTCAGTTGGTTTCGTTTTTTGTCTACATATACAGAGCTTTGTATTCTGTTTAAAAGACACAAAAAAATTTCCCTGCAATCCATGTTCACAAACCACCACATCCTCTCAGATAACTTTTCAGATTTTTTTGCCCTTTACGCTCTTGTTTCAGGTACTGTTTCAGGTGTTTGAGTAACCCCGATAGTGCAATCTACTTAGGCTGTTGTACGCTGGGAAACAGACGGGCTCACCTGAATGTTTTAAAGGAAGCGTGTTTAACACGTACTCAAGTTTTTCCTTTCTGTTTGTTTTGTTTGTTTTTTTTTTTTTTTTTGGTTTACTATAATCTATTCATTTTAATTTTCTTTGTATTGTAACTCTTATTTTAATTCAATAAAAATTATTATTATTTTTAATTTGTGAATGGTTACTACAAAATTGATGTGCCAATGGTGTTCATGGCCACATTGACACAACTCATATATATGAATGATATTTACGGTTTCCTGACAAATAAATAGCATATCAGATATAATAACATACTTAATTTTGTTATTGTTTCTCTTGCCTTTGCAAGTTTTTCTTTGGTTGTTTATGATACATCATACATGTTAGTGACATTTTTGGTATAAAAAATTTAACGGATCTTCAACTTTTAAACACATAAGACAGTTCTTCAATAAATGATTGACTCTAATGTGGTTAAACATAGGAAGTTTATGGACCACACAAGTTTTATTGTTTGAGATATCTAGTTTTTTTTTTTTTTTTTTTTTTGAAGAGCAAATTTCATTAAACACCACCCAAACCGACTATCTCTAAGATAGAGATAGACGGGGGACACAACACAAACATCCTTTACGTTACATCAAAAGAAAAACGATTCCAAGCCTTCCAATCTATCCTATCCTTCTTAGCCCTACTGTTAAACCACAAGAAACTGAGCGATTTAACATCGGCAATAATTTGATTAATCTTAACTTTCGCCTCTTTGAACACCTTCTCGTTCCTGGCCTTCCACAATCTCCAACAAGTAGTGATAAGAATGCCGTGCAAGATATCTTTTCTGGCTGCATTAACGTTCGTCTGCCCCGCTAAACTTTGGATATCTTTAACTGTAAAAAAGAAAATAGGAGGGAGATGGCACCACTTAGATATCCCAGCCCAAACACCATCGGCCACAGTGCAGGCGGTAAATATATATGATCGATCGTTTCTTCGCTTTCTTCACATAAACAGCAATTAAGATCACCAACCCATATGTTCCTTTTACTTAGAGCCCATTTCGTTGGAATCCTACCAAGACAAGATCTCCACATAAAAATGTTGCATTTCGCTGGCACCCATTTACACCATTTAAAATGATCTTCATGCTCGTCCGCTTCATCGTTAGTAACCCACTTTTTAGTATCGTACACAGCCAGATTTTGGATAGGAATATTATTCCAAGTCCATGAGTCTTGGAAATTAGAAATCATGGTGCCAGCAACTAAACGAAAGCAATCTACCAGCTCTTCCTGCTCTTGACTAGACGTCGGATAAGACTTCCACTCCCACAGCATAGCACCCGCCATATCTTGTTGCCCAATTCTCTGTGCAACCGTACACTATTTGTTTTGTTTGAGACGAATAAAGCCGGAAAAGCACTTTTTAAAGGAATTCGGCTAACCCACGGATCTATCCAGAAATGAATCGCCGTGCCATCACCCACCTTCCCTTGCATTAAGTCATTGAAAGCCGAGCCATTCAAGATTAGATTAGACCCACATTTAACAATTTTGCTCCACACACCTTGGACATTTGAATTACAAGGAACCGATTGCCATCTTCTCTTGGAACCATGTATAGCATCAACAACTTTCCTCCACATAGAATCAGCTTCCGATCTATATCTCCATATCCATTTTAACAAGAGCGCATTATTAGTAACATCCAATTTTGTTAACCCAAGACCTCCACATTTCTTTGGCTGGGTAACAATATCCCATCTCACCCAATGAACTTTATTCACCTCTGAATTAGCTCCCCACAAAAACCGTTTTATCATCATCTCGAGCTTATTCTTGAACGTCACAGGAACTTTAAACAAAGAGAAGTAATAGGTCAGAAGACTCTCCAAGACCGATTTAATAAGCACTACCCTGCCGCCTATAGATAAAGTTCTCGATTTCCAGCTCGAAAGCCGTTTTTAAAAACATCTATGATCGGCTCCCAACTATTTATCCTTCCCATCTTAGCTCCGACTTGAATTCCCAAATACTTAAAAGGGATGTCGCCCATACCACATCCCAACTCTTCCGCTTTAATCTTTGTGTCTCCCATATTTACCCCAATACCATAAAGCGTTGATTTAGATAAGTTTATCTTCAAACCCGAACAAAGGTAGAATATTCTCAAAATTCGTTTAAGAGCCTTAAAATTCCCCTCTGACCACTCACCCATGATCATGGCGTCATCCGCATAAAACATATGGGACAACATAGGACCACCGTTAGGCAGCTTAACGCCCGTAAAAACCCCATCATCACAAGCTTTTTTGACCAAACCCGATAAATCTTCCATAACAATAATAAAAAGAAAAGGCGAGATAGGATCACCCTGTCGCATTCCTTTCCCACAAGCAAATTCGAAAGTAGGCGACCCGTTGACTAGAATAGACGATCTAGCCGAAGATATAATACCATACATCCACGCGCACCACTCCTCGGGGAAACACATCTGTCGCATAACCATCATCAATCTTGAACATAAAGAATTTCTTTCGACTTTGCTTATCCCAGGCTATCACTCGCTCACAATCAATGGACCATCCAGAATGTATCTCCCTGCTACAAATCCGGTTTGATTTTCATTGATCACCTTGTCGACCACCTTCTTAATGTTAGGTATCAGTCGGCGCAGCGGAATCAAACACACACGCAAACAGCACACACGATTATTACGCGATGAACAGAAAATATTGAACACGACACAAGAATTTTACGTGGTTCAGTCCCAGTGGGGGACCTACGTCCACGGGCTGCAACTAGGTTATTTCATTAAGCTCAAGGCACACAAGATTACAATACATGACTAGGGTATATATAGAGAACAATTAGGTTAAACAACTTAAGGACCAAGAAAACTAAACTGGGCCTGGCCCATGTTTTCTAATGTCAACCCTAAAGCCTAATAAACCAAGGACTTCACCAACCCAACACTTAATTCTATTAGCAAGTAGTAAAGCCATCATGCGTCAATGATGATGAAATTAAAAAGTAATAGATAAAAAAATGAGATCATGTTTTAACATCTCACCCCACAAGTAAATGATATATACATGGTCTAATAAAATTTTAAAACAATAGTTGATAATCACAATATCATAAGACCACGTGTAATGAACCGTAAATTGGGTGTGGAATGGGCAAAAAACGCCCCCAAAACGTTGGTACACCGCCCAAGGGAGTTTTTGGTCAAAATGGGGTTTGGGCATTTTTTTTTTCACGGTGGAAAAATAGCGTTCTCAAATCATTACAGCCCATCAAATTCTTTGTTTTGCAAAACTAAATAAATTTGCAAAATCCTAATAATCGTCTTCAAAATCTTATCTTCTATCATGGCCACTTCATGAAGAAAGAAATCGAAATTTTGCTCGAGTCAAACCAATACTGAAGTTTTAATTTTCATTTCTCTCGGGTAGTTATTTTTTATAAAGTTAGAAATTTTATAGATATGAATAAGAAATTGAAATTGATTTTAGTCGGTATGCAAACTTGAGTATGACAACTACTCAATAACAAACCAAGTGCCTTCATATATGATTTGTAATTACATTATTTACATATTGTCATATCGCTTTCGACCTTCCATTTGCAGAGGAATTACATGCATTATTCAAAACTTTCATTTATTTCATCAACCACCTATTCATAAAATATATATAGAAAAATCTACTTTTGTGAATGACATATAAACAAATGAAAAATCTTATCAATACACTAAGATTAATAATCAAATCATACAATTAATTAGGATTATGTTTGTGAGTTGCAACAATAATATAACATACAATTATCCATACCACAATATTCTAATGTATGTGAAGAATAAACATTTGGTAAGTCCATTGGAAGATGAAAGAAAAAGTGAAAGTTAGAAAAACATGTGATGTGTTGTGTGGAACAAAGAGACATGTAGAGGTCCAGTTGAGCAGTGACTCCAACCCCACCAAGACCCAGACCCAGCAGGTGGTGGTGGTGAGTCACTCATAAACATAACTCAATCAGTTTGTCTGCATGTTTTCAGAGCACTGCCTTTTTTGATTATGACACTTCAACCATCTTTATATATTACACTATACTTTGGAATTTTATGTGTTTTGAGTATAAGAAATTTAATATTAAAAAATCATACCATTACATGTCAGGCTCCAGTTGTTTCAATGATTAAAACATAAATGTGACTGGGAAACTCATATTAACATAAATATTTTATTAATATAGATCAGGTTGAAGAACATATCAAAATATAATTCGTGTGTTATGTCAAGCTTTTTAAATAGTATGAATTTATAAAAGGGAAAATGATCGAAATGGCCCGTTGACCGTTTTATTTGTGAGGTTGGCCCCCTCCTATCTCTTTGAAGAGATGGGTTACGGTTCCCAATGAGTCTGAGCTGTCTTCAGAGAGGCTTTAGTTTACAACCAATAGAAAAGCAACATGTGACGTCTATGATCCCGAGGGTTGTGTGGCGTCTCGGGAGACGTGCCAGAGCCGCCAAGATAGCTCCCGTGGGCCCTTGAGACGTGTCATTGAGAGCTCGGCTTCGGTTCGGCTTATGAGTAAATCACCACAGCCGACCCACCGAAGACGTCTCCGGAGACGTCTCAGACCTGCAAAAGACATCTCAGACCTGCAAAAGACGTCTCCGGTGGAGACGGTTCACATTTTCCCAGCCGTCTGAGGCGTTTCCCATGACGGCTTGGGGTCCCAGCCAATTGCATAATGACACGTCTGCCCCACGTCTCCCCATGACGTCTCCGGATTCATCTCGTGGGTCCCGAGACGTCTCGGGTGTCTTCTTCTCCGGTGAGTCCTGAGACTTGTCTGACGGTTCAGTTGTCCAACTCCCTATATATACCATTCTCTGTCCCAATCCCCGTCCCATTCCCCGTCTGACTCATCCACTACCACTACCACTACCACTACCACCACCGTCTCATTCATACAAAGGAAAATGACACCCGAACGATGGACTGAGGAACAAGAAGTTGAACTAGTTTCAGCGTGGTAACATGTCGAAGATAGCCCCCACCAAATAAACAAATGGTACTGTATCTTACATGAATACAATCGGTTGGTGGGAGGGTCTGACTGAACCATAGACTCACTTAGCCGTAAATGGAACGACTTGAACACGAAGTGTCAACTATTCAACAGGTACCACTATCGAACACTTCGAGCGGTACCTTCAAACATGCCGGAAGACGTCGCCATCAGGTATACCAAAAAAGAGTATCAATCCAAGCAGCGCAAAGAATTCAAACACGTGTCGTCTTGGCAAATGATGAGGGACCGTCTTAACGCGTAGCTTATTTAACTTTTGAAATAATTTATGTATTTATTAATCGAATGAATCTTATGTTTATTTTATGTTTTTATGCACGTTTATTTTATGTTTTTGATGGTTTTTTGTTGATTTGTTAAAAAATATTAAAAAAATACGTCTTCGGAGAAAAAAATCTTCTGCAAGGATTCAAAAAGAAAAAAAAAGTTCCTTTATATTATGTGCTATGAGTTTTTCAATTTGTCCAACAATCTTGATTTACAAAACACGACAAATATTACAAAAACTATACTATTACACCAACAATCTTGATTTACAAAACAAACTCGTTGCACACGTCGACCACCGAGACGTATCCGTTGCACACGTCGACCACAGAATGTAGGTGGTGGTGGTAGCAGTAGGGGACGCCGACGAGTTCCAGCGACGGACGTAGGGTTGATAGGGTATTATTTCCAAGGTTTACTTGCTTTGAACAATTGTTTAAATGGCATATGTGCTCTACATAGACAAAGAACCATTGTTCATGGATCTAATACGTTGCACACGTCGACCACCGAGACATATCCGAGATGTATCCTCGTTTTATGTAACAATAGTTTCTAGTGTGCTTTACACCGACTGTCCAGACAGAGGTTTACAATCGGTGTATAAGGAAAATGGCAAGTTCTCCCAACTAGCCCCGCTGAAGTTCTTTCACACATGTGTGAAAGATGTTCCTGCAGCGCATGACATTGATTTGGGAGGTGAATGAACTTGCCAATAATGTAGAGCACCACATCATCGAGGCATTCTACACGGGTTAACCCACCCGCAGATGCAACAACAATCCATGTAGCTGTACGCAGATGTAACAACGATCCAAGTATAATTGGACAATATTTTCGTAAGGCGGTAGGCTTCAGTTGGAAAAGTTTTTACAAATGTCCATCACGACTTTGTGTCTCTTTAGAGAGACGGGTCACGACTAAAAAAATACGAGACTATAAAGAATTAAACTTTACATACGACTAAAAAACTTATACTCTGGTATTTTTTTTATTTAAGTGACATTTGTAAAGTTTAATTCTTTATAGGTGATTTTTTGGCTCTTACTTTTTAATTTTAATAAGGTCATGTATATGTTGGTGAAACAAAATGCTAATTAATTCTTATCTATATTATTTTATGCACTTTTTTTTCTAATGTGCTACAAGTGAATACTATAACATTTTTGTATTTTTCTAATTATTATTTTATAATACGATAAAAAACTTAATGAATAACACTATTTTGTAGAATCAACACTTACACACACCAATGTTACATTTTGAATATGATGCATAGAGTTTCCATGCAACATGACACATGAATGATTTAAATAGTCTCTTAAATATAATAAATAATTGTAGTTGGGTCAAGTGTATTTATTTTTTGTAAAAACATGTTCTGACAATTTACTACCCTACTTGTTTGATCCGATTGAAATCTTTTTCTCTTTAGGTGGCATGGGAGTAAGGGAAAACTAGAATATCACACACACACATATATACACACACTAGATTATATTCCGGAATGTTCTGGGGTTGAGAAATCTAATATGACACATCAATTTTAAATATGAAATACACTGACACGCTTTACAGTTACATGCAGGAAAGCTTCATGTAGCACCTAACCTAAAACAATTAACAATGTATTTCCAATGTTAACGTCTAACCTTAAACAATGTATAATTCTAATATTAACATCTAACCTAAAACAGTGTATAACTCTAATATTAATATCTAACATAAAACAATGTATAACTTCAATGTAACTCTAATATTAACACCTATTCTAAAAGCTAAAAAATGTACAACTCTAACATACTAATATTAATACTTAACCTAAAACAATGTATAACTCTAATAATCTATTCTGCTCTAGTTGAAAATAGAATTCATATTTACTAGTTTGAACATAATTATTGACTAGCCTTCACATGATTAATTAATTACCTAAACACGTGTTTTTTTCCTGTATGAACAAAACCCCACAAAAATGGTCGATTTTTTTCTCTGTTTTTTATACAGCACTATGGTACTCGTTGGAAAGATAATAAAACGGTCGTTAATTTGGTGTTAACGTTTAAAAATTATTGGAGGAAACATGAGAGCAAAATCCAATTTTGTTTTTAAACTTTTTTGTTTTCCTAAAATTACTGCAACATGGCATTCTACATGACACTCTTAAAGAAGAGAATGACTATTTTTCTACAAGTATTTATATGCAAAAGCTTCGAAAAAGATTAATAAAAAAACGAATTTTTACATATATAAATGGTTTCTGTATGATTTTTTATAGTTTTCAACTTCCTCACTTTTTTTGTTCCCCAATGAACCATCCTTAAAATACATATGACTATGACAAAAAAATATAACTTTACATAATTTTATAAGCATTCACTCTAGATATAACTCTCATTTTAAAAAATTACCCACATCTGATTCCTCATCCATAATTTTAAAAGCATTCACTAACTATTTTGTCTTATTATAGCTTTTTCTCAAATTGATTTCTACTACATTTTTATATAAGTTTGACGATCAAATTTATTGGTGTCGAGCGGATACATTTTGGGTTTCATGTTAACCGTGCATTAACCAGCTGGGCTAGCTCAGTTGGCCACCTCAATAAGGTTTCGGATACGTAACCTAAGGTCGCGGGTTCGATTCTGAGGGGGGAGGGTTTACCCACATTCCGTGGGGTTCCCGCCCGGGGTTACCGGTTCGAGTCGTCGTTGATCACGGTAAATCCTACGGGTACACCCACACGCTGTGGGGATCCGGGGGCTCGAACTCGCGTCACTTGGTGTGTCATCGTTTGGTTTCACCGCTGAGACATTCACCTTCCAAAAAAAAAAAAAAATGTTAACCGTGCATCAGGTGAGTATAGATAAGCAATTTGCTAAAAAAAGACCAAAATTATGTGCCTGATTCTTCAAACTGTCACTCCTAGCACCAGGGGCGGATCCAGTTAAAGAGGAGGGGTTGCGGACGTTGCGGCTCAACTTCGCGCGCGTAGTGGAAAATTAGTGGAAAATTTAGTTTTTTTCTACGAAATTTGAAAAACGTTGCTACTAAAATGCAAAATATGAAAAACGTTACTACTGAAAAATGTTTCTAGATCCGCCACTACCTAGCACGCATATGCACATCCACAATGAGCAATGGAGATTAGTTTACCAAATCATACATTTGCCAAATCCACCAAAATCAACGGAACCATACCTTAAAATGAAGTTGCTTTGAAATGCAACAATGTAACAAAAACTATAGGTTAACAAGGTTGTGGCCATCATGATAGATCCATGAGCATATGTGTTTAAAATCCAACAACGTATAAACAAGAACTACATGTTTCATCATATTAGCAACAAAAATTGCATGTTTCATAAGATTAGTTGTAAGTTTGATCAAATTGTGCACGGCAAAGTTGTAAATTTAAAGGTGAATATCTCTACATAACTGTGTTGATTTCCACTCAAATCACACATCATAAAGCATTAGGATTAAAGATTAACAAGATATAACCCAACTCAAAATTTATTCTACACATTAAACCACATGTAGTGGTGTGAAAATTTTCAATCCTCCCCCCCCCCCCCCCCCCCCCCTCTAAATGTCAATGGTTGATTGGCCAAAAAAAAAAAAAGAAGAACTCAGATTCACGCTATTTTTTTGGCGTTAAAGTTTTCACGCCATAGACACAAAAAAGAAGATTCGCGCCCCGGTGGCAGTGTTGGGGCTTGAAGAGGCATTTTTGGGGCAATCTATGCCCAATTCACCTCTCCACTATACATGGTCTTATGAGGAACCTTCACCATCATCTTATTATTTTTCCCGCAAGTCATGCGATACATATCATTGCTATTAAAAGAAGCAAAAATGATTCAAACTAAAATGACAAGGTGACCTCACAAAAGCAGGTGACTTCAGAAATGTGGAAAATATTGGTGTTAAGTGATGAAATGGTGTACTTTTTTTACTAAAAGGTTGATGCAGCATCTAATCACTTGGTTCTTGGGTGGCTTTAAACTAGCAAAGTAGAAAATGGCTAACTGCCACCTATTGCCAAGAGTTGCAATTGATATGGCGAAAACATTGATGTTGAAGTTACATAGGTGCAACTAAAGCTCAAAAATCACTTGCAGCTGTTGTATAAATCAAATTTTTGCTACTCATAAGGATGAAAACGACAACAATAGTGAAATATAAGAAATCTTAAGTGGACTAGTGATGAACAAACATTCTGTCACACCCTCAAATTTCCATTTGCGGAGTTTTACCGCGAGGTGCATGACAAACCAGGATCCAAGTCAACGATCACAATAAACAACACTATATGAATTACGTAAACTCAAAACTTGGTTATCAGACCATTAAAACATAGCGGAAGCATTTAAAGATTTAATCAACTACAAAACTGTGTTCCAAAGTATTCAAAACATTTATTTAAAATATGCCACTAAGCCTAGACGCCAATGCAGACCTGTGCTCCTAGTCCAACCGATGCTACCTTAGCGACCTGAGAAAAACATGCCAAAAATTCGTCAACATATATAATGCTGGTGAGTTCACAGGTTTGTTCAATATGTTACCAAGAGCTACCAAGACGTTACCATGTCCATACTATACCGATGTTACCAAGTACGCTAGCTAGGCGTATGTTTTATTACTACTACGATTGGAAAACCATTACTAGACACGTTTAGCAATGTTCAGCCCGAATGTTCAGCATGTTACCAATGTTACCAGTTCGAGACAATATGCACCCGCCTGGCCCTCCAAGCCGACGAGTGGGGCAGGTCACGCCCAATAGATCTATCCACATTTCCCCCGTTGTGCATCCCCGCACATTCATGGTTTTCCCCAGGACTTTAAAAGATCGTATAGCAATGCAAAGTTGAAACCATAGTATGACATATGTTACCAAAATAGTTTAGCGCATGTTTTCTCCCCCTAAAGTTAAAGCTGAAAAAGTGGGGCCGTGAACTCACCTTAGGTTGCGTTCTTCAGTAAATAATAGAAAGCCAAGCCCTTGATAATCCTACTACCGGAAATCTATCAAAATGTTCACATAAGTGTTCCGACTAATAACCATAAGGTTATCTAGTCCCCAATTGTCCAGATCGTGATCAAGTATGTTTTAAAACGTGTTTAAGTGTTCAACCGACACACTAGACCGACCCGATATCCCGTTGGTGACTCATTACCCTAACTAATCAAGTACACATAGATTACACACAAGGTTCAAGCATAAAACACTTAGTTTGTATCTAAAATCTCATTTTTGAATCAATAGGGTCGAACCAGGAAAATAATTCCACCTTCGCCCCTTTTTAAGCCACCTTCGACCGTTTGAAAGCCACCTTCGACCGTTTTTAAACAGATTCGACCAAACTGTCCAGGTTCGACCCTGGGATTCCACATTCGACCACTCGACCGGTCGAATGTACCCAGGTTCGACCCTGACAGATTACTTTTCCCAAAAACGCTTCAAAAACATCCGAAAACATCCCGAAACATTATCAAACACTGCAGTTTAGCATGAATAACTTATCCCTACAAAACCCCACCAATTTTGCCCCAAAACCTATTCGTTTTAGCCCTTTTCCCAAAATGGCAAAGATTATGGAAATGTCACATCATGCATGTAATCTTTACCCAATTTGGAAACTTTTCGAAATCAATCCATAATCATCTTAAAATGCTCAGTTTATCATGTAATCGAAAACCCCCAATAGTTCTATTTATAATACTAATATGCAATAAGCCCTAGATTCAATAAAATCCCCAAATTAGACTTGATATCATTATCTATCTAATTATGACCCTAAACTATCATCAATAGCAGCCCTAGATAATGTTTCTAGCATTAGCACAGCAGCAAAGCATTAAACAACACATAATATCACATAACACATAATTAACATATGTTTATTGATATGAAAACCTATGTTTAATGATAGGGTTTAGGTTTAGAAAGATGTTTAAAAGGTTTTTATTAACAAAAACATCCTTAGAACAGATCTGGACCTTTAGGGTTAGATAAAAACGAATTAAAATACTTGAACAAGGTTTAGAATTAAGAACACACCTTGGATTCTTGATTAGATGTTGTTGATAGGTTAGATTATGAAAAATAAGAGCAAAAACTCCTTCCTTAGTGATTAAAATCGTTTGAGAGTGTTTTGAGACGGTTAGGGTTTATGAAATGGTGAAAAATGACAAAGTTTGGTATTTATACTAGTCCACATTCGCCCCTTTCACAGGGTCGAACGTGCCTTGTTCTGGTCGAATGAAATTCCTTCATTTCTACATTCCAGGTTTGCCCCTTCAGCAAGGGTCGAACCAAGAGTATTTTCCAGGTTCGCCCCCAGAATGTGGTCGAACCTGGACCTATATTTTTCTAGTTTTCCAGTTTATCGTGTTTAACGCATTTTAACGCACCTTAACACATGAACATGCAACCTTAGTCTATGTTTAACATATTTAAGCATGGATGATTATCTACACATCGTTTAAACACGTCTTTGCATATAATCCACCATATAACAATTAATCTACACACAACACTTAATTAGTTTATGTAATTTCACCAACAACGAGACTCGGTACTAGTGTATTCCCAAAACGACTCCCAATGATCCTCCAGATCATTGAACCCTGGACAATCTTATCTTGACCCGACTCAACTAACCTAGTTAAGTCCGTTTATAAATGTTTCCCGCTAAGGTAGACTTAGGTGTTACTAAAATGTTTAAGCCAAATATGCCGGGTGTCACACATTCAGATCACACAATATGCCTACTACATAAAGAAAGTTTCTCATGTTCAAAATAAACCACCACACTGCATGTTTTTGTGTCAAAATAAACCGGCTATACTCCAATATATATGTTTTGTTATTAAACGAACAAAAATGAATTTGTAATAACATAAGCTAAGCAAAACTCCCTTGATTATTATGACGGACTTTAATCATTAAAAGTAAATAACGAATAACTATTGAACTATACCTCACAAAAAAAATAAAAAAATAAAATAAAAAAAATCGGATTAACATGATCTATAAAGATGGTGTTCAAAACTAGCTCCATGAATAAATTTGGCAGCATCCCATTTTATCACTAGCAAAAAACTAAAAAATCAAACTAAGTTGCGACAAGAATAGGAAGGTCATCAACTGCAATACTCCTTGAGACAAAACCAAATTAAACCCCTCTATTTTAGATATATGAGCAACACATTACAAATGAGGACAAGATCAATGTTTTCATCTTGAATTTATCATAATGATTCGATAATCAATTATACATAACCAAAACCGCATTATAGAACTTTTATATTCACCATTCTAGCAATGATAGCAATGAATATTTAAGTACGTAATGAGAATAAATATTAACATCACTTTTTGAAAATACTATAAGAGAATACACACACTAAGCCAAAACCTGTTTGATTTCTATGAATTTTAGTTATTAAATTCTAAACATGAATGCAACTTGCAAAACATGTACGTCACTGGAAATAACAGTTTCGAACAACGGAGATAAGATGAGTTCGTGAATAACGAATACCGATAGACCAAGAGAGATTGAGAAGAGGTGTAGCAAAATAGCAGATTTGTTGCATATTTGTGAGGGAATGAAGAGAGGAGAGAAGAGGCATTTGTTGGTTTGTGGCAAAACTAAGATTGTGATTGAATTTGAGGATGAACAGTAGCATTTTGTTATTGTTGAAGATGTGGTAGCTTATGGGAAAGTAGGCTCTACATTATCTTGAGTGAGTTCTGCATAATTTAAAAAGTGGTTGAAATTGGTTGTGAATGGAGCAAAGAAAAAATGTTACTACTTGGCCTGATATTGTTCCCCCTCATTTAGTTATTAATATTTTTTAAGTTGGTTGTGAGAGGGGGAGAGAAAAAGGTAATGATAAAAATATACAAAAATATTATTTAGTGAAAAGAAAATAAAAAATGTAATGATTTTTCGTGTAATTTGATAGATATAATGAAAACATCATGTGAATGTTCTAAGAGTTTAAAGTAATAAAGCTTTTAAATACATGGTATAATCCTTTAAAATGTATTGTTAACTTTTCAACTAACTAGCTCATGATTTATAAACGGCCGTAACTTTTTGATGCCTTGATATTTAAAAAAGATCACATTGCAAAAATAAGTACCTTATTCTCCTTAATTTAATGTTGTAGTTATTTTTAATTTTAAAAAGTAAATATTATATGATTACGGGTATCTCTAATCCTCTTCATATCGCGAGACTCCCCTCTCTTATGTGTGTGTATAATATGTAAAGTTAAATATAACAATTGAAACAATGTTGCTTCAAAGTTATTTTGAGAATACTATAACATGAATACGAAAAATATAAAAAAGAATAATAATATATTGTTATTTTATTTAACAAGAAAAAAATTACACAACTTTTTTTTTTGTCCTAATCAATAGTTTAAAACCAAATAGACAAGAAGGCACTTGATCCCGTTTATAAGCCCCACTATATCCATTTATAAACCCTAATAATAAGTTAAATGGTGTATCGTTCTTTAATCTCCAACATATTAATTATTACTTAATTATGCTCCCCGTTCTTAAACATACCTTTTAAGCCACTTGTCTCAATCAAAATACAGAAGAACATATTATTTGTGTACTTATATATAAGCAAACTTTTTGTAAAGTTATGTTGTACGATTTGTAACATAGTTTGTAGATATATTAATTTTAACTTATTTGTATAGAAAGGAGTCAATTTAAGTTCTATTCTGTAGACAATGTAATAAGTTAAAAAATTATGCATTTAATATTAGAGAAAACTAGTCACATGGTTAATACAATACTAAATATAACTTGTTTTCATTATTATTTCAAAAAGTATTGTAAATGAGTTACAATAGTCTTAATGAAAAAAAATAAAAAAGATTTCAAAGCTTAAAAAATACAAATTATTCATAAAAAATTATTTATAGTCGGTTACATCTAATATGATATATTTTCACTCTAGACGGAAAAGTAAATAAGAAAATTCACTAGTTTTATTAAGGACGAGTATACGTTTACATGTTCATATGTAATGGTTTTATTGATGTTTCATTAGACTTTTATCGTTAGTGTCTAATTATATAAGATTTGATTACCAACATAGAAGGCCAATGTTGGATGGGTTTATATGATCATCAATGTTTCAAGGGATTATATAGTTTGTGTTTGGAACATATATGATCTTGTATTCCATAAGTTTCTTTGTTCTCTACGTTGACCACTAAAAAGTCAAAGATGACCCTTATGCCAACACATACTGGTAAACACCGTAAACTTCAAATTGAAGTCTGTCATATGAATTATATGGGTCTTGGTTCACTACTTCACTTTACATCCCTTACAGGTATTACAACTTAACTTTAATCCTTTTTAGTTTTATCTACTAAATCCAATTGAAGTATAAAAGTTGATTATAAATCATTCGAGGGTGTTGAAGAATGATCCATGGATGAAAATCATCATCTTGATCCATATGCATATCCAATATTTGGTGCACAAATTATCTACCAACGATTTACGGGACGAAGATCCACCAAGTCGTATGACATTGTTAACTTTAAGGTTTATGCGATGTTAAAAGGAAAATCAAGACAAAGAACCTTTACCTGACATATTAGTCATTATATTTTCAATGATAACAAGTATGCAAATTACTTATATGAATTTGTTAAACTTTAGAAATGGTTAAGAATTTCTTTAACTTAGTTAATATGGTTAATACTGTTGGATATATAGTATGTCCGATGTAATTAAAAGTCGAGATCAACGTAACCCGACCCGGTACGATCCGAAGAGTTACACGTTGGTACACGAATCAGATAAGTTCACACGTTGGTGGATTATTATTTATGAAATAATAATTGTTTTAGCTTTGAGGGACTTAATATTAATAAGATTAATATTAAGGAGTATTAAGATATTTAGTAAGGGGGTTTATTGCAAGTTGTTGTCTTATAAAAGGAGGGTTAAGGGGTAAACCCTAATCATACCTTTTATAAAAAATAACCTACCCTTGCCTCCTCTCTAAGAAACCTGCGACCGCCACCCTTAAAGAAAGGGCCGCCGCCTTCTTTCTTTTGGTTCGGCTGTCAACCACCACAAACCACCACCTTCCTTCTTGCAAGTGTTGCTTCCCAGTTGGTTCGTGCACGGTGTGAACTTCCTACTAGCGAGGATTCGTTGTAACCCGCGTGTTACAATTCCGGTGTAGTCATCAAAGGTTGATTACTAAAACCCCTATGGTTGTTTTATTATTTATTTGTTTATACGCGTTTAACTGAGATCCTGATTGGGAATATTTTATTAAACGGATTAATAAAATTAATTACATATTTATATATATATAAATCGGCCAACATTATATATTGTATATAATCGATTTTTATTAATAAATATTAACCGCTTCCGCTGTGTATACGATACCATGATTCCCAACAGTGGTATCAGAGCCACGGTTACGCGCGTATAGATGGTAAAGTTATAATTTTGATCTATGTTTATTTGTCAAAAATTGTTTATTTTGACAAAAGATCAAAAGCTTTTAGTTGTTCATGGATTGTGATGTGAATCGAGCCCTAAGTATTTGACCCTTGTCATGGTTGTGTTTGTGATGGTTTTATTTCTTTATTGATATGTATTTTTTATTACGGATATTGGATCCGGTGTAATAGATAGGATTATAATAGATTTGGTTTTATTGTATTTTCAAATTTATTGTTGTAATCCTTCAAGTACAAGATCAAGACGAAGATAAAAAAGGCGAACAGGTTCCATGAAGATAGAGATCTCGGGTCAAGTGGGAGCTATATCAAAATTGTTTTGAAACCCTTTTGACTAGTTCGTTTCGTTTCTGGCTAAAATGAAACGGGCGACCTATTAGGGGCTCGATTCGTTTAATTTTATTATTATGTTTTGTGGTTGTGGTTTATTTATTGTAAATAATTTAGATAACCCAAAATAAACAAAATTTTCACAATCATGGCAACGGTTTTATTAAAGCAAGTTTTATAAAACCGAAAAGCATATTTAATAAAAGGAGTTTTATTAATATTAAAACAAGTGCATTCGCGATAATACGACCAACGTAGTTTAAATAGGGTATTTAAAACTATACCGTGTCGAGTGTTGAAAGGAGTTTCAATTATCACGAATAATATAAAATTGGATTTTATAAACTGTTGTGTGACTCACATCATGCTAACGAGTCATTCAATATATTTATGGTAAATATTAAAATTAAATCCCAAATTTTAAATTGATGTTTCATGCCACCCTTAACGAGTTAACACTCCATTCTATATCGAACCCAAATGTTAGTGCTGACCCTGCATCTGGGCGTTGATCATGAGTGAAGGTAATCATCGCGTTTCCTGTGTAACATAGGCCAGTGTTACAGTTAACAGTATAGGACCAAACATCGCTTGTTTGACAAGTGGGCATAGTTGGGGTTAAACATACATCGCTTTTAGCGATAACCCCAAATGGAGAGTTGTGTAATGGACACAATTAACAATCGTTGTTTACCTACCTAATCGTACCGATGGACAGTGCTAAGCCAGTTCATTGTGAATTGATGAATCGGGATCTCATCCTAATTAATTTTGCTTTTGGGTCATAAGATAAATTAGGATATTTAAAACATAAAATACTAATAAATTAGATTTTGAACTTTGTAGATGTCAACTAAAAACTATTCCGCCTCCCAATTATCTCTCAAGTCCATCTTAGAGAAGGACAAACTTAACCACTCCAACTTCATGGACTGGCACCGCAACTTGAAAATTGTTCTCAAGGCGGAGAACAAGTTGTATGTTCTAGAAACGCCAGTTAGCACTCGTGTGCTAAAAATGAAGGCATATGTTGATCACTTGGCTCGTCTGGAATCCCCCTTAAGCGATGAGTTAGCTGAAGATATTATCCTAAACTCATTGCCCAAGTCATATGACCAGTTCATTATGAACTACAATATGAACGAGATGGAAAAGACACTTGCAGAACTGCATCAGATGCTCAAATCTGCTAAGGTGAACATACCTAGCAAGACTGCACCAGTGCTAGTGATCAAGGAGGGACAAGTTAAGAAACCTAACACCAAGAAAATAGGCAATCAGGGCAAAGGCAAATCTGTTGCCAATAAGAAACCTCGGAAAGATGCCAAGTGTTTTCATTGTGATGAAACTGGGCACTGGAAGAGGAACTGTGCTAAGTATTTAGCTGAGCTGAAACAAGTTAAGGCTTCAGGAGGAGAGTCCTCAAGTATATATGTTATTGAAATCTTTGCTTTTCCTAGCAAAACATGGGTGTTTGACACAGGATGTGGTTTCCACATTTGTAATGTTTTGCAAGGACTAAGAAAGATTAGAAAGCTGAAACAAGGCGACTTGGAGGTCCATGTTGGCAATGGACAAAGAGTTGCTGTGAAGGCTATAAGAGAATGTGTTCTCTTACTTCCTTCTGGTTTAGAACTTGTTTTGAACAATGTTTATTACATTCCTAGTGTGACTAGAAATATTGTTTCAGTTTCGGCTTTGCGTGGACAAGGTTTTAATTATCGTTTCAATGGTGAATTTATTTCTGCTTATTTTAACGATGTATTTTACTTTGATGCAAAACCCAACAATGGGATCTATGAGATAGAAGTCCAAAACGATAACATATTATGCAATATCTCCTATAAACGTAATAAGTTGGACTTTAATGATACGTATATGTAGCATTGTAGACTTGGTCACATAAGTGAGAATCGTGTTAAACAACTCAAAACAGCAGGAATCCTGGATTCCAAAGGTTCGGAGTCGTTTGGAAAATGCGAATCATGCTTAAGCGGAAAGTTAACAAAATCACCTTTTTCAAATGTTGGGGAAAGAGCCAATGATCTGTTAGGACTTGTACATACAGATGTATGTGGTCCATTCAGAACAATGTCAAGATATGGAGAAAGATACTTTGTTACATTTACTGATGATTTCAGTAGATATGGTTATGTTTATCTTATGAAGCATAAACATGAAACTCTTGAAAAGTTCAAGGAGTACCAAAACGAAGTAGAAAATCAGCTAAATAGAACTATTAAAATGCTTCGATCAGATCGAGGCGGTGAATATCTTAGTCAGGAATTCATCGACCATCTAAAGGATTGTGGAATAGTTTCACAACTCACTCCACCTGGAACACCACAACATAATGGTGTGTCTGAGCGGAGAAATCGAACTCTATTAGATATGATTCGATCAATGATGTGTCGAACAAACCTTCCAAAATCCTTTTGGAGTTATGCTTTGGAAACTGCCGCAAGACTTGTGAATATAGCTCCAATGAAAAGGTTGATAAAACGCCCTATGAGATATGGCATGGAAAGAAACCTCATGTATCCTACCTTAAAGTCTGGGGATGTAATGCTTATGTCACTCTAGAATCTTCGGATAAACTAGATCCCAGAGGCGAAAAAGTGGTTTTCATCGGATACGGTAAGAAGATCGGTTACCTGCTCTACCACCCCCACTGAAAATAAGATTTTCACCAAACACAGAGGCACTTTCTTAGAGGAAGAGCTTCTGGCGCGAGGGATTGGAGATAACCATGTGGATCTTGAAGAAATTCGAGAATCACAAATGACTGAACCAGTTGTTCAGACAGAAACAAAAGTAACTGATTCAGTTGTTGAAGTTGAGCCTGGGAGGACTCAAGAAACAACAGAAACACCAAGTGTTCGGAAAAGTATTATGGATCGTCGTGCACCAGTAAGGTATGACGATATCTTCATGATTGATGAAGCTGAGCCTGCTACTTACAAAGCTGCAATCTTGGATTCAGAATCCAAGAAATGGCAAGAAGCCATGAATGCAGAGATGCAATCCATGTATGATAACCAAGTCTGGGTTTTGGTTGATCTTCCTGCCGAATGTCGGACTGTGGGAAACCAATGGATCTTCAAGAAGAAGACTGACATGGATGGGAATGTGCAAACCTACAAAGCAAGGCTTGTAGCGAAATGTTTTACTTAGACTCAAGGAATTGATTATGAGGAAACTTTCTCGCCAGTAGCCATGCTTAAGTCTATTAGAATTCTACTTGCCATTGCTGCATATTATGACTATGAGATATGGCAGATGGATGTCAAAACCGCGTTCCTTAATGGACACTTACTGGAAGATGTCTATATGGTTCAACCTGAAGGTTTTGTCGATCCAAAGAATCCTAATAAGGTGTGCAAGCTGAATAAATCCATCTATGGATTAAAGCAAGCATCTCGCAGCTGGAATCTCCGTTTTGATCAGAAAATCAAAGAGTTTGGTTTTATCAAGAACGAAGATGAACCATGTGTTTACAAGAAATCTAGTGGGAGCTATATCACTTTTTTTATATTGTATGTAGATGACATACTAATCATTGGAAACAATATCCCTATGCTTAAAGATGTTAAGACCTGGTTGGGTAAATGTTTCGCAATGAAAGTTCTTGGTGAAACCGCTTATATTCTGGGAATAAAGATTTATAGAGATAGGTCAAAGCAGTTATTGGGTTTGAGTCAAAGTACATATATTGATAAGGTCATACGACACTTCTCAATGCAAGACTCAAAAAGGGGGCTCTTACCCATGGCACAAGGAACCATTCTAAATCGTAAGCAGTGTGCAAACATTGAAGAAGAAAAGAAGAAAATGGAAAGAGTTCCATATGCTTCTGCGATTGGTTCTATCATGTATGCCATGTTATGCACTAGACCTGATGTCTCGTATGCTCTTAGCATGACGAGTAGAAATCAACAGAACCCATGAGAGAGTCACTGGGCTGTAGTGAAGAACATTCTTAAGTACTTGAGAAGGACTAAAGACATGTTCTTAATATATGGAGGACTGGATGAGGAGCTGTCAATTAAGTGTTATACTGATGCAAGCTTCCAAACTAATCGTGATGATTCAAGGTCACAAACGGGATATGTTTTCATTCTGAATGGTGGGGCTGTTACTTGGAACAACTTTAAGCAAAGTATGGTTGCTTAATCCACAGGTGAATCAGAATACAATGTTGCAGCATCGGATGCTGCAAATGAGGCTGCCTGGATGAAGAAGTTCATTGGTGATCTCGATGTTATGCCTAGCATAAAGAAACCAATCGAGATACTATGTGACAACACTGGTGCCATTGCTCTTGCAAAGGAACCAAGGTCACATCAGACCACAAGGCATATACTCAATAAATTCCACTATATTAGAGAGATAATAGGACGTGGAGACATTGTAATAAACAAAGTTCATACAGATCTGAATCTGGCTGACCCCTTTACTAAGCCTTTACCTCAAACTAAACATGAGGAGCATGCTGGAAAGATAGGGCTTAGAGTTGCAAGACAGTGGGCATGATCTGTAATTAGTATTGGTGTTTTATTTTGAACTATGACAGTTATATTGAATGTTTATTTGATTTAATGGGTTAAATGCAAATTTAAATATTTATTAACTGTGTTCATTATTTGTATGTTTAAATCCTTTAATAAGAGTATTCTAAATGTCCGTAGTCGATCAAATTTCATGGGAATGAATTTGAATGTAAGACTATTGTGAATTGAGTTGGTTGTATTCATGAGATGAATAGCTCAAGGGTTTGAGAATCATAATTCACAGATATTATTAGGGAATAATATTGGATGTAACTCGCTTCAAAACGATCTCCATGGATCTATGTCATGAAATGTTTTGATATTGATATGTTCAATCTGTCCTTTTTCCTAAGGCACATATTAAACTACATTGATCAAGGACTATCTTTGATGTTGTTGGGTTATATTGAGACCACAGTTACCAGAATAGAGACTTTGAATGACTATTGTAAAGCTTAATAGTTGAAGGACCTTACATGTAATTATAGCATAGTTTAGTAAGCCAAACCCTAGGCTGCGCACTTATTTGGACGGGCCCTGCGCACTTATGTTAAGTGCGCAGGCCCAGGTGCTGCCTATATATAGTATGTGTGTGCACAGCTAGGGTTCAGGGTTTTGGAGATTATCTTTGTAGCACACTGAATAGGTGCGTACTTGTGTGGTATTCCAAGGTTATTCATTATCAAATCAGATATGGAATCATCATGTTATTCATTGTGTGTGTCGGGTCTTACAATATTCATCTAGTTTTCTTTGTTTCTTGGATTAATCACTTGAAACACCTAACTAATAGGTGTTTCCAAGTGATAACAATCTATTGCATTCAACAAGATCTAGTACTTCGGGACTACAATTTGGTATCAGAGCCTCTGTGCTCTAGATTGTATCTACCTTAAGATACCAAAACCCTCATCTTGTTAGTTTTTAATTATCAAGATTATTTCCTTTATAAGCTTTAAAATTTAGGTGTTTTTCTTATATTTTGGGTTGAATATTCATAAACATTGTGTTTCTAAAAGTTTAGAGTATGTTATTCTGATCAGAAAATCATTTGGAAAAGTTTTCAGCTGAGTTTTGTGTTTTTCACAGCCTGTTTTGCGCACTTCTTTCTTAAAATCTGCGCACTTGTCTCAAAGTTTGAGCACTTATTTCTTAGTTTGAGTACTTGGCTCATATATTGCATACTTGTGACTGTGAGTACTTAAACTTCTGAGTATTAGTACGCAATCAGCATCTCTGCGTACTTATTGCATTTCCATTGTCTTGAGCACTTATTTAGGGTTTCTGCATACTTAAAAAGAAATCTTGGATTTGTGCGTACTTACTGAAAGGTGTAGTCTTGAGTACTTGGCTAGGGTTTCTGCGAACTTAAAATCTTAAACGAGAGTTTACGTGTCTGCGCACTTATTTTTAGTACGCAGACTGATCAGTAAACACTGAGCACTTATCATGCCCAAGTGTTAACTGATCTGCGCACTTAACGAGAAACATAGCCACACGTATACTTCCGAGCTGCGCACTTATCAAAGACTATAACTTGACAAGGCTGTTTACACTCTTACAGGTTGCTGCGTACTTAAGGACTTGGACTGCTGTGAACTTAGCTGCGCACTTAACTGCGAACTTAGCTGCGCACTTAACTGCTGTGGACTTGGACTTTTCTGGACTGATAACTAAAATCTGCTTAACTAATTCACTAAAAATTCATCTAAATCATGGCTGGTAACAATAATCAATCAACTGTTAACCCTATCACACAACAAGACCTGGAAACCGGAACCACTACCAGAGTACCTAAGTTAAAAGGTGCTGAAGATTATGGGACTTGGAAGAACAGAATGAGGTCATTCTTTTACGTCACAGACTTCACCCAATGGAACTCTATCCAGTTGGGCCCACACATTCCCATGATAACCACTGCCACTGGGGAAGAATTCAACCCTGATCCAACCACCTATACCGATGTTGACAAACAATTACTCCAAAGAGATCATAAGGCTTATGGTGCTCTAACCATGGCCCTATCTAACGATGTTTACAACATGTTTGAAGAGTATGGCACGACACATGATCTGTGGTTTGCATTGAATGAATACTATGAAGGGAACGAAGAGATGCGCCAATACAAGCAAGACATGGTGCAAAAAGAATATGATATGTTTGGTAGTATTCGTGGGGAAAGTTTGAGCTCGCACATTGATAGGTTCATGAGCATGTTGACAAAGATGAAGAAGGCTGGAATTCCTGTGAACAACAGAAATTCTATCAAAAAGCTGCTGGATTCATTGCCAAAAGAATGGAGCATCCAGTGTATGCTAATCAGAAAAGAATATCTTAATGCCCAGTCTACCTTGGCTGATCTCATCAACACATTGAAGTCCTTTGAGATGGACATTACAAAAAGAGAGATGAATCAGACCAATCCAAAGGCAGTACCCATCACTGCAATGAAAAACTTGGCGTTAATGACTCCAGTGGGTACCATGGGTTCAAGTTCTTCTCAGGTGTATGCTGATGGAATGATTGGTGGTAGCTCCAGCTCAGGAACGACCGTTCCATACTCTCAACCCAGTGGCAAGAATCCTCAACCCCCAACTCTCAATCCTCAACAAACAAAGCTTGCTAATGAACACGTTGAACTCTTCAACGCCTTCATGACCAGCTTTGAAGCTTTAAAGACAGGTGATCTGAAAAATGACATGATGAGCCCTGAAGATATGTATCAAGTGGATCCTGATGACATGGAGGAGATGGACCTGAAATGGCAAATGGCCATGATTACTCTCAGAGTTAAGAGATTCCAGGATAGAACAGGTCGAAGGGTTGGATTGGGAAAGGCTGGGTTTGATAAATCAAAGATCAGGTGCTACAATTGCAAAACTCTTGGACACTTCAAGTATGAGTGTCCAACCTTAAATCAAGCTGAAGTTAAACCAGCAAAGAGGATGGTGGCAATTACAGATGGAGGAGAAGCCAACCAACAGAAGGCGCTTGTGGTGCAAGACTTTGATTGGGGTGAAGAAGTTGCTGTGGCAGAGGCTGAAGTAAACAAGGCATTGATGGCGAAAATTTGCACTAAGTCAACAGTTGGTGTGAGTTCCTTGGAAGGGTCATCAGCTGAGATGCCAAAAGGAGAAGGGATGGAGAAGGCTGGTTTAAGAAGCGTGTTGAGTGAGAACAAGGGGAAGGAGACTGCTGCTGAGGAAGCTTTTGTCGCTGAAAAGACTTCCACAAGCAAGGACGATCAGCAACCACAGAGCATGCAGAAGAAGGCTGAGGAGAGAGACCTGGTAAGTATCCCGCTCGAAATAAAATCAAAGCTGTGCTCACCAAGGTGTGTTACAGCCGTTGCTTACTGTTTGTCCCACAATAGGAGAATTTTAAGAGAAATGGATGACATACGAAAAATCAATACTGAAATGAAAGAAAATGAGTTAGCCTATCAGCGAAAGTTAAATGCAACAATAGCTGAAATGCACACTCTAAAAGAATTTGTTCTCAGAAAAGATTTTTTAATAAATGACTTAACTGAAAAACTAGAAAAATCTAGAAATGAAACTAATCATCTCCAAATTGTTGTGGACAAATGGAACGTAAGCAAGCATGCTCATACTGATATCCTTGATTGTTCAAGGAAATCTTTCGTCAAAGATGGAATTGGGTATAAGGATAAAAAGGGAATTGTAAAATCTCTATTTTTACCCTTGAGCAAAAGTGAATATATACCCATTCCAAAACCACATCCAAAAAATGATCTTTTTGAAAAAGAATGTGTCACATCTGAGTCACACTCTAATATAAGTAAAAGTAGTGCAGATATGACCCAACAGGATCAGGTGGACGATGATGACAGTTGTGGTGGTCAAACAATGGGGTTAGGTCACCCAGGTGCCAATTACTCTACAGTGAATTGGTTCATCTGGAGCCATGATAAGTCAAACATTTCTTTGAATTCGGATGACTGTAATAACTTAACTAATTTGGATGACTGTAATAGTTTATCTAGGATGGATAACTGTAATAGTTTATCTAGGCCGGATGACTGTATTACTTTAACCTCTAAACTTGATTTCAAGGGTGTTGTGAACCCAAATGATAGGATGAATCCTATCAAACGATCGGATGTTTGTGTTGAAAATGTTATGCCTGTTTGTGTTGATCTTAATGATGCATTCTGTGATAATGAAAATGTATATAGACCATCTCCATTTGTTCCAGAACTAAAAAGAAACAGGTTTGGGAAATTTCTTACTGAAGAAATTCCAGAGTTTACACCATCATCAACAGATATGTCATGTTCTGAAGAATCACAAAGTGAAACAGATAACACAACTTCTGAAGAATCACAAAGTGATACAGAAAGTGACATCAGCGAGCCAGAATGCAACACACACGAAGAACCAAGCAACAACAACAGTGATGAAGCATGTTCAACAGACAGCCTAAATTCAAGCAACGACAAGAGAAGAACATCACAACCATCATCATCCAGGTCTTCTTCAAAGATCAAACCTAAACACTCTAAATGCTTTAGATGTGGAAATGAGGGACATGTGGTTAAAAATTGTCATCTACAACCCAAACCACAAAGTGATACTAATACCCAAAAATCTTTTTCAGTTCAAATTAAAGATCTTCAAGAAACTATAAAAAGTTTTGTTAAGGTCACAAAAACTTGGAAAAGACAAGAGTCAGTTTTGGGTGAAAATCACGACAGATCTAAACTAAAACAGACCTGGATTCCAAAAGTTACTTAAATTATGGTCTGAGTCGTGACTGTACATAGTGTCTCGTATATTTATCTGTATATTTCTTTTGTTTTTTGTGTTTTTCAGAATAAGCTACAGAAATGGTTGATTGCCCTGATGAGATATCTGTGGCACGTTGATAGCGGGGCATCAAGGCACATGACGGGACTAAAAGAACTCCTTAAAAACTATCGATTCATTGATGGAGAATTTGTTGCTTTTGCCGGCAACGAGAAGGGCGGAAAGATAGTTGGGATAGGGGACGTGATTTCTGATGCATTGACTTTAGAAGATGTGAACTATGTTCCAGAATTGTGTTACAATCTGCTGAGTGTATCACAAGTCTGCGACAAAGGAATCTCAGTGTTATTTAATGACATGGAGTGCATCTTTCTAAAGCTAGGATTCATTCCTCCTACCAATATGATTATGCTTAAAGCTCCTAGACAAAATAATACTTATGTGATAAACATGAGGGATGCAAAGTCTGAATGTCAAATGACATGCTTACTTTCTAAAGCATCCGAGTCAGAGTCACTGCTATGGCACAGGCGATTAGGACATGTTAACTTCAAAAATATTAATAAGCTTTCAAAACTAAATCTTGTCAGAGGTCTTCCTTCTAAGGAATTCCCCTTTTCTGAAAAATGCTTAGCATGTGCCAAAGGAAAACAACACAAAAAATCGCATAAGTCCAAAGCTGTGAACTCTATAGAATCACCTCTTCAATTATTGCACATGGATCTGTTTGGTCCTATTAGTGTTAAAAGTCTAGCTAAAAAGTCTTATTGTTTGGTGATAACAGATGATTTTTCCCGATTCACATGGGTGTACTTCTTGGAATACAAAAGTGAAGCTGCTGAGATTCTGATGCTGTTTGTTCCTCTCATTGAGAACATAATAAAGACAAAAGTTAGATCAATCCGAAGTGATCACGGAACCGAATTCAAGAATCAAAGTTTCGTGACTTTCTGCAACAACAGAGGAATTCATCTTCAGTATAGTGCTACGAGAACTCCTCAACAGAATGGTGTTACTGAAAGGAAAAATCGTACACTTATTGAGGCGGCCAGAACCATGCTTATCGACTCTAAATTGCTGATCATTTTCTGGGCTGAAGCTGTGAATACCGCCTGTTATGTTCTTAACAGAGTCTTAATTGTAAAGACGCGTGGGAAAACAGGTTATGAGTTGCTCTTTAAAAGAAAACCTTTGATTGACTACTTCAGGCCTTTTGGATGCTCATGCACGCTGCTTAACAACTTCGAGAACATTATGAAGTTCGATGCAGTTGGAGATGAGTGCTTCTTTGTTGGATACTCCTCAAGTCAAAAAGCTTATAGAGTGTACAACAAACGAACCAAAATGGTTCTCGAGTCTTTTTATGTTGATTGGCAGGAATCCAACTCTACCAACACAGGAGCCGGTCCTGACTGGTTCTTTGACGTGGATGTTGTTTTCAACAATTTCAGCATCATTGATGAACAGCCATCTGAAACTCAAGCAGCCGATCCTTCTCCTCTTGAAGATACTCTTTACTCTTCCGAAGACGATGCAGCACCTTTCACCACCCGCTTTTCTCCACTCGTAGCTGATCCAATTGTTCCCCTTCAGACCACAAATGGTGATGCAACTGTTGAAACTACTCCATCTCCTGAAGGTACTCCAGCTTCAGAAGAAACATCTTCAGCACAACAGTCTGCAAATGATCCATCCAGTTCGTCAACTCCTACAGATCACCTTTCCAATCTGCCTTCCCAAATTCAAGAAGAACCAAACATGGGATTTAAATCTTTTAAGGATCACCCTGTGGAGAACATCATTCGACCAATCTCTGAGGGTGTTCTTACTAGAAATCAGGCAGACAAACTGAATATTGCACTTTCAGCCTTCCTATCTCAGACGGTACCTTTCAGCATCGAAGACGCTGTCAGAGATGCAAGTTGGGTTGAAGCCATGCAGGATGAGCTGTATCAGTTTAGAAAGCTAAAGGTTTGGGAACTTGTGGACTTACCCGAAGGAAAGTATCCTATAGGAACAAGATGGGTTTTTCGCAACAAAATGGATGAACGAGGTGTGGTAATTAAGAACAAGGCTCGTTTAGTTGTTCAGGGATTTCGTCAACAGGAGGGCATTGATTATGAGGAAGTGTTCGCTCCAGTTGCTAGACTTGAAGCCATTCGTATCTTCCTGGCTTACGCCTCATACAAGAACTTCAAAGTCTTTCAAATGGATGTGAAAAGTGCATTTCTGTACGGGAAGATCAAAGAAGAAGTCTATGTTTGTCAACCCCCGGGTTTTGAAGATCCTCATCATCCCAACAAGTACTACAAGTTGGATAAGGCTCTCTATGGACTTCATCAAGCTCCTCGAGCTTGGTATGAGACCTTGTCTTCATACTTGCTGCAGCACGGGTACACCAGAGGGAAATTGACATGACTTTGTTCACCAAAGAAGTCAACAAACACTCTATCCTTGTTCAAATTTATGTTGATGATATTATCTTTGGCTCCACTGATGAAAACTTATGCAGGGAATTCGAAAGCATCATGAAGTCTCAATTTGAAATGAGCATGATGGGCGAATTATCGTTTTTCTTAGGCTTGGAAGTGCAGCAAAAAGAAGACGGAATTCTGATCCACCAAGCCAAATATACAAGAGACATTCTGGCCAAGTAGAACATGACCGACTGCAAGCCGTCCAATACTCCTTTTGCGGCTCAAACAACACTTGTACCAGATCTTCAGGGGCCTTCAGTGAATCCTCACACGTATCGATCAATGATTGGCTCCCTGATGTATCTGACAGCTAGCAGACCAGATATAATGTGGGCAGTTGGATGCTGCGCGCGTTTTCAGTCCAATCCTAAGCAATCGCATGAGACTGCAGTGAAAAGAGTCTTCCGCTACCTCAAAGGAACACCAAAACTTGGTTTATGGTATCCTAAGAGTGATAACTTTGATCTAATCGCTTACTCTGATAGTGATCATGCAGGTTGTAGGATTGACAGAAAATCTGTCTCTGGTGGTTGTCAATTTCTGGGTAACAGGCTAGTGTCTTGGCAGAGCAAGAAGCAGACAACTGTGTCCATCTCCACTGCTCAAGCTGAATACACAGCTGCATCCAGTTGTTGCTGTCAAGTGTTATGGATCCAAAATCAGCTTTTGGACTACGGTTTGAACGTCATGCATACACCTATTTTTATTGATAATGATGCATGTCGTGACATCGTGAAGAATCCAATTGATCATTCTAAAACCAAACACATTGAAATTCGGATTCACTCAATTCGCGATGCGTACGACAAAGGGTACATACAGGTGTTGCCTATCGATATTGCTGATCAAAAAGCAGATATCTTTACAAAAGCTTTCGATAAAACCCGGTTTCATCAGTTGGTTTCATGGCTTGAGATGATAAATTTTGAATAAAAAAAAAATTGTGTATATTTTATAGAAAAATCTTCTTTTCTTTTAAAACAAGATTTTTGGGGGAGAAAGTAAACCAGTCTATTCTTAATGCAAAATTAATTCAGGAAATGATAGGAACTAATCATATCTCGTCAGCATGTGAATAGGACCCAGAGGATGTTGTGGCCTCAAGCAACGATGTGTCGGTAGATTCAGCCTGGAATCAAGTAAACTGCCACTAGGTGATTAACAATGAAGATCTACACGGAAAGCTGGATTCCCACTGTGCTTTAGGTCTGCACAAGCTGAGTCCGGTCATACATAGGTTGAGAAATTAAAAGACACAGAAAATTTTGTGCATAGGTAAATCAAAAGATACCTAAGAGTGCAAGCTACCAATGCGGGGCTAAGAAAAACAAATTTTTTTTTTGAAAAACTGAGCAGCAAAAGACACGCAATGTTAGTGACGTGCAAACATATATAGATAGCTCATCAAACGATCAGATGATCATCTTCTCTGCTTATGGGAACATAGACCTGAAGCTCTCATCATCTGATCAAGATAATGATCATCTTCTCTGCTTATGGTAACATAGACCTGAAGCTCTCATCATTATATTTCAATAAACCTTGAGGATCGGTAGGCCAATACCTAGCACACTGTGGGGTCCATAAAATTTTCGTCAATATTACCGAAAAACATGATAAACAGCATCGCCAAACACATGTTGAAAGAGAAAAGGCATGGATTTAAGTGGACAAGCATACCGACAATTGTTCTTAGGCTGCAGCTATCCAACGGGAAGTTGAAACGGGTTCTGGCAGGTATGGTTAGTATGATCTTGAATGCAGAAGGTAAGAATTGGTAAAACCCCCCTTATCTAATGGATTTGGGCCTTAAAACTCTCTTATTGGGCCAAATATCACACCCTGCGTACTTACTGGGCCCTGCGCACTTAACTCAAGTGCGCAGGCCCATTTGTTGACTGTATATATAGCGGGTCAAAAACAGTCAAAAAGTTTTTTATCTTCTCTAAACATCTCTAATTTACCCTAATCACCTGTTAACCCTCTGTTCATCATCATCATCGTTCATCATCATCATCCTTATCACAGTTAATCACCCAAACATCCTAATCATCCCAAATCAAACCTGATCTCTTTGTTTGTTGATTCTTATCTACTATTTAAGGTAGATCTCATATTATTAACGGTTCATTTCTTGTGATTACAGGGTACAATAGTATGAATCAGATGCATCAGTTGGTTATTAGTTGTTTTATGGGTTTTTGAATTTTTGAAGATCTGCGTACTTGAACATGAACAAGTGCGTACTTGTCTCATAGAGACTGCGCACTTGTCTCATAATCACACAAGATCTCAAAAACCCTAAAAGGGCTGCGTACATAACTGTGGACTTAAAATCTTGAACGAAGGTTCAAGTGTCTGCGTACTTTCTTAGTACGCAGACTTGACTGTGTAGCCAAGGGGTTACCATGCCCGTGTATAGCCAGATCTGCGCACTCGATTTGTGTCTGCATACTAACCAAGTGCTCAGTCAAGCATGTGCGCACTTGACTGAGTACATAACAGCTTGGACTGCGCACTTGACAACCTTGCGTACTTATACTTTAAACAGCAACATGACAATCATCTTGACCTTTAAGACACTTGAACGGACTGCGTACTTAAACCCGGACCTTAATGATCTAACAACTGAATATCAAACGTAGCATGGACACCAATGACACCAATCCATCAAACCTTAATCCTATGACTGTTAAAATTTCAAATATAAAAATTATTAATAAAACCTAAGTCTAAGTTCGATGTCCGTCTAAGTTTAAGTCTAAAGTCAGTTATCGGAGATCTAATCGGCTTTTCGTGCTCTTGGTTAAACAGATGGAACTTGAGTGGGATCGTAGAGGCATGCACAACCAGCCGATAAATCTAGATACCGATGATGTGCAGTTTAAAGATGTAGTGACCTGGATAAGACGCAGCAGAATCGGGTTTGCTGTGGAGAACGTCGAACCAGTCTACGTTTCCCACATTGAAGATTTCTGGCGATCTGCTCGAGTCGAAACAGTTGCAAGAGTCAAGCGTATCAAAGCAACAGTCCGAAACAAGCCTCTATTTATCACTGAAGACACAGTTCGAACCGTGCTGAAACTACAAGATGAACCAGGAACTTTCAGATTTATGGCTAAAGCAGACATTCATGAACAGTTCAGGAAGTTCGGCTGCAAGGGCGACTTTGACAAGAGGGGCGATGTTAAGAAGACCCAACTAACAAGAGACTGGAGACTCATTAGTCATGTTTTCATTATGTCTCTAGGTCACAGAAAGAGAGGCTACAATGCGCTCAGTACTGAATGGTCAACGGCTATGATAAAGATCTGCAAGGACGAAAAGTTCAACTTATCCGGGATGATTTTTGATTACTTGGTAAAGAATGCAGAAGCTGGGTCAGGGAAATGGGCGATGTACCCCAGGTTTATTCAGATGATGATCAACACTCAGCATGAGAATCTGCCTCTCGATGATGAATACACTTTCACCAGAGGTGCACGATTTTTCACCGAATGCAACACATCTGATTGGGAACCAATGCTTGAGCACATGTATGCGGCCCAGCGATATCCAATTGTCATAGAGATCTACAACAAGATCAACAAGAGAAAGGCAGACACTGCTCAAGCTCGACAACAACCCAGAGCTGCTACCGCACCCGAACCATCTGCACCCACTCCTTCAGCTCAGCCAACTGCTGAAGAGATTGCCCAAGAAAAGGCAAGGGGCAAAAGAGTGGCGACTGAACCTGCTCGAGCAAAGCCCAGCAAAAAGAAAAGACCAGCTGGTTTACTGCAAGAAGGGAGAGACACGTTGACACCCAAACAGCTTGAAGCCGCTGAAAATGTACGAGCAGTGGCTGAGTATGAAAGAGAAGCAAGAAAGAAAAGAAGACAACAGCTTCCTGAATCAGAGATTCCTCGTGTGGTGACACAGGATGATATTGAGGAGCAAGTGTATTTAGAACGGATCTTTGGGGAAGAACAACCGAACCAACCAGGGCCTTCTACTGCTGCCACTTCAGCTCCAGGGCCTTCCATTGCTGCCACTTCAGCCCCCAAAGCTCCAACCCACCGATCAGCTGAGCCTTCCTCATCAGCTCCTGCTGCACCTCGTCAGAAACCGGTGCATCAGGAACTATACGAGAAGCTTGCGAAGGAGGTAGGTAAAGCTGCGGCCAGGGAAATCTGCACGCTGAAAAGTGATGTGCACAATAACCAGGAGCTAAGAAAGAAGGTGAAAAAGCTCAAAAGCAAGAACCGAAACATGGAGAAAGTGATAAAAGATCAAAGATACCTGATTAAGTTTCAACATCAGGTTCAAGTGCAGATGTTTGACATGTTTCAGGATTTGAGGAAGCAGTTAACTGGTGCTCCCAGCGCTACTTTTGATGAGACTTTCGATTTCGGAAAGTTTCTAGAGGCAGAAAAAGGGAAAGAAAAAGCGGCTGAGGAAAGTGAAGTGGACGAGGTTAGCGAAGATGAAATGCCTGACAGTTTTGTGGAGATGGGAACAGATCAAGAAGTCGTTTATGAGACATCTGATGGGCACAAATTGGACCCTGAAAGAGCAGCTTGGTTCCCAAGAAGGCCCATTACCATTCCTGCCTTACATCAGAACATCCATCATACCAAGTTTGCTCACCAGGAAAAGATCATCTCATGGAAATATGATGCTGAAAAGAGATTGTATGCTGTGAAAAGGAGAGGGGGAGTAATACAGTACTTCAAGGGTCAAAAGGAAATGAAGTCGCTCCCCCGATGGGATATCAGGGAGCTTAGCAGGGCCCCATTCCTTAATCCCTCACTTGACTCCCAGGCTGCCATGGTTGAAAATTTTATCAGAAAACAGTGTGAGAATGATTTCCAGATCCTAAAGCCGCAAAAGCCCAGAAGGAGAATATCGAAGACAAGAATCGATCCAGCAACAGGAAAAGGGATGATAACTTATGTGATTGACCCTCCTCAGGTCGTCACACGAGTTCCGATCAGATCCGAGCTTCCAGTGATGCTGAGGAACTTCAAAAAATGGTTCTATGACAGCAACACTGGTGAAGCAGTCATCAAGCTGAAAGACGATTCAGAGGCACTGAGGATTTTGGATCCGGTTGATGTGTTTGCACTAAATTTGTCAGATCTGAATATGCTGTTTGCAAATCAGATCAATGTTGGTGCCGGGAACACATTGTTTGAAGAAGTCGTGCTGTTTAGAAGGGCAGTGGATAGGGCAATGAAACTGAAGAGAGAGCTGCTGGATATAGTCAACAGGATAAACGCAGCAGACAAAGAAAAGGAGGACAGGGAAAAGGCTGCGCAAGCTGCTGCTGATGCTGTTACAGAAACTGCTGCTGATGCTGTTACAGAAACTGCTGCTGCTACTGCTACAGAAACTGCTGCTTCAGAGGTACTTCCAGAAGATCCTGCATCAGTGGCTAATCCTGAAGGAACTACAACAGAATCTACCCAAACTTCTCAAGCAGCTGAAGTAGATCCAGTCGCACTGTACTTACAAGACCCTCCTGCACAGGTTGAGGGGGAGAAAAGCGACGTGGAGATAGACTGAAGATTGAAGACTGGTAGCTGTGGTCTAGGGGGAGTATTGTTGGGTTATATTGAGACCACAGTTACCAGAATAGAGACTTTGAATGACTATTGTAAAGCTTAATAGTTGAAGGACCTTACATGTAATTATAGCATAGTTTAGTAAGCCAAACCCTAGGCTGCGCACTTATTTGGACGGGCCCTGCGCACTTATGTTAAGTGCGCAGGCCCAGGTGCTGCCTATATATAGTATGTGTGTGCACAGCTAGGGTTCAGGGTTTTGGAGATTATCTTTGTAGCACACTAAATAGGTGCGTACTTGAGTGGTATTCCAAGGTTATTCATTATCAAATCAGATATGGAATCATCATGTTATTCATTGTGTGTGTCGGGTGTTACAATATTCATCTAGTTTTCTTTGTTTCTTGGATTAATCACTTGAAACACCTAACTAATAGGTGTTTCCAAGTGATAAAAATCTATTGCATTCAACAAGATCTAGTACTTCGGGACTACAGATGTTATCTTACACTATCCTGAAACATGGGTAGGAATAAGGGTAGCGTTGGGAGAAATCCGAGATTAAGTGGGAGTTGTATAACGCTGATGGAATTCTGTACTTCTATATGATTAGAAGTCTAGACATTCTGGCGCCCTCGTAAAACTCAAACTGGTATAAACGCGTGGCCACGCTCGGACTAAGGTAGTTTGTTAGACCATTTTGAATTAGAGACGAGAATAGAGAATAGTTGATCACTATATAAGAATGAATGATCCATGTCTTATGATCAACGGATGTCTATACAGAAGGGACTTATTGATATAATTATCAGGGCTATAGTATTTGGTTAAGTAAAGTGTTACTTGAACTCAAAGAACTAGTTGACGACTGTAAAGTGTCATACTGGTTTGGTTGCAATGCGATGCAGCTAGGCATCCAACTTTGCGCACGTTGACTCATTTAATTAAAATCGTCTAAGTGGGAGATTGTTGGATATATAGTATGTCCGATGTAATTAAAAGTCGAGATCAAAGTAACCCGACCGGGTACGATCCGAAGAGTTACACGTTGGTACACGAATCAGATAAGTTCACACGTTGGTGGATTATTATTTATGAAATAATAATTGTTTTAGTCTTGAGGGACTTAATATTAATAAGATTAATATTAAGGAGTATTAAGATATTTAGCAAGGGGGTTTATTGCAAGTTGTTGTCTTATAAAAGGAGGGTTAAGGGGTAAACCCTAATCACACCTTTTATAAAAACAACCTACCCTTGCCTCCTCTCTAAGAAACCTGCGGCCGCCGCCTTCTTTCTTTTGGTCCGGCTGTCAACCACCACAAACCACCACCTTCCTTCTTGCAAGTGTTGCTTCCCAGTTGGTTCGTGCACGGTGTGAACTTCCTACTAGCGAGGATTCGTTGTAACCCGCGTGTTACAATTCCGGTGTAGTCGTCAAAGGTTGATTACTAAAACCCCTATGGTTGTTTTATTATTTATTTGTTTATACGCGTTTAACTGAGATCCTGATTGGGAATATTTTATTAATCGGATTAATAAAATTAATTACATATTTATATATATAAATCGGCCAACATTATATATTGTATATAATCGATTTTTATTAATAAATATTAACCGCTTCTGCTGTGTATACGATACCATGATTCCAACAGATACCTCAAAAATTTAGTGATCTTTTTAGTATTATAATAATTGATGTTTTTGTATTTATGAGTGGGGAAGAGCGTGTAGGGAGACAGTTGGAATCTTTGGACTCTATGAGGCTTTTGGGCTGGTGTCACTTCATTGAATATTATATTAGTGTAAATGAAATGATATGTTTCTTACTTTCCACAGTTGTTAAAGAAAAGAGAGAGAGAAAAGTAAGGAAAAGGAAATGAAGTGGTTAAAACGATTATTTTACATAGGATGGAGTAGAGCCGTTTTTACCTGTCCCTTACTTGTGCGGTATCACTGATGGGGTTTCAACTTCATATTGGTGTATCCTATAAAAATAGAGGTGGTGCACATTAGTAGAGAAGTACGGTGCACATTAACACATTTACATTATTAAATTGGGCGAAGCAAGTTAGCATATAAGAGTAGTTGTGCTAGTTAGCATAAAAGAGTGGTGAAATTTAGAGCATTGTCAATATTTAAGTGTCAATGCTTTAATATTGTATATGATTTGTATAATTACCGGTGAGATTTCTCATGCTACATTTTAGGTTTTCGGTTAACGTCGGTTTGGTTTGTTACATCAACAACAAAATATTGCAGTTGGTATAATAATCGACTCACATTTTAAATCAATCACAAACCATAAAAATGAATAATGGTATCAATGTTCGGACTGTATCAATTTCGTTCATCACGGTACAAATACGTAACCAGCACTTGATATAGCTTACAATACTATAAAATTCTCTATTGCGAATATAACTCTGTTTACAACGAATATTATACAGGAACACCAACAAAACTATTACCGGTTCTGGTACCGATGTTCCGATGATCGGTTTGTAAGAAAAATTATCATTATATTTTACCCATTTGTTTTGTAAGAAAAAACAACAATTATATTTTTGGAGATCACCACTTACTTGGTGTACTCAAAAGCAAACCACTGTAGCATTATATTCTTGTGAAGCCGAGTATATGGTTGCTATAGTCGCTCCATGTCATGTCATGTGGTGTGGCTTCGAGGTATATTAAGTGAACTGACCGGCGAACATCCAAAGAAGGTTGAATTATGTGTTGATAACAAGTCTGTCATCGCTTTAATAAAGAATCTAGTCTCCATAAGCAGGCCAAGCATATTAATACCTAGTTTCATCATATTCGTGAATGTATTGAAGGAGATCAGATTAAGGTAGAACATGTTCCGGGAGATCAACAAGAGGCAAATATTTTAACAAAGGCTTTCACGAGGATAAAGTTAAAAGAGATGCGAGACATGTTTGGATTTCAAGACCTCCAAGTTGTAAGTCATTAGTTAGGAGGTGATTGTTGGCAGGAAAATAATTGGCTGACCTACTCCACAAGTCGGTGCACAAGTCGGTGTTTGTGTTGGACCAGGGATCTAATCAAGTAGGATTATTATTCCAGAATGTTTATCATCTAATTGATTGTAATTATCTAGAAAGTTGTTTAGGTAACTAAAGATAGCAATTAGAGTAGGATTAGGATGCTTGATCAAGAAGATTTCTAGTCCTATATATAATCATCAAATCTAATGGTTTCGTAATCGGTTTTGGAGTTATTTTTCCGATAATAAAATTGTGAGTTTCATAGTTTTAATTGAGGTTTTTCGATTGTGATTGTCTGCTCTGAACCAATCCCAAACTTGAAGCACAATTTTCTTGTCTTAAATTCAAATAAATGGTTTATAATTGTATGAAAAAGGATAAAAAAAAGTAACATGAATAACAATAAAAAGAAAAAGAAAATAGCAATAATTGCCATATATAACTATACATATGAACAAATATGCCAATGATTTGGTGTATTGACACCCTTATTACCTTTAAATGTGCAGGTCATGGGTTTGAGTATCGTCGGGAGCAAAATTGATTTGAGTCAGAAGTTTTATCACAATGAGTCTTTGGGTGTTGGGTTTCCTAAAAATGGTAACGTCCGGCAGGGGCCTCCTTTTTGGCAGAAATCCCAGCTCTTCTCAAGATATCCCAAAAAACGTCCCTCCCCCAGTCGTGCCAGTATTTGAATCCATGGAGCTCTTTGCAATGAATTGCGTGCTCCCCGTATTTATCCATGCAAGCTTTACGGCAGATGGGGCATGTTTCGTCTTCCGGGTACATAGGGATCATCAACCGGTACTTGAGTATGGCCATGTATTCCACTGCAGACATGCATTGACCCAACCCCTCAATCGGGATAACAGTCAAAAAATCCTGAGCATGAGGGCTCTTTAGGCATTCAATCACCGCCTTCTGGCGAGAGGACAACTCAAAAACTTCTCCCAGGCTCTGAGCAGTTTTGCTAAACAGAGCATTCGCCAAAGTTTTTTGTGGCTTTGAGGGGGCGGTGTCCTTATTAGAAAAACCGCCAATATCAAAGTCTGGGAGATAGACATTTAAGCGTTCGAGCGCCTGTTGATAGTCCGGGTCTAGCCCGATGACCCCACTGTTTCGAAGGATATGATCCTGAAGTTCCCAAGACTGAGCTCTAGACGCCACAAAGGCATAAACCCCAACATCTCGAGCTGAAAGGAGGCCCAAACCACCTAAGCGCATCGACAAGGATGCCAAGCGCCACTGGAGGTCCCCGAAGAAGGGGCCACCACTCACAACTATATCTTCAATAGCCTCCCGGAGCCCATCATCGAAAAGGGATACCGCATCCACCATTAAGTGGGGTTGACAAGTTCGCAACCCAAAAAGTAACTTAGCAATCCCCATGCATGACCTGAGCAACAGGAGTTCACTTTGGGGGTCCCTAAGGCGGGGCAGGAGTTTCATAAGGGCAACCGCACCAGTAGCCCGCCGCCCTGCCAACTCCCCAATAAAGATAGGATCTCGGCTAACAGCCCCACCAAGGAGCTTAACCCCCTTCTCTGGTCTACCAATCCCTTTCGGAAAAAGCCCGTCCTGACCTTTTAACCCGTCACACGTCGGCCAAAAGACCTCTGTTTTCTTAATATTAAGATGAAGCCCCATAGATGGCCCATGCATGTTGATAATGTCTAAAGCCTTAGCAACCTCAGCTGCGTTGCCTATAATCGTCCCATCATCCAAATACCAAGCATGAAACGGGAGATTACAGTGTTCCTGAACCCGCATGTAATATATCAATTTAAAAGATGTAAATCCAACTCAAGTAACGTCAAAACCTATTATATATCTTATTTTCTTTTATTAACCTTTCGGTTTAGTTCATTTCGGTGCGTTTTCGTATGTTTTCAGTTTGGTTTTGATGAACGATTCAATTATTCATCACTCATAGGCATTGTTAATCTATAGAAACACTATGCTTAACTTAAAGAGAATAAAATGTTAGCTTTTATGGTGTATTGTTTTTAAGAAAATACTAACATATGAAAAAATTATAATCATTTAAAAATCATGGGGTAGTTAGTTTTTTATAAGAGGATAAAGTGTAACTACTAATTAATTATTTAGAATTTTGGTTAAAGATAGAAGAAATAATATGTAATTAAGAAGAGGGATTAAAGTGTAAAAGTGTTTATAAGACTAATTTACCCTCATTTTAATGTTGTACCTTATGCATTAGAGGAAAAAAAAGTTTTTAACGTTTGGGTATCGTAAACTACCTTTTCTTCATGCATTATAATATAGTATAGATTACTTAAAATTTAAGAAGTCATTATCTCATGCATTATAATGTAGTATAGATAAAATGCAATAATCAATTGTACATAAGGCATTCTTCTTGTACATTTCAATCCACACATCGGTATTGACTGCGACAAACATCGAAACGTCGACAAAAATGAGCCGGTCGTCATGGTATTTTCGAATGTTTTTAAAATATAATAGTTTTAAAATTATGATAGAATTAAATAAAAGAATTATAATTTTGTAGGGGAGGGGAGGAAAATGTAATTACTAACTAAAAATTAGGGAATTAAAGTGTAAATAAGATAGGGTATTAAAGTGTAAATAATGTATGAATGACTACTTTACCCTCATTTTAGGGTTATTAATGAAATATTAGTTCTTAACTTTTGGGTATCTTAAAATACCCTTCCCTCATGCATTATAATATAGTATATATATATATATATATAGGGATCGGTTCAAATAAAAAGTTTAAAAAACGTGCGAAGGCTTCTACGCGCGTTTTCTTGAAGGGTAGTATCGTCATTTTACTCGATATTTAAAACCCATATCTTTTATAAAAGGATCAGATTTTCAAATTCGTATTTACTCTGTTTTTAGATTTTGAAATCAGTATAAATATTGATCATAATTCAGTTCATTCAATCATAAACCAGTTCATTCAATCATAAATCAGTTCATTCAATCATAAATCAGTTCATTCTCTTTCGATTATATCTCCAAACGATTTTCCTTTATTCATTCATTAAAGATGTATGTGAATAATGATTGTGCAGGTATGATTTGAGCTATCTATTACGTAATGTTTTGTTCGATTGCTTTCTTTTTAATGATTTCGTTTTCTGTTTAGTAGAATTTGAATTAAATTCAGCTTTTTTTTATTGATTGTTCGTTGTTTTTCTATTTATGGAAGCATTACGTTATTTGTTCTTTGTTTTGTTATTAAATTCATCTTTTTTTGTTTGATTTCTTGTATTAATGATAGTATTTACGTTATTTTTTTGTGTTTTTGTTTGTTTCATATCACAATGTCACAATTTTACGTGTTTTTTTGTTTGTTTATTATATTCATGTTACGTAATTTTCATTACGTTATTTCATTACGTCATTATATTTATGCTTTATTAGGCCATTATGTTGTGTGTTAATAGTTATTACGTGATTTTCAGGTTTTATTTTCAATGATAGAGGTGAAAGTAGTTCTACTCAGGCTGTTTCAACAGTTTATAAACCACAAGTTGCCTCTTCTATGACGCCATGTGTTGATATTGTATTTCCATCGATTGATCATGCGTATGAGTTTTATGTGACATATGCAAAAAATGTTGGATTTAGTGTTCGCAAAGGAGGTCAATATGTCCATGGTGAGATTCTTAAGTTGAAGCATTTGATTTGTTCAAAGAAAGGATTCAAATCTTGTAAAGCGTTTGATAGTCTTCAAAATGGTAAAAGTAGGAATAAACCATCGCAGAGAACAGGTTGTAATGATCATATAGTTTTTTCGTCAGAGAATGGACAAAATTTTAAAGTTTCAAAGTTTGTTGAAGAGCATAACCATTACTTGGTTTCTCCAGAAGATATGCAATTTCTTCCATCATCACGTAATTTGACATATCAACAAATGCAAGTGTTATGCAATATGTCCAAAGTAAACATGGGTCCTGTTAAGGCTTTTAATCTAATGAGGACAATTTATGGTGGTTTTGAACAAGTTGGTGCTACTGCTGCAGATTTCAAAAATTTTAAAAGGGATTTGAACTTATATATTGGTGAGTATGATGCGGATATGGTAGTTAATATGCTGCAGAAGAAGCAGGACTTTCTTCCTGATTTTTATTTTGAGTATAGTCATGACACTAAACGACAGTTAACCGGATTATTTTGGGCTGATGAGCATGCAAAATGTAACATCCCGCCCCTCTCACCATCAATATTGTCCGCTTTGCCCTACTGGGTTGCACATCCAAAGCTCACGGATTTGCTTTTGGTTGCCAGTGGAGACTTCCCAGGAGATCACCCATCCTGGAATTTCTCCCACCTGAGCACGCTTAACTGTGGAGTTCTCCTCTCATCCACTAACATTAAGCCCCAAAACGCGTTGGTGATTTAAGAGGCAAGACATTACTTATGAACCAAGGATCTCTCCTGGCCACGACCGATGTGGGATTTTCCTGGGGTGTCACATTCACCCCATGTTAGAGTCTCATCGTCCCTGATGAGGTGTGTTCCTGGGGTGTCACATTCACCCCCTGTTAGAGTCTCATCGTCCCTGATGAGGTGTGCACCCACCATCCCGAACGGCATAGGAGTGGCTCTGATACCATCTGTAACATCCCGCCCCTCTCACCATCAATATTTTCCGCTTTGCCCTACTGGGTTGCACATCCAAAGCTCACGGATTTGCTTTTGGTTGCCAGTGGAGACTTCCCAGGAGGTCACCCATCCTGGAATTTCTCCCACCTGAGCACGCTTAACTGTGGAGTTCTCCTCTCATCCACTAACATTAAGCCCCAAAACGCGTTGGTGATTTAAGAGGCAAGACATTACTTATGAACCAAGGATCTCTCCTGGCCACGGCCGATGTGGGATTTTCCTGGGGTGTCACACAAAAAGAAGTTATAAAGTTTTTGGTGATGTTGTTTCATTCGATGTTACTTTCAATTCTAACAAGTAAGTTCATTACGTAATTATTTTATTCATTTTACGTAATTATTTCATTTTAATTAATTTTTTTTCTTTTTTAGATACAAGATGGTAGTTGTTCCATTTACCGGTATCGATAATCACTGCAACAATATAACTCTAGGTGCTGGATTACTGAGTTCAGAGACAATTGAATCCTACTCATGGCTGTTAACTTGTTTCAAGAAGTGTTTTGGTAAAGAACCGCTTGTTGTAGTTACCGATCAAGATCCTGCTATAAAACAAGCAGTTGCATCAGTTTTACCAAATAGTAGGCATAGATTGTGCATGTGGCACATCATGAAAAAGGTTGCTGATAAGGTATGTCATTTTTGCTATGATTTTTGATTTTTTGTATGTTACGTAATTTTCAAGGCTTTTATTTGTATACCATATTTTTATTACGTGATTATTTTTTATGATATGATTTTTTGATTTGTGTATGTTACGTGATTTTCAAGGCTTTTTATTTGCATAACATATTTTTATTACGTGATTATTCAAATTCAAAAATTCATAACAATATGTGTTTTTGTTATTTTTATAGGTTGGTCCTGCATTATGCAACAATGATGATTTTAAACAGTGTATTTGCGACATTGTTTGGACAGATTCTATTTCACCAGAAGAGTTTGAAAAGGGATGGGAGCAACTTGTTTTTGATTTTAATCTCTTTTACCACGACTGGTTGTGTGACATTTATTCAAATAGAGCAATGTGGATTCCTGCTTTTTATCGCGATGAGCCAATGTCAGGTCTTATGCGTACTACTTCAAGATCTGAATGTGAAAATCATTTCTTTGGTCAAGTTTCAAATGCTCAATTAACGCTTCTTGAGTTTATTAGTCACTTTGATACTGCCATGGAATCCCAAAGGTATACTCATAGGAAAAATGATCATGAGACAAGGTATAAAACACCGGATTTTTGGACTGATTATCCTATTGAGGTGCAAGCTGTGAAATTATATACAAGAAGTATTTTCTTTGATGTCCAAGAAGAAATTTACGGAGCTGTGCATAAATACATAAATGTCTTTCTTTGACATGAAGGAGATATAGGGACGTTTCTAATAAAAGATCGTTCTGCGTATGGTGCCGGTTTGATAGAGGTATGTATAGTTTATTTTTTATGTTACGTAATTTTTTACATATCATTGTAACAGACATTACGTAATTATCTGTTTCATTAGTCTCTCACTTTCATATACCTCATTACGTATTTTATTTTTTTATGGAGATCTTTTTTGTATTGCAGGTTAAATTTAACCTGGAAGATTTGACAATTTTATGTTCTTGCAAGCGTTTTGAGCGATATGGTTTATTGTGTCGACATGCTTTTTTAGTTTTAAGGTTGTGTGATATAAATGAAATTCCCAGCAGATACATTCTTGATCGCTGGAGGAGTGATGTTATTTGCAATAGTCCCTCTCGGTCGAGCTTGTCGTTGGTGATGCATACTGATGAAAATGGGGACCATCAAAGTGTTAATGATGTTGTTCGTGATATAATGCATTTGAGTGAGTATGTAGTTAATAAGTTGATTACTGATTTTGAAAAGTTGAAGCTGTTTAGAGACGAGCTAAAAGCGATGAAAGAGAAGACAGATGAAGCTGGTATTCACAGGATATCAGCCAAGAAGAAAGAAAATATTCAAGCTATTATTGGGGCTCCACATCAAACTGAGGCTGCTGTTCGTGTTCCTCTTGGTATTAGGAATAAGGGTTGTGGGTCACGCAAAAGGTTTAAATCAAAACGTGAACAAGCGATTAGTCGTGCAGGGAAGAGATCAAGAAATTGCAAAGTATGTGGGGGTAGTGGTCATGATAGGCGCACCTGTGAAGTTCTTAAAGGGATTGCAACAGCTAACAACAAAGGGAAAGAACCCGTCAATGAAGCAGATGCGGATAATAGTCTAGATTCGGAATATGAAGTTGGCGATGATTGATTATGTTTTTTGTTAAATTGACATTGAAACATTTTCTTTTACATTGTTACGTGATTTTTTTGTACACATATGGTTTTTTTGCATTTCATTACGTAATTAGTTGACATGTTACGTAATTGTATCATAGCATAATCATTCACATATAACCATTACTTTACATTTTTTTCACATGTTACGTAATTTTATGTTAGGTAACCATTATCAGTTTCATACATGATTAACATATAACCATTATCATACATGTTTTTTGTATGTTACGTAATTGTATTTGTATGTTAGGTAACCATTATCAGTTTCATACATAATCATTCATACATTATCATTCAATATAATCAGGCCATACACAATCATTCATACATTATCATTCAACATAATCAGAAACATACATAATCATTCATATAATGTAGTATCTGACAAGCAAAATGTTAAATTGTATCAGGACATTTGTCATACAAAAACCAAATGTTAAATTGTATCATGACATTCCGACACGTGGCATTAAAACTAGTCAAACATGATCATTTTGTCTTTTCACAAGAGTTTGGAATAAGTTCTGCTTGTACTTCGCCTTCTCACTGTATTCCTTTTGATGAAACTCCCTAGCTAGATGATCAATTAAATTTTTATTTTTGTTGGCATCGGAGAGTAGGATTTTTGATAGATATTTGTAGCGAAGGTCATCAATCTGCATTTGTTGAGCTACTCCTTCTTTTTGAAAATCAGTTACCCATTTTCTTCTATATGTGCTCATGAAAGTCTCCATATGCCTCATTGTGAACACCCCACAATCGATTTTGTTTTGTGAAGTTCTCCATTCCATTTGGACTCTCACTGGTTTTTTGCTTACCATTTTAGGAGTCATGGGGTGTTCATTGACCATCATATAGTTGCATAAAGCTTCTTTCTGCATACATTACGTAATTTACCATAAGCATTACGTAATTAACTAACATCAAAATAATATTAAGTAAAAATATTTTTTTACCAATGGCACTATGATGTTGTCATATTTGCTATTAGCTCCAAGCTTGCTGTTGTCTAGTATTTCTATCTTCGGGTTCTTCATGTTGAAACATATTACATATATGTGGTCCGAAGATACGATGGGCATGAACAACAAATCCACCTCATTGATTGATTTTATTTCATTTTTGCTAAGTGCAAGATTTAAGTTCGCTGTCATGGTGTCCATTCGCTTTAAATCATCATATTGAGGCCTGAAGCAGTCACTTAGCTGTAAATTTAGTATACATTACGTAATTTAGTATAAGCATTACGTTATTATAATTTATGTATTACATGAAAAAGATAAGGAGCATACCAGAATATTTGTTTGAACAAACAACTTTAATGGTGAACCTGGAGCTCTTTTCTTCTCGTCGTGGTTCAGCACATACGACCATGCATCCAAAACATTAGATGATAATGTTATTCCAGGGTATAAGCATTCAAATACCACTTTAAAGAATGGAGTCCCATCTGCTGGCTCGAATACAACATCACCATGGAAGATAATTTTTAATACACATTATGTAATTTTTTGTAATAAACTATGTTCTGAAAATATTCATTACGTAATTTTTCTAATAACAAATTAAAGTAATATAAGGTTTTTCTTACTGTGTTGCTTCTGTTGCTGCAAATATAAACTGCGCAATTATGTTTTCATCTTCAGTTATTTTGTTCTTCATTACCACCTGGCGTTGAATGTAAGGAGACTTCAGAGGTCCAGCCAACATCCTTCCCCTTTTTGCACGTTCAACTTGTTTATTGGCTATGGTTGACTCCAGTGATTGACTAACTATTAGTCTCCCTACTGTTTTTGGTGTTTCGACATCAGCTTCAGAGTTATGTAGGAATGGTAGATCTGGAATTACATCTGTAGGTGCATCATCTTGGGAAAGATTCAGATCGAAACTTGGTCCTTCATAGCTTTCATAGCTTTCATTCTGTATTTCTTCTACTTTGTCTCCCTCCGATGTCTCGATCTCTTTTCCTTTCCTAGATCTTTCTTCAAACTCATTCAATTCTTTCAAGAATTGCGAATTGACATGTTCGGATGATGTTTGTGTGGTTGAAGTTTGCAAAGCTGCATTCTTTTCTTCTTTGTCGGCTGCTTTTATCATCTCAGCAATCATATCTGCGTTGTCACTCTCTAGGGCCTCATTTCCTGATTTTAGTTAACAATTTATATACATTCATATAAGTTTCATTTAGTATAAACATTTTTAATATACATTACGTAATTTTTTTACCTTTATCGGCCGGTGGTTCATTTGTTGTTGCATCTTTCAAAGCATCCATTATATCTTTACCTTCTTTCAAAGCTTCTTCTTTATTTGTTTCTTCAAGTTGTTCAGTTGCGGCAATCATTGCATTTAGCATTCCGGTGCTAACACTTTGTGAAGTTGTTGCCGTTTCATTCAAATCTTCTTTTTCACCTGTAATTACGTATTATGATCATTAATAAGTTTTGACAAATAATCTGTTACGTGATTTTTTACCTTTATTGACAGGTGGTTCATTTGTTGTTGCATCTTTCAAAGCATCCATTATGTCTTTACCTTCTTTCACAGCTTCTTCCTCATTTGTTTTTTCAAGTTGTTTAGTTGCGGCGATCATTGCATTTAGCATTCCGGTGCTAACACTCTGTGAAGTTGTTGCCTTTTCATTCAAATCTACCCTTTCACCTGTAATTACGTATTCTGATCATTAATAAGTTTTGACAAATAATGTGTTACGTGATTTTTTTTTACCTTCTAGTGTTTCAACTGCAATCACTATTGCATCTAGCATCCCTGTGCTAACACTGTTCTGGTTTTCCTTTTCACCTGCAACTACTAATATACTTTTTTGATATCCATTACGTAATTTTTAACTAACTTCTTTATCATTTAAATATACATTACGTAATTTTTACCTTCTATGTTTTTCTCATTACTTGATTTGTAACTTGATACCCATGACTTCCATTTTGTTTGCTTCTCACGTATAAGGTTGCTGTCTAAAAAATTTGAAGTGGCTTCTTCGAAAATTTCATCTATTTCAGCAACATATGTTTGAAACTTCTCCATTTTGTTTTCTATTTTTGAAAGCCATTCCTGTAAACAATACGTGAATAAATTACATGATTTTTGTTGATGTTTAACATAATAAATTACAGTTACTTACATTCTCATCAACTGGGTAAGGACTTTTGTTTTTCTTCTTTCCCATTGTCTTTTTCCTTGTCGACCCTTTTATGCTCTCATCTGTTGATTTTTGAGTTGCAACTTTTTGTATTTTTGGTGTTGTTGTTGCCTTATCTTTGGTAATCTTTTGATTATTGTTTTCATCATTTGCATCACCAGCCTGCAAACATTACGTGATTTTTTAAAATCCTATATACATATGCATGTTATGTAATTTTATACAGTTATTGCACTTACATTAGGAACTTGTGGAGTGTTGTAATTTTCCAAGAAATCATCAATGTCAGAGAGTGATTTTGTTGTTTCAAACACGTTGTTGAATTCTTGTGAATCTTGATTTTGATTGAGATCCATGAGGATCTGTTGTTCAAGAAAGATTTGCTGTTCATCATGCTGAATGTATGCATCTTCATTCTTACCATCTTCTTCCATTTTTTCTGCATCATCTTCTTCACCATCATAATCATCTCCACCAACACCACCAGCATCTTCTTCATCCTCATCATTATGTCCTTCTTCATCTCTAGGACTTTCTACTTCATCATTTCCTTCTTCATCCTCATTATCTTCTTCATCAGTTGAAAATGGCCCATTGTCATACAAATGTTTATCAACATCAGACAAATTCTGGGTGCTAATGTACTTAATTGCTGGTGTTTGTGCTATTTCAGGAGCATGTGATAACCTCTTTTCATGTACATAAAGCAGCTGTCATGTGAATAAAGTTAACATTTGATCATTACGTAATTAGTAAGAACACATTACGTAATTTGTATTTTTATACATTACATAATTATGAATAAAAAACATACCGCAAGAAAAGGCAAAGGTCCATTATACATTTCAGTTCCATTCCAGCTTGCCTTCGTTCTTTTGAGACAGAAAATTAAGTACTCACACCAATTCAATTTTTTGATTGATTTTTCATCTGTCACTCCTTTCAAGAACATTTGATTCACTGTTGAACTCTTTGTTACTTGCCCAAATATAGAGTTGTAAAGTACAAGGAAGTTCAACTTGAAAATCCAGTCTCCGCTTTTGCTTTGAACTATTTTATTCTTCACATCCGAGATTAAAATCTTATTATGTTCAAACTGGGACTTCCATACAGTAAGCGTGTTAGATGAACCCTTCCTTGGTTTGTTCTTTTCATTTACTGTCTGGTTACCCATTGGGACACCAAGGATTTGTTGAACTTTGTTGCTTGTAACTTGAATGATGTGGTTTCCTACATTCAACTCATTTCGTCTATCATCATAATTCACCAATAACCACCTTGCTAATTTTGTTGGCACTGTTTTAATGTTCATTGATAAAAAAGCTTCAAATCCCATCTGTTTGATTGCTTTTTTCTGCGCACTTGATAAGTTTGTCATCGCCTCATTCAAGTTATCAACAGACGCCCTTACATTTAATTTTATATTTGAGTACAGAACAAATTGGTTTCTTGGTGGTGAATTTTGAGGCTCTTCTGGTGCATCAACAAAATCGTCATCAACAACTGTTGTGACATTTGCAGGCTGTTGTTGTAGAAGTAATTCATTTTCATTGTTCACTGCGTTATTATCAAATGTTATAATTACGTAACAATGACAGAATCATTACAAATTTCATTACCAAAATAACGTAATATAGACATAATCATAAACCAGTGTTTTCATTTACCAAAATTGCTTAACAATGACAGAATCACTACATGTTCATTACCAAAATAACGTAACATAGACATAATCATCATATACTATGGCCAGATTCATTACAAATTTCATTACCAAAATAACGTAACAAAGACATAATCATAAACTAGTGTTTTCATTTACCAAAATTGCTTAACAATGACAGAATCACTACATTTTCATTACCAAAATAACGTAACATAGACATAATCATCATATACCATGGCCAGAATCATTACAAATTTCATTACCAAAATAACGTAACAAAGACATAATCATAAACTAGTGTTTTCATTTACCAAAATTGCTTAACAATGACGGAATCACTACATTTTCATTACCAAAATAACGTAACATAGACATAATCATCATATACTATGGCCAGAATCATTACAAATTTCATTACCAAAATAACGTAACAAAGACATAATCATTTCTAGTTCTATTAATAAAATTACGTAACACAGACATACTATTTTCCATTACTAAAATCATGTAACATTGACATAATCACTACATTTCCATTACCAAAATAACGCAATATAGACATAATTATGATGCACCATAGACAGAATCATTCCTAAAATCATGTAACATTGACAGAATCACTACATTTCCATTACTAAAATAACGTAACATATACAAAATCATTTCTAGTTCTATTACTAAAATCACGTAACACATAACAAAAAAAAATTATCTGTACCATTTTTCTTTGAAGGCCTGTCATGGTTTGCTTTACTTCTAATCTCGGATTTGTCACTCTGATTTTTGGTTTTTGCAATTTTGCTTGGCCCTGACAATTAGAAATACGTATTTTAGTACAATTTCATAGCATAATAACAATATTAATTCATGTAATACTTATTTACCTTCATCGTTGTCGTTTTTTTGAGTATCAGTCTCTGTTCCTCTTTTTCTTCCTGTAACATGCATAATGTAAATTTTTAGATAATTTTCAATGTAAAATTTGTTAGAGAATAACGTAATATACTTACTTTCATATACTTTTGAGTATTTCATGGTTAATCTGCGTAGAAATGGAGTTGATTGATGATTTTGAAATAGGGTTTTTTGAGTTTTGATTTCGTCTTTTGGGGAAGTTTTGTGTTTAAATGACACTGAACGGTCTCTTTGTTATGATTGTATAATTTGATTATAGAAATTTTGACGATAATACCCTTATTAACTGTCTAATCTCTCATTTATTTACAAAATTGACACCGCGTAACTTTTTATTTAATGACGTAAGAATGTTGTTGATCGACGGCTAGGATTCTTTCGCACGCTTCGCACGATTCTCTATTTTTGTAGAATAACCGCCCCCTATATATATATATGATTTGGATCATTTGAGAACCACCATTTAAGGAGAGAACCAAAGAACCAGTGTGAACAGGTGGCATTTTTGTAAATATGAAGGTGTCTACAAAAACCCCTCCATAAAAAAATAAAAAAAATTTAAAAAAAATATATAACCTAAATAAATAAAAAAATAAAAAAAGTAAAAACACCAAAATGATTATTTTGCATTATTAATTCGAAAAAATTAAAAAAAATGGCTTGTGACGTCGTATGACGTCATCCTGATGCACATGTGCATTTCACTATTAAATCACACTTTTGAATGAATTGTCAATTACCATACTTAAATGATTATTAAATGGACGCGATACAAATATATAAGGGGTGAAAAAATTTATTCAATGATCTTAAATGGATGCGAATAGATATATAAAATACACTCGAACTCGTCAATTGCATAGACATGCATATTATAACATAAATTGAAAAATAAGACAAATGTGGGACAACAAACATTAATAAACTTGAAACAACTCTATATAAGAACTATAAACTAAGAAACATGTACTGCATGCACATGTGCATTTCACTATTAAGTTAGGCTTTTTCGAGTGGTTTAGCTTCAGGGCTTAGGTTTTAGGTATGGTGGGAAGGGGTTAGGTCTTTTTGGGGGGATTGGGTGGTGAGTTCAGATTTTTTGATGGTGGGGGGTTTAATTTTAATTGTGCACATGTGCATATCTCAATTTCCTTATCATACAAATTTACATACACCAAAAAAGTAATCACAAACATAATCAACATATCAACCACCATATAAAACCATCCAAAATATACAAATGTGCATGCATCATCCTTCAAACAACAAACTTTTGTACCCGTCTGTTTTTGTTATACAATTACATGTAGTTTCTACCAAACCATCAACACAATAAAATAATTGATAACATAAAAAATATCCTTATTACAAACCAACCATGTTACCACTAACCACCTACCTACAAACTTCTAATTATCTCACAACATCACGCTCACCAACAGTGTCCCATTATATTGCTTATTTGTCTCCTTTTCGTCTTCTTCCCCATTTACTTATCTTCTTACAACACTCTTCACACCTCATTGATGCTTTATCTAACTTCTCCATTGTTTTTTCATCCGTCAACCTGAACATCGTATACTTCTCAAATTTATCACATTGTTCGTGTGTTTAAACAACTAAGAATTGACATTTATTAGTTAACATGGAAAATACACATATATGCACATGTGCATATATATCTAAATTGATTTAATAAATAATAAATACCTTTTTTAACTTCATGATCAACGATTATGTCATCATCCTCAATCGCAACTGCAACTGGTAGAATTTTTGGCCATTTCTCAATAGATTATAAGACAGAAGTTACCTTCTTCAATTTTTTCTCATTCTTTAACTACAAATAATAAACAACACATAAGAAAACCAAAATTTCAATCTTAATGCACATGTGCATTAACGTTACTTTTTTATTACCACATAACATATGCACGTGTGCGTTAGAATGAATGACCATAATGATATTAATATAAATACACATGTGCATTATCATTGCTTTTATCAATGGAAACTACGTTATGCACATGTGCATTAACATTCTTAATTCACATGTACATATCAAGAAACATGGAGACCATGGTGTTCGAATTGCAAAGTCAAACCCACGTTCTTCTCTGATGTGGCATAAACACATAATTAAAACATTGAATAATAAAAATACACAATTACCTAAATCGGCAATTTAAGGCAACTTACGTTTTAATTAGGGTAATCCTTGTTCCTTCTAGTTGTTTCCTGAAAATAGTATAAGCAATGAAATGATGAAAACAATAATAAAGCAATAATTATAGATGTGCTTGCGGACTTCATGAAAAATAACAAATCTGAAGCATGATATGCTCATACCCCTCAAAAGCAGTACTATTGCACCAAGTAGCCAACCAGAGATCTTCACCAACTGCTTTATAAAGATCAGCACATGACTCAGCTTTCAAAAACTTCAATCGACTATAGAAGATGATGAGCAAGAGTTCGTGATTGTAACACCCCAACCGATGGCGGAATCATCGAGGTGCCACGTAGTGACGATTGTTCAAAAGCTCATGGTACTAAAATGTAAATATTATTGAATAATCAAAATTGTCTTACATGGAAATGGAAATTACATTTGTCTAAATGAAATGTAAATATTGAAATAATTGAATTGAAATAAAGCACTAAATGTCTCTTGCTAAAGCACTAGATCAAACTGCACCTGAAACATGTACAAAAATAGGTTTGGTCAACATATGAAATGTTGGTGAGCATTCCTAGATTTGATATATATAGTAGGTTAAAAAGTTATACAATTCAAGTGCAAGCTACAGTGCAATTATGTAAACTATGTATCATACAAATGAGCGAAATCAACCCTGTGACTGTATAATGTACTGTATGAACTGTAGTGTACTTATCCAATAAATGGATAAAAGCTTAACAATGGCCACGGATTCTCCGATGAAAAAGGGGGAGAATCAATCTAGGCGGGTTGTCAATCCAAATAGCGCTATCCAATGTTAAGGTCGGCTTGTACCATGTTAATGATTTCACTAAGTACAAATGTATTCCACATGTATTGTCTAAGCATAAAGCACATTGTAAGCAATTGCACATAGTACTAGAATTGTATTTTGAAAATGTAAACTTCTATTTGTAATTTGTAATAATGTACATGTAACACCCCAAAAGAGAATAAAAGCAAAAAGGGGATAGGAAATACTCACAGTTCACGTAATAACTTGAAATTGGACTTGGACAACGAAATATGTGTTGGAACTATCTCAAAGTATCAACCTAAAGAATTTGATAATGTGTAAGGGGAAATAACTCTAGGATATATGTACTTCTAGGGCTTCGAATTTAGGGATAAACGTTTATTTGATTAATAACGATTTGTTTATTAAATATAAGAAATTTAATGAATAAATAAATAAAAGTCTCTTTGTAAACTTTTAAGTTGAATATAGTCACAACATAAGGTTTTAAATATGAAAATAATTTTTATAAAATTATTTTCTTGAAAATAGAATATTTAATCTAATTATTTCAAATTGTCAAAATACGACTTTAATATCTAAAAATATTAAAATCAAAGAATTTCTGAATTAAAAATTGTATTTCAGTTCTAAATAGTTAGAAATAATTTATATAAAATTTTGGTGCAAAAATATTGGAAAATGAATTTATTATGATTTAATTATGACTAAAACTAACAAAAATTGATTAAAAATATAAAATAAATGATTTTTCAGAATTAAAAATCATTTCAGTAAAGTTTAACTTTATACAAACTCAGGATAATTTTTGTAGAAATTAATAAAATTGTTTTGATATTTTAATAGATTTTTATAAATATAATAGCATAAAATTGATTTAATTATTATAACTATTAAATAAATGAATTTCAGAAAACTAAAAATTGTAGAAAATTCTTTTACATCAGATTTGATAGATATAATTTTTTTAGAATTTATAAAAAGGTTTTGATATTTAAAAAGGAATTTACAAGATTTAAATGTAATATATGTATATTATTTGTTTGTCTAAAAGCATGAAAAAAATGAACAAAAAGCGTCCCAGCCGGGTTTCGAACCCAGGTGGTCCTGGTTACAAGCCACAGTCACAACCACTTGGCCTAGGCCTGTGGTTGTGATGAATCTTGTTCTGATAAATATAAATATATACACGTAAATCAGTTTATCCCCAAATTAAATAGCCATGAACCCTAGATCATCAATTGACTGATTCACACATCAATAGCCCAATTAATCTTAGGGCTATTGATGTGTGGATGCCGATGAACAAATCCCACAAAAAAGATTTCACTTACAAGATCGTTATGAGTTCGAATGGTCAGTCAAACCAAAAGGTCAAAATTGCAACTGTGACGAACGAACAGCTTATAATTAAGAATATTGGAGGTGGAGAAAAGAGTGTGAGCGAGTTTCAAAGGTTCGTTGCACATCAATTTATACTGAGGATCAATGGATTAGTTAATTGGAAAGTTTGACATATTATTAAAGTCTAAACGCGTAATTATACAAATTGGTCAACGATTGATTGAAATTAATGTGTAATGGACGCGGGTTTGATGTGTTAATTATTTACGCGAGCTCTATAGTCAATTGTTTCCAATATTAAGGTCAATCAAGGCCAAAAGTTGAGAAATGCTGGCTGGTTCGCGTGTCTGTTCATGACAGCGTCCAGTAGCAGCAGCATTTAAAAGGTTATAAATACAAATTGATTTGAATAAAAACCAAATAATCCACATAGCTTGGCTGGTTGGTCCGCGTGGGTGAGTCTGGAAGGTGCCCGGTTCGAAACCCGGGGTAGGCACCTTTTTTTTTATTTAAACCGGAAAAAGGGGGAAGGGGCTGGGCCATTGGGCCAGTCTGATGCTGGGCTCTCATGTTTGGGCCGAAAAAAAAAAAAAATAAAGAAGGGTGGGTTTGGTTAGTGTTGGGTTTGTTCTTTGGGTTCAAGACTTTAGACTAACATTTTTATTATTATTATTATTATTATTATTATTATTATTATTATATAAAAATAAAAGGAAAGTGACGGATGTCACAGCATCCCCTACTTTTAGAAACTTCGTCTCGAAGTTATTAGAAACATAGGGTTATGGATGCTTGGGTAAAAAATTAAAATAACTGTGGTTTGAGAAGTTCGAATGATTTGGATATGAGGTTTGATTGGATTAGGTTCGTCTCGAATAGTAAAGAGAGTAAGAATCTAGTAAATCAATAAATTTCAAGTTTTAGGAATCCTAAGATATATGTACGTGTTGATTATCTACAGAAAGACTAAATAGACTACCAAATAAGCAGAGTTTGTTCCTGGTCCGACTTCCAATCTCACTTTCAATGCATCATTAGTGCTTGTATACAGGGTGTACCGCAGCTAACCCACCACACCTTTGATACCTTGAAAACGTACTGGACGCCTTTCCAAAAACTCTAATAGAATTTCACACTACCCTAATGTACCTGTAAATTCATGATTACGTTCCGGACCGGAATCATCAATTTACCTTACATTAAAGTTTTGCGTCCTTCTATGACCCCACCGATTGTTGAGCAGGTTCGATAGCCTCCACCAGCCGTGGAGTGGGTTGTAGGGCCCCTCCCGACTGTTTGAAAAGGCATAGTGACCCCTACCAATCGTTGAGTATGTTCGATAGCCTCTACCAGTCGTGGAGCAGGTTGTAGGGCCTCTCCCGACTGTTGAAAAAAGGCATGATGACTTCTATTAAGTGCAGCAATTATTATTCACATAGATTGCAAATATATAGCATGTTTATGCAAGCAAGTTTGTAAGTACTACAATCATTAAGTGTAAGTGTTATCATGAATAATTTAATGTTTATGAATAATTAGATGTTCAATGCGTAGTCAAATTAAGGGAAAAATCTAGTTTCATGTAATAATCAATGATGTTTTCTTAGAAAAGCATCAGTAAGATCAAGTATCAAGTCCAAACGTTTCAAATAAGGTAGAGTCTTGTATGATTAAACGTAATCAATATGATAAATTCCCAAATCTGTGTTCGTACACAATAGTATGCAAGGAAATTTCTAGATGTTGTATGCTAATGAGTGCGACAAAATTAGGTACAAAATGATAATAGGATCAAGAAAATGAAAACACGAGTATTGGATTCTCGAATCTTGGGAAGGTTTCATCCATGGCTTAGCCAGTGGGATTAACGTCATCCTGATCGTCTGTTTCGTTGATATGGATATTGAAAGCTCGTCCATGTGCCACCAGGTTTACATTGTTCAATTTGGGACATTGGGGTAGCATGTGGTTAGGGTCTCTACAATGATAACATGCCCGACCATTAGTAATCTGTAGTGGTTCCTGGGCAGCTGTTTGATGATTACTCTGTGTCCCAACCATTACTCGGCAAGTGGTAACAAAGTGTCCAAACCTTCCACATCTAGTGCATTGACGGCATGGAATATTCGCAGGGTGATGATATTTGCAGGTGTTGCATTGAGGATGGATTCCCGTGTAGGCTTTCTTGATAGGAGGTTGAGCCACCGGATCAACAACAGCATGGTTCTGATTATCGCCCATTCGTTTCTTAGAGTTCGAAGCAGTAGTGGCGACCTTTGCTAAAACAATCTTAGGTTGATCAACAACATTGGCGGTCTTCTCAGTAGGTGTCTTGGTGCCCTTCCTAACTAAGTTTCCTTTCCTTACGTGTTTGTCTGTTAATGTGGCTGCAAGTTGGATGGCTTCTTCTACCGTAGTGGCTTTGCCTCCAGTGACAACGTCTTGAATCAGGTCAGGTAATCCCTCGATATATTTTTCGATAGCTCGAGAGACTGGGGTGACCATGTGTGGAACCAGTATGCTAAGTTCGTGATATCGAGTATTATACGCAAGATTCTCACCACTGTCTTGTTTCAGTCCATGGAATTCTTCCTCCAGTTTCCTGATTTCGTTCCTAGGGCAGAATTTGGCGATCATGAGTTCCTTAACATCTGCCCAAGATAATGATAAAGCAACATCAGCTCCTCGATTGCGCTTTTCACCATTCCACCAGGTTAGCGCCCCCTTTTGAAGGACACTAGTAGCATAGCGAACGCGGAGTTCATCAGGACATTCACTGTTCACAAAAGTACTCTCCATGCTTTCAAACCATTGGAGGAGGCCAGTAGCACCCTCCTCACCAGTGAATTTTGTGGGGTTACAGGAGTTAAAGTGTTTGAAAGTGCATCGAAATTGAGTCGTACTCCCTGTGTTGGCACTGTTACTATTTTGGGTTATCTCACTGACAAGGTTTGGGATCACTGCAGCAATTTGCTCGGCGACTAAAGATGCGAGGCGACGATCAGAACGTCGTCCAGAAGCACGAACAGGGCGTTGGCTGGCATCACGGAGCATGCGGCGAGCAGACATCTATGAGGTAGTCAAATAATCATGAGATTAGGAAATGTAAGTGTATAATCGTACAGATAATTATGAAGATATGATCTTGTAAGCACTCATGATATGCGAAGTATTGTATATGAAACGAGAGGGTAGTATTGGAAAAACTTGTACAAAATGCTTGGAGTGCCCTTGTCTAGCTGTAAAGCTCAACAAGGACGCCGACTTTTCAAAGGAATTGAACCCAATGGTGATCAAAGAAGACATGCTTTAGCCTATAAGTGGACACTCACTCCAGGAATCCCCAGGTAAGCATAACAGGTCCGTAAATGGATTTATGCGCTATGCTTGCCTATGCCAGAAAACCCAGTGTACAGGCGTCCACCCTTCCAGATTGCACGTGTCCTTATCACACTCATTAAAGTTCAACAACTTCGAAGGAGTAACAATAAGAGTAGATATTATATCTAAGAGTGTCTTCATAAAAGGTACTGTTCCCGTTCCATGATGATGTAAACTTTCCACTCTCTGTAGGACTCCATCTCTATGCACCATGATGAAAGATAAGAAGAATAGGGAGAGAGAAGAAGGGAAAGATAGAAGGAGGAAAGTAGGGAGAAATGAGGAGTAGGGTAATTCAGGAAATATTATGCATGCAAGTTGTAGTTCGGTTATAGTCTAGGCCTTTTTATCTAATAACCTAGTTCCCTATAACCATGGCTCTGATACCAATCTGTAACACCCCAACCGATGGCGGAATCATCGAGGTGCCACGTAGTGACGATTGTTCAAAAGCTCATGGTACTAAAATGTAAATATTATTGAATAATCAAAATTGTCTTACATGGAAATGGAAATTACATTTGTCTAAATGAAATGTAAATATTGAAATAATTGAATTGAAATAAAGCACTAAATGTCTCTTGCTAAAGCACTAGATCAAACTGCACCTGAAACATGTACAAAAATAGGTTTGGTCAACATATGAAATGTTGGTGAGCATTCCTAGATTTGATATATATAGTAGGTTAAAAAGTTATACAATTCAAGTGCAAGCTACAGTGCAATTATGTAAACTATGTATCATACAAATGAGCGAAATCAACCCTGTGACTGTATAATGTACTGTATGAACTGTAGTGTACCTATCCAATAAATGGATAAAAGCTTAACAATGGCCACGGATTCTCCGATGAAAAAGGGGGAGAATCAATCTAGGCGGGTTGTCAATCCAAATAGCGCTATCCAATGTTAAGGTCGGCTTGTACCATGTTAATGATTTCACTAAGTACAAATGTATTCCACATGTATTGTCTAAGCATAAAGCACATTGTAAGCAATTGCACATAGTACTAGAATTGTATTTTGAAAATGTAAACTTCTATTTGTAATTTGTAATAATGTACATGTAACACCCCAAAGAGAATAAAAGCAAAAAGGGGATAGGAAATACTCACAGTTCACGTAATAACTTGAAATTGGACTTGGACAACGAAATATGTGTTGGAACTATCTCAAAGTATCAACCTAAAGAATTTGATAATGTGTAAGGGGAAATAACTCTAGGATATATGTACTTCTAGGGCTTCGAATTTAGGGATAAAACGTTTATTTGATTAATAACGATTTGTTTATTAAATATAAGAAATTTAATGAATAAATAAATAAAAGTCTCTTTGTAAAATTTTAAGTTGAATATAGTCACAACATAAGGTTTTAAATATGAAAATAATTTTTATAAAATTATTTTCTTGAAAATAGAATATTTAATCTAATTATTTCAAATTGTCAAAATACGACTTTAATATCTAAAAATATTAAAATCAAAGAATTTCTGAATTAAAAATTGTATTTCAGTTCTAAATAGTTAGAAATAATTTATATAAAATTTTGGTGCAAAAATATTGGAAAATGAATTTATTATGATTTAATTATGACTAAAACTAACAAAAATTGATTAAAAATATAAAATAAATGATTTTTCAGAATTAAAAATCATTTCAGTAAAGTTTAACTTTATACAAACTCAGGATAATTTTTGTAGAAATTAATAAAATTGTTTTGATATTTTAATAGATTTTTATAAATATAATAGCATAAAATTGATTTAATTATTATAACTATTAAATAAATGAATTTCAGAAAACTAAAAATTGTAGAAAATTCTTTTACATCAGATTTGATAGATATAATTTTTTTAGAATTTATAAAAAGGTTTTGATATTTAAAAAGGAATTTACAAGATTTAAATGTAATATATGTATATTATTTGTTTGTCTAAAAGCATGAAAAAAATGAACAAAAAGCGTCCCAGCCGGGTTTCGAACCCAGGTGGTCCTGGTTACAAGCCACAGTCACAACCACTTGGCCTAGGCCTGTGGTTGTGATGAATCTTGTTCTGATAAATATAAATATATACACGTAAATCAGTTTATCCCCAAATTAAATAGCCATGAACCCTAGATCATCAATTGACTGATTCACACATCAATAGCCCAATTAATCTTAGGGCTATTGATGTGTGGATGCCGATGAACAAATCCCACAAAAAAGATTTCACTTACAAGATCGTTATGAGTTCGAATGGTCAGTCAAACCAAAAGGTCAAAATTGCAACTGTGACGAACGAACAGCTTATAATTAAGAATATTGGAGGTGGAGAAAAGAGTGTGAGCGAGTTTCAAAGGTTCGTTGCACATCAATTTATACTGAGGATCAATGGATTAGTTTAATTGGAAAGTTTGACATATTATTAAAGTCTAAACGCGTAATTATACAAATTGGTCAACGATTGATTGAAATTAATGTGTAATGGACGCGGGTTTGATGTGTTAATTATTTACGCGAGCTCTATAGTCAATTGTTTCCAATATTAAGGTCAATCAAGGCCAAAAGTTGAGAAATGCTGGCTGGTTCGCGTGTCTGTTCATGACAGCGTCCAGTAGCAGCAGCATTTAAAAGGTTATAAATACAAATTGATTTGAATAAAAACCAAATAATCCACATAGCTTGGCTGGTTGGTCCGCGTGGGTGAGTCTGGAAGGTGCCCGGTTCGAAACCCGGGGTAGGCACCTTTTTTTTTATTTAAACCGGAAAAAGGGGGAAGGGGCTGGGCCATTGGGCCAGTCTGATGCTGGGCTCTCATGTTTGGGCCGAAAAAAAAAAAAAAAATAAAGAAGGGTGGGTTTGGTTAGTGTTGGGTTTGTTCTTTGGGTTCAAGACTTTAGACTAACATTTTTATTATTATTATTATTATTATTATTATTATTATTATTATTATTATTATTATATAAAAATAAAAGGAAAGTGACGGATGTCACAGTGATGTCACTGCAGTCGACGGTTATGGTCACGAGCGATGGAAGACGAACGGTTATGTGACGATCGGTGGAGGTAGACCGTACGGGATGAAGAACCGCAAAACCTCATGGTGATGATCGAAAGCAAATTACATACGGTTAGACTTGTTGGATCTATTCACATATTATTATTATCATTTTCCTCATGCCTTTCAATTCTAACTCCATTGATGGATCTGTTGCTTTTCGATCCTGACTCCATGGTGAAGATCGATGGAAGATGAAAACGACGGATTTGTTGACAGATCATGAAGGTGGAAGATGATAATTATAATATGTGAATAGGCAGAGGAGGAATGAAGGGATTTGTTTGGGTTTTGTATGGAGATTAATATTTACAATAATACCCCTTGTACACATTGGTTCTTTGGTTCTCTCCCTAAAGTTAGTTCTCGTATGATCCATACCCTATATATATATATATATATATATATATATATATATATATATAGTGGAAGTATAGACAAGAAACTCTTCCAAATGAAAAAACCCTAGCAAACCCATTCATTGGTCCATATTAAGCCACATCACCTACTACATAATAATATTCAAAAGGGCAATTTAGTCAATTTTACCACTCCCTTCTCTCTCTTCCTATATATATATGTTTCTCACACCTCTCTCTTCATTTTGTTTTTTCAAAATTCAAATGCAGATCTAAATCATACCCTCCTCTCTCTCTCTCTACCATCCTCTATCTTGAACCACCACCACCGGCCACCACCTGCATCGCTTCCAACCACTAGAACAACCACCATCGTCATCATCTCGTCATAATCATCTCGAAGAACAACTGATGCTCTGTTTCAAACTTTTCGAGTGATGCTCTGTTCAGATTTTAAAGTAGGTAAAATGCAATTTATCTCTCTATCTCTCTCTCTCTCTCTCCTCTTCCCTCTCTTTTCTAGATCTGGAGTTGTAGCTGAGATCTAGATCTGGATCTAATAAATAATAAAACTACAAGATTGTTGTCAAAAAAAACTTGTTTGCCAAAAAAAAAAAATGAATCACGTCAGTGATTCAGTGAAGAAGAAGTTGTTTTCCAAAAAAATTGTTGTAAAAAAAAAATGAATCTTTCTCAAAATAATAATAAAATAATAATAATAATAAGCTATTATGTTTTGGGTTTAGTGAAATAGGTTTTGGGTTTTGCTAGAATAATAATAATAATATTTTTTGGAGATAGTTTTTGGTTGCACACCAAGTGTTTGATCAAATGCTTGAATGAAAAAAAAACTTATGTTAACCTTTTTTTTTATTTTTTTTATTACTATTTTGTTTATGTTAGATTATTATTGGATAGGGGACATGATGTTGATAGATCACATGTGATTAAATTTTTTTGATTATGTGTTTTAGGATCCCAACTAACATGTGTTTTATACACATGTTAGTGATGTGGCTGTGGTACGTGATATTTTTTTTATACACATGTTAGTGATGCTAACACGTGCTAGTATATGCCTAACTAACAGGTGTTAGGGTTCATACTAGTTGGGGAGCCCAACTAACACATGTAAGTATACGCCCTTTCACATGTTAGTGATGCTAACACGTGCTAGTATATGCATAACTACCAGGTGTTAGGGTTCATATTAGTTGGGGGAGCCCAACTAACACATGTAAGTATACGCCTTTTCACATGTTAGTGATGCTAACACATGTTAGTATATACCCAACTAACATGTGTTACGGTTTGTATAACATACGTTATTTCAATAAAACATATATTTTAGAATACACTAACACATGTCATTGATGTCCCATTATGTGTTTTATAGAGCCCAGCTAACACGTGTTTACTTTTTTTTGTAGGTGAAGAGATGTTTTTGAGTTAAAGATGATGATGAGGATCAAGAACGAAGAATAGCTAGATTTTTTCTATGTTTGTTATGATAGTTTGTTTGAAAATTCACAAATAATTATGTTTGTATTAAACGGTTTTTGATATGTTTTAGTGTTGATTGTTACAATCGTTTTTATCATATCTTAAATAAATACACATTGTATGTGTTCTTTTAATATGTTCTTTTAGTATATGCCTGGTAACACATGTTAGCGATGTCTCACACGAGGTTAGAATTTTTTTTCACAACACTAACGTACGTTAATATTCATGCTGGAAAAAGTGCCATAAAGTAGGAGAAAGGTGACTTGACAAGTGTCAAATCAACCTTTTTAAACCTAGGATTCATAAAATTAAATTTAAAAAAATTAATTCAAGATTACCATATTGCCCTTAATCCTATTTTTTATTATGGTGGGCCCACTTGCTTTTGAATATTATATAGGAATTAATTATGGACCATTGATCAATCTTGATCAATGGTCACTAGAGGGTTTCTAGGGTTTTTCCAAAAGATGAGGTTTCCATATTATCCACCCCCTATATATATATATATATATATATATATATATATATATATATATATATATATATATATATAAATTGATTCAAATGAGAACCTTTGACCAAATTGAGAACTGAGAGAACCATTCTTGACCACATATTTCTCTAAGGTATTTTTTTTTAATCGCTCCTTTTTATGCAGGAATTATTTATTTATGTTTTCAATATACACATGTGTATAATTGCAATATACACATATGTATAATGCAATATACACATATATATAAGTGAAATATACACATATGTATAGTTGAAAAGTAAAT